>OU452304.1:29590441-30867941 GCA_911728475.2 Pterostichus madidus | reverse complement strand
GAAAGTAATAAACTATTTGAACAATTTTAAACTTACATGAAGCCTAAAATTAAAAATTGTAACATATAAATGTCTATGACTGTAACAACTTGTATCATGTATTTTTTTAAAAATAAATAAAATAAAAAATCACGTTAAACAAAATGATTGATCCGCGCTAATGTAAAATTTCGTTAACAAAATTTATACTCGTAAATGAGAAATACTAGGTCCTACATATATATTACATTTACATAATAGTTTAGCTGCTTCTTAAATCAAGCTTTTTTCACATACATGTTTATAAATACTTTTGAACAATAATTGATTGAAAAAGTAATATTATTTAACTTTTAAATTGGATTTTAAGATATTATATATACTACTCAACATCATCAGTGCCGACTTAAGACATTTTGCCGCTCCTAAGCTTTCTGGTAATTATCTTGAAATATTTTTAGGTCTAAATCATAAAAAGTTATGTATAAAAGTATCGGAAAATGCAATTTTCCCATTTAAACTACGTGCAAATATAGAGCCCTCTTGCGGCACGTTTTAACGTCATTTGACAAACCTGGGATTTTGGCTCAATTTTTTAAAATTTATTATGAGTAGTTTTAGAGAGTGAGAGCATAACATTTCCGACTTTGCCAATTTTATTTTAACTGATTTATTATTTAATACTAAAGATAAGTAATTATTATTTGCTAAGTCAGGTTTTGTACATATATATACATTTATAACATTTCCGTACCTTTAACCCACATTCGCCAACATTTATCTAGACGTATACATGACACCACCAAATAATGGTCATTCATATCCAATTCAGCACCACCGTTCACAAGCGTATCAACAACTAAACTTCTCAATCATTCATCATACAAAATAAAATCAATCATACACCGTCTAATTTCACTGACATTCTCCCATGTATACAAATAAGCTAATTTATGTTTAAAGGCATTTGGAAACAAAGATATTACATTCATCAATTCTTTTTTTTTACCAGTTATATCCCTAACATTCCACGTATCAAACTTACATTCAGCAAATTTTTCCCATTTATTCTTCATTTCACCAAAAGAAACAGAAGACGGGTTGTCTAGGTAGAATAGTAGTTGTTAAGGTAGCTTACCAGGCTTATCCTTAACTTTAAATGAAAATAGAAATCAATTACATTCACACAACAGTCAAACGTCAATCAAACCTAAAACCAAAACATAACTCAGCGTTTTTATACACGTAATCAATATAAACAAATAACGATATGAAAGAAAATATTCTATAAAAAACTAAACTAATATAAAAATTTAAAATAACACTTATCTCAGTAAAACGATATAAAAACTATCCGTTGACAAGCAGTATATTTTAATTCAACTTAAAAAAAAAAGTCAAAAATTCTGTTGTCATAACTACGACGGGAGGTCCATAAATTCGCTTCCTAAGTACAAAAGAAAAGTTCTACAAAAACATTAATATTTTTATTTTTCAATATAATCCCTTTATACTTAAATACATATATGACACCTATCAATTATTTTTTCTAAACCTTTAAAATAATAACTTTTACCTTTCTTTTCAAAATGGTTGTTTTCAACAGTAATTAGTTTATCATTGGTCGAAAATCTTTGTTTCTTTAGCTCATTTTTTAAATTTGGGAGAAGATAAAAGTCACTGGGGGTCAAATCCGACCTGTAGAGTGCGTGGTTAATTTCTTCAAAACCACATGCCTGTAGTGCGGCTACTTTTGTGCAAGATCTATGGACAGAAGATAGATAAATGAGTTGTCGACTGAGATAGACGTGTAGCGTGTTCTGGCGTTATCGTTTTAATTCGAAGCTATAGTTTTTCGCAGTTTTATTATTTACACTTTTCTGCTAATACAAAATGCTTACCCGCGACGATCGTGATACGATCACTTCAATGATCACAAACTCATTAAATAGATTAAGCACTAATAAAGATTTTGTCGATATTATTGTGCGTGAAGTGACCGCAGCTGTACAAAAAGTATTTGAAGAGAAGTTGAAAGTTTTGGAAAATGAAGTATCTACCATGAAACAAGAAAACAGTGATTTGAAAGAGTCCTGCAGAAGTTATGAAAAATGTGCTGACGATTTGGAGCAATACACGCGACGTAATAACGTGCGTATATTTGGGTTGAGTGAAACACCTAATGAATCAACAGATGCCTGTGTTGTTAACTTCTGTCGTGATAAACTCAAAGTTAACATTTCCGAAGCTGATATAGACCGCTGTCATCGATTAGGAAAGCCTAAAAAGAACTTCAATCGTCCAGTAATTGTGAAGTTTGTGAGCTACCGTGTACGAAGTAAAGTATTCAGTGAAAAGAAGTATTTGAAGACTACTGGTATCACGCTCCGGGAAGATCTCACCAAAACCAGGCTGGCCCTCCTCAAAACAGCAGCAGATAAGTTTACCTTTAAAGATGTCTGGACTCATGATGGTCGTATATTTGTTAGTTGTAAAAAAGGCGGTATTGATAGGAAATACTTAATCAACAATTATAGTGATCTTGAACTCAAATCATAAACCAGATATTCTTCATGGCACTTATTTCTTTTCGTTTTAAATGCTTTATTTCTTATGTTTTATTTAAATAAAATATCGCGGATTAAGCCAGAACATACTTAACCTTGGTTAATTCTTGATTAATTATATTGGTTTATTTTTGCAAAATTTGGTCGAAATTATAAAAAATCATATGTTTCTAACATGAATGTCATTGACCCCGGCATCACTTTGTTTACATGTGGTCATATTAATGTTAGATCGTTAAACTCATGTTTTTTAGAATTTAAGGATTTCTTATATGGACATAATTTTGATATATTAGCGGTTACTGAGACATGGATAAGCGACTCCTCTCCATCACATTTATTTAATATAAATGGGTATAATTTATTTAGTCTTCACAGATCTCATAAACGTGGTGGCGGTGTGCTTTCTATGTGCGTAGTAATATTAATTGTAAAGTGTTGGGTACTCCTTTTGTAATTAATAATAATATCGAACATTTATGGATTCAGTTAGCAGTTCATAGTCGTCAAATTTTTGTTGGAGTAGTTTATAATCCTCACTCAGATTTCTACAAGGAACTAGATGTTTTAGATTCAATATTTGCTGAATTCTTACCGCAAGCCGATTATTTAATTTGCACCGGAGACATTAATATCAACTTGTTATTGAATGATGCCCGCTCGATGTGTTTTATGAATTTATTAAACGCTTATGGGATGCATCAGCTAATAAAAAGTTATACACGACCATCTTCTCAATCACTTTTAGATATTATTGCCATATCTGATAAGTCTCTTTGTGCACATGTTGATATTATTGATTGTACTCATTTTTCGGATCATAATTGCGTAACTTGTAGTTTAAATCTACCAAAACCTTTTATTCCAACGAAAATGTATACTTACAGAGATTTCAAAAATTTCAACACCGAGAATTTTTTTTGTGATTGTGAACTTGTTCACTGGAGCCATATTTTAACACTCAATAACATTAATGACAAACTAGCATATCTTAATTACAATATTATCACGTTATTTGACAAACACGCTCCTCTAAGGACTGTAAAAACAAATAAAAGCTACTGCCCTTGAATGAAGCTTTTGTTAGTTACAGAAAATTTAAAACTGTTGCAAAGCTTAATTATTACAAACAATTACGTAATGAAACAACAGCGGCTTTACGTAGAGAAAAACAGGCTTTTTTGGAGTTTGAAGTCAAGAATAACTTGAATAATTCAAGTAAATTATGGAATAGTCTTAAACGGTTGGGTGTTAAAAACGATAAACACTTAATATTCCAAAGGAACTTTGTAATCCAGATAATTATGCTCAGTATTTATCTAACAAAGTTGGTACTTCAAATATAAATCTGGATACCAAAAATTTCTATTTAAATAATAACTATGGTGAATTGCCTGGTGAGCCTTTCACATTTAATTGTGTGGACAGTAAGGCTATAGAAAGAATTTTAAGAAAACAAAATTCTAATGCAGTTGGGATGGATGGCGTGTCTCTTAAAATGTTATTAATTATTTTACCCGCTATTGTGGACTATATTACCCACATCATAAATACATGTATTTTGGAAGGAGTTGTTCCAAGTATCTGGAAAGCTGCGATTGTAAAACCTATTGCGAAATTTGAAGGTTGCTCTGCATTCGAGGATTTGCGCCCTGTGAGTATTCTGCCTGCTTTATCTAAGGTTCTTGAGAGAGTATGCTTTGATCAATTAATGAAATATGTAAACGAAAATAGTATATTACCAGTCAATCAATCGGGATTTAGAAGCGGTCATAGCACAAACACTTGTTTATTGAATATTCTAGATTCAATATTAAATAACTATGATAAATCTATAATATCGGTGTTAATTCAAATAGATTTTTCAAAGGCGTTTGACATGGTTGATCACGGTATGCTTCTTGCAAAATTGAAATACTACAATTTTTCTAGTAGTGCACTTCAGTGGTGCAAAAGTTATTTGGAGGGTAGATGCTTTCAGGTGTCTATGTCCTCGAATGTAGAGACTATAAATTCTCATGCTTTTCCTCTTCAGTGTGGTGTGCCGCAAGCTTCAATATTAGGGCCCTTATTCTTTTTAATATATGTAGCAGACATGCCTTCAGTATTTAATTTCTGTTCTGTGCATTCATATGCAGATGATACGCAAATCCTAGCATCTTTAGACCCTTCTGATATTAACAAGCAGTTTAAAATTGTTAACGATGAATTAGAAAAACTAGTATCGTGGATTGGCAACAATGGACTAAAAATTAACGTTACCAAATCTTCATTGTTGATATTTGGTACTAGCATCATACCTGATATTATATTGGACGGCGTTCTGTTACAGCGTAGCTCTGTTATTAAAATACTGGGACTCTACATTGATGAAAATTTGAATTTCCGTGAGCATTTAAACAAGAAATTAACAGCTGCTCGCATTAAACTGCGTCATCTATATCACTATCGTACAGATTTAAGCTCTCCGATCAAGCTACACCTTATTAAGTCCTTGGTCTTGCCATTGTTTGACTATTGCGCCTGCACCTACGTTCCAAATCTCACGCAATCTGATAAAAATAGAATAACCCTTTTACAAATCTCCTGTTTAAGATATGTGTATGGTGTGCGTAAGTATGACCACATTAGTTTGTATCGTAAGCAGGCTAAGATAAAATTTATTGAAGATAGGGTAAAAATAGCGTATCTCTGTTTGATACACAAAATAAGGCAAACCGGCCCTCCATCATATTTATGTGACAAATTAGTACTTAAATTCTACAATTATTCTCTTCGTATAAAAGAATTATACATTGTATCAACTTTTTGTAAAACTAAATTTAAGAATTGTTTTTCTTAATTGGCGCCCACTTTATATAACACCGTTCCGCCTTCATTAAAATCGCTATCTCTGTGTACTTTTAAATATCATGTAAATAATATGTTCTAACCTGTAATAATCTTCACAAAATGCTATTTTGAAATCCACAATTTTAGATCAGTTTGTAAAGATTCTGTTATAATTTTTCGCTGTTTGTTAATTTGTTCGTCCTTTGTATCTCGTTGACATTATTGTTATTTTCTTTTGTATTTATTATGTATGGTTGGGTGGTAGAACAGCCTTGGCTGAACCCTGCCTTTGACTTTCGTCAATAAATATTATTATTATTATTATTATTGTCATGCAAGAGCAGCACGCTTGTGCCTATTTTTCTACGACGCCTCTCTGTAACGGCCTGTTTCAAACGGTCATCTTCAAAAGACTCTCTACCTCATTTAAAAAGTTTGGACCACTTTTTAATTGTTTAGTCGGAGGGAGTAGAGTCACCATATACTACTAATATTACACCCCGAATGGTTGGCGACATTTTTCTCTGTTTTACCACAAACTTTATTATGGCTCTATATTTAATTTTGTACATAGTTTTATATTTAAAACAATTTACCTCACTTCTTTAATTATAAAATTTAAACTATTTATACGAAACTGTTCAAATTTTATAGCTTATAATAGATGTGCAAATAGAAAACATTAACTTTTGTTTTATTATCTAGCCTGCTTGATATTCAGGGAGCGAATATATAGACGTCCCCTCGTATAATATTAAAAATAAAATGAATAAACAACTATATCATTATGCTTTTTTTCTATTACTAAGTGTTGCGCTCTTGATAAGTGATATATTTATGCGCGTGAAATGCAGTTACCAATCATCCAAGCCACAGAAGTAATTTTTATAGTAGTGTATAGATTGCAGGATACAAAAATCGTACTCGGGTTTTCAAATACTATAAGTGATCGCTTCGCGCAAATCGCGTCAATGTGCAGCCACGTGTCCGCCACCGTAACCACCACCACGTTGGTTTGTGCTCCGCTTTTATGGAAGCATTAATCTGTGTATCATCCGCGTTTGTAATTTGTAATTAAAATATTTAAATAAGTCTTGTACCAAGTTTGTAAATATTATAAATGATGGGGTAACGGCGTATTTATTCAGTATATCTGATAAACGAAAAAAATTAAAGCGAAATACTCGTACTTCGAAATTTCTTTGTGGCACGTTATCAAAGAATAAAATAAAATTTCAGCACTGTAATGCATAAACCATAGAGCACGCAATCTTATCTTGAATTAATGATATATTAACTGTGTGTGTGTATGTAAATTTTATTTAGAAACTAATTTTAATGTCAACTACAATTTAGATTGGTTATTAAAATTCAGCGCGATGTTTCAACATCAAACAGATTAAATTATACTATGTTGATTTATTCTTATAGAATTTAGTTTTTTGATGTTTGAGTATACATATAAATGCGATAGTAAGTGAATGTAACGTCCCCGTTCATAAAATGAAACAGAGTTTGCTTTCCTATTTCAATGTAGACATGTGTAAACTCTGTGATTTTGCTACAGAATTGCTAATGTACCGTGTGGAATTGCAATGTACAGTAATAAAATATCACCTTTAAGAGTTACAACACGCAGTATATAAAATAGAAATGAATTTTCATTTATTAATAATGACTAAAACATCATTTGTCTAAAAATCAAGAACTTCTAGTTGCAAACTCTTTTCAAAAGATTCTGTAAAAGTTGGAAACCGATGAACTTTTCTTTTGTGTTATTCTTTAACATCGATTTCTAACTCTTCAATTTAGTTTGTATTCGTAACTGTTAACGATAGAATATATACTCATATCACATCTTAAACTGTTATTGATATTGTTTCGTTGTAAATAACACATGTACCAACAGATGTTATTTTTCTATACAAAAATTACTTATTTTTAATGTTTATTAAAATTTTATAGTTTAATTTGAAATCAAAATATAATATTTATATGAATTAAATCACCAATGAAGTAACACTATAACAACAAACATTTAAAGACAGTTTTTAAATTTATAAAGGAAAATAGTAATTAATGTACGTAAATCATTATTTTTAATAAATTGCAGTTTTCACAGAAAATTTAAATATACGAGCAACTTTCTTGCTTGCTTTGTTAACAAAATAACATAAAACAATTTATCGCTATATCAAAATTCACTTTCCAGCTGCAAAATTTAAGAACAGAATGTATAAATATGTCGGTTACCATAGAAACATTGCGAATACTGAATTTCCACGAATTTTTATTGATACAGACTTAACTGTTTAAGTAATATCTTTATGGCTAAATTTTATTTTACGTAGTTGAAAGTGTAAAAAAATTATAAAAGTAATGATATTTCAAAAATAATATGTTGCTCTAATTTCAGAAATTATAGACAAAAATAGAAATTCGCCTAATTTACATATACTGAGTATTTCATAACTTCGATGATCAAAAATATTAGAAAAAAATATATACTTTAAATTTTATTTGTTAATTCTACGAGTAAAATATTAGATAATTTAGATTGTAAACCACTTGTACACTGTTTCTAATAGGAAAGCAAGTGAATCCAGAGGTACTAAAAATTAATACTATAGATAAAGTGGTCTTAGTTTTGCTATTAATAAAAAAATCTTCTTGAACATTAATCAGCATAACGAATAATATATACCGAAGTTATGAAACATGATGTATACAGCATATTTTACGACCAAATGATACAATTTTGTGAGGTAAGCAGAGCATTTTAAATTATAAAATAATAGTTTCCTTGACTGGTTGGTTAATCCTAGTTTGTGATGGTTCAATAGACATATTTCAAGGGCGTAACAACCGCTGTATCTGCTGTATCAATAATACAAGGCTCAGCGGTTAGGAGAGACCACTAGCGTTTACGATCTCACAAGAAATAATTTTTTTTCTGAAAATAAATATCACGTATATGTGAGAACTAACAGAATAACGAATTTGTTTGAAAATGAACCAATGAAACGAAAGCTATTTTGACAGTTTGCTACTAGTAAAATTAATAAACGATATTTTTTCACTGTAATTAAGTATCCTTGGTTACCAATAAAATAAATGCAATTTTCATAAACGCCAGTTGAAAATTATCTAACAAAATATCAAATTCACGATGGGGAACTGCTTCTACAGAAGACATTTTAATTAGAATTAAAGAAAACGTTCCAAAAATACAAAAAAGTAACAGATTATGTTTATTACATTATCACACAAAATATAACTCTTAATATAGAGGTCCGATAATATTTTGACATGAATGTAAATTCGTTCTTTCTGTCAAAATATTACCGGCTACTATCATATCACTTGTTATATTAGTTAAGATTATTTCACTCATTATAAATTCAACCAATCAGATAGCCTCATTTTCCACTGTTGTGCATTTTATATAGATAATCAGAAGGCACATAGCTTTTAAATCGATGTTAAATTGCATTTTCATCATTAGTTAAGTAACTAAGATGATAATATGTTTAATATTCTTCATCTATTTTGTTGATATTGATGTATAATTAAATTATAAATGAAAATATATTTACAAACTATATTATTTGTTTAAAAAATTTAGAGGTAATTAACATAAAAGTTTAATTTTTATTTTATTATAGTGTATTTGAATTCATATATTGGTATCGTGTTGTCATTTGCCTCTTATCACTTGATAAAAGCTATTATGCGTTTCTTCTTCCTCAGTGACAACGTATTGGATTGCGAAAATAACTTGACGACTCCATATTTTAATTAATTCATTGAATTTAATTTTAGTAAGCATCAGTTATATTTCACTGCACATCTCCAAATGTATTTATCCATAGTTATCGCAATACCATTCGATTCAGTGACTATTGTGGCGGTTATTAGTAATTTATATTATCACAAAAATAAATCCATGAGAAAAAACAATAAATGTTCGGAAAAATCAGCCGCAGATATTCTGCTGATTGAACAATAGAATCAATGGATTCGAACACTGATAACGAAACAAATAATTTTTTGTGTATCCAACGCTTCCGCAAAAAATTAAGAAAGCGAAACTGTAACATATGAAGTAAAAGAAGCCTTTCACATTTTCTTTTTCCAGAAGTGCAATCATCCTTACCACAGGCGGAGCTGTGAATAAAAATTCAAATACGTATTTACTTAATTAACAATTACAATTCAAAATCAAATTTACTTAAAATTAGCAATATTCACATCTCAAAAATTTAATTCATACTATACAAACAAAAAAACTTAGACAAGAAAGCTGCGCTGTATATTTCTTTTGTTTAAAGCCTAAAAGAGGAGTATCCGTGAAAAAACAAACACGTTATAAAAGAAGTTTGTAGTTATTTATAAGTGACCATAAAGCGTTCGAAATAACATAATATAACGCTACGGAAATGTTTAAAAATGTGACATTTATCTTGCCATATAAAACACGTCGGGGTCTCGCAAAAATATTTAATATAGACCATAAGTATGTGGTTTTTATGTGCAAAAGTTACGAAAAACATGTTGCGGGATCTAAACTTTAAATGCATGCATTAATAATTTTTCTAGAATGTACTCGTATTCGTTAAATTATTTATAACTGCTAAACATATTAAATAATGCATTTCAAATATAAAATGTAGTTTATAGTTTTTACAGTTCTTCTAATTTTTGTTCTAATTTATAAATAAAATACTTCGTGATAAAATATTGGATCACCCAAATCGTCAGTTTAATTCGAAAAAGTTGTAAGTCCACTTTTCGTTGAAAAATTACTTATGATGCCATCTGGTAGTGAAAAAATCAGATAAATAAATAGGGAATTAGTCATAACTGCAAAATAATTATTAACTTAGAAAAATAATGAAATAGATAATGTCGTAAGTCCGTACTACTTAATATTTGCCGAGGAAAATATCGTATAAGTCCTGTAATGCCGCTTATTTATTGAAGATGCGAAATAAAGTATTTTCTAATTTTTGAAAAAATATGAATTGGGAAGAAAGGAATATATATATATATATATATATATATATATATTGATTTTTTTAGTAGAAAAACAAACGACGAAAAGAATTCGAAATAGAAAAAATGAAGAAATAAGTAGAAGAAATTTTACATGGATTTATAATTTTAAAAAGTCTGAAGAAAAATTTAGAGTATGGAAATAGCTATTTATGTAACTAGTGCATAAGGTGCTATTTTTGTGTGGAAAGGCTACACACACGAGCGAATGGAATCTTGTAATTCCATGCGTAAGAAAGTTTTATACATAAGTTGCATACATAATTTTTTGCACCACCACTAACTATTTAAAAAAATATTGCAAAAAAAATAATTTCAAAACAAAAATAATATAAATAATATTAGTATTCTAGTTTTAAATTTTCTTTGTGTAACTAGGTAACCACCCAAAAGTAAATACAACGCGGAATCTGTGTCGCCATAGTGAAATTGTGAATATTTTGCATTAGTTTATAATAAATTACTTAAACACTAGTGAGAGTGATAATGAAGTACTCCATCAGAAATTCGTGAAGAAGAAGATATCGCTATTTTGAATTTGATACCTGCAAAATGTATGGGAAAGAATACAATATTTTTATGGACTAATGCAGTCAGAAAAACTTGAAAATATAACAGAAAACGTGGTCTTGGCTTATTTCTCGGAATAGGCGGTGTTTAAATCATCGAATCTCTGGTCACGACACTCCATGGTAAAAGCAAATTTGAGAATTAAAAATAACAGTAGTCAAAATTTTAAGTTTAATTTATATAATGCTCACTTAATTAATAAATTAATTATTTGTATTATTTCTAACGCAAATTAAACCAAACTTTCCGGTAAGAGCGTAAAAGTGTAAAAAAAGTTCTTCAAACCGTAAAACAAAGTACATTATTTTACACTATGAAAAAAAATGCCTATTTTAAAAGAATAATATTAAGTAAATTTATAAGTAGGTGGTGCACAAAATATGTTTTTAAATAACCTAGGTATAAAAAAAGAGCAGTTATGTATTGGAAAAAGACAACTACAGAGAAAAAGTCAATCAATAATGATGACATTAGTCAAAATTGTAAATCAATCAATAGAAAAACAATTTGAGAGCCAATTCCAGTAAATTATATTTGAAACCAAACTAGAATTCCAAATCTTCCCTTTGCAAATTTTATAAAATATTTTGCGATGAGAAAAATATTAAACCAGTATCCATTGCGTTGTTTTATCATGTTTTTGAGCCTTTATCCTCCAAAAAAAGATGAGTGTGATAAATGTGTATCTTACAGAACAAATAATCTTTCCGCAGAAGACAATTTAATTCATCAAAAAATTTAAAACGAAGAAAGAGAAGCAAAAAAATTAGATAAGAATTCCGATAACAAGATATTTTGCATGGAATCCCAAATCAAATGTGGCGTCGTTGTACTTCAAAACTAAATTGATTTTCCATAACTTCATGATTTTTGACATTATGTCAAAAAACTGGTTTTGCTTTGTTTGGCATGAAGAAGCCGGTGGAGTGATTTCCAATGAATATTCAATTCATACATAATTTGTTATTTTTTAGAGACATACGCAATTAATGATTAAAAAGAAAAACAAGACATTATTATTTATAGTGACGACTGTACCTCACATAATCGTAATAGTACCCTTGCTAATGCTTTGTTGAACGTTCCACTGTTGCATTCAACAAAAATATTTTGAGAAGGAACATACACAAATTCTTTAAAAACTTTCATTCTATAACTTTTTTACTTCATTAAGATCAGGCCGTTTGGTTGAAGAGCCAACTATAACTGATATAAGAATAATTACATATAGTCTTGACGGTACTACTTTTTACAAAATAATATATACCTATGAATATCAAAGATTTGAATTTTGCAATAATCGCAGCAATTGTACCAAACCTTGTGCTTTTAATTTATTGCCTCAACTTTATGACATACCGATTCCAAAAAAAATAGAGAAACAGAACCAAATGCAATTCCTAAAAATGAGTTTATAATATGATTTTCATTCTTTTTATGATAATTTGCCTCTCAACTAAAATGTAAAAATGTTATTGTTATCAAGTTTAATTTTTTCTTCACACTTTCTGAATTTCAAGTTATGTTTAATTTGTCTAATTGGCGTCATACTCAATTTTAATATTGCCTATAAGTTATTTTCTGTACATCTCAAATATAATCAAGTTTTTTATTTGTATCGTGTATGAAATTATTATTTTTATTTGTTGAGAAAATATAAGTCCAAAAATGTATAAACATAAATGGAGAAAATGTTGTAAGTCCTTCTAATCATTGAAAAATAAGATAAAAGCTGTGAAATTAGCCGATAATACAAAATTAGAATTTAAAATAACCTGTGATGCTCCAAAAAGTTTATATTTTTTAAATACAAAATTTACAGACTATTATTTTCCAGGGTTGAGAGATTTAAATCAAATTGATTTAAATCATGATTTAAATCAAGTGATTTTTTTATAAAATTGATTTAAATCAAGATAAATTAAATTGAATAATTTAAACATAAATGAATAATTTTTATTATTGTATATGTATTTATTAAATTAAAAATACAAAAAAATCAAAGTAAAAAAATAAAAACATGTTTTAATAAATCATAAATATTTGAATATGAAAATATAACAATTCAAATAACAAAAAAAATGTAGAAACGTTTATTCATTATTAAAATGTTTAAATAAAAAGACCAGCTTTCAGTTCCTAGTCGGTTTCTCAATTTTGAATGCACAAGTCCAAATGATGAAAAAACTCGCTCATCACAAACTGAATACAAAGTGGCGCATAAAAGTGGTTTTATAATTTTCAATATTATATCTTTATTTGGTCCTAATTCATCTTTTTGGGACATTCACCATTCAACATTTGAAACGTTGTTCAGAATTTCTTTTGAAAACATTATACAATGCATATTATTTAAAAATTTAATTCAAAATACCTGTTTTTAAAAAAATAATTAAAAAAATCTAATTTAAATCAAAAAAATCTGATTTAAATCAAAAAAATCGATTTTTTTGATTTTTTTTTAAAAATCACGATTTTTATCCATCCTGTTATTCTCTCTCTTGTAAAATTTATGTTTCTGGACATCCGACATTTGCAAATTATTAAGCTGACGAAATGTAAAATTGTATATTTACAAGAAGGTTGGAATTAAATTTTAAAAATCATCAGAACGAATTGCGTTTCGTCAAATGGGTAAATTTCGTATATTGATCGCAAGGCGTGTGAAATAATTTCTAGTGGGACGGTGTTTTTGCTCGTTACTGGCGACCGTAGCGTCGCTGCTCGACATCGGAGGGGTTAGATAGTTATCCAGTACGAGTAACTCAAGATATTACGACTGTAGTGGAACCGCAAATGTAGATACCTGGGATATAAATTTTGTGTAACGAGGGAAAACGAATAACGCTGCCTGATGAAAGATTCTAGATTTGAATCCAAAACAACAAATTTCTGCGAATAAAAAGTAACTATCATTCCCCACATGCAAATATTATAATAGTATTTCTTGTAATATTACTGTTTACTGAATAAT
This sequence comes from Pterostichus madidus, assembly GCA_911728475.2. Taxonomy (NCBI): domain Eukaryota; kingdom Metazoa; phylum Arthropoda; class Insecta; order Coleoptera; family Carabidae; genus Pterostichus; species Pterostichus madidus. Next base: position 30,853,964 of record OU452304.1, on the reverse strand, counting down.
TTACATTAAAAATATGGAAACCAAATTTATAGTCGTGACTCATCCTCACCTAACACTCAAAGTCGAAGTAACTAAGGCAACTAACTAAGGAATTTGAGTTAGTTGTCTTAGTTACTTCGACTTTGAGTGTGAGGTGAGAATGAGGTGAGGGTGAGTAACGACTGTGAATTTGACATACATATACATCTTCTTATGAATGATTAAAATGATACGATAATTATTACTTTTGTATTCGTAAATTACGTGATTTGAATCCAGTCGTCGTCAGAATTAACCTGTCGTAAATTTAACTTTAAATTATTATTTTTGGGTAGATAAAAAATGTAATTCCTTATTCTAAGATCTTACTAATTGTATATCTTGGTTTTATATTTAATAAAAATAATTTACATGACGACGTTTCAAACATTAGATTGGGTTAATTTTAAAGTCAACAATATTTTTTAAAACAATGAAATTATATTTTAAAATTAATTAAAATAATTTTTAAAGGAGTAACGCCTTCTATAGTCAAAAACTAGCTCATTGACTCATTAAAAAGTAGATTTTTTATCTTTTCTATCTTAAAATTCTTCAGGGATTATTATATTTGTCTTTAAAACTTAAATTATTATTGTCACTCTACTTTCGGAACTAAGACATAACAAAATATTGAAAATTACTTCACTGACTAATTTACTTTAAATCAGACATATCGTTGTAAACGAAACACGTTGACAATACCTATGATATATAGGATTCTTGGGATCAATATTGTGTTTAGCAACTATGATAAAATAATTTGGATGACGCCATATTCGTACCTGGTTGCCATGGTATAGCTGCCTGGCAAGCAGAAGATTCCGAGTTTGAATCCAGGCGTCACCCGAATTCTTCTGTCATAAATTAATCTTGAAGTGAAACATGTATTTAATTCCCAGAGTAATATGCTCAGACGATAATTTTTAAATCAATATCATAATATTTTTCAGTAATAAAAATTCATGTCATATTTTTTTTGCAATTTTCGTGAAATGTCATTTAACAGTAATTTTTTGAAGAAAAAAATACTATACTATTCATCAACCATTAGCAACAAATTACTGTCTGTGTGCATCAAGAACATATACATTTTATGTTAGATTTAATACTGATAATGTCAATGCGAATGATTTATGTCTAGTTGCTTCAATAAAACTCAAATTTTAAACTTGGTTTAAACAAATAAAGTAAATAAAATATCAATGTCAAGTATTCCATATGATATGTAGTTATTTTGATTTGCTTTTATTTATTTAAACCAAGTTTAACATTTAAGTTTTGTTAGTGCAATTGGCTATTAGTTACGTGCACTACTTTTTTATATCAAATGAAAATTACCGTTGCAATTTTTTATCTGACAAATATGATTGCTGCTTTCTTGAAATAGACCAACAATCCGTTTTTGTTTTATGCGTTATCGTCTCATTTTTCTATACTTTCCAGCCTTTTTTATAACGTTCAAATTAATTTACCGATCTGTCATGGAAACAATGTAAAATAAGCCCGTAATGATTCATGATTCGTTATTTTTTAATGAAATTGTTAGCATAAAAAATTAAACCATACCTAATCGTTACGTTCCAAAAAATAATGTATCGTAATTAGTAATAGCGATCGCTATGGAATGAGCCATTTGATATGCCTGTTTATGCCTGTTTATTCCTGTTTACACCCGCACACTGTAGCAGAGTCATATTGATTGATTTTGATTAGTTTCCGAGTTTTAAAAAAATTTAAAATTCCGTTTTGCATTTAATCTGCTAAGGTTTCCGACTAATAACAATACGTAGATGCAATCATTCCTGATTCAATCTGTATCTTTCTACAAATTTAGTACCATTCACGACAAATTTACTTAAAGCGTTTACATTAGTATTTCTGTCGCGTAAATAGGATTTTGATTCCTGTTCTATAGTCGGATCTTAGGATTATGACATGGTAGTGCGGCAGGGTTTGTGTTTGTAAGGGTATTAACTATGTCGTAAAAAAGCCATTCTATAAATGATGGTTCTCCAATCTGTACCGACTTTAACAGGACAATTTCTCTGAGCTGAAGTCAGAATTTAGAAATAATCTAATTTATATAAATATATGTAGGTACAATTTAACTGAGCACCAAAGATACAGTGAGTTGATATCCAAATATATTCGCCATCCAAACTGATCTTCGAACATCTGTAATTCAGCACCAAATTATTAATACTCGGTACCCAAAGAAACTAAAATCTGGTAGCCTATTTATCAATTTATACACTATAGTTAAATAAAGTAAATACGTTATTAGACCGGTAATTAAGTTTTTATGGTATTTTTATTTCATGTCTGTATTGCATTTAATTAACATACATTATTTTTATATCCTAGGGTGCTATTCTTGAAACCATGCGAATTGATTCGCATACGAATTATTTCGCATGCTTAATAACACATGCGAACATTGTAACTTTAAAAAATGCTATTCTTCACGACCATTCGAATTTGTTTATTAAAATTCGCATGCGAGTTTATATTACAAAAAAGTACCTATAGCAACCAATAAAAATCAACAAATGTGACAGCAAGGTGTAAATTGTTCTTATAATTGTATTGTCAATATTGTTATAACATTTAAATTTGTGATTTCATATGTAATATTTATTAATTCATTATGTTAAAAAAAGTGCGACAAATGTAAGTGAAGAGCAGGTGAAGCAGTTGATAGAACTAATTCAGAAAGATAAAAAAATATTAACTGGTAAATTTGATCCGTCAATTACATATAAAGATGGTCAAAGCATATTTTAAATTTTAGATCTACTACAGATCGTTTATTCGGTGATTCAGAGTATTGTCCAAAAATTTAAATTCGTTCAGACGTGAGTTTTTTGGATAATGGGAAAGGTAGATCAGTGGTATCGACTGTGGATATGAAGAACCCAGGTTCGATTCCTACAGCCGACAAACAATTGTGAGCACATTAAAATTACCACTGTGCTATCCTCATCACTAACATCTTTGGAGGCCGTGATATACCGATTTTTAATTGTATTCACGCGCATAAACAGATCCGTTAACAAGATCTGCTACATCTACTAATGGTTAAAAGGCGTGATGATATATTTATTTTTTAGTAATCTCTTATAGAAACGTATATTTTCATTGCTTTTCATTGCTCGAATTTTCACTTCTTGTAAATTATGCAATTCATTTACATGCATTAATTCTTCAAAATTTACAATTTCGACAATACTAAATTACCATACATCAATATTGTATCCCATTACATAATAAATATAATTGTTTTGTTACTTAGTTGAAAATTTTAAACAGTCAAAATTAAATTACGCATGCGAAATTATTTTTCGCATGGCGCAGACCCACTCGAATTGTTTCGCACGAAAAAATTGCATGAGAATTGATTTTGAAGTGTCAAGAGTAGTAAAAAAAGTTTCGTATGTGTAACTAGGCAATTTCCGGATGCGAATCAATTTGCACCTCTAACCTTGAAAGTAACATCTGAATATAATTGTAATTACATGTCAAAAACTATTTGTTAACATAGTAATAAATATTATGGTATCTTATTAGACACTCCTATAAACATCGTCTTTTATAAGGTCAAGTTATTATAACAATTATAACATACATTTCTATTAAGTAAATAATTTAAACACAATAAATGACATAAGACTAAAACAAATTCAGAATAAAGTCACTATCTATTGTTTAAGTGATGTTGCATCATTTATATTACAATATACAAATAAAATTATTTGTTTTATATCATCTGTTGTGTTTATTATAATTGATAATGTCTTCTACTTCAATTTAGCGTTTAGGTGGATTACAAGTGCAGTTGGATAAGAACTTCAATATAAGAGATTGTAGTTATGCATTTATGTCAGTTGTGAGTTTTTGGTAGTGAATAGTTGATTCGTATTAGTGACAATTTCTAGTGAGTGATTGTTGGAAAACGTATTGTTGAGTCGAGTCAAATGTTATTAGCACACGTGTAGTAAGTGATTGTTATCCTTATCCTTTGTTATACTGTGGTCCTCCGGATAAGTCCCCTGAGGGGTTGACGGGGAGTGACAGCCAAGTGCAGCCACCGAAGCATGACTCGCCAGCCCTCGTGCTAACGGTGCTCTGCCTGCCATCTATAGTGTAAATCCAGGGGGTGCCCAACGTTTCGCTACACCCTGCGGTTGTGGGTGGAGTATGGGTTTCTACTTGACTTTTAATCCACACTCCCGGTGCCCTGGTTATACAACTCGGTGGGCTGGGTTTTTAGCATGGTTCTGTAGCTCTGATTGGTGCAGCCCTCGAGGCGACTCTCAGAATGGTACATCGTTCCATATGTATATGATTTCGAGTGATCACCTGTCGGTTGATCTCTGCGTGTGTGTGTGTGCTGTGTATTCTTGTCTCTTCACTGAGTAACTTCTTATGTTGTATATCTTTTCAGCCGGCCAACCGTACGACTGAAGACCGCTGAGGTCAGTAACCGCTTCGTCATCTTACGCTTTGATTTGTATATTCTTTTTTTTTGTGAAATAGAGGGTTATAGCCCTGTCTAAACTGAAATTTAATATTTCAGAAGTGGGATCTGAATATCGTTTTTCTACAGTTATGAATAACTGGATTAGAAAACTGGATCAGCATTACACAATGTCATCGCATAGCAACGGTCCTGACTTTTAGGATGTATCTCGAATTAGGAACCCGTCATCGTCACCTGACAGAAGTGCTGAAAATAGTCTGCAGCAAATATCGGAGATCATGCTGCAACTCATCCGAAATGTATAACGCATGCAAGAGTCTCAATTATCAATTCAACCACCTACTCATTCGGTTCGGCCAGAATGTCGTGAGTCCATACCGTTCTTCAATCCTTCAGACACAGGACTTTCAAGTGAAAAATAGTTACAGAAAATAGAGGATTTACGTCCAATGTACAAATGGGACGAAACTACCACCATTATGTATGTTACATCTCGACTGAAAGAGTACGCGGAAACTTGGTATAAGGGACTGCAGACGATCAACCATTCTTAGGCCACTTGGAAGACTATATTGTTATAATAAATCAAATATCTAGTACTATAAGGCAAATTACATTAAAACAAAGTAAACTCAGATTAAACACAAACATCGCTACAACTACGAACAGCGAAATCCAAATGCTCTCTAAGGGCATATTAAAAATCTTCCATACTTTATAAACACAGTAGATGAATTTATGCAATGTTTCGAAGGAATCCAGTTGACAAATATCAAAAGTACATTTTCATTTCAATTAATCAAAAACAAATTAAGAGGATCCGCAAAAACATACCTATCGGAGAATCTATTTGCAGATTGGAACTCATTAAAATTATTCCTAAAACAAAACTTTGAAGATAAAACAACAGTTGAAACACTATTATTGAAAATTATATTTAACACTAAAAATAATAACACCGACCTATTCTTTAAAGAAATTATCAGTAACTTCAATAAATATAAAAACCAAATCATACTAACGCAACACCAGTTAATAATTAAAAGTGCAATTATCGCAGGAAACAAGAAAATCGTCGTATCCTATTTTATAAACTGTCTACCTGACCTCATTCAAGGATCCTTCACAGTGAAAAACCCAAATTTTCTCGAAGAATATGAACAATTACTAGTAAACGATTTTAACTACGCGCAACATCAATCCCCGCTAAGGCGATTCAAAAATCAAGTGAAACCACACATAATAACATCCCACATTTCAACGAAAGGAACATACCACCACAGAAATTTCCGGCATAAATGTTTCCTTCAAAACCAATCATAATACAGCGACATTTTCAACCACAAGGCAGAAATAACTTCGCCAGACAGAATATAGTAAACAACACAAATACTAAATGAACCTTTTCCCCTCAACCAATGTCCATACAAACCAGACAATTCAGTTTTCCAATATCAACACAGACCATCACACCAAGGCATAACTACCAAACAGACGCCAGTGGTCCAAAATCCCGAAAAGCTGGCCATAATATGAAGGTATTATGCGATTTATGTGAAATTACATATATCGATTATTTTGAGCATGCTGATTTAGAATTTGACTTTAAAATTTTAAAGAAACAAAATGGCGGATCAAAAATGGCGGTAATTTTTTTTATATTTAAAAAAATTAAAGCGGTACATCCGTGTTTTTGAGCATGCTGATTTAGAATACGACTTTAAAATTTAAAAAGCAAAATGGCAGAAAAAATTTCTTGTCTGGAAATTTCTATACTTTTATGACCAACAGCTTCTGGAATGCACAAAATAAATTTAATTATATATGACATGGATTGATTCATATGCCTGATAATCCGATTTTAATTCTAAATTGAGGTAAATTTTAGTATTTATAATAATATTAACCTCAAAAGTTCTTAATTTTATTTATCGACTAAATCTGCCAGTTTTGATTATTAATATAAAAAGCTGCACTACAAACGAAATAGCACCTAGTAGCAGCTAATTTTTTGCTGTTTATTTTTTGCAATAATATAAGAAATAAGGTGACGTTAAGCTTTCGACAGAACACGGCGGTAAAAATAACTTTTTCCTTGTTTAAATTAATATTTGTTTTGATTTTTATGTTAATTTTCATTAGCAAAGATTGTTAATTATTATACTAACAAATTAGGTAAACAATTTTTATTATACAGTCTCTAATTCTACTTATGTTCAGGAGATGAGTCCATTTTACAGATCGAAATTCCGTTGAATACACGCCTAATTATTCACAAATACAAAAGACGTACAAATCCGGCTATTGTGCCCGCCAGATTTGCACCGCTCGAGCGTCACCTTTGAAATGTTCTCTATGCTTATGTTTAAGATATAAATGGTAACTGCCTAAAGAATTTGATAGAGCTAATACCAATCTATCGAATTAGTAACGTCAAAATCCGTAGATAGTAATTTGTTTTTATTACTTTTGGCCAGCTTTTCGGGATTCTGGACCACTGTGCGACGTACCGTCTACCAACGAACCAAATAAAGAATACAATGAACAACAAAACGGCGAATTAGCATTCCCCACGGAGGATTTTCAATACTTTTCGACACTTTGATCGAAAACGAAAATACGTAATGACTAATTATCAGAATTCCATCCCTATACTACACGATCATGACTCTGTTATCCTAAACGACTGCTCATCAAATATAATCTTTATATCACCTGATTACGTAAAATCGAGGAATTTAAAAATCTACAATCAAGATAAGATTACCTTTCATACAGCAAAATGAAAGAAAACACTTACAAATTCAGTTAATTTGAAAGTAAATAAAAAGAAAATTAAGTTATATATTACCGACTTCTACAACCTGTGCTACTTGTTATACAGTATGGAAATCCTAAAAGAATTAAAAATAACGTTAAACTTTAAAACTAACGAAATACATTTCGAAAATAGAAAAATTAAATTCACTACGCAAAGTAAACTTTATAACAAACTAAATTATATACAATTCAGAGACCAAAATCTGGACGTTAATAAAAAACTGAAAATAGCTGAACTACTAAAACAATATGAAGACTTGTTCCCGAAAGAAGGAGAACAACTCTCCACCACGAACGCCACTACACATAAAATCTATACTACGGACGAAATACCTATATATACAAGAAATTATAGACTTCCACAATGTTACGATAAGGACATAGAAGAACAAATTAAAAACTTATTAAAATCACAAATTATCCAACAATCTAAATCACCCTACAACTCACCCATCTGGATTGTACCGAAGAAAATGGGTGGGTCGGGAAAACAAAAATCCCAATTAATAATAAACTTCAAAAAATTAAATCAAAAACAAGAGAAGATAAATTACTCCCTCCCAACATTGACGACTTACTCGATAAAATAGGAAAACCCAAATATTTCACAACCCTAGACCTCTACTCAGGATTTCACCAGATACCCCTGGAAAAATTGGACAGAGAGAAAACAGCCTTCTCTATACCGTCAGGATATTATGAATATATTAGAATGCCTTTCGGTTTAATAAATGCACCTGCTTCATTTCTACGCATGATGAACGAAGTGTTAAAACGATACATAAATAAAATATCTCTCGTCTACATTGACGACATAATAATCTTCGGAAATACTGAACAAGAACATATAGAAAATATCATTAAAATCTTTAAAGAACTTATAAATGTAAACCTAAAGATTAAAATCGACAACTCTGAATTCTTCCAAAAGGAAGTCGAATATCTAGGATTTGTAACATCACCAGAATGTTTGAAACCTAATCAAAAGAAAATAGAAGCGCTAAACCAAAAAGTTTCTTAGGAAAACTCTCCTAGTACCGAAGATTCATCCCAAACATCGCGAAAATAACTAAACCATTCACAAGGAACCTAAAAAAGGGAGCACATACCGAAAAAAAAACAAGAAGAATCAAGAAGCTATCAAACATGTTCAAAAATAAATATCAATTGTAAAACCGATAATTTAGAAATAAGAAATTGTATTACTGATTTCATTATAAAGCATAAAAATGTGCTATTGGATAACGAAAATAAAATCAAACAGTTACCAAACACAAATGAAATAGTTGTAATAAGCCCAATCATACAAAACCTCGTAATTCACTGTAAAAATTATGAAATTCATAAAGAGATAAAAGGAATTTATAAATTTAATAATGATCAACAATGTATATTACATAATTATCATTTTGAAAAAACAGAACAAACTTATGAGGAATTAATTTATGAAAAACAAATTAATGGAATAAATATATCTAAAATAAAAACCAAACAACTAATTCAATTGCATGGAATAAATAAGAGTAAATACCATTTGAAAAATATACAAACATTAAAAACAAAATAACGATCATCAGCTTTTTATTATATATTTCTTTATTAGTGTAATAATAATTAGATATATAAGTTATAAAATCTGTAAGAATATTAAAGACAGAAAAATAAAATTAAGAAATGATATAGAATTAAAAGAAATTCACCCGCTCGAGTAACATAATAAAAAACTTGAAGGGGAGGAATTATGGTACCCTGTATTCCAATGAGTAAGTGTTTTATTAAATTAGAGAACGGAAAGTTCCATTAGATGACGCATACTTATAAATAGTTGTTATGATAAGAGAATGATATATAAACCTTAGAAATTAGCTAAGAAGGCACTCTTGTACTGTCACTGATCATCTTCACGTCAGTTGTAATAACATTTTGTGAAATAAAAACTTTGAAAAGAAACACAATTAAAATTAGTTTTTTTTTTATTAAATACAAAGTTGAAAAACATAATTAGAGTCAAAACTCTAGGCGAAACCGAGAAATAGAGGCTAAAGAAGTAGAATTGGAGGTATTTTTCATCATTGTGCCAGATACTGTCCAGTCGATATCCATCATTGTTGGACAACCTTTTACGAAGACGCCGGAAGTGGTCGTGCACAAGGATTCTGATCGACTGAGGTTCTATAAGAAATGGATGCATCATTCTGCGAGATTGAGGCAACACAAGGTAAATCTCTGGGCTAAGAACGTAACCATCATTCTTCCAGGAAATGTGGAACATGTGATCTGCATCCTGGACGATAAAGGCGAAATCTTTGTGGACTTCAGTGTACGAGTACCTAAAGGACATGAACCTGTTATACCGCGAATGATTATGCAACTTGGAGACGACTTGGAATGTATTCTTCCCGTCATCAATTTATCGGATTCAGATGTAACGTTTCGGAAGAACAAAGTTGTTGGTAGAGGATAGAAATGTCAGACAGATGTAAGAGAAGTGCAGACGAATAAAGGGAATTATTTCATCGAAGATGAGCTACATGTGGGGCAGGACATAAGCACGAATCAGCGAAAGCACTTGATACGTCTTTTGAGAGATTACAGAGATTGTTTTGCGAAAACGGTAAAAGATATTAGATGCACGTATGCAACAGAAGTAGACATCATTTTATCTGATGATACACCAATTACTTATCGACCCTACAGATTGTCAATTTCAGAGAGAAATCAGGTCCAAGGGATGGTACAAGACCTTCTAGATGCTGATATTATTAGAGAGTCAAGTTCATCTGTTTCAGCGCCGATTCTACTAGTAAAGAAAAAACATGGAGACACATGGATGTGTATAGATTATAGGCAACATAACAAGGCGACAGTGAAAGACTGATATCCTTTACCGAGAACTGATGATCAACTAGATCGATTACAAGGAGCGACACACTTCACATGTTTAGATATGACGTCAAGATACTACCAAATACCCATCGCGGAAAGCTTAATGTATAAAACAGCATTTGTAACACAGGATGAACACTACGAGTTTAATCGTCTGCCTTTTGGGTTGTCTAATTGACCTTCGATATTTCAGCGTTTGGTAAATAAAGTTTTAGGCTCTTGACGCAACACCATCGCCATGGCTTATTAGGATGACATTATATGTCCATCGTCATCATTTGAAGAAGGTATACAACGCTTAACTACATTATCATCAGTTATTTAGAGTAGATAAACAGGAGGGCTCCGGGACCATTACGCCTAAAAAGGCTACCCGCAATACAGGTGGTTGCCTACGGATGGTTGCCTACTGTTCAGGGGTCATTGTCCTTGATGTAGGTCATGGACTCTCAGGTCATTGCTCTGGTTCCCACTCCGCACCCCGTTCCCCAGCGAGATCATGATCACACCCCCCTCCCAACGAGATCATGGTCTGAGAATAGGATTTGAAGTCATGACTAAAAAGAAATTTGCAGCAAAAAATGTCACTGTCTAAAAAAAATTGAAGTAATGTATAAATATAGATTTGAAGTTGCAGCGGTAAAAAATTAACACGTGTTCGCATGATGGTAAAAAATTAACACGTGTCTGCGTGATGTCGAGGTCTAAAAAATACGAAATCAGGTCTAAAAATAGATTTGCAGCTGTTGTTAACAAAAAATAGGTGGGAAAGCGTATCCAAACAGGTTCTCAAGCTGTAAAAATATTTTTTACACCCATTTGTAGCTATATATTTTGTTTTTTGCGCATTTTGTTTTAGTTACGTGTTGTATTTACTAGTAAAATGAGTAAAGAGACAGTGTGCTCGTTAAGCGATAATGTTATTAAAAAAATAAAGTCGGCTTTAAATCTAATTAATACAGTGGATGAAGCTGAAAATTGGCGAAAACATATAAATAAATTTATATTATTAATATCAAATTGTATTAGAAATCAAAGAGGATGTCGCAACAAGGATGAAAATTTATTTAAACTAGAAGCCAATCTCACAATATTAAAATTTTTTCGAGAAAAATTAAATCAATTTAAAAATGATCAATCAGTATCAGGATCAGGAGTATGTGGTAGACGACAACAGAATAAATTAATTTGGCGGGATGTGAAATCTGTCTTTGGAGGGCGAATAAAAACAGGTGTAATTATAAATAAATTTTTTAAAAATCCAAGGATATTTTTTGAAAAAAGTAAGCGTATTTTTTAAAATAAAATTAATAATGCTCTAAAATCATCTATAATAAAAGTAAATGTTGTATTCAGTGCAGAATTTATTATGCCTCATACGGGTGTTTTAGAAATTAAAACATGTAACACGAGCAATAAACCGATAACAAATGCTACCAATTTAAATAGTTGGTACAATGAAAACGTGCAAGATAAAATATTGCGTGAACTAGAGGAATTTCAGGAACGGGGTTCAGGCTGGGCGCTACATGAAATTATGCATTTAAAATTGCATATCAACAAATATACACCGATAACAGAAGGTACTTATATTGAGCTGTCTGAAGATATTAAACAAAAACAAGCAATAGTCAACATCAAGAACTGCGATGAGTTTTGCTTTCTTTGGGTTGTGACATCAGCACTTCATCCAGCAGTTAAACATTCAAATCGAGTTAGCTCATATCCACATTTTGATAGAGTGTTGAAATATGATGGAATTAGTTTTCAACTTAAAATAAAAGATATACCAAAATTTGAAGAAATGAACAATCTGGCGATAAATGTTTATACTTTAGAGAAAACTGGCAAGAAACATCTAGTTGTGCCAGCATATTTAAGAGAGAAAAATTTCACGAAAACTATTCATTTACTATCGACAAATTCCAATGAAGAAGAGGTTATTGATGATGAAGACTCAATGGAAATTGACAACAATGTTGATATTATAAAAAATATGAGATCTAACACCAACTATCACTTTATGTGGATAAAAAATTTACCACGGTTGTTAAATAAACAATTGTCAGCCCGTAGAACTAAAAAGTGGCTTTGTAATATATGCTTAAATTATTTTACAGCGGAACATTTGTTAACTAAGCATATGCAGTATTGTAAGCTAATGAACAAGTGTCGCATTGAAGTACCAAGCGATGAAAATAAAATTTTAAAATCCAAGAACTATCTCTATCAAGAAGAGGTACCTTTTGTAATTTACGCAGATTTGCTATCAATTTTAGAAAAAGTTGAGGATAATTCGGAAAAAAATACCAAAATTATACATATACCGTTCAGTATTGCATATTACTTGAAATGCTCTTATGATGATTCCCTCTCAAGATATAACATGTATCGTGGAAAAGATTGTCAAGAATGGTTCACCAATAAATTGCACACAATGACTGTTAGTACTAATAGTATAATTCAGAATGTGCAAACTATGAAGCTGATAAATGAGGAAGAATTTAAATTTGATAGAGCGAAAATATGCCACATTTGTCGAAAACCATTCAACGAAAATGATATTAAAGTTCGAGACCACTGCCATTTCATATCAAAATATAGAGGCCCGGCACATCAGTCCTGTAATCTAAATTATAAAAAATCGCATACTATTCCAATTGTCTTTCATAATCTAAGTGGTTATGATGCTCACTTCATTATAAAAAATATTGCTAAAGGATTTCCAGGGACACTTAATCTGCTTCCAATAAACAAAGAGCGGTATATTTCATTCACGAAATATGTAAGCAACACCAAAATAAATTATCGATTCATTGACTCGTTTCGAGTCATGGCAAGTAGTATTGATAAACTGTCGACGTACCTTCAAGATTCAGAGAAGAAGATCACCAGAAGCCAGTGTACTAGTGAAGAAGAATTTAAATTGCTAACCAGAAAAGGAGTCATTCCCTACGAATACTTGGACTGCTGGGAGAAACTTAATGCTGATAGATTACCAAATCAAGAACAATTCTACAGCTTAATCAGAAATGAAAGTGTATGTGATGATGACTACAACCATGCTCAAACTGTATGGAATAGTTTTAAAATAACGTCGTTGGGGGAGTATTGTAATTTGTATTTAAAAACCGATGTATTGTTATTAGCCGATATATTTAAAAAAATTCGCACAACTTGTATGCAATCATATGGACTTGTTGCATTACATTATTACAGAGCACCAGGTCTGGCATTCGATGCAATGTTAAAATGTAGTTCTATTGAACTTGACCTGTTGACTGATATTGATAAAATTTTATTCATCGAGAAGGAGATTAGAGGCGGGGTATCTCAATTTGTGAACAGGTATGCCAAGGCAAATAACAAATATATGGGCGAAAAGTATAATTCAAATTTACCAAATTCTTTCCTAATGTATTTTGATATAAACAATTTATATGGTGCTGCTATGAGTCAATACTTACAATTTAGAGACTTTGAATTGGTTAGTGATATTGATATCCATAGTATTGATTTATTAAATATTAGTAATGAATCAGACACAGGTTATATTTTTGAAGTAGACTTGGAATACCCATTAGGACTTCATGAAATACATAAAGATTTACCTCTTTGCACTGAACATTTTACACCAACAATATCAAAACATTCAAAATTAATTCCAAATTTATATCCAAAATCTAAATATATTATACATTATCGAAATTTGAAGCAATGTTTAGATTTAGGTTTAAAAATTAAAACGATTCATCGCGTTCTTAAGTTTAAGCAAAGTGCTTGGTTGAAAAAATATATAGATTTAAATACAGAATTACTTAATCTTTCGGATAATGAATTTAAAAAAAATTTCTATAAACTTATGAATTACGCTGTTTTTGGGAAAACAATGGAGAATGTTCGAAAGCACAAAGATGTTAAATTAGTTACAAAATGGGATGGTCGTTACGGTGCAAAGTCTTACATTTCACAACCAAATTTTCACAGCTATACTATACTTGATGATGATATTTTAATTATAGAAATGAAAAGAAAAATTATTCACTTTAAACCAATTTATGAAGGATTTTCTATTTTAGATTAATCAAAAACTTACATTTACGATTTTCACTATAATTATATTAAAAAGGAATTGGAGAATGAGGCAAAATTACTATACACATACATTGACAGTTTAATATATAATTTTATTAACATAAATATATACAATATTATTAAAACAGATATACAAAAATTTTATACTTCTGATTACAATGTAGACAATGTGTACAATATACCGTTAGCTAATAAGAAAGTTATAGGGTTCATGAAAGATGAAAATAATGGTAAAATAATGACAGAATTTATTGGCTTGAGATCAAAAATATACGCTTATAAAATTTTAAATTCTAGTAAAAATATTAACAAAAGGGCCAAAGGAATTTCGAGTACTAAAAAACATAACTTTTAAAAATTATCATGATTGTTTATTTAATAATTTAACAGTACAAACATGATATTCACATAATTAAACATATATATATATATATATATATATATATATATATATATATATATATATATATATATATATATATATATATGTATATATTTGATAAGCTTTTTCCTGTGAAAGTATTATTACACATAGCATAAATTCCGTATATACGTTCTGCTTTACATATTATATTGTGACTAAATTACAAGATACAAAATTACTGCAATCAAAATAACAAGGAAAAAGTCACATCTGAGATCTATATGTATTGATTTTTCAATTTAAGTGTGTTACCCTTGCTATCTTTCAGCAAATAAATACCATTTTGCAAGTCTATTACAAAACTATGAACAAAAATGATTGTGGAAATATAAATGAGAACATATTTTTTAAATATTTTTACGCGAAAGGGAATTTTATTCTGAATTCAATGTATACAATGATCAGTACCCTCACAACAAAAATATTTTGAGAAAAATGTACATTAAAATTGACAATAATTTAATTCAAATTGCATAGGAATCACCGTACCTACTACCACAAATGAACAAATACTATTTTTCTTTGTTTGATTAATTATTAAATGTCAATACAACTATTTTGTTATGAATTTCGTAAAATTTGTATAGAATTTTGTTTGATTTATGAAGTATTTTGTTTAATTGGTGAATCAAATTAATAAATGTATCATTTTATATATGAACAAAAAGTTGATATGGTTCAAGTATTCATTTTGGGCCGTAAAAATATTCGAGCTCCGGTAAATATGCATAATCTGCTAGAGCTTCGGATTTAAATCCCTTAGATTATTTCTTATAAGGTAATATAAAATTTAATGTTTATAGCACTGTGCATTTAAACATACAACATTTAAAAGACATTATTGAAGATATTATATATAATATTGAAGTCCGAAATAAATAAATGATTATATCATCACGTCTTTTACCCATCAGTGGTATCGAGTCGGCATGTGGATTTGAGAACCTCGGCTCGATTCACACAGCCAACAAACCATTTTCACCACATTAAAATTACGCATAAATATATCACCCAGATCTTCTACGGCAGAGTGCCACGCCTTGTAATGGATAAAAAGCGTGACTCAGCAGATTAAAATACTCGGCCTATGGCCTCGAACTTCAAACAACTGCTTCGTCAAGTAAAATATCACTTTCCTGACTTATTATGTAATATACTATTATTTTATTTATTTTTATATTGAAAATAATAAAAGTGT
Source organism: Pterostichus madidus (assembly GCA_911728475.2). Taxonomy (NCBI): domain Eukaryota; kingdom Metazoa; phylum Arthropoda; class Insecta; order Coleoptera; family Carabidae; genus Pterostichus; species Pterostichus madidus. The sequence goes on along the minus strand of OU452304.1, from coordinate 30,838,040 downwards.
GCCCCATATTTGAGGAATTACTGGTTGAAAAAAGATTTGATTATAGTTTCGCAATAGACTTGCAAAATGGTATTTCTTTGCTAATTTAACCAACCCTGTAACTCTTAAAGTGCTCGAGATGGCATTGGTGGCAAACTTACATGTATTTATTTAGATTAGTCATAATCGGAATCATAATTACAATTGCCTTTTCAATTCAAACAGAGTTTAATTTTCAATATGACATTTCATTTAAAAATTTCAACTTATAATTTGCTGATTTGATGTTCAACACAACACAAACATGATACTATATTACTGGGTGTGGCATTATGCTATTGAAAATCTTGGTAATTTTATTAAGAACAAAAGTTCGTTGGCTGCGGGAATTGAACTCGGGTTCTCAAATCCACGGGCCGACATACTTCCACTGAACTATCTACAAACTTTTTCCTTATAGTTAGAGCCCTAACTAGAGTTTTGTGCGCCTGTGGTAAAAATGTTATATATATATATATATATATATATATATATATACTTATTTGTCTCATAAAAATTATGCAGGATCAGGTACGTCTTATTTGCGTGATGAACAACGAAAGATGATACAAGATTAGCAATATGTTTAATATGCCACAATATGCCACAATATGCCACAATGTGATACATAAATTCAGTCTGGATTGTTTACTTCTTCATTTCGGAAATTGATAACTTGAAATGGCGAACATATTTGCAATTAATATTTTTAAAGGTAATTTAATTCAGCATATTTAATATTTAGAATATATGAATGTTATATAATATTATTAGACATGTAATTTAGTTTTTCAGTAATTCAGCATTTATTTGTTTGAAACATAAAATATCAAATTTGTTTACATATAATCTTTTAGTAATGTTGACTACTTTATGATGAAGCATATACAGAATGTCCGTTTTGCGAGCCTAACCATTGGTATCTCAAGAACCGTGAGATACGAAGTTGATTAAATTGAGACAAAGTTGCCAAATTACCTGACCATTTTAATGATGTATTTGTTTTTCCGAAAAAAGACATAGATAACTAAATCAAGCGAAAATTATAATTTTAGGCGATTTAAAATTACTTACTATTTGATCAATGATATTGATATAGCATCAAAAATACTGAATTGAACACTTACTTACTTACTCCTCGCGTTTGACAATTATTATATGACATATAAATGTTAAACACGTTTATGTTTATTTTGTTTCTATTACTACTATGATTATTGGAATATATTATTAGATATATAAATTAGTTTTTCTCAAAATTAGACGCATATATGCAAATAACATTTCATATTCCAAATATATTTGCTTCTGCAAAAAAACTCTCAGATATACATAATTTTTTTAAATATTTTTTTACATAACAAAATCCAAATACATATAACAAATAGATAAAAAAGTATTTAAATTTGTCAAATAAATTACTAGTCTTTGTCGTCTGAGTTTTAATTGAAGAGGAAGGACAATTTTCTAATAACTCTTCCATAAATTGACACCATTTCTTCAATAAATTCCGATTTAGCAGTTTTACAGTTTTTTTTTTCTAATATTTTATATCTGTGTATACTTAATAAACTTAAATTACGATACGAAACATGTCGCTAGCTGGCAATAAGAATACTGCTGAAAATTCAGTTTCAGCTTGAATTTATTATCTTTAAACTTATAATTTAATTGCTATTATATTATATGTATATACATATACAGGATGGTGACCGCGACTCTCGAACATAGGACTTCAACATGTAAAATCATATTGTTTTAATTTCCTGTTTCGTAATTATTTAAAAGAAAAAAGTTTCAAGTAAAAGTTATAGGGCATAAAATACGAAATTAGTTTTGCATGCTTCGGAACGGCACAAATTAGATCTGAAAATTACTAAAATTGTCTCAAAACTATCGATAGTTATGAAATTGAAACAAAATTAAACAAATGTTTAACGTTCAATCTTTCAAAACTGTCAAAATAAATTCTTTTTTTATTATTTAATTTATTTTGATAGATAAAACGTGAAACATTTGTTTAATTTTGTTTCAACTTCATACCTATCGCTAGTTTTGAGGCAAAGTATGTAAAATTAGTTTTGTTTATTGGTTCAGATGCAGAATTTTATGCCCTAAAACTTTTACTTAAAGTATTTATGGAAGCAGGAAACTACAAAATTATAATTTTACATGTTAAAGTCCTATATTCGAGAGTCGTAGTTACCACCAGGTTGGGGGGAGGGGGCGAGCGCCCCTGCTTGCCCCTTCACTACGAACACCCATGATACTGTGTATAAGAAAGTAAAAAGTACCACTTTGGTACCAACTATAAAATAGGCAATTACATTACACTTATGATGTGTATTATGCATATTTGATATAAACTGCAATCTTATTTATTTTATTTAATCATTTACTTTAAACTATCAAGTACATAACAGATACTTTATATAAAAAATATGTTTAATCTTTCAAATACCTAAACTTTTCATGTAAAATACAAAGAATCTTCTTTCCAAAATATACCAAATTGCACTAAAATAAAAATAGTAGTACCATCGTACGGCTTTAAGAAAAAGTCACACATGTGATACAAAAATAACACCGCGGCAGCACTACACCCAGCGGCAGTTTGGGCGCTGACTTGGGGAAAACATAAATCGCCAAATCAGAATTCCTTAGCGGTTCACCCTCAAATGAGAAGATATCTCTTTAAAAATATTTTTTAACTACAGTTACTGATTTACACTGTTTAATGCAGATGAACTTAATAGCGGCTCGTAACTCTATCGAACAGTGATGCGGCTTGGCCCAATCTAGTAATCGGGAAAGAAAAAAAAGATAATAATAAAAAATAAAATGTATTTATTGTCATAAAAATATCAAATAAATAAAAAAAATTCTAACAAAATAAAAGCTTATTTTTTAGAAATTAGGTCTATCCTTTTGTTATTTAATTTATCAAATTTATAAAATACATATATAAAATTAGATTAGCGATGCATAAAATCTAAAACGCAGCGTATGACACGACACGTGTCGTAATATGCATTTAGCTCAGAGCGCTAATATGGAACATACCGGAGAGAGCCACATGAGTAGTATTAATGTTCAGTGGGCAGTGGGAAACGAACCAAGGTTTTCAGAATCCACAGGCCGACTCGATACCACTGTGCCACCTACTCTATATATTCGTAGCGAATAAATATATTCGATAAACTACTTTCAATAATGAAGAAATTAAAGAAATTAATCATTTAAATGGAAAGAAAGAGTTTAATGTTAGATTTAGTTTTGTTGTGCTTTCGTTAAGGCTTTAGTTGCGTATGGAATCCACTGATAGAGTGACCGGTGTGTTTACATCGTAAAATTTTAACGTTTATGACTTCAAAATTCCTCTTTAATTTTTTTTTGTTCTTCATCCCAGAGCCATGCATTTTCTTTATGAAGTATTTTTCTTAGGGGTTCTGTGATTTGAGACAATTTTTTTATGAATTTACTCAAATAGATGACCATACCTAATATTCGCTGCAGCTCTGTTTTATTTTGTGAAATTTTAAGTAGCTTTATGGCTTCAATTGTTTCTTCGTCCGGTTCTAACACATTTGCATTAAGAATATGTCCTAAAAATTCAACTTTTTTTGTATTAAATATACATTTGTAATTATTTAGTTTGATAGCTGCTTCTTTAATATTTTCATGATTTATTTAGTTGTTGACTCAACTTCTTCTTTATTTTTGCCATGAATCAGTATGTGGTTCATTGTCTCGTCAACATTACGATACTTTTCTAGTAGTTTTGTGATCACACTCTGGAAAACTTCCGGAGCAGAGGCTAACCCAAACGGAAGTCGAAGAAATCTGTAGCGCTCCCATGGTGTTGCAAATGCCAAGTATTTTTGTGATCTGCCAAAAACCTCGCTTACAATCCAGTAGGGTAAAGTATTTGGATCCATTGATAGTTGCTACTATTTCTTCAACCGGCTTCAGCGGATGATATCTTCTTAATAGATTCTTTTTTATATCAGTCGGATCTAAACATATTCTGAGTTTATTGTTTTTCTTAACTATTACCATAGGCGATACCGCTGGAGTGACTTCTCTGATCGGTTTGATTACTTTTAATTTAACCATTTTATCTAGCTCTTTCTTTACTTCTTCTTTTATTGAATATGGTATTTTACGAGGATGGCGTATTTCTAGAGTTGAGTTTATTACTAAATTATATCGTATTCGAAATTGTATATTTAGCCCAATCCTTTAAATATCTGATCGTCTGTAACCCTCCCTTGTTTAAAGGAGAATTAACAAATAATTTATATGGGTTCTTGTCAGATCGGAGAAAGGACAAGTACTAGGGTTTGTTAGAAATAAGTTTGTACTTACAATTTGGTACAACAAATAACAACGATTTATTCACACTTACTACATGGTTGATGTTGTCGAGTTCCTACTGAACTGTAACGACTACTGTACTCTGAATCACTCGTCATCACTCTGAATGACACTTCATCACTCTCTCGTATTGACTGCCGTTATAACTGACCTAACGCTACTATATATCTAATTACAAAAGTACTAAGTCAGCAAATAGTTAGCTACTTACGTCAAAAAATATTATTTAGAATACGTGACCTCATTACAACATGCTCTAATTTACTTAATTATATTCACTAAGAATGTGCTGACTTAGACTTGTTACACGTCTGTTATTTTTAGTTCTGTAACTCTTTTAATTAGTCCAAATGTTACACACGTATTTTGACTTAGTACGGCCGTTACACTAGAATCTACTACTTTAAATATTAGTTTTTTTCTTGATTTTTGTTCAAAAATTTTGTTTTTACTTCACCTAAAACTTGTAGTTTGTGATCAGAGTATAATATTATTCTTTTTACCTCCGAATCTTGTATTTGTGTTCTTATTTTATTAGCAAATTTCTTTGATATTACTGAACACTGTGCTCCTGTTTCTAATTTCATGTTTGCTGTTATGTTGTTGAACTTGATTTCTTTATACCAATATTTCTGCGTATTATCTGATTCTGTGGATTTTATGTTCAATGTATCGTTTTATGAGTCTTCATCTTCATTGTCTTTATTTTGTTCCGTTTGAGTTTCAAAACAACTAACTGTGGAGTGCTTTGATTTGCATACTGAGCGCAAAATGATTTAGTTTTTTACATTTCCTACATTGTTTTTTATAGGCTGGACAATTATTCGGATCATGAGTCGAACCACACCTTTCGCAATTAAACTCTTGCTTTTTACTTTGCTGAATTTTATTTACTTTAATTGCGTCCATTGTTTTAGATTGATCAGATACTTTCATGTCTCTTAATTGTTGTCCAGCTTGTTCTGTTGCTCTGCAAATTTGTACAGCTTTATCTAGTCATAGATTATCTTCACTCAATCATTTTCTTCCTAGTTAATCATCTTTTATAACTGTTACAATCTTATCTCGTAACAGGTTGAGCGCCATGGCGGACACCGGTATCCGACTTGATGTTGGCTCCGCAGGCCAAGGCAGATCCTGCCTGGCCAAGAGGACGCGCTTTTATGCAGTTTAACATAGTGTCGTGTCCGCCATAGCCCTGCACTATTGCAAGCTGACACCAGGTTTTTTTTTTTAGCGAAACTAACAAATGAGATATTCGTTTCTATTGTTTACCATGTACAAAAATGCATAAACAGCTATTTATTTGAAAAAAATAGCAAATTCGTTTATTTATATGCAAAAAATACAAACTTAGAAAACTAATTCTTTGTTGAAAAACATAGGCTCTACATATTTAGCATATCTTGTGGAAAAAGTTGAAACATTCAAGGCAGTACCTAGGGTTGTCTTCACACTGGGCACATTAAGTTATAACTTTTTTCACTTTGTTCTTGTCAATCACTCCATCCTGTTTTTTCTTGTAGCATCCTCTACAATATTTCCTGTTTTCTCGTGCCTTGCAATCAAGTTTTTCGAGTTTATGAGCTTTTAACCTCATTCTTGAAGGAGGAATAGTTTCGGAACTGCTTTCAAATTTCAGCAAACCCTCTATGATTGAATATCGAAAGTCTGTTATGGAAATGCTGCTCTGCTCTACTTGCTTGAAGATAAAGTGAGCGTTAACAACTGAAGTACTCAGTAATACTTCAATTGCGACCTTTTTGTACCAACGGATACATCGTCGCAGTGCTGTACTGTAGCTCGACATTTGATCAGATAAATCGATCGAACTCTTACCCGAATTATAGTCTATTATATCTTTTGGCTATTGAATGGGCTTCCCACGACGCTGAATTTGCACGATTTCATCAGTGTGATAAGTGGACAATACCAGCACATCCCTTCACGCTCATTATAAACATTTTTGACGGGCCACAGCGGACACCGGTGTCCGCTGTCACTTTTCTCAGACCAAAGTGGACACCGGTGTCCGCTGCATTTTTTTTTCAACTTCCGGGGGGAAAATTTGTGAAAATCGAAGAAAAATCGTATAAGTAATATAAAATGGTGTGACTTAGACAAAAAAATATATCTTGGTCCAGGGGAACGGTTCAGTGAAATATGTTTGGGCGCTCAACCTGTTAATAGACTATCTTGAATTTCTCCAAATTAATATTTTCTCATTTTTGATTTTATTTTAGTCAAAAATTCGTCGAACGTTTCGTTTTCTTCTTACATCATTTAATTAAGCATGTATAAAATATTCGGTAAATTTTTCTTTGATGACTTCTACATTTTTTGTTGTTGTTCTAATGTTAGATTAAATATAATTGCAATGAAAATTTTGATTTCCTTTGCATCGCTGAACATTGGCTTAAGCCACATGAAGATGGGATAGTAATTAAAGGACTTAGGCTTAAGTTGTAGTCAATTTTATTTAAATATAGTTGACAACGTTTCGGTTACGGATGTAACCATCTTCAGGTCTAGGTAAAATTAAAACAATATAAGACAATTGTTAGTCATACAATATGAACAAGTAACTCACCAAAAAACAGTTGGTAAAAATAGCAATACAAAGAATTAATTATTTTATAAAAACTTTAAGTCGAAGTTCGGAATCAGCAAAGTGCAAATAAAAAAAAAATGTTAAGAAGTTAAACGAAGCAAAAACAAGATTCTAAGATACAGTGCTGAATCCGAAGAGTCGAGGTGACGACTGATGAATATTCAAAAGTTACAGTTTGAGTACAAAAGGTACATAGTGTGACATCTAGCGGTTGAATATAAAAACAACAACAATTTACAATTATGAGTAAAAGAAGAAAACCAACTCAAAGTCAAACAATATGGAGACAGTAAAGTAAAAATCAATAACGTAATATCTGTTTCAGGTTAGAATAAATATTCTTGCTGTCATTGAAATCCGATTTAATGTTGATAGATCTGTCATCATTGTTGATGTAGCAGCTTTCAATAAATAGACGTTTGTTAAGGTTAGACTCTTTGTGGAGAACTGTGACATGATCAAATCCAAAGTTATGATTGAAAGTATTGCTGTGTTCAACCAAGGCGCTGTGATTCTAATTACCTTTGGTGAGGTGGTAGAGATGTTGATTCATTCTTGTTTGTAAATATTGTTTGGTTTCACCTATGTAAGTTGAATCGCAGTCCTTGCATGTAAGTTTGTACACTACATTACTTGAAGATTTTAGTGCCACTTTATCTTTCAAACAGGAGAACAAAAAGCTGGTATTAGAAGGTGTTTTGTATGCTGGTGTAAGATCCATGGCAGAGGTTATCAGTTCCAATTGATGTCTTAAATATTTATAATAAGGTAAAGCTAGATAGTTCGTGGGTTCTTTGTTGTTAGGTAAGGGAATGGAATTATTGAATTTACGGTTTAAAGCAGTTAATCTATTGTTGATTGTGTGTGTTATGAATTTTTTTGGATAATTATTATTTAAAAGAGTCGATATTATTAAGTTAAAATTATTTTTGTGGAATTTTTCATGGGAAAGTAAAATATTTCTATCAATTAAGCTAATAATAACTGCCCGTTTATATTTGAGGGGGTAATGTGCATTGAAATTTAAATACCTACCCGACCAGGTCGGTTTGCGGTACCAGTTAGTGATCAACTTATTGTTGTCATTAATGAAAGTGATATCCAAGAAATTAATCGAATTATTGGTTTCAGTTTCCAATGTGAATTGAATGTTGGAATTGAATGAATTAAATTTATCAAACATATATTGAATCTGATCTAAAGGAAGGCAACAAAGGATATCGTCCACGTAACGGTAGTAAAAAAGAATGTGAAATTGGGGGTTGTTTTTTAATATATAGGATTCCAAATGGAACATGACAATCTCAGCCAGAATTGGACTTAGACAATTTCCCATGGGACACCCTACTAGTTGTAAATAGAATTTACCGTTAAATTGTAAGTACGAGGTAGTTAAACAAAATTTAATACAATTTAAAAATTCATTTAAAGTGAAGGGAGTATGGTCCTGGATTTCAGGCCAACGTTCAGTGATGCTGCTATAAATTAATTCATGGGGAATGACAGTAAATAGAGATATAACATCTAGAGATATTAGTTCATAATTAGGGGGGATGGCTAAATTATTTAATTTGTCTTTAAGTGAGAAAGAATTATCAATGAAATATTTAGATTTGTATTTTAAACGAGATAAGGTTGAAGCTAAAAGTTTTGAAATTTTACTGTTAGGGGTTTGTAGATTAGATACAATGGGTCTCACGGGAAGATTGATTTTGTGCACTTTAGGTAAGCAGTACAATTTAGGACTAACAGAATTGTTAGTTCTTAGTTTAAAAGCTACATTTTTTCTAATGTGCCAGTTTTTTCCAAGGTGCTAACCAGCTTATTGTTCTTCCGTTGAAAAGAGTCAGTGGGGTCTTTATTCAAAACTTTATACGTGTCAGAGTCTTGGAGCAGATGTTCACATTTCTCTAAATAGACAACTTTGTTTAAAATGACTGTAATATTACCTTTATCTGCTCGAGTGACAATGAGGTTAGAATTACATTTAAAAAAATTTTTGTCTGTTTAATGAGGTCCATCAACAAGATGTCAGAGTAATGGAAGTTAATGAGTTTAGATTTACTTTTATGAATGTTTATCAAATTATTAATTTTTTGTCTAAGATGGGAAATGGTTTTCAAATCAAGTTTTTCAGGATTAAAACGAGTCTCTAACGTTGCCAGAATATTGAGTAAATTTGAGTTGTTTACAGAGGAATTGTACAAATTTATGAAATGAAACTTTGGTCCAAGTGCTAAAATGCAACCAATATCAGTAGGAATAGTAACATTAGATTTATTTATTAACCAGTTCTTTAAGTGAGGTTTAATAGAGTTAATGAATTTAAAGGCGTTATTTTGATGTAATAATTTGTTGAATTTACTAATTTGTTTCCTTTTAATTTTTTCAAATAAATTATTAAATTTAGTGGTTTGTGATTCTAAAAAGTAATTAACGAAATTCGGTTTAAAAGTAGCAATAATTTTAGTTTTTAGATCTATGTATTTCAAATCTAAGATGCTAATTGATTTGATGCACGATCCAATTTCAAAATTTAAAACCTTCAGACTAGTTTTTTTTGAGATGTTGATGTAAGTTGTGATGAGTTGATACAAGTTTGTGAGGTACCTTAATTAAACAGCAAGATGGGATGACGTTGTATCTTCTACATTGTAAAAGAAAAATCCTTCTGTTTTTCATACTGCAACCTTAACAAACGTCTATTTATTGAAAGCTGCTACATCAACAATGATGACAGATCTATCAACATTAAATCGGATTTCAATGACAGCAAGAATATTTATTCTAACCTGAAACATATATTACGTTATTGATTTTTACTTTACTGTCTCCATATTGTTTGACTTTGAGTTGGTTTTCTTCTTTTACTCATAATTGTAAATTGTTGTTGTTTTTATATTCAACCGCTAGATGTCACACTATGTACCTTTTGTACTCAAACTGTAACTTTTGAATATTCATCAGTCGTCACCTCGACTCTTCGGATTCAGCACTGTATCTTAGAATCTTGTTTTTGCTTCGTTTAACTTCTTAACATTTTTTTTTATTTGCACTTTGCTGATTCCGAACTTCGACTTAAAGTTTTAATAAAATAATTAATTCTTTGTGTTGCTATTTTTACCAACTGTTTTTTGGTGAGTTACTTGTTCATATTGTATGACTAACAATTGTCTTATATTGTTTTAATTTTACCTAGACCTGAAGATGGTTACATCCGTAACCGAAACGTTGTCAACTATATTTAAATAAAATTGACTACAACTTAAGCCTAAGTCCTTTAATTACTATCCTACATTACCTTGGCTTATTAAAACACACTATCCACATGAAGATGGTTATGTCCACTTAAAAAACTATACACTTCGCCCCTGTTTTTCCAGAATCAACTTCCAACATGGCGGAGTTTGTATTTTCTCAAAAAATAAAGTACATTGTTCTGAAATCCCGAACATCAAAACCATGTCCGAAGAAAAACATTTTGAAGCTTGTGCAGTCAAATATTGCAAGGTCAATGTAATTATTGTGAGCCTCTACAGATCAAACCACGGTGACTTTAACATTTTTGTCAATAAATTGAATGACGTTTTGCACATCATTACTGACGATTGTAAAACTAGTTTAATTGTAACTGGAGATTTTAACGTGGATTTTAATAAAACTAATAAACAGTGACAAGACATAATAAATTTATTCTTAAGCTATGGATTATATAGAACAGTTAAAGACCCAACTAGATTAACTAACAACAGTGCTTCGTGTATAGACAATATCTTTACTAATATTGCTATTAACAATTTTGACATAAACATAATCATAAATGGATTAGCAGACCATTGCGCTTTAGTCCTCAGCTCTAAATTTTATAATAATTTTGAAACTAAAACTATTAAATACAAAACTAAAACAAACAATGAAACATTAGTTCAGTGCCTTGTGTCAAACGATTGGAATGATATTTATAAATCTAGTAATATTCATGAAAAATTTAAAATCTTTCTGAATAATTTTATACACTGCATTAAAGTATCACGTATAAGATTTCAAACTCGTGATAATAAAAATAGTAGTGCTATTTATAATAACAAGGATCTTAAGAAAGAAAGAGACTAGCTAACATATTTAAAAAACCAACAGTTACTTCATAATAGTGATGCCATCAAAAAAGCAATCAAAATTCAATCTAATATCTATAAAGATTTGCTGCAAAATTTAAACCAACAAGACAACGACAAAATATTACACAATTCTAAAAACATAAGCAAAACTGCGTGGTGAATGATACAACCACATGATAGCGATAACAAAAGGGTTCAGATTAATATTATACCAAATGAGTTTAATCTTTTTTTCGCTACAATTGCTAGTGACATCCATAAAAAAATTCCTACATCACATTTTACTTACGATATTAAAAATAATTGTAACTCGTTTTTTTTACATCCTGTAGACATCAGCGAACTGCGGTCAACAATTAATGCTCTCAGTAACTCACACAGCACTGATATATATGATATCACAACAAAATTAATTAAAATATCATCTCCCTATATAATAGATCAACTATTACATTTGTTAAATGACATTTTTGCAAATGGTGTATTTCCGTCATGTTTGAAAATTTCCAAAGTTGTACCAGTACATAAAAAGGGAGACGTTAAAGCATTAAATAATTACCGTCCTATATCGATAGTACCCTGGTTCTCGAAATTGATAGAAATAATATTAAAAAACAGATTACTAATCTTTCTTGAGAAAAATAAAATTTTATCTGATAAGCAATATGGGTTCAGACAGGGCAAATCAACTACTACAGCTCTACCGCATATGATGACAAATATTGGTAATGCCATCGAGAACAATAATATATCTGCATTAATTCTTTGTGATTTACCAAGGCATTTGACTGCATATACCACGAGATCCTACTGCAGAAACTCGATTCCTATGGTATTCGTGGAGTTCCATTGAAACTGATCCAGTCATTTTTACAACATAGGGAACAATGTGTCACATTGCATGGAAATCGCTCTAATTTGGAGTTTCTTAGTAACGGCGTGCCGCAGGGCTCAGTCATCGGTCCTCTGTTGTTCATCATCTACATAAACGATCTTCCTTCATCATCTACATGCGATGATTTAGTTTTATATGCGGATGACATTACTTTCTTTTTAGAAGACAAAGAGTTAGATAAGTTACAAGATAAATGCAACGATGCACTTCTTAATGCAAAAAATTGGTTTAATAGCAATACGCACCTTTTAAATAAAGAAAAGACCAACATCCTTATATTTAACAAAAAAATGACGGTAGACGATAATGATCCTGTTAGAATATTGGGTCTTGAAGTTGACCCCAAAGGAACATAGATACCACACGTAAACAAGGTAGAAGCTAAATTATCTAAACTAACTTTTCTCTTTCGCAATCTTAGCCTTAAAGTGTCGATCAAAGTACTCAGGATAGCTTACTATGGACTGTTTCAATCAATAATAAGTTGCGGGACTATCCTATGGTTTTCCGAGGCCAAGTGTGATAAACTATTTAAAATACAAAAAAAAGTAGTGCGCATAATAGATAAAAAACATATTCGTGAGTATTGTAAACCTCTCTTCGTCAAATTAAAAATTTTGACTCTATTTTCCATATATATATATAGAACAGTGCTTAAATTACATTAAAATGTATCCTGACAAATTTTCCCAATTTCTATGTACACATAGCTATGAAACCAGGACTAACAGGGACTACGTAATACCCAGACACAAATTCGAAAAATTTAAACAAAGTTATATTTATAATTGTGTTAAATTTTACAATAAATTACCATTTTATATCCGAAATTTACCTTTACTTAAAAATATGTTATTAAATCATGCATTTTATTCTTTAGATGAATTCTTACATTGTGATACATTTAAGTTTTAATATATGAATCATCTAATGATTTATTTATGTATACAAATATATTTCATGATTATCCTTGTATTATTTTAATCTGTATTTGCACGTCTGTATTAATTCATTTTTGAATTGTAATTAGTGCTATATTTATATTTATTTATATTTTTTTATTCTTCATTGTACTGTATTGACTTGGCCTAACATTTGATTCGATTTATATGTCATGTGCTAAATAAAGAATTATTATTATTATTATTATATTGAAGATGACAGTGGCCTCTGGCCCTACAACTGACAAATGTAGCTGCCTGGATTTCTGCTGGTTTACTTTTTAACTGTGTCGCTATCTCAAACCACTCATACTGATGTTTCCGGATTTTCCAAGTTTGACAAACATCATTTCTAATGAGGAATTGTTTCGGCGGTCGCATTATTTTCTGATTTACCCCTTCTGCCATTTTTCTAGTTAATTTAATAAGAGTGGAATTTATTAAAAATTATTTATCGCTTCAACATGTACTATTTTATTGTATGTAAGTTATCGGTAATATAGATTTATTAACATATAATAATACTTTCACCATATATATATATATATATATATATATATATATATATATATATATATATATATATATATATATATATATATATATATATATATATATATATATATATATATATATATATATATATATTTGTATATATATATATATATAAACGCCGCCAAGTACTTTTTTTAGTTTTTTTTTATATTGATATTTTGAACATTTGTGTCGTTTACATTTTTGTTACGAGGTTAGACACTTCTGTAATTCAGATTTTTGTATGAAAAGACATGTTTTAATGTTGAATATAACAATGTGCTTGAGCCCATATGTTACATCAGAAACTTTTGACTAAGATGTAATTAGGACTTTTCGGCTCTCCTTCTTAAAGAAACCCTTAATGTTTCAACTTTATATATCTTACGTTTCTTAGTTTCTAAGAATGTATTTGAGCCCATCTTTTATATCAGAACTTTACAACGCGGAAAACATTAGGACTTGTAAGGGAAAATGTTTTTGTACTTGGCCTGAACTTATCAGTTGTACTGAATTTTTTTTAGTTATATCACATTCCTTTTCTAAAAAAGTGAAAAACAATTTGAGAAATAAATTTTTTTTAAATTTAAAAGAATTTTGAAATTTTTTAAAAAACTTGCTAAAGCAAAATAACGTACAAAATTATTAAAATATTGTTTATTTATTTATTACTAGCTATTACCCACGACATGGTTCGCGTGGTCTACAATTTAATGCGAGTATCTGACATGCGTAGCAATACAACTCAAAGAAAGAAAGTATTTGTATTTAATTCTGTTTATTGAAGTGCTTTTGGATACTCAATATTTTTTTTCTCTTTGGGACATACAAGAATAAATCAGAAGGTTTTCCGACGAGTGAGCATGCCACATACAGCTGTCCATGTGAGAAGCATGGATTTTCCAAATTTAGTCCACACACTTATAGCGATTGTTCCCGTGCTTTGTTGATGGTCATTGCAAATGCGAGTCGTACCCGAAACTGCAAACGTCTGAATTCGAATAGCATAGGATTGAAGCTTTATTATACCTATATTGGTTCTCGTCTGTACCTATACCAAATTTGAATCGAATCAGTGCAGTACTTTTCAGGATAGCTAGCGGCCATTTTGTTTCAAAACGGTAAAGTGAAGCTTTATTATACCTACATGTTAAGATTGGTTCCTGTCTATGCTTATACCAAATTTTAATCGAATCAGTGCAGTACTTTTCAAGTTAGCTAGCGGCCATTTTGTTTCAAGATGGCGGACTGAAGCATTATTATACCTATATGTTAAGATTGGTTTCCGTCTATGTCTTTACCAAATTTGAATCGAATCACTGTAGTACTTTTCAAGGTAGCTAGCGGCCATTTTGTTTCAAGATGCCGGACTGAAGATATATTATACATGTATGTTGAGATTGGTTCTCGTCTATACCTATACCAAATTTGAATCGAATCAGTGCAGTACTTTTCAGAATAACTAGCGGCCATTTTGTTTCAAGACTGCGGACTGAAGCTTTATTAGACCTATATGTTGAGATTGGTTCTCGTCTATCCCTATACCAAATTTGAATCTAATCAGTGCTGTAATTTTCAGAATAGCTAGCGGCCATTTTGTTTCAAAACGGCAACCTGAAGCTTTATTATACCTACATGTTAAGATTGGTTCCTGTCTATGCTTATACCAAATTTGAATCGAATCAGTGCAGTAGTTTTCAAGATAGCTAGCGGCCATTTTGTTTCAAGATGACGGATTGAAGCTTTATTATACCTGTATGTTGAGATTAGCTCTCGTATATACCTATACCAAATTTGAATCGGATCAGTGCAGTACTTTTCAGAATAGCTAGCGGCCATTTTGTTTCAAGATGGCGGACTGAAGCTTTATTATACATGTATGTTGAGATTGGTTCTCGTCTATACCTATACCAAATTTGAATCGAATCAGTGCAGTACTTTTCAGAATAGCTAGCGGCCATTTTGTTTTCAAATGGCGGACTGAAGATTTATTATGCTTATATGTTAAGATTTGTTCCCGTCCATGTCTGCAGCAAATTTGAATCGTATTAGTGCAGTACTTTTCAAGATAGCTAGCGGCCATTTTGTTTCAAGATGGCGGATTGATGCTTTATTATACCTGTATGTTGAGATTGGTTCTCGTCTATATCTGTACCAAATTTTAATCGAATGAGGGCAGTACTTTTTAGTATAGCTAGCGGCCATTTTGTTTAAAAATGGCGGACTGAAGCTTTATTATACCTATATGTTAAGATTGATTCCCGTCTATGTCTATACCAAATTTGAATCGTATTAGTGCATTACTTTTCAAGATAGCTAGCGGCCATTTTGTTTCAAGATGGTGGACTGAAGCTTTATTATACTTGTATGTTGAGATTGGTTCTCGTCTATACCTATACCAAATTTGAATCGAATCAGTGCAGAACTTTTCGGAATAGCTAGCGGCCATTTTGTTTCAAAATGGCGGACTGAAGCTTTATTATACCTATATGTTAATATTGGTTCCCGTCTATATCTATACCAAATTTGAATCGAATCAGTGCATTACTTTTCAAGATAGCTAGCGGCCATTTTGTTTCAAGATGGCGGACTGAAGCTTTATTATACCTATATATTAAGATTGGTTGCCTGGGCTTAATTTTTTAGTGCGAAATAGACATTTGTACGGGATGGGTCGAAACGGGATGGGCCGAAACGGAATGAGTCGAAGTAATGTGATGACGTCACACGCGAACGCTGAACAAGAAGACGACGTTTGCCCAATTTGAAAAACATCACTTTTCAAACATCCATATCTTTGAAAAGGATGGACCAAATGACATGAAACTTTTTTATTCCTACTCAGTTTTATGCGGGCTACACGGTGGTTAAATCAAAACATACTTTTTTTACCCGCTTGGGCTTCATTTTTTAGTGCGAAAATGGGCATTTGTTCACTCGGGATAAGAGACTGTAGTGTCTGGCTACTGTCGTTTGTACTTGGCCAGAGACACTACCGTGTCTCTTGATTCATAATCGTATTTAACGAAGGTAACTAATCGCTAAAGTCAGTGAAAGTGTGAAATAGTCAACCTGACGCGAACGCGTAAAACATCAGCGACGATGAGTCAACCTGCGATTGTTATGACTAACGAACAATTATCGCAGCTGATAGCAAACTTGCAAGTGTGTGGGCGCGTGTCAATACCTGCATCAGAGGCGTCTCAAGAAGAAATTAAAACGAGAAGTTTTGTAAAATAAATTATAGTCAAGTGTGACTGGATTCGTCTAAGTGACGCTAGGTGTGAGAAAATGCTTGAATAGGTGAGGAACGAGGAGAAGTGTGTGAATAGTTAAGACCAGGGTTGTTCTAAGGCAAAATTCGATTGTACTGAAATCAGTGTTGCCAGTGTACTGATTTAAGCTGAAAATGTACTGACACTGACAAATACGCGAAAAATTTGGCGGTATTAATTAAAATCATATTATTATTGTTATGTTTAGAAACGAGTATTGCTTTTATCACTTACAGGCCCATAATTAATTAAAATAAAAGACTATTTTCTGTAGTTATGTCTATTTTTATTTTGACGTTTGATAGATGACATCATCCGAAATGATTAACACATTAATAGTTGACAAATAACACGGTAGTGACATTTATACTACATTATAATTATATCAGCGCCTTCAAACCGGGAAATTTTTATATTCAGAACAAAAATCTGAATGTTTAGACATAGTTTAGCTATAGATTCGTTAGTTATTATTAAAAGTTACACTTAAAATATAGTATCCTATTTGTACTGATGATGGACAGTGTAGTACTGACGTACTGATATTTAGTCATTTGTAATGATATCAGTACAATTGTACTGATAGGAACAACCCTGGTTAAGACGCATGTGACTTTGTAGATAGTTTTTAAGATAGTGTGAATCCGGCGAGAGACGAGAAAGGTTGAAAGTTATTATTGTAAATGTACTTCGTCTATTATTTACAAATACATGAATAGAGAAGTGCAGAAGGAGCAGCTTCAATCCGGAAAAATTACATCATATAACATACGACAATTATCAGAAGTGGATAAGATTGTTACATATTATTTATTTATTTATTTAACTCTATACCTTACAGACTACAGTCCAAGAACGGGCACAGTTACAACAATGCCTTAGCAAAGGAACAAGAAACATAGAAAATTAAAAATAAACCGCATGCACATACAATTTAAATTTTATGATAACATACATTACGCAAACTGGTTATTGTACAATTAAAAATGTCACAACAGTTACAAATTTCATTATAATTAGAGCACATTCTGAAAACTGGAGACTTTTCTAATATGTTAGTGTTTGCTACTGGTTTATAAAATGTATTTATGGTACGGGACGCAATACGAGGCAATGAAAAATTTAATTTAGATACTAAATAAGAACAATCAATATCATTATGGAGTAGTTTATAAAGGAAGGATAAGCATTGTTCAAATTGCCTGGTTTCAAGAGCCCAAAATTCAAAAGTATGAAGCAATTCATCATGATTACATCCTCTAGCTGGATAATTTTTAAAGGCTCTGAACCACATGTACTTGAAAAATTTTCGCTGCACTTTTTCAAGGGCTAACATTAGAACGTGGACACCAAACTAAAGAGCAATATTCTAAACTGGATCGCACAAGAGCGAAGAAGAGGGATTTCAAAGCATTCATGTTTTTAAATGCTTTGGTATTGCGTATAATAAAACCAACTGTCTTATTAGCATTATGTATTACATTGGTTACATGGTAGTCAAATGTCAATTTTGAATCAAAAGTTACACCCAGATCTTTGACAGTACTTTGGCGTTTCAAATGCTCGTTATTTATAGCATAATTGTACTCTATAACTTGACGCTTCCGTGCGTACGTCATAACCTGACACATTTTTATGTTTAAGTCCAACCTATTTGAAACACACCAATCATTAATGTTATTCAAATTCGCCTGAAGATGAGCACAATCCTCAAGAGATGTGATTGAATTAAATAGTTTCACGTCATCAGCAAACATTAGAATATGACAATTGTTTACTGCATTTGGTAGATTATTTATAAATAAAACAAATAATAATGGCCCAAGAACTGACTCTTGGGATACACCAGACTTTGCTATAAAAAAATCCGAATTATATCCATTGAATGCAACACATTGTGGTCTACAATTTAAATAGGATATAAAAAATTTTACCAGGTTGTCTGGAAAACCAAAACATTGTAGCTTTTGAATTAGAATGTAGTGATCAATGCGATCAAATGCTTTAGAGAAGTCGGTGTAGACAACATCAACTTGCCCTTTATTGTCTAAAATTTCAGATGTATATTGAGAAAAGGAACTTAAATTTGTAAGGGTTGATCTTTTTGTCATAAATCCATGTTGGAAAGGTGATATACATATAACTTCTAATTTGGGGTAATATACTGTTATATCAAGTAATTTCAAAGACTTTTGCAAAGTTAGAGAGAAGAGCAATTTTGTACATCAGCAATGTCGCCGGATTTTAAAACGGGACATATTTTAGTTACTTTTCACTTGTCGGGAAAAGAGCTTGATTTTAAACACAAATTGAAAATTTTCAATAGTGGACATACTTATATGCTGGAACAGTCCTTTATAACGAAAAATGGAATTTGATCTAATCCAGATGATAATTTGTTATTTAAAGATTTTATAGCTACACGGATGTCTTCTTCAGTAAAGTGTAGGGTTGATACAGAAGGAAGGTTATTATAAAAGTCATTGTTATTTACGAAATTGTTATTACAAAATATGTCAGGTTCTGTATAAATGCTACTAAAAAATTCCTTAAACAAATTAAGTATATCTTGGGGATTCTTTATAACGGAATCATTTAAGTACATTGAGCCAGGTACCCTGCTTTTATTATTTTTGTTATTAATGTAGGACCAAAATGTTTTTGGATCCGTAGTTACTGATTGCTCGATAGTTAGTAAGTACGCATCATATGCAGATCTTATTTGATATTTTGTTAATGCTCTGTAACGTTTATATTCTAAAAGGATAAGTCGCTGTTATTAATGATGCATTTAAAAAATCTGCATACAGATCGTGAAAATTAGCTTTTTTGAAGTTATATGGTGGGTCAATTTGATTTTTGGGACTTTTAAAATACCCGAGACAGACACACGTAGTTCAATTTTTAATGGTGGGTGATGTAAGTCCTCATCAACAAAGGGATGCGTATCTCGAGAAGTAATACATTTTATGTTTGCAAAAACAAGATCTAATAGTCTCCCGTTAACATTAACAATATTATTACACTGCGTTAAATCAAGCATACTTGAGAAATTCATTAAAGTGTTCGTTAGTTGATCTCTTCGTGTACTATTGTTAAAAGAAGGAATATCAAAATCACCAATTATAACAACATGCTTATTAAACATTAATAAATTCTCAAGAAAGTCTAGCAAATATTCTAGGTTGTGAATAGTTGGTGTATGGGGAATATAAATGACAAATATATAAAGAATATATGAATTTAGTAAACATTTGCAACCTAGAATATCGAAAGATTGCATAACAGTTGTTAGCTGACTGAGATCTAGCATTTCTACAGTTATATTAATTTAAGTGGCTAAGAGAACACCTCCGCCTCTTGTTAAGTTTAATAATTGAAATTTACGATCATTCCTAAAGACATTGTACTGTTTTAAGTTAATAAATTCTGAATTATTAATATCAGGAGAACGCCATGTGTCAGTTAATATCAAATTCATTATCCAACGTACATAAATAAAATTGATTCATTTTGCTTTTTAGACTACGGACATTCTGGTAGTAACAATTTATACTTTTAGTTATACTACTTGTTTTATTAGAAACAATATTAGGGACTATGTTGACTTCTGAGATGCTGACGGAATGCCTAAAAAATTATTCCCGTTACTTCTATTTTGCTGAAAAAAATTATTAAGAATAACGCCACATGGCCAGTTTGAAGCATTCATTACAATATCTTTGAAATTGTCGGGAATACTTATTTTAAACGAGCTATAAGAGTCATATTTCGTCTTTAGTTTCTCACAGAAATAATTCGTTGTAGACAAACTGTCCAAATGTTGGTTAATTGATTCCACATTAGAGACAGGAGATAGTCTTGATACAAAACATGGAAATATTTACGCACTGCTATTAAGTTAGTGCTTAATCCTGTGCCTGTAGCTGTTGTCATAGAACTGCGCTTTCTAATATTTCTAATTTTCTTACTTGTAACTTTGGTGAAATCATCTTCATCTGTATCTTGATTGGAAATATCTTTGTCTGTAACTTTGCTGGAAATATTCGTTACAGATTGTTGTGTTGGGCCTAAAACCGAAGTAGCTCTTGAATTCGATGTAATTGTATTTACACTTTTGCTTTCATATTGAGATTGGGATCTTGTTTTAATATTATTAATTGTGAGTTGTTTATTATTTAGTGTTGTAGCATATAATTTTTTGTTGTGATTTAAACTGGTAGCGTCACCTGTATTATTATTTTGTTCGTGTTGGCTTGGAGTTGATAAGTTAGGAGGTGATTGACCGGGGTTTGTAAATTGATTAATGATTGGTTCATGCATGATTTTTAAATCTTGAAGGTTACTGTTTATATCATGAATATTTAATTTTAAATTTGACACATCTTCATTTAAGTGATTTATTATTATTTCTTGATTCTTAATAATATCAAAACACTTTAGCAGTAGGGTATGTAAATTTTCCATTTTATTTGATTCAACTATAATTTTAGCATCACAGGTTTTCACACACGTTTCACAAAACCACATTATTTGAATATTACTCGATATCAAAGATAATTCGGTTTTTTTAAGAGAAACACATGCCAGGTGGAAACTTTCTTTACAATTTCCATAACACTGCACAATTGTTTTATCTTTAGAATCGAAAAATTCTTTACAAAAACTGCATACTCGACTATCACTTTCAGCCATTTTTAATATTTTTTTTGTTTACTGATTTTCGTTGTAGTAGTATGACCACAAAGGACGCCGAACGTTCTGATCGTCTAATTGAGGTTACAACGCCAGAAATCGTCGACAAAATCCATGGTATGATATTGGACGATCGGCGAGTTAAAGTGCACGAGCTTGCTGAGGCTATGAGCACCTCAACCGAACGGGTACGGAACATTTTGCATCAATTTTTGGATATGAGAAAGCTATCTGCTAGATGGGTGCCGCATTTGCTCTCTGTTGACAACAAGCGCGACCATGTGACAAGTTCAAAGGAGTGTTTGGCGATGTTCAAGCGCAATAAGAAGGACTTTTTTCTCCAGATTTGGCCCCCTGCGATGTTTATCTATTTCCAAGCTTGAAGAAATGGCTCGGCGGACAGAGATTTGGCTCCAACGATGAGGTCATCGCTGAGATAAACGCCTATTTTGAAGGATTGCCAAAATCGTATTATTTGGAAGGAATCGAAAAATTAGAAAAACGTTGGACGAAGTGTATGGAGCTACAAGGAGATTATGTTGAGAAATAAAATATGTTTTAACCAAATAAATAATTTCTTGTTTAATTTTTCAGGAACTTTTCACCTTGTCCTCGTAATAGTTTTGAAACTTTGATCGTCTATGGCACCATGTTTTTGGGTCTAGCGTTAATATAAATAACTAATTCATTATTTTGTGATTGCAGTGGAGTACCCCATTGTTATTTTACAAATTACAGTACGTATTCTAATGCGTTTACATTTTTGTTTTTTATCCGTTATTTATACGCAAAAGTTTTGTAAAATGTTCGACACGGTGTAATGCATCATCAGAAAGTGATGTAGAAGCATTTATAGATGCAGTGAAAATCTATAAGGACTATACAAATAACTCGGATGAAAACGGTTTACGTGATTTACCTATGTTACTGACGGACACAGCCGCTACGTATTGGCAAGAATCAAATCAAAACCAAAACATGGAAGGATGCAATAAAAGCGCTGCGCAGTGCCGTTCCAGATTTACAAAGAATTGTTTGCAATGGAACAAGATACTGTTACGTCAACGGATATGTTTGTATGTCGCGCAAGAGCATTATCAGACAAACTGAGTGAAAATTCAATTAAACGAGTTTACCGCAAAAATATTAAAATAATTTCAGAATTAATTGAGAGTGCTCACGTAGTAGTACACTCATTACATGACAGAGAAAGTACAACAAAGAAAGAAGGAGATAATCAAGTTAAAGAGAAGAGGAAACAAAACTTTACAAAGCAGAGACCTAAATATAGCTACTACAAGAAGTACGGTTAACGTGTAGAAGACTGTCGTAACAAGACAAAAACATTACAACCAAATAAAAACAACTCTACTCGGAACTCCAAAGAAGTCGAAGCAATTACTATGAAGTGTTGCGGATGCGGAACACCAGAGATCATCCAATCGAAGTGTTCAAAATTCAATTCTAAAACCAGCTCAGTCGTGAAATTAGGCGATGCAGAGGTTTGTAACATTGAGATACAAAGTAAGAAAGCAGATATTATAAAACGACACATAGTAAATGTAGTAATATGTGGTATTTGACGAACTACATATTTTTATACTAGTTCAACCAGAAGTGTAGTCAGTATATGTTTGTACAATTTATTAAAGAACAAATCTGTATTCGAGACACAGCAATTAAATATTAAGTTAGCAGATGGTAGCACCATTTATACTGAGGTCCTGGAAACAATTGTTGACGTGAAATTAAAAGATAATAACTACCTGGCAAGTATGATAATAATACATTACTAGGCGCTGATTTCATAACAATGTCGGAATTTTTCATTGACACCGGACTTATTGGATAGTATTTTAGAAACAACAGTAAAGAGAGGCATTTATTTGTTACAGATAATAGTTATACTAAGGATGATTATCCGTAGTTTAGAAGTACAAAATATGAAATTACGAGATAATGAAAGAACAAAACTAGAAGATAGAGAATGCAAAAAACTTATTAAACTGCTTCAAGAAAATTCAGCTACCTTCGCTCGAGGGGGAGAAGCAACCACATTCGCAGAACATGGGATTGAAACAAGTGAACATACTCCAACCTACAAGGTACCATCACTTAAGAATGAATTGTTGAAGACAGAGTTAGATAAAATGATAAATAAAGAGATATTTGACGCATGCGAAAGTCCATGGTGCGCCCCTGTATTGCTCGTCCCTAAAACGGATGGTAATATCTGAGTCTGTGTAGACTACAGGAAACTAAATTCAATAACCACTGATGTTAGTCATCCATTCCCCAGGATTGATGACTTGCTACAAGAAGCTAAGCGTACATTCTTCATGTCAACTCTCGATCCCCGATCCGGATACCCTCAAATACTTTAGTCACACTATTTGGACCGTATCGCTTCTGAAGAATGCTGACCTATTTTATCATTTAGAAAAATAAATAAATAAATGGAGGTTATAAACTGTACTAGCAAATAATTAAAAATGGTTAGAATATACGATATATTTCAGAAAGAAAATTAAATAAACTATAAGATTGTCTTAATTAAACATATTCATTATTTAATAAATAATAATCTATTAGATATGTGTTTAAAATATACTTGTCAATGCTGTATTTAACGACGTAAACCAAAAAATAATCTCAAAATTAACAGTCACTTGACAAAGACAGAAGAAATGAAACCGAATAGGAGAAAGAATTCCGAATGGATTAGACGTGCAATACAGAGGATTAGAGAAAAATCATGAGCGTCACGTTAGATGGTTCCCTATCTCAAATCTTGTCAAAATTTTGTGTACAGGTAGTACTAGGTTTGTTCTAGTTTGTTCGAGTCTCCTAAAGTTCGTTCTATTCATATACACAAGTTATCAACAGTTGACGTTGGGAACCAGCGTGACACAAAGAGTAAACCTATCTAATATATTTAGTTCTTAAAAATCTTTTGTTATAAGGAGTTAATGCTAAGTTTGTTCTACTTAGATACAAATTTTGAAAGATTGTTCTAGTAATGTACACATGTTATTAACAATTGAATTGGGGAATCCAGCGTGACACTAGGAGAGAACGTACCTAATCTATTCAGTTTAAAAAAATCTTTTTATATGAGGAATTAGTGCTAGGTTTGTACTACTTAGATACAAATTTTGAAAGTTTGTTCTATTCATATACACATGTTATTAACAATTAACGTGAGGAATCCGGCGTGACACTAAGAGAGAACCTGTCTAATGTATTCAGTTTTTAAAAATCTTTTTATATAAGGAGTTAGTGCTAAGTTTATTCTGCTTAGATACAAATTTTGAAAGTTTGTTCTATTCATATACACATGTTAATAACTGTTGACACTAAGAGATAACCTACCTAATATATTCAGATTCTAAAAATATTTTTATATGAGGAGTTAGTGCTATGTTTGTTCTACTTAGATACAAATTTTGAAAGTTTGTTCTGTTCATATACAAATGTTATTAACAACAGAATTGGGGAATCCAGCGTGACGCTAAGAGAGAACCTACCCAATCTATTCAATTTTTAAAAATCTTTTTATATGAAGAGTTAGTGTTAGGTTTGTTCTGCTTAGGTACAAATTTTGAAAATTTGTGCTTTTCATATACACTTCTTATTCTGTTTTATTTTTATTAAAAAATTAAATAAATATATTATCACACCTTCTACCTATTACAGAGGATAACATTTTACTGTAGCAGATCTTGGTTTGAAGTGCAGTTACTAGCCGTCAAATCACGACCCCCAAATATTTTAATAGACTTATTTAATTCCTAAAATGACCACACCAAATTAAAAACAAGAAATTATTTTAGAGCAACATTGCTATTTAAAGTATTTGAAAATTAGTAAATATTTTATATCATCAAAACAAGAACAATATCGTAGCATTTTGCTTAAATGTTAAAAAAATAAATAAATTTAATGTTAAATGGTATTTTGATACCATTGTAACAATCAGAAACAATATTCTATGATATTGTCGAAAATTTAAATTTTGGTGATTTAATAGTTCTATTTTATTTTTGTAATAATTAATTTATGTTATTTTAAACTTATTTTTTGTGTAATTTTTATTTTATTTCATTTATAACCAAATTATTTAAATAGAAGAATGTTTTATTTTATCTATTTGAAAAACGGCGCTTTATTGCAAATCGCCCAGGGCGCTCCGAGCCCTTAAATCGGCTCTGTCTAGTACTAACTCATCATAATGAAAGAAGATTGTAGAAGTTCTCTCTTAGTGTCACGATGAATTCGCCAATTCAATTTTCATAGCAAGCGAATATGAAAAGCACTAAATTTCAAAATTTACATTTTAATAGCACAACTTTTCATGTAGAAAGATTAAAAACGTAAATTGACTACAGCGATTCTTCTCAGTGCCACGCTGGATATATCACTTCAATTGTTTATAACAAATAAAAATAATGGGATAGGTGGCTCAGTGGCATCCAGTCGGCATATAGATTTAAGAACCCTGGTTCGATTCCCACAGCCGACAAACAATTTTCATCACATTAAAACTACTCCTGTGGTTCTTCTTCCATTAAAATCTTTAGAGGTCGTGATTTTACGACTGGTAACCGCACTTCACGTGTGAAAATATATCACCAAGATCTGCTACAGCAGAATGTGATCCTCTGTAATAGGTAGAAGGCGTGATGATACATTTATTTTATTTTTTAATAATAATAAAACAGAATAACAAGTGTATATAGAAGCACAAACTATCAAAATTTGTACCTAAGCAAAACTAACCTAGCACTAACGCCCCATTTTTTTTAATTTTTTTTTTATTGAATAGATTAGGTATGTTCTCTCTTAGCGTCACGCTGGATTCCCCAATTCAATTATTAATAACATTTGTATATTTTTTAAAACTGAATAGATTATGTAGGTTCTTTCTTAGTGTCACGCTGGATTCTCCAATTCAATTGTTAATAACAAGTGTATATGCATAGAACAAACTTTCAAAATTTGTATCTAAGTAGAACAAACCTAGCACTAACTCCTCATATCAAAATATTTTTAAAAACAGAAAAGATTAGATAGGTTTACTCTTAGTGTCACGCTGGATTCCCCACGTCAACTGTTAATAACTTGTGTATATGAATAGAACAAACTTTAGGAATCTGGAACAAATTAGAACAAACCTAGCACTGACTGTACAAAATTTATCGTAACGCTCTTTGAAAAATCGCAATGTTCTGTTGTCTGACTTAATGGCATTAAAATTTAATATTATTTTAGAAACTTTGATCACCTGTGGCATCATGTTTTTGGGTCTAGCATTAATACAAATGACTAATTTATTATTTTGCGACAGCACTGGAGTACCCCATTGTTATTTTGAAACAAAAATTTAAGTACGTATTCTAACGCATTTAATTTTATCTATCCGTTATTTATATGCAAAACAGTATTAATAATAATAATTTTTTATCTATAATAATAATAATAGTAATTATATTTATTATCTATATAAAAAGTTGTTTTTCAAAAATAGAATTTTTATCATAAACATTTAAATTTGCAATTTATTACCTATATTTTACTACATAGAAGAGAATTACAATGCATATTAATATTCATAAGATACTTTAGAGTTTATAGTTTCTACAATAGGTACCTATCTTCTATAATATATTCCCATGATTTATACTCATTGCAATATATTATAAAAGTATAAAATAGATGTCTACAATATATTTTATTTTATTTGTAGCTACAGTCTTACAATGCTTGGTGTATTAGATTATTCAATTTTCGTTTTAACTTTGATTGTGTCATGTGGTATAAGTTTCTATTTCGGATGCTTTGGAAATAATCAAAAAACTGCTAAAGAATATTTGTATGGAACTGGCAAATTTAAAGCTTTTCCAATAGGACTATCCTTATTAGGAAGGTAAGCAATAATTTATTTATTATGCTGCACTGCACCATGGGCGATTAACATCCTCATTGTTCACAAAAAAATCTCAGCCATACATAAATTTCAAAAAAAATATTTTATTTACAAAATTTAAATATAAATACACCTAATAAATGGACAAAAAAATATTGAAATTTGTGAATAAATTATTATTCTTTGTCGTCAGGGGTTTGAATTGAGGAGGAACGACAATCTTCGAATATCTCTTCTATAAATTGACACCACTTCTTCAATAAATTCCAATTTAAGCCTGTCTGACACGACCAATTTTTTTGTACATTTTAATGTAAATTTGTTTGTATTACATTTTTCAGTACATTTTCATTGAAGATAAAAATTCCTGTATGCAACGACATCAATTTTCTACTAGATGTACATGCGTATTTAAATCCGTTTTGAAAATATGTTGGTATTGAATTAGGGCCTTTATGTCAGAATCAAAATTATAATTTATATATGGCAGTTTTAATGGCATACGAGCAAGGCTTATTTTTTTACTTCTCAATTAAAACGGACACCCGTTGCCGAGACTACGACATTTTGATTAAATAATGATACAAATAGAAAAAATGAGGTTCATGGTTTCAACAGATTCAACACAGTTTGACGTTTTAACAATACACTATGCCATGCGCTACGTGCAGATTATTTGCGCATTTCATTGAAGAAAACATTGAAGAAGATAGGACCAGTTCTATTTATTCATTGCATTAAAATTGAAGGAAACATTGAAGTGCCGAGCATATATGATACGTAAAATTTTTTTACTTTCTAAAAAATAGACATTGAAAATGTACATAAAAATTGATCGTGTCAAATGGGGTAACATATTTTTCTTGAAACAGTAACAGAACACTACAATTAACATTCCTACTCAATCGTATGACGCTTCATCCACAGTCATAAATCTTACGGTACACAACAAGATTAATTACAACAGCTTAAGATGCATTCGCAGCTATTAGCAGTTCCAATTATAACTTAGGAAAATAGTCTAAAATTTTCGATTCAATTACAATTAATAGCAATATAAGTAAATTAATGAGAAATTACAATTGTAGAGAACGCAGATCGAAATTTTATTTTTTATTTTTTAGATTTGTTGTTAGAGAAGTGGGCATGAGTAATGTGAGCGAGTAATAGATGTGAGTATGTGGAACGTATGTCAAATGAAAAATTAATTAAACAAGTATATAGAAGGGAATGAATGGATGTGATTGAAGGTTTGTTGCTTGATGAAATATTTCGAATGTGAGGAATAGACGAGCATGAATGAAGAGAACGTGAATGTAGTTGAAATGCGGTTGGTGTGTAACAGTGGTAGATACAGACAAAATAATATATGTATTGCATTAATTGTATGGAAAAGTTTAAAGTTTGCAAACATTTCACTTAGTACCTATTTATAATTAAGGCTTTAATTTTGTCGGTGTGAATGGTAGCACTATTTGATATATGAATATGATAGTGACTATTAAATATAATTGTTAATTATAATTACCACTTAGATAGCTGTGAGTGCAGGTTTAGAGTATATTTAATAATTGCTTATAAACTTTCAGTGCAATTTCCGCGAATCCAATAATAGGAACTATATCAGAAGTCTATGTTTTTGGAACTCAGTTTTTAGTGGCAGGACTAAGTTCCATAATAAGTGTATTTCTAATTTGGAAGTTTATTCTACCTATATTTTGCGGAACTCTGAAGTTAACGGTTCCTTACGAAGTATGAATATGTTTTTTCACGACCCTTTCAGAAAGTAAAATTTTCTTTCTTCAATTGAGAACAGAAAATAATACTTTTTATTTTTAGAGAAGAAATTAATTTTTTCTTGCCTAGGGACGGAGAGTAAAGTCATATACATAATTTATTTCTATTTTTGACTTTCTGATAGGGTAGTGAAAAAAATTATATGTATACCTCGTGAAGAAAGTGTCATTCTTGTCTCACGTGCTTTCGACTCTGGATGTAAAACAGAACCTTCGGGAAGAAATGTCTCACTTTCTTCCCTTGCTATACAAATAACTACATATTAATAAACAAATTGTTATTTTATATTACATAATGTTTCAGTATTTTGAACTACGATTCAACACAAGAGTGAGATTAATTTTATCTCTAATATACATATTTCAAATTCTTCTTTATCCTTCATTAGTGTTGTATGTCTCATCTATAACGTTCAGCGACTTTTCTGGATTGCCATTATATTTTTGCAGTATTATTATTGGCAGTATTTGCACCTCATATACTATGCTGGTAAGAATATTAAATAAATAAACAAATATATAATCATGCTTTGTACCCATTATTTGGAGTGATACTCCGCCGTAGATCTCGGTAAGTGATGTATTTTAGGCGTAAAGTGCAATTACCAGCCATCAAATTACGGCCTTCAATAATGTTAGTGGTGGGGGAGCCACAGGAGTAATTTTAACGTGGAGTAAAGTTTGTTGGCTGCGAGAATTCAAATCCGATTCTCAAATTCACATGCCGACGCGATTATATTGAGCTGTTTACCCCAAAATATTAAATAAATACACAAATATTTTAATGGAGGATAAGTAAATAATAATTTTTCATTTCTAGGGAGGTTTCTCTGGCGTAATTTGGACAGATGTCTTACAAATATGTCTCATAGTTCTTACATGTTTTGTTACATTATTTCGAGGGCTTAGTAATGCTGGAGGAATATCTAATGTATGGTTTAAAGCGAATGAAGGACAACGTCTACAATTTTTTAAGTAGATATCGTATAACAATAGTATCTTATTTCTATTAAATCTTGTTATTTTAGTATGGATCCAAATCCCTTTGTACGTTTAACATTTTGGAGTGGTCTCATAGGAATGAGTATAATTAATGTAGCTCATAGTGCTTGTGCTTCAAGTGGTATTCAACGATACATGGCACTTAGTAATGAGAAAGATGCAAGAATGTAAGTTTTTTCACGAACGGAATTATTTGACCGTTTCTAAAATACAGAAATCGGTACATAAATAAAACATTTTTTTCTCTAGGGAAATAATGTGCATATTATTCCTCTAGGGAGTTTATATTATTTTGACAGTTCAGCTATCCAACATAAGCAAAATACAATCGAATGTAATGAAACAAATTAAAACCTTCGAACTTATTTCTTTATATTTGTACTAACAGATATAGGAGCACTTGGTATTAATATTAGTCGGATACTTGCTTATGTCTATGTTGTCATTTACTAAAAGATATAACTTTACCATAAAGTACTGAGCCCATAATGTAGAGAATTTATAATTTTTAGATTTTTCGTTTATAATCTTACTTAGGATTGTGAAAAAAATTGTATATACACCTAGGAAGAGAATGCAATTTTTTCTTCGTGCATTTCTCTTCCTGGATGTATAATATACAATTATTTTAAATAAATAATTATCTCTATAAACACTAATCGATACAATTTTGAAAATTTTTATTTTGCTATTAATTTAATGCAAATATAGTTTCTTGGCTGTATACAAAATATATTTAAGAAAGTTAAAAATCTCTTGATATTATTAACATAGATAAATAGTTTATGGAAGGTTCTCGCCACTGTAGTTGCCCAGAAAAATTGTTGCTCTATGTACGTATTCTTGGTATAGCAATGTACACATAATGTTTAATTATGGGAGAATGTAGAGGTATTTGCACAAAATCGGACTCTTGTGCTATAAGCTATCGCGTAAATACACTTTAATAATTAATATTTTAAATTTGCAGAAGTACAGTAATTTTAACAGGTGGATTATTATTTACATTTTATATAAGTGGCTTAATAGGACTTTGCCTTTATGTAATTTACAAAGATTGTGATCCTATTAAAAGTAATGTAAGTACAATAAAATTAGGTATATTTTATTTTAAATATAGCCTGTTATAAAGAGATGAATAGAGAAGATAAATTTGCGTTTATTAATTAACAAGCAAGAGGTCGTGCGTTCAAATTTTGCGGACTTCAACTATATGCAATATAGACATACAACTGTGTCTGAGTTGTTCAAATTTTACTATAAGCTATTGTAATTGGAATTTAGTTTCTGCAGAGCAGAGTACAAATAAGTAAATAATTTTTTTCACGATTTACTTTCGTCCACTGATAGAAGAAAGAAATGCTTGTTATCCCTAACGTAATTTTTTTTCTTGGAAGTAAGGTAAAGCCATATCCACAGCAATTGGAAAACAATAGTCTAACTTGGCTTAGTGACAACCTGGTGACATCTGTACAGAAAATAAAAAATCTTTATTTCTAAAAAAAAATAGTTTTTTATAGAGTAGTGAAAAAAAATGTATATGTCATCAAGAAAGTTAGCTCGAGAAATGAAACAGCATTCGGGAAGAATGTCTCACTTTCTTCCCATGATATACAATTAACTATTTTTTCACGACCCCATAAAATAGTAAAATTTCTTTCCCTAAAATGAGAGACGAAAGTGATACTTTTGTAGTAGGCCTTATGTATAATAACATTCAGGTTGCATCTATCAAGAGAAAATAATTCTTATTTAAATTGCTAGTTCATTTCTAAAAAAATACTTTCTGATAAAGTAATAAAAAAATTATATGCATACAAATAAATAAATAAATAAAATAAATATATCATCACGTCTTTTAGTAGTGGAAAACCACAGGGGTAATTTTAATGTGGTAAAAATGTTTGTCGGCTGTGGAAATCCAAACAGGGTTCTCAGGATCCACAGGCCGACTCGATAACAATGAGCCACCTAAACCTCGTGAAGAAAATGTCACTGTTCACTCAAGTGCTTTATATAGGGATATACTCGTATAAATAATATTTTATGTCAAATAGACCACGAAGAATCTGAAGTTTCAAACAAAACTAAACTAAGTCCTATAGTTAACAGGGCCAAAATATTTGTATTTAAAATAAGAAAACCCTTTTGTATTTCTACATAATTTACAAAAATAATTGTAGAAAATTGGAAACGCAAGTCAACTATTATCATATTTCATAAATGATCTTCCGGCAGACAGGACCGGCTTCAAAGGTATTTTTACTGCTGGAATACTCTGTGCTGGACTTAGGTAAATTGTTCGTAACATATTGGTCGCTAGTATGAAGACTCGATTAAAGATGATTAACTTTAATTTGTTGTTGAAAATTTTAAATTACTTAACACGAGAGTGGTCCGCCGTGATATTATTTTTCAGTATATGAAAGAGTCATGGAATCGAGGCTACCTATGGTATATAACAAAAAGGGAAAAATTTTTTTTATAAAATCAGATTTGAATTACAATGCGACCGTAACTTGGTTAAGGCAAATGGTCCCAGGTTCAAATCTTAGCGACATCCCAATTTTTCTTTTTATAATTCAATTTTATTTCATTACTTGTACTTATTGTACTTAAATTGTTTCTATATTATTTTAGAGACAAATATATTAAAGAAAAGTTATACAGAACTGATTTCAATATTTTTAGTCTCCAAAAATAATATAGACACATTTGACTATTGAAAAATTATGTTTAATAACTGCTAGTTAGTCGTCATTAATTAGCATTCATATTAGCGATTATTGTAATTAGTACTAAATTTAATTTTAATATTTTTAGTACATTATCAGCTGAACTAAATGCAGTATCGGGTCTTTTATACTACGACATAATACAAAAATATTTCAAAGTTACTCACAACGAATTAAAAGCTACCCTTATTATGAAAGGAACAATATTACTATTTGGAATAGCACATATTATATTAGCCCCTGTTATTCACCACTTCAAACACTTTATGCAGGTACAGTCGACATAAAATTAATTGATACTAAGTTAAAAGTTATTTTAATTTTAGCTTTCTTTGTCGATATTTTCCTGGACTTACGGAGCAAAAGTAGGTTTGATGTTACTAGCTACCACTATTCCAATGTGTAACTCATGGGTAAAACATCTGTTATTAATTATAGTTAAATATTTTATTACGATATTTATCAATTTTTTGAGTATAGCAATCTAAATTCTTACTTTATCTCTTTAGGGTGCTATAGTAGGGATGATCACTGGTATTTTTACGGTAGGGTGGATCAGTATCCATGCTTTGTATTATGATTTAACTTCTTCGTACGTTTTACCAGTATCTGTTGCAAATTGTACAAATATTAGTAATTTTACAATGATTGCTACTAATATTACTAGTCAAGTACCATCGTAAGTATATTTATTTATTTATCTAACTATTAAGCTGCATTTACAATAATTTCAGTAGTAATTACAATTGGCAATCATAATTCTTTTTCTAATATCAAATAATGCTCGTGCTCACACCGAAAATATTAATTGTAAGTACTAAATCTTTACAAACTTCAAATTTTCAATTATAATTAATGCGATAGACGAAAATTGTGTTTTAGATGATAAACATTTAATAAGTTCTGCTCTACCCTGATTACTTTTCAGGAAAATACTTCAAATAAAAGTTGTAGAGAATTAAATTCTGTATATAAATCAGTTAACATAATACATTTTATTTGTTTCATTACTGTTAAAATTAATTTTTTTCCGGTAGTGCAAGAAGTGAGTTATTATGTGCTCATTATTAATGTAACAAGTAACTGCTTATCGCACAGCGTGTGATAAAATAGTTGCTACGAAATAAACTTAATTTCGTAAATTACAAAATAAATGTATTTGACGATTGAATATCATTAGAAAATTTAGTACAGATGATTAAAACTCAATCGTAGAAAAAATAGTGTATGTAACTCGTGTTGAAGGTGTATCTATCGCACTCATGGATTTGCAACACACGCCTACGGCTCATGCTACAAGCTTGCGATTCATGCAATAAAGTGACACTAAATATTAGTTGCATTAGTAACCATGAAGAGCCAATTGAAGGGTCAAAATTTTGAACTTGATTTAAATTAATAAATGCAAATCGAATGTTTCATGGCAATATCAAATATGCCATATGACAAGTAACTTATCTTTGCTTTAAATTAAGTTTAAAATTTCATTTTTAGCTATATAACTGGCCACAAAAGTTGTCAGAAAGTGATATTAACTGCATAGTTAATCATGAAACGGGAACAAATGTAAACAAATATATAACGTTTAATATTTTAAACTTAATGTTAGCAGTAACTTAATAAATAAAATATAATATCTAGAATGATTTAGAAACTAAATTTAATACTTTAATTTTTTTCCCTGTAATGTAATCGAGGAAGCAGTAGTAACAAAACACGTATTTCCCATGTTTTTCGCCTATGGCACAATTTTCGTGAAACACATGTATTATATTGTCTCTATCTTCAATCGTTATCTAGGATATTAAATTTTTTAACAGTGATTTTAAACCTTCGAGCGGTTGCATTGTTGTAAATTTTATGACAAATTTCGTTTTTTATATGTCAAACTTTTCTGTAAATCCCAAAAACACCATAAGCTAATTGTATTCTTGGAAAAATATTTTTCGCTTTAATTGATGTGAAAAAGTTGGTAATATTACTTATACTATTTTTAGTATGGAAACATTTGAGTGAAAAAAAAAGATTTAATATAAATTTTACGACGTACGTCCTTTCATGTATTTATTGCAATTTTTTTTTATTTATAAATTTTCATGGTATGGTTTAAGTCTGATTAATTATAACATATTTTATTTTTCATTTTTGTATATTATACAAAAGATCTATAGTCTAGTTTCTCAAGTAGAACTTAGATGTATAGCTCTACGTATATTGCAGGTTTGGAAAGCGAAATAAGAACGTCTTGCTAATTAAAGTTTTTTATTAAGTCAATAGAAATATTAATTATTGTGCAATAATATTTTCTATACATTTAGTAACAATAATATATAATAAATGAATAAAATATCACATAGTAGATCGCATATTGGTTGTCGTAAAATAAAACACGCGCCTGCTCGAAGGTTAAATGTGAAATATAATTTTATAAAACTACAATATGTAGAAATGAGAGAGGTTATAATAATTAAGAAAGTTCAAATAAAACGACGCACACCTACTTTACGTTATTTTTAAATGTTTTCTTTTTTTTTGAGATATTTCTCTATAAATGTCATTTCACATTAATTCATTTTGATGTTGTTAGTTGTGATTTAGATCGCAAGTTTTAATACGCTTTAACTAATTAATAATTATAATCGCTAATCGTAATTATTAATTGGATATTTGGACACAAGTAGGTAGTGAGCCCCAGGATTTTCAGCGCTGAAATATTTTTTTTCCTAATTTTCAGAATGATACAACAAAATGACAACATCCCAATTATTTACCAATTATCTTTCATGTATTACAGCCCTCTTGGGTTGATAGTGACTGTTATTGTAGGTATTATCGTCAGTTACATTACAGGAAAAAATGATGTGTATAAAATGGATCCTCGATTAATTATTCCTTGTTTAAGACCAGTTCATAAGGATTCTCTTCAATTGCAAAATAGGAATGTAAATAATTCTAAATAAATTATTTTTTTTTAATTTCTGTATTTTTTTATAATTATGTTTTTTATTCCTATTTAAATATGGACTATTTAGCCACAGTGATATATATATATATATATATATATATATATATATATATATATATATATATATATATATATATATATATATATGTATATATATATATATATATACATATATATATATATATATATATATATATATATATATATATAAATATATATATATATATAAAATAAATAAATAAATTTGACCCATTACTAGATGTGAAGCAGATCTCGGTAAGTGATATTCGACAAAAATATTTCAAATAGAATTAAATTCTATATCCAACTTAGAAATTAGATTTTATTCTTGCCATTTCATAATCGAGAAAATCAATTTTAAAGTTTTTTGAAAATTGTTTAATTATAGCGATAGCCATGGAACTTAAACAAAATTACAAACAATTGTATGACATCTTTATTGCCAAAAAAGTTTGTTATTTGTGATTTTCGTTCAATAACAAATATTTTTGAAAGTATGGCAGTTTTCTCATGAGAAAAGCTTCAGATCATAAAATGGTACTACTCTGGACAAAGTTACAGAAAAATACGTGATTTAATAAGTGTAGTCTGGACTCACCGACCAATTTCAAGTAAAACCTCAAAACAACCTTTTATAAAAAATTCGAAGAGACAGGAACATTATAATAATGAAGAAAATATCCTGGCTTAATTGAAGCAAACACTACCCTTAGTTTACGAAAAATCGCTACCGAAGTCGGAATTAGTCATGTATCAGTTTACATTTTAAAGTAATATGAATACCACCCTTACAAGTTTCGCTGCCATCGGGAACTTTTTCCAAATGATTTTGAAAATCGTGCCACCTTTTGCGAAATTGTATTAATTAAATTTGTTTTACGGACGAATGTACGTTTTCTTTGAACAAAAAACCAAATCTACAGAATTGTCGGTATTGGACACAGTATAATCCGCACAACATTTTAGAAATAAATACACAATACATACAAAAAGTAAATGTGTGACCTGGTATACTTGGAGGCCATATTATTGGACCTTTTTTCATTGAAAAAATAAATTCACAAACTTACTTAGAACTTCTTATGGAGAATGTAGGACCAGAAATAGCTAATTTAAATTTGGAAATTGTGTGGTTGCAACATGATGGCTGTCCTGCACATAATGCTCATGGAGTACGAGAGTACTTAATCGATACATTCCCAAACAGTTGGATTGGCAGAGGAGGAACAATTAATTGGCCTACAACGTCGCCCGATTTTACGCCGTGCGAATTTTTTTTTGTGGGGACACCTGAAGAATTTTGTGAACAGAGAGAGTTTTGAAAATGTTGAATAATTTAAAGATGCAATTACCAACGAATACAGAAAAATAAATGCCAGGTAGCTGCGTAATGATAGAAACGGCTTTTATAATAGACTTGGATATTGTTTAGCGCAAAATGGGGGCTATTCGAACATTTAATATAAAATTATGTTAATCATCTTAGTTTCCTTCTTAGTTTCCTTTTTATTAAATAAATACATTATTATTGTCTTCATTTCTGTTTTATTTTGTAGATGTTGAGAGCTACGTATTCTGACATTAAAACCAAGTATTAAGGAAACAGATTTGTTCTGCATATCCATTAAATTAAGAATAAAAATTTAAATTATAATTCTTTGTTTCAAATAATTTCCAACATTATTCATTGATGTAATAAAGATTAATGGGCTATATTTAAGTAATTTACAAAATACTTTAAAATTTATTTTCTCGGTTACGAAATGTCAAAAATAAAATCTGATTGCTAAGTTGGATACAGAAAAAAATAATTTGGGAACTTTTGCGCAAAAACAACTGACATCCCACTTTAAACGCCTATGGCCAATTTTTTTATTAACATCCTGTATGTATGTGGCGCGATGGTCGAGCGTGTTAATGCACATCTCTTAACATGCTGTGACGTCACCCGAACCAAGGTTCGTCAGTTCGAATCCGCCTGTTGACAAAGTATGATTTGTCGTTAAATAAAAAATACAGTTACTTGTATTAATCATATTCGGGCGCTATAAGCTAGTCACTTATAGAGTGCCTACAATGAGAGTGATGACAATAGTGGTCTTCATTTTCATTGGCTACGCCATATTTGTGCCAAACTGTTGCTGTTTTAGCTTGTATGGTATAGGAAGTTTGTGTTTGTTTTTCAATTTTTGTTAAATTTAATTAGTTAAAATTGTTTAATTTAGTGTACTGTTTATTATTACGTGTTAGTTTTTATATACTTAGTAGTTTTAGTACTGTTTAAGTGCTTATTAATAAAATAATTTCGGCCTTGTGCCTCTGATTAATCGGCGCAATAGACTGTCAATTGTATTTTTGCACAAGCTTATAAATCACTGTATTGATAGCTCAGATTTACTATTTAAGTTAAATTTTTATGTTAATAATTGTAACACGAGACTTGAAAAAACTTTTGTATGTGATCACTCTCGAACTGTGTACCATTTTAACTCGCCTCTAAATACTATGTGCCGCGTCTACAATAATCACTGTATTCATTTAGATTTTTCAGATAGCTTAGGAACATTAAATTTGAAGTTAAGATATCTATTATAGGTTTACGAATTTTGTACCACTTTATATTTTAATGCATGTAAATTGCACAATGTGTGTATCTCATGTAATGTTTTGTATGATTCATATTGTTTATTTTTATCATATTCTTTCACACTTATACTATGTAATTTTTGATGTTATTCTATAATTGGGACTTCGTCCTGTTGAATAAATACATACATATATTATTATTATTAGGACACAATTTGTGATAAGTAATTGAATAAAATATTAAGGTAAGTAACATAAACCAAATTTATACAATAAATAAATATAATGTAAAGTTTTGTAAACAATAATGGCCAGTTGTACCTCTATTATTTAGGAATTAAGCATTTTTTAGATTAATTGTATCAAATCGAAATCAAATTGTCAAATGACACATAACCTTTGCTGCTGTTATTATTTAGGTTGGACATAGGCCCGATATATCTTTTGTCATTGGGTAGCTGTTAAAAGAATTTTTAGATATTTAAAGGGTACTATAAATTTAAAATTAGGATACAGTAAAGACGGGAATAAATTAATAGAAGGTTATTGCGATGCTGATTGGGGTAATTTAAGTTCAAGGCATTCTATAACTGGTTGTTGTTTTAAGTTACAAGGCGGATTAATTTCTTGGTTTAGTAAAAAACAAAAAAACTATAGCTTTATTCACTACTGAGGCAGAGTACATGTCTTTATCATTTGCAACACAAGAATGTTTATGGTTACGAAAATTAGCTGAAGAAATAGATCCCGAAAATGTAAAATTGTCTACAAAAATTTACTGTGACAATATGGGAGCAATTCAGTTATCTAAAAATTATATTATTAGTCAAAAATCAAAACATATAGATATAAGATATCATTTTTTAAAAGAACATGTCCAATCTGGATATATTACTGTTATTTATTTGCAAACTGACGAAATGATAGCAGACATGCTCACAAAAGCTTTGAGTAAAATAAAACATAAACATTTTGTAAACAAATACGGCTTGTAATAATGTTTTATTGTAAGAAAAAAAAAAGATATATATATTTATGTAATGAATACTATTGTTAATAATAAAAAATGTTCGTTCAAAAGGGAGTGTTGGAAATTTTTTTTATTTTAAAGATAAATAATTATGTAGTGTGCCGTGTGAGATTTTGTTTAGTTCTTTGTTCTGACATTTAAATCAAGTGGATATTTTATCTTTTGGTGTTAACTGAGTGTGTTATTTCTACCCTTATTTTCAATAATATTAACATATCAAAAACTTCTCTACTAAAATTCCTAAATGAATTTGTAGATCGGTCGCTTATATGGAACTTGAAATTGTACAATTATGCAAAAGATTAAGCAAAAATATATTATAAATACATTTTGTCAACTGTGAAATAATGTTGATGTTAACTGTTTAAAATATGTACTACTATTTCGCTAATTTTTAAGTCTCTGCTGTCTTAAAGTATCTTATTTTGGGGCTTGGAGAGAAATACATCCAGATTTTTCTTGATACATTCGTTTCATGTTACTTCATGTAAATCTATTTAAAGAAATTGGCATTTAGACTATACTCTCCTTGTATACTTACAAGTATCCTACACTACTTACATAATATATATATATATATATATATATATATATATATATATATATATATATATATATATATATATATATATATATATATATATATATATATATATATATATATATATATATATCTCAATTCGGTACCCATTCCGGCTTGCGCAATTACCAGACCAGGTTTATTAATTTACTAATTATTCCATTTTCAAGATTAAATAATACTGAGAAAACTTATCAAACGTATCTATAAAAATTTATAGTAAGTTGCCATTGTCCATGAAAAAACTGAATATTGTTAAAATTTTAAGTTAACATTTAAACAATGACTAATTAAAGTTTTATAATGTAAGTAATTTTTTACATTTATTAGTTTTGTAAATTTTGTACTTTGTTTTCAATTAGGAATTTTGTGATGTAAATTTATTGTAATCTCTCTCATCTACTTGTTTGTGACTTACCATATATCTCTGTAGAGGTCAAAATGAGCAATAAAAATATTATTATTATTACTGTATTGTATTCTCAATACTAATATTATTTTGCATTCTTATTATATAATTTGTAGATTAGTTTATATTTTAAATATAATTTACTGTTATGTTGCCTTAATAAATAATCCTTATTATCCCTTTATACTTTTGTAATTAATTATTATTTGGCTATTATGTGTAGTAGTTGAACCATATTGTTGAATTTATATAACAAGTAGGAAAGTATAAACATAATCTATTGCAAACTTTTTGCAGTTTCTCGTGAAATGAATAAAAGCTGGTTAACTGTGAAAGAAATTTGGAAAACCCTTCATTCTATATCCAACTTAGAAATCAGATTTTATTCTTGCCATTTCATAATCGAGAAAAACAATTTTAAAGTTTTTTGAAAATTGTTTAATTATAGCGATAGCCATGGAACTTAAACAAAATTACAAACAATTGTATGACATCTTTATTGCCAAAAAAAGTTTGTTATTTGTGATTTTCGTTCAATAACAAATATTTTTGAAAGTATGGCAGTTTTCTCATGAGAAAAGCTTCAGATCATAAAATGGTACTACTCTGGACAAAGTTACAGAAAAATACGTGGTTTAATAAGTGTAGTCTGGACTCACCGACCAATTTCAAGTAAAACCTCAAAACAACCTTTTATAAAAAATTCAAAGAGACAGGAACATTATAATAATGAAGAAAATATCCTGGCTTTAATTGAAGCAAACACTACCCTTAGTTTACGAAAAATCGCTACCGAAGTCGGAATTAGTCATGTATCAGTTTACATTTTAAAGTAATATGAATACCACCCTTACAAGTTTCGCTGCCATCGGGAACTTTTTCCAAATGATTTTGAAAATCGTGCCACCTTTTGCGAAATTGTATTAATTAAATTTGTTTTACGGACGAATGTACGTTTTCTTTGAACAAAAAACCAAATCTACAGAATTGTCGGTATTGGACACAGTATAATCCGCACAACATTTTAGAAATAAATACACAATACATACAAAAGGTAAATGTGTGGCCTGGTATACTTGGAGGCCATATTATTGGACCTTTTTTCATTGAAAAAATAAATTCACAAACTTACTTAGAACTTCTTATGGAGAATGTAGGACCAGAAATAGCTAATTTAAATTTGGAAATTGTGTGGTTGCAACATGATGGCTGTCCTGCACATTCCGGCTTGCGCAATTACCAGACCAGGTTTATTAATTTACTAATTATTCCATTTTCAAGATTAAATAATACTGAGAAAACTTATCAAACGTATCTATAAAAATTTATAGTAAGTTGCCATTGTCCATGAAAAAACTGAATATTGTTAAAATTTTAAGTTAACATTTAAACAATGACTAATTAAAGTTTTATAATGTAAGTAATTTTTTACATTTATTAGTTTTGTAAATTTTGTACATTGTTTTCAATTAGGAATTTTGTGATGTAAATTTATTGTAATCTCTCTCATCTACTTGTTTGTGACTTACCATATATCTCTGTAGAGGTCAAAATGAGCAATAAAAATATTATTATTATTACTGTATTGTATTCTCAATACTAATATTATTTTGTATTTTTATTATATAATTTGTAGATTAGTTTATATTTTAAATATAATTTACTGTTATGTTGCCTTAATAAATAATCCTTATTATCCCTTTATACTTTTGTAATTAATTATTATTTGGCTATTATGTGTAGTAGTTGAACCATATTGTTGAATTTATATAACAAGTAGGAAAGTATAAACATAATCTATTGCAAACTTTTTGCAGTTTCTCGTGAAATGAATAAAAGCTGGTTAACTATGAAAGAAATTTGGAAAACCCTTCATTCATAGTTATCAACTTATAATTATAACAATTTCAACAATACTGATTCACCGATTTAACATTGGTTAACACCAAGGTATTGACGCACTGACAAATTGTTGTGATGAGTCTGAAAGTATTACTTCTGGGATGTTTTGAATGAAATATGTAAAATATGTTACTTTGATTAAACAAGAAACATTCTTATTTATTTGATAATAT
Source organism: Pterostichus madidus (assembly GCA_911728475.2). NCBI lineage: Eukaryota > Metazoa > Arthropoda > Insecta > Coleoptera > Carabidae > Pterostichus > Pterostichus madidus. Next base: position 30,795,451 of record OU452304.1, on the reverse strand, counting down.
CTGATGATTGTTTTTCCTCTCAGTTTGGCGGTTTTGTCGTGTTTTTCCTCGTACGTAAGGTGAATACCAGAGAGCTAATTTAATATTTACTTTTCAGCAGAACTTTGTGTTTAAACCACTCAGTTCTCACTAAATTCACATAATGAATTATATTTCGTTGATTATTTAAGTTTCAATAAATGCACAAGGTTACTTAATTGAACCCTGCCTACATTTTCCCTCCATTAAATAGCTACTTCGTATTACGAATATTTTGAGGATTACATTCTTTGATTGAGTCGATCTGTGGATCCTGAGAACCCTGGTTCAATTCCCACAGCCGACAAACATTTTCACTACATTAAAATTACTCCCCCACCACCATCTTTGGGGCCCGTGATTTGATGAAGGGGAACTGCGCTTCACGCGCATAACTATATCACTTACCGAGATCTGTTTCGACAGAGTTCCAGACCCAGTAAAAAGCATGATGATGATATACAGTCTTTGATATTTAATACACAACGCAGGTAGATACATCGTAGGTCCGAAATGAAAAACTTGTTTCATACTAGACGATTATCGCGTCACAACCTTACATTCCACCTAAATCAAAATAGGTAACAAAGTGTAAATAGTTCCAAAATGTAGTGACCTGAATTTTGTTCAGGTCTACTTTACACTTACTCCGACCCTTATTACTAAAGCGACTCAATATGGGTAAATATGAAGTATAAAAAAAGAGTACGTTTAAAGTCTTGTATGAAAAAATATGGTCAATTTTCAAACTATACCCGAGTAGGACGCACTATGATAGATAACATATATTTGACAATAGCATAGTACAGTTCACTGACACTTTAAATTTGAAAATTGGCGTGAATTTTCTCATAGACTTGCTTCGTATCACTCATGCCTAAGTGTTTTTCTAAAATATTTTAACACGTTTACTGCCGTCTCGGTTTTATAGACCGAAAATATATTTGTCCATCACGCCGGCTCGGTCTTATAGACCGAGAATTTATTTGTCCGCTGCGCCGTCTCGGTCTTGTAGACCGAGTCAGTTTATATGGCTCAGCGCGCCGTAGGTCTGTTCGCTTATGAGCGTATACAGACCGAGACGGCGTTGGCGAACACTTTGCCGTCTATGGTTTGTGGCATAGACCGAGCGGCGCCCACGAACAATTCTTAAATTTGCACGTAAAAAGGTATATTTTATTTATTTTAAAGATATACGAGTACAAGAAAATTTAAAAATGCATATAAAAAGTATGTTTATTTACAGATTTAAAGAAACAGTAATTATTACATTACAATTATAACCTCTCTAAAAAAATAATATATAAACATATAAATTTGAAAAGAGCAATCATTTATTTTAAAGGTTTAAAAATAAAATAGATACCTACGAAAATGTATATTTATTTAAAAAAAAGAAACAGTAATTTTTATATAATAAAAGCACTATAAAAATACAAACACACATTTGAAATAAAAAAGACATTTATAGATATCTGTGTGTTTTATTAAAACATTCCAAACATAAATATGGCTCCTTAGGACAGTCTTTGCAAAAAGTTCTAATTTTCTTCAGATTTCTTGCCTCTTTTCAGCCTTTCTCGATTTTAGTTGTATTATAACAATCTCTGCACGGTTTTCTGTTCTTATAAGGTTTAGTTTTTATCTCATGCCTTTTTCTCTTTCCTAAACTTTCTGTGGAAGTAGATGCTTCCTCTAGATTACTAAATTTACTACAGCATATACCGAACCAAAAACGACAGGCACATAACATGCACAGATCTGCTGTAGACCGAGAAATACAGGCCGAGACGGCGTGTGCGAGTAAGATTAATTCGTGTACGCCGACTCGGTCTATAGGACCGAGATGAAAATAGTCAAAATTTGGATTTCAGAATCAGTTTTTTGAAAAAGTGTGAGCAATATCTCTACTTAGATTATATTGCCTTTGTCCTGGCATGAACGGCCTGGGAGGACAAATTACATATTTATATGACCGGCCTACGGGGAAATAAGCTAAAATTCCTCACGGCAGTGAACGTGTTAGACAGCGTTTTGTTTGATATTTACTTCAAATAACTTTATTCTGTCTATTAAAGTGGATAAAAAAGTTACGTATAGAAGTAAAGTTAAAAAAATCTAAATTTATTTGCACATAAATACGAAATTTTAGTTAATTCTTAAGTAAAGTCGATTTAGAGAAAAAAAAAACATAATTATTGTACACATGTTTTATTGCGTAAAAAAAAACGTTATTCTAAGATATTACAAAATGGGGCTGTGACATTATTTCAACACTGTACACACTGTACCAAGGGAACATGAACTCTGTATTAACAAAAAAAATTTGCAAAAATAGATTTTGTTGCTCTTCAGGGAATTCCAAAAATCTACACAGATTGCAGATTGCTTGCGCGGTAAAACAAAACTCGACGAATGTTGGCAACCGTACACGAAAATAACATGCAAATATTATGCCCAAAAAGCTCATTTTTACCGTGAAAATTCAACTTATAGAGATTAGTGTGTTACTGGGACATGGGACATGTTATTGTTTGCTTTAACTAATTAATAATTATAATCGATAATCGTAATTACTAATTGGATATTTCGATACTAGTGACTAGTTATCCCCTGGGTTGCTTTTCAGCGCAGAAATATCTTTTTTTCCTAATTTGAAGAATGATACTACTAAATGAGAACATGCCAATTATTTACCAATTATCTTTCATTCATTACAGCTCTCTTGGGTTGATAGTGACTGTTATTGTAGGTATTATCGTCAGTTATATTACAGGAAAAAATGATGTGTATAAAATGGATCCTCAATTAATTATTCCTTGTATAAGACCAGTTCATAAGGATTCTTTTCGCTTACAAAATAGGAATGTAAATAATTCAAAATAAATGATTTTTTTTCTATAGTGCCCAAAAAACATGACATTTTTACATTGCTATGGATACGAGAAATTTTTGTTTTTTTCACTAGTAAAAAATAATTATTTTTTTCAAACATGAAAAAATTATTTTTTTTTAAATTGATGTCAAATATCAGAATCGTTGATCCTTCGATGTAGCCACAGAACAAATATTTTCATAATCAATATGGTAACTATATCTTCAATATCACAGTCTGTAATCTACTTCAATAAATGCATTATATCGGCAGCTTCTTTAATAAATTTAGTTACATCTTCTTTTTTTAAGACTCTTGATTTATTTCTTCGATACCCAACTAATTTGGTTTTGAGATTAAATTTGAAAATTTTCTTAGTTCAGTATTTTTCTTTACATTCAAAGTATAGCTATATCGTTGCCAGTTAAAACACACAAATCACTTATTGAGAACTGATGAACACTTAGTTAATTGAAAGGGTTAATAAAATGAGCTTTGATATTTAGACATATAAGATATTATAAAATATTGAATGTATTGTAACACGAAGATACACTGGTAAAACGTTATAAATGATGAAATGGTGAAAACAGATTTAATCTTAAGTTACATTAATTATAAAAACACTAAGTAAATTCGCGCACGTCGCGTCTCATATGAGGATGACCGCCCATCCTCACGCTTCGAGTCGGTGGTTCTGACTGACTTGGCTATCCCAAACACTGGACATCCTCTGGGTAAAACTATCCACATCTGGAATCCATTTCCACAGATGCCTCAAGTGTTTGGGCTGTGTAATCTGACACAAAGGCCTTGCCGCTCTTGGTGAACACGAAAAGTTTCTAGAATTCTTAGAACACTAACTAATAACTGTCACTTTTATAAGTTAAATGTCCTATATTTGAAAACCTAAAATTTTCGCATTCACACGAAAGGCCATGTGTCCACGAGTGTCAAATTACACGAAGCCAAGCTTTTATCTAAAGCAACATACAATAATGAGATAGCTCATATTGTTACATTATCCCCACGTTAAAATATAAATATATCGGTGACCTCGATGTATTTATTTTAACGGTAACTGGGTGAATTATTTCATTCCTGAAATGCTGCAATACTGAATCTAAATTGACTTTAAACCAAATTTACAAGTTTCCAACTGGGTATTCTTTAAAATACGAAGCAGAAATCAAAACCAATTTTGACCAAACTAAAACATTACCAAAATATAAAATGGTTATCGTACAGATAACTAAACATATTTCTCAAAATTACCAATGATTCTACAGTTATAAACAAACTAAGTACAAGAACTTAATTTGCTGTTGTAAAACTAGAAAAAATCGAATTAAATCAATTGCTTAGCAAACACAGATTGCTAAAATCTAAACCAACTGCTAAACTAGCAATTACAAATTATAAATAATAAAACCAATTGCAAATGCAAAATAAATCACTAAATCAGATGCTAAAGTAAAACAAATCGCTAATCTAAAAATCAAATTAGTAAACACAAAACTTGACAAAATTAAATAAATTGCTAAACTAGCAAATATAAAATAAAACACACAAATAAAACAAATCGCTAAACTAAAATCCAATTACTAAACGAAAGACTATTCGCATGTAGCCTAATGTAAAACAGAACAATACATTTAAATTGAACCTGCTTGTACGAGTACATTCGGACAACTGAAATTATCAAATTTCACTTAACACCAAAGATTAAAATATATATTATTACACATAATTCTGGCAGCTGGTACAAATTCAGTGACACAAATGAATATATGTTCCTAAACCAATGGAATTCTCTAATTCCAACATCGGAAATTTGCACCACAGCTAGAACAAAGAATCTTTCTTGTACATACATACATACATATCTTCACGCTATATCCCAACAAATGGGGTAGCACGAACCCTAAAATCACTCATAAAACATTCACTCATCACACTCATCAAACAACCAGTCATCGTCAAACATTTTCATCCAAACACACCACCCTCACTTCAACCACTTTCATAGATCACTCCATATAAACTCATTCATTTATTACACACGAAATTATTATCACACAACAAACCTTCAATCACATCATTCCTTTTCACTTACCATTCATTTTCTTTCTTCAACGTACATAACGAATGCATAAAAAAAAAAAAAAAAATCTCAAATTACTCACGTTTACTCCTAACAACGAATTTAATAACGAAACTAACAACGAATCTACAAGATTAGAAAAGATGAAAGCGATAGTCTGCACTTATATATGAAAGAAAAGACCACACAATGCAGTATCTGAAAATGAAACAAAAAGATAAGAAAGGGAGGGAGCGTCGCCCTGCGCTTGTTTTTGAAAGTGAATTTCACACAATTGCAGTTAAACACTACGTAATAACTGAAAACGAATTAAAAGATAAGAAAGGAAGGGAGTGTCGCTCTACGCTTGTTTTTGGAAGTAAATTCCACACAATTGCAGTTAAACACTCAATGTAAGATCAGAAAAGAATAAAAAAGATAAGAAACGAAGGGAGTGTCGTCCCTGCGCTTGTTTTTGAAAGTGAATTTCACACAATTACAGGTAAACACTCTAATGAAATTACTAAACAACGAAACTAAAATCTAAAACCCTGCGCTTTTCTGAAATCATCAGATTCATTCCGCAATTAATCTTCGCCAAACGTTCCTATCTTGACACACCACTTTTGCTTCATCCACATTCATAATTCGTTTCATACAAGCACGTTTGTTCCTCGTACTCGGAAACTTTCGTTCACGCAACAATCCTTCTATCATATTCATCCATTTATTCATAGGTAATACATATAATTACATAATTAAACTAAACTAAATCTAACATGCACTTAAACACTATTGTTCCAAAAAAACAAAACATAGTCAATGGTCACTGGGTCATGTCCTGGGTTGTAGGGTTGCAAAGGGTACGCGGGGAATGCACCACACTTTCACTACCACTACACACAATTGTACGAAAGTTCACTGAGGGGCAAGGGGGTGGTTCTTCCTTGAATTGGGGTTGTTGACATTGGCCGAAAATCAGCTGATGGTCGAACCAGATGTCCAACTGTAGATGCGGTCGTTGTACTTGCGGGGGGTCTGTTTCCTTCAGGTAATGCCTAACTTGCAATGTACTGCCGACGATTTCAATGGACAGAGCACTTCCTACGATGGACTTAAAGCTTCGAATTGTCTTATACTTATTGAGAAAAAATCTTGACCTCATGGGCGCACTAAATGAATTGGACTTGCTCCAATTCAATGATCTTAACTTATCAGAAGTTCTCGATCGCTCAAAACTTGTGTGTTCTACCCATAGAACACACAGCTCAACACTGGAAACAAGTACGCTACAAGGAACTTGTTCCATGCTCATGTCAAGATTATTTTCTTCCAATAGCATGCCATCTTTTTCTAACGTTGTTTCAGAACTTATTTCATCGCTGTCCATTTTATCAACTTCAATACACACTACATTGCAAATCAAAGCACTTACCTCTTCATTTTCTTTCTTCTCAACCTCAGCTACCTCTGATACAGCCCGATCTCGATGTTGTCTTCCTTTGGACGTGGAATGTCCACTAAAATACGTTCTTCAGAGTGCAATAACGATGCAAACTCAGCCGCAGTAATTTTTGCGACTTGCAAAGGCTGACTGTCAGACTGAAGACCGGAAGGCAACATATTCGGAAGAGGTGCATAAACTAATGGCTGTATACAGATAGCTGGCATGTATGTCGGCTGCTGAGGTGGCACAGGGTACGGCATTGGCACGCCATACTGCCTGGCCATCGGTGGATACGGTGATGGGATCCACGGTGCTGTCAGCTGCTGAGGTGGCACGTGATATGGCATTGGCACAGGTAGCGATTCTTTAATAAAAAATAGGGGTTTTCATTTAAAAAAAATGAGTTGACCATGATTTAGCGACAACAGCGCCATCTAGGACAAAACCAATATTTCGTTATTATGGCCCCCTTTTGTACGATTGTTTTTCGTCTAGGTCATTTTTGCGTAAAATTTATAGTTTCCGAGATATATCCTGATAACATTTTAAATGGACCAGCCTGTATATATGCTAGTTTGACTATGTACTTATTTTTCCATGTTAGCAGACTCGTTTTACTTATTCACAGCTCACTAAATTTAATTTAAAACCAATAAGTAAACGAGAAATTAAATGTCGTTGGGCGCATTTTTTGATCTCGTCTGGATTTTGAGATATAGCCTCAAAAAACAACAAAATCTGATGAAGTAAAATAAACGTAAAGTTAAGTTTTCCTAGAGGCTATTTTAAACCAAATCAGATATGACGATGTGCTCAGCAGCATTAAATATCTTGTGTCCGAACTGACTCATGCAAATTTCTATTAAATTTTATGCGATTTTTTTCTTAATTTGCATAATGTATTTTTTTACGATTTTATGCCAATTTCTAGACTATTTGATACTAAATTCTTTCTTATACTGGTACTGTATTGAAAAATTTACATACATATGTATTTTAATTCACTGAATTCAATGGAAAATTCTCCAAATGCATATATCTTGTGCTTTTTTAAGATAATGTTCAAAAACTTTTAGAGACTATATCTAAAAATCTGGTGTGGGCACCACATGACTTTCTTATACACAGCATATTTCATATATTGAGAATATATGAATGTTATATAATATTATTGAGGTTAACCGCATGTCGAGAGATGACAGACGCCAATCTACAGTCTTCCACAACGCCTCGGGATCAGGCAACCAGCTTAACACTAGTGTTTGGCAATCTGACAACCTAGATATTTTGGAGGAGTTAAAAAAACTTAGAGAAGAAATGCAAACCTGTCGCACCGCACTACAATTCTTCAATGATAAATATGAAGAAGAAAAAAATAAAAATCAAGTTATAATAGAAATGTTGCAAGACACGAAAAAAGAAAACGAGATAATGAAAAAAGAGTTAACTCTAGTTAGAGATTATATTAATTCACTGGAACAGAAAAAGAGAGAAAAAAATTTAATTTTGAATGGCTTTTGTTATAACAACAATGAAAAAATAGAAGTTATTAAAGAGAGGTTTACGACAGCTGTAAACTTTTTGAAAGTAAATATAGTAACTGAAGATATACAAGAAATAGAAAAGATAGAACTAAAAAATAAAAACAAATTACCACTAATAAAAATTAAAATACGTACAGTAGAAAAGAAAAATGAAATACTGCAAAATAGGAGCAAAATAGGTAAAATAAATTCCACAATTTGTGGTATCGACGATAAAGGAAAACAACTGTATATAAACGAAGATATGAACCTGGAAAACCAACAGCTATTAAAAGCAGCAATGTCATTAAAAAATAACAATAACTATAAATATGTGTGGTATAAGAATGGGAGAATTTACGTCAGGAAATCAGACACCACTTCAAGTATAAGAATAAGAAAAATGGAAGATATTGAAGAACTGACAAAATAGATGTCATTTTCTTTTTGTCCGATAAACTTATTCATATTTCTTAATCCAATAATGAATTACAAATTAAATATTCTTTATCTTAATGTAAGAAGCTTAAGAAACAAATTTGATGAAATCTATAGTCTTATTCAAGTCAAGAAATTTCCTGATATTCTGATTTTCACAGAAACTTGGTTATATAGCAATGAGATTCAATTTTTCAATTTTCCTGATTATAATGCAGTACACAATTGTAGAGACGGTCGAGGAGGGGGAGTAGCTATATACGTAAACAACAATTTCAATCTCAATGTTACTGATATTAACACAGAAATAAATGTAAATTTGATTGCTATTAAAGTTTCAACACTTACTATTGTGGCCTTATATAGACCTCCTAATACAAATATAAATGAATTTTTAGAATACTATGATTCCATCCTAGATAAATATAATGAGAAACATACTTTAATAGTTGGAGATATGAATATTGATCTCTTGAAAGAAGATAATTGCAGGAACAAATACATTGATTTGGTAAATTCGAATGGCTTTCAAGTAATAAATGACCTACATAAAGAAAGTGGAACGCGATTCAACAGTCTAAATGATACAGCAACAATAATTGATCATGCTATAGCCAGTGTTTCAAACTTAAAGATAAAAATTACAACTGAACCTACGAATATATCAGATCACGAAATTTTAAATATACATATCACTGGTTTTAAACAGAACACAAATACAAAGGAAACTTTTATGATGAATCGCATCGACATAGATAAATACAAACTTGAAATTGCACAACAGATTGCAGCTAAGGAGGTAAATAATTTCAAAGATTTGCAGGAAATAATATCTACAGCCAAACAAAACAGCACGATAGCAACTCACAGAAGTAAAAAGTCGAGCTCATCTTGGATCAACAAAGAAACGGAAGATGCTATAAAATTAAGAAACAACATTTACATACAAATGAAAAAAACGAACGATATTGAAACAATACAAAGACTAAAAGAAGAGTTTAGAATAATGAAAAATAAAGTGACAAATATGATCAGAAAAAATAAAAAAGACTATTTTTCAAAGAAAATAAACTTAGCTGGAAATAATGTCAAAAAACTTTGGAATACTCTCAATGAAGCCCTTAATAAACAAAATAATATGAAATCCAAAATATTAAGCCTCTCTCATAACGGTCACCGGATTGAAAATGAGGAGCAAATTGCTGTCTGCTTTAATGATCATTTTTTAAATATTGCTCAAAACTTACGGAAGCAAAATACTAGATATTACGAAGATGCAGTTCTTAAAAAATCAAACCAAAAGTCCATATTTTTGACACCATGCGAAGATGTCGAAATCAGGGAAATAATAAGAAACCTCAAAACCGGTACTAGTCCGGGTAATGACGGAATAACCGTAACTGATTTAAAAAATGCTGAAATTGATCTCGCACCAATAATAACTAAACTTACAAATAATATTTTAAATAATGGGACATTCCCGCAAGAGCTTAAAATTTCTAAGGTAATACCCATACATAAATCAGGTGATAGAGAAAATAAAACTAATTACAGACCAATATCCTTATTAAGTATATTCTCAAAAATTGTTGAGAAAGTACTAAAGAAACGAATAGTGGAGTTCATTTCAAGTACAATAGGTTTTGATAAACATCAATATGGCTACGAAAAAGTTTCAAACACGCAAGCTGCTGTCAGTGATTTTGTTGGTCATGTTACTCAAGAGCTGGATAAAAAAAAGAAAGTACTGTCTATTTTCATTGATTTCAGCAAAGCCTTCGACACGGTTGATCATAAACTGTTGGTGAATAAATTAGAGAGGTTGGGTATTAGGGGTACAGCTCTACAAATTATTGAAACATATTTAAATTCTCGTGTTCAATTTTGTACTGTAAATGGAACAAATAGTGATGTTGGTGAGAATAAGTTTGGAGTACCACAAGGGTCTGTTTTAGGACCTTTGCTCTACATACTCTACGTTTGGGACCTACAATTTCAAAATTTCAGTGGAAAGTACTTCAGCTTTGCTGACGACACGGTACTAGTACTGAGTGCAGAATCCGAAGACATTTTAAAAGTTAGTGCAAATCGCGATCTACAAATATTTAAAACATGGACTGATAATAACTATCTATTTTTAAATACAGATAAAACTGTTTACATGAAGTTTAGCTTACGCAATGACACTGAGTGTGATTTAAATATTAAGTTTGAAAATGGACATTTACTGAAAAGAGTGAACGAATTTAAGTATTTGGGTTTATGGATAGATAAGAATATAGGGTGGAACAAACATATCAAAAGTATTTGTGATAAAATTGCACCTCTCATTGGAGCTATGTACAGATGTCGATCGGTGATATCGGATAATATAAGACATTCTATGTAATATTCGTATATCGAAAGCCACCTGAGGTATCTAATAACAGTGTGGGGCAATTGTGCCAAGTATATATTTAATAGGGTAGTGACACTTCAAAAGAAATGCATTAAATCTTTGTTTAATCTAAATAGACTAACTAGCTCGGACCTTGTGTATAAAATCACTAACATTCTTCCAATACAACATTTAAAATGTTTAGAACAATCTGTTTTAATACATAAAATAAAACTAAAAAAACAAAAGTGCAATGTACTGTTAAGTGTTGGAGCTGACTTTCACGATTTTAATACCCGAACTGCAGCTGACTTTCGATTATCTAAATTCAAAACAACAAAGGGTGATCTATCGAGTTACAACAACGCAATTACCGAATATAATAGTCTAGATACTCAGTATAAAAGCATGTCTAATATTCTTACTTTCAGAAAAGCTTTAAAAAAAAATTATTGTAGCCATATATAAGTATGTTGTGTATATGTATTTACGTGTATGTATGTATATATATATATATATAGATATATATTTTGTTAATATTTGATGTTAATGTTCTATATTTTTATTAAGTTTTACTTAAAATTATTTTGTTTTCGATTATATATCTGCCTGTATACTGTTATATAAGGTTCTGGATAACAGTCTTTAAGACTGGTTACAGAATCTTAAAATATATTGAAATAAATAAATAAATAAATAATTTCTATTTTCAGTAATTCAACATTTATCTGTGTGAAACATATAAAATATCAAATTTGTTTACGTATAATTTTTTAGTAATGTTGACTACTTTCAGCCAGATTCACGAAACAGGTAAGCGACTAACCCCAAATTTAATCCCAGTTTTAGCCCTGTTTCCAATTCATGAAACAGGTTACTAGGTAACCCTAACCCCATTTTTAGCCCTTGTTTTAATTCCATGAAATGTCAAAATAACCCCTGTGCTGATTCATTAAGCAGGGCTAAGGAAAAAAATTAGTCCAAAAAATAACACTATTGATAAGTAGGGTTAAATATATTTTTGACATTTTTATATATCTAGTACGAGTAGGTAATTGAACAAAAATACTGTATCACATTGACATTTGGCAGTTGATATCAATTTTATGCCATGTATTATTTGTTATTTTTAATAAAATTTAAATGGTACAATGTTAAACCAAACAATATGTTTTGTAATTTATATTTTTTTGAAATTTTGTTAAAGTCAAATGAATTACTATCCGCAAGTACCACGGAAGTTATAAATTAACATTTATATTATTTTTATTGATATATTGGTATTATTTGTCTCATTACAATATAAACTTCTTTTATAACTCTACTAATTGATTAATAATAAATATTATTGTCTAATAAATCTCTAGTAGTAAGAAAACCAGGGATGTAAAAACTCTAAAATGCGGATCAACACTTCTTTAAAGAGCTTCTCATGAACAGTATCAATTCCTTAAAAAGATACCTTACCATTTATTTGTTTAAACGAAATAGTTCGATAAACCGAATATCAGGTAGTGAAAAGAGATCACTAAGTTCCCTAAGTATCCTATTTTATAAGCTATATGAATGGAAAACATCTACATGGTAAAAATTATACTAATTAATACTAATATACAGAATATTTATACAAATTTTCACTTAATTTATGTTCATTATTCACAAGACATGATTATCTAAATAATATTGAAGAAAATGAAAATGCAGGTGTCAAAAATGACAATTTCATTTGAATCAGTTTTTTATTTCTAGTAATCGCTACTCAGTATTCCACCACAGAACTCATTTTATTATCTAAAATTTCCATAATTGATATTTCTTTTTTCTGTAAAATTATTATTTCTCGTTCTGTTCTCTTCTTCTATTATCGGATTTATTTCGTAAATTTTAACTTTGTGTTCTTCAAAGATTTAATAATTTGAACCATTTATTCAATCTTTTACTCCTTTCGCTATCTGTCAAATGTCAAATTAATTATTTTGTTAATATTTTATATGGAGACTTGATTTGAATTTGAAATAAAGTGGCGCCAAGTGTTAGTGGTAAAAATAACAACTAATTCAAGATGTCAAATTTAACACCAAAATTATTTCGTTTCGTGAATTGCCAATAGGGATTAAAATTTAATCCGGAATAAAATTAGGGTTACGTAACACCAAATTTAACCTTTTTCGTGAATCTACCAGTTTATGTTTAACTTTACTGATGAGGCATATACAGGATGTCCTTTCTTCGAGCCTAACCCTTGGTATCTCAAGAACCGTGGGAAACGAAGTCGAATAAATTGAGGTAAAATTGCCAAATTAGTTGACCATTTTAATGATGAAGCGAAAATTAAAATTTATGTTTTTTGCTTCTATTGCTACTATAATTATTGAAATATATTATTAAATATAAAAATTAGTTTTTCTCAAAATTAGATGCATGTACAGGAAAATTGTGAATAACACTGTATGTTCCAAATATTTTTGACAACATCTTGTATTTGAAACTTTTGTTCGTAACGGATTCAATTTTTTAAATAAATAGAATTTATTATTACACACACACACAAACACACACCCACCCAACCACCCACACACACACACACACACGCGCGCGCGCGCACACTCATTTACACACACACACACATTATTTTACTCCAATTTCAGACTGTTCTTGTTTCACGTACAAATATTGCATGAAGTTACTATTAAATACAGATTTTTTTACGACCCTGTGAGAAAGTTAAATTTTGTTTCCTTGATTTTCTTTCAATCAAACATTTTTCAACCCTAGGGAAGAATTTTAGATTGTTTAATATAAAAAGAAAAGTGGTTGTTTTGTAGCGAGTGTAAAAGTTTTATGAATGATCATTGCGAGTGCATTAATTTTACGTATGCTTGAAAACTAACTTTTCTTACTTGTTGAATATGCTTTTTTTTGTGACTTAATGGATTACAAATAAAGTAAATACAAATTTAAAATATGACATAAAATACTTTTTCTCAAAGAAGTTATGTAAGATTTATATTCTGAAAATTTTTACTCTTAATGGTCATGCTAACAAAACATAATAACGACGAGTAATTAAACAATTCACTAATTTTGTCAATAGATCAAAAAGAGTTTCTTGATATTTTTTAAGCAGTTTAAGAAGCCACCTCAAATTTACTCCCCACAAAATCAAAAGAAAATACGAGAAATATTACGAATTATTTTTTAGATCAGAAAATTAATAAAGATATAATAATATTACTACTTTTTTGAGAAAGCTAGTTTTAAACTGCCTTACTAAACGCAAAGGGGATACGTGTAACTTTTGTAAACAATTTGTATAATGAATTATTTTATCTACGTGATTGTTACCTAGCATATATTAAGGCTTATAGAACTTACATGCTGCTCTTTTTAAAAATAAATGATATTTTGATTAGTCGTATGTACAATGCTAAGTCGTATCAGCAATGCTAAGCGTTTTAGGCATATTCATATAATACTAAGAAAAATCGTCGTATATTCCGTAGATACGGCTGAAGATTCATCAAGTTATTCATTTGCGCTATTTATTGTTAATTAGAATGCCACTTATGTTTATTTTGCTTAAGATATGTGAGTTATTTGTGTTTGACAGTACGACAAAAGTCTTGTTATAAGATAGACGAAGGCAGAAAAGTTAGTTTCCTAATTTTTATTACTTATAATGAAATTTTATATTTATATATGTATATCAACTATAAAATCTCTACAAGCTATTTCTCATATGTTTTATATGTCATGGTCTATTAGATTTAATTCTCGTATCATATGTAGATTGTAAAAATCTTTGTTGATATTACGTACATATTTCGAAAGAAATTTACGGAATTACATATTTAATTTTAGAATGTCTGCGACTAGAGGAAAAAAACTGGAGGAATTGGCTTCTAAAATAAACTATCAAAATAATAAAATAAAGCAAACAAAGAATCAAATCATTTAATTACAAACCAGGACGTTGATTTCATATGACGACACCAGAGTCAAAAACAATATTATTGTTTTTGACTTTGGTGTCGTCACCACCTACATTTTAACATGTTGTGTCTGTTAAAAATAATTAATTCTTTATTAATTTTTGACTGTCTTTTCTTTTTGAAAAGTGTTAGTGTTGTAAACTGTTAATTTATAAAAAATCTAAATATTTTTTGACTTGAAAATGGGACCAATCCTTAGTCTCGAAACGTCGTCAGACTTCGTATATCTGTAAATTAAAAAAAAATTCATTACACAAGCCAAATAATCCAATCATTAATTATTGATTGTTCGGAAACATCATATTTGGTTTCTAATACGAGTATTACCAACCATTTTAACGATACTTTCATAGATAAATAAATAAATAAATAAATATATCATCACGCCTTCTACCAATTACTGGGTGTGGCACTCTGCCAAAGCAGATCTCAAAATGAGCAATAAAATATTATTATTATTACTTTCATAGATAATGTTATTAAATTTATCAATGATGATTCGAATGTGGATATAGTCGGAGTAGTAGTGGGATCGCGCCGTATAGAATTCTATAATAGAATTCAGGCGATAATTTTCAGATCATCAAATTAGTACTCCATTTTAAATAATTTTGCAGTAGAAATATAATTCATATCATATGTGCACTATCTGATACAAAAAGCATCGATTATTTTATGCTATATTAGGGAAAATCATAATTTTAACTTGACAGATGACAGCGATTCTATTGTTCGAAATAGAATTCTATATGGCCGGGGGCTGTGCCAGATTTAGGTATTGTGGTGCCTCTAAGCACAAATTTAGTTTGAGAACCATCTTCCCCGAACAAAATATTTTAAATAGATTCACAAAATATTCATTATTATCTCTTTATATACCGGAAGTATTACGAAAATCTGACCATAAGGCGTTTAGAATGGAAAACAGTTTTTTCGTGCACATTGTTTCCCAAATTATTATAATATTCAAATAAAGGTTATAGAACTTTAAATTCATATCTGCCAAATGAACAAACGTCATCAATCTATAAATTTAGAGGACAGCGTAATCAATTTATTTTTTGTATTAAATATTTAAAATAATGTAACAAATATATTGTGCTATTTAAACAGATGATTTGGCAATAACGGCCTAATTTTAGTCACAAATAAACCTAATGTAATAATGTTTGCTTATAAAAGTAAAGAACATGAATTATGTGTAAAGTTATATGATATTAACATAACACAAACTTTTGTAGTAAAATTCCTAGGTGTATTTGTTGATCGCTCGCTTACATGGGAACTTGAAATTGAACAATTATGCAATAGATTAAGCAAAAGTTTATTATATATTTCGTCATCTGAGAAACAATGTTGATGTTAACTGTTAAAATACTACTATTTCGCTAATTTTCTGTCTCTCCTGTCTTAAAGTACCATATTTTGGGGCTTGGAGAGAAATAATCCAGAGTTTTCTTGATACATTCGTTTCATGTTACTTCATGTAAATCTATTTAAAGAAATTGGCATTTAGACTATACCCTCCTTGTATATTTACAAGTATTCTACACTACTTACATAAAATATATCTCAATTCGGTACACATTCCAGCTTGCACACTTGCCAGACCAGGTTTATTAATTTATTAATTATTCCATTTTCAAGATTAAATAATTCTGAGAAAACCCATCAAACGTATCTATAAAAATTTATAATAAGTTGCCATTGTACATGAAGGAACTGAATATTGTAAATAATTTTAAGTTGACATTAAAACAATAGCTAATAAATTAAAGTTTTATAATGTAAGTAATTCTTTAGATTTGAAAGTTTTGTACTTTGTTTTCAATTAGGAATTTTCTGATGTAAATTTATTGTAATCTCTCTCATTTACTTGTTTGTGACTTACTGTAGAGGTCAAAATAAGCAATAAAAATATTATTATTATTACTGTATTGTATTCTCAAAACTAATATTATGTTGTACTCTTATTATATAATTTGTAGATTAGTTCATATTTTGAATTTAATTTACGGTTATGTTCCCTTAATAAACAATCCTTAATATCCTTTTATACTTTTGTAATTAATAATTATTTGGCTATTATATATAGCAGTTGAACCATATTGTTGAATTGATATTATTATAATATAACATGTAGGAAACTATAAATATTATCTCCTGCAAACTTTTGCAGTTCCTCGTGAAATGAATAAACATTGGTTAACTATAATAGAAACTTAGGAAAACTTTAATTCGTCGTTATCTACTTATAATTATAATAATTCCAACAATACCGATCCACCGATTTAACAATGGTTAACATAACATATTGATGCACTGACAAATTGTTGTGATAAGTCTGGAAGTATTACTTCTGTGAAGTTTTGAATGAAATATATAAAATATGTTACTTTGATTACATAAGAAACATTCTTATTTATTTTGATATCTTGTGATTGTCTTTCCTCTCAGTTTGGGGTTTTTGTCGTGTTTTTCCTCATACGTGAATACCAGATAAATGAAACCTTATATGAAAGAGACACAATAAGAATAATCAATTCCTCATATAATTCATTTTGCTAAACATATCATATAACCTACGATTACCTTTCTCTTAACACTCCTTTTGTTGCCCTTAAATTTGTTAGTCAACTGAGAGTATTCAGTTGCAAAATATTCTTCTGTTACCAAGATGGGTATCACCATAAATTTT
This sequence comes from Pterostichus madidus, assembly GCA_911728475.2. Lineage (NCBI taxonomy): Eukaryota > Metazoa > Arthropoda > Insecta > Coleoptera > Carabidae > Pterostichus > Pterostichus madidus. The sequence goes on along the minus strand of OU452304.1, from coordinate 30,778,000 downwards.
AAGAAGATGAAATTTGCAACATCTATTTACTTCATGAAGGTAACACTGTCTCTCATTTTCTTTTCAGATGCCCTGCATATAATTCCATACGAGGCACGTCTATCTTCAAATACCTGGTCGACATCAACCCAGCAAATTTCAATGCTAGCTTACTTGTCGATCTATCCAAGGAAAAGTGCTTTGTTTAAAATTCATACAAACTTATGGAACTAAAATCTGTCTTCAATACTATTGAATTAAGTTTTTTCTCTCTTTCCAATGATATAAAACACATGTACATTTAAATGAAAATTTACTAAGAAATTATAAAATTATTAGTTTTATTCATTTCGATCTAATGTACTTTGGAATCAAAATAAAAAATATATTATTGCACAGTTCTGACAGTTCAATTTTGTTTTATTTCTGTGAATTTTACAGAGAAAATGCAAACACTTCGCGTAGAAATACTCAAATAACTTCGCAAATATATCTTCAGGGTTATTCAGAAAGGCGGCAACCAACCCCGTCGTATTTTCTAACACTTCATAGAAATTTAGGCGAGTATGCTTCTTTTATAAAGCCTAGACCTATACGGCGCTAGACCCGTTGAAAACGAGGAGGAAAGTTTACTAATATTAAAAGGAATACTCGGTATGGGGGAAGTACAATATCACCGAAAATCAATGTACGCATTCATAATATAAACATCTGATAATTACATAGATAACAATTCATTTAGCACAAGACTTGGATATCATCTAAAAAGCACACACGAGTAACTTCAGCATCGGCGAATCTGTTGAGTACTGTATCGTAACAACTGTTATACATACTCTACCATTACTGCGGCATAGTCGACTCAGCGACGTGGTTATGCTATTCAGCGGTAGCTGGCGGGCTCTTTATATTATACTGGCGTCAAGAACCTACACTGAATTTATCCAGGCCTGTTTTTTTTATCGTTGAGACATACGTGTTTTAATGCAGATATTGTCATTTAAAATTATTTATGCACAACCGGCTTAAATACTTATTTTTAGCCTTAGGGCCATAAACAATAAATCCTATGTATACATAAATAAAATGATAATTTTTATTTATTGTTTAATGGGGTAATGGCTCAGTAATATCGAGTCGGCCTGTGGATCCTAAGAACCTTGGCTCGATACCTACAGCCGACAAGACATTTTCAAAAATTTAAAATTACTTCTGTTGCCCCTCCACCACTAACATCTTTTGGGGCCGTGATTTGACGGCTGGTAACCGCACTTTACGCGCATAAATATATCACTTACCGAGATCTGCTTTGGCAGAGTGCCACACCCAGTAATGTCATTTTGACATACATATTTACATATTTTAATCTTTTGAACAAATAATTAAATCTTATTTGTCATGCATAAAATGTTTTATGTATCACAAGTGAAAGTAGCATTTCTGATCCTGAGCATGTTATTAGCCCTCGGCGCTTTGCGCTTCGTGCTAATAATCATACCGCGCGCCAGAAACGCCTGTTTTCACCCTTGATACATAAATACCTATTTTTTTTATTTGAGATCAAGATATCGTAATTTTCATTATTAAATTGAACTTTGTTGTAATTTACTTACATAAACTTTGACATATTTGAATTAACATTGCTGTTTGTAACTATTTTAATAGTAATTAGTAACAATTATAATAAAATGTCAAACAATGTATGTTATCTAGCAACCTAATGATACAAAATGAAAATTGCCCATGAGTATTTTTCAATATAATTATGTTTTGATATGATTTCACACATGTTAATACAAATGAATGAATTTAATTGATTAATTATCTGAACTAAATATTTTCACAGAAATATCATATTCACGTAAATAATTAGGGCGTAAATATTTGCTTAGCGCACTAAAACTAACAGACAGGAGTTGTATTGTGCTCTGTACCAGTAGTAAATTAAATGGATACATCTAATTTTAAATCAACAAAGTTACGGTAGTTCTAATTGCAAATATCTTTATCAACTCAATAAACTTGAAGAAAAACTACTATGTACTAATGTCGAATCTTTTCACTTCAGTTATCTGATGTTACTTCAAAACCATGTGAAACAGTATAATGACCGACGTTATTTTAATTTTTCAGCAATATTCAATTTCTCTTGTTCTCGTTCCGACAAATGAGACTCAAAGTTGAGTTACGTTTCATAATACACTCAAATAGATGCTAGGAAATTCACGGCACCATGTTGTGACAAAAGCTTTCATTTTATTTATAAGAACACTTAAGATTTATATTACAATGGAAACACTAGTGACTGTTGAGAATTATTGTCTTTAGAGTATAACTAGGATGACTGTTTCAGTACCATTATTAAGAGTGCGTGTCAAGAAATAAATACACGAATTAGAATTAAAGCGTAATTCTAATTCATGTATTTATTTTCTTACAGGTCTTTTAATTACAGTTCTTGACAATGTTCTTCAGTGTATTATTATATTTATTACCGATGAGGAAACAAAATGAAATTAGGAAAAAAAATATAAATGAGAGGCAATATACTACATACGAGTATATCTTGTTGATCGTGGAACTGCGAACTAAACGACTACAGTCTCTACCAATATTATGAGAGAGAATTGCTTTTCTTGTTTTTCTAAAATATTTTGAACTATGTTTTGTGTGTTATTTATTTCAAATCACTTTATTCTAACTAATAAAGTGGGTAGAAAAGTTCTTTATCCAAGTATAGCTTAAAAAAAAATAATCAAAATTTTATTAAATTCGAAATTTTTTGTTAAATCCTAGGTATTATGATGTAATTATTCCATTTTTTTTAAATGAAATGATAAAATAGATGTATTAATATAAAATATTTCAAGTGTTTTAGTTGAGTACGGCCTTCATGAAACACGTGTACTTGAACAGAAACTCGTACATATCTCTATCGGCCAAATTTTCACTTTTCTCCGCAAACGTGTATTTGACCAATCATAAACATTCAAAATTCATACTCTCAATGTCGCGTGCCCGTATCATACAGTTTGTACAAATGTACACTAAAGCTACCTAGACCTAAAGATTCCTAGAGTGTGAAAGATGAATTGTTTCGGATATATTTGCTATTCAAAATAAAGAAATATTACGAAATGCATTCAAATCGTGTAACAAATTGGCAATCTTTTTTTCACTTTTTACTAAAATTATTTAAAAATGTTCAGGCAACTGTTTTGATTGGTGTAAGCAAGTATAAGATTTTCAAAGTATTTTAATTTTATTAACAATTATTTAAATTTTATGTTAATGAAAATATATAACTACTATATTGCACTTATAGTTTTTCATATATGCAAAAATATATCTATTCAGTATTACCTATGCGATTTTAATAAAATTAATATTAATTTAACATGCATTTTTGTAAAAAAATTTGTAATGTGAGGATCCTTTATATATATATATATATATATATATATATATATATATATATATATATATATATCTCAAGAGACACGGTAGTGTCTCTGGCCAAGTACAAACGACAGTGGCCAGACACTACAGTCTCTTATCCCGAGTGAACAAATGTCCATTTTCGCACTAAAAAATGAAGCCCAAGCGGGTAAAAGAAGTATGTTTTGACTTAACCACCGTGTAGCCCGCATAAAACTGAGTAGGAATAAAAAAGTTTCATGCCATTTGGTCCATTCTTTCCAAAGATATGGATGTTAGAAAAGTGATGTTTTTCAAATTCGTCGTCTTCTCCTTGTTCAGCGTCCGCGTGTGACGTCATCACGTTACTACGACTCATTCCGTTTCGGCCCATCCCGTTTCGACCCATACCGTACAAATGTCTATTTCACACTAAAAAATGAAGCACAGGCAACCAATCTTAATATATAGATATAATAAAGCTTCAGTCCGCCATCTTGAAACAAAATGGCCGCTAGCTATCTTGAAAAGTAATGCAATGATTCGATTCAAATTTGGTATAGACATAGACGGGAACTACTCTTAACATATAGGTATAATAAAGCTTCAGTCCGCCATTTTTAAACAAAATGGCCGCTATCTATTCTGAAAAGTACTGCACTGATTCGATTCAAATTTGGTATAGATATAGACGAGAACCAATCTCAACATACAAGTATAATAAAGATTCAGTCCGCCATCTTGAAACAAAATGGCCGCTAGATATCTTGAAAAGTACTGCACTGATACGATTCAAATTTGGTATATACATGGACGGGAACAAATCTTAACATATAGGCATAATAAAGCTTCAGTCCGCCATTTGAAAACAAAATGGCCGCTAGCTATTCTGAAAAGTACTGCACTGATTTAATTCAAATTTGGTATAGGTATAGACGAGAACCAATCTCAACATACATGTACAATAAAGCTTCTGTCCGCCATCTTGAAACAAAATTGCCGCTAGCTATTCTGAAAAGTACTGCACTGATTCGATTCAAATTTGGTACAGGTATAGACGAGAACCAATCTCAACATACAGGTATAATAAATCTTCAGTACGCCATCTTGAAATAAAATGGCCGCTAGCTATCTAGAAAAGTACTGTACTGATTCGATTAAAATTTGGTATAGACATAGACGGGAACCAATCTTAACATATAGGCATAATAAATCTTCAGTACGCCATCTTGAAACAAAATGGCCGCTAGTTATTCTGAAAAGTACTGCTCTGATTCGATTCAAATTTGGTATAGGTGTAGACGAGAACCAATCTCAAGATACAGGTATGATAAAGCATCAGTCCGCCATCTTGAAAAAAAATGGCCGCTACCTATCTTGAAAAGTACTGCACTGATTCGATTCAAATTTGGTATATACATAGACGGGAACTAATCGTAACATAAAGGCATATTAAAGCTTCAGTCCGCCATCTTGAAACAAAATGGCCGCTAGCTATTCTGAAAAGTACTGCACTGATTCGATTCAAATTTTGTATAGGTATAGACGAAAACAAATCTCAACATACATGTATAATAAAGCTTCAGTCCGCCATCTTGAAACAAAATGGCCGCTAGCTATTCTGAAAAGTACTGCACTGATTCGATTCAAATTTGGTATAGGTATAGACGAGAACTATTCTCAACATACAGGTATAATAAAGCTTCAGTTCGCCATCTTGAAACAAAACGGCCGCTAGCTATCTTGAAAAGAACTGCACTGATTCGATTCAAATTTGGTATAAGCATAGACAGGAACCAATCTTAACATGTAGGTATAATAAAGCTTCAGTTTGCCGTTTTGAAACAAAATGGCCGCTAGCTATTCTGAAAAGTACTGCACTGATTCGATTCAAATTTGGTATAGGGATAGATGAGAACCAGTCTCAACATATAAGTATAATAAAGCTTCAGTCCGCCGTCTTGAAACAAAATGGCCGCTAGCTATTCTGAAAAGTACTGCACTGATTCAATTCAAATTTGGTATATACATGGACGAGAACCAATCTCAACATACATGTACAATAAAGCTTCAGTCCGCCATCTTGAAACAAAATGGCCGCTAGCTATTCTGAAAAGTACTACACTGATTCGATTCAAATTTGGTATAGGTACAGACACGAACCAATCTCAACATACAGGTATAATAAAGCTTCAGTCCGCCATCTTGAAACAAAATGGCCGCTAGCTATCTTGAAAAGTACTGCATTTATTCAATTCAAATTTGGTATAGCCATAGACGGGAACCAATCTAAACATTTAAGTATAATAAATCTTCAGTCCGCCAACTTGAAACAAAATGGCCGCTAGCTATCTTGAAAAGTACTGCACTGATTCGATACAAATTTGGTATATACATAAAGGTATATTAAAGCTTCAGTCCGCCATCATGAAACAAATTTGGTATATACATAAAGGTATATTAAAGCTTCAGTCCGCCATCATGAAACAAAATGGCCGCTAGCTATTCTGAAAAGTACTGCACTGATTCGATTCAAATTCTGTATAGGTATAGACGAAAACCAATCTCAACATACATGTATAATAAATCTTCAGTCCGCCATCTTGAAACAAAATGGCAGCTAGCTATTCTGAAAAGTACTGCACTGATTCGATTCAAATTTGGTATAGGTATAGACGAGAACTATTCTCAACATACAGGTATAATAAAGCTTCAGTCCGCCATCTTGAAACAAAACGGCCGCTAGCTATCTTGAAAAGTACTGCACTGATTCGATTCAAATTTGGTATAAGCATAGACAGGAACCAATCTTAACATGTAGGTATAATAAAGCTTCAGTCCGCCGTCTTGAAACAAAATGGCCGCTAGCTATTCTGAAAAGTACTGCACTGATTCAATTCAAATTTGGTATAGGTATAGACGAGAACCAATCGCAACATACATGTATAATAAATCTTCATTCCGCCATCTTGAAACAAAATGGCCGCTGGCTACCTTGAAAAGAACTACACTGATTCCATTCAAATTTGGTATAGACATAGACGGAAACCAATCTTAACATATAGGTATAATAATGCTTCATACCGCCATCTTAAAACAAAATGGCCGCTAGCTAAGTTGAAAAGTACTGCACATATTCGATTAAAATTTGGTATAAGCATAGACAGGAACCAATCTTAACATGTAGCTTCAGTTTACCGTTTTGAAACAAAATGGCCGCTAGCTATCCTGAAAAGTACTGCACTGATTCGATTTAAATTTGGTATAGGTACAGACGAGAACCAATCTTAACATATAGGTTTAATAAAGCTACAGGCCGCCGTCTTGAAACAAAATGACCTCTAGCTCTCTGAAAAGTACTGCACTGATTCGATTCAAATTTGGTATAGGTACAGACGAGAACCAATATAGGTATAATAAAGCTTCAATCCTATGCCATTCGAATTCAGACGTTTGCAGTTTCCGGTACGACTCGCATCTGCAATGACCATCAACAAAGCACGGGAACAATCGCTATAAGTGTGTGGACTAAATTTGGAAAATCCATGCTTCTCACATGGACAGCTGTATGTGGCATGCTCACTCGTCGGAAAACCTTCTGATTTATTCTTGTATGTCCCAAAGAGAAAAAAAAATATTGAGCATCCAAAAGCACTTCAATAACAGAATTAAATACAAATACTATCTTTCTTTGAGTTGCATTGCTACGCATGTCAGGTACTCGCATTAAATTGTAGACCACGCGAACCATGTCGTGGGTAATAGCTAGTAATAAATAAATAAACAATATTTTAATAATTTTGTAGGATATTTTGCTTTTGCAAGTATTTTAAAAAAAATTCAAAATTCTTTTAAATAAAAAAAAATAATTTTTCAATTTTTTTTTTTACTTTTTTAGAAAAGGAATGTGATATAACTAAAAAAAAATCAGTACAACTGATAAGTTCAGGCCAAGTACAAAAACATTTTCCCTTACAAGTCCTAATGTTTTCCGCGTTGTAAAGTTCTGATATAAAAGGTGGGCTCAAGTACATTCTTAGAAACTAAGAAACGTAAGATATATAAAGTTGAAACATTGAGGGTTTCTTTAAGAAGGAGAACCGAAAAATCTTAATTACATCTTAGTCAAAAGTTTCTGATATAACATATGGGCTCAAGCACATTGTTATATTCAACATTAAAACATGTCTTTTCATACAAAAATCTGAATTACAGAAGTGTCTAACCTCGTAACAAAAATGTAAACGACACAAATGTTCAAAATATCAATATAAAAAAAACTAAAAAAAGTACTTGGCGGCGTTTTGTAACTACAGAAATTACACCCAGAAGTGAACCCAAACTCTCCACGATGGTTTCCGAACTTACACGAACAGACTCGAAATGGCCATGTTGGTTTCCGACCATACCGGAACATACTGAAAGTGGCCATGACGGTAACCGCCTATTCCCCGAACATAACCGAAATGCCCACGAAAATTTCCAAACATATCCGAGTTGCTCACGAACGTTTCCGAACATAGCAGCAGTTGCCACGAGGGTTTCAGGGGTACAACTTAAATTGCTATACCAACACTCAGTTTCCTCATAGTTCAAAGGTTCACCAGTGCTTCTCAAAATACGTTGTGCAACTTTGTTATTTTAAATGGGAACATATTTTTTTATTCACATGTTCAATTCAATATTTTTTTTCTAAATTCGACGACTATAAAGTTCAGGATCCTCACATTACAAATTTTTTTTACAAAAATGCATGTTAAATTAATATTAATTTTATTAAAATCGCATAGGAATCAGCGTTCTAGGAAAGAAAAAATGACATAAAATTTATTTATTTATTTTTTTCACAAAATTGTTATAATGACAAATAATAAAGAATCAAACAAAGAAAAATATTATGTTCATTTTGTCATTTCTGCCATAGCACGTCGATTCCTATGTGAGAGTACTAAACTTTGTAATACTAATGGTAATACTGACTTTAACATTAGTACACAGTAGTTTTTCTTCAAGTTTATAGAGTATAGAGGTTACAGAGTTATTTGCTATTAGAGCTACCGTAACTTTGTTGATTTAAAATTAAATATGTCCATTTAATTTACTACTGTTATAGAGCACCATAGAATTCCTGCCTGTTATTTTTAGTGCGCTAAGCAAATATTTACGCCCTAATTATTTACGTGAATATGATATTTCTGTGAAAATATTTAGTTGAGTCAATTAATCAATTAAATTCATTCATTTGTATTCACATGTGTGAAATCATATCAAACCATAATTATACTGAAAAATACTCATAGGCAATTTTCATTTTATATCATTAGGTTGCTAGATAATATACATTGTTTGACATTTTATTATAATTGTTACTAATTACTATTAAAATAGTTACAAACAGCAATGTTAATTCAAATATGTCAAAGTTTATGTAAGTAAATTACAACAAAGTTTAAGTTAATAATAAAAATTACGATATCTTGATCTCAAATAAAAAAAAAATAAGTATTTATGTATCAGGGGTGAAAACAGGCGTTTCTGGCGTGCAGCATGATTATTAGCACGAGGCGCAAAGCGCCGAGGGCTAATAACATGCTCAGGATCAGAAATGCTACTTTCACTTGTGATACATGAAATAAGATTTAATCTTTGTTCAAAAGATTAAAATATGTAAATAGGTATGTCAAAATGACATTTGATAAAATCAAGTATTCACAAAAAAATAAATAAATATATAATCACGCCTTTTACCCATTACTATATATATATATGTATATATAAATTTGTCATAAACCTTAAAACAGACGATAAATGGCAACTGCTATAGCAAAACTCGTGTGAACTGTTGTTAAATACTTTTTTCTAGGATCGTGAACCTTTATTTATTAAAATTGATATTTTAAATTTCTCTATATGTTATTGTATTTTAATTTGAATCAAATAATCAAAATCATTCCAAAATGGTTGTCATGAAAACAACAACTTGAGAATGCGACAAGTACCTACTGTAACAAGTGCTATATGATATCTTGCCGGCGCGAGGGTGCGACGTGATTTTATTTTCGTACTGTGTGTTGCTAAGAGATATTTTCTACACACATTCCCAATGTTGATCTTTGACTTTTTAACACAACCGAAAAAAAAACATACGATCAATTCCAAACATCATTTTGAGCAAATCGTATTAAAATCTCGTTTATAGCAGCGTAAACTGCTCGGAAATCAGCAGTCGTAACTTTGGTGCCGGAAGTAGTTATATTTTTCTTTGCAGCCATCCGCCCGCCGGTAATACTTTCCGGATGGAATGATTTTCCGGAGCTGAAGCTGGGATAGCACAAAGTTTTGTAATAATTTATTTAAATTCTATTTGTCTTCCGCGTTATGCCTAAAAGTTTATTCATTTTTTTTTTAATTGTGATAAAAATTATTTTGTGACGACAGTTTTATTTATTTAAGGATAAGAACGAGAAATCTGTAATGGTAATTAATTTACTTCTTTAAATGAAGCTATTAAATATTCTTTATTATTTAATTATTATTAGTATTTAATTTTTGGTTATCGATTTTACATCTCTATAAAGAAATTGTTATCAGTAGATTTTTTTTTAATTTGAAACAAAATGGCCGCTAGATATCTTGAAAAGTACTGCACTGATACGATTCAAATTTGGTATATATATGGACGGCAACAAATCTTAACATATAGGCATAATAAAGCTTCAGTCCGCCATTTGAAAACAAAATGGCCGCTAGCTATTCTGAAAAGTACTGCACTGATTCGATTCAAATTTGGTATAGGTACAGACGAGAACCAATATAGGTATAATAAAGCTTCAATCCTATGCCATTCGAATTCAGACGTTTGCAGTTTCCAGTAGGACTCGCATCTGCAATGACCATCAACAAAGCACGGGGACAATCGCTATAAGTGTGTGGACTAAATTTGGAAAATCCATGCTTCTCACATGGACAGCTGTATGTGGCATGCTCACTCGTCGGAAAACCTTCTGATTTATTCTTGTATGTCCCAAAGAAAAAAAAAAATATTGAGTATCCAAAAGCACTTCAATAACAGAATTAAATACAAATATTTTCTTTCTTTGAGTTGCATTGCTACGCATGTCAGGTACTCGCATTAAATTGTAGATCACGCGAACCATGTCGTGGGTAATAGCTAGTAATAAATAAATAAACAATATTTTAATAATTTTGTAGGATATTTTGCTTTTGCAAGTTTTTTAAAAAAAATTCAAAATTCTTTTAAATAAAAAAAAAATAATTTTTTAATTTGTTTGTTACTTTTTTAGAAAAGGAATGTGATATAACTAAAAAAAATTCAGTACAACTGAACTAGGTAGTTATATTTTTCTTTGCAGCCATCCGCCCGCCGGTAATACTTTCCGGATGGAATGATTTTCCGGAGCTGAAGCTGGGATAGCACAAAGTTTTGTAATAATTTATTTAAATTCTATTTGTCTTCCGCGTTATGCCTAAAAGTTTATTCATTTTTTTTTTAATTGTGATAAAAATTATTTTGTGACGACAGTTTTATTTATTTAAGGATAAGAACGAGAAATCTGTAATGGTAATTAATTTACTTCTTTAAATGAAGCTATTAAATATTCTTTATTATTTAATTATTATTAGTATTTAATTTTTGGTTATCGATTTTACATCTCTATAAAGAAATTGTTATCAGTAGATTTTTTTTTAATTTGTTCTAATTCACGTTTTATTTTTAATTTATAACTTTCATTTTATATAGTATGTGGCTCAGTGGTATCGAGTCAGCCTGTGTATTTGAGAACCTTGGTTCGATTCCTACAGTCGAAAAACAATTTTCACCACATTAAAATTACCCCTGTTTTCCCTTCCACTAACCTCTTTGTGGGACGTAATTTAATGGCTGGTAATCGCACTTCACGCGCATAAATATATCACTTACTTAGTAATGGATAAAAGGCTTGAGATATATTTATTTATTTCATTAACGTATAGAAATTTCGAAATTACCAGCAAAATTAGGATAGTAGTACCCCACTTAGTTATTGCAGATATACTCATAGAGTTGGAAAAATTATTTATGTATCACGGGTGAAAACAGGCGTTCTGGCCCGCGGCATGGTTATTAGCACGAGGCGCAAAGCGCCGAGGCTTTATAACATGCTCAGGGTCAGAAACGCTCATTTCACCCGTGCTACATACAATATTTTATGTAGGTACAACAAAATAACATTTAATTATATGTTCAAAAGATTAAAATATATTTATGCATAGGTTATATGTCAAAATGATATTTTGTAAAATCAAGTATTCACAATAAACAAAAATTGTCTTTTTATTTATGTATCCACATGAATTATTTTTTATGGCCCTAGGGTCAAAAATAATTGTTTATTAGAGCTAAAACACATGAATATCGGCCCGATTGTCCATAAAATATATTTAAAGCAATACATATTGAAAATTATCTTCTGTAATAAATTATACAAATAAACTTCCATAGTTTAATGCAGTGTTTTTCAAACTTTTTTCAACCACGATCCCAAAATGACTTTTAGTAATTCTTGTGACCCCCGAAGTTTGTAACTCCGTCTTAATAAATGCGAAGTTTATATTTTTCATTTATTAATTAAATAATGAAGTGTTTCTACGCGATAGTGAAATATTTTCCATCTATGACGTGGAAATGAGAAGGGTGAACAGCTATTGTAAGTGCACTTACAATAGCTGTTAGTAAATCCGAACACTGAAGCAATCACGACTAGAGCCGGGCGATCTTTAAATTTTTAAATCGATCTCTTATCATAAAATAGATAGAGATTGGTTAACTAGCACAGAACCACCATTTTACAAGTCTATTGCAATAAGTAACTTTTTTTTTTGACCAGTGGTTCTCAAAATATGGGACCCATCTTTTTTATTTCAAATGGGCACATATTTTTTGTAGGTTATCGATAGGGTATTTTTTGCTGATTTCAACGATATAAACATATCATATTCTAATATTTAAAAATAACTGAGAAAAATGCATATTAAATTTATATGTATTTTATTTATATCTGGCTGAAACAAGAGTGCTTTAGATAGAAAATAATTAAGAAATGAACAATCAAGCAATTTTGTAACTACAATAATATTAAAATTAATAAATATTATACAATTAATTAATTAATTAATTAATTAATTATTAATCAATGTTATATAGAATATATTCAATTATTTTCTATTCCTTTCGTTTTGACAACATTTTGCGTTCTTTTATCGTATCAGTGTGGTGATATATGTGTTAATGTTGATTGTGTTCTGTGACAGGGTGATGAGCGATTTGAAAGAGCAACGCATTTGGATCAAATTTTGTTTCAAGCTCGGGAAAACGGCGGCCGAAACTTACTAAATTTGGTGATAAAGTCATGAGGAAAACCCAAGTCTTTCAATGGTTTAAGAGGTTCAAGAATGGAAGGACGAGTGTGAAGGCGATGAGCGCTCCGGACGTCCTTAAGTGGAATTAATGATTAAAATATTCAAATTCTAAATGAAACAGTTCTCTAATACCGTCGACAATCAATTCATGACATTTGTAATAAAATTGGAATATCCTATGGCACAGTCCAAAGAATTTTGGCGGACGAACTTGGGCTGCGCAGAATTGCTGCAATGCACTGGCCCACACATCTCTGGTTGTCCGCGAATTTTTGACATCCACGCAAACAAATGTTCTTGCCGATCGCCCTTACTCACCAGAACTCACCCCATGCGAATTTCTCGTCTCTCCAAAAATGAACCCGACTGAAAGTTATGTAATTTGAGACTGTTAAAGAGATTCAAACTATATCGCAGGAGGTCCTACGCGCTATTGAAAAAACAGTGGAAAAAAAGATGGGACAAGTGTATAAATGTAGGTGGGATTATTTTGAAGTAGATATTTTGTTGGTATAAAATTTTAAAGAAAGACAGCTTTTAAAAAAAAAATAGTTTAAGAACTTTTAGCTAGGCTAGCACCTCTTTTATATATATATATATATATATATATATATATATATATATATATATATATATATATATATATATATATATTTATTTATTTATATAAATATAAATATATCGTCACGCCTTCTACTCATTACTGGGTGTGGCACTCTGCCGGAGCAGATCTCGGTAAGTGATATATTTTGCGCGTGAAGTGCGGTTACCAGTCGTCAAGTGACGGCCCCCAAAGATGTTAGTGGTGGAGGAGCCACAAGGGTAGCTTTTGAAATTATGAAAATTGTTTGTCGCCTGTGGAAATCGAACAAGGGTTCTCAGAATCCACAGGCCGACTTCAAAGCACAGAGCTAGCCATCCCATATATATATATATATATATATATATATATATATATATATATATATATATATATATATATATATATATATATACGATGTTCAATTTACTTGTGCCACCATTGCTATCTTACAAGATTTCTAAATTAGCATAGAAATACAATTTCCTAAGTATATTACAAAATTATTAACAATTTTTTTTTTCGTCAAGTCTTTCTTATAACATTATAAGAAAGACCCACATGGGTTGCATCTCTTTTATTAAATCGGGACCGAATTTTTTTATTTGCTTATTCGATTCAGTATTTTTTTCTGAATTTAAGAACTACAAAATTCAGTTACCTTACATCTCAAAATGCAAATTAAATTGACATTAATTTAATTAAAATCGCATAGAAATCAGCATTCTACGACAGAAACAAATGAACAAATCATAATATTTTTGTTTGTTTGGTTTTGAATTTTAATTAAAATATTGTCAATATAATATGCATATAATATGCATTTTTGTTTAAAATTTTGTAATGTGAGTGTACCTACTGAACTTTATAGTCGTAGAATTCAGAAAAAAATACTGCATCTAATTAGCAAATAAAAAAATAGTTTTGCATGGATTTTGACTTGATAAAGTAGTTTATGAATTTTAATGTATATAAAGTCATAAGTTTACTGTTGATTTTAATAATTTGGTTTATATTTTGGTACTGATTAGTGCTATCTTCAGATACAACATAATCAAAAAACTCTAGTAGTACATAAATTGAATATATAATTATAATAATAAATATCAGTGGTTACTTACATGTGAGTGGCCGAATAACGGTGAATTGAGGATGAAAAATGGTATGACTAACAATATAAAGGTGTGGTGGAAAGATGAATTACAAAAAATGTAAGTGGTAGTAACAATTTTCTAAACTAGTTGTCGTCTCTAGTCGGTAAGGTCACTCACTGATAAATCTGTCGATTGAAAGTTGGTACTGAGGATTAAGGTTATTGGTGGCAGTGCCAGTGTTGCCAAGTTAGTGGATTTTCCACTAAATCTGGTGGTTTGTGGGTGGTGTATAGCGGTGACATTTGGCTGTTAGTAGTTATTTGTTTTTCTGGCGTTTTTTTTTTTTATAGAGAATTGTTTATTTTTTTCTTTTAATTTTTATGTTATGGATGATCGAACATGAATTTCTTAAATACATTTATTTTATAAAATAGGGCCATTCAACTACCGATTACTCATGCTCATGGTGGTAGTAGTACACTCGTACGTCGTACCTAAATAAATTCGTACGTCTCGTTCGTACTCGTTAGTCGTCAGTGAATATAATTAAAAATAAACTAAGAAATCGAACGAAATTATCTGTATTAAATGCAATTTTAGCAATTAGACCAGGATTATATAGATTTGATAAAT
Source organism: Pterostichus madidus (assembly GCA_911728475.2). Classification (NCBI taxonomy): domain Eukaryota; kingdom Metazoa; phylum Arthropoda; class Insecta; order Coleoptera; family Carabidae; genus Pterostichus; species Pterostichus madidus. The sequence goes on along the minus strand of OU452304.1, from coordinate 30,762,877 downwards.
GTTATATCAATTTTGATTTATCGAAAGAAGTTTTACATAAAATAGGAAATAATTTAACACATGAGGATGAGGCGGTGCCTGATTCAAATGATACCATTAATGAAACTGAATTCCTATTATCTGAGAATATTTAACAAGGCTTTACTTGACATAGGTTATTTACTTCTACAAATTATATGTTTATTTATATTTTTTATTCTGTGATTATAAATGGTACTATATTCATTAAAATATTTATAATTTAAATACTGTTTTTTTTTTAATAGTGAACCCCAGAAGAAGTTATATTGAAGTAAAAACAGTGGTTTCTAGAACCAGCTCTGCGTATTTGGGTATACTAAAGAAGTGTTATGATAAGGTATTAATGGACAAAGGTTTAAAGTTGTAGTTAATTTATTGAAGATTCAATGACAACGTTTCAGTCAAGGTTATGGCCATCTTCAGGTCTATATAATAAAATAACAAGTATGTTAACAATCAAGAAATTGTTAGTCGAAAAACAATTAACTTACCAAACGTGAAATATAATATATATGTTGACTCACAGTCTTTGCATTTCAGTTTGTATACGACATTACTTGACTGTTTTAATTCTACTTTGTCCTTCAATCGAGAAAACAAAAAGTTGGTGTTAGAGGAAGTTCTGTAAGCAGGTTTGAGATCAAAGGAGGAAGTGATCTGATCCAATTGAAACTTCAAATGTTTATATAGGTGAAACCAAACAATACCTTCAAACAAGACTTAAACAGCACGAATATCACCTATTTAAAGGTAATATAAATCACAGTGCTTTAGTAGAATACAGTAACACCTTCAATCATACTTTTGAATTCGACAAAGTAACTATCCTCCACAAGGAATCTAATTTAAGAAAACATATTTTTATTGAGAGCTGTCATATCAACAATGACATCAAATCTATTAACATACAATCGGATTTCAATGAGACCAAGAATGTCTTTTCTAACCAGTGTTGCCAGATCTAATATAACTGATTATCGAAACATGCTATCAAAATTATCGAATTTTGGGGAAAAATTATGGTGTTTTTATGAAACATATTTTTAACGCGATTTTTTATTATTTATCTCTTGACATCTAGTTTCACTCTTTTAATAATACTATGTGTATACAATTTATTGGTAACATGAACACATAACGTGTTTAATAACACTATAAAGGAACAAACAAATTCTTATTGTTAAAATAAATGAAAATTGATATTACTGATAACATTTTTTCCAAAAGTTATGTTACAACTCTCATCCTCATCATACAATTACATATATTTATTCAATATTATTTCTTTTTTACTATTTGTTACGATAATAATAAACCACTGTTTGTTTTAGTGCACTGACGATTCTTGTATCAGTTTTAATTAAATTATCTTACTTTATACTCATTCACAAACTACATTGGAACATATATAGTAGTTAGTGACAATTTATTAGAAATTTTGCTGTTCATGGCATAATATAAAAATCAAATGGATATTTAGAAAAAAATTATTGTTTTATAAAATATTTGTAAAATAGTTCAAATTATGCTATGATTTCTAAAATTATGGTGTAATTATCGATTATGGTATTCTATTTATTTTTATGGTATCAACTTAAAAATTATGTCGCATTTTCGATAATTTTGTCGCAACTGGCAACGCTGATTCTAACCTCCACGAAAAATTAAATTAGTTGTGTCAAAATATTGCGCAGTTTTGAGTTGGTATGTTTCTTCTTATTGTCAACCTTGTTTTGTTTTCTATTATGGTCACTAGATGGCTCACACTGTACTTCGTTTTCGAACTAAGAATTGTAAAATAAAATTTTTCTTCAGTCGACGATCAGACTCTTTAGGGCAAATATATAAATTTAGATTCATTCTTTTTGCAACGTTTAGACACATAATTTATTTTTTTCTTTTTGATATATGTTTACCCTAAATATTCAATTTCGTAACTTATTCTACTTGTTGTTATTCGTTTATATTTAACGTTTGGTAACTTAATTGTTTTTTGACTAACAATTTCTTGATTGTTAACATACTTGTTATTTTATTATATAGACCTGAAGATGCCCATAACCTTGGCTGAAACGTTGTCATTGAATCTTCAATAAATTAACTATAACTTTAAGCCTTTGTCCATTATTACCTTATCATATTGCATTTGGCTTATTAAAAAACTCTGCTAAAGAAGTGTTAGATATAGCGAAGCTGAAACATTTTAGCATATCCGAAAACCAAGTTTTTGTATAAAGATTGCAGGTTTATTGGAAATATAGTGGTTTCAATTCTATAATTTAGTGGGTGGCGGTTTGACGCTGTTGGCAACACTGGTCAGTGCGTAAGTTTACAGTTGAGGGATCGGCACCGATGTAAATCATTTGAAGAAACAATCTTGATTTATAATCGAACATGTATGAAGGATGTTAGTGTCGCGAAAGTTAAAGATGGGTTGTTGTGTGCTGGCGTGTTGAGTGAGAGTAATTTGCTGTTGTAAGTTTTGTAAGTGTGGTGTGTTATTAAAACGGTTGGTTGTGGCAGTGTGCGGTTGTATACGTTTTTTAAGATATTGTGAGGTTTGCTCTATAGGATAGTCGTTACATTCTGTGGAGTAGATTACATTAGATTTTTGCTCTTCAAGAATCATATCTTTAGTTTTTGTGAATACGAAATTTAGTGTGTGTATTAATTTATCTGCTATTGTAATTTTATCTGTTAGATTATTTTTAATTTTTCTGAAAGACGAGGTATGTAGATCAAGGAAGCGTATGTTACGGTGCGGTGTTTTAGGTTTTTAATTATTTTTATTTTATGTTTGGACTGGTGAGAGGAATTAAAGTGTATATATCTGCCTGTATGTGTATGTTAGTGATACCAGTCAGTTATGATGTGTCCTGAGCGAAGGTGGATAAGAAGTAGATCAAGGAAGCTGATTTTATTTTTATTTTGTTTAATTGGACGGTGAATTGAAGGCGAGAATGGAATGTGTTAAAGAGGTCAACAGTATTTTGAATTTGGTCTTGAGGAACACAAATAATGACGTCAAAATATCGCTTAAAGAAGGCAAACATGAAGGGGATTTGGGAGAAAGTGCAGTTCTCTAAGTGTTCCATGACCAGGTCGGCTAGGGAAACTGACAACGGGGAACCCATAGGAATACCGAATATTTGTAATAAGAAGATGTTACTGAATTTGAAGTAGGTAGTATTAACATATAAATCTATGACTTGAATAAATAAATGTAATAAGTTAGTGTTGTTTACCCCTACGGCCAGTAATTTCATCTATAGAAGCTCCCAACTTATCTATATTTTTAAGCAGAATCCTCAGCAACATAACCGGCAACCTCTTCGATTATACGAAAGACTCATTTTCCTTTACTAAATATATCAATAATTCCCAAATTCCTCATAACCACACCTTACTCTCATTAGACGTCACCCCAATTTTTACACAAAATATATTATATATATATAATTAGTTTTTACAGGTACTCAATTTAAATGTGTCACCATTGCTATCTCAAGAACTATAAGAGCTACAAGGTTGGTTAAATTAGCATATAAATACCATTTTGCAAATCTATTACAAAATTATTAACAAATTTTTTTTTTGAACACTTGTTCTCGAAATACCTTCTACAACTTTCTTATTTTAAATGGGAACCTAATTTTATGATGAATCCAACGACTACAAAGTTCAGTATAGGACGGTGATACATAAGCGATTTGAGCATAAATAAATAAATATAATCATAAATAAATTTATACGTTTATATATTTTCTAATAAAATTATTGCATTTATGTATAAACATATTTTGTGGTAAGTTGGAAGGAAATGAGTATATTAATATTTTGTGATTTTGTGCTCTGAATGTCTTAATGACTGCATGAAGCATAGATATTTGGTTTTCAAGTAGTTGAAACAGAATGAATATTATATCTTTATCCAATCGGAGAGTTTATTCAATCGTTTTGTTTAGGTTAAGTGATTTATTTCACGTTGACAAAAATCCAGGCAATTTGATAATATCTTTTGTAAACACATATCGTTCGTAACAGATAGAAGTGTTCCTTTCTGATGCTGTATTTCTTTTCACATTTATTGTCTACTAGGAAAGATTTATTCAAAAGAGAAAATACTGACAATCGTCCCGACCACTTATTCTCTTTTATTTTGTTCTCTTTTCTCTCTTTCTTCCGTGTGTCTGTTTCGTTTCACGAATGTTCATCTGTTCTTTTAGTGAAAACAATATTTATTGCCGCAATAACCAGAACAATTTATGTTAAAAAATAATGGGCTGCAAGCCGAGTATTCACATTATTTTATTTATATAGAGATTTTCAATTTTAGAAATTCGTCTTTCAGAAGAAATGATTCGTTTATTTTTTGCATTGTAACTGATAGGATTCGTTTTTTTTTTAATTTAAAATTATATTCGTAGTATATTTTACAAGTGAGAGAAGTGCATGTTTTTTCCCGAGATATACAATTGAAGCATGAGGAAACGGCGAGAGGTACAATATATTGCGGTAGTAATGCCGCGAACTGAGACGAGAATTATTATATCACGTCTAGATTTTTCGAGATCAGATTAAGTATACACTTGTCTCGACAGAGTTGTTCTCGTCTCATCTCGATTTGGACTCGAGTATCGCGATTTTGTTACATCACCACACTATATGTGATCTAAAGCGCAGCAGATATGAACCAAGTTATCTAACTTTGTTGATAGAAAAATAATACTGTATTTTTTATTAATAAATTAACCTCGTATACATATTCTGGCCAGTTGCACCGATAAAAATTTAATTGTGAATTCGATTTATAAAAATAAAAGTAAAACGAAGTTTAACAGTCATTATGGAATAATTCAAATTGTTGTGAAACTTTCGATTTGCTTTTATATGTGTAGCAAACTAAAGTAAACTAAACTAATATATGGGAAATATTTATATCTATTTCATTGAAATTAATAACAAGCGTGATTAAAAAAAACACACAATTGTTTCACGACTGCGGTATTTAATACGAATATTTTTTTCTTTTAAGTAATTGGATAGCCATCGAATCTAACAATTTACGACATCGTTTACTAAAATATATAGTATTTTAATAATATATATTTTTTATTGTTTACGTGCATTTGAAATCATTAATATAATTAATTAGTTTTGGGAATAATATTAAGTAATTTTATATTAATTCTTGGTAAAATTATTTTTATTGTTTACTATTGACTACATAAATATTAATGAATATTTTAAGTTCATATTATACTTCTGTAATGTCATGGTTATTGACATTGTATTTATGACGTGAATTGTCTGATTTGATGCAAACCATATATAAAAGTTCTAATATATAAATGAACAAATGCAATTTATTTTATTTTACAGTGGTGGTTTCTATGTATACTATACAATCGTTTTCAGTGACTAAAATCAGCAATTACTCACATAAACAACTAACAATTTATATCAATGCAAGAACTTGACAACATTGCTATTTTTCTTATTTGATAGCATCTCCATTCAATTTAGATTCAACCTTTTTCTAACTTTATTGTAAAAATCGTTACTGAAAGATGTCATTCATCTCACTTGAGTTTAATTACTTATTTCACTCACTTATATACGAAATAGCTGGAGTCCAGACTCATCTTTAAAGATTACCTGAACAACAAAATGTTGTATTGCGGGAAATGATATAGGAATTATTGCGAAACAATATAATTCAAGAATCGTGTCACGAATATTTTTTTAATGAGGTGGTATTGTGTAATCCCAATTTATATTTTCTGACTAGCTAGATAATCAGTCTGTAATAACATAGCAACACTGCCGCCTGAATTATTTTATCATTATTACTTTCAATTTGATTCGATATTTCTATGAGAAACTTTGATTTGATTAGTTTGTACATTGTGATATTTGTAACTATACTTAGTGATTGAGAATCCAGTTATTCTACTATGTGAGTTGTCCATGATAATTAGTATTATTGATGAGTTTTAACTATTGTTAGAGAATGAGATTGTTAAGAGATTGGATGAAAATATTGTGCTTGTTATGTGAGTTATCCATAACTTATATTATTGAAGTATTTTAACCACTGTTGAGAGTATTGAGTTTGTATAGAAGATGTGTATCCATCTTGTATATGTGAGTTATCCATGATTAATATTGTTGATTAGTTTTAACTATTGTTGGAGAATGAGAATATTGTGACACCTTGGGTATGTGAGTTTTTCATGACTAATATCATTGAAGAGTTTTAACTACTGTTGAGAATATTGAACTTGTATGGACGATGTGTGTCCTTGTATATGTGATTCCTCCTTGCATATGTGAGTTGAGTTAGATGATGGTATTATTGAGATGTTGTAACTGTGAGTACTTGTAACGGTCATGACCTAGTGTGTATGGAGATCGTGGTTGACGTTCAGCAAGCAGTTGTGTACTATAATGTTGTGATTGGCCATCAACTGGCAGCAAGCAGCTGAGTACTATAGCGGCTTTCCTGGTCAGACCGCAAGCAGCTGTGTGTTGTAGTAATCCTAACCAGGTGTACCAATGTGATACAATAGGTTGGTGCATGTGTGAAAGCTTGAGGCGACATTGGTCCAGAATGTCTTTAAGGAGCTTGTGATTCACTCCCAACGTTCAGCAAGCAGCTGAGTCTTGTAGCGGCTTTCCTAGTCAGATCGCCAACATGCAGCGAACAGCTGTGTGCTGTAGTAACCCTAACCAGGTATATCAACGAGATACGAAAGGTTGGTGCATGTGTGAGAACTTGAAGCGGTAGTGGCCGAGTATGTCTGTAAAGAGTTAGTGGTTCAGTACCAACGTTCAGCAAGCAGCTTTGTACTGTAGTGTTGCCGCGACTGGGCACCAACAGACAATAGGAAACTGAATACTGTAGCGGCCAACGTGCAGTATAATTACTGTTAATTGTTGATTTTACATGGATTTTTCATACTTATTTATTGCTATTACTTCACGCAATTAAGACGACCAAGTAAGAAAAAGGACTAAGAGTTATTGTTATATTGTAATTAGAATTTATGTAATAGACAGATATTTTCAGTTATACTTAATTATTAATTTAGAGTACGCCCACTCATCAAACCATCTCTTATAATAATCGAATTCTGCATATGCTAGCCCGGTTATTATGATTAAAAAGAAATCTGGCGTGTATCGAATATTTGTAGATTTCCGACGTTTAAATGCCATTACCGTCAAAGATAAATATCCATTGCCTTTAATTAAGGAACAAATTGATAAACTAGAAGGAAATAATCTGTTAACAAAACAGCGTTTGTGACTCCTGATGGTTATTACGAGTTTTTAAAGATACATTTTGGGCTTAAGGATGCCCTTGTTGACTTTCAGCCACCATCGTTTGTAATGCATTACAAAAAAAATATAATTCTTAGAGTTGAAAAATGGTGCTAAAGGTTCAATATTTCGATTTCGCGATAGAATATGGGCCAGGCACAGAAATGAGTAATGTAGATGCATTAAACAGAAATCCAATACCGATGGTTTAAGTATTAAAAATAGAGGTTACGGACAGGGATTGGATTCTTGTAATGAAAGCAAAAGTAACGAAAACAAACAATATTTTGATCTACACGAGTATAAACGAAATAAAGTTTACCAAAAGTTAAAAGATGGAAAACGAGCCTGGGTAGTGCCCCGTGCAGCCAGTATGCAAATTTGTAGCCTTGTGGCACGATGATGCAGGACATTTTGATTTAAAAAAAGTTAGCTTGAATCCGTAATAGCTATTGGTTTCCAAAAATAACCAGATTTGGTCACGTTGGTCTTTTTTAAACTAACAAAAGTCGTAATAAATTTTTACTAGTATAGTTGATGGATTTACTAAATTTACTATAATTGAACCAATAAGATCAACTAAATCGACACCAGCTATTAAAATACTTTTAAATCTAATTCATTTATTTGGAGCACCAGCACGAAAAACATCACTTCTCAATCATTTAAAATATTTTGTGACGAGTAAGGAGTCAAGTATGTTTTTACTGCGATAGAAACTCCACGAGCAAATGGTCAATGACAGAGATAAAACCATAGTACAGTCATTAGCAGTTTCTTCTGGAGAGGCCGATTGGGAAAAATTTGTTAAGTTCATTCAAATTTGTTTGAATACAATGTATAACAAAGGCATTGGTATGATACCGATGATGGCTCTTCTGGGGTGAATATGAGATACACACAAATTGTCAACTGATATAAGATAGAGAGAAAACAAATTCCAAAAAATTTAACTGATGATCAAGCAAAACAGCAGGCGCGGTGTGGTAAGGTTAGGAACGAGGCTAAAAAATATAGTGTAGGCGATGCTGTTCTTTTGCAAATTACGAATGAACTAGCGACTAGAACTAGTAGAAAGTTACTACCAAAGCAAAAAGAATCTTATGTAGTTATAAGCGTTTTGGAAAACGACATATGAAATTGAAAATTGAAGGGAACAAGGACGAACGAATTCTTCTATTAGCAACGGGAATAAGGAATCCTTTTACACACAGCATTTTCTTTAATCATAATAGGAGAAGGGAGAAAACGTTCATTTTAGCTTCGTAGTTCCTAAAAATTCTAGTGATTTTCAAAATACGGGGTTAAATTTTCTTATTTTAAATGGGACCCTTTTTGTATTTGCTTGTTCGATTCAATATTTTTTCTTAATTCAACGACTATAAAGTTCAATACCTTCACATTACAAATGTTTTTACAAAATTGACAATAATTAATTTAAAATCACATATAAATTAGCGTGCTATGACAGAAACAAATGACTAATAAATTTGATTTTTTAAAATTTCACAAAATAATTGTATTGACGTATAATAATGAGTCAAACAAACAAAATTATTATTATTTGTTCATTTGTTTCTACCATAGCACGCTGATTCTATATGATTTTAAGTAAATAAATGTAAATTTAATATACAATCTTGTCAAAAAATGTATGTGAGTATTGAACTTTGTAGGCGTTGAATTTAGAAAAAAATACTGAATCGAATAAGCAAATAAAAAAATAGCTTTCCATTTAAAATAAAAAAGATGCACACCGTATTTTGAGAACCACTGATTGCAAAAAAAAATTGTTCATAGTTTTGTAATACACTTAGAAAATGTAATTTCTTTGCTAATTTAACCAACCTGTATCGCTTATAGTTCTCGAAATAGCAATGGTGGCACAATTAAATTGAACTTCCTGTGTATAACTAGAAATTTTTATTGCAAAAGAAATATGAAGAAGTGAATTTTTCCAATAAATGATCAATGAATAGTTCATATATATTTTTAGGGCATGGTCGAAAATATTTACAAAAGTTCTATTATTCGCCTAATTATATATATATATATATGATTTTGAAGTACAAATCTACTCTTAATTCAATATTCATTGCCTGTTCAAGTTTTTGTGCTCTATTCAATTGGTTACATTACAAGTAAGTATAATAATAATATGTGAAGTTACTATAATTGTTTACCAAATATATATATATATATATATATATATATATATATATATATATATATATATATATATATATATACATATATAAAGTATTTGTTATGAACTAAACCGTATTCCCGTGGTTTACTGCTTATAAATTTCTGTATTTATTTATTTATTTATTTACGGTTCTTCGTATAACAGGAACACAATCCCAATTACAGTACAGGGTTCGGACTCAACAAGCCGTAGTGTATAAGTTGATATATTTTTAGTTTGAGTGTGATTCGAACACGGAATCACGAGATTATAATGCTGTAACGCTTCCCCCGCCATCGTACTACCGAAGTCAATTATTTTTCTTTACTAAAATATTATCTTCAAAATCTCATAGAATATAATATTAGATAATTTGAATAAATATCTCATTTAAAAAAAAAATCCATTTCGATTTGCGAAACAAAATACTATTACTGTATTCAAGATAAAACAAACCTTAAAGTTGCTGAAAATTTTGATGCACTTTTCAAATATCTGGCTTTGACTTTTCTTTAATCAGTGGTGTTATTGGCAGCGGAACGACAGGAGGCTTAACGTTTTAGATTCTTTCGAACTAGGCAATCAATCATTGAAGCTGCGGTCGGATTAGTGCCAATGGCATCTTATCCTGAGTAACGGATCTTTTTGCAGATTTTAGAAAATTTATCTTCAGTCTTAACGAAAACATAAAACCTTCTGATGGTTGAGTAAATGCTTCTAAGGCAATCGTATTTGAAATTATAAATTTATATAAAGTAGGTTTTATAAAAGATAAAACAGTCGAGATTTACCAGCAGGAACGTTTTACTACTGTTAAAATTTAAATATAAATTATAACAACTTGTTGTTTAATCATGTCGTAAAGTGAAACCATTTTTTTAATGAAATGTACACAAAAATTACACTACCACTTAAAAAGAAATTAATAACAAAATCAATTTTTTTGTTACTGTTTCTTATTGTAGTGGTTTCAGTACTATCTTATTAACAAGCAACCAAGTGTAATTTTTTATTACCTACCGAGTCGGAAAATGATCTGTTACAGCCCAGCACTGTTCTGCAGCTTGGTCAGCTATCAGCGACGCTGGAAAGAGCATCCGATGAGGTGTGTACTATTTTATTCACAATCATTTAGTAATCTGTACATCTTAAACATTATTTATTCTTTTTTTGTTACTTGGTAACTTGAAATATTTATTGATTCTGTCAGTTGAGATATCTCAACTGTTTTGAAGATGTACCAATTTTGCACTGTCTAAGTATAACTTTCATAATACTTTCTGATATTGAGTACAGTTTACTCCGCTAGAACTGCGAGAAACTGCAGAAAAAGCAACTGAAAGTTTGCTACCGGAGAAAAGCAAACAATAATTATTTTTTATTTTACCAATTAGAAAGTGACATTAAGCCCCTGACACATATAGCGTCAAAACTCCGAGTCTGCTACAAACTGCTGAAAAACTGAGAGTCACGTCCAAAACGGGTGACACATATAGAGTCAGTGTTTTTGGCAGTGAGAATTAAATATTTGTTCACTTTAACGTGTAATTTGTTAATTTGTATTACTTAAAATATTTATCGACTATTAAGAAATATAAAAACTATAAACTACGAAATATAAAACAAAAAATTAAATTAAAAAAAAATTATATGAACTATAAATGAAATAAAAAAACTAAAATGTATTATTTAAAATATTTATAGACTATTAAGAAATATAAAAACTATAAACTAGGATTATTAAAACAAAAAATTAAATTAAAAAAAATGGACATGAACTATAAATGAAATATGAAAACTTAAAAGTATCTAACTATGTATAAAGTAAATAAATTTAACTATAAAAATGTACAAAATATCAAACAATAATAATTCATACGTCAAACAACAAAGGAAGATAGCGAAAAAACCAGCATCATAATGAAGTTGGTTTTCGGCAGTCTTGACTGCTGAAAATAGAGGCGTTTCTATTTTTGGCAGTCAAATGGTAGACTCGGAGTTTTGACGCTATATGTGTCATGGGCTTTAGGTAGCCGGACAAAAATTGTCAGTTAAGGTGAAGCACTCGATCTGAAGATAACAACAGAATAGTGGTGAAACGACGATCTGTCTTGATCTATTTGAAATAAGATATATTTTTTATTATAAATGAAACATATTATTTATTGTACATATTCTTGTAGTCAAAGGTTTAAAGTTTTATAATAATATTACTAATTTGAAATATCTTTCATATAATAAAAGAAAATAAATTATATATTACACCAAATTTAATTTAAATTTATTTAAAAATGGGACCTACAATATCAATATAAAAAATACAGTAAATTATAATTACGACAGACTAAGCCTGATTAAATTTTCAGCTTAATTAAACACGACAATTTTTTGCAAAAAAAGTCCAGTTTTGAGAAAATCTGACTCAAAATTGTGAATTTGGCTGCTTCATTTATATAATTTTTTTCATATATTTTCATGATTTATTTGCTCTTGAATAGTATTTATTCATGAACTACAATGTTATAAGAAAGTAATACACTGCTTTATATTTATCTATATAATGACATTTGTAAGAAATTAAATGTTGAAATTCAAATTGGCATAGATTTATTGTTGGTGCTCTTGAATCATGAGTTTTCGGTGTGTGATTCGGATTTTTGATGACGTATGATGTACACTCAAGTATCGAAGTTTTATTCAAAATTAAATTTGGTTGACATATGTAAAAATAATTGACTAATAATGATAACAATAATGAATATATATTATATGTTGTTTACAAAATAACGTAATAATAAAATTTTTGGATATGGTTTTAACCTGAAACGTCAAATGTGTGTAAGGTAAGTAGGTTTGTATTTATAAGTGTTTATTTATTAATATTAAAGTTTTTATTTAACAGTTTTGAAGTGGACACTGCCTTAATAAGATTAGGCTGACAAAGTAAGTACATCAGAACTATCGAAATGTTGCCCATGAATAAACTATACATTCCATAAATAAAGTCTACTTTCGCTTTATTTATATTTATATTGCAAGTATTTTGTAGCTAATTATATTATAAATCGGATTATGGTACTTAAACGGAAATAATAGTTTAATAACTAAATCAGAAGATTCCAAATTCGGTTCAAAATTATAAACGTCTTGAAGGATGACAGTTTTAAAGAATTCAGGCTATCACTAAATTTCAATAAGACACCAGCGTTTTGACTGCAAATCAGTCTTCTTCAGGATCCCAGTTGAGATACCTTTATATTCATTACTTGTAGTTACATTTTATTAGCAATAAAGTACATACCAATCTGTAATCTGAAAAAAAACTTTAACTTTATCTGTTTACAGACATAATCAGTGGTGATATTCAACCGGCCTGTACAGTTGATAATGGCGTCATAAGATTATCATATTTCATTTAGTTGAAATGTACAATCATAGCTGAAAGAAGGACATATTTGACAAGAAATAATAGAGTAAAGGAAGAAGTACCTATTACACCTTGTCAAAAAAAAAAGTTTGCTGTGGAAATTGTTTGACTACGCGGGAGGAGGCGTACCAATTGTTAAATAATTTGAATATCACTACTGTACATAACGAAAATAGTGTAAAAGAAACATATAAATATTTGAATGTTATTATTAATGTATCTTTCAAGATGCGTAAATTGGATCTGGATTTAGCTTCATAAATGTTTAAAAATAGAATGAATATATGTGCTAAAATTCAATTTGGAATGAACGCAAGTTATTTTCAAGAACCGTAAACATCATTATATTATGAAAAACAATCTAGTTCTTTTATATGCCATACTGGATGTTAGCAATAAATTTGTATGTAGTCGTCTCTTAAATTAATGCAGGATATTTAGCTGCTTCGCCAGATGGTTTAGTTGATCAAAATAAGATAATTGAAGTGAAATGTCCATATACAGCTCGACATTTGTCACCAAAAGAAGCTGCTGTGAAAAGAAAAAACTTCTGTTCTGTTTTAGATGGTAATAAGTTAAAATTAAAGACAAATCACAATTATTATTACCAAATACAAGGCCAGTTGTTCATAACAGGACGAAAGGAATGTGATTTTATTATTTGGACACCTCAGGGTATGGAAATGGAGACAATAAAAATTAATGAGGAGTTTGTTCAATGGATGCTTCCAATATTAAAGAAATTTTATCTAAAGGAACTTGCTCCAGAAATAGTTGATTCACGAGAAGAAAGAAGTAGGTATGTCGATCAGGAATATGCCACAGAAACGTGGACAGTAAGAAATTTGAAATGTGTTCAAATAACCTGATTAATTCAGTGGGACACAAAATAGGGTTTTCTGATGCATTTACGAACAATGGAAAATATTTTTATGCATATAAAAGAAACTTCTAATTTGTCATGACTGTAGAATATATTGATATATAAGTGGCATAAACTGGTGTAAATGGTGAAAGCGAAAAATTGTATATAAAAAGCTATACCTATAAAAGTCAGCCAAATCATGAATATAGACATATATCATCTACAGTTCTTTGATTGCAAATAAAGTACTAAAAAATTATCATTTTTCATTTACGTTTCCATTGTTTATGCACCAGGTTATAATATTTTATCTAACCTACCTTATCATTATATTCCATGTTCCAATTAATTTTCCATTCCTTCAATTCCTTTCCATACATAAAAAATAATAAAAATAACAAAACATTTTCGGTAAGTTGATAAAAATCTAAAGCTTCATTTATTTTCTTACATTAGTAATATTTCAGATATTTGAAAAAAAGAAAAAAAAACTACATGTACAATAGAATACCTGCTTGTCCTTCAAACAATTATTTTGAAGAACAATACATTGGAGAAATTCATTGAGAAGGTATATTTGATGTCCCTGTTCATTTAAACATATCTCATTTAATATGTCGTATTTAGTGGCTACATAACATTCACCCGCAACATTGTTTTCGGAGCGCAAGATGTATGACTATTTGCTGCAGAAGTTGTATTCACCAAGTGCGTTGTCAACACGATGAGTTTGAAGCCGCCGTATTCTTGAACATAAGTCACTTTCAATAGTGGCATAAGCTCAAGCTCTACGGTGTACTGATGCCAACTAATGAAACTGATTAAGCAGCCAGGCAAATCTTTAACCAGCGACAAGTTTATTAAAATGCCATCCTTCTAATATTATTGTACATCATGTATAGCGTCGATATTTGAAAACCACTATAGATAGTTACATGTAACTGAATCAAACAGTTACCGTTATTCAATAGTATATCTAGGTGAAGTGAATACATCGAGAGAAACTAAATGTGACATGTTTCGCTACCGATGCTTAAGCGACACACGAGTCATACGTTTCTTATATTATATACCTAGATATGATCTTAAAATGTCACATAGTACCAGACTGTCTGAAAGTTAATGTTTCATTTATGATGCTATTAACATGGAACGCAGTGAATAAAATAAGACTTTTTAAAATTAAGTAAAAGTAATATTTTACGGTGTCTAATTACCAAAGCAAGTAGATGTCAACTTCGGAGACTAGTATCAAATAGGTTTCTTTCAATTTGACTTAGTGTAGATCTGACATACGTGTTCTGTATTGGCCAGAATACGTCACAGTGCCGTTCTATCAAGTGTATTCTGCCTTACTACCGACAGCTTTAACTAAGATGTACGATCTGTTTATGATTACATAAACGATCTATTTAATAACTATTGTCAACGGCTTTGGTTGGTACTGATCCAAGCGATAACGTGAGTTAAGCAATGTTGCGCACGGGAAGTATTTGGATGACTGACCGTCCAGTGAAACACGCGTTGCTGTTGACAAATAACACCTAAAAGCGGATCAAGGCGTAATGGCGGCATATGACCTGAGTTATTGGTTCGCCAAGAAGTTACATACAAAAAATAACTATTTGTGTACCAAGATGAAAATAATTGTTACACAAGGATGAAAAATGCAGTTTTTCGAACGAATGCAGGAAATTTCCGGACGAGACGAAGTTTAGTTCGGCAACCGTATGTACGTAACACATCCTGAAAGTGTCTTTACTGGGCTTTCAAGCTTACAAAGCTCGCCTACGGTTCACGCTGGAATATACTTGCTCTCGCCCAGCAAAATATGACATTCAGTTTTGTAACAAATAACTATTACAGATGATAAAATAATATTACCTACCAATAAATGTTAATACTTCCTAATTAACTTTTTTGACAAAATTGTACGAGGCCAAAATTAATGTGTTTTAGTCATGAAAATTGGGCGTAAACACTTGTTTTTGGCCCTGAAGCCATAATAAAATAATTTCCGACGGATTCATAAATAAAGTAGCAAGTTTTGTTTATTGTAAATACTTGATTTTGCAAAATGTCATTTTCACATATAAATATACCTGTTTCAATCTTTTAAATTTAAAAATTAAATGTTCTTCTGTTGTGCATAAAATACTGTGTACCACGGGTAAAATTATGATTTTTTTATTTTGAGCATGTTATTAGCACGAGGCTCAAAACGCCGGGTGCTAATAATAATCCCACGGGCCGAAAATATCTGTTTTCACCCTTGATACATAAAATAGTTTTTCTTCAAACGTTAGAAAATTATGACATATCAGAATCTATAGATACAGTTAAAGTTAGATTTTTCTGTCAAATACTTTTCAAGAGTTTACTTGCGGCAGAAAATTTCTTTCTGCCACTCACGAGTGTCAGCGAAATTATGACATAAGTAAATATTCCAGCGTTTGAAGAAAAAATAGCATATTTTATGTGGAATATAAGTGACATTTTGTGCCTCATCTGTATTTGACGGACGAGCAAAAAAAGTATCACTTTAGTTCCTTATAAAATAATATACAATTGTATTGTATATTATTGTATTCTGTTAATGAATATATGTCTTATGTATAAATGTTATTTAGCTTATAACTAGCGGTCGGCCTGGCTTTGCCAGGCCTCACGCTAGGCTCCACGGACACTGAAGTAAGGTTCACTTCTGTATGACAATTGACACAATATAAAATGAATTATTTTCAATCTAAAACTTTTCAATTCTGTACGTTTATCCATGCAAGGAGCTATTAATTGATGACAATCACAATAGGTTTTAAATCTGTATCACTAAAACAATTGCCACACAGAAAAATCAATTTAATACACATGCCCTTTAAAAGACATTTCACTTGTTACCAAACGCGATAGGTTTTAAAACACTTTCACTAAAACAATTGACGAACTGAAAGTATTTAATTTTGTACGCGAGGTCTTCAAAAAACCTTTCATTTTATATCAAACATGTTTGGGTTTCAAGCACTTTCACTAAAACTATTGTCGGTCGAAAAAAATACCAATTTTATATTCGAGCCCTTCAAAAGACCTTTCATTTGATACCAAACACGATAGGCTTTGAAGCATTTTCACTAAAACAATTGCCGATTGAATAATATTCAATATTGTACGTGAGCCCTTCAATAGACCTTTCATTTCATACCAAACACGATAGGTTTTGAAGTACTTACACTAAAACAATTGGTGATCGAAATTATTTCATTTTTGTACGCGTGCCCTTCAAAAGAACTTTCATATTATATAAGATTTGTAGTACTTTCAATTAAATAATTACCGATAGAAAATTTAAGAGTGCTCAAAGGATTCCAATTCGAGTTAATTGTTTTTTTTTAAATTGTACTCTGCCGTGGATAAATTTTGTTTGGTTTTACTGTATATTATTACTGGAGACAAATTTTGTTGTGTTTACCTGTATAACTTATCAATTTGACGTTTTATTTTAGTGAACTGTCAAAAAATTTCTTTTTAAATACACATATTTAAAATGCGTAATTATAATTAAAACGTTCCCTCATTCCCCCAATATGTGTAAAATATTTCAAAAGTTCTCTAAAACATTTAATATTTAAATAATTTTTAATTAAAAATGCGATATGTCCACATACAAATGTAAAAATTAGAGTAGTGTTCTTTTTAAAATTTCAAAGCCTCCACACTTTTTGTATACTTTATAAAACTTGTCAATTTGACGTTTTGAATTAAAACCAACTTTTCTTTTTAAATACACATATTTGAAATTTGTAATAATAATAAAAACGTCCCCTAAGTCCCTCAATGTGCGTAAAATATTTCAAAACCACTCTAAAACATTTAATATTTAAATAATTTATAATTAAAAATGCGACATGTCCACTGACAAACGTCAAAGTGACAGCAAATGTTCTTCTTAAAAATGTCGAAGCCTCCACACTCTTAGTTGATTTCGTCCCAAAAACGCACGTTTTTTCAAGTTTTCTCGTACATCATGTGCACGCAAAATCTGAGACTATCAAAAGGCACACCCCATGAATGACCCCGATCAAATAAAAAAAGTTTTAAATAAATCGGATAAACCGTCTAGGCTGTAAAATTGTCAGACTAATCGTGATTAAACTATATATACATAGGGAATTAAGCCGTTTATTATATAAGAAGACTAGCGTGAGGCCTGGCTTTGCCAGGCCTCACGCTAGGCTCCGCAGACACTGAAGTAAGGTTCACTTCTGTATGACAATTGACAAAATATAAACTGTTTTATTTCCAATCTAAAACTTTTCAATTCTGTATGTTTATTCATGCAAAGACCTATTAATTGATACCAAACACAATAAGTTTTAAATCTGGATCACTAAAACAATTGCCGCTAATAAAAATTAATTTAATTCGCGTGCCCTTTAAGAGACATTTCATTTGATACCAAACACGATAAGTTTAAAAAACTTTCACGAAAACAATTGAAGATCTGAAAATATTTAATTTTGTACGCGAGCTCTTCAAAAGACCTTCCATTTTATAACAAACTTGATTGGTTTTAAAGTACTTTCACTAAAACAATTCTCGGTCGAAAAAAATACCAATTTTATATTCTGACCCTTCAAAGGCCTGTAATTTAATACCAAATATGATAGGTTTTGAAATACCTTTACTAAAACAATCGACGATCAAAAAGAATAATTAATTTAACACGCGGGCTCTTTAAAAGATTTTTCATTTGAAAACAAACACGATAGGTTTTGAAATACTTTCACTAAAACAATTGACTATCGAAAAGTATTACATTTTGTAAGCGAGTCCTTCAAAAGATCTTTCATTTGATACCAAACACAATAGGTTTTGAAGCACAATTCACTAAAACAAGTGCCGATCTAAAAGTATTTAATTTTGTACGCGAGTTCTTCAAAAGACCTTTCAGTTTATATCAAACATGATTGATTTTGAAGCATTATCACTAAAACAATTCTCGGTCGAAAAAAATACCAATTTTATATTTGAATCCTTCAAAAGGCATGTCATTTAATATCAAATATGATAGCTTTTGAACACCATTACTAAAACAATAGACAATCAAAAAATAATAATTCATTTAACACGCGTGCCCTATAAAATACCTTTCATTTCAAACCAAACACGCTAGGCTCCGCGGATACTGAAGTAAGGTTCACTTCTGTATGACAATTGACAAAATATAAACTAAATTAATTTTAATATAAAACTTTTCAATTCTGTACGTTTCTTCATGCAAAGACCTATTAATTGATGCCAAACACAATAGGTTTTAAATCTGTATCACTAAAACAATTGCCGCTCAAAAAAATCAATTTAATTCGCGTGCCCTTTAAAAAACATTTCATTTGATTCCAAACACAATAAGTTTTAAAACACTTTTAGTAAAACAATTGACGATTTAAATGTATTAAGTTTTGTACGCAAGCCCTTCAAAAGACCTTTCATTTCATACCAAACACAATATGTTTTGAAGTACTTTCAGTAAAACAATTGTCCATCTAATAAAATTTAATGCTGCACGCGAGCCCTTAAAAAGACCTTCTATTTGATACCAAACGCGGTATGATTCGCGAAACTTTAAATTTAAAACAATTGCCTATCGTAAAATTTCAACTGTTTTAATTTTATCTGAAACTTATTCTAAAGCCTTATCAAATGAACCTACCATGTTTTATTTCCGAATACATTTTGCTATATATTAAAAATCCTTCGGACGTCATTTCTGATGACATTCCACATTTATATTTTATATATACATGAAATAAATTGAAAATTTTCTTTAAACTTTTTTGAAAAACTGTTGGAAATCGCTGGAATATTATTTCTGACATCGTTTTTTCGAGTTACCTTTGTTAGCATTGTAGAATTCTGGGGTCAATTTTTTATTTTTATTTTTTACTGTATATTATTACTGCGGACAAATTCTGTTTTGTTTCACTATATACTTAAAAAAAATAACTGACACTTTGTCTTCAAATTTTTATATGAACATGAAATCTGATGAAAACAGTTTAAAACATGTATTCTCAATCATTTATTGCCTAAATCAATTTTTAAAATTTCTCTAACTTGTTTAGAAATTGAAATAATACTATCAGAAAATTCCATGCGTACCAAACAGAATTAGTTTTGATGCACTTTCACTAAAACAATTATCTGTCAAAAAAAAAACAATTTTTCACGCGAGCTCTTCAGAAGACCTTTCATCTCATACCAAACACTTTCAATAAAACAACGGACGATCGAAAAGAATCATTTTTTCACGCGAGCCCTTCAAAAATCCTTTTATTTAATACCAAATACGATAAGTTTAGAAGCACCTTCACTAAAACAATTGACGATATAAAAGTGATAAATTTTATACGCGAGCCCTTTCAAAGACTTTTCATTTGATACCAAATACGATAGGTTTTGAAGTATTTTCACTAAAACAATTGCCGAACGAAACGATTCTAATTCTGCACGTGAGCCCTTCAAATGACCTTTTATATGATACCAAACACGATGATGTTTGATGCACTCTCACTAAAACAGTTACCGATAGAAAAAAAATCAATTTTGTACTCGAGCGCTTTAAATAACCTTTCATTTGTTACTAAACACGATAGGCCTTAAAGTACTTTCACTAAAACTATTGCCGGTCTAAAATATTTTAGTTTTGCACACTTACCCTTTAAAAGAACTTTCATAATATACCAAATACGACTGGTTTTGAAGCACTTTCAATTAACCATTATCGATAGAAAATTTAGGAGTGCCCAAATGATTCTAATTCGAGTTATCTGGTTTTTCTAAATTGAACTTTGCCGTAGAAAAAATTTGCTTGGTTTTACTGTATATTATTATCGAGATCAAATTTGGTTGAGTTCACCTGTATAAATTATAAAACTTATTATTTATTTACTTTTTAAATACACGTATTTGAAATGTGTAATTATAATAAAAACGTCCCCTCATTTCCACAATATGCGTAAAGTATTTCAATACTACTCACAAAAATTTAATATTTAAGTAATTTAAATTAAAAATGCGACATATCCACTCACAAATGTCAAAATGACAGTAGATGTTCTTAAAAATTTCAAAGCCTCCATATTCTTTATACTTTATAAAACTTGTCAATTTGACGTTTTGCTTTAAAACCAACTTCATAGTGAAGTATCAAAAATTTACTTTTTAAATACACATATTTGAAATGTATAATTATAATAAAAACGTCCCCTCATTTCCACAACATGCGTAAAGTATTTCAAAACTACTCACAAAAGTTTCATTTTGAAGTAATTTATAATTAAAAATGCGACATGTCCACTGACAGACGTTAAAATGACATTAGATGTTCTTCTTAAAAATTTCAAAGCCTCCACACTCTTAGTTGATTTTGCCCCAAAAACGCATGTTATTTCAAGTTTTCTCGCACATCATGTGCACAAAAATCTGAGATTATCAAAAGGCACTCGGCATGATTGACCTCTATCAAATAAGAATAGTTTGAAATAAATCGGATAAACCGTCTAGGCTGTAGCGATTTACAAATGGGCGTGATGAACCCATATATATATATATATATATATATATATATATATATATATATATATATATATATATATATATATATATATATATATATATATACCAAAAACACTTTGTCGGACTAAGTCTCTAAAATGCTTATTATGCAAATTAAAAAAAGTAAATCCGTTCTGCGGCACGGGTTAATGTTTATACAAATTATACATATATATATATATATATATATATATATATATATATATATATATATATATATATATATATATATATATGTATAATATGTATAAACATTAACCCGTGCCGCAGAACGGATTTACTTTTTTTAATTTGCATAATAAGCATTTTAGAGACTTAGTCCGACAAAGTGTTTTTGGTTTGGCTTTTCTGGTTGAAACTTGGTAACCTAATGAATTTCGGATTGCTGTTCAAAAATGCGGCATTTAAAACTAATTTTAACACTTGACAGCTGTCATTAAAACTGTCAAATTAGTTAATAAAAGCTATTTCGACGTTTAAAAAATATTTTCTTGATGTTTGAAGTTACTGACTTTTATAATTGTTGAAAACTCATGTGAAAATTAGTTTTGACACCTCACAGCTGTCATTAAAGCTGTCAAATCAATTACAAAACTTATTTTCACGTTTTAAAAATTATTTTTTAGACACGTTATGTTACTAACCTTTATATTATTTAGAATTTCGAATACAAAATTGTTTTTACAATAATTGTTGTCAGTCAGAGTCTTCCAAAAGCGAATGAGAGATAATGTTCGACATTTTATTGGTTTTCGCGGTCTCTGAATGACAATAAGATTTCGAATTTCCCTCTTGTTTACATCATAAGCGGTGAACCTGGGTTTTTAACTGCGAGGCGACAACGTTCAGACCGTTTCGAACTTCAAGTCCATATTTGAAAACATGACGTCCGCAACAGAGTATTTATCAGAAAATGTTTTTTTAATCGGAAACATTAACGCTCAAATCCTTGGTAATAAACTGCCAAGTAAGAAACAAGTACTTCAAGTCATGTTTTTCCACATCCGTTATCTGAAATTGTCTGTTCGCGAAAGTTCTTTACTCGTGGTGAAAGAGGTTATGTTGTTTTGGGACAAAGCTGGCATACCCGTGCAATCAATCCATAAGTGCGTCGAGAAGATAGACAAGTTGTATTCCAAATATCGTTTGCTGCAAAAATCTGCTGGACGAAAAAGTAACTCGTCAGGCGAATCGGAGTTCGAAACAGACATCGAAAATCTGTTTGACATCGCTGCGTGGGATCAAAGTCTAGCTGATATCGATGAACGCAAGAAAGCTTTCTTAGAAAAACAGAGAGAAGCCGGGAGACCAGGATTCATCGCTGACGTGCAAACCTTCCAAGATGTTGAGGTGACAGATGACGAGAAGCGGGACTTGTTACAACGTCGCAAGGAGAACCAGCGTGCAAGAGAATCAAGCAATCTAAGTATGAACAATATGAACATTATAATTACAAAGTATTTAGCATCATTCATTAAGAATCTTTTGAGCTTGAGGTCAATAGACCTCAAGATCAAAATAATATTTCATTTTTAAATTTATTCATGTTTGATTATACCTTTTTAAATAATTTTTAAATAATTAAGTTCTATGATTTTTTTAAACGTCATAACGTATTATTAAGTGCCATTCGACTTCATTTACATATATTCATAATCTCATTACGAGTGACACAATCTAATATTTTGTACAAATACTTTCAGATGATATGGTTCAATTAGTGGGATCTACGAGCGAAAGTAGCCAAAGCTTAAGCGAGCAGAGTCCATCTTTTTCACAAGAATTTGGTGTAGCAGTACCATTGCAACCAAAAAAACGACGCGCAAGAACTAACATTATCAATGACAAGTTGGTTGCAACGTTGGACAAGTGCCTCGTTTCTGATCGTAATGCAGTTAGGATTGTCGTAGCAGTTGCTGAAGCATGTGGTCTTGATCCAGAGACAATTGTAGTCAACAAAACGTCAATTCACAACTCCCGCAGACAAATTCGTGAAAAACAGACTAATGATTAAAGACACATTTAAGTCTTCTGAACTTCAAGCTGTAGTTCTACACTGGGACGGAAAACTGCTTAAAGAGGTGACTGATTCTAAAGCGGCGGATCGTCTGGCAATAATTGTGTCTGACGGAGATACGGAAAAGTTATTATCCATTCCAAAATTGCCGAACGGATCAGGAGTCATGCAAGCAACTATGATGGCTGAGGTCATTATTCTCATGATTAATAATTTTTTTTATCTATTAAAAAGACCATGATAAAATAAATACCAAAAATTTATCGAAAAGTTGTATTTAAAGTATTTACATTTCCGTTTCAACATTTTTACTGTCTTTTCAGGTTATTCAAGAGTGGGGGCTTGCCGACTCAATAAAAGCTATCTGCTGTGATACAACCAACTCGAATCTTGGCTACAAGAACGGCGCTGCAGTAAACTTGGAACGGATGCTCGACGAAGATTTCCTGTATCTACCTTGCAGGCATCATATCTTCGAAATCGTGCTGGGGGGAATCTTTGATTCTCTTATGGGGCCTTCTACCGGGCCATCAATATTACTGTTTCAACGGTTCCAATCTGCTTGGCCAACTATTATTCAAGAAAATTATAAATCCGGGGTTGAAGAGTTAGACGTACGTGAAGCATTGGGGGCAAAGATCGACGACATTCATCTGTTTTTACAGCAAGTTTTAAATGCCAAAAACCAGCCGCGAGATGACTATCGGGAATTTCTTATGATATGTTCCATTTTTATAGGAAAAACCCCCGGCGATCAGGCAAAATTTTACA
Organism: Pterostichus madidus; assembly: GCA_911728475.2. NCBI lineage: Eukaryota > Metazoa > Arthropoda > Insecta > Coleoptera > Carabidae > Pterostichus > Pterostichus madidus. Next base: position 30,738,651 of record OU452304.1, on the reverse strand, counting down.
AACCCGGAGGTTATTCTCGAGCGCGCTGGATGTCTAAGGCCATTTATTGTCTTAAAATATTTCTTTTCCGTGAACAATTCAAGTTGAAAGCATCGGATAAAAATGCTCTCAGTCAGATTTGTATCTTTATCGTAACCGTTTACGTCAAAGCATGGTTTACGGCTCCCTTCGCCATTGCCGCCACTAGCCATGATTTGAACTTCATAAAAGATCTGTACGAGTATGAAAAAATCAACTCTGCCGTCTCCAAAGTTGCGTTGAAGAAATTTTCCAAGCACCTTTGGTACTTGAGTGCCGAAACGGCCGCTATGTCGTTTTTTGACGATAGCGTTAATCCCGAAACAAAAAAACGAATGGCACAACAAATCAAAGTCACTTGCGAAGATATTGATGATGACGACAAAAATCTGAAACGATTGGACGTCGACATCAAAAGCTTAGAATTTTTGGTGGACAAAGAAGTTGATTTTTTCATCAACGCTAAATCAATGGCCATTTTCAAGAGGTTCAACATTGATTGTACTTTTCTTCAGACCGAGGTATCGGATTGGGAATCGCAAGACGGTTATCAAGCCGGCCGACAATTAGTCAAAAAGAACCGAGTTGTTAACGATGTTGCTGAGCGCGGAATCAAATTGATAACAGATTATAACAATCGTTTAACGTACGACGATGAACAGAAGCAACAAATTCTTCAACTCGTAGATAAATACAACAAAAGATACCCGGATACGAAAAAAAGTACAGCTGTTAAGCCACTCGACTAATTTTGCGTGTATGCGACGTGAATAAATGAAATGTTTAGTTCAGAAGTTTCACTTTAATCATTCATTTCTCAATCATAAACCCGAAAATGAGTAAAATATTGAACATTGTTTTCTCAAGCTTTCTTTAGCTCTGTAATGACTCTGATAGCTGTCAATTTTTTAAAATTTAATAGCTAAAATGTTTATACACTTTTCAAACTGATTTGACAGCTTTATTGACAGCTGTCAAGCGCCAAAACTATTTTTCAAATAAACTTCTAACAATCATAAGATTCAGTAAGTTTAAACATCATGAAATTATTTTTAAAACGGCGAAATCGCTTTTTTTAACTGATTTAAACTTTTTAAATTGATTTGACAGCTTTAATGACAGCTGTGAGGTGTCAAAACTAATTTTCACATGAGTTTTCAACAATTATAAAAGTCAGTAACTTCAAACATCAAGAAAATATTTTTTAAACGTCGAAATAGCTTTTATTAACTAATTTGACAGTTTTAATGACAGCTGTCAAGTGTTAAAATTAGTTTTAAATGCCGCATTTTTGAACAGCAATCCGAAATTCATTAGGTTACCAAGTTTCAACCAGAAAAGCCAAACCAAAAACACTTTGTCGGACTAAGTCTCTAAAATGCTTATTATGCAAATTAAAAAAAGTAAATCCGTTCTGCGGCACGGGTTAATGTTTATACAAATTGCTGTAACTTTGAAAATATTATTTTTGTTATATTTTAAACCGGTTTAGAGGGTGAGATCAAGGAAATTCAAAAATCGCCAAAATAAGGACCACCCTAATATATATATATATATATATATATATATATATATATATATATATATATATATATATATATATATATATATATATATATATATATATATATATATACATATATATATATATGTATATATATATATATATATATATATATATATATATATATATATATATATATATATATATATATATATATATACATATATATATACATATATATATATATATATATATATATATATATATATATATATATATATATATATATATATATATATATATATATATATATATATATATATCTATAAACAAATATATATTGAGACGATACACGTCTATATTATTCGTTTTATTCAATTTATTGATTATTGTGAAACGTTTTGGCCACAACTGTATTTAAATTTTTGTGTAATTTTTATAATGAAATTACGATTGATGAGAAGTTATCAGTACGTATTGAATTGTAGTGATAAACGTTAGACAACGCCGGCAGCTGCGAGACGCACGAATCAGCTGACATACCTGTAAGCATAACATTAAAAGATAGTTGGGTTTAAATCAACTTCTTAATTAAGTGTTTTATGAACTTTTGCACTTGTATAGGTGCATGTGTGTTTCGGATTCTTTGTTCTAGAACCCAGACGCCGACGTCATCAGATAACAAATATATCCAAAATGTTAGTCTCAATACCCAAGTCACACAGCGCCGCCATCACCGGCCGAGAGGGGGTGAAGGTGAATTAAACGTCTCATCCTAGTTTTCCAGGAGGAACAAGAGGGATATTTTGGAATATAAACGGCTACTTTTCAACAGTAGAGATAGTGGTTATGGTATAGTGAGTATAGGGATAGTATGGTGAGTAACAGTCAAACGGTACGAGTCATGAAGAGGCGGTCAACAGTGAGGATAGTCTGATCCACGTTATTCAAGAAGTCACTACGGTTACTACAGCAGTCAAATCCAAGAGCAGTCCAGAGGTTCAGCAGAGTCCGATTCAAGTTCTCCACAAAAAGGCTCTGGTTTGACTCTGGTTAGGGTAAGACGGCCAATCAACAATTCACATCAAAATCCTTTAAATCCTTTCCTCATCATGCTGCTATGGCTACGCCAGGCACGGGTGACACACATCCTTTCCTCATCATGCTGCTATGGCTACGCCAGGCACGGGTGACACATCCTTTCCTCATCATGCTGCTGTGGCTACGCCAGGCACGGGTGATACACATCCTTTCCTCATAATGTTGCTATGGCTACGCCAGGCGCAGATGACACACATCCTTTCCTCATCATGCTGCTATGGCTACGCCAGGCACGGGTAACACACATCCTTTCTCATCATGCTGCTATGGCTACGCCAGGCACGGGTGACACACATCCTCTCTTCATCATGTTGCTATGGCTATGCCAGGCACGGGTGATACACATCCTTCGTTCATCATGCTGCTATGGCTACGCCAGGCACGGGTGACACACATCCTTTCCTCATCATGCTGCTATGGCTACGCCAGGCACGGGTTACACACATCCTTTCTTATCATGCTGCTATGGCTACGCCAGGCACGGGTGACACACATCCTTTCCTCATCATGCTGCTATGGCTACGCCAGGCACGGGTGACACACATCCTTTCCTCATCATGTTGCTATGGCTACGCCAGGCACGGGTGACACACATCCTCTCCTCATCATGCTGCTATGGCTACGCCAGGAACGGGTGACACACATCCTTTCCTCATCATGCTGCTATGGCTACGCCAGGCACGGGTGACACACATCTTTTCCTCATCATGCTGCTATGGCTACGCCAGGCACGGGTGACACACATTCTCTCTTCATCATGCTGCTATGGCTACGCCAGGCACGGGTGGCACACATCCTTTCCTCATCATGCTGCTATGGCTACGCCAGGCACGGGTGACATACATCCTTTCCTCACCATGCTGCTATGGCTACGCCAGGCACGGGTTACACACATCCTTTCTCATCATGCGGCTATGGCTACGCCAGGCACGGGTGACACACATCCTTTTCTCATCATGCTGCTATGGCTACGCCAGGCACGGGTGACACACATCCTTTCCTCATCATGTTGCTATGGCTACACCAGGCACGGGTAACACACATCCTTTCTCATCATGCTGCTATGGCTACGCCAGGCATGGGTGACACATTCTTTCTTCATCATGCTGCTATGGCTACGCCACGCACGGGTGACACACATCCTTTCCTCAGCATGCTGCTATGGCTACACCAGGCACGGGTGACACACATTCTCTCTTCATCATGCTGCTATGGCTACGCCAGGCACGGGTGGCACACATCCTTTCCTCATCATGCTGCTATGGCTACGCCAGGCACGGGTGGTATACATCCTTTCCTCATCATGCTGCTATGGCTACGCCAGGCACGGGTGACACACATCCTTTCCTCAGCATGCTGCTATGGCCACACCAGGCACGGGTGACACAAATCCTCTCCTCATCATGTTGCTATGGCTACGCCAGGCACGGATGACACACATCCTTTTCTCATCATGCTGCTATGGCTACGCTAGGCACGGGTGACACACATCCTTTCCTCATCATGTTGCTATGGCTACACCAGGCACGGGTAACACACATCCTTTCTCATCATGCTGCTATGGCTACGCCAGGCACGGGTGACACACATTCTCTATTCATCATGCTGCTATGGCTACGCCAGGCACGGGTGGCACACATCCTTTCCTCATCATGCTGCTATGGCTACTCCAGGCACGGGTGGTATACATCCTTTCCTCATCATGCTACTATGGCTACGCCAGGCACGGGTGATACACATCCTCTCCTCATCATGCTGCTCTGGCTACGCCAGGCACGGGTGACACACATCCTTTCTCATCATGCTGCTATGGCTACGCCAGGCACGGGTGACACACATCCTTTTCTCATCATGCTGCTATGGCTACGCCAGGCATGGGTGACATACATCCTTTCCTCATCATGTTGCTATGGCTACACCAGGCACGGGTAACACACATCCTTTCTCATCATGCTGCTATGGCTACGCCAGGCACGGGTGACACACATTCTCTCTTCATCATGCTGCTATGGCTACGCCAGGCACGGGTGGCACACATCCTTTCCTCATCATGCTGCTATGGCTACGCCAGGAACGGGTTGTATACATCCTTTTCTCATCATGCTGCTATGGCTACGCCAGGCACGGGTGACACACACCCTTTCCTCAGCATGCTGCTATGGCTACACCAGGCACGGGTGACACAAATCCTCTCCTCATCATGTTGCTATGGCTACGCCAGGCACGGGTGACACACATCCTTTCCTCATCATGCTGCTATGGCTACGCCAGGCACGGGTGACACACATCCTTTCTCATCATGCTGCTATGGCTACGCCAGGCACGGGTGACACACATCCTTTTCTCATCATGCTGCTATGGCTACGCCAGGCACGGGTGACACACATCCTATCCTCATCATGTTGCTATGGCTACACCAGGCACGGGTATCACACATCCTTTCTCATCATGCTGCTATGGCTACGCCAGGCACGGGTGACACACATTCTCTCTTCATCATGCTGCTATGGCTACGCCAGGCACGGGTGGCACACATCCTTTCCTCATCATGCTGCTATGGCTACGCCAGGAACGGGTTGTATACATCCTTTTCTCATCATGCTGCTATGGCTACGCCAGGCACGGGTGACACACACCCTTTCCTCAGCATGCTGCTATGGCTACACCAGGCACGGGTGACACAAATCCTCTCCTCATCATGTTGCTATGGCTACGCCAGGCACGGGTGACACACATCCTTTCCTCATCATGCTGCTATGGCTACGCCAGGCACGGGTGACACACATCCTTTCTCATCATGCTGCTATGGCTACGCCAGGCACGGGTGACACACATCCTTTTCTCATCATGCTGCTATGGCTACGCCAGGCACGGGTGACACACATCCTATCCTCATCATGTTGCTATGGCTACACCAGGCACGGGTATCACACATCCTTTCTCATCATGCTGCTATGGCTACGCCAGGCACGGGTGACACACATTCTCTCTTCATCATGCTGCTATGGCTACGCCAGGCACGGGTGGCACACATCCTTTCCTCATCATGCTGCTATGGCTACGCCAGGCACGGGTGGTATACATCCTTTCCTCATCATGCTGCTATGGCTACGCCAGGCACGGGTGACACACATCCTTTCCTCAGCATGCTGCTATGGCTACACCTGGCACGGGTGACACAAATCCTCTTCTCATCATGTTGCTATGGCTACGCCAGGCACGGGTGACACACATCCTTTCCCCATCATGCTGCTATGGCTACGCCAGGCACGGGTGGTATACATCCTTTCCTTATCATGCTGCTATGGCTACGCCAGGCACGGGTGACACACATCCTTTCCTCATCATGCTGCTATGGCTACGCCAAGCACGGATGACACACATCCTTTCCTCATCATGCTGCTATGACTACGCCAGGCACGGGTGACACCATCTTTCAAAATACTATCCTTTGCTGATCATGATCCTTATTATAATCATTGTCATTCATAAATGTTTGCTATTATGTAGTTACTCAACGAATCATATTAATGCTGAAAGACAATCACAATTATATCAATATTAATTATCACGACGATGTTCCTGATTAAGTATTTCTTGCTAATTGTTTGCAAAAACGACATAACGCTGGGCATTGGTTACCGTACGAATGAAACCCCCCAGATGGACATTGGTTACCTATAAAGGAAACTTAGGAAACCTCCGTCCATTCGTCGTTGTTTTTATAATGACTTATAGATGCGATTGATTACCTATAAAGGAAATTTAGATAATCAATCCCATGAATAGACAAGGAACCTATAAACTTAGGAGAAACCTCCCATTTGTCGCTGCTTCGACACGACCAATAGCTTGGTATTGGTTGACTATAAAGGAAACTTAGGCAACTGATTCCATGATAGTCATTGCCTTAGGGCCAACCTATCAATATAACAATTACAACAATACTGATCCATCGATTTATCAATAATTTAATAAAAAGCACGATGCACTGACAAATTATTGTGATAAGTCTGAAAGTATTAATTCTGTTATGTTCTTAATTAAATATAACAATATGTACTTGCAGTTGCTGTTGTTCCAGCGGAGATTCCAGTAAGCCGCATGCTTTTTGACAATATTTAATTATTGGTTTTATCTCTCTGCTTGGGGTTTTTTGTCGTGTTTTTCCTTCTTGCGTAAGGCGAATGCCACAGAGTTATTTTAACTATTTATTACACGACAGAATTTTGTTTCGAATCACACTGTTCGTTCAAAATTCACATAATAAATCATATTTTGTAAATGATTTGAGTTTTAATAAATGCATAAGGTATGACGTCACAATCATGTCTTTTGGAAGGAATTTAATTCTTTCATTAACTTGCACCCTTCCTATATTCCCCCACCATTGAACAGCTACTCCGTATTACGAACATTTTTAGGGTTACATTCTTCGACATTTAAACACAACGTAGGTTCAAAATTTATAATTATTTAAAGTAACTTTAAATTACTAGACGATTACGCGTTACAGTATTTTGCGATATTTATTTTATTTCATATATCGTACTTGTCCAAATAGTATAGAGGATTATAATTTTGTTTTTACTTTTTAGGTATCCATAGAATAATGTATTTTTTCTGTCTGACTTATCCTATATCATTGTATATGATCGATGGAAATAAATGTATTATTATTATTATTATATGATTATGTATAACTGAAATAAAATTGTAAGTAAAATTTTTTATTTTTATATTATAATATCAAATAAAATACTATATTTTATTAAATTTTAATTTTATTGTGTTGACATGTGGTTTAAAATCATTTTCTTGAAGATCTTCAAGTTTGTTTAGCTTTTAAACGCGCGCCAATACCCCTTCCACTATTCTATAAAGAATATTCATGATTATTTGTGATAGGTCAGATCAACATTTTTGTTAGGACCACTAGAAACCCTATTTACGCAATAACAAATTGTTGGTTAACGAACTTCAGATCGAGTTCTTCACCTTAACTGGAAAAGTGAAGTAAATAATGACTCACTTCCAAATGTTTGGTTGATTGGAAATCCACAGATTACTAACTGATTGTGAATATATGGGTTTTACACGAACTATTTTCCTGTGACTTCTATTCATAGATTTATCAATATTAAGTTTCCCATGTATGATCAAAATTTAAATACTCGTATACTCGTGTTTTCCTATTAATTCAACAACTGATATACCTTCAGGAAGATTTAGTTAGGTTACGTGATTAATTAAATATCATTGGGTAGTTGACTTAGTCGTGAGAATTTGAGAACCTCGGTTCGATTCCTATAGCCGACAAATAATTTCCACTACATTAAAACTACCCGTGCAGCTTTGGGGACATGATTTGACCTATGGTAACCGCACTTTACGCGCATAAAAATATCACTTACCGAGACCTGCTAAGGCAGAGTGCCACACCAAGTATTGGATAGAAGGCATGATGATATATTTTATTTAAGGGCGCTCGGAAGATCTCCGCCACTACGCTCGAAAATACGTTTCTCCTGCGACTGAACTACCGATTCAGATTTATTAAATTTTTGTATATGAACTTAATGCATCAAAATATTCACTTGTATCAGGATATTTCTTGATTAAGTTTGGAATAAGTGAGACAATTGAAGTTATATAAAAATAAACAATTGCGTCGTTAACATATTCAATAACATAGTACAATATGTTATCTACATCAAATAGTAGTTTTTCTTAATATAATACTATATATCAGAGCGTTTTTCGTTAAAACGCTGAGTTCAGTTGAAAACTTGTAAAGTAGTTTCAATATTTTGACTGATTTTCATTAAGTGTTTAACGCCTAACAAGAAATAGGATGCAGCCAGAATAACTTTTGTCCACTACGCTTGCAGGTAGTTTTTTTTGCGTTTTTCTGTTTTGGGATGTGGGGTACGGCGCGATTATACCCAACCGAACACTATGCTACGCTTAGTACAGTTTCATATTTAACGAATTAGGAAGGCACTTGTACTGTAAAAATCAAATGCTGAACTATTCTCGGACATATATTCGGTAACTTTAGTTCTAGTTTTAAATTCTAACATAACCTTTGAAATCAAAATATGCAGTATTATACAAATTTATAATTTTTATACATTATAAATACAAATAATAATAATTTATTATTAAAAATAACATTAATCAATGGAATAGCAACAAATCACGAATGACTAGTAAAACTATTTACCCAATACTCCTGTTAAATATTTCTTGTTTACTTGTTATTCATATAGGTACTAAATTAGACCTTTGTGACGACTGGATTGGGACTCTATTGTATCTATTGTATCTAGAATCTATTATTTCTGGTAATAATGAATTATAATAAAAGTTTTTACATTATTAACTATTTTTTCTTTTCTTTTTCTGAATATTAGTATCCACAAATACATTTTCTGCCCGCACTACGTTTTCTGTCCATACTACAAAATATCACAAATTCTTTCTACTAATATGTATTCATATAATTGTCATTTTCTTTTAATCTCAATTCGCCATCAACAATTGTCAAATAATTTATTACTTTTTCTTCAACGGCTTTTCGAATTGTCATGTCCTTACTGTACAGATATTTTATTTCACATATTTCGTCTTTATTTATCAGACCGTCAGATAATGCGGCTAGATATGGTAAGTCATTATCTATAATTAAACCACTTTTTTCAACTTTTCTATTAATTTTTTTTTCAGGTATATGATAGCTTTATCTTTATTATTTATACCATATCTCATAACTTTGGTACTAGCAAATGTATTGTATAAAATATTTTTTTACAATATTAGCTGTAGCAGTATTTTTTCGTTTCTTACAAATTCGTTTTCTCCGTTCTTCTTCCCAAATTTGCCCGATTGTATTTTCAAAAATAGAAATGGTTTCAGCTTTTCGCCATATATCTAAAGAGAAGTTGTTATCAGCATCATAATCTTCTGTACCCATATCTGATGTTGGATTTTCGGCATTTGTTCCGCAATTATTATCTGGAAAAAAATATACATACTTCTTTTTCTTTCCATAACCATTTAATCTTCTCCTTCTGAACCTCTTTCTTACTTTTTCAGTGTTTTAGTATATATTTTCCGATTTTATCTACTCCTAACGATGTACATAATTTTTCAAAATAATTTTTTTTTAATTCATTGAAACCATTGCCAAATTACATTTACATTTATACGAATTTCTTAAGGAAAATTAGATTTTTTTCCCCTACGAATTTACGTACTATGGAATTGTATAGTTCTGCTGGATTATTTGTCTCATTTTCAATTAGGCTGTCCGCTTTTTTTGCATCGTTTTGCACTGCATCAAGTATTTTAGCAAAGATGTTTCTAGGTATCGTTGATACTAAATTTTGTTCTTGACTATTACCTTTTTTGTAAAAGTATCCCCTTTCGCTGCATTTTGTATGATCTCCGAACATATTCCAAGGAACAAAATTAATTAATTGAAATATTCTGAATTTATACCCCGTAGGCAATAGTTTTCTAAGTAATCTTTCAATCACAAAACATGTGAATGTTTTCAGAATATTTTGAGACATTTTAGTTTTTTTGGACTGGAGTATTTTAGAACTTTGAATAAATAAAATAAATAAATATATCACCACGCCTTTTACACATTACTGGGTGTGGCACTCTTCAGATCTTGGTAAGTGATATATTTATGCGCGTAAAGTGCGGTTGCCAACCGCCAAATTACGGCCCTGAAAGATGTTAGTGGTGAGGTAATTTTAATGTGGAGAATATGTTTGTATACCACTGAGCCACCTACCCCATACGAATATATACATATGGTGTATCACGGAAAGTGAAACAGGCTTTTAATATGAGAAATCAGTTTTTTCGTGCGCATTAACTCCCCTAATTATTTTAGACAAGAAGTTTCAAATGGATATTGCAAAGAAAAAATTTCTATAGACGAATCAATAAAAAAAACTCATTTTGGCTACTCAATAACTGCAGAAATAAAATTAGAAAATTCACAGAATTATAATTTTATAGTTTTATCTATGGAATTCTAAAAAAGAGACGACCAAAAGTGTAACATTTTATGTGTCAAATTATTAGTATTTATTTTGACAAATTGAGATAATAAATCGATATAATTTAAGAATATTTTTAGTTTGTTGTTTATATTAAATTTAATTTATTACATTAATTAGTTGTTGGTGTTACTTCTTTTTATTTTATTAATCTTAAACAATAAATATAATTTAATCTTTTGCTTTATTATTATTATTATAAAACTTCTATTTAGAAAATTAATATGTACTATGTAAAATTATTTATTTTGACAATCATTATTCTGACACTGACGTAAAGAAACGTGAATTTTTAAATTTTATTTCTGCAGTTATGAAGTAGCTAAAATGATTTTTTTTATTGATTAGGATGATATATATATATATATATATATATATATATATATATATATATATATATATATATATATATATATGTGTGTGTGTGTGTGTGTGTGTGTTCTTCGTCGGCTCTATTGCGGTTTCTTCCACGATGCAGGAACGGAATAGGATGAACTTCTACTGCTAGGCTCTGTGTTCAGCAGGGCTTCGTTGTTCTCTTCGTGTGACGCGATTCACTCGTTGAAAATGTGTAGAATTTTTTGCACTGATTTTACGTTGGTTCTTCGCAATAAATCGTTGAAACGAACCGAAATTTTGAGTTTCGTTTGCGAAATCCTACCGACTGCGCCAGTTAAATTAATTGATTTTCAATGAATGTTTTTAAAAAAATGTTATTGAGTGCTATTACAACAAATAAAAATGTTATAGTTCAAAAGTCTAAGTTAAGATACAGATAGTGTACATTTGTAAGTGCTTATCACACAGGGTTTAGAATCTGACTGACTTCCGTCTTACAAGATTCTACATATGATGTTATATGATCCTGGAATCATATTCTTGGAGAGTCGGCGGTTTCTGTGGGAACATCGTTTCCTAACTTATATATATATATATATATATATATATATATATATATATATATATTTAGATTCAAAATAAGGTATAACTACTAAAGAATAAAATACGGAACAAATTTTGTCAATATAGTTTTTATGTAAAATGCAGCAGGGAGTTGCCGGCCGGATGCATCCACCACGCATCCACGGGCCATGGGACACCGTCGCCGCCGACATCATGGAGCCGCTACCCAGGTCCACCAAGGGCTATTGCTACCGGCTGGTGCTGCAGGACCGGATGAAGAAGTGGGTGGAGTGTCGGGCACTCCGCCGCGCCACTGCCGCCACCATCACGCGGGTCTTCCAGGAGCTGGTGCTGTTTCGGTACGGATGCCCCCACACCGTCATCACGGACAACGGCACCGAGTTCGCGAACAAGGCCCTGCGACACACCTTCGCTGCACTTCGGATACACCATCTGCAGACACCACCGTACTCCCCGCAGTGCAACCCAGTTGGGCGAGTCAATCGGGTCCTCAAGACGATGCTCGCTCAATACTGCGAGGAGAACCAGAAGACGTGGGACGAGCACCTGCCCGAGCTGACAATGGCCATCAACACCAGCCGCCACGACTCGACCGGCTACTCAGCAGCGTATTTAAATTACGCCAGAGAACCGCTCATGCCCAGCCTGTGCCAGGAGGCCAATCCGGCCAACCCAGACGTACCAGCCGCATTCCGGAGCAGCTTCGGACCTGCCTCACCAAGCTGGCGGAGCTCCACGAGTTGGCCAAGCTGCATCTGACCCGAGCCGCCCAGCAGCAGTACCGACAATACAACCTGCGACACCGTGACTGGCAGCCAAGCGTCTGGGACTCCGTGATGCGCCGGGAGCATCACCTCTCTTCCGCGGCACGGAGCTTCGCCGCGAAGATGGCTCCACGCTACTCGGGACCGTGGTGCGTTTGGAAGAAGATCTCCGGAACCGTGTACGACGTCCGAGGCACGCGCGAGCAGATCCAATCCGAATCCATGTTAAAGACCTGAAACCGGTCAACACATATGTAGCCCCTTGGACCCTCCGGTCGCCATGGGTACATGGCGACATCATCGATCTGGCCGCGTCGCCGCCACCGACCGTTTCCGAGGTCGGCGCGGCCTAGACACCGTCCGTGGTCAAGGCCCAGCTGACGACACCGGGCAAAGCACCAGTGCGGGATACTGCGCTACCCTCATTTCAGGCGCTGGATGCCGCCATCCAGCCCCGGGAACAGCTCCAGGATGTCATGAAGGAGCTGTGGAACCTACCACACCACTCTTCCACCGTTTCATCATCTGTGTGTTCTCCCCCCTCTCCGTTACCGTTGCATCGACCCTAACTGGACACAGCGCAAGTCGCCCGACCCCCGCATCGTCACCGTGCTGAATCGCGGCATGGCCACGAGTCACGGCTACGGCCGTGCACCTTTCCCCCACTCTTCCCCGCTCCTGCCTGGCATCACATCATTTTTCACTCATCATCACGCGTTACCATATCATCGCCGCGCCGTCACAACGTTTATCGCACCGCCAACCGCCGCACAGTGGTCCAGAATCCCGAAAAGCTGGCCATAATATGAAGGTATTATGCGATTTATCTAAAATTGCATATATCAGGGATTTTGAGCATGCTGATTTAGAATTTGACGTTAAAATTTTTAAGAAACAAAATGGCTGACCAAATATGGCGGTCAAATTTTGTTTATGTTTTAAAAAAAATTAAAACGGTACATCCGTGTTTTTGAGCATGCTGATTTAGAATACGACTTTAAAATTTAAAAAGCAAAATGGCAGACCAAATTTCTTGTCTGTAAATTTCTACACTTTTATGACCAACAGCTTCTGTAATGCACAAAATACATTTAATTATATATGACATGGATTGATTCATATGCCTGATAATCCGATTTTAATTCTAAATTGTGGTAAATTTTAATATTTATAATAATATTAACCTCAAAAGTTCTTAATTTTATTTATCGACTAAATCTGCCAGTTTTGATTATTAATATAAAAAGCTGCACTACAAACGAAATAGCACCTAGTAGCAGCTATTTTTTTGCTGTTTATTTTTACAATAATATTATAAATAAGATGACTAAGCTTTCGACAGAACACGGCAGAAAAAATAACTTTTTCCTTGTTTTAAATAATATTTGTTTTTATTTTTTATGTTAATTTTCATTAGCAAAGATTGTTAATTATTATACTAACAAATTAGGTAAACAATTTTTATTATACAGACGTAGAAATCCGGTTATTGTGCTCGCCAGATTTGCTCCACTCGAGTGTCACCTTTGAAATGTTCTCTATGCTTATGTTTAAGATATAAATGGTAACTGCCTAGATAATTTGATAGAGCTAATACCAATCTATCGAATTAGTAATGTCAAAATCCGTAGATAGTAATTTGTTTTTTTTTTTACTTTTGGCCAGCTTTTCGGGATTCTGGACCACTGTGCGCCAGGGTCGCCCCAGCGACCGTCTCCGTGAGATCGCCGTACCTGAGAGCATTCTACCGCCTCCCTGGCACAAACTTACGTACAAACAAGAAATAAATACATGTTATTTTGTTGTTTCACTTATATCTGCTGTGTTTTATTTTTTATCAACCACATCCTATTTCTCCGACCGGATTGCTATCCGAGCAATTGGCGCCCGAGCACACCGCCGCCAATTTGTTTTGCCGTATCGCAGCCAGATACGTCGCACAGTATATTATGAGTACTAGTACCACTTAGTACATATTATATTTCGATTAAAAATCTAAACGAACAAATATTTGCTGTCTCAATAGAACTTTCATGTTTATTTGATTTATGGTTTTTCGCTCTCTAAAATCATTTTCTTGTTTTAAACTCCAGTATGTTCCTATAATTTTGGAAGGTATATAAATCTAAGACGCAAGCACGAAATATTTTTTTTAGTTTGAATGCCCTTAAGTTTAAATTTTAATAAATATCAGCGTATCACGTTTACATGTAATAGAAACTTGTATTAAATACAGTATCTCTGAAATCTGCAGCAATCATGTGTTTAACGTTTTAAATCTGGACTTTAGACAGTAAATTAATTTTTGATAAACATATTGATTGTGTAGTTAAAAATGTTTTTAAAATGCTTGTATTCATTCTGAGATTAGAAAAACTAATTAATAGTACAAGTACATTAATTTATCTTTATAATTTTGTTCGCTCTTAGTTTGAATATGCTGTTGTCTTTTGGTTTCCTTGTGAACAATTATACATCGCATGAATTTAGGGTATTCAGCCTAAATTTATTTCCATTCTAAATTGGAATTATCTCAATTTTATGTTACTTTAATCTCCCTACAACAATGTAGAATATTATTTTGTATATGTTTCTTATATAAGTTATTTAAGCACCATGTCAGCAGTCTAGTCTAAATTTACGTTCAGAAGACCTTTTTATTCAACGAGAATATTAGAATTATTTGTTCATGGAATTTATTGAACCAACTATGCAATTAATTCTCATATTTATCACCTGGCTTCAGCTTATAACAATTTGTCATCTTATCTGAATTTCCCAGATATATTTTTTTTGTTCATTAATTGTATTTGACTTACTTTAAGAAAACTTAATCTTGATACTTTTGAGTAATTGTTATCTATTTGCATTTTTTTTTCATCTAAATTTGGTTTTATGTTATTAAATTCTAAATTTTGATTATCATCCTATAATTAGTGTTGTACAGTTATTGGGATTAGGCTTGTAGTACGGCCATTTCAAATAAAATAAAAATAAGTTTTATAATATAAATTAAACAAAATGCTATTTAGATCAAAATCTAGATTTATACTATTAAGATCAAGATTCATTTTAGTCATGTTGTGTTTAGTATCGCTCCAAAGTTTATTACGTTTTATACAATAATATTAACTATTTGTTATGCTTACTTATTACGTAAAGAGTGCCAAGAAATATTAATGGTGACAAAGACTCAAAATTAATATGAAAATATCTACTTTAAGACGATATTGTAGTTTCTCATCAACAAAACAAATGGTTAAATTTTCGCCTTTATACTAAGTGCCAACAACAAGCAATTCTTTTATTTCTTTTGCAGATTTGTATGGCACTTATTTCAGTCTTGACTCCGAAAATATATTTTTCGTGGCCCGTTTTATTTCCTTGATTGTGTACGCGGTCTTCAGGGATACTATATGAATAAAAAACAAGAGTCGAACAATTCGCAAGCAAAATAATGTTTGTAAACATTTCACGTTCATCTCATTTTATTCTCAAACCGTTCATTGGACACAATTTACTCAGATCACTTTAGCCTCTTAACATATGAATGCAAATGGCAATAAAGTGCACTTCCAATTAAATAAGAAAGAAAAGAGTTAATAGTAATTTATACTTTATCTAGTTTAATTATTTGAAATTAAAAATAATTCACTATAAAATAATAACACAAGAATTATATGCATTTGTGATATGCTAGATAGTCTCAATACTTCTAGGTAACAGCACCGTAATACAAAAGTGTAAAAATTGTAGTCGCTCTTACTTTATAAAATTAAGGACATTGTTGCTGGGTTGCTTGAAAGTTTTATCGGTTCATTAGCAACTAACGGTTCAATAAGTTTCAGAAAATCACCATTGATACTGTTGCTAGATAAATAATTCTTTAACTAAAGAGCTCTTTATTTCTTTCTTGCAACCCAGCATTAATACATTATATTATCTACATCATTGGTAGACAATTTTTACTAACCATATTTTAATTTACTTTAAACCCTACCTAAGCAGACAAACCTAGCAATAACTTCTCATATAAATGATTTTAAAAAAATAAATAGATTAGTATGTTCTCTTTTAGCGTCATGCTGGATTCCCCAATTCAATTGTTAATAACTTTTGTATATGAACAGAATAAACTTTCAAAATTTGTATCCTGTAAACCTAGCACTAACTCCTCATATAAAAATATTTTTTAAATCTGAATATATTAGGTAGGTTCTCTCTTAGTGTCATGCTGGATTCCCCAAGTCAACTGTTAATAACATGTGTATATAAATAGAACAAACTCTGAAAATTTGTATCTAAGCAGAACAAACTTAGCACTAACTCCTCATATAAAAAGATTTTTAAAAACTAAATATATTAGGTAAGTTCTTTCTTAGTGTAACGCTGGATTCCCCACGTCAACTGTTAATAACATGTGTATATGAATAGACCAAACTTTCGAAATTTGTATCTAAGCCGAACAAACCTAGCACTAACTCCACATATAAAAAGATTTTTTTAAACTGAAAAGATTAGTGTCACGCTGCATCCGTTTCATATGCTTGCCGTGTTAAAAGGTCACATAATTTAAATCTTTATATATATATATATTTTTTAAAGTTATTGCTAGCTTTGTTCTTTTCATATTCGCTTGTCAAGAATAATTGAAGCGAAAAATACAGCTGTAAAAGAATCATAAACTTCGATATTTTTGAAGTTAGCCTTTACATTATTCCGGGTTCTTACCATAACCGAAGGAATGGACAAGGCACAAGTAAGGAGACATTGCTGATGATATATGGTGTTGTATTTTATATATTTATATATTTACAATATTACCAATTTACACTACTACCTCGACCTTATAGCCACTGCAAATATACTTGCATATAATCTACTATTTACTGAATCAACTGCATACTGCATCTACTATTTACTAAAATCCTTATTACTGACCTATCTAATTACAAATGTATTAATTTATTAAAAATTAGTGAATAACATAAAACAATACTATTATGAATAACTGACCTCATTTCAACATTTATTAATTACTTAATTGTAATCGGTAGGAATTTACTGTCTTTGACTTGTTACACAGCATGGCACTGAGAGAGAACCTCTATCTATTCTATTTGCTTTAGAATCGAGCATCAGCACTACGTTTGTAATCTTTGTATATATTTATTATGAAGGATTAAGGTAAACAATTCAAGAGAGAAACTCTTAGGTATGTAATTCTTAACACTTGTGTACTGGGTTGCATGAAAATTTTATAGGTTAATTTGCAAGTAACGGTTTAATGAGTTTGATACTCTTTCTAGATAAACAATTCATTAAGAGCTATTTATTTTTTTCTTGCAACCCAGCATTAGTATGTAGAGTTAATGATACGTTTGTATTATCTCTATATTTATATACAGATTTAAATTTTTTTAAATAGAATAGCAAATCACAATAAATACATTATATTTTCTTTCAATTTCAGCCATCAAATTACCACCTTCTCAAAAATATAACTGTTATATTTGTTACTAAAGCAAAAATTGTTTATATCAGGCTAGAGTGATAATAATAATTTTGGATAGATAACACAATGGAATCATATCGGCCTGGATATTTAAGATCCCGAATTGATTCTCGCAGCCAACAAACTTTACATTAAAATTCATAAAACATTTACTTACCAAATTCATTAAATAATCAATCCTTGTCGTAAATTCTCATCCTAACATACCACCATCGCTTGAACCACATTCATAGACCCAGCCATATAAGTTCACTTAATCTTGCATTATTTACTTATTTTATATCTGAAATTACAGATATGCGTTTGATACAATCCAGATTTTTCCAGTGCATTTGACTTCATTGATCATAGTATATTGCTTAATAAAGTCATCGCCTTTGGTGCAACTCCAAGTTTAACTAAGCTTCTTGGTTCTTATTTAAACAATTGTACTTGCTATGTACATTTCAATGGTTTCACTTCATTTGAATTTGTTGCTACATATGGGGTCCTTCAAGGATCTAATCTTTGGACCATCCTTGTTCATATTATTAATCAATGAACTTCTTCAATCTTTCATCTGCCTCGTATTAGTTTATGTGGATGATATTAAAATATTTACAACTATATCTTCACTTGAAGATGCTCACGTTTTGCAATATAATATCGACAATTTGATCCAGTGTTATGATATATATATATAAATTACAAGTGATTGTAAAAAAGTGCTTCATGATGTCCTCTACTAGTCGCTTAATCACTATTAATTTTCCTTATCACATGTACAATATAACTCTTATAAGAAAATCATCGCTTAAGTATTTGGGTGTAACTTTTTCTTCTAACTTCACTTTCACAGAGCATTCTAATAATATTTGCGTTGCTGCCAGTAAAACTCTTGGTTTTATTATGAGAATCTCCAAAATGTTGCGAGACATTTCACTCTTAAAGTCCTTATATTTTGCGTATGTCATTAGTAAACTTGAGTAGGTCAGTTTGGTATGGTATCCACATTATGCTTACACGTCTATTACGAGTAATAAATTATATTATTATTATTATTTACTTATCACACTCAAGATTATGCATCACAGAACAAATCTTCAATCACTCCTATTCACTTTTAAGTCATCTTTCTTCGACGTATGTTACATACGCACAAAACATCTTAAATTACTCGAATTTAAAAAAGTTTGAAAAAAAGAGAGCGATATTCTGCGCTGGTATTTGAAAGAAAATTTCACAAAATACAGTAACTAAAAATGAAACGAAAAGATAAGAAAGGAAGGGAGTGCCTCTTGCACTTGTGTTTGAAAGTGAATTCCACCGAATTGCAGTTAAACAGTCTATGTAAGAACTAAAAATGAATCAAAAAGATAAGAAAGAAAGTGTCGCTCTACACTTATTTTTGAAAATAAATTCCACACAATTGCAGTTAAACACTACATATATTATTAGAAAACAAATAAAAACCATAACAAAGAAAAGGAGCGTCGCCACTGCGCTTGTTTTTGAAATTAAATTTCACACAATTGCAGTTAAACACTCTAATAAAATTTCTAAACAACAAAACTGAAATCAGGAATCCTGCACTTGTCTTAAATTATCAGATTCATTCCGCAATTAATCTTCATCAAACATTTCTATCCTTACACACCACTTTAGCTTCATACAAGCTCGTTTGTACCTTATATTCGGAAACTTCCGTACACGCAACAATCACTCAATCATATTCATCCATTTATTCATAGATTATCCACGTAATCTTTCACCCTCAATGTCATCAACATATACCTGTGTCAACAGTATCTCATTCGACATACGTTCTACATGCCATCTCATCTGACTTATACCCACTTTTCTGACTATATTCTTCTCAATCTCACACTAATCATACACATTCCGGACATGATCTCTTCTAGTATATTCACACACACTCCACAAGTACTTTATTTTCACAGCAGTTATACGCCGATCATGTTTCCTCATCCACACCCAATATTTACAACCATATATCAATGTAGGAGTTAAAATGCCATTACAAACACTCAATTGTGCATCTCTGGATACATTTACATTTCGAGCAAAGATTCCCAGAGCATCCAATACTTTGCGACCCGCAAATACTTTCCTATCACTCTCTCGATCAATACATCCCTCGACAACATACTATCCAAGTATACAAACTCATTCACGTAACTCAATTTCACACCATTCACCGAAACATTTCAGATAGTCACCGAATCGCTCTTGTTAAATACTAACACTTTACATTTGTCGACATTCAATAGAAATTTAAACTTTTTCCTAGTTTATCTATACTTGGGAATATTCTTATGAATGACTCTTCAGATATACCCATAACAACATCATCCACATATGCTAACGTATGCACTACACTGCCACCAATACGTACACCATTCACCCCATTCAACACCATTTCAAGGTAACATTTATACAAAATCAATTACTCAATTTACCATCAATTTTCACTGCAGCCTCGATACTTTTATAAAGTGTACGAATCGCTCCCAACAATTTACCAATTATACCGTACTCTATAAGTAAATCCCACAAAGTCTCTCGATGAACCTTATCATATGCTTTTTTAAGATCGAGAAAACCACAGAACAACTTTTGTTCTTAGAAATGACTTCTCAGAAATCATATGAAGAGAAAACAATTGATCTATAAATCTTTTCTGAGGAATAAATCCTCCTTGCATATCACTTAACTGGAAAATATTTAAGATTCGTAGCGTATGAATAAGAATCTACCCGTATAATTATCCCACCACATTCAAGTAACTTATCGCACGGAAATTATGATAGTACAATCTCTTTTGCATTTTCACTACAACCATTTGGTACATTTAAGTAACGTACTCACACCATGTATTCCTAATATTCGATTCTTTACTTTCTCCCACTCTCTTCATACTAAAATAATTAGTGAATCTGTTACCCATCAAATCATCAAAACTTTACTTTCTTACTACTCTCTTAACACATTTATTTAAACTATTGTATTTAAGCAGGTAATCATCACGTAAACTTTCAGGCATTTCTTTCACATTTAGAAATCGCACATATGCTCTTTTTTCTCCTCAATTACTTTTTTACTTATTCTTTCCACCATGCATTCTAATCTTCATTCCTAAAAATATTCTTTTGCATATTTTAGAAATGTATCCTTAAATTTCAACCAAATATCATTTATGCTACATTCAAATTTAAGCTTACATGCAGACAAATATTCATTTCCTTTCACAACATATATATCTCTAACGTCCTCATTCGCAGTACATTAAATTTCACACGAATTCGTACCCAATTTAGCTAAATTTTAACTAAACTTCTCAATCAATAATCATGCAAAATACAATTAATCACAATCCGTCTATTCACACTCACTTTCTCTGAGCTAATATCTGTTTATAGACTGAGTTGGAAAAAAAAAAGATCAAGCTCCAAATAGAAAGAAACTATATTCATACCGATTTCATTTACTCTCACATCACCAAACTTACCCAATACATTCCCAGACATGCTTCTCTTTACTCCCACTTAACCATTCAACTCACCACATATGATACCTCTCTCACCTCTCACTAATAAATGATACTATTTAACAAATTTCAATCTCTTTCAAGATCATTTTCTGATTCAATTGGACTATAAACTGACACAATGAAGGTTATATGAAAGCTTACCTTTAATCTCATTCAAAGAATTCTCAATGAAGTCAAATCATAATTCCTCACAAACGGTTTCATTCTTTCACTAACAAGAACACCCATACCATGCTTCGCAATACATTATACACACGCATTACATTCAACAATTCATTTTCTTTACCAATTGTACCCGTAACATTCCTCATACCAAACTTACATTTATCAAAGTTCACCAATTAATTTTTTATTTAACCAAAAGAAATAAAAGGAGGGTTAGCTTACCAAGCTTATCCTTAACTATAAAGGAAAAGAAAAATAAATTACATTCATACACCTGTCAAATATCAATCATACCTAAAACAAAACATTACTCGACGTTTCTAAGCACGTAATTAATTTAAACAAATAACGACATTGAAAGAACATATACAACAAAAAACTAAACTATTATAAATATAAAAGATAACACTTATCTAAGTAAACGTATATACAGAAAATCCGGTGACAAATAGTACATACCAATCCAACTCAAGATTCCCAGTCAAAACCAAAATTAATTTCTTGACGGACGAGTGCTGTTTATTCTGTTGTGAAGGATATGAAATAAAAAAGTAATTTTTTTTAATTTAATACAACCACTCAACACTCATTTAAATTGCAACAATCAGTCAAATAGAAGAAACTGGCGCAAAGCGAAGTAGTAAGCAAAATTTTGAGTCTATTTTTCTAAATTTATACCTCACGGATGTAATTGTAGTTTGTGCTCCGCCTGTTTATTTATTTATTATTATTCTACAGGTAAAAACCCAATTACAGAATAATTTAGTAGAAATTCATAAATGTAGCTATATCCTAAACAAGAAAATGTAATATATAAATTATAATGAAATATATATCAAAACATATTAAGAAATTAACAGCCAATAAGAATCAAAAAAAGAACAATTAAAACATATATGATTATTCACAAAAACATTAACTATTAATAAATCTAGATTAAACTTAAAACTATACATAATAAATTGAATAACAAATGGTGCTAAATCAAAATTAATTACAAACATTTTAAATGAAGACAAATCGTTTAATTTTCTTTTGAATGTGAATAAAGAATCACAAAAGTCTAATTCTTTGCAATATACCTTGAAGAATTTAAACATTACATTAAGTGGTGAGTTGGAATGAAAATTTGTTCTTGAAAAATGATAAGAAAATGTAACAGAATGTCTTAAATTACAAGGACGCACATAAAAGTTTAGTTGACCGAGTAAATCAGAATCATCAATTAAATTATTTATAATTTTATACAAAAACAGAATTTTTTGTTTTATGCGGCGAGTTTTAAGAGATTCCAGATTGAACATAACTAATAAACAATTGTATTCAATATTAGGCCAATTATTATAAATTCGAAAATAGCAGTACTTGCAAAACTTTTTTTGTACATGTTCTAAAACTTGATAATTATAATACAGAGACCAAATTATGCTACCATATTCTAATTTGCTTCTCATTACTGAGACGAGAAGGTTTTGCAAACAAAATTTATTACGGAACTCAAACGTTACTCGCAAAATAAAACCAAGGATTCTACTTGCAGACCTGATAGTAAAATTTATGTGAGGAACGAATGGTAACTTCACATCAAAAATAATCCCTAAATCCTTTTTAGTAGTCACTTTATTCAGAGCAACGCTATTAATTGAATAGTTAAATTGAATAGTTTCTAATTTTCTAAAGAAACTCTTGGTTTCGCATTTATCTAAGTTGAAGTATAACTTGTTGTTCATTGACCATTCGTAAATTTTTTCTAAGTTACACTGAAGTTCCACACAGGCATTTAAAGTTGATACAGAACGAAACAATTTGAAATCGTCGGCAAACATAAGACAGTTTGAGGACGAGATGACATTAACAATGTCGTTGGTGAATAACAGGAAGAGCATGTGGCCAAGAACGGATCCTTGGGGTACACCAAAAGTTACGCAATAACTCTGAGATTTAAAACCATCAACAAAAACATATTGAGTTCTATTATGTAAATAAGAAGCAATCAAGTTAAGTAAGTTGTCTGCAAAGCCAATCATCTGAAGTTTAGATAATAATATAAAGTGAGAGACAGTGTCAAATGCTTTTGAAAAATCTGTGTATATGCAGTCAACTTGATTTTTTTCAGCTAATACATTTGACGTATATTGAGTGAACGACAATAGGTTTGTTACCGTTGAATGACCTCTCACAAAACCATGCTGATAGCTGCTTATGACATATTGTGTTTGCATCTGTATGTTTTTATATAAAATTAATTATTTTTTTTTAGCGATAACACTCAAACAAGAGATTGGTCGATAATTACGTAATTGAGTTTTATCTCCAGATTTTAATAATGAATAAATTTTTGCAATTTTCCACTTATGTGGAAATATTTGCAACCGTAAACACAAATTAAATAAGTAGCAGAATGGTTGTGATAATAAATCAGCACTACCTTTAACAATAAATATAGGTACATCGTCTGG
The DNA here is from genome assembly GCA_911728475.2 of Pterostichus madidus. Classification (NCBI taxonomy): domain Eukaryota; kingdom Metazoa; phylum Arthropoda; class Insecta; order Coleoptera; family Carabidae; genus Pterostichus; species Pterostichus madidus. Next base: position 30,714,573 of record OU452304.1, on the reverse strand, counting down.
TCCGACAGAATTTGTATTGTTTTGAACATTAATTGCGTCTGTTACATCCGAAATTGTTACACCGTTAAGATATACATAAGTATTATTTACTGAAGAATCATTCAAACTGACATAGTTACTATTACAACTACTGTTGTCGGAAGTAAAAACACTCTGAAAATAATTAGCAAAAGCTTCCGCAATTTCAGAACCACCAGTATAAGAAAGATTGTCACTAAACATGTTTGATGGTATAGACGAGCTGTTTTTTTTTATTATTGACAAAAGACCAAAAATGGTTTACATTGTTATCAGACCTGATATTAGATTCAATTTTGTCAATATAATTACGATACAATGTTGTAGACATCGTTTTACATTTATTTCTGTATTCTTTAAATTTACTTAAATAAATTGATAAACTAGTATTTCTATATAATTTCCTATATCGATCTTTAGTTTTAATTAGAGAAATGAGCTCATTATTAAACCATGTAGGGTACTTACTTTTTCGTCTACTAATTTTAGGAATATAAGAATCAAATACATTGAACAATACATTATAAAACGCATCAATAGCTAAGTCAACGTTGTTATAATCATTTATCCAGCTCCAGTCAATTTCGTTTAACAATTTATACAGAAGTTCGTAATTGCCGTGTTTGAATTGAGAGTATGTATCGGATTTAGAACAAGATTTGAAATGATACGTGCTAAGAAATGAGAATTCAACAAACAGTGCAGGATGATGTCCATCTTCGAGCAAAACTGGATCGTCACAGCGATCAACGGTACAAGCAAAATTAGAAATGACTATATCAAGTAGACGTCCATTGTTATTTACAATATTGTTGTATTGCTCCATATTCAAAAGATTTAAACAACTATTAAAATAAAGTACAATTGTATCAAAAACATTACTATCTTCATACGTTTCTTTTATTTTGGAAATATTAAAATCACCAATTATTATAACATTAGAAGTAAAAATAAAAGGGAGAGATACTAAAGTATCAAATAAAGTTTCGTAATTCTCATTACTAGTATCTGGAGCAATATTAACAGAAGTTAAGTAAAATACTGTATCATGAACAATTAGTTTAATACCTAACAATTCAATGGAAGAAACATTGCAAATAATGCTGAAACTTGCTGGATTTAATTAACGTTTAGCTGCGATGAGAACTCCGCCGCCTCGCGTCTTGCCGGTCCTCGCCTGGTCACGGTCGGTCCGAAATATCAGGTAACGCCGATCAACTAACTCAGCGTCAAACACATTGTCCTTGAGCCACGTTTCAGTTAAAACAAGAATATCATAGTCTGTGGTCAGTACGTTATGATGAAGTTGTGATAACTTGGTATTGAGACCCCGTACATTTTGATAATATAAACTCACAGACACTGACAGCCGTATTCATAGAAAAAATAGTCTAGGTTTAAACTCGAATTATCTCTAATACAGCTGTAACTGAACATTGCCTTATTCATAGCGCAGTTTAGTCTCAGTCTATCTTTAGTGTATAGTTAAACCAGTACTAAATTTTAATCCTAGGTGATAGTAGGTTTATCTTGGTATTTTCATGACTTCATTGAGTTGACAGTCAATTTTGAAAGTGTTAAAAGTATTTTCAGTATAATTAAAAATCACAATTATAGCTCTTGCTATTTTACATAATATTGCAATCAAGGAAATACAAGAAATTAACGTTATAAATGCAAATTTAAACTTACATAAAATAAAAAATAAAAAATACCATTATTTAAATTTAATTTCGGCAATAGCCTATTCTAATTCGAATGAAGAAAATGAAGACTGCAACTTATTTCGGGCGAATTTTATTAAAAATAATTTTCATTAATATTATATTGTGTAAAATAATTTTTGAAAATAAAATAAATTAAAAAAGTATTTACTGATAGTAAAAAAAAATTAAATTACTAATCTGAATCGACTTCAGAAATATCTAAGTAGTAATCAAATCTTAATTTAAAAACTTTTTCCTCCCAGCGCTTCCTCTTGTTTTGAAGTTTCTTTGTATACTTCATTTGCAATTTAATTTTTATCGTTTGCAATTCCAATAATTTTTCTTCATATATCGTCATGTCTCCGAATTTATTCTTCTTTCCCTTTTAAATACACTAGCTGTTGAAGTTGATGCGGCAGGAATATTATTTGTAACGGAAGGAATTGTTAAACCGTTAATGGTATAATAGTTGTAACATTTTCTGTAGTAGAAAGAAAAGTGGCTATAGGCAGATTTTCTAGAAAAGTATTATCGTAATTGTTTATTTCGTAGTTAGTTGCTAGAAGTTTCTTGCCTCGTTGGAAACCACTGGCCACAAAATTATTTGTTATTTTTACCCAAATTGAAAATTTGTTTGCATTTATTTTTGAATCAATCGATTTATTTTCTAATAAGTGTATTTTCGGTTTGATCTCTTCAATTAAAAAATATTTTTCTTCGTGCGTCCAATTTGCATCTGGAAGAAATCAAAGCATACAAAAAAATTCCAAATCAAACATTCGTTTATGTCACGTCACATTAACACTTCGTAAAATACCAATATGCGCACGCGCAAACCATGGCCTAGTGTATCGCTTTCACTAGTACAGAGATAGTTCGTATTTACGTAGTTCGAATCAAATCTAGGATTATGTTTGTCTATGAATAAGGGGTTTTAGTCGCAGTTTAAACCGGTACTACGTAATACGAGTTTAAATCAGAACTAATGGATATTCTATGAATACGGCTGTAAATGTGGTTCAGAACGGATTTGATAATGATTTAATTTATTGAAATACATGGAGTACCGTTCACATATTTTATTACATACTTTTCATTACCATCAGCATTTAGTTTATTTAATTCTTCACGCAGTAACGCAAAATGTTCACGTTGCCGCGGAGTTTTATCATTTGAAATTGATACATTTCTGAATTTAGCACTGCTTTTAATGTTTTTTACGTTTTTAAAAACTTGTTTAATTAAATTAACATTATTAAACAACACTTTTATAGGTCTTGGTCTGACATTATTCTCAACTCTTTTGCCCAAACGCATAAATAAAAAATCATTGCATCTTATTTCAGGAAGTACTGTAGATAATAATTCATTAACGGACTGACGATGGATGGATTTTCAGAAAGCCCATAAATAATAATATTACATTCTCAATGCTTTCGTTCATTTATCTCAGTAATAATACCCTCAAATTCTGAATATTGTTCAAGTTTGGTTTTATTGGTAACTTCTAGTTTTTCGAGTTTATCGTTCATAATCTTTAAATCTGCTTGCAGAGTAAGAATTAAATCTTTTAATTCGGCAAAATCATTTCTTGACTTATTAGAGTGTGATAAGGGCAAAGAATTGCATGCGTTGCAGAACCATTTAAAATTTTTCTTTGACCGCAACATTCTTGAATCAGATTGCGATAAATCAGCACAAACTGAAAGAAAATTTAAGTTGCAACTAGTACATTTCACCGCTAAAGATGTTTCGTAAGTCGAATTGCGAGAAGAGCACAACAACGACATTTTCTTGGCACTCGTAAATTTAACGGTACGACTATAAAAATAAAAAGTACTTGAGTAGACTTGCTGATTTGACTTAAGTCAAAAATTGGAATAGAAAACTTTTATTTAGATGAAATATGTTGTTAATGCTGAGGAATATTAATAAATTATATATTTCACTTTATTCACAACTAATTTACACACACTTTAATATAAAATTTATTAATTTTTAATGAAAATTTACCACTCAAATGTGCAAAAATTTTGCTGAACGTTACTAAATAACTATACTTCACAGATAAATATATATATATATATATATATATATATATATATATATATATATATACTATAATATAAGTGTTCCTTCAATCAGTGAGTCTTTAATTGATCTAGTTTATCGTTACTAAGTGCATTTTTACTCTCAAACGTTGGTGTACAGTCACTGCTGCGGAATCAAACAAGTTTTATTCGACAACTTACTTATTGACCGAGTGAATATCCAAGGTCTACGTTTGTTTATTTATTCAAAATGTTAGCTGATTGCTCCATTACCATGCGACATTTATAAAGGATTGATGCATGGTCCTTGTAGTCAACTAAATCGCACTGAAATTCAGTGCTTAACTGCCCGCAATCGCAACATCTCGTACAACTGCTTCTCATGTAAGTCAACTAATAAAACGGGATTTTCCTCCAATATGAAATTATTCAACTGCGTAACACTATCGCATGAGCTTCAACCGCTGATATTGATACGGAATTAATCATTTCCGAAATTCAAGATCGCACGCATAGGGAACCGAACTTAATTCTATTCAAGTCTGCAAATATTTCTGACAAAAAAAATCATGATAGAAGTGCAATACACAGAATACTTGAAATTGTTTCTTCTATTACAATTAAAGAAACAAATATAATTCACCTAGGTCGCTCAACTTGTGACAATAAAATACGCCCTATTAAAAAAATCTGTTACAGCAATTTGCCTGAAATCATATATAATCCGAATTACCTTCAATCAGCAACATTTCAAGATTTTCTCAATTTCATTCATATACTCCAATTTAATACTGTACTAAACAGCAACAATAGACTTCTAGATATGGCTCTGTCAAATATATCTATGCTGATGATTCTATCTTTAGCATTGGTCCGGTCCATCCTGCACTTTATATACAACTAAAAGCTATAACTTTAATAAAGGAAATTTCAGTAAGCTTTACTCACTGATATATGAGTTTAACTGGAATCAACTCGAAATAGTCGATAATGTAAAGTTGCTTGTGACTTTTTTCACGCAATTCTTTACTCATTTCTGGATGAGTGTGTACAACTTAGGAAACCACGGAAAAGTTCATACCTTCCCTTGGTTTCTTCTGATTTAATTACGGATATTAAAGAGAAAATTAAATTGTTAAAAATGCATAACAAATATCCAGCTAACAATATCTATTTCAATTTCAATAAATATAAACTCTTCCGCACTCAAGTTAAGTCTAAAATTAAACAGTCTTATGTTCATCAGGCGGAAAACTCTCTTTCATCTGATCCCAATAAATCTTGAAGCTTCGTTAACTTGCAAAAAAATCAATCTCGAATACCATCTACTATGATACTTAATAACATTACTCTCGATAATCCTGTTGATATTGTTAACGGCTTTGCTTCAAATATCAAAAGTGTTTATTCTTCCCGCTATGACACAAACTTGCTTCAAATTGATCCAGTTACGAACAATATCACTTCACTAAATTAAGTTTTTCGTGACCAAATTATTAGTGTTATCAAGAAAATGGAAAAGACACATCTTCAGGCTCTAATTTAATTCCCTCCTTTTTAATCAAAGACTGCGTCGGTAGGTTATCCAACGCATTTTTTCATTTATTTAACTTGTTTCTCCTCTTGTTCTTATCCAGATCACAGGAAAGTTGCAAGCATTGTTCCAATTCATAAAAAAGGCATAATATAAACAACTACAGACTCATAGCTATTCTTTCAAATACAAGCTAGATTTTGAAAGCCTAATCTACCGATTACTATACTCCGATATAAAGAACTTAATTTCGCATAACCAGTATGGGTTCATGGAGAAACGCTCTACGGTTACCAATCTTCTTTTGTTTATACAGTTTATATCGCAGGAGCTAGATTCATCTAAAGAAGTGGGCGTTGCACACACTAATTTCTCGAAGGCGTTCGACTGTATAAATTTTAAAATTATCATTTACAAGTTAGATTTCTTCGGAGTATCAACTCCTTTAAAATGACTCATAACATCCTGTTTGCAGAATAGGACTCTAGTCATCGACTTTTGGGGTTTCCAGGGTTCTAACTTAGAGCCACTTCTCTTCTTGATCTTTATTAATGATATTGTGCTGTAACAAATGTTAATGATTGCGTGTCACTCCAGGAAAACTTAAACGCAATCAATGAATGGTGTACATCCAGTCAGCTGTTCCTTATTGTGGATAAGTGTAAAATAATCTCTTTTTTTCGGAAATATCCGCTGTATTCGCATATTATATAAACAAAAATTTACTTCAACGTGACACAATGATCAAAAACTTGGGTATTATATTTGATGCAAAATTAACTTTCAACCTCCATGTTAACGATATAGTATCCTAGTCGTTAAAAATGTTAGTATTTATAAAAAGGAAAACGATAATTTCACTAGTCTACATTCTATCATAATTTTATATTATTTTTTTGTCAGATCAAAGCTGGAATATAGCAGTAGCATTTAGAATCCTTTTTATAATAAGTATGATTCATTAAATGAATCTGTTCACTTCAACTTTCACTACGTTCCTTTGCTTGATTGTTTTAAATTCACTCAACTTTCTTTACGGCGCGGCGTAAGAGTGCTCAGCTCAACCTCCTTTACAAGTTCATGTGTATGCCTTCTGTCTCTTTATAATATATATCATAGCTATCTAAAAACTTCTTTAAAGTAGATGAGATATTTTTGGTAATTTTTTGCCCTTTTATAATTTTCAGTTCACTTGTTATGTCATCGACAAATATATAATGTGTATCAAGATATGCTTGAAACTGTAATATTTGAAAAACTGCAGCAAACATAGAATGTATTCTTTTATACCGATTGTAATGTGTGCCAGTAAGGAAACCCTTTAATGACCCAGAATTTCAGATTCAGTAAGAATGTAAGGTCCACCAGATTCTTTAATGTACCTACTTTTCAACAGCTTTAAAAAATGACATCTGCACATGAAAAGCTCCAAGCTGAATAAATACGTTATTATATTTGGGGAACTCTTCATTTTGAATTTGCATAGCAAGTTTTTCAATAGCCAGATTGTACGTAACTGAAATATAAGGCTGGTTACATTGAGTGGCTACATTTTCCGCTACATTTAAGGTGTGGGCCATAACTGATAGGCTTGTAGGGAATTCATTTATAGGTTGTAAATAACAAATATTTTGTACAGGTAAAGCGTCGTCACTTTTTAGGTTATTCCAAGCTACCCACATAGGTATTTCTGTATCTAATAATGCAAGCGAGATGATCCAGAAGTTATCTAGTTGTCGAATGTATTCATAGATAATGATGCAGGTAATTGAATAATTTTGTTCTATTTTGGTTTTTTGTAATATGGTTCAATTTCGGTATCTAAAATATCATACATTCTCCAGCGTTTTCTTTGAGGGTAGTAGCAAGTGTAGTTGTGGAAGAATCACCTGTACTTTGAGAAATATCAACTCCTATTTTGTTACACTATTTCGAGAGTAGAATGTAACGTATCTTTTCCGCTTAAAGTTTCAACAAATCGGTCAAAATTATCAAATGCAAGAGCTGTTGATAAATCTGGTTTTTGTTCAATACCGTACGGGGGTCATACAATTACCTTCAAAGGAAAAGTATGTTAATTAGGTTAACGAATAGCTTATGCTATGTCCCAGTTTAATATATTGATAACTTTTCGACTCCCTGTAATGCTTTTCATTACCATACAAAGCTGCATATGTTTTGAAGTCTTAACACGTCCATTTGTTACCAAATTTATGGCATCTTGGATAAGAGATTCAAGTTGAACCCTTTTACTTTCTTCAAGACGCCTATAAAATGGTCCACGTATTAAATTTGTAAAAAACTTGTGTACTACTGGTGGTATACTGCATTCGCCTTTATATATGTCTTTTAACATTATTTGATTGGGCAGGGGAGTTTTTCAATGTTCAGTATTTCTGTACGCAAATTAAACGCCACGTTTTGAATGTCTGTTTCTAAGTTTCTGGCTTTGCTTATACAGATACGTACTGCATTTCTATAATCTATTTTATTTGTATGAATAATAGTCTTTCCGCTATATTTATTAAATGCAATTTGGCCCTAATATATTTGAATTAATTTTCATAATAAATGGAAATTTGAATAGTAATTTTATTTTGAGTATTTCGTTGTGACAAATTCAATAAAATATTGACGGTAAATTCGGTGAATACTTGTTAAAAAGAAAGCATCTTCGTTTTCTACGATATGAATTTTTGACAATAGCTTTTGATCGTTCAACACATCTTATCTTCGAAAAATTTTGGCTGTCAAGCGCTTAGACGGATCCGTTTTTTATTTATATATATATATATATATATATATATATATATATATATATATATATATATATATATATATATATATATATATATAAATACTTTATTGCAAAAGATCCATTATTTTTTTTAAGTTACCGGTGCTAGGATTTAAAATAAAAGTCATTTTCATTCTAGTAGTTCTTTCCGCACATTTGCTATGACTTTTGTATTCATCCACATCTTGATTTTCATTTGTGGATAAAGTTTCAAGAAAAAGATACGTTTGTATATCATTGTTCGTTATAGTCTCCTTTTTATCTTTTTTAATTGCAGTAAATTTTCTATAACAACTGGAATGATATCCTAAATTTGAGAAGTCGTGTTGCTGCGGAAATTGTATATCAGCATATTTCATTTTATATTTTCTTCTACAAGTCAGAGCTAACTGACATTTCTTGAAAGTTTCTGCTGAAAATTTTTTTGTATGGCCTATTACATCTATAGTTCCTAAATGAATACAACAGTTTCTTTAATTCCAGACGAAGTACTTTAAACTGGTATGAATGAGGCACTTAGCGGTTGATTTTGAACCTTTTTTGAAAATTATAGCGAGTAAAGGCGACCAGTTAAGGCTGGCAGACGAGTGGTTTTTCATTTAGAATGGACAGTACTACATGCTTAGGGTGTCAAACCTTTGGTACGTTATGAGTCACTTGTTTTTACTGCCAGCTCTTGGTCTAGGATATTTGCAACCAAATGTCGGCACCACTGACTATCATATAGTTAGGAACAGTGTGTTTAAGGTACTTGTAAAGAGAATGCTTGTTGTGAGTTTTGTATAAGCAATATACGTTAATAAAGTAGTTGATCGAAGCAAACAAGTGCGCATTTCATAAGTATAAAATACACTAGCTTAACAGATAACAGGACCATTATATTTTGTTATTACATATTATGTTCATATTACAATTATTAATGTTACAATTAATAATTATAGATTTTTTATTTTAGTAATGTTATGTTAGAAAATATTGGATGGGTGGCGCACTAATTGGCGATGCCACTGATACGAGGGCAGGGTGAAAAGTCCCTGAAAAATAAAACAGCTGGCGCCACAATCGCAAATCTCATGTGACATTTGTGATGTACCATCTTTAACTAGAACGCATTAAAATTTTCAGACTGATATGCCATTCAATTTTGTTTTGACACCCATCGAAAGTAAGCAACCTTGGAGATTTTTGAAAACATGGAAAAAAGTGAATTTCGCGCCTTGATTAAACATTATTTCTTGCGTGGAAAAAACATTACGCAAACCAAAGCATCGCTTGTTAAACATTATGGAGACTCCTCACCATCGATTGGAACGATTCACAAGTGGTTTACTGATTTTCGTTGTGGTAGTATCACCACAAAGGACGACGAACGTTCTGGTCGTCCAGAGGTTACAACGCCAGAAATCGTCGATAAAATCCATAGTATGATATTGGACGATCGGCGAGTTAAAGTGCACGAGATTACTGAGGCTATGAGCATCTCAATCGAACAGGTACGGAACATTTTGCATAAATTTTTGGATATTTGAAAGCTATCTGCCAAATGGGTGCCGCATTTGCTCTCTGTTGACAACAAGCGCGGCCGTGTGACAAGTGCAAAGGACTGTTTGGCGATGTTCAAGCGCAATAAGAAGGACCATATTCTCCAGATTTGGCCTCCTGCGATTTTTATCTATTTCCAAACTTGAAGAAATGGCTCGGCGGAAAGAGATTTGGCTCCAACGATGAGGTCATCGCTGAGACAAACGCCTATTTTGAAGGATTGCCAAAATGTTATTATTTTTAAGGGATCGAAAAATTTGAAAAACTTTGGACGAAGTGTATCGAGTTACAAGGAGATTATGTTGAGAAATAAAATATGTTTTGACCAAATAAATCATTTCTTATTTCATTTTTCAGGGACTTTTCACCCTGCCCTCATATTTACTAACCATTCACCGTGCACAGTAAGTAAATAATATAGATCAAAGTCCTGTTTATTTTGGCAACAATTTGACAGCTGTTAATTTCGAAACCTATTTTTCTTTTTTTGTATAGGTATTGTAAAAAATAGGTTACTACCCTTGAACTGTAAGTGAATTTTTATGTCGCCAATGTTTAGGAAATCTCGCCCATACGTTCCTCGATTTCTCAAATTACATTGTTGACCTAAAAACTGTCACTTACAGTTCATGGCACGTATAATGCTATTAGAAATAATTTTTGAAAAAGCTATGAGCGTTCGTCGGGATTTGAACCCAGAACCTTTCATTCGCATGATGACTACTCTAACCAATTGAGCTACAAATACTCGGCGAATACTCATGCTTTTTAGTGCAATCTTTAGTTGAAGAAATGTAAAGTGACATGGGTTGCGTCAATTCGTTGCAAGTCAACAACCTAGTATGCAATTGGGTGAATTCCCTGGGTGATGATACGAGTATTATAAGAATTTGTGTATTGACACAATTGTCTATTGGTAGATATTACAAATAGTTTTTGAGAAAAGATTGCACGAAAAAGCATGAGTATTTGCCGAGTGTTTGTAGCTCAATTGGTTAGAGCAGTCACCATGCGAGTGAAAGGTTCTGGGTTCAAATCCCGGCGAACGCTCATTGCTTTTTCAAAAATTATATCTAATATTTACCAACAGACAATTGTGTCAATAAACAAATTCTTATTATGATGATAATAATTAATGAGTTTATTATATCATTAGTGTGTTAATGAACTACATGAACTAATTCAACTATATAACTGCAAAGCAATTATATAATAAGACGTTATTCAAGTAGTCGTAGACAAAAGACTTTATACACATATACTCATTGTTTTGTAAATTCAACAACTTTCATAGGGTAGAAAGCTCAGTGGTATCGAGTCGGCCTATGAATCCTGAGAACCCTGGTTCGATTCCCACAGCCGATATACTTTTTCGCCGCATAAAATTACCCCTGTGGCTCCCTCACCACTAACAGCTTTGAAAGCCGTGATTTGACGGCTGGTAACCGCATTTCACGCACACAAAAAAAAACAATTATCGAGATCTGCTTCGGCAGAGTACCATACACAGTAATAGATAAAAAACGTGATGATATATTTATTTATAAATATTTTTTATCTTAATTTTTGTTAAATCTAAATAAGCTCTTTACTGTATTGGCGTTTAAAACGTTTTAAAGTAAACTTTGATGCAGTTTACTATAGTACGTTACTGCTATATGGAGAATCGTAAACTGTCATAGCATATAAACTTTCATAATCATTACACACCAAAACTTTCTTGGTTATGACGGTGACAGCTCGCGTAAATTTATTAGGACACAAGTTCGCACTTTGCAGGAAAGACGGCCCACAGGGTCCTTTAAATTGTAATCTCGACCTACTCGGCTGTGACTTTTATAACGAAATTTTAGAAATATTTCAGTTTTATACTTAAATTGTGTTACTTTAAAACTCTCACATATTTAAAATAGGATAATAATAAACAACGAAATGGAAACTTTCGTACTATTACTATATCATGACAAAGAGATATATACGTCTCCGAGAGAAAAATGGATTCGCTCACTTAAGTATTCCGGAAACCAATATCTTGACAAAAAATCTGCCTTTGAGATATTTAGGTAAATGGCTGGAGAATATCGCGTTATAGTTAGAAAATCCTTCTTCTTTTCTGGATAAATAAAATTTTTCAAATAACTAGAGTGTGCTATGTGTCTACAGATACAATGCTTTAATAGCAACAGCCTTACTTTTACTTGTGAACGTTAGCAAAAACTTCAGAATATTGATTTCGAATTAAGACGGTTCATCAATCTCAATAACCGTCGCTACCATTTGCGATTTAGCAAAAACTAAACTATCGATGTCAACCGAAAAAATAATTGGGTCAGATTGAAAAAATCATCCTACTCAATGTGTGCCATGATCATGAAACGCAAGCTATACACTAGTGGCGACTCGTGGTTTAGACAACTGGATTGGCGAAAAAACAAAGATACGTATTATTAGAAAGCAGAGTGGTATTCCCACTATAATAATTTTTTTTTATATTTAACGAACATACAATAAGCTGTCAATATTAAAAAAAAAACCTGTCAATCAACGGTCTCTAAAGCTCCTGACACATATAGCGTCAAGACTCCGAGTCTACCATTTGACTGCCAAAAATAGAAACGCCTCTATTTTCAGCAGTCAAGACTGCCGAAAACCAACTTCATTATGATGCTGGTTTTTTCGCTATCTTCCTTTTTTGTTTGACGTATGAATTATTATTGTTTATGTTCTTGTTTGATATTTTGTACATTTTTATAGTTAAATTCATTTACTTTATACATAGTTATATACTTTTCAGTTTTCATATTTCATTTATAGATCATGTCAATTTTTTTAATTTAATTTTTTGTTTTATTAATCCTAGTTTATAGTTTTTATATTTCTTAATAGTCTATAAATATTTTAAATAATACATTTAAGTTTTTATATTTCATTTATAGTTCATGTAATTTTTTTTTTAATTTAATTTTTTGTTTTATGTTTCATAGTTTATAGTTTTTATATTTATTAATAGTCGATAAACATTTTAAATAATACAAATTAACAAATAATACGTTAAAATTAACAAATATTTAATTCTGACTGTCAGAAACACTGACTCTATATGTGTCACCCGTTTTGGACGTGACTCTCAGTTTTTCAGTAGTTTGTAGCGGACTCGGAGTCTTGACGCTATATGTGTCAGGGGCTTAAGATAGTTTTAGTAACTCATAGCTATCCATAATTTTATTGTCTCTAACATTAAAATTATACGAAACAAGATTAAATATAATAGAACAATAAATAAAACATTTCAATTATTTACAAGTCTTAAATGTGAAATACATTTTAAAAATAAATTCTTATTTAAAGGCTTCGTTAATTCATTTGCAATTTGATCCTGTGTGTTGACGTATTTCACTATGATGATACCTTCACAGAGGTGAAAGTAAATTTATTTTCTTACCACTACGCTAAGAAAAAAAAGTTTTATATTTTATACATAGAATTGATCAAAGTAATTTATAACTCTGAGAGGAGTATCAAGAGTTGGTTTTACAAGACAGACGGGTTATTTGAATTTATGAAATAATAAAACGCTGTGTAATACTTTCCATTTATGAAAATAGCATATCAAAAGAATAAGGATTATGTTGGTTTAACAGTAAATAAATATATTATTAATAAGGTCAAGTGTTTTCACTGCGACTGTATATTTCACTTTCACGCCAAAGTAGAGCCACGCCATTTGTTATATACCTGAATGGGGGGAGTTAAAGCGCATTCCAGTCACGGTTTTACTTTGGTTTGTGGCGTTCTATATGCAATACTTATTTTAATAATATTAAAAAAAAAATGTATTTCAGGTAGGTTCAGGTACAATACTTTCGAATATTTATAATATTATATATTATATACTGCACTGTTAAAATTGTCAACTTTTTTTCTTTTCCTGTCATTCCTTCTCACAAGTTCGCTAATCGCCTTTTTCCTAACTACGATTTAATATATGGCTGGAGATTAAATATCGTAGTCGAAGGACCAGTAGTTGAAATAAATATTAATTGTGAAATATAGGAAACTGTAAGTTCAGAGCGCAAATCAGTAAAAGTAACAGAACATAATTTATTATGCAAACCTCGGAATTGAGCTCGTACAATTTTCATGTTACGATTGTATAAAATTTGAAAATTATGTCTTCGCACTTATTTGTAAAATTTTCTTACCAGTACTCCGTACCGGCTCTATTTCTCTTACCGGTACAGCGTACCAGACCGTACCGGCCTACTTTCTCCACTGTACCTTCGTCTATTTTGTCTCGAATGAAGTGATTCCTAATATCCGTGTGTCAATCGTTTATTATTTTCTAGATTTTTTTTAAGATACAAATTTGAAGGTGTTGACGTGAAACGTTTTAGGCCAATAAATTTATGTTTAAGTCTGTTATTCAAACACTGTGGGACTGATAATCCAGGTAAACCTAGAGAATTCCGAAGGAGGTACAACATATATTATGGATAATAGCAGCAAAAGTATCCTTTTTAATAATTTATGCAGAAAACTAATAATTAAAATTTCTAACCAAAAAAAAAAAAAAAAAAAAAAACCTTGACTCACTGTCACATCACGGATCCACGTCCGCTGGTGGAACAAGTAGCGGCGTCTGTTGATACTAATAAAAAAAATATAATAAAAATAAGAAATAACTCCGAAACCAGTCTTGCACTACAGTAAAACTGGTACATAAGAACCAATTTAGTTTTTTAATAAGACGGCTACATAACAACCAAGGTGCTAACATCTATAAATGAGCTACAAACAAAAAGACAGAGCACAAAACGTGTCCGGTCTAGACGACATCAATAAAAGGAAACGAGAAAGCACTGAATACAAAGGCATATCAACCGAAACTAATATTTTTAAACCTAGTAAACTCACAAAGAGGTCGCCAAAGAAACAAGAAGAAAACTCAAACGAAAATAAAGAAGAAAATATGAATCAAATTATGCTAATGCTCCAGAAAATGTGAACAGAAAATAATAACAACAAAGAAGAAATGCTAAAAGAAATCCGCAATAACAATGAAATGATAAAGAAGCTTGAAGATGGCATGAAAGACAAAGAACAAGAATGGAAATTGGAAAAAATGGAACTAATGAAACGCATTGAAAAAATAGAAATGAGAGAAGAAGAGAGAGAAAAACGCCTGAGGAAGAATAGTGTAGTTATTAAAGGAATAAAATTAGAAAACCCTAATGTAAAAGAGGCCATAACAGAATGGCTTAAAAATGTAATGAGTGCAGAACCAAAAATTGCAGAAACATATAAAATAAACAGAGGTGAAAAAGAATTAATTATAGTTAATCTGCAAAATTGGGAGGAAAAACAAAAAATAATGAAAAATAAATACAGGCTACAGGGAAAAGAAATTTATATAGATTATAATCTTACAGTAAAAGAAAGAGAAATACAAGCAAAACTAAGAGAAATTGCAAAAAAAGAAAGAAGTAGTGGTAAATTAGTAACAGTAGCATATAAGAAAATTAAGATACAAGGGAAATGGTACTCATGGAATGAATCAAATAACCAAATAGAACAAACACCGCACTCAAAAAACGACACAGCGTAAAGAATGACGAATTAAATACCGACTCTCAACAACGTAGAAGAAATACAAGAAAATAATTTAATTATTGCAGGTGAGTTTAACGCAAGAATAGGCGAGGAGGGTTCAATCTGCGAAAGTAATAATGAAGAGGACAACAAACGCAAGAAAAAAGACAAAGTTAAAAATGCTGAAGGAGCAACACTTATAAAATGGACGGAAGATAAAGGATGGAATATATTAAACGGAAATATGGTAGGAGATGAGAAAGGAGAATATACGTATATTAACAGTAGGAATCAAGCCTCAGTAATTGACTATGGGATAGTTAATAATCAAGCTCTGTATAAAATTAAAAAATTCGAAGTAGAGGAGCGAATTGAATCCGAACATTTACCTATTGTAATAACCCTAACAAATCGAACAAATTCACAAGCTACAATACGAGAAGAATGAAAAATAATTAATTGGAATAGTGAAAACACAAGAAAATATAAAGAACAAATTGAAAACTTAATCTCAACGAAAATACACGACAACATCGACAATGAAGAAATAGATGAAACAATGTTATTAGTTAATGAGGCAATAATAAGTATAACTAAAAAAATAAGACCAGGTAACATCCGTAAAAACGACTGGTGGGATAAACAGTGTAAGGAAAAAAAGATGGAAGTAAGAAGCCACTTAAGAAGGCTAAGAAAAGGACAAATATCTACTGAGGAATATACCATTAAAAGTAAAGAATATAAAATGTTGCTGAAAGAAAAGCAAGTTAAATTTAAAGAAAAAGTAATATCAGAACTACACAATATAAGAACAGAAACTCAGACATGGAAATATATAAATAAAGAACGTAAATCATATAAAGAAATTGACGACAACATAAGCCTGGCGGAATGGAAAAAACATTTTGTCAATTTATTACAAGACAAAGAAGAAAAACCAAATTTAGAACTGCTAGATAATAATTCAACTCAAATAACGCCCGAAATAACAGAGGAAGAAATTGCATGCCACATTAAAAACTTAAACAAGAATAAGGCGTGTGGAGAGGATGGAATTCCTAACGAGGCATGGATATATGGGGGCAAAAAACTAAACTATGTAATTACAAAAATTATAAATAGTGTATGGAGCGGACGTAGTTTTCCAAAACAATGGCGCAAAGGAATAATCATCCCAATCCACAAGAAAGGCGACACCAAAATACCAGAGAACTACAGAGGTATAACGCTACTAAACACCATATACAAACTATACGCCATGATTCTGGATCGACGTTTACAAGACGAAATAGAAAGCCACCAAATCCTACCGGACACACAATCAGGATTCAGAAAAGGGCGCAGCACAACAGATAACATTTACATTCTTAATCATGTAAATGAACAAGAAATATCAAAAGAAAGAGGAAAATTGTACGCATTTTTTGTTGACTTAAAAGCTGCGTTCGATACAGTAGACCGTGGAATACTACTAGATATCATGAGAAAGAAGAACATAGACTCCCATTTAATTAACAAAATAAAAGAAATATATAATGAAACAACAAATTCAATAAGAACAGGCGAAAAATATTCAGAAGATTTCTGGACAATAAAGGGATTACGGCAAGGTTGCCCATTGAGTCCAACACTGTTCTCCATCTATTTATCAGATACAGAAGAATACCTCAGCAAAGAACAAACAGGCGGTGTGGTGGTGGGGAGGAAAAAATTCTGGACACTATCGTACGCGGACGATTTGGTGCTATTCGCAAAATCGGAAGAAGAAATGAAATCATTATTAAGGAGGTTAGAAAAATATTTGAAGAAAAAAATGATGGTTCTTAATATACAAAAATAAAAAATGATGAAATTTCGGAAAGGTGGCGGCAGAGACAAAAAAATCGAATGGACATGGCAAGGATACCCAATAGAAAATGTAACAGAGTTTAGATATTTAGGATACACATTTAAACAAAACAACAATGAAGAGAAACATATAGAAAATCAAATCAAAAAGCGAACGTAGCAATGAGCGAAGTTTGGGGCATTGCAGAGAGAAAATTTCCCAACAATTTTAAAATAAGAATGATGCTATTTGATACAATTGTAAAAAGTATTTTAATGTATGGGGCAGAAATATGGGGTTGGTTGGAAAGTAGTAAACTAGAAAACATCCAGACTAGATATCTGAAGTGGACACTAGGCCTGGAAAGGCACACACCACACTACATTATTATGGAAGAGACAAATCGAGATAAAATGAGAATAGAAACGGGTCTGCGAGCCACGAAATATGAAGAAAAAATAAGAAAATACGACACAGAGAGTATTTTATACCAATGCTGGAAACAAACGATGAAAAATGAAAAAAGAAATACAGGAGGAAAAAAAAGGGATACTAAAAGAAGAGAATACTACGAAAGAAATGGATATTCAGTAACCCAAGTAGAAATATACAGAAATAACAACATCGAAATAAAGGAAGAACTGAAAAGAAGAGATAAACAGCTACAGAAACAGGAACAGAACAATAAAATAACAGAGTCAAAATATAATCCAGTATATAAACACTTACGAACTGCAAACACGCCAATCTATCTCATAAAGGAGAATAAGAAAAATTTAAAAGCGATAGCAAGACTAAGATGTGGAAATGAGATAATTGGTAACAAGTACTGGCTTGGCGAAAATGAACGAAAATGCCGTTTATGCCAACAAGGTAGCGAGACAATTCAACATCTTATGTACAACTGTAGAGAACTAGCCAGATAAGAGCACAGCATTTATTACGTATTAAACGAATTAGGAAGTGGAGAAGCATGGATCTGAAGAGTAAAAAACAAGAGAAGAAATATTAAAATAGTAATACTAACTTGTACATATTTTGTAACATATACATAAATAACTACAGACAAAACACTTATTATAGTATGCCTTCATTTTTATTTATTTTTTATTGTATAATTAGAAATGTAGAATTCTAAACCGAAAGGTACGAATTTAATAAAGAATCTAATCTAATCTATTATTTTCTAGATTCTTTGAAACTTTATTTGCTCCTTGATTATCTTCATAAATAAATGCAGGATCAATAACTCCAGGGTCATACATCCAAATAAAAAATTTCTGATACAATAGGCTTCGGTTGCCGCATTTCTCAATACCATACTCGTATATTCTGATTCTGTTGATGAGAGAGCAACTGTTTGTTGCTGTCTAGATGCCCAAGTTACTGAGTACATCTTTACTTGTAAAATAAATCCAGTGGTTGATTTTTTGTCTAACAAATCTCTCGTTGGGCAAATTCTCGTCTCGTTTGTAGACTAAACTAAAATCCAAAGTTCCTTTAAACAACCGCAAAACACGTTTTAATGCTGACTATAATTCTTCACTAACGTAACTCTGATACCGACTTAAGATGCTGACTGATGCAATCAAATCTGGACGAGATCCGAGCATCGCGTACATTAAACAACCAATGAGTTGTCGACAACGTGATTCAATTCTAATTTTTTTAGAGATTTAGTTAGCTCGTAGACAGTACCTGTATTTTGAGATGTACCTTCCGGATTTGACATATAAACATTTTCTTTGATATCACCATATAGAAATGCTTTACATACATCCATCAGCCAAATATAATAATTTAACTGATTTGCAACAGAAAGAAGAATTTTCATTGTATTTATTTCGCAACAGGAGAATAAATTTCTCCTAAATCGAAATCATTTCTTTGCTAAAATCCTATCGCAACTAGACGGGCTCTATACTGTACAAGCTGTGCTAATTCATTTCTTTTCACCTTTAATACCCATTAACTTCTAATTACTTGACAATTATCTGGTGGGGTTACATCTGCCCAAGTATTATTTTCAGCTAAAATTTCCAATTCTGCTGCTACAGCTTTCTTCCAAAGTTCAGTATTTGAGCTATTCATAACTTCCTGATAAGTCAATGGTTCATCGATTTCTGTAATTCCAAAACAACAGATTTCATGATCTTCTATTTCATTAGGCTTTCTAACTCACTTCTATTTCTCAACCTACTCGATACATTTTCTTCATAGGAATTTTTAGTTTATTCTGTCTCTCGTTCTATATTTTAATTTTCAGTTAATTCTCTTTCTCGTTCTATATTTTCATTTTCAGTTGATACTGTTTCAAGTTCCATATTTTCTTCTTTTTTAACTTTATTTGTCAAGACTTTAATTAGTTCAGTATTATTTTCAACTTGTGCTTCAGGTTCAACATTATTTGGTATAAATTTTACATTTACTGCTACTTAAATTATTTTCTTTTGCTAGATATGTATATTCGATGTGCTTTTGAGTTTTTTTGGTAGCCAACAAAAATTCCCTTATTGTTTTTCGGATCTCATTTTCTTCTCAGTTCTTTCGGTACATGTACAAAAAACTTCAGAATAAGAAAGCAGGAGAAGAACAAATAAAATTTTATAAAAAGATGAAAGAGTGGACAATGAAAGATAATAAGGCACAAGAAATTATAATAACCAGACTAGAATATGGTTCAATGGCTCATTTATTAACTTGTGATTATTCTAAAGAAATGTGAGATATATTATTGTCTGTTTTGGAGCTCAAATCAGAAATTAGCATACATCTTTTGCAACAAAAATTTTTCAATTTTCCTTATTCTAAAGAAGTAATTGCTTTTTTTATTTCAAAAATACAAGATATAGCAAATCAAATGAAACAGTTTAGAAAAATTATATTTGAACAACTCTTAATGACGAAAATAATGTCTCTATCAGAGTGCTATAAACATTTTGTATCTGGGTGAAAGTTATTTCCTTTAAATGATCAAAAGTTAACAGAATTAATGTCAAGGTTGCTAATTGAAGACGAGAGATTAAAAGAAGAAGAAGTAGAATAAACTGAATTATTTACTAATAGGACCAATAAAATAATAATATGTTTCAATTGTGGAAAGACTGGTCTTATTCAGAAAAATTGTTATAAAAATAGAAACCATCCAGAAAAAACTTGTATTTACTGTAATATACCCGCCCATCGTAAGAAATATTGCAGAATAAAGCAAAAGAAATTTTTCATGAACAAACAAGAATAATAAACAAGGAAGAAGTAGTCACAATAGCAATGCTTTTGCCAATTTCGACATGATTACTTAAGATATTTAAAAAGGAGGATGGTATTTAGATAGCGGTGCTTCAGAACACATATGCTCACGACACGATATGTTCGCAGAGTTAAATATGCTTCAAGAGGAGAGAAAAGTAATTATGGTAATTGTTTTCTGTTGACAGTGAGTGGAGTTGGCGAAATACAAGTTTATGCTTTTAATGATGAATCTTGGGTTGCAACCACAATTTCAAATGTTTTATATGTTCTAGAATTAAAATTTAACTTGTTTTCTGTCAGTAAAATGTTGAAAGAGGAATATAAAATGACATGGAATGCACAGAGTTGTGAATTCATCAAAAATAATCAAATTTGTGCTATTGGTTCAGAAATTGAGTAGCTATACAAAATTAATTTTAAATTTAAACATAAAACAGCGGGAGTTGTTGAAAAATAAACATAAAAAATTTGACATGAGAAACAATCATGAGAATATCAGTCAGGTACGAAAACTTCTTAAAATATATGAGATTAATTTAAAAGAAGATAAACAATTCTCCTGAAGGAAAACAAAAAAGAACAACATTTGTTCAAGTACTCACAAAACTAAAAAGATATGTGAGTTTATCCATGCAGATGTTTGTAGACCAATGGAGAAAATGTCAATAGGTGGATCAAAATACTTTCTTCTGTTGAGAAATGATTACTTAAAATACAGATTTCTTCATTTTCTGAAACATAAATCTGATGTTGTACAAAATATGAAAATGTTTCTAAGATTTATCTGAAAGTTACTGGAAATGCTGTGCAAATAATCTAAACAGATAACGGTTTAATATTTTTGAAATCTGGTATGAAGAAGGTATGTGAAATGTTTCAAATACGTCATCAGAGAACAGCGCCTCACTGCCCGGAACAAAATGGAAAAGCCAAGCGTGAGATGAGAAGGATTGTCGAATCATAACTATGTTAATGGCCGAAAATATGGATAATATTTTTTTGGCGGAAACGGTAAACACTGGAGTATATATTTTAAACAGAACTGCTACCAGTAATAAAGAAGGAAAACTTCTCTATGAATTATAATTTAACACCACGCTAAACATAACCCATAATTCATATGGGATTTTTGATCTTTTTATCAAATTGTATTTGTTCTTCTCCTGCATTCTTCACTGGAATCGGCTTTTCTCCATTTACAACGCTGAATACTTCTTTCGTTTTAAAAATAATTTTTACCTGGAACTTCCACATATTCCAATTACTACCATCTTTCAACTTAGCACTTAAATTCAGTGTTTGTTGATCCTCTTAAAGATAAAAGTTTATTTGCAAATGTTAATTCTAAATTTTGAAATTAAGAGTGCTAGTAGTAATAAAAAATAGAAAAGAATCATCTTTTGTATCTTATATTTATCATAATTCTTATTAAATTCAATAGGTTATGGGCCCAGGCACCTAACTTACTGAGAGCAAAGAGAAAGCAAGAGATTTTTCTGGTGTGAAATATTGTTGAAATCAGCATTTAAATGGATTTCGCAAAGCACATTAAACCACTGACTGGTGAGAGTGTCTGGCCGGTGTGGAAAAGGGAAATTAGGAATTTACTTGATTATCATGATGGAGCTTTGGATGCAATCGATGGAAAAATTGTGAAACCGGAGCCATTACAACAAAATGCCACAGAAGCTGATGTTAAGAAGCACAAGACTTAACTAGCTTATGAAATTCAGTAACATAACAACATTTTTGGAAGTGAATGTTTCATGCCAACCAATAGCAGTGTAAGATTTTACAAAGCAGAAGCTATGACAACAAGACGAGAACCACAAGCAGCATGATATTTATAACCAGTCGGTACGAAACGTGAGTGTATTATCGATACATCCTATTGACAGTTCATAAGTAAAAAGAGAAAAATGCACCAAAGCAATTATTATCAACTGTAACAACAAATAAATAAATATAAAATGCTGTAATTTTTTTTTTGTATTAAAATTAATATATTTTACTGATCGAAATAATAACTATCATAGTTTTTGCTTTCTCATTCGTGCGACCATCTTTGTCTACGCCTGCGACCATCTCTATTTACGCGTGCGACCATCTCTGTCTATCCGTGCAACGTTGCCAAGCATTTCTGACAGTTTCATTGAAAATCATAGAATAACCAACTTTCATCGCCAATTTCTTTGAAACTATTTCGGTAAGGCATGGATTTTTTAATTCTCATACCTTTATCTGTACATGATGTGCTGTGTGTTAGTTTTTTGTTAAAAAATAACTACAATATATGAATTTATTACGCAGTAAGCTGCCTCTCGAGGTACGGTTCCTATAACGCCAATGCATTTTTGGTCGACTTTAACTTTACTCAGCTAAACTTTAAAAAAAAAATGCATACTAGTGTAGAAACATGCGCCACTACTAGTTTGTTAGTTGTGAAAAAAGTAATTGTTAATGTAATTTTAATTACATGAAATAAATAAGGAAATTAACAGCTACATGCATACATTAATTAATTTATTACAGACTTTTCAATTACAGAAAGAATGTAATTGAAATATTAAATTAATAATTACATTTGCGGAAAATGTAACTAATTACATAATTTAATTACATACTACAATAGTTTAATTTTTAAGTCACTTATTTATTTTTTATTATTATTATTATTTTCTTAATGTTCGTTATAGAAGCGTACTCGGCCTTTAAAAAAATTGTCACGAAAATTTAATATTCAGATTGGAATTTACTATTTATTCCGTGTTATATTTGGATGGACAAAATTTAAAATACATATACTATATAATAGTATATTGAAACTCAAGTTTAGAAGGCAACCTATTGTAGCACTAGTTTCGAAAATTGGACACGAGCCGCGTAGCGGCCGGCGAAGGGACAAACAAACGAGTGCAAGAATTGTCTTCTGTAACGAGTGTTTTATACTATTTTCTCTATTTCAGCTTTCCTTTGCATAATTTATTTACAATAATAATTAATAATAAGAGAATTTTTTAGTAGAATAGTTAAATTGGCGACATTGATTTGCAATTGATTTTGGTTCGTTGCCTAGATATTTGTAGAAATTGTGTTTCTTTATTTTGTCAGTTGCCTAGATATTTTGTGTATTTAATGCAGTTATAACAATCTATGATAAAAATATGTCACCAAAAATCGTTTAAGAATGAAGATCATTCTAGCATCAATATGCGTGAGAGAATATGTTATTCTAATGCCGAAACAGAGAAACATTTATATTGTTTTTGAAATAACTTACGCCAACCTATTTTTTCACATTTCCTTCCATTTTTTTTCTCAATTCTTGGCGACAGTTTGGTTTTCTAGCGATTATTTTATTGGTGCAAGAGCATAGTTTATTGAAGAACAAGCACCAAAGTTACATAGAAAGATGTGGAAATACAGCATCATATCATGTGCATGTTTAATTATTCATAGCTGAAGTGTGTAGTGTTGAGCACCCTTATTTGATTTTATGTGTGGTACCAGAGCCCACGCAAACTAGTATTATTGCTTGTTATGATCACAACCACCAACAATCAGTAATGATATCATTATAAAGTCCTTTTACAATCCTTTAACTCGTGCTTGTCAACAATTTTACGCGACTCGTCTGAGGTTTGTACTCGTAATTATCTCCGTTAGAAGTTCCACCGCAGCCGCAGTTCTTAAGTCAAGAGAGTTATTAATAGCTGTGTGATGCTTTTGACAGATTCGCCATTGAATGACGCTGATGAAAACATGAGAATAGTCTTAAATGAGCTTTAATATGGTGATGAATGGAAGTCAAAGTATAAAGACTTTTGATATGTTTGTACGTGAAAAACACGCATTGATTTAGCATACTATAAATATCTATTATATGTGGCAAAGAAAAGTGTCTTCTACTTGTTTTGCTGATAGTTCTGTCTTTTTTGCTTTAGTATTCTCGGTTTCAATTTTATTTAAACTACTCGATAATTTTTTCATAATATATAATCTCATGGGATCTTTTATATTAACCCGGTTGAATACAGTGAAATTAAAACGACACATATCGTAAGCAATGTCATTGTTTATATACTTTTAATAGATGTCTATAAAATACTACAGTATTCTGTAGTAATATGTTTCTTTATTTCACATATATGGAGCAAAAATGAAAAAGATCGTCTGTTTATTTTCAGTCATTATTGTTTTGTTGTGACGCCAAATAAATGTCTGGAAGATTGTGATTCGAGTTTTGCAAATTTTATAATTTTGTTCTATTTGTACTGAAAATACAGTAAGCAAAGAGTATTTTTGTACTGATGAGTTTGCAAATTTTTTCTAGGTTTTCTTTTTTGCTTTAAATATTTCATTGGATATACAGAATAACCTGACAATAATTTGTAAGTATAATAATTTAATTATTATAATACTAACAAATATAGTAAATTTAATCAAAAGTAATCTCTGGTTATTCTGTGGACGGTAATGAATTAAAGTCTTTTAAAAAGCACTCGTGCAGAATTGCAAAATTTTCAATCGTCAATTGTTTTGGTGAAAAAAAATCAAATTAATATTTTAATTCTCTTACACGCAGTTTACTCATATACATAGAGAGAAAAATTAGAATATTATATTTTAATTATATGGAGAGACATTTGTCTGGATTTCAAAAGTTTCATATTAAAATCGTAGCGATGTCTATATTAAAGTAAAGTATTAATGTATTTACTTTTACAAATACTAAATTTTGCGAAACAATTATTTAAAATATATGTATATATATATATATATATATATATATATATATATATATATATATATATATATATATATATATATATATATATATATATATATATATATATATATATCATCACACCTTTTACCCATTACTGGGTGTGGTACTCTGCTGAAGCAGATCTCTGTAAGTGATATATTTATATGCATGAAGTGCGGTTACCAGTCGTCAAATCACGGCTCCCAAAGATGTAAGTTATTATTTCAAAAGGATATACTGATGTATGTCCTAATAACAGAAATATTTTTCCAAAATTAATGGTTAAACAACCAAAACTCCCCTATGCTGCAGACAAGTGTCATATACTCTTGTCATTGTTGATGCTATCGAAAATATATGGCCTAATAAATAACTGAAACTGACAGTTACATATTTAAAAATCAATACTGTGAATTCGGTAGTACGCAGCAAGGGTCCGCAAACATAAAACACACCAAGTCAGGTCGTGAGTGGACGCCCACGACTGTAAATCTAAATATTTATGGACAAAGTTGGTTAGAACAATGGAAATGGGTCAAACAGTAAAAAGCAAAATTACAGTAATCACACAATTTGGAAAACAATATGAAAACTTCACTACACAACATCATTGTGATTGGTACCTTGTTTTGATGGCCAGTCACCAAGACATATTTGTAGATCCAGTAATTTAAAACACTGTTCACACATGGATTCATAGAGAAAACTTTAATGATTTTAAAAACTGAAGAAAATAAGGTTATGAAGAATCCAAAAATTGGCAGTATATTAACTGTTCGCACATGCACTTTGTTGGTAGCTCACAAATTAATATCTTTTCCTCCACGTGGATTTACGCAGTCTGTCATACGTATAGATATACGTATGACAGACTGCGTAAATCCACGTGGAGGAAAAGATATTAATTGTTATCTAGATGATAACAATATAATTGTTTGGCATTATTATTTTCCTGTCCCGAATTTGTGTCAATTAAATAAATATATTACATATTTGTTTATGTTCAAATGTTAAAGATGTCAATAAAACCTCAATCATATTGATTTGAAATTATTAAGGATACTCAAAACTAATTGAAGTTTCAAATAGCGACGTCTTTATTTGACAAAACGTTTCTTTCCCCAATCTTCAAAACCATATAAATGTCCTTAAAGAATCCATGTGAAAACAGGACTTAAATCAGATTTTTTTACGTATCTTCAATTTTTCTTCCAAATCGGATATATTCCGTTAAAATTAATTTCAGTGTCACATGAAACAATGAAATGATAAAAAAATCTTACTTTAATTACTTAGATCTCTAATTTAAATAATCTCCAAGTATATATATATATATATATATTTTTATTACATTATTCCATTCCATTTCTGAATTCCTTCTAAAATACATATAAAGCACACAAAATATGGACGTAAAAATCATCACATAATCTTTTCTCACTCTCACTTTCGGTATTATAAGAGCATGATTTGATATATACTCGAATCGGTCAACAGGTACTAAATCGCTACGAAAAGTATGCACATTAGCAATTTTCTTTATATCTGAAACAATATACTAATTTGGTACCGCTAAACTAAATAAATACAGGTACGATAAATATAGTCCAGATTTGTCGCCATTCGGTTTTATTTAACAATCAGAGGTTACGTATAATTGTTATTTATATAATTGTAAATATGGATAATATGATCGTGTAACAATACATAAAACATTACTTTACATTTTGTTATTACTTAAAAATTTATTTTATTTTGCACAAACGTTTTTACATTCGGCAAGCACAGTATTTACCAACCTTTTTTTTGTCATACCCCACCTAAGTCTTTCTATAATTTTGATACTCATCAGACATATCCACTCTCATTGAGTGGATATCCAGGTTGGAAAATCAATTTGTTGTAAATCTGAAAATCTTTCTTTTAAATCAGCGGACAGAATTTTCAGATGATCGACAATAACAAGTACAGCAGCTATCAGTTACTTCACATTTTTGCAGCTAATTAAACTGTTCTAGATTTTTTGTTACAAATACATTTTGGATATAATTCAATTAATGTAATGATATCTTCGATTTTGCATCGACTAGAGTTTTATTTGTTCCTTGACGATGTTTATTTAATATATTTAGTTTTTCAAAGATATCAGCTGAATAACTTTAAAATGCTTTACCATCGACCGTTAATAAATACTTCATTTTAGGTTTGTCACTTAAAAAGTCACTAATAGTATCAAATAATTTCATAAATATTTTCAACAGTTCCCTTTCTTACTTCAGTGTGGAGTAAAAGTCTCATATAGTCTGCATTTTATTCTTCACAAAAATGTAAGATGACCCGATTATAATTTTATTATAAAAGAACAAGAGTGCGAGCGTACTGCAGCGTAGCGGCGGACAGTCACGGTCGAAAATTGAAGAGTTGACACGAATAGTCACGGCCGGCGTCCGGAGATTTGATTCACTATTACATATTTTTGTCACATTAACTTTAATTAAATAGTCTTTAAATTAATAACATCTTTATTTAATGTTATTTTGAGATTAATCCCGCCACTATTCCTACAATTGGGTATGTAAATAGGATCGGAAGGGAAAATTAATAACAGCGAAAAAAATTATAATAATACAAATAGTGAGTTCTGTTTAAACGAAGCTTTGTGTGCTGCTAGCAGTGTTGAGTATGTGTAAATAATGGTGCTGTCAACTGATTTTCAGCAAATAATTGTAAGTGGTGAACCTGAATCGCGATAAAATTTAGTTAACCACGCAGTAGACCGAATAGTGTTTAAAGTGATTTCACACCATTGAAACAAAAAACGTTCAAAATTAAAAATCATAACAAAATTCCAAGCACGTTATCGCAAACGACGCTCCCACAAGACAGTGACGCATAGCGAGTTGAAGCTAGCGCCCACGCTTTAAGATAAGTAAAGATCAGGCTTGTGTGACAAAAACATAAACATTGTTGCCCAGGGACGTGACTTATAGGCGTACGCAGAAAATCGAAGCCAGGGTGCGGTCGAGAAACAAAAAAGTAACGAAACCGAAGAAAGAAGATATGAAGTAAGAAGCAACAAGACAAATAAAGAAGATACGAAGTAAGAAGTAACGCAAACGAAGTAAGAAGTAACGAAGACGAAGACAAAAGATACGAAAAAAGAAGACAACAACAACAATAAAGATGACTACTCTAGGGGACATTCCAGTCGTTGCTCAAAACATAAAAGAAGCTCCTTTCAAGACGATCAAGTTGTTGTACAAAGCACCTTTCGAAGAAGAAGGGAACAAGACGTGCAGAAGACTAGTACGACAATTTGCTGGATTTGACTTCGATGAAATTTCAGATGAGTATAAGAATAAATTAGAATATCTTAAGAAGAATATAACGCTTGCAGAACTGCAAGCAATTGCAAAAACCTTAATAACTCAAAGCGCTAACACGAAGGAAGTATCCAAAATCATTTGTATCACACTAGTGAATCTCGATACATTGCTAGAAGAAGAAGAAGAAGAAAATAATGACGAAGCAGAAGATGATGTAATACCAGAAGATGAGGAAGACAACCTCGGGGAAGATGTACAAGATGAGATTTCAAATACTGCTTTAAGACTGTCAATAAGAAGTCCTCCTCCGACAATATTCTTCAACTTCAGAGATGTCAAAGAATCAATACAATCATTTGATGGATCAAGCACTTACCCTATCGAGAAATGGATAGCTGATTTTGAAGATTTAGCAAAGTTACTGAGGTTTAATAATAAATAAATGTTCATATACGCTAAAAAGTCTATAACTGAATTAGCAAGACTATTTATACAAGACGAATCAGAAATAGAGTCATGGAAAAAACTGAAGGAGGTATTGAAGAAATAATTTTCATCGAAAATGAATAGTGCGCAGTTACATCAAGCAGCAAGAAGAAATTAAAAAAAGGAAACGGTGAAAGAGTGTTTTTAACTATGAAGGAATTAGCCAGCCGTGGAGAAATCGAAGTAGATGCGCTGCTATAATACGTAATAGATGGAATCCAAGTCGAATCATCCCATAAAATTATTCTGGACAGAGCTGCAAACGTAGAAGAGTTCAAAATGAAGTTACAAGCGTTCAATGAAATTATAGAAACTTACTACAATAAGCCATCTACGTCGTATAAAAAGGACCAGCCTTATAAATTTGAAAATAAAAAGAAACATTATAAGCCAGAGATGAAAAATCAAAGATGTTTCAACTGGAGAGAACAAGATCACAAAGCGAATGAATGTAAGTCAAAGGTCTTGGGCAATAAATGTTTAAATAGCAACCAATTTTTACACATCGCATCGAAATGTCCTAAAAACAAGCCAAAACTACAGAGGAGAAAAATAGCATCAAGTTGTGGAAAAAGCAAACGAAGGAAGTGTGTATAAAACAATACATTTTAATGGTTTCATGATGCAGGCACTAGTTGACACAGGAAGCGAAATCAGTTTAATACGAAGCGACAAATATTTTGAGATTGGTACGCCACCAGTAATAACAGAAATAAAGAAATAAAAAGACCTAGGATGCGCAGAAGTAGAAACTTTGGGTTGTTTTCAAAAAGAAATTTAAGTAGATGAATGCAACTTGTTCACGAAAATGCACATAGTTCCAAATGCTGCAATGCCGATGGACAGCATTTTAGGAAATTATCTTCTTAAGAATATGAAATTAATTATTTCACTCAACGAGGTAAAACTTATGAACTTAACCGATGATTTAATTATGAAAATCGAAGTAAATGACGAATTAGATAAATTAATACTAAATCATATTCAAAATGACACCATTAACAAGAAATAATGGAAGCAGTAGAAAGTTATGATCCGAAGCCAACAAAAACAACATACATGAAAACTAAAATAATCCTGCGTGATGAAACATAAATATATCAAATAAAGAAGTTTAGAAGAAATTGAGAAAAAAAGAAGTGGACAGACAACTAGAAGACTGGATGAAAGATGGAGTAATCAGACCAAGTTCATCAGATTTCAGTAGTCCGGTAGTATTACTTAAAAAGAAGAATGGCTCAGTAAGAATATGTATCGATTACTGGAAATTAAACAAATAAGTAATCAGAGACCAATATCCATTGCCACTCATAGAAGATCAAATAGATAAACTCCGAAAAGCCAAAATGGTTACAACGATCGATTTGAAGAATGGATTTTTTTTATGTTCCGATGGATGAAAGTAATACGAAAACACCTTTCGGATTTTGTAATTTACCTGCAATTTTTCCAAAGATTTATCAATGACATTTATCGTCAATTAATTTACGAAGAATTATTAATTGTCTACATGGATGATATCATAATACCCACATCCAATGAACAAGAAGGCGTAGATCACTTGAAAAGGTACGTAAAGTCGCAGAAGAATTTATGCAAAACTCAGATGAGACATGAGATATGTGAAGGCCAAGTCAGACCAACCGAAGACAAAATACAAGCAGTGAGCAGATTCCCAGAACCAAAGATGTTGAAGAACATTCAAAGTTTTCTAGGACTAACGGGATATTTTCGGAAATTTATTAATAATTACAGCATCACTACGAAACCGCTGTCAAGATTATTGAAAAAAGACACAACCTGTAAATTTTGTGAAGAAGAAAGAAAATCATTCGAACAATTAAAAATAATATTATCTCAACGACCTTTATTAAATCTATTTCAATCAGATGCTTTCCGAAAATTCATACAGATGCTAGTAAAGAAGGAATGGGTGCAATACTAATGCAAAAGAATACAGAGTATGGGAAGATGCGCTCAGTAAATTATTATAGTAGAGAAACCAACATGGCAGATAAAAAGTATACATGTTAGCAGTAATATCAGCAATCAAGAAGTTCAGAGTCTACCTGCTAGGTAAATCATTTAAAATCATCACAGGCTGCTCTACATTTAAGAATATTATGTCAACAAAGGAATTGATACAGAAAATTGTAATATGGGCTCTAGGGTTGGTAGAATTTGAATATACAGTAGAACATTGACTAGAAGAAATAAATTAAGCACGTTGATGCACTGAGTAGATCATTCGTATGTATAAAGACAAGAGGAACGACTGAAAACAATAATAAAGCACAGAAAGAAAATTCAAGATTAAACACTACATTTAAATTACTAGAGATAGGTAAATGTGAAAATTATTTTACAAGAAATGAAGTATTATATAAAACATGTGATGAAAAAGATATTGTCGCTGCTCTAAAATCCATGTACGATGAAATCATCAAGAAATATCATGAAGATAATGGACATTTTACGATGAGTAAGACAAAAGAAATTGTGGAAAGGGAATTTTGGATTCCAAATGTGAAAAAACGAATAGAAAATATAATTGCAAACTGCATATCATGCATTTTAGCGAACAGAAAAAATGGAAGGGAAGAATGCTTTTTTCAGCCTATAGAAAAAGAAGAAACACCACAACAAGTCTATCACATTGACCATTTTGGCCCGTTACAAACAACGAAAAAAATCATACAAGCATATTTTTGCAGCCACAGAGGAATTCTCCAAATTCACCTGGATTTATCCTGTGAAAAGTATAACTGCTGAAAAACTTGTCAAAAAGGTCGAAATTCAAGTTGAAACATTCGGATAGCCACACGTCATAATATCAGATAGAGGCTCTTGTTTCACGTCCGCAATATTTTAAAAGTATTGCAAAGAGAAGAAAATCAAATCACTACAGAAATCCTAAGAGGAAAAGAAACAGATAAAATTGGTAAATAGAATCCTAATAACAGTACTAACGAAGTTATCAACAGAAAACCCCCGAAAACATGTACCACGTCTACAAAGAATCTTGAACAGCACGTACCACAGAACCATAAATACAATACCTTTAGAACTGTTGTTGGGAACGAAAATGAAAAATGAAACAGACATAAGTACAAAGGAAATATTGGAAGAAGAAGCAGCAATAATATTCGACGAACAAAGAGATAAGATGAGACAAGAAGCGAAAGAACAAAGAAAAAGAATACAGGAAGAAAATAGAAAGTATATAATAAGAAAAGAAAGAAAGCCCTGAAATATTATGTTGGCTATTGGATGGCCATAAAGTGTATCCAGTTTATTAATCAAAGTAAAATGTTAAACAAATTTCTAGGTCCCTACAAGGTAATAGTTGTCAAACCATGTGACCTATACGAATTAGAAAATGCAGCAACACTGACGGTCCGAACAAGACATCATCCAGTGCCGACTACATGAAGCCATTTCATCGGCTAAAGTGCAGGACGGCCGCGTGTAGAGCATCGCCGGGACGCAGGGAAAGAAGAGTGCGAGCGTGTTGCAGCGAAGCGGCGGACAGTCACGGTCGGAGAATTGAATAGTTGACAAGAACAGTCACGGCGTCGGGAGATTTGTTTCACTATTACATATTTTTGTAACATTATATATATATATATATATATAGTCGGCCTGTGGATTCTGAGAATCCGGATTCGATTCCCACAGGCGACAAACAATTTTAACCATTTTAAAATTACCCCTGTGGCTCCCTCACCACTCAAATCTATGGGGGTCGTGATTTGACGACTGGTAACCGCACTTCACGCGCAAAATATATCACTTAATTAGGTCTGCTTTGGTAGAGTGTCAAACCCAGTAATGGGAAGAAGGCGATGATATATTTATTTTTATTTACATATTTATTTATTTAAATAATTATTCAACAGGTACAACACAATTACAGAATAATATACGAGTGTGTAACATATATAAACGAGGAAAAAAAAAATATATATATATACTAAAATACTATATTATGAAAATAAAAATAATAGTAAGTTTAACCAAGATAATAACTAATCATTGTAATTACATCAAACAAAATTTCTAACACTAACACTTTTCTCTTGAATAGAAACAAACTATCAGCGAAGTCTAGCAGCGAACAATAAATATTAAAATTATTACACATCAAATTTATAGGACTATGCAAGTGATAGTTTGTTCTTGAAAATTCACAAAAAAAAGTAAAAGAATTTCTTGTATTACAAGGACGCACGAAAAAATTTAATTGTTCCAATATTTCGGATGCGTCTATCATGCCATTAACAATCTCATAAATAGACAAAATTTGTTGTTTAAACTGCTGACAGAGACTCCAAATTGAATTCTTGCAGCAAACAATCATAATCCATGCTTGGCCAGATATTATACAGACGAAAGAAACAGCGCTTACAAAACTTTTTTTGAATGTTTTCAATGGCGAATAATTGATAATTATAAAATGGACACCAAATAACAGAACCATATTCTAACTTATTTCTAACTAAAGAAAAAAATATATTTACTAAACAAGATTTGTTTCTAAAGTCACGAGTTACGCGCAATAGAAAACCAAGATTTTTATACGATGCACTAATTACCTGATTTATGTGTTGCTGAAATGTGCACTTCATATCAAATGAAATACCCAAATCAACTTTATAATTATAAAACAGAGTGTCAAGTTTCCTGGAAAAACTCATAATATGACATTTTTCTAAATTAAAAAATAATTTATTTCTTAATGACCATTGATAAATATTATTTAAATCAGTTTGAAGCTCATAACAGCTATTTAAATCGGAAATAATATGGAACAATTTAAAGTCATCCGCATATATGAAGCACGTAGAAAAAGAAATACTGTCAACTATATCATTGATAGATAATAAGAATAATAATGGACCAAGAACTGATCCTTGTGGAACTCCAGATGGAACTAAATAATTATGCGATTTATATCCATCAATAAAGACATACTGAGTTCGGTTTTGCAGATAAGACGTGATTAAATTTAACATACTGGATGAAAAACCAATTCGATCAAGTTTCGAGATCAACATCTTATGTGATCAAATGCTTTGGAGAAATCTGTATAAACACAGTCGACTTGAAATTTTTTCTCCAAAGCACTTGATACAAATTGTGTGAATGTCAATAAGTATGTTGCAGTTGAGCGACCACCAACAAATCCATGCTGAAAACTACTAATATTATATCTAGTTTGATTTTGAATATATTTAAATAAAATTGTTTCAAATATCTTAGAAAAGGTGCTCAAACACGATATTGGTCTGTAGTTGCGCAACTGAGAGCGATCTCCAGATTTAAATAGAGGACAAACTTTAGCTGTCTTCCAAACTGAAGGAAATATTTGCAGTTTTAAACATAAATTGTTTTATTTCAATAGCTGTCAAGCAGTTTGCGATTTTATCGGTAGATGGCACCACGAGTGGCTCTATAGCTCTCATGTCATGTTACCGGTGTAGATAGGTTAACATCAGTCAGTTTAGCTAAGTCGGTATCACAATCCACTATTCCCGAGTCCGTCTAGTTGGATAAATGATCGCACCATACTGATGAGTCTGTAAGGACGAAACGCGTCTATGGTTAAAGCTGAACTGACCAGCCGTTTGTTGATGACCTGAGAAGTTGATGCAAACGTGCTGTAAAACCTCTGTGGAATTATGAGACAAGTGATGGAAAATTTTTTCCTATTTTTTCTTATTTATTAAGACTCAATTTCTCATCGCAATAGACATTTTGTCTTTTGTTTTATATAAATTAAAGATATGATGAAGCGGCTGAGCAAATATTTCACAGCAACCTTTGACAATATAAATTGGCACATTATCACAACAATATAAATTGGCACAACAGATTTTGAATTATTTTGTGATTTTATTGCCTCAAAAATATCACTAATTGATATATTTTTCATATTAACAAATGTGTTATCATAACTACAATTATTATCAGTACTAGAAGTAATAGTATCACTGTCTGATATGAAGACATTTTGAAAAAAATGTGCAAAACCATCTGCAATTTGTAAACCGTCAACAAGTGGTTCATTATAAGTATCAGCATACATTGTTTTTGGAATTCCAGAATTTTGTTTTTTATTTTTAACAAAAGACCAGAAATTATTTT
The DNA here is from genome assembly GCA_911728475.2 of Pterostichus madidus. Lineage (NCBI taxonomy): Eukaryota > Metazoa > Arthropoda > Insecta > Coleoptera > Carabidae > Pterostichus > Pterostichus madidus. The sequence continues at coordinate 30,679,529 of OU452304.1, read as the reverse complement.
GATCTGGCTGATTTACAATATTTTGTTGTATGTTTTTTATATAATTGTTATATAATTCAGAAGATAAATCTTTACATTTAGATCGACATTCTTTAAAATTGTTTATATGAACAGTCAGCTTTGATTGGCGATAAAGTTTCCGATGATGTTCCTTCTTTTTAATTAAAACAATAAGCTCTTTATTAAACCAAACCGGATATATGTTTTTTCGTCTTTGAATTTTGGGGATACATACATCAACAATACTGTAAATAATACAATAAAATTCATCGACAGCTTCATCAACACTATTATATTTTTTTACTTTCGTCCAATCAATAGAATTTAACATATTATACAGAAGAGCATAGTTATCCTTGCTAAACTGGTAATATAAATCTTTATTAGCACAACATTTGAATTTGTTGTTTACAAGCAATGAAAATTCAACTAACAAGGCGGGGTGATGATTGTCTTCTGCAAGTAAAAGATCAGTACAGTAAAAATTGCTTACCACAACATAAAGAAGCCGACCGTTGCTGTTGAAAATACAATTATATTGTTTCATGTTTAACAAGTTGATGGAATTTACAAAATGATTTACAATTATATCTGATGATAATTTCTCTTTATAATATTTATCTATATATAAAATATATCATCACGCCTTCTACCCATTACTAAGTGTGGCACTCTGCTACAGCAGATCTCGGTAAGTGGTATAATTTGCGCGTGAAGTGCGGTTACCAGTCGTCAAATCACGGCCCCCAAACATGTTAGTGGTGGAGAAGCCACAGGGATAGCTTTTTCAAATTATGAAAATTTGTCTAAATTTGTTATATTTAGATCACCTATAATAACAATTTTAGAGTCATATACAAATGGAAATGCGTTAATTGTGTCAAATAAATACTCATATGCCGTAGCATATGGGGGAACATATATAGAAATTAAATACAAAATACTATTATTTTTGGTAAATTTGACACAGATAAGTTCAATATTTGATGCGCTACATGACATGTTGTAAACTGCCGGACTGTACTCAGTTTTGGCTGCAATTATATATATATATATATACATACATACTAGGTATATTTAACCTACATTAAAATAGATATTACGGTGTAAATGGTTCCAATATGCTGTGGACTGACTTTGATAAGCTGTAATTTTCATTTGCTCCAACCTATATTACTTAAATGTGCTGTAAATAGGCCTGACTGAAATATTTATTGCTAGAGAGAAGTAAATATTATTTAGCGAAAGTAAATAAAGTTCACTTATAATTGAAATTGCGAATAACCATGAGACCCAACTGGGATTAGAACCAAGAACCTCTCACCTGTTAGACCAGTGTTTTGATTGGTCAGAGAAGAAATTAAAAAATGAGCCCACTATGTACAAAAGGAAGAATTGTTGGTATCTCAATTTAAAATAAATGTTCGATAAGTGTTGTACATTCTATAGAGCCGTACTTGAAAATTTGGAGTAATATCAACTACAGTTGATCACCAGTTCTTAAAACAATTTTGAAAAAGGTGACATAGTTGAAAAATCTGTTTTCTAAAACGGTATTATGCATTACCTGGCAAATATTGCACAATTATAAAAGAGCAATTTTTCGCCCATCGAAGGTTTCAGGTGATCTCATCTAGAGGTTCCGGAAGTATTTATTTTTTATAGTGATATTAAATGATCGGTCATATATTTACCAGTAAATGACCAACAATAAAAGATAGGTCGATGCCGGGTCATTTTTGAAAATTTATCTAAAATTATATTCCTGAAAATTCGACGATTAAAATGAGACATTATATCCTATTATATACCGCCTTTTTAAACCTTTAAAGTATGTACATTAATAAATGTTAAAAGATTACGCTACATGCATAACGAATAAATTCTCTACAGTCACGAGTATACAATTCAATAGTGATACTTTAAATTAAAAAATAATAAATTATAGCATATTATAAACCAAGCTATTAAAGTGCTTCATTCTGATGGTGAAGTTTATTTCACGAGCCGCAGGCGAGGAAAGTCATCACCTAAGAGACTAAATGTATTTTAGTCCTATGGTACATATATACTAATATTCGCACTTCCAGTCATACATTTTAAATAAATGATTAGTTTTCATATTGACTTGACATATAATTCATAATGATAGCATTATAAATTTTTTTAAGTAACTTAGTCAAAATAAACAAAATGAAATATTTTGAGGTTTATATTATACTTGTTGCTATGATAATGCTTACTTAGATATTAATTTAATCCCTTTGGGATTAAAAGTGACACCTTGGTCCTCGAAATGGAAAAATAGTAGGTCATTTATTCCTGGAAATGCGAAATATATATTATTTCTTATATATTAATTAAATATAAAAATAAGAAAAATATTATTCATTTAAGACAAACATAAAGTAGAAGTAAACATAAAAAGGAAAAATAAAATCAAGAAATAACTGTATTAATTATTTTTATTCATTTTACCTAACCAAATAAGTGACCAAAATAAGTGTTCTGAGCGATAAATGATCCACATCATTAATTTTTACAATATTCAGATATGTTTATGAAATTCTTGTTATATCTCGAAATATTGGTATTATATACACATATATATTGTGAAAATAAGTTAATAATTTTACAGAAAATTCTCTAAAACCTGAAGTCACGTTTGCTTCATGTTTCTAACTCCCAGGACAGACTCCAAAAAGTTATCTATGTTTACATTGCAAATGAATAAAATTCCTAAAATTTAAGTAAACCTTTTTGCTGAATCCAAGATATCGGTGCTCCAAGTTCCCGACAGAAGGAAATATATATATATATATATATATATATATATATATATATATATATATATATATATATATATATATATATATATATATATATATATATATATATAATCTTTTATATTTGCCAGGTAATGCATAATACCGTTTTAGAAAACAGATTTTTCAACTTTGTCATCGTTTTCCAGAACTGTTTTAAGAACTGGTGATCAACTATATTTGATATTACACCAAACTTTCAAGTACGGCTCTATAGAATGTATAACACTTACCGAAAATTTATTTTAAATTGAGATACCAACAATTCTTCCTTTTGTACATAGTGGGCTCATTTTTTAATTTCTTCTCTGACCAATCAAAAAACTGGTCTAACAGGTGAGAGGTTCTTGGTTCTAATCCCAGTTGGGTCTCATGGTTATTCGCAATTTCAATTATAAGTGAACTTTATTTACTTTCGCTAAATAACATTTACTTCTCTCTAGCAATAAATATTTCAGTCAGGCCTATTTACAGCACATTTAAGTAATATAGGTTGGAGCAAATGAAAATTACAGCTAATCAAAGTCGGTCCACTGCATATTGGAACCGTCTGCACCGTAATATTTATTTTAATTTAGGTTAAATATACGTAGTGTTTAGGTCTAATATAGATCTGCAACGTAAACGTGATCAATATTTCTACGAGAATAATAGTTATACGACGTATACATATTTAAAGTTATTTTCCATCTAACGATGGCAACGAATACTCCTCTGCATCCTCTATACATCGGTCTTATTATATTCCGTATCTATTGATCCGGTGCGTTTACAATATAGCTGTTTTTATATCACCTAGCAGAGAGCTTTAAATTTAAACAGTTTCAATAAAGCGATACTTGTTTTAGTTCAGCAAGAAGTAGTATTGGATGAAACGCCAAGGAATAAAACAAAAGGAAATAAAGAACCCGGGTGTAGATCGTAAGTGACTGGAGATTACATTCTCCATTTTACGCTTGAGGCTGTACCATAAACCACTACTTTATCTGTCTAAAGTTTGATCGTCAAGCATTATCGGTCCGTTCCAAACATGAGCGACACTCTAGATGGCCCCCTATCTCAAATCTTTTCAAAATATCGTGCTCTAGGTTTGTTCTAGTTGGTTCTAATTTCTTAAAGTTTGTTCTATTCATATACACATGTTATTAACAGTTGACGTAGGGAATCCAGCGTGACACTAAGAGTGAACTTATCTTATTTATTTATTTAAAAAATCTTTTTATATGAAGAGTTAGTGCTTAGTTTGTTCTGCTTAGATACAAATTTTGAAAGTTTGTTCTATTCATATACAGATGTTATTAACAATTGAACTGGGGAATCCAGCGTGACATTAAGAAGGGACCTACCTAATCAATTCAGTTTTTAAAAATCTTTTTATATGAAGAGTTAGTGCTAGGTTTGTTCTGCTTAGGTAATATTTTGAAAGTTTGTGCTTTTCATATACATTTGTTATTATTATTTTTTTTTTAATCGAATCGGCCTGTAGATTTTTAGAACCCTGGTTCGATCCCCACAGCCGACAAACATTTTCACCAATTTAAAATTACCCCCGTGGTTCTCGCACCACTAATATCTTTGGGAGCCATGATTTTACGGCACGTAACCGCACTTCATGCGCATAAATATATCACTTACAGAGATCTGCTTCGGCAGAGTGCCACACCCAATAATGGGTAAAAGGTGTGGTGATATATTTATATTTATTTATTTATAAATATATCATCACGCTTTCTACCTACTACAGAGGATGACATTCTGATGTAGCAGATCCCGGTAATATATTTGCGCGCGAGAAGCACGGTTACCAGCCGTCTAATCACGACCTCCAAAGATATTAGTGGACGGGGAACTACAGGAGTAGTTTTAATGTGGTGAAAATTGTTTGTCGGCTGTGTGAATCGAACCTGTGTTCTCAAATCTACAGACCCACTGGATGCCACTAGGCCACCTACCCCATTATTTTTATTTGTTATAAACAATTGAAATGATACATCCAGCGTGGCAGTAAGGAGAATATCTGTAATCACTTTAAGTTTTTCATCTTTTTATATGAAAAATTGTGCTATTCAAATACAAATTTTGAAACTTGCTTTTCATATTAGCTTGTTATGAAAAATTAAATTGGCGAATTCAGCGTGACTCTAAAAGAGAACTTCTACAATCTATTTATTTTTAAAATCTTTCAGTATGATGAGTTAGTGCTAGACAGGACCAATTTAAGGACTCAGGCGCCCTAGGCGATTTGGAATAAAGCGCCGTTTTTCAGAAAGATAAACAAAACATTCTTCTATTTCAATAATTTGGTTACAAAATAACATATATGAATTACAAAAGTAAAATAGAACTACTAAATCATTAAAATTAAAATTTTCGACAGTATCACTATTTATTACCATAGAAGACTGTTCCTGATTGTTACAAATATATTCGAAATACCCTTTAATGTTTTTGTTATTAAATTTATAATTTTGTTTAACATTTTAACAAAATGGTAGGATATTGTTCTTCTATTAATGATATAAAATATTCACTCATTTTCAAATACTTTAAATGGCAATGTCACTCAAAAATTATTTCTTGTTTTTAATTTGATGAAGTCATTTTACAAATTAAATTAGTGAATGCCACAAAAAAAAATTCCTCCGGAACATTTCGGCGCCTCTAAAATGTTGGCACTCTAGACGATCGTTAAGGATGGCCCAATAGTTGTTAAACCTGCTGGTGCTAGATTTGTGCTATTTTGAAACACATTTTGAAAGTTTATGTTCTTTGTACACTTTTGTTAAAAACAATTGAAATCTGCCATGATACTATGAAAAATCTTTATAATCTGTTTACATTATTTTAAATTTTTTAGTATGAAGGGTTAGGTGGCAGAACAGCCATCGACTGAATCTCGCTCTTAACCCTAAGTGGTTATTAAAATAAATAAATAAAATCAATATTTTATGCGCTTATATTGCGATTACTAACTTTAAAACTGCTACCAAACTGCGAGTATTACATTCTCAATTATATAACGGTTATATTTGTTATTGAAGCAAAATATGTTTATTTCAGGTTACAGGTAAAATTCTGATAATACTATATAAGAAAACACATCTTCGTACTTGTACAAGTTTTATATAAATGTAATAACAATTTACATGTCTTTTGTAGTTTGCTAACTATAAATTATTATTAATGGTGGCTCAGTGGTATCCAGTTGGCCTGTAGATTTGAGAACCCGGGTTCGATTCCTACAGTCGATTAACAAATTTCACCATATTAAAACTACTCCTGTGGCTCCCCGTCTACTAACATCTTTGAGAGTCGTGATTAGACGTCTGATAAGCGCACTTTACGCTCGAAAATATATCACTTATCAAGATCTGCTACAGCAGAATACCATTCTCTATAATAGGTAGAAGGCGTGATGATATATTTATTTTATTTTTTTATAAAAAAAATAAAATAACAAATGTATATGAAAAGCACAAACTTTCAAAGTTTGTATCTAAGCAGAACAAACCTAGCACTAACTCCTCATATAAAAAGATTTTTAAAAACTGAATAAATAAAAGGTTCTGTCTTAGTGTCCCGCCGGATTCCCCAAGTCAACTGTTAGTAACATGTGCATATGAATAGAACAAACTTTCAAAATTTGTACCGAAGCAGAACAAACCTAACACTAACTTCTCATATAAAAAGATTTTAAAAAACTGAATAGATTAAGTAGGTTCTCTCTTAGTGTCACGCTTGATGCCCCAATTCAATTGTTAGTAACATGTATATATGAATAGAACAAACTTTCAAAATTTGTATCTAAGCAGAACAAACTTAGCACTAACTCCTCATATAAAAATATTTTTAAAAATTGAACAGATTAGGTAGGTTCACTTTTAGTATCACGCAGGATTCCCTTCGTCAACTGTTAATAACATGTGTATATAATTAGAACAATCTTTAGGCATCTAGAAAAAACTAAAACAAACCTAGCACTAAACTGTACACGAAATTTTGAAAATATTTGAAATAGGGGGTCATCTAGCTTGACGTACATGTTCCAAATACGGAACTATATATAAATAAAGATTTATCCTACTTCTCTTCACTGCAGATTGTAATACCACTTAATATTTCCAAAATTTATAGCAGGAGCACGAATTAAATAATATCATTTAACAATATGACAATTTCAGTAATTATTCCAGATTATATAAAACATTTAATATTATTACAAACAAGTATTAGAGCTAATATGAAAATATAGCTATATTAAACATTTTTCGAACTTTCATTGTTAACGGGATAGACAGATTAGTAGTACCATGTTGGATTGTGACACAACTTAAATATTCAGTAACCTACTATCACAAAAAAAGATCACAAACGTCAGGGAGCACAAGACTACATTTCCATTGAAATACCTCCTATCCTATCAAGCCCTTCCAGTATTTCTTCAACCTGTTCGAGGGTATTAACATGTACATAATAACAACCATTAATTATCTAACTTGTAATGTCTCAATCATACCCGCATTGTAAATAACAATTACTGTTCTGTTTTAGTTGTAAGTTAGTGTTAAGTAAATAATTATATAAAGAAGGGTTTTAAAACTTTTCCCTTGAACGTCATCTCGTCTCTTGTCATTTACGCTCATGACATAATAATTAATTGTTTAGAAATCGTTTATAAATATATTGGTCAGACATTGTATACAAGTGATAGTTTATAAGTTCGTAATTAAGAGACGCCACATGTCATCTCCCTGCCATGAGTGAACGCGATCGCACAAACCGTAACGCTGTTATGTTATTTCATATGGATTGTGATACGTCTCAGCAATTTAGCAAAAGTGCAATATGCTGTACATAAATAAAATAATAATCGTCTGTAATAATAATATACGTCGGAAAATTACCCCTACTAACATCTTACAGGACCTTAATTTGACGACTAGTAATATCATTTCATGTGCATAATACCAAGTAAGGGCTAAAAGGAATGATATCCTCATTTTATTTTATGATACAGTTTTTAAGCAGTCAAATGGATGTTAAAATTACTAGACAGTTTTATTGTAAGCATGGTGATATTAATGTAATAATCAGCGTAAAGAAACTCTGTTACTCACTTTTCACTGCGGTAACGCTGCGATCGACTGAACACTTCTATTACTTTGTATTGGATAATAACTTACGATTCCAGCCAATATAACCGCCTCCGATTACACTAAAACCACTGCCGTAGCTAGCAGCTTCATAATGAATCACTCTTGAATGCTGAAGCAAGTGGCCAATAAAACTGAAATTAGAACTGCTGCTTTTGGTATTCGGTTTTTATTTTCTCGAGATAATTGACAGATTATTTAGTAATTGAGGTTTAATTGATAGTTAACAGTATAATAATGCTTTATTTATTTTATTAAATAAAAAAAAATAAAATCTAGGTTTATGACTGAAATCATCTTACCATTCTATATTTTAAGAAAATAAATTATTCTTCAATATTTTTTATTGGAAGCTAGAATATCATGATTTATTGTACACCAACGATAAACTATTCTAATTTTAATATCAACTTATTTTGATGGTTAAATAGTAGATCATTGTTCCAATTATAGTTCTAAGAAAAATATTAACATGAACATAAATATTAACCTTGAATTTAAATTGGAATAGAGGTCCAGATATTGAGATCGAATTATAAATTATTACCACAAGAGAAATGCATTTACATATGTATATTCGCATAATTGACTATTTGAAATATGTAAAAGTGAGAGTTTTCGAATCCCTGCACACAAAATTTTGCAAAAAAAGAGATAAATATGTTTGTTTGAATTTATATTTTGATTTAATTTAAAATAAATTTGCGTAATCAGTTACTATTCTACAAGATCTTCGAAAAAACTGCCAACAGATGAGACTTATTGCTATAAAAATACTTCCGCGACCATAAGGGGATGTTGGGCGGCAATACAGCGAACCTGGATGCAAATGTAATTTATATTACTTTCAATGCTCGAGTATTGATTATTTAATTAACTATAACAATTTATTTGAGATATTTTGACTCTTACATCCAAATTCTCAAAAGAGTTTTAGCTAGTCCTGAATTTTTGATTAGTCAAATTAAGCTAAACCATTTTGCTTTTTAAAATCAGATTAGTATGTAAATATAAATAAATATATTATCACGCCTTTCACCCTTTACTGGGTGTGGTACTCTGCCGAATCAGATCTCGGTAAGTGATATATTTATGCCGTAAAATCACGGCCCCCAAAGATATTAGTGGAGGGGGAGCCACAGGAGCAATTTTAATGTGGTGAAAATTGTTTGTCGGTTGTGGGAGTCGAACCGAGGTTCTCAGGGTCCACAAACCGATTTGATACCACTGAGCCACCAACCCCATAGAATAATATTAGTTACTCAAAAATTCAGGATTACCTAAAATTTTCTTGAGAATCGGATCGTTAATTACAATCTAAACAAATTAGGTTAAACGTATTGAATGGTACGAGTAGAACGAGCTGGGAATAAAAGCATATTATGCGTATATTTGTGGTGTGTTCATATTATCGAATATATTTAATGTATCTGTACTAAAATATATTCCGATAATATTGAACAAAACTATAGTATTCGGCAGTGACGACTTCTGCTACATATTTTTGGATGTACTGCATGAAAGGAAAAGGTAATCAATAAAATGTGAATGTAAAATAAAAAAATAAATATATCATCACGCCTTCTACACATTACTGGGTGTGGCACTCTGCCGAAGCAGATCTCGATAAGTGATATATTTTGCGCGTGAAGTGCGGTTACCAGTCGTCAAATCACGGCCCCCAAAGATGTTAGTGGTGGAGGAGCCACAGGGGTAGCTTTTGAAATTATGAAAATTGTTTGTCGCCTGTGGAAATCGAACCCGGGTTCTCAGGATCCACAGGCCGACTTCATACCACTGAGCTAGCCATCCCATAAATATGAATGTAAGGAAATAAATTTTCTTTATCACCATCGTAACTGTGCAATTAATTTATTCCTGTCATTGTTTAACACGGGATCTATAACGCATCAAAAAATGTTTCGGCATCGTGTTTCGCTTGAATTCCGGAACCGTTCCACTGGATTTTGTTACATATCGAAAAACTGTAACCATTTAAAATTTCTATGGTTACATCAGCCATTACAGCTAAAAATGGCGTTTTGTTTATTTTTCTTCATGGCATACTTCTAACATACAGTGTAAAAGTTTGTATGTTTTTAGCTGTGTTTTTGCAAATGGATGTATTTTTAATACTCTCTGAGAGTTTTGTCTATTTCTGATGAGAAATTAACTAAACCGCGATAAAATGCCAGGATTTGCAGATGTTTAGGATTCATCATGTCCCCGAAGCCTGTCAAGGGTTTAATCATTTATCTATACGTGCGTAACTAAGGAAAATTGTTAAATATTTTTGGCTGATATTATTTGAGTCACATATTTGTTGTTATTCTTGGTTTTTAAGAAAAATAAAAAACTTTGAATGATATTACAAGCAATCGTATCCCAGTGGAGAAAAGCAAGGTAAAACTTCAAATTTCTCTGACTTTAACTTATATAAAAAAAATACGATTGTGTCTGAGTGGTTCGGATTCCATTATAAACTGTGGAACCCCTGTACTGTAATTGGGATTAAGTACGTGTTGTGCAGAGTAACAAGTAAATAAATAAATATAAAATATGATGAGGGAAATAGTAATATTTGTGGTATATTGCTTGTATTGAGCATATTTTTACTTTATTTTGGTGGGTATCGCATGTATATATTTAAATCATTGTTTATGTATATAATCATTCTCTATTTATTACTACGGATTCGGTGTATTCGCTGTGGTTATCTATAATGGTACGAATACATATAAATAAAAGCAGATAAATATTGTATTCCAGTATTTATTATATTCTTCCTTAACAACAACAACTTCTGGTATGCTTTTTCTGTTGCGCTTACTCAGTATTTATAAAATTGCTTTTCTTCTCTCTCTCTACTGCCCAACAACACGAACACGGAACATCATTCATCCCTCTATTTGTCACATCCTCTTCACGTTTAATCCGGAACGAATGATTTATTCAGCTCGGTTCAGTGTTGAAATGTCCTCCCAGGCTATTTACTTTTTCTTAGAGCCATTTTCAGTTTTCGTATAACAAAGACAAAATATGTACCAGTACGAGTACTTTATGTTACGCATTTAAAGTTATATTTTTTAGATTTAGATTTTAAGTTTTTTTTAACTTCCGCCCCAATTTAAACATGAGAGATAAAGTGTTGGGTTAAAAAATTCACCTACGGCGGTCAATTGTTAAGCGCTAACCACATGACCACTACTTGAGTGTGCATATGTTTGAGAGTTGTGTTTCAGTTGTTTTTTTAATAAAGGAATGTAAAATATTGAAAACAAAGAAACAAATGTTTAATAGAGCTTATAGTGAAATTCGAACCACTAAGTTACAATCGCATTTTTTTCAATTTAGTTGAAATTGTCAATATTTGAACAAAAGACCTCTTTTTTATTTATTAGTTAAGAAAAGTTTTATCTACATTTTGTCCATTGGGTTAAGATTGCTTGCAAAGATAAACGTAAATTTAAAAAGTATAAGAATTTACAGAAGTCTATCAGCAATTAATTGTATATTAAATCACTACTAAAACTATTTTTCAATCATTTTCTTATTATTATTATATTTATATGTTCCAATGCTGATACTTCGAGCTTGAAGGTAGCATGTCAAAGTGACGACGGAAATCGATTTAACATTTGTCCAAATCTTGCTAAGCTCCGGGCTTTCACGTACAGCTTTATTAAATTACCGGAAATGGCTTTGCTGGGCGACGCGCTGTGTTTGACAGGCCGAGCACTTTCTTAAGACCTAAAAGTAAACACAAATAAACGTCACATGATATTCTTTTTCGTATTTGTTAAACAAACATTCTTTCTAAAACCTACTTCATTTCTTTATTGTTTAATTTTTTGCTTATATTTTATTTATAAACCGCGGTCGTAGAGGGCTTTCTGTAAAGGAATATATTATTATTTGGAAAAAATAATGACGTGTCACAAGAAGTAATATCTGTTTTATTCGATTGTATCAAAAAGTGACATTTGTTCAATATAATGTTCGTAAGAAAAATTAGTGAATACTTTTCGGCCTAGGACTACGGCCGGCAGTTTCCTGCATTTGTGCGAAATAGTTATTTTTGTATCAAGGGTGAAAACAGACGTAACTGGTTCGTAGCATTATTATTAGCTCGAGGCGCGAAGCGGCGTGAGCTAATAACATACTCAGTGTCAGAAATGCTATTATTACCCGTGGTAAATACAATATTTTATGCACAACAAAATAACATTTAATTTTATAATCAAAGGTTAAAACAGGTATGTTTAGGTATATGTCAAAATGGCATTTCATAAAGCCAAGTAAAAATGTCATTTTGTTTATATATTCATAACAAATATTTTATTATAGCCCTAGGACCAAAAATAAGTATTTACAACTATTTTTCATAGCTAAAACACATAAATATTGGCCCGGTTGTGTATAAAACTTATTTATCGTCATTCTTTTATTTTTATACAAAGACTTTTCTTCTGATTCATTTTCTCTTAAATAGTTGTTATTTTTAGACGACAAAAATTTAAAAAAATAAGCTCAATATTATAAAACAAAAATGTTTATAATATTGACACCTATTAATGGTAATAACCTACCTGCAAAGTTTGACTCATTTGTAACTAAATAATTGCAGAGGTTTTTTTAAAAGTACAACAAATATTTTTTACCGCAACAAAATTTTAATTGTCCCAAAATATAAGAATAGAATTCTAAGTCTTTGTAAGGCAAATATCAGTCGCACTGTTCTTCTACATTTATTTTTATCTATTCTGCGTTAGGGAAAGAAAAGGATGTTAGGTTCTGTAAACACATTCCGTTATATTTTCTTTTTTTCGTTCAGAGACGCAACACACACATCCGCTCACACAATAGTTTTATGAGACAGTGAATACATTCGACAGTCAAGAGGAAAGCGATAGTTTCTCACACTGTTGTAGACAAGCTGAATATGCTTGCTGATGGAATGTAAGATAATCTGTTACGTCGATGAAAAAATAGATATTTATAAATTATATTTGTCTGTTAACCGAGCTCAGAAGAAAAAAAGTCACAATAATTTAAGTACATAAATCTGAAATAATAATAATTATACAGATTCGTGACAAGTGCTAATATAGGGCAAGTATCTGTTACATGATTAAAATATTAAAATCGATGCTGCCTATGACACATAACAAAATAGATAGAAAAATAGAAATAAGATCAAAATTGAATCCAGGGTAACTGTAGCTTTGTTGATTTAAAGTATATGATTGCAGTTCATAGGTTCCAGGTTCGAATTCTGGTGGTTTTCCAATGTTTCTCTTTTAATTCAATTTGATGTCATCAATTGTTACGCTACTCAAAATAATAATTAAATTTCAATAAATAAATATTCTCCTTAGATAACAGTGTTCTGGGAAATCATCCCGTGTGTTCAGAAATATTAGTTCTGACACAAGATTTTATTTGTTACGGAAAATCACTCCGTTTGTTTCCGCTGCTACTGTGGCTGATGTTAAATGTACTCTTAATTGTTCATTTCTACATATATTTACACACAATAGTAATAATTATACATATATACAAAATATAAAAATGAAATAGTGATTTAGTGAGTTGAGAGATTATGATAATCTTATATGATAACGAATGTAGAGTGTTATGTGATATCGAATGAATAATTGTAATCTGTGTTTCTTCGTGATTTTCGAGCTACCAAGTAAACTATTGACAACCCTTAAAAAAGAGGGGTTGTCAAAGATGACCAATAGGATATAGTACCACCCACTTGGGAGGTTGACATTGGTGGTTGGAAATTTGGAAAGGGAATGATCAGGTCGAGGTCACAAGAGTCATAATTTTGGGTTAAAACTCAAAGATTCTTAGAACAAGGGATGTCGGTAAAAAGGTTCTAAGAGACATAAAAATTTAGGGAAGGCTACATGACGGGTAGTCGTCTTAGAAATTGCAGACAAAGAGAAAATATAACTTTACAAAAGTAGCAAAGTGGTCAAGTATATTTACTAGAGTGTCACTAGCAATTTATGGGCATACTTAAACTAGTATACAAGAAATAACTAAAATATTTTGAACAATGATACAAGATAAAATACTTATGAAGTAAAAGAAATTATTGTTACTGTATCATTATAAACTAACTTAATTACAATAAAACGTTATGGAGCTATTCCATAACAACAGTATCACTGCAGATGACTTTCACGCCAAGTGTTTCAGTATATGAAAGAGTCATGTGATCGAGGTTACCTATGACATATAACAAAATATAGAGAAAAATTTAAATAAAATACAAATTTAATCCACGGCAACCCTAGCTTAGTTGGTTTAAAGCATATGGCCGGTGTTTTCTCTTTATAATTTAATTTAAAATATTAATGTTTTTAATAAAATAATTTTATTGCATTATGAATTAATTCTTTATGTGATAGTACTCCAAGTAATTGTAAATCTAAAAAAATTAAAATTCATACTTGTTTCCTTAAGGTGATGTCGAAAGTCTACTGCAACAGGACTTTCTTTGCAAGAAACAAATTATTTAATATTTCTTGATAGACTGACCACAGCAGCATTCTGTGCGCATGGGAGAATGCTTCGGAGCTCATAAGCAAATATGAATTTTAAATTATTTGTATATAAACTTTGTAGATCTTGTTTTTTGACCGTTTTGAATACATTTTACGGGTGAGAACTGAAATATTAATCGAAATTCTTATATTAACTGTTTCCTTACATAGCTGTATTGGATAACATATTACTGTATGTCACAAATTAACCTAAATATCGTTTTGGATGATTGCCACACGGCAAATAAACTCAACAAACCAGAGGAAATTTTATCTACCTCACACACATCAATACTGCAAAATGTGTCTGAAAGTTTTCAAGGTCGTCTGGAATATGCATTGGCATACTTATTCAATCACTACAAAAAGTATGCACTGACGTCATCGAGAACCTCGAACCAGAAGCAGCACCGAAGGAAGTCACCCTTCCTCCACTCCAAGAGTCGCCAGATTCAGCCCAGCTGTCTACTTATTGGTCTAGGATCTACCTACAAAGACACTGCTCTACACCCACAACATTGACCAAAACTAAGAGAAAGCAATCGTACCTGCCTGCTTTCTTGGAGAGATGGCATGGAGCCGTCCATTACCCTTTTTATTATACGTATATTTAATTAATTATATATTATATTCTATCTTATGTATTATGTTTATTCTATTGTCATAATAATAATAATTATTATTATATACTAGACTAATTTATAGTTTTCTTTAAAACCTACAATCATGTTAGTGTCAACCTAAATCAATTTTTATTGCTTACACATTTTTAAAATCGCTTTTCCAAATTCTAACTATTGACAGATATTATCCAGACTTAGCCACTTAACGTTCAACACTAAATTTTGACGCATTTAAAGAAAATAGAAATAAAGTTTTGTGCATTTCATAACACATTTAAATATGTGACCAATGAAATCCAAGAACGCCTACTAACGGGGGTAAAAACCCTCTAGTGGGGCGTACTTCAAAGTTTATATTATTGCTAATTTTTAGAAGAGAAGAACACTTGATCACAGAATCTTAAACAATCGACTTCCAAATTAAATACTTGATATCTAAAACAGTTGACTTGATAACGAACTCCCAAATTAATAATCCACTTTAAACTGTAAATAGTATGTTGTAAATTGTAAATATATTTATATAGGAAAAAATTCACTATCTAACATTATTAAAATTCAATACAAATCCTATAACTAAATAAATAAAATACGTAGGGGTAACAATCGGGTCGTTTTGCCCATAACAAAACTGGTGTCAGAAGTGGGATACCATAACAAAAATGGTATCAGAAGTTGGATATCATAACACATCTTATAATTGGTAAGAACATTTGTGCGTGATAGGTGTCAATATTAATTTATTATTATTTCACTTGTCAACTCGTTCTTCAGTGGTAGGTATAGTGTGTTCAGTTTCTGTTTTTATATATATTTTTTATTATTACTTATTGAAATTAATTTTGCTGTCAAAATTATAAAAGCGCCCAATACGTTATTTGCTAAAATGCGTATTTATTATCAAAATGTGCGTGGTTTAAACTCTAAGCTTAATGATTTTTTTAACAATACTTGTTCTTCTGACTTTGATATCATTTGTATAACTGAATCTTGGTTTAACGAATCCATCTCAAATAATGAATTATTTGATGACAATTTTAATGTATACCGTGCTGATAGAGATTATGCGAGAGTTGATAAAAAAAGAGGTGGTGGAGTTATCTGTGCAGTCAATAATGGTTTTCAATCTTCTATCATTCGCTTAACGCTCGACTTGAATTCCAAATTTGACATTATATGCGTGAAAGTCCAATTGTCAGTTGGTCGGGAATAGTGGATTGTGATACCGACTTAGCTGAACTGACTGATGTTAACCTATCTACGACGTGGTGCCATCTACCGACAAACTCGCAAACTGCTTGACAGCTATTGAAATAAAACAAAAGACAAAATGTCTATTGCGATGTGGAATTGAGTTTTAAAAAATAAGAAAAAATAGGAAAAAATCTAATTTTCCATCACTTGTCTCATAATTCCACAAGGTTTTACAGCACGTTTGCATCAACTATCAGGTCATCAACAAATGGCTGGTCAGTTCAGCTTTTACCATAGACGCGTTTCGTCCTTACAGACTCATCAGTATGGTGCGATCATTTATCCAACTAGATCAATTCGGGAATAGTGGATTGTGCTACCGACTTAGCTGAACTGACTGATGTTAACCTATGTACGACGGTAACATGACATGAGAGCTAAGGTGCAACTCGTGGTGCCATCTACCGATAAACTCGCAAACTACTTGACAGCTATTGAAATAAAACAAAAGACAAAATGTCTATTGCGATGTGGAATTGAGTTTTAATAAATAAGAAAAAATAGGAAAAAACTAATTTTCCATCATTTGTCTCATAATTCCACAAGGTTTCACAGCACGTTTGCATCAACTATCAGGTCATCAACAAACGGCTGGTCAGTTCAGCTTTAACCATAGACGCGTTTCGTCCTTACAGACTCATCAGTATGGTGCGATCATTTATCCAACTAGACCAACTCGGGAATAGTGGATTGTGATACCGACTTAGCTGAACTGACTGATGTTAACCTATCTACGACGGTAACATGACATGAGAGCTAAGGAGCAACTCGTGGTGCCATCTACCGACAAACTCGCATACTGCTTGACAGCTATTGAAATAAAACAAAAGACAAAATGTCTATTGCGATGTGGAATTGAGTTTTAATAAATAAGAAAAAATAGGAAAAAACTAATTTTCCATCACTTGTCCCATAATTCCACAAGGTTTTACAGCACGTTTGCATCAACTATCAGGTCATCAACAAACGGCTGGTCAGTTCAGCTTTAACCATAGTCGTGTTTCGTCTTTACAGACTCATCAGTATGGTGCGATCATTTATCCAACTAGACCAACTCGGGAATAGTGGATTGTGATACCGACTTAGCTGAACTGACTGATGTTAACCTATCTACGACGGTAACATGACATGAGAGCTAAGGAGCAACTCGTGGTGCCATCTACCGACAAACTCGCAAACTGCTTGACAGCTATTGAAATAAAACAAGTGATGGAAAATTAGTTTTTTCCTATTTTTTCTTATTTATTAAAACTCAATTCCACATCGCAATAGACATTTTGTCTTTTGTTTTATTTCAATAGCTGTCAAGCAGTTTGCGACAAACGGATAAATGTCATAGATATATTACATATCTTTAAAGTAGCTAATAATATTATTTCTGATAGTCATATTTTGTCGAGGTTAAATTTTTTTGTACCTCGTGTAAATTCTAGATATAATTTAACGCAAAGCTTATTGAATCCGGCATAAAACTAAAAGAAATTAATCAACTTGTGATCCGATACAGTAATAATTCAGAGTAAATAAGAAAAATAGGAAAAAATTTTCCATCACTTGTCTCATAATTCCACAGAGGTTTTACAGCACGTTTGCATCAACTTCTCAGGTCATCAACAAACGGCTGGTCAGTTCAGCTTTAACCATAGACGCGTTTCGTCCTTCCGGACTCATCAGTATGGTGCGATCATATATCCAACTAGATCAACTAGGAACTAGTGGATTGTGAAACCGACTTAGCTGAACTGACTGATGTTAACCTATCTACAACGGTAACATGACATGAGAGCTATAAAGCCACTTGTGGTGCCATCTACCGACAAAATCGCAAACTGCTTGACAGCTATTGAAATGAAACAAAAGACAAAATGTCTATTGCGAAGTGGAATTGAGTCTTAATAAATAAGAAAAATAGGAAAAAAAATTCCATCACTTGTCTCATAATTCCACAGAGGTTTTACAGCACGTTTGCATCAACTTCTCAGGTCATCAACAAACGGCTGGTCAGTTCAGCTTTAACCATAGATGCGTTTCGTCCTTCCGGACTCATCAGTATGGTGCGATCATATATCCAACTAGATCAACTAGGAACTAGTGGATTGTGATACCGACTTAGCTGAACTGACTGATGTTAACCTATCTACAACGGTAACATGACATGAGAGCTATGAAGCCACTCGTGGTGCCATCTACCGACAAAACTGCAAACTGCTTGACAGCTATTGAAATAAAACAAAAGACAAAATGTCTATTGCGAAGTGGAATTGAGTCTTAATAAATAAGAAAAATAGGAAAAAATGTTCCATCACTTATCTCATAATTCCACAGAGGTTTTACAGCACGTTTGCAACAACTTCTCAGGTCATCAACAAACGGCTGGTCAGTTCAGCTTTAACCATAGACGCGTTTCGTCCTTCCGGACTCATCAGTATGGTGCGATCATCACGAGTGGCTTCATAGCTCTCATGTCATGTTACCGTTGTAGATAGGTTAACATCAGTCAGTTCAGCTAAGTCGGTATCACAATCCACTAGTTCCTAGTTGATCTAGTTGGATATATGATCGCACCATACTGATGAGTCCGGAAGGACGAAACGCGTCTATGGTTAAAGTCGAACTGACCAGCCGTTTGTTGATGACCTGACAAGTTGATGCAAACGTGCTGTAAAACCTCTGTGGAATTATGAGACAAGTGATGGAAATTTTTTTAGTTAGTTTAGTAATTTGATTTGATTATACAGAATGGTCCATTTAAAGCCTTCTACTTAGATATCTTAAATAGGAACCCTATTTTTTATTACAGATTCGGAATCTCCATAAAAAAATATGAAGGTATAATCGGAGAATTTTTTTCATATTCTTAAAAACAAGTTTTTTTTTAATATTCTTATTTTGAATTGTTTAGTATAATAACTAACATTTGTTGTATTATCATAAAAAGCACTTCCAATCGAAAAAGGAGAACTACAGCAATAAATGTCAAAATATCAACGGTCATGGCTGCACTCGTTGGAACTGATCTATGCGATAACGCGAGTTAAGTAACGTTGCGCGCGGGTAGTACTTGGATGGGTGACCATCCAGAGAAACCCATGTTGCTGTTGACTATAAGACCTAAAACGCAGGATCAGTGCGTAATGGCGGCATATGACCATAGCAGTTGGTCCGCCAGGAAGCCACGAAAAGAAAATGTCGAAATAATGGTAAAAACTTATTTTTACGAATACTGCGCCATATATCAAGAATATGAAAAAATTCTCAGATTAAACCTTCATATTTTTTTATAGAGATTCCGAATCTGTAATAAAAAATAGGGTTCCTATTTAAGATATCTAAGTTTACCCCCTCTCCGACCCCATTAGGGGTGGGGGGCGAAAAATGATAACAAGATCGGATGGCCCCCTCAATATGGTTAAACTTTTGTTCATGAAAGTTTTTTGTTAAGGGCTTAATTTGCAAGATATTTGAACAAGTCAAGTTAAATGGACCAGCCTGTATATTGTGTTTTATATTACTTTGTTAATATTATTGTTATATTATACGTATCCTTTGTCATTGGGATTTTTGTATCCTGTAGAGTGGTCATAAATAAATAAATAAATAAACAATATTTAAAATAAATATATTTTTTTAATTTTATATTAATAATAAATAAGAAATAAAAAATAAAAATTAGAAGGCTAATTTTCTTTTTTTGTAATAAATATAATAGATGTGTTCTAATTTATACCGTTGATCAAATTACACCAATTCTAATAATTTGGTATAGGAATAATAACAATCAAGTTTTTTTTCAAGTTCTTATATTACATAATGGGCACAAATGCAACAAAGAGTAGTATTTGAAACAAGATTAGTATATCAATTTAAAATTATTTACTTATCAATTTTTAATGTTTTGGTATATATATATATATATATATATATATATATATATATATATATATATATGGTATATATATATATATATATATATATATATATATATATATATACATTTGACGGCTGGTAACCGCACTTCATACTTCATGCGCATAAATATATCACTGCTGTATATATATATATATATATATATATATATATATATATATATATATATATACATATAAGTTAGAACGGCTGTTCCCACGAGACCCGCTGACCACAACACCTTCCCATGGCCAACCGAGGACATTCCATAAAATCATATTTCTGTTAGATAAGCTTTTTGACACGAGAAGTCTCTAACCATCTCTTTTGTAAGACAGTTACTGTCGAGAGACTGAAGTATCAACTTGTATTAAAATTAATCTGATGTAATTATTCTAAGTTGTGTAAAATAAAAATTATTTTTTATTGTAACCGTAAATCACGTTTACGTTACTGGCGCAGTCGGTAGGATGCTCAGACGAATTATCGATTAATATCAATATCGAAAAAATCTCGTTTCGTTTCAACGATTAACTGAGCATCGAAAAATCACAACGAAAAGTCGTCGAGATTCTGTCATATCACGAGTGCATATCGTGTTCGAAGAGATCTTCAGAAGGCCCTGCTGTACACGGAAATCCAGCTCTATCCTGCCACGAGCGAATATCGTGCAAGAAGAGACCATCGGAGAGCCCAGATGTACGCAGTCCGCCGAGAGTCGACACCAGTCCACGGATCCGCCGCAGCCGTGCCCATGGACAAGTTGATGTTTATCCTGTAAGTGCTTATATGTCTATCAGTGATATCATACAAGTAAATTTAAACTCAGATTCAGATACGGATACAGATTCAGTTGCTTCCAGTAATTCACCCCCTTTGAATCCTATAAGAAATATACTTAGCCTTGAAAATCTATTAAGAGATTTTAACCATTTAAATATAACTAATAATATGGCTACCCCAACATTAAAGAGAGAATACCTCGACATGATCCCGGATTTTCACGGAGATCCTAAATTATTACCGCGATTCATAGAAATCTGCGAAAAGTTATTGAATACGTTTTTTAATAATGTAGAACCCGCGGACTTTCAGAATGAATATCTGTTGTCCACGATTTTATCTAAGATTAAAGGCGAAGCCGCCGTAAATTTATCTAGTTTCAACTTTAACTCTTGGGCTACTATTAAATCCGCTTTAATAAATTCTTACTCTGATAAAAGACATTGCTATACTCTCGGAATAGAGTTAACAGAGTTAAAACAAGGTAATGAAACACCTTTTGATTATTATAATAAAATCCAAGATTTACTAAACTTACAAGTTTCATACGTTAATTTGAATAATCCAGTAGAAGCAAACGTACTTGCTAATTATTTTAGGCAGTACGCACTGCGTATTTGACTACGCGGTTTAAAAGAACCACTAGGTATACTCATGCGTACAAAGAACCCAGCTGATATGAATGCAGCGCTAAACATGCTGACCAATGACTTTCAAATTGAGAGTTGTCTGCGGTAACAAAACAAAATACACACATTACAAAAACCAAAACAATTCATTCAGAATAATACACAACACAGATACCAACAACCACAATTCAGATACACACAAACACAAACGCCACAATTAACATATCGACCTAACCTATATTCCAATACTCCAATGAATAAACCATTCAATCAAAGTCAAATGTCTAAACAAAATGCGTTTAAACCTAATCCTAATGCACGATTCTCAAAACCAACTCCAATGAGTATCAGCACTCGACAGACATTCGTACCCAGACCAGGCCCATCAGGCTACAACAATCAATCCCGACCACAACAATATACATAACAATATACACGACAATATCCCCAGACACAAACAAAACCTAACGAAGGAATTATGTACACTACAGAAATTACCGAATACACGGACAAACAGTATTATGACGAAAATAATGCTATTATTTACGAACCCGAATCAGACATTGATAACAACGAAATCGAACAAGAAACTGTTTCATATAATTTTTTAGAACTCCCTGCCTCGGAAACGAGTTTGAGTTAATGAATTTAACCAATAATTTAAGTGAATTACCGTTTATTGTTTACCCCGAACAAAATTTAAAAGTACTGCTTGATACCGGCAGCACACGTTCATTTATCAAACCAAGTATTGCACGTAAATTCTTTAAAGATAAAATTATAAATGACCCTTTCAAAATTACCACTGCACACGGTACATCTACCGAAAACTTTAGTATAATTTTACCTTGCTCAAAATTATTTGATAAACCAAATATTATGCTCAAATATCATCTCTTTGACTTCCATGACCAATTCGACATATTGTTAGGACTCGACAATCTCAAAACAATAGAAGCGAACATCGACCTAGTAAACGATAAGATAACAACACCGGCATGCGACAAAACACATAATAATACCAAAGAACAAGACGGCACTGACGCAACTATTCATTCAAATCTCGAACATCCTATCATCGGTATCCCCATTATTGAAAGTTCCGTCAATATAGGAAAAAATCAGTTAATAATTTCAGAAGTTTTACATTCACCCGCCAAACCTAAATTTATTAAATTACACACCGATAAAATGAGACTCCAAGTACAAAATTCAAAAAACAATTTCGAAAAAGTCGTAATTAATTTTGTTAAAGAATTTATAATACCTAAAGTAAAATACTTTTTATATTTCGAGCAACCGATTTATGAGAAATTTAGTGTAATCTTGCAGAAATATTAAAAAAATTCTGAAATTAATTTCGTTAAATGTAATAACAAATTAATTGATATAGAAGATAAAACTGATATTTCTAATACCATTAAAAATTATCACGAAGGCAAGACCAATCACCGAGGTACTCACGAAACTTATAATCAGATTAGGAAAAAATACTATTGGCCTAACCAATTTAAAGATATTAGTGATTATATAAATCAATGCGAAATTTGTTTAAAATCTAAATATGAGCGGAATCCTATAAAAACTAAATATAATAGTACTCCAACTCCTAGCAAACCCTTTGACATAATACACGTAGATACACTAAGCTTAGAAACTTGTAAATTTCTCACTATTATAGATGCCTTCTCTAAATACGCCCAAGTGTACCAAGTCACGTCAACAAATTGAAATATGCAATAAATTAACTAGATTCTTCTCACATCATGGAATTCCTAAATTAGTTGTATCTGACAATGGTCCAGAATTTAAAAATAACCTCTTGCAAGAATGATTTATTTTACATAAAATCGAAATTCATTTTATCAGCTCACAACATCCAGACTCTAACGGCCTCGTAGAGCGTTTTCATTCAACCTTAATTGAACATATACGACTTTTTAATTTACAAGAAAATCAAAAGAACGAAATTATTAAGAACAAAGTTAATTTTGCAATATTGGCATACAACAACACATGCCATAGTTCCACTGGTCTTAAACCAATCGACGTAATAAACGGGCACTTTGAAACAAATTCTCCCCTAGACATAGAATTAGAAAAAAGAATAACACAAGACTATGTTTTAAATCACCGAGAAAAAACCAAATTAGCATATAAAAATATTACTGAAAAATTACAAAATAATAAAACTAACTTAATAAATAAATTAAACGAAACTCGAGAAGATTTACCTGAAATCCCGGAACTTGTATACGTACATAATAAACAAAAAGTAAATAAAACAAAACAGGCAAAATTCAAAAAGGAAAATATTAAAAAAATCGATCAAAATTTAAAAACTGCAAAAATTCAGACCAACCCTAACGATAACAAAAAAACAAAGTAAAATTCACTTGTCAAATATTAAGAGACCCAGAAAAATAAATAAGAAAACTAATCCAGATTACGATCTTCCAGGTCCCTCTACCTCACGTACATCTCCGGACTAGAAATCAAAAACATTACACAGAACACAGGACTTTTACCACTCAAATTAGGGACAGCAAAATTACAGAAATCAACACACACCTTTTTACACTTCTACGATTTACAACCTATCATTGACCAGTACAACAATTTAAAAATACAACACAACAATCTCAAACGTACAATACACATAAACAATGTCAGCCTATCAGACTCTACTAACCACGATAAAATTATTAACTATTTACTAGCTTCAATAGATAATAAACTTAGTCATTTAATTATTAATTATGAAAAACCTAGATATAAAAGAGGAATAATAAATGGATTGGGATCCATTGTAAAAGCACTAACCGGAAATTTAGATGCGGAAGATGAAAAAAGATATAATAAAATTTTGAAACATTTAGAAACCAATCAATATAAAATTAATGACCAATTTAAGAACCAATATTCTGTTAACCATCAGTTGATAGAAGAATTTAATAAAACTATTAAAATAATCAAACAAAATGAGCAAGAATTAAAAACAAAAATCGAACAGCTGCTTCATATAGTTATTGATGGAACTCAGCAATTAAATAAATTAGCCGTTTATGATATTTATAACAAACTGAATACTTTATTCAGTATGATTTTTAGTACTTTACATTTTAATTTTTTGCAAATTGCACGTATTGCATCCCAGTATTATAAAATTAAACGACTTTTACTTAGAATTAAAGAAAATTTCTAAATATTATAATAATGAATTTCCCCTGGAGCCCACCTTTGACAATATGTTAGAATTTGAAAATATAATCACAGTAAATTGCAAGTTAAATTCAAATGCAATTGTATATTTCTTACAAATTCCTATCAATTATGAAACGGATTTCCAATTATATCATCTCATATCTATTCCAACCAAATATCAGACTGAATTTGTAACTGTCATTCCAAATAAAAATTATTTCTTAAAAACTCCCGATGGTCATATTAAATCACGGAACGGCGTATGCACAAAAGGAACCATCTACCAATGTCCAAATAAAATTGAAGAAATTAACGATGAAACTTGCGAAAAGAACATCATATTATATAACAACAATAAAAATTGCCAATACACAAATGTTAAAATTATAAAAAATCATGTTGAAATTATAGAAGAGATCAACCAGTTCTTATGTAACAAGTCAAAGTCAGCACATTCTTAGTGAATACAATTAAGTAAAGTAGAGCATGTTGTAATGAGGTCAAGTATTCAAAATAATATCGTTTATGTATTAGCTAACTCTTTGCTGACTTAGCACTTTGGAGTAATGTATAAATAGGTTAGGTTAGTAAGTAAGAAGGGCAGTTACAGAGCAGTTACAGAGCAGTTACAAGAGTTACGGTCACAGTCACAGAGTTACAAGAGAGTCACAAGAAACAGTCACGTTTGTGAGTGAAGTGTGTGTTCAAAGAAGACAGTTGAAAGTCAGAAGAAACATTGTATTAAAATTACGTGTGAATAAATCTTTGTTATTTGTTAAACCAAATTGTAAGTACAAACTTATTTACAACAACCCTAGTACTTGTCCTGTCTCCGGTCTGACAAGAACCCATATAAATTATTTGTTAATACTCCTTTAAATAAGGGAGGCTTACAAATTGGTGGCAGCGGTGGGATTTGCAACAACAACCCTCTGTTACAAATTGGTGGCAGCGGTAAAGGATATTTTGTCAGATCAGAGGGGGCCAATCGTTTTTGGTCCGCTCGCGGAAAAGCAAGTATTAGGAATTTTTTTTTTCTTTCTTCTTTCTCAAATTTATTTTGCTAAGTAAATATGGTGAGTAAGTCAGATGGAAGGCCTGTCGTAAGAGAGCTGGAAAGTAGGTTTAACGCCAGTAAGTGTCAATATAGTTATGCTGCGAATGCAATGGAGACGTTTTGCGGGAAAAACCCAGAAGAATTTTTTGCTAAAGCCAGAATACGGAAAGATATTGAAGGATGGACCGAGACAGAGACAGTGGACATACTTAGATTACGACTGACGGGCGAAGCTTTCGAACTATACATGCAAAATCAAGAACTACATAGAGGTACACTAGAACTAGATGCATTCGCACAACCATTTTTAGAACGTTTCACAAAAAAACGAATCCCAGGACAGATCTATCACGACTTATCAGATTGCACGCAGAAAATAAACGAAAATGTACAAGAGTTCGCACAAAGGCTAAGAAAATTAAAAAAGGAATTGTTAAAAGAAAAAGGCGTACAAAAAGATTTTGCAAATAACTTATGTTTGTACCAATTTAAAAATGGGTTAAAGTCAGAAATAAAGAAATTTATAAGAGTAATAATGGACACACAGGAAGATTTGTCATTTGAAGATGCCGTATCGATGGCAGAAAGAGAAGAAATGGAAGTTCTACGACAAAAGATGTGCAATTTAGAAATTGGCGCGGTAGACAGAAGACCGGCAAAGCCAAGTGAGGTAAGAAAATGTTTTATTTGCGGAGCCACTGACCATTTTCAAAATGACTGCAAACGAAGAGAAACATGCAGGAAGTGTGGAAAACCAGGCCACATCGCTGTCGGATGCCGAGAGAGAACAAGAAGTAACTACAGAAATTACAACACAAATCCAGAAAGATACAGAAATTCACAGTCAAACCAGGGCAATGGATATAATAGAAGTTACAACAAAAGCAGATACAGAAACCCGCCGCCAGATCAAGGTAATGGATACCACAGAAACAACAGAGTTGAAAATCAAAACAGATATACGCAAGATACACGTAACACACAGCATTTAAACGAGCGATCCCTCTCGCACGCGCCCCACCGCGGGAGGTATTAGTAAGTCAAAATAAACCAATAATAATCACTCAAATCAGTAAAAATTCAGAAATTGTAGATATTCCAAATTTTGTTATTGCTTTTATAAATAATAAATCAGTAAAACTTTTAGTAGATACGGGTTCGGCTGTTTCATTAATAAAAAGAAATATTGTTGAGGGGCAACAAATAGAGTCGAAAAACGTCGGTACGTTAACTTCAATTTCAGGTTGCGAATTAGTTTATTTTGGAGTAACTGACGTAAAATTTTATTTTAATGAGTTGAAACTTAACTTCAATTGTGTTGTTTGTTCTGATAATTTAAAATTAGAAGCAGATGGTATTTTGGGTCGCGATTTTTTCAAATTTTTTAATGCAAGTATCAATTATTGCACAGAGGAAGTTGTGTTACGTAATACAAGCATCAGAATGATGGCGGACAGCGTAGCGACAGAAATGCTGACGACAGCGAGTTTGGAAACACGAGAACACTGTGACGCAGTGAGGAGGCGTGACGAAGTTGACGTAGGTCAGGGCGATAACACGGAAGACAAGCAGGCTGATAGCAAGTTATCAAACATGGATGCAGAAATTTGCAAGATGGAGGTCCGTACGCTAAAGCAACAAAAACCAGTTACACAAACCAGTGGATTGGTTAGACTGAAGAGTACAGAAAGGATTTTACCAAATTGTGAATTTATGTATACAGCCGTTCAGGACGTCATGAACCCTGGACACGATATCTTGGTAGAGCCTGTAGAAGTAAAAATACACGGGTTAATGGTAGCAAGAGTACTCACAAAAGCAAAAAAGGAGATACCCGTGAAGTTGATCAACATTACCAACAAGGAGATAATAGTAAGTAAAAATACAATCCTAGGAAAATCAGAAATATATAACGAGGAACCAGAAGGACTAAGGGAAATAAAGTCAAATGAGGTTCAAATAAATGCAGTTCAGAGAGAACTGGGCACAAGGAAAATGGAAGAGCAATTGCAGTTAAATTACCTGTCTCACGAGGTGAAACAGGAATTGTTGGTACTACTGAGAGAATACGAGGATGTGTTTCTCTGGGAGGATACCAAATTGGGGTGCACACACAAGGTAAAACATAGAATAATTACAGGGGATGTGCAACCAATAGCGAAAACACCGTACAGGGTGCCGTTTAGTCAGAAGGAGCCCTTAAAGAAAGAAATCAAGAAAATGCTTGATTCTGGGGTGATAGAGCCATCTTATTCGCCATGGTCAGCGCCTGTTGTCATGGTACCCAAGAAATCAGAGAGCGGAGAAAAAAAGATCAGAGTTTGCATAGACTTTCGAGGCTTAAATGCAGTGACAAAAAGGGACTATTCCCCTGTTGCTAATATGCAAGAAACTTTGGATCAGTTAGGGGATGCAAATCTATTCACAACACTAGATTTAGCATCAGGTTATTATCAAGTTCAGTTGGAGGAACAGGATAAAGAGAAAACAGCATTCACGACAGACGGAGGACATTACCAGTTCACTAAAATGGCATTTGGGCTAGCGAACGCACCTAGCACATTCCAGAGGCTGATGAATAGTATATTAGCAGGATTGCGGGGTGAGAAATGTCTTGTATATTTGGATGATGTTATTATTTTTAACGGTGGAGGAGTACAAGAGCATTTGAAGCGATTGAGAGAAGTTTTTGACAGATTGAGACAAGCAAATTTAAAATTACAGCCAAGTAAATATAAATTTTTAAAATCAGAAACTAAATATTTAGGTCACATTATAACGGGGGATGGAGTAAAACCAGACGACGATAAAATTTCTATTATTCAAAATTATCCAAAACCTAAAAATGTAAAACAAATTAGAGCTTTTACTGGGCTTGTGGGCTTTTACAGACGTTTTGTTCGTAACTTTGCAGGAATCGCAAAGCCTCTAACAGAATTGACGAAAAAAGATACAGATTTTGTCTGGACAGAAGAATGTCAAAATGCTTTTGATTCATTAAAAAATGCACTATGTTCTGAGTCAGTTTTAGCACATCCAGATTTTTCAAAAGAATTTATTCTACCGACCACAAACGAATGGAATCTTAGAAAGAAGTCATCGAGTTTTCAAAGACATTCTGTCGCACTTTGTAAGTCGTGATCAGACAGATTGGGATGAATGGTTGCCGTACGTATTGATGGCGTACCGAAGCAGTGTACACAACAGTACAAATGAGACGCCATTCTATTTAATGCATGGTCGAGATATGGAGTTACCATATGACGACATCACCAGACCTCAGACATTACGATACGATTACGATGACAATTACGCAGCTGAATTAAAACAGAGACTCCACACAGTTTTCGCTAAAGTGAAACAAAATCTGGCACAGTCAACAGAAATTGTTCATAAACAATTTAATAAAAACGCAAAATCAACAAAATTCCAAGTTGGAGACGCAGTATACTTGCATGACCCGACAGTACTGGTAGGAACGTCGCGTAAACTAAACAAACCATGGACAGGACCGTACTTTATAATTGGAATAATGGGTCCCGTTAATTATAAAATTAAAGATGTTACAGGGAAAATTTTAAAAGTGCATGTTAATCGTCTGAAGCCTTTTAAAGCAGATACTGAGAATACCAGCAAAGCGAAGACAGAAGCAGTGACCAAGGAGCCGACGGAGGAGCCGAGAACAGACTCAAATTTAAATTTTCAGCTGCCGCACCATCTGATGCTTCAGGAATTTAATATGGGCCAGGATCCACCACCGATTCTACCTCATACTCCCACAACGCCTTACCATACACGCAGCAAGGGCCCAGCACCAGAGCTTCCGTGGATACAAACACCAGGACGATAGATTTTATTTTTATATTTCCAGATGCAGCCACTCCAAATCTTACTGACAGCATGCAGTCTGATTAGCGTCTCTTATGCGTTAATTGGATTTGACTGCAGAGGGCCAAATACCAACATCACGACCATTTCTCTTAAAGACGTAGCCGAATGTCCGGACGTGAACAAGGGCTACACAGAGTCCCGTGCCAGTGTACAAATTCTACAAGAAAACGAATTTCACAATGTTCAAGTCTACACCTGTCTAGTAGAAGTAACACGTCTAATTCAACATTGCGGGATGCACAGTCATACATCTTCAGTTCAGCAAGGGTTGTTGACCTACATTCACGAAGTCGGACCAGAAGAGTGTCAGCTAATGCATCGTACCAAGATGTACAGAGGCTTGGGAAATGCTGTGATAAATAAACTAGTAAGTAATGGGACAATTTCTGCATCACTGACTCTAGCAGGCGGTCTAGATATTTCGGGCAAGTGTACTGGAGGATCATTCATCGAGAATGGAGTGTCCTGGGAAGGCATAGCGGTACAGGCTACGGTGAAAATTTCACTGAAAGACTATTCTGCTACAGTGAAATTAGAAGTAGACGAAATTAGTTTAAGAGGTGGTGTAGTTTGTAAGTTTCTAGGAGGCTACTGCATGGACACGGAGATTGGAGAGACAGTGTGGGAACGAGTCTCAACTGGACAGTGCGATGGCAGCAGCATGTCGCTAATTTATGAGGGTGAAGTAGGCTTGGTGAGTACAGAAAAATCTGAATTTGGAGATCGTAAACAATATGTTGTAGTGGAGGAAGGGGAAAAAATTTTTGCTGTTAAATTATTAGAGAGGACAAATATTTGTAATAATGAAATCTGGCTAACAGAACATCCAAAATTATTAGTAGCATTTAAAAAAGATTTCGGAATTAAATATTAAGTAAATGGAGTTCCAGATCCAAAAAATGTAAATTTATTAGCATATTTAAACACTAAATTTCTGTACGTAGAACAATCATTTAAACGGGAAATGAGAGACATGTACAGTAATGTAATTCACAGACAATGCTTACTTGAGCGGGACATGCTGCGTAATCGACTGTTGCTCGCTCCTCTAGCTCCTAATGCAGTAAGCACATTAATTAAAAATAAATTAGGGTATGTAGGGCGAGTCATGGGCGAAGTAATTCACATCATGCAATGCACACCGAGGGTAGTAAAGATACGAAGGGTAGAAGAATGCTACAACGAGCTACCAGTGCTTGCAGATGAGGAAGAATTATTCCTGACTCCAATGACTCATATTCTGCAAGACAAAGCCGAGCAGATAGATTGCAGCCACCTGGCGCCAGCCCTGTACTACATGGACAACAAATGGTTAGGCTACAGTCCGCATCTAACGCAAGGTGTCGAGCCGGAAGTACTGGAGGTACAGCGGGAACCAGAATTCAAGTTCAAACCATTGTATGATATTGGAAACGCTGATATTTATTCAAAGAAAGAAATTAAGTCGGCTCAAGATGTGTTGATCTTCGGACTAGAGCGGCAAGCCATAGCTAACATAATAACCAGGAGGGTAGTAGGACGGGACACTGCAGACCAGGGTCTGACAACTCTCGACCTATTTTCCAAGGGCGACCTCAGAAACTTGGCGAAATCTACTGCAAAACAAATGTGGGGCTGGTTCTCCAGTATAGGTATGTTTATGTCAGGCTTTATTGGGGTTTACGCAATTTTCAAAATTTTTAAATACATTTTGGATGCATTGATTAATGGTTTTAATTTATATAATACAATGGGATGCACATTTAGTATGGCGGCTTGTCTCTGGAACACGTTGACACATCTCGTTCTGAATAATCACCACCGCAGAACGCGTCACCGTAACCAGGAACAAGAACATGAGCTAGAATCAATTGCGATAAATCACGATGAAGATATGGGAAATCCTGGGGTTGTAACACCTAGTGCGCCCCCTAGAGAATCAGGACAAATGAAATTAAGCAAACAGTCGTGGAACCACAGCAGGGATAGCTAGATTAGAATAAGAAAATATTTTGTTTGTTTGTTTAGTTTATATTAGTTAAGAAGACCACCAGCCAGCGCAACAAGTAGTGAGGATGCAACCAACCACACCCCGAGAAGTCACTACCCCCAAAAGAGAAGCGATGAGGAAACAATGTCACCAACGTGAGCTCTAAGTGCAGAGTTGCGAGGAGAGCAGTGTGACGTGTCAGCCCATCAGTTCCAAAGAAGGGAGGTGACATCAGAGAAGAAAACAGTGTTGACAATACGTTGGTATGCCTCAATACAGACAATGTTGTGAAGGTCAATGTGGTCATGTAGAGACAATAAGTGTAGAGTAAGAATGATGCTTCTGGGAATTGTACTCCTTTCCAGGAAGCAAATTCCTCAAAGAAGGGAGGAATGTAACAAGTCAAAGTCAGCACATTCTTAGTGAATACAATTAAGTAAAGTAGAGCATGTTGTAATGAGGTCAAGTATTCAAAATAATATCGTTTATGTATTAGCTAACTCTTTGCTGACTTAGCACTTTGGAGTAATGTATAAATAGGTTAGGTTAGTAAGTAAGAAGGGCAGTTACAGAGCAGTTACAGAGCAGTTACAAGAGTTACGGTCACAGTCACAGAGTTACAAGAGAGTCACAAGAAACAGTCACGTTTGTGAGTGAAGTGTGTGTTCAAAGAAGACAGTTGAAAGTCAGAAGAAACATTGTATTAAAATTACGTGTGAATAAATCTTTGTTATTTGTTAAACCAAATTGTAAGTACAAACTTATTTACAACAACCCTAGTACTTGTCCTTTCTCCGGTCTGACAAGAACCCATATAAATTATTTGTTAATTCTCCTTTAAATAAGGGAGGCTTACACTTAGCAGTCCTGCCACAGCCAGAGGTAATTCACGCATCATGTCAACAAGGCGATGAAATCAAGACTTTAGAAGGAATATTCCTAATAAAAGAAGACCAATGCCTACTGAAATTTAAAAATCAAAATTTGAAATTTCAAGTGGGAATTTTCGGCAAACCAATCATCCTAGAAGATTTCCAAATTAATCTAAACACAAGCCAAATTCCTACGATGAGCATCGACATTCATAATATTCAGGATTTAAAATTACCCATCAACAAATTCGAGAACATCAACGAAGACTACAACATCGAAACCACGAATTATGCTATCATATCTCTCTATCTGATCTTATCAATTGTCAGTATAATTATTTTCGCAGTTTTTACCAAGAAAAGATTTCTCCAGAAGAAGACGCACCTTTGCAGGGATCCAGTCATACAACTCCAACCAGGGCCTTCACCCCCTAAACGCCAGCTGAACATCCCCGACGATATTCCATTCTGAGAAGGAAGGAGTTAGAACGGCTGTTCCCACGAAACCCGCTGACCACAGCACCTTCCCATGGCCAACCGAGGACATTCCATAAAATCATATTTCTGTTAGATAAGCTTTTTGACACGAGAAGTCTCTAACCATCTCTTTTGTAAGACAGTTACTGTCGAGAGACTGAAGTGTCAACTTGTATTAAAATTAATCTGATGTAATTATTCTAAGTGGTGTAAAATAAAAATTATTTTTTATTGTAACCGTAAATCACGTTTACGTTACTTATATATATATATATATATATATATATATATATATATATATATATATATATATATATATATATATATATATATATATATGTTTGTATATTTTTACGTGGTGATAATAGATCTTTTAAAATTAATATCATAAATTGTTATGCATTCACTTAAAGTACTATTTAAATTTAAAATATTCTCTACAAATAAAACTTTTACTCTAATTAATAGATACTACATATTTATAAAATAAATATATTATCACGCCTTCTACTCTATGCTGGTGTGGCACTTTAGTCCTGTTTCTGACCAAGCATCTAATAGTAGTGCTTACTATAATTTTACAAATGTTACTCGCGCGAAGCTCAATTAAATCTAGCATTCGTTGCATTACATTTGTATCTCTTGCTTCTTGCATTTATTTTCATACGTCATTAACTACCAAGTTGTTCAAATAGCAATGCTGTGAAAACAGTAACGTAGTGTGAACGGGAACCGTAATTCGATACATCCCCTAAGAGCCCGACGCTTGGCGATGCGATACTCTGCTTATCGGGAGTAGAACAACGTCCACTTATCGGCAATTCGTGATAACAGCTTCCTGTTTTCTGTGTCCTATTTTCACTTAATATAGAGTAGAATTACACTAGAAAGCAGTTCGACATTAAGCAGGGGATTCAGTTTTCAGTTGCCAAAGATTTCAGATAATATTTCACGAAATGGTATTTATACAAGTGGCGTAAAGAAAGATAATATGGTTATTAATATTATATTCTCTCAGAGCCAGTCTCACAATAGCGAGCGACTGTTTTAATAATATAGCATGCGAAACTACATTATTGTTTTCGTCTGCTTAGCATACTATATTTTTTTAAATAACCGACCGCGACAGAAAATCAAATGAACAAACATGTTACATCTACTTATAAATAATAACCAAGAACGTGATTGGTCTCATTATGTCGACTCGCCAAACTTACAAGTCGTCTCCATCAGTTGTCTATAGTTTAGGTTATTGGCATGTTACAAACAATGTTACACGTTTTTCTAATTTAACAGAATTTGTATTTGCATAATTTAATTTTTTTTTTGTTATGAAAAAAGTCGTAAATTTTTATTTATCATTAGTGCATTGCAATTTACAAAATTCACTGATGGTGTAAAGTACAAATAAAAAATGTATATTATTCAACCCAACTTTGTGATTTATTGTTAAACATACGCTTTATAAAAGATGTTTAGCACAAAATAGGACCAACTATGAAGCGATGCAGATCTAGCGGATTCCACAAAAAATGGCCAAATGACTGCCGGGATACATTTATAAGTATATAACAATTATTTCCTCAATATTAAGTTCAGCAGGAATAGAAGAACAAGAAATTACTAAACATTGGAGCTTAGCAAATCAGAAGGTTGCGATAAGGAAGAAATACTACGAGTTAGTATAGTCAATAAAAAGTGGAAAATAAGTAGGACGGCTGGTTTTAATACAGAAAAAAAAGGGGATGAAGATCGAAGTGAGAAAGAAATAGAAGACGAATAAATTGATAATTGAAAGAGAGATAAATATTTATAAATTTATTGTAATGTCAATTGGCGAATTCCAGTGCTTAATGATATAAAAATAGAAATTATGAAGAAAGATGGTGAACTTTTCAAAATAAAGGTACCATTTAATGCATCAGAAGCTCAAAAACCAGGAGATAACTCAAAAGAAAATAATCTTGAGCGAACCACATTATAGTTTAATAAGGCATTGCCAATGTGTGAAAACGTTTTGAAAAATTACATGGTGATACACAATCAAAAAAATAGAAAATGGAGAATTCTAGCCTACCAAAATCTTTGGTGCAAGTGTAGGAGCAAGACACAAACTCTTTGCGAAGTGCACACACAAATTTTCATTCAGGAGATTTCTGATTGGATACTCGGAATCCAAAATTTCATTGTGTATATGAATAAGATTTTGTTGGATCAGCACACCTAAGAAATTAAATAATGAACGATTGTTTTTTTTATTGTGCACGTGGGTGTAGTAAGAAACAACTCCTCGGAGGAAACACACACTACTTTTCATACAAATGATCTTTGATAGAAAACTTGTAATCAGAAACAAATGAGCAAATAATTTTCGAAAGAAAACACACTTAACGTTTAATTAGTTTCTGTCTGTAATTGAAGGCTATCAGCTCTACTTAAGATTCTGAGAGGAAACTTGAAATACGAGGACCAGCTCACGTCATAGGTCCGTGCTAGATTGTGCTCTTCAGGTAACACTGCCAGTGAAATTGAAATTCGAAAAAATCGCTCCAAGGCTCCGCTTCTATACCCGAAAATGTAGACAATTAAAGAAAATTTATGTTAATTTTCTTTACTGTGATTAGCAGTAGCAATAGCAACATATGAGATAAAAAATTATTCTCATTGGTTAAAATGTGTTAACGTGACAGTCAGCTGTTTATCTGATTGATTATCGAAAGTGAATACATCGCATAGTTGTCTGATAGTTGGCCTAATTACATATATTTTATTATTATTATTTCTTTCCGGATCAATGCTTTTATATTACTCTAAAATATTGAAATATGTCAATACAAAAGTACAAAACTTATGTTCTGGCCTGACGACACAGGTATGTCAAGGTATGACTTAAAGTACTGCTTACTTATTCTAAACTTATTTTCAGATATTATAGTAAAAGAAATTATTAATTAGAATCGTTCGGGAAAGGATTTCTGATAAATTGAACCCGAATGAACAAATACTTATATTCCTAACGTTATTTCTATTCTAATTTAAAAAACACATTTTTAATATTTGTAAGAAGAAAGGACACGAATCACTATTATTAAAATATAATATACATATGTTCATATCGATGGAGACAAACTTGAAGTGTAGGAATCATATTTTGAATTTATATCGATATCCGGAAAACTACAGCTGAACTTACAGAAAATATCTTAAGGAAACTTAATGAAGATAAACTCGACATAAAACTGTGCTGTGCTTAAAGATATGATAATGCTGCAACTATGGGCGGAGTTCAGCAAAAGGTTAAAGAAATTAATTCAAAAACTGTATGCCATGTATCAATTAATATTTTGCAACGATATGAACATTTCGATTGAAAAACGAGGGAGAACAAAGAAGACGAAAACAAAACCTGGTAAAATGGCACAAGACGCCGGTCTCATGTTACTGGAAAAAATTCAGAAAATTATGACAGTTTTTATAAGGAACTTGAACATCGATCTAAGTCAAGGATGACATTGTTTCCATTCTCGCAGTTAATCAGTCAAAGATTTTCCTATATGTAACAAATAAGGATCCCTTGTTCCAAATCTGATGAAAATATATGCAAGATTATCAAATAAAAATTTTCAAGAAATTAGATGATTGCAACGTGACTTAGAGGCTCTAAATATTTGAGATCATCAGTGTGTCAGAACAGATTAACGAGTCTTGCGACACTTGTTAGAAAACGAAGTACTCCAAAAATATAAATTATAGTAACATTATTTAAATATTTATTTCAATAAAAGCACGAAAGCATTCTGTAGTTTAGTTTATTTTAAATTTAATTTAAATATTTACCAAAACATGAATACGTGGTTTGCAATCTTTTTAGTCCGCCGCTGTATAAAAAAATAATATAAAATAAGTTACATTTTACTTATTATATGGAATATACATATTAAAATAAATACGAGTATTATGTAAATTTCTCTTTTATCTTCTTGTAAGTTTGCAGTTTTAATAATAAGTTTCTATTGTTCGTTATACATACCATTTCAAATACTAGAGCTCGACAAACCAAAGTAAAACCGTGGCGGGAATGCTCCTTAACTCCAGCGAGTAAGATAAATCTGGAGAAACCAAATTAAAACCATGAGAAGTGTGTCTTCGGAGGTTGCTACTATCATCGGTACATTCATTGTCAAAAGTTGGATTTACAAAAATGGTGATTTAACTGAATTTATAAAATAATAAGACGGTATGTATTTATTTCCATTTATAAAAATAGCATGTTAAAAGATTTATAATTATGAGCAATTAATAATAAATAAATGTATCATTAACAAATTTTGCATAAATGCGCATATCGTACATGGTGCGGCGGCTAAGTATATTTCACTTTTGAGCCAAAATAGAGCCACACCATTCTTTATACATCTGAATTGATGGAGTTAAAGCGTAATCCAGCCGCGGTTTTACTTTGGTTTGTCGAACTCTATGCGCGTGTATTCAAATTTATTAATGATATATTTATTATTAATCCAATATAATTATTATTCTTTTGACATACTATTTTTATAAATGAAAAAAAAAGACATTATTCTCTGTTTTATTTTATTAAATCAAATAAATCGCCAGTTTTCAAATCCAATTATAGACACTGAATCTACCGACTATAGTAGTGACCTCCGGAGACACTCCTCTCGGATGATTTAGCCGACCTCTCAGTGTTGGCACTTGCTTGAATATAGTGTCGTGTTCGTGGTAACCATATTTATCACGTTACAGATTTCTGTTATCATTGCTCATGATCTTTATGCGAGTATTGTATACGTTATATTACCGGTAAACAAAGGAATTCGTTGTTCGATATGTATATTAAATGTAATTAAAATATATGTGTCTAGAATCAATCACTGAGTGATACTCTTATCTATTGGATAAGCTCAACATATAAATGACAAAAGTCATGATTCAATCTAGCTCTTGAGATTGCTTGCTACTATTGTATTACTTTTATGTATCAAATAAAAGATACGATGGCAGGGTGAAAAGTCCCTGAAAAATTAAATAGATTTTTAACTAGAACGCATTAAAATTTTCAGACTGATATGTCATTCAGTTCTGATTTGACACCCATCGAAAGCAAGCAACCTTGAAGATTTTTGAAAACATGGAAAAAAGTAAATTTCGCGTCTTGATTAAACATTTTTTCTTGCGTGGAAAAAACATAACGCAAAACAAAGCATCGCTTGGTAAACATTATGTGGATCCTTACCATCGATTGGAACGATTCACAAGTGGTTTACTGATTTTCGGTGTGGTAGTATGACCACAAAGGACTCAAAACGTTCTGGTCGTCCAATTGAGGTTACAACGCCAGAAATCGTCGATAAAATTTATAGTATGATATTGGACGATCGGCGAGTTAAAGTGCACGAGGTTTCTGAGGCTATGAGCATCTCAACCGAACGGGTACAGAACATTTTGCATCAATTTTTGGATATGAGAAAGCTACCTGCCAGATGGGTGCCGTATTTGCTCTCTATTGACAACAAGCGCGGCCGTGTGACAAATTCAAAATTACATGTATTGCGCTACGAATTGGTTCGTCATCCACCATATTCTCCAGATTTGGCCCCCTGCGATTTTTATCTATTTCCAAAATTGAAGAAATGGCTCGGCGAAAAGAGATTTGGCTCCAACGATGAGGTCATCGCTGAGACAAATGCCTATTTTACAGGATTACTAAAATCGTATTATTTGGAAGCGATCGAAAGATTAGAAAAACGTTGGACGAAGAGTATCGAGCTACAAGGAGATTATGTTGAGAAATAAAATATGTTTTGACCAAATAAATCATTTCTTGTTTCACTTTCCAGGGACTTTTTACCATGCCCTCGTAATTTTTGAAGATAATGTTTTTCTTACTAAAAACTTGTTATACCATTTTGGAATTTGCTAACTCTGCATTTTTAGTGGCATGTATTTTAGGAAAAAAATCAATTTAGATTTTTGTAATTATCTAGTTTTTGTTATGTTATCTTTGATTACTAATTCGTTGGATTCCATTCTTAGATTTTTGAAAACGGCATGAGCATGGGCGACCTCTCCTGCTACCTTGTTGAATTCACCTGCCAATAACAACACTCCAAAATCAGCTGCGCTAATTTTTGCTTTGGGTAACTTCGGAATGGAAATTGTCTTGCTCTAGCTTCAGTTTCTCGATTTCATGACGTTTGATATAATAGTCTCTTGACCTCGTAAGCTGTGTTTCTTCTCGCCACCCGCTTGAGGTTATAAGTGTTATAAATTTCACGTGCTCCTGGGGGCACCAATTCTTACTTCTTTAGTTTTACCAACTACACGACGAATGTGAGTAGCCGCACATTATTCCGTTTGAATCCCGTATTGAAGGTCGAATGCGTAACTATGACAAGGTACTACATAGTTATCATTCGTACTACCTCCCGATATTGGAATCCACGAATATAACGGGCTCCATAAATGTGCTTGCTGACCATTCTGCTTCTGTCGTAAAACTGATATTAAAGACTGGTGAACATTCATCTGGAACCGACATGATGCGCAATCCAGGACGAATTTCGTTCTCTGGAGGTGGAGTACATCAGCAGTGGAATTATCGTACTCTTAACCCAGAAGTGGAAACATTGTTATGAGCAGATGTGGCGGACATACGGCACTTATCTCAAACATATTTTTGCGCATTACTGTTATTACTGGAGTGTATATTTAGTATGATGAAATAATTTGTAATTATTATAATTTTTTTAATCGTGATATATTAACATTCTACATGACCGAAATATATACTTATTAAGCAACTTCAAGCCGATTGTTCGTTTTTGGTAACTCAATTGCATAGCATATCTTTTAATAAAAAAAAAATTTGCAATTAATTAGCATTACCAAATTCTGATCAGTGATTGTCGATGTGGATAAGTAATGACAGTCGCAATTACAAGTAAGAAATAATTTATGAAAACAACATAATTAAAACTAATATAAAACAAAGACAATGAACTAAATGAACAACAAATAACAAATTAATGACATCATGTTTTCGGGATAGACACCCTCGAACATTCTTACTCAAGAATCATAACTACCGACTATTTACGAACTATCTTTTTATAATAAATAAATCTCAATAATTTCGCTGAACATGACATCTTTATTAAACGCTCGCGCGTGTTTCAAGAGGTAAATAACATGACGCTATCTAATCAATAAATTTTCAAACGATTGTTTCTTACAAATCCAGTTTATTACATCTACTAATGTTGGATCCATTAAAACTGAAAGTTGTAAGACCACCACTTATAAATAACTGACTGAAAAAGGAAATATTAACAAAAAAAATTGCAATATATTACGCATGAAACAATCTTATACAATTATTTCAATATTAGACAAGTTGAAGAAATTTTATAATTTGATTTAGGTATTAGATGATTGACGATTTATGTTTTGAACGGTTTTTAATTGATTTCATGTTTATATAAAAGCTTTTAAGGATAAAACGTCTATTTGACAATTCTATGGTTAAGAAACAATATGACCTCTTATATACACAAACCAGGTTTTGAAAATCATAGACCTAAGTTGTCACTTTTGACGTTGGAGAAATTTTATAAATTGATTTAGGTATTAGATGATTGAGGATACATGTTTTGTACTTTTTTTCAATTAATTTCAGGTCTTTTCTCTTTTTAACAGATAGTTTTAAAAAGTATATAGTAAAACCAAGCAAAATTTGTCCGCGATAATAATATATTGTAAAACCACTAAAAAAAATAATTACCACAGTAATTAATTAATTAATTACTAAGTTGTAACACCCGAAAACGACAATTAGAACTCATTCAAACAAACAACTTTTTTATTTGAAGGCCCAGTTCATAGTTATTTTTTTTTTGTTTTTAGAAAAATCGTCATTACTCTCTTATTTTAAGGAAAAATTTAAAAAATACAAAAACTTTCAGGATTTGCTTCCCTAAAACATTTGTATTTACAATTATTTTCTATTTTATCAAATAACAAAATGGCGACCGATCAAATATTTTAAAACAATATATTTGGAAAACCACTCCATCGATTTTTGATTTATAAAATCCTTAAACTATCTACTATAAATTTGTCTGAAACTTTTTTTTCGATCTCCAAAAAAAGTTTTTATTCAAATTGAATTACAAGATAAATTTTAACACACTGCAACAATCATTTAAAACAAAGTAGACTTGCTGCCATTAAACAATGAAACAAAAGCCGAATAATAAACGCGTACTTCAAACTTGAGGCATGTGTTTTCTAGTTTGTACGTTCCAATTTAAATACTTTTTGATCTTGTTCCTTGGAAATATCTTTATTTTCAAAAAATTAAATTAGTTTACTGCTTCTTATTGAAAAGTTATTTGCATAATTTGTGTATAAAATTGCATAATTATCAAAATGCTGAACTTCTTGAGATCCTTTTTGTTTTTGAAGAGACAAGGAGGAATGCACAAGGAGCTCGTAGAATTTATCAAAGATATCCAAATCGTCAGCAGCCAAGTTGCCATATTTTTAGAAGAATATGTAGACGTTTGTCAGAGACTGGAAGTTTTCACCCAACAATTGGTGCGAATTCCAATAGATTACGTCAAACCCCTACATTTGAAGAAGCTGTTTTTAATATTATTGAAGATGAGCCATCGACAAGCACAAGAGTGACAGCAAATAGATTAGATATAAATCACGTGACAGTTTGGCAAGTTCTGAAGGAACAAGGTCTCCATCCATTTTCTAGACAAAAAGTGCAAGCTTTGGGACCTGAAGACTTTCAGCCAAAATTGTTGTTTTGTTGTTGGTTTTTTGAACGTTGCAATCTTCAGAGGCGTTTTGAAAAGTTTATGTTATTTACAGACGAAGCTTGTTTTACAAGGGATGGTGTATTTAATTCTTGCAATAATCACCTTTGATGTGATGAAAATCCCCACGCAATATTTATTCGTGCGCATCAACAACGTTTTTCAGTAAATGTATAGGCTGGAATTGTAGGGAGTACGTTATTGTACCTTACATTCTCCCAAACCGATTTAATGGTGGAAATTATTTTACTTTCTTAAATAACGTTTTGCCAGAGCTTCTTGATGACTTATCGCTAAACATCAGTCGAAGACTTTGGTTTCAACACGATGGAGCACCGGCTCATATAACCCGAAAAATCACAGCACTACTAAATAGATAATATCCGAATAAGTGGATTGGGAGATGAGGTTCTGTTGCGTGGCCAGCCCGGAGCCCTGACCTAACTCCCCTAGATTTCTTTTTCTGGGGTCAGATGAAGACCTCTGTATATGAGATACCAGTAAACACCGTATTAAAACTGGTGGCTAGAATAGTAGCTGCAGCAGAAGATATAAAAGTCAAGCAGGCAGCTCTTGCAAGTGTCTCTTCTAATATCAAAACACGCCGCCGGACTTGCGTTACTGCGAATGATGGCCATTTTAAAAATAAAATTTAGTCCATCCCTTGTTGTTTCATTGTTCATTGTTTTATTTTTCTTGTTTGTTTGTTTGTTTCTTGTTTTTCTTGTTTAATGGCAGCAAGCCTACTTTGTTTTAATTGATTGTTGCAGTTTATTAAAATTGAACTTGTAATTCAATTTGAATAAAAACTTTTTTGGACATATCGAAAAAAATGTTTCAGACAAATGTTATAGTAGATAGTTTAAGTCTTTTATGAATGTTTTATTTTCAAAAATCGGTCGAGTAGTTTTAAAAATATATTGTTTTGAAATTTTTGATCTGTCGCTATTTTGTTACTTGATAAAATAGAAAATAATTGTAAATACAATTATTTTAGAGAACCGATAGCAAATACTAAAAGTTTTTGTATTATTTAAATATTCCTTAAAATAAGGAAGTAATGACGATTTTTCGAAAAACAAAAAAAAAGCCAATATCTATGAACTGGGGCTCCAAATCAAAAATTTGAATAAAGAAAAGTTGTCTATTTAAATGAATTCTAACTGTCGTGTTCGGGTGTTAAAATTTAGTATTAACACTCTGTACATTGGACAAAAAAAGATAACTCGAATAAAAATGTCAGAATTAATAGTCTAGCGATTTTTAACTGTTTTTCAA
The DNA here is from genome assembly GCA_911728475.2 of Pterostichus madidus. Lineage (NCBI taxonomy): Eukaryota > Metazoa > Arthropoda > Insecta > Coleoptera > Carabidae > Pterostichus > Pterostichus madidus. Next base: position 30,636,199 of record OU452304.1, on the reverse strand, counting down.
AAAGTTTAGAGAAAAAATTCAATTTATTTGTTCTTGTACATATTAAATGTAGATGTGGAACTGTCATAAATGACGTTCGAAGAATTTTTAATAGTTTAGCAAAATCTTTTCGAAAATAAAACACGTATTTGATTGAAATTTTACGACTGTCAATTATTTCAAACTTGAAGTATACCGAATCATGCTATGTTTTGTGTCACATGAAAGAGCGTTAGAAGAACTTTCCGATGAATTTTACGATAGGCAACTGTTTCAAACTTAAAATATTCCTAATCATATCATGTTTGGTGACATATGAAAGGGCTTTAGAAAGCCTTTCTGATGAAAAAAAAAAAGTTAAGTTTTACGATCCTCCATTGTTTCTAACTTGAAATATTCAGATTCATGCTGTGTTTGGTGTCATATGAAAGGGATTAAGAAGAACTTTACGATTAAATTTTAAAAGGGTTGAAATTTTTCGATATTCCGAAATATCATGTTTGGTGTCATATGAAAGGGCTTTAGAAATTTTTTCAGATAAAATAGAAAAAGTTAGTTTAGCAAAATGTTTTTGGAAATAACAATCGTATTTAATTGAAATATCACGACCGTCAATTGTCTTAAACCTAAAGTGTCCCGAATCATATTGTGTTTGATATCATATGAAAGGATTGCAGAAGAACTTTTAGATGAATTTTTAAAATTTTTAATTTTACGACCGTCAACTGTTTCAAACTTAAAGTATTCCTATTCATGTCGTGTTTGGTGTCATATAAAATCGCTTTAAAGGAAGTTTCAGATAAAATAAAAAAAAATGAAATTTTACGATAGGTAAATGTTTCAAATTTGAAGTATTCCGAATCATAACGTCTTCTTCTTCTGTAGCGCTCAGCCCATTATGAGCTTTGGCTTCCACAACAATCTGCCTTCATTCGGTCCTATCCTTTGTCCTCTACATCTAATTTTTCACTTTCATTTCTTGTATGTTCGTTATAACTTGATCCCTCCATCTTGCTATTAGTCTTCCTCTTTTCCTAGTTCCGTACAGTCTACTGTTTAACACAATCTTGGGTATTTTATCTTCATTCATTCTTTGTACGTGCCCCATCCATCGTAACCTTTGTGATTTAATGAATCACACTTTATCTGCTCCTTCCAGTAGTTCGTGTATTTCTTTATTGTACTTTATTCGCCAATACCCGTCTTCTAATACTGGGCCGCAGATTTTTCAAATGATTCTTCTTTCGAAAGAGCGTAGATCAGTTTCATCTCGAGAGTTCATTGTCCATGTTTCAGCTCCATATGTGGCTATAGGTCTTATCAACGTCTGATAAAGCTTCATTTTAGTTTTTCTTGATATCAGTTTAGATTTCGTCAGGTTTATATGAGCATAATACGCACCATTGCCGGCTTATATCCTATTCCTTATACGCACATTGTTTTTATTATCCTTATTGATGGTCGAGCCAAGATAATCGAAATTTTCTACTGCTTCGAATGAGTAGTTATGCATTTGTATATTCTGTGCATTTTCGGTGCCCCTCCGTGGGTTTATTTTAAGGTATTTATTTTTTCTTCGTTTATTGTTAGTCCGATTTTCTTTCCTTCTTGCACCACAGTACTCATTATATCTTCAATTGTGTTTATTTCTGTTAAAATGATGATAGGTATATCGTCGGCGTACCACAAAATTTGTTTAGATTTTATAAATATCCAATATTCCAATACCTTTTTGTAGAACTGAGTGAAGTGCTAAGTTAAAAATTATTGCGGACTATCCGAATCATAACGTATTTGGTGTCATATGACACAGCTTTTAAAAAAAAATCAGATGTAATAAATTCTACATTGTAAAAAAAAGTCACTCAAATAAAAAGGGCCAGCAATAATATTTCAGCGATTTCCACAGTTTTTCAAAACGTTTAGAGAAAAATTTAAATAGATGTACATATAAAATATAAATATGGAACTGACAGAAATGACGTCCAAAGAATTTTTAATAGTTTAGCAATATCTTTTCGGAAATAAAACATATATTTTATTGAAATTTTACGACAGGCTTTAGAAGAACTTTCCAATGAAATAAAAAAAAATAGGATAGATAATTATTTCAGATTTAAAGTATTCCGAATCATAACGTATTTGTTGTCATATATATATATATATATATATATATATATATATATATATATATATATATACAAGAAAAAACCAATCTCGATACCCGGAAGGGTACAAAGAGATTTAAATAGATTATATATATATATATATATATATATATATATATATATATATATATATATATATATATATATATATATATATATATATAATCTATTTAAATCTCTTTGTACCCTTCCGGGTGTCGAGATTGGTTTTTTCTTGTCTTTGTCATTCTATGCTGTTTATTAAGTCTTTCCATTCTTTTCTGTTCGATGCTATTCTTCTTGCTTCTTGGCAGTTGATATTGTTCTTATTTAATATTTCTTGTACATTATTTTTCCATGTTTTCTGTGGTCTTCCTCTACTCTTCTTCCTTGTCATTCTTGCATTCCACACCATTTTTGTTTGTCTGTCGTCTGGCATTCTTGTAAGGTGTCCGTACCACGCAAGTTGTTTTCTCTCCAATGTAGTTTGTATGCTTTCTATTTGTAGTCTTGCTCGTATCTCTTCGTTTCTTATTCTGTCTAGTCTTGTTACACCTTCTATTCTTCTCAGGAATCTCATCTCCGCGGCTTGAATTCTACTCTTTGTTCTTTGGTTCGTTGTCCATGTCTCACTCCCATATATTAGTATTGGCCTGTATATTGTTTTATATAGTGTCATTTTGGTCTTTTTCTTTACCTGTTTATTATTTAGAATTAGTTTGTTCATTGCATAGTAACTTTTGTTTGCTGCTAGTAATCTATTGTTTATTTCTTGCTCTAAACTTCCTTTGTTGTTCAAAGTGTGTCCTAGGTATGTGAAAGTTTCTACCTGTTCAATTTCTCTTCCATTTATTTTTATTTCCGTTACTACTTCTTCTTTCGATATCACCATTATTTTTGTTTTATCTATATTTATGGTCATGTTGTGTTTCTTTAGTTCGTTATCCCACAAATTAATGTTGAGTTGTAAATCTTCTTCGTTTTTTGCAACTATTGCAAGATCGTCGGCAAATGCGCACTCTGCTATCGTTATCCTTGTCAGATTGTAGTGGCCCACTTCTAATTTTTTGGTTTTATCTTTTATGTTTTTTATGATATTATCCAAATATATTATGAATAATAGTGGACTTAATGCTCCTCCCTGTCTTAAACCCTGCGTGGTGGTGAATTCATCTGAAGTTTCGTTTCCTGTTCTTACGTAGTTGGATGTCGTGCTATATATACTTTTTATTGCTTCCGTTAGGTGTTTGTCGATCTTTCTTTTCTTTAGTATTTCCCACATCTTATTTCTCGGTACCCTGTCAAATGCTTTTTCTAGATCTATAAATGCTATGTATAGCTTACTGTCTTCTCTTAAGGTCTTTTCCGTTAACTTTCTTATGGTGAAGATATGATCTTGCGTTGAATGTCCCTTCCTAAAGCCGCTTTGTGCTTTCTCTATCTTTGTTTCTATTTCTTTACGTAATTTATTCTCCAGTATTGCTTCATAAATTTTTGCTGTTGTACATAGTAATGATATTCCCCTGTAGTTACTGCATATTCTATTGTCTCCTTTTTTGTGAATCGGAAGTATCACCGCCTTTTCCCAATCTTTCGGTATTTGTCCTAATTCCCATAATTTATTTAGCATTATTAACAATATCTGTTCTCCTTCTTCTCCCATGCATTTCAGTTGCTCCGATCTTATGGCGTCATGACCTGGTGCTTTGCCGTTTCTTAATTTTTTTATTACTGTCTTCATTTCTTCTTCCGTAATTTTTTCTTTGTTTCCTGTTTCTGTGTTTTCTATTTCTGTATTTTCATCTTCTGTAGTTTCAATGTCAATATGAGTTTCTTCCAATAATTCTTCAAAGTGTTGTTTCCATCTTTCCATTATTTCTTTGTCCTCCTTTATTATGTGACCTTTTTTGCTTATTAATTGTTTTAATGTTGTGTGTTTTTCTTCCTTGCAATTTTTAAGTGTTTTGTAAAACAATTTTTGATTCTCCTTGAAATTTTCTTCTAGTGTGACTCCAAATTCTTCCTTTGATTTCTTTATTTCATTTTTTGTAAATTTTCTTTGTTTTTTGTAATCTTCATAGTCTTCCACTTTTTTAGTATTGAGATATTTTTTCCATTTTTGTTTTTTTTTCTTGATATCTTCTTTTATTTTTTCGTTCCACCAGTGTGTTTGTCTTCTCTTGTGTGCATTTTTGGTAATTCCACACGATATTTTTGTTGCTTCACTTAATATATATTTGAAGGTATTCCACATTTCTTCTATGTTGTTCAAATTCGGTTTGGGTGTATGTTTTATTAATTTGTTGATACAGTTTTGATATTTTTCTTTTATTTGTCTATCTTTTAATTTTTCTACTCTAAATTTTATTGTTTGCTTTTTATTATTGTTAATTTCTTGTTTTTGTCTTGTCTCATTTCCTAAAACTTTTATTTCCGCTATCACCAGACAATGATCGCTTCCTATTTCACTACCCCTCTTTACTCTTACATCCTTCACTTTTTTCCTTTGTGTTGTATTGGTTAGAAAATAATCAATTATTGACCTTTCTTCTCTGCTTTTTTCTTTCCTAGTGTATTTGTGGATTTCTTTGTGTTCAAAGATGGTGTTTAGTATTATTAATCCATTTATGATGCAAAAATCTATGAGTCTCCTTCCATTGTTATTTCTAGTAGGTTCTCCATGTTTTCCCATTATTTCTTCCAAACTATTATTTTTATTTTCCACTCTAGCATTAAAGTCTCCTATTACATATATAGGTTCTTCAAGTTTTTCGTATTCCGATTGCATTTTATCCCAAAACTCATCTTTTTTTTCTTTACTATCATCGTCATTTATTGCATATACTATCATTATGTTTGCCGTTAAGTTGGTTTTCTCTTCGATCTGGATTATTAATATTCTTTCATTTACACATTTCCACTTCTTTATTGATTGTTCCAGTTTACTGTTTATTATGCATCCTACCCCCGCTCTAGCTCTCTCATTGTTTTCTACTCCGCTATAAATTAGTATGTGATTATTCTTTAATTTTGTTAATCCTTTACCTTTTTTTCGTTTCGGTTATAGCTAGTATATCTAATCCCGCTTTTTCAAATTCGTCTACTAATTCTATTTCCTTTTCATTTAGGCTTCTAATATTCCAAGTTCCGAGTCGTATAGTCCTTTTCGTTTGCTTGTTCATCTCCGTGTTGCATTTTACTGGTTTTTTGTTTTTTAATCGTTTTTTGATGTTTTTCCATTATCTTTTTCCTCTTTTAATACCACTCCTCTTTCGTTTTTCTCCCATACATATACTTCCCTATCACTTATCAATTTTTTATATCCGATTTTGACTTTTTTCCCGGTCGCCTTCATTTCTTTAGCTATACTTCTTACTTTCCATTGAATTTTAATTTCCTCTCTTGTTAATTCGTTTTTCCCTTGTAATTTGTTTTTTGCAGCCATGATTTTCTGTTTTGCTCCCAATTTGCCATTTCAACTATGAGGATTTCATTACTTTTTCCTTTATTTCGTATGTGCACGTTATTAATTTCTGCTTGAGTTTGCAGCTGCTCAACGAACAATTTTTTAACTTCCTCTTCCGGCTTTTGCGCTAACATTAAACCCTTTATGACCAAATTATTTTTCTTCTTTTTCTTCAATTTCATATTTGTTCTCTAACTTTTCAATTCTATCTACTAGTATTTTCTTTTCTTTTTCCCATTTTCCTTCTTTTCTCTCCATTTCTAATTTTATTTCTCTTATCTCCTGCTTTAGCAGAGTGCCACACCCAGCAATGGGTAGAAGGCGTGATGATATATTTATATTTTACATCTCCTGTTTTAAATCTTTTGTGTTTTGTTCCATTTGTTTCATCATAGTTTGTATCATTTGTTTTATCTCCTCCATACTTTGTTTGTCTACTTCCATTGCTTCACTAATCTCGATTTTATTTCGTGCTTCTTCTTCCTTTTTTCTTTGTTCTGGTGACCTTACTATCTTTTTGCTTTTATTAAATATTTTTTCGTGCTCTTGTTCTTCGTCACTCTCCTTCTTTCTTTTGTACATGCCCCTTTACGATCAATCTTTTTTGAATTTATTAGTACTATTTATTTAATTTAGAAACGTTATTGTCCGCTTTTATTTTTATTTTTGCTACCGTTGGCAACACTGAGTTCTTGGTTTCGCGCCACGCCCACCCGTACCGCGCGCGCTGGACGCGTTGAAACCTTGCAGAACTGTCACTCAACGAACTGTCAACTTTTACTACAATCCGCCACTTAAACTTTTGTTTACTATCTTTATTTTTAACTCTATTATTTCTACTTCACTTTCACTGAACCGCACGTTCTTTAGCTTCCCCAATATATTAATTTGCTTTCCGGCAAAGCGATATGTCCCGAATTAGCGAGTTTTATATCGGCTGCACCAAAAAAACACATATCACTCTTCATTGTCTTCGTTGTCATATAACAGAGCTTTAAAAAAAATTCAGATGACATAAAAAAAGTTTAAATTTTACGACGGGCAACTATTACAGACTTAATAAATTCTACATCGAATAAAAGATCTCTGAAATAAATGTTAAAATATTACGATAGGCAATTGTTTCAAACATAAAGTATTCCGAATTTGATGTCATTTGGAAGTGCTTTGAAAGAATTTTCAGATGGAATTAGAAAAAAAGTTAAACTTTAAAGTCGGTAATTTTTCGACCAAAATATTATTCCGACTCATATCGTGATTCATATAATATGAAAGATCTTTAGAAGAGCTGGCGTGCAGAATATTTATTTTTTCAGTTGGGCATTGTTTTAATTTAATATACTCCAAAATACATAGAAAACGAAGAAAAAATTTTCCTCGGTAATGACATATACTAAAGAAAAAGAAAACTGACCACATCATTCTAAATACATTGTAAATAAAAGTAACTCGAATAATATAAATAAAATGAAATAATAAAATGAAATAAACGTGATACTTTGAATTTACACATAAATAAAAAATAAATATAAATAAAATAAATATATCATTACACCTTTTACCCATTATTTGGTGTGAGCAGATCTCGCTAAGTGATATATTTTTGCGCGTGAAGTGCGGTAGTCAGCCATAAAATTACGGCTCCTAAAGGTATTAGTGAAGGGGGAGCCACAGGAGTAATATTAATGTGGTGAAAATGTTTTGTTGGCACTGGAAATCGAATAATACATGTAAGAAATAATAAACCTTCAATATCCAACAATAATTCAAAAATTTTAATAATATATTTAAATTGATATATATTGACGTATAAAAGTTTTACGACAAAACTTTAATTTAACAAATAGTTTTTAAATACCTATATACTAAAACCAAGTAAAATTTCTCCTCGGTAATAATTTTAATGTTTTAAACTTAGAATGTTCAGAATCATGCTGTGTTTGCTGTCATATGAAAGGGCTTTAGAAGAATTTTCGGACAAAAATAAAAAAAAAAATTCGACTGTCAATTGTTTCAAACCCAAAGTATTCCGAATCATGCCGTGTTTGGTGTCTTATGAAAAGGCGTTATAAGAACTTTTAGATGACATAAAAAAAGACGTTTTACGATCGTCAGTTGTTTTAAACATAAAGTATTCCGAATCATACCGTGTTTCGCGAATAGTTTCGACCAAAAAGGATTCCGAATTATTTCGTGTTTGATATCATATGAAAGGGTGATGGTTGATGCCACGATGAGGGTCAGTAAATCCGTAAAATTTGATTCCATCCGGTTTTCGTGATCGGCCTGGGGAATGGTCGTAATCGTCTGCCTGGGTGTCCACGAGTATGTAGAGCGCGAAACTGTGGTTTGTCAAAAAACCGACGCCGGGAGTCGCGACGGTGAGATCCACTAAGTAGCGACTGGTTAGTAGTGTTGGATCGCGGTTAGTGGTTTTCCAACTTTTTTTGGTAAACGACGCTGGTTGCTCGGAGCTGACGAATAGTGTGTTGATATCGAAAGTGAAATCCGTTTCGAAGATTTCGATAGGGTGTCCGAGTTATGACTGAGCACGTGCGGAGTATCGTGGATGAGTGAGTACCTAAAAATGACGGTAACAGGCACCGGACGGGGGTGACTTGGAAAAATGCGCAACGGTCACCGCGTGGACGTCTTGGATTACTCGCTCGGACGCCGTCTAAGTGAGATCTAGTGATTGTGGCACGCGAAGGATGATGGTATCTTGGGAGAAAACGCAAGCGTTACGGCCGCAGACGCTTTGAATTGCTCTCTCGGGCGTGGCAAAAGTAATTTTGGCTGCTTTCGCACAAGTACCAAGAACGGAAGGTGACACGGGACGGACGTTGTTACCCCAGAGAAAAACACAAACGTCACGACTGAGACGGCTTGGATTGCTCGGTCGGGCATGGCAGAAGTAATATTTTGTGTCTTTAAACAAGTGCCAAGATCGGAGGGTGGTACGGAACGGACGCTGGTAACCTGGAGAAAAACTCTAACGTCATGACTGAAGACGCCTTGGATTGCTCGCTCGGGTGTGGTAGAAGTAATATTTTGTGTCTTTAAATAAGTACCAGAAAAGAGAGGGAGCACGGGACGGATGCTGGTAACCCGGAGAAAAACACAAACGTCACGACTGAAGACGCCTTGGATTGCTCACTCGAGTGTGGCAGAAGTAATATTTTGTGCCTTTAAACAATTACTAGAAAAAGGAGGTAACACAGGATAGTTTGGGTGGAACTTGGGGGATACGCAACGATCACCTCGGCGGGTGTCTTGGATTATTCTCTCGGATACCGTCAAAGTGAGACCTGGTGAACTTACACGAGTTTCCCGAAAATGGAAGTAACAAACAAAACAACAGAATGCGATTACTTACCTAGCGGACGGAGAAGACGACTTCTTCTAAACTGGCTGTCAAAACGTTCAGTTGGCTCGCTATCTCTTGGGTTCGCAATCCAAGAGACGGATGATCTGACTGTCCTCATGATGGCTGAGGGCCCGGTTTATATAGTATTTCCCTAATTATTCCTGGCCCGGGATGTTGTCGATGACTTGCACAATGCTAAAGGATAGGATTTTTGGTAGAATTTGATAACTGAATCACGGGAATTTAGATTTGCTTCAAAAGTAGGAAATCGGGTGAGATGGAAAGCATTACGTCCGCGGTGAACACGGCTCGCGAGTACGAGCCTGCGTTCGCGAGTTATTCGCGGTTTCGTATCTCGTGCTTTTATTCACTACTGTGACGAGTACGCTTCGTCGCAATATATATATATATATATATATATATATATATATATATATATATATATATATATATATATATATATATATATATATACACCAAATAGCAACTAGTAAAAATAAATGAGGCTATGAAAAAGACAACACACGCAATGAATAGGAATAAAGAGGTAACTGTACAATAGGAAAACCAAGCTAGCAGGGCTACAGGAAAGAAAGCAAGGGCAAACTACAGTCCTAATATGCCCAGGAATATCACGGAACGCAAAATCAGCAGGAAGAAAAGGTAGGAGTCCTAGACTCATAAAGATAGCGACCTGGAATGTGAAAACAATGTATCAAAAAGGGAAACTACAAAACATTCTAGAAGAAATTAAAAGATTAGAAGTAAATATATTGGGGGTTTGTGAAACTAGATGGACAGGATCCGGGAACATTAAGATAGAAGGAGGAAGGTTAATATACTCTAGCAGGGAAAAACATAATAATGGAGTGGGCATTATAGCATTACAGGAATGGGAAAACTGTATACAGGGTTTCTAGGCAATTTCAGACAGAGTCGTGCTGGTAAAGATGATTACAAAACAAGTAAAAATAGCGTTAATTCAAATATATGCTCCAGCAATAGATCATACAGAAGAAGAAGTAGACAAGTTCTAGGAAGAACTAGATAGCGCAATGGAACAATGTAAAATGCACGAACTGATATGTGTTTTGCGCGACCTGAATGACAAAGTTGGAAGAGGAAGAGTTATGGATATAGTAGGATATAGAAGGGCCATACGGGGTAGGAGAAAGGAACAACAGAGGAGTTGGTTTTAAAACAAAACATCAAATTGACAAGGTCTATAAAGTATACAGGTAAACTCAACCAAATTTGTCTTTGGTAATAATATACATTAAAATCAAACATATTTTGTCCACGGAAAAGTACAATTTAGAAAAATCAAATAACCGGAATTGGAATTATTTCGGCACTCCTAAATTTTCTATCAATCATTGTTTAATTGAAAGTGCTTCAAAACCTATCGTACGAGGGTAAGGTGAAAGTTCTCGGCCTGACAATGAAAGTGCGATTTTCAGTTAAAAAATTATTTTATTTTTCTTCATACTCTCCCTTGACTTCAACACACTTGGTCCAGCGTTTCTCCTACATCAATATTCTTTCTCGGAAATGAAAGTCTGGAAGGCTTCATTGAACGCGGGGTGCTTCCCAGGAACACATTTCTTCAAGTTTGGAATTAGATAGAAGTCTGAGGGTGCCAAATCAGGAGAATATGGGGGATAGCCGATCAAATCGTACCCCAAATCCCGCAGTTTTCCCATCGCCAACGCACCCTTGTGAGCAGGTGCGTTGTCCTGGTGAAAGATGATATTTTTCTTCTGCAAGCAAGAACTCTTCTCGCGAATTTTGGCATCCAGCTGCTCAAGAAGGTTGGAGTAATTGTTCTGCCTTTTTCAAGGTAATCAATTAACAGGATCCCTTCCGCATACCAAAACACGCTGGCCGTGACCTTTCAGGCAGATGCGATCGATTTCGTTTTCTTTGGCGCTGAACCACCGGCTTTCACTCACTGCTTGGACTGCTGTTTCGTTTCTGACGTATAGTGGTGGACCCATATTTCATCTATGGTGACAAATTGCCGCACAAAATCGGTCAGATCCCTATTCAATCAGTCCAAACATTGCTGCAAAGATCGTTTGCGCATTTACTTTTGATCGGCATTTAGCAAATACGGCACCCATCTTACGCAGAGCTTTCGCAACTATAATTCTTTGTTCAAGATGTTTCGCACCCTTTCTTCCAATATCCCCACAGCCGCAACTATCCCACTTACATTCACTCGCCTATCGTCCAACACGATATCATACACTTTCTAGATGATTTCCGGTGGGATGGAGGCTTCACGTAGGTCATCTTCGAGGGACGTGCGACAATATTTAAATTCAGCTGTCCACTTTTTAACGGTTGACATGGAAGGACAGAGTCCTCGTAAACTTTTGTCAACTTCGGATGAATTTCCTTAGGGGTTAATCCATCCAAAACGAAAAATTTTATGACCGCTCGATATTCATGTTTATCCATTTTAATGAAAAACACGCAAGACGTCTACTTAAAAAATTCGTATAAACAAATCACTTGAGAGAACTCGTTGAAGCTTGTCATACGAACTAATGATACGTACACCCAGGCAGAAAACACAAATTTTTGCTGATTGAAACGCCATATCTGTGTGAGGCCGAGAAATTTTCTTCTTATCATCGTTTGTGATATAATATGAAAGTCTCTTTAAAGGGCACACGTGCAAAATTAAAATATTTTCGATCGGCAATTGTTTCAGTGTAAGTGCTTCAAATTTACCGTGTTTGGTATCAGATGAAAGGTCGTTTGAAGGGCTCGCGTACTAACTTAAATATTTATCGATTGGCAATTTAGTGAAAGTGCCTTAAAATCTATCATGTTTGGTAACAAATGAAATGTTTTTTGACAGGCCTTCATGCAAAATTGGATTTTTTTTTGATCGGCAAATATTTTAGTTAAAGTGCTTTAAAACATATCGTGTTTGTTATCAAATGAATAGGGATTTTGAAGGGCTCGCGTGCAGAATTATAATTTTTTTAACGGAACTTGTTTTAGTGAAAGTAATTCAAAACCTATCGTATTTGTTATCAAACAACAGGTTTTTCAACAGATTCGCATATAAAATTTAATATCTTTCCATCGCAAATTGTGTTAGTGAAAGTGCTTCAAAATCGATCGCGTTTGGTATTTAATAAATGGTCTTTTGAAGATTTCGCGAATAGAATTAGATTTTTTTCTATCGTCAGTTGTTTTAGTGAAACCTATTGTGCTTGGTATCAATTAAAAGGTTTTTAGAAGGGCAGATGTTCAGAATTGTTTTAGATTCGTAATAATTTGATTTATATTGTGTCAACTGTCTGACAGAAAATTTTAATTCAGTATCCGCGGAGCCTAGCGTAACGGTCACTAGTTATAACCTAAAGATTTTATAATATTTTACTTACTGATAACACTACAAAATGTGATGAATGATCGACCTACTTTTCCCAAAATTACAGCTAACCCTTCAGTTGTATTAAATTTTCTTATCGGAGCACGCCCAAAACTACTTCCAAAACAGAAACAAACAGATCAGTATTCGATGTGAGCAGTGTCAACGTTTTGACGTGAAAACATATAAAGCATGTTTCATATATTACTAATTAATATATTTAATGTGAAACATAATAATCATAATAAAATAGTACAATACAAAATTTCTCTACAGAATAAATAGTAAAAATCTACACATTTACAAATGAAAAATTTCATTGGTAGCCAAATTTGAATAAAATACTTTTCAATATTTTGCAGGAGAATAATTGAATGTCACATGACAAATATTATTATTATTAATATTATTATTTTATTTGGTCTCTTATCTTTATCATGTGAAATATTAAATAAAACAAAAATAAATAAATATATTATTACACATATTACTGTATAGGGTGTGCCACTCTACCTTAACAGATGTCGGTAATTGATATATTTATGGCATGAAGTGCGGTTACTACTCGTCAAATCACGGCCTTTAAAGATGTTAGTGAAGGGAAGCGACAAGATTAATTTTAATGTGGAGAAAGTTGTTTGTCTCAAGCTCAGATAAAACATAACTAGACGGAGAACAACGGCGTTTGTTGTGAAGCAGAAAGAGTAGGAATAACTTGTTGGTGAGGCGGGTGCGCGGCAAAGAGCTAGTACAAGTTGGTGTTATGCAGGTTGCATTTATGTTGATGACAGTTATCAGACGCGAGCATTTTATTTATTTAAATACAAAAGTGCGTATACAAAACACTTAATATGTCAAAAACTAACCTTTACTTTGATGTATGAAAAGTAAGTAATTGACTATAAAAATAACTAAACAAATGTTTGCAACTTGCATAACATCAAAGTGTACTCGCTCCTTGCCTCGCATTCGCCTCAACAACAAGTTATTCCATCCCTTTCTGCTTCACAATACTGCATTGGCTTGAATACGGCATAATTTGTCTAGTAATGTTTTGTCTGAGGTCTTAAGTAAACATTTCGACTCGACACCACTGAGCCATCTACCCCATAGCAATATTATCTTGATCAAATTTGATAATAAAGAACGACAAAGCGATGGACTGTTGTTCTAGAGGTCCTGGATTCTTTCTCAAAATTTGCTTCAACAAGTACAATAAAAACATTGCAGTTTTATGATTTACTTCTTCTAAAATCTGTCAGTACTATAATATTCCTCATAGTAATTTATAGATGTAACAAAGTGGGTAAAGCTTTTTACTCTCTTTCACAATCTGAAAAGGTAAATTTATATTTATCCATCGGCATTATATGATATTGTAGTTTAAATAAACTGAATGTTAAAAAAACATGTTTTATTTGGTTGACATTGCAATACACAAATATCAGACGATATATGAAAAATGCATATCATTTATTAATAATGATACATAATAGTGGTAGAAGAAAGTTGTATGGTGTCAAATCAGTCTATTTTATTTCTTGCCATAAGCGTTTGAATTTTGCTGACTATTTCCGATATTACAGTAAGCCTGCTATGCAGAGTAACAAACAAATAAATAAAATATCTATACCACATTCAATTTGTAAAACACGATGTCGTTTACTTCTTGTAATCCATGTTACACGTTTATGAGTTTCCCGCTTGACCGCTGCACGATGCATTCCGGTTACGGTTGAACGAGCGTTTCCAGTTGAGTTATAGTTCTGCTTCGATGAGCTCGAGGATGCAAGGGTATCAGTCATTCAAGATTGATTACCTGCAAGGAAGAAGAAATCTGGTCTCGTATCTCTTTATTCTTGGTATCGATGTTAGGATATTTAAAGTGGTATCTTTGGGTGTGCTAAGTAGAGATCGGCATTTTCGCAAATTTTTATATCTGATACGATCTAAAATCCGATCCGATCTGAAATCCGATCCGAAATACTATCCAACATCCGATCCGAGTATCATTAAATCCGTACAGTTTTTTCCTATTTATATTTAACCAACTGTCCCATTGCATTCAAAAGAAAAGGAATCGTTATAGATGAAACCTAATAAAAAATTAGTTGTGAAAAACTCAGGAGACATATTGTGTTGCAACGTTATTTAGGCCCGTATTTATGAACATTCCTTAGGAGTTCCTTTATTCGTATTTACGCTTAAGTGTACCTTTAATAAGAATTCCTTAGGTACTCCCTAACTGAAATAGTATTTTATAAATCTTCCTTCTTTTTATTAAAGGAAGCCTTTTGTTCGTATATATCATTTGCAATCGACACATAGAAAAAATCGCTTGTCAGTGCCAGCAATTAGACACACCTCTGTGGTCTAATTGGTAGGATGTTCGCGGCCCAAGTGAAAGGTCCGGGTTCAAATCCTGGCGGAGGCAAGTTGATTTTTTCAAATATAATTAACATTCAACGAATTTGTTATTTACAATTACAATTAAACAAAAACAACTATAATTATTATTTGAAGTTCTTCAATCGTGTCAATCCACTTGTATATCATTTGCATTGTCGAAAAAACCCATTCGCACATTTGATATTTACGAACAATCGACACATAGAAAAAATCGCTTGTCAGTGCCAGCAATTAGACACACCTCTGTGGTCTAATTGGTAGGACGTTCGCGGCCCAAGTGGAAGGTCCGGGTTCAAATCCTGGCGGAGGCAAGTTGATTTTTTTCAATTATAATTAACATTCAACGAATTTGTTATTTACAATTACAATTAAACAAAAATTATGAATTACGTTACTATTCAAGAAAAAAGTTCTGAGGCTTAAATAAGCTGAAATTATACAAGAAATAGTAAAAAAATTGAATATGAATAAAAAATAATAATTTAAATTATTTTGTTTTTGTAATTGTAACCTATATAAATTTTAATATTTTTTTATTATTATTTTGGTGTACGAAAGTGAATTTGTATTTCAGTGCGCTTAAAATATATAAGTGTGTAATAGATTTTGGAATAAATAACAAAAATAATATCGAAACTATAATCCATAATCTAATACATGTCGTATGTAATTTTAAATAAACAATTATTTTATAAAAGAGTATAAGTTGCAATAATTTTATAAAAATGTTGAGCAATATTGAAATGGTACGCATCTATATATCAAATTTATTCAATTTATATAAATCTTTGCTAATGTTACGGGCATAACCTCGTACTTTTGATTTTGTGTATTCTACCGGCCGAGATACGTATGGCGCAGCAGCACTTACTTCGTCGGTAGAAAAAATCTCATATTCTGAGAAGAGTATGTGACGCTGTTTGAACAGTGGCGTATCTGAATTTATAGTGAAACTATTATTATCTACTATCTTTATTAATGGTAAATGAATATAAGAAAGCTAGATAATGGAACTTCAGATGCATAATTTTAGACGTATATTACAGCTGCAGTGAGAACATTCGCAAATATGTTATACTTTTGTTCTACTAGAATTCCCGGGTAAGAATCTTTGATACGCCTCTGGCACAAAGTCAACATGATTCAAATCTAGTTTGGTAGTATTTAGGAATATGGGCGATATGGACACGTGTGGTCTTTTTTGTTTCAGCTTGGTGTGAAAAACATTAAACAGTGTCTGACGCCACCTCCTATGAGGAGGTGAGACGGAAACCCACGCCACTTTCGGTGACGGGGTGCAGAGAGGAACCCACGCCAACTTCGGAGGAGGAGTGAAGAGGGTGCACTAGAGATGCGCATTTCAATCCGAACCCGAAACCCGACCCGACCCGACCCGAACCACCGTCGGGTTTCGTGTCGATTTTATATCCAAATATAAAGTTCGGGTCGGGTTCGGGTCAGGTACCGTTCACGTCGGGTTGGTTCAGTTCGGGTCGGGCTGGATAAGTTCGGGTCGGGTCGGGTTCGGGTCGGTACAGTTCAGGTACCGTTCAGCTCGGGTTGGTTCATTTCGAGCCGGGTTGTTCAGTTCGGGTCAGGTACCGTTCACGTCGGGTTGGTTCAAATTCGGGTCGGGTCGGGTTCGGGTCAGGTACTGTTCACGTCGAGTTGGTTCAGTACGAGTTCTCTCAGCTCCGGGTTCGGCTCGGGTTCAGATCGGGTTCGTGTCTGGTCGGGTTGGTTCATCTCTGTTCATTTCTATAATCGTGCGGACGGCAGTTCATATGACACAATTCATGCAAGCAGAGATTATTATAAAATTTTAAGTCATCCAGATGACCAAATACGGTGGAAGTGTAATTTCTAATTTTGGTACCAGGTATCCTTCTATGTTCTATCAGAGAATTTTCCCATTCCCAGGTATATTGCCGGAATTGCGAATTATACTTGAAATAATAACAATGGCTACAACGGGATAATAAACGACAACCAGATGTTCATTCAAATTTCAAACCTCTCTAAAATGAAAAAGTAAAATCAAGAGTTCTTTGAAAAAGAATATCGATTTAAAATTATAAGGAATATATATTTATTGAATGTTTGTTCAAAATATTTCATTGGCTATCGAAGAAATAATTATAGTCGGTTGAGTTTGAAATTCAGACCTACATGTTTACTTTACTAGATATATTCCAGTTTTATTATATAATTTACCTAATCCCAGGTAATTTTTATCTCTCTCTTTGATTTGAATTTTGTATAATTTCTTATTGTACTTCGTTTCGAAATGAGCTGGTATAATATAGCAACATTTGTAATAATTTTATTGGATTTTTGTCAGGGATGCGGCAAGTAAACTCACTAAAAATATTAGATATAACTTTACTAGGGCACCACCCACTTTGTATCTGAACAATAGAAAGACCTCACTAAAGCTTTCAATAATCCCTTTTGAAGACTTGCATAGCCGTAGAGAGAAGTTTTCATGGAGATTTGTTTATGTATTTACATTATCTGCAAATTTGCAATATTTATATTTATTTTAATATAAAGTGAGTTTAGCTGATCTCTAAAAAATAATTGGGAGCTGAAACGGTCGATCTCTATCGAATTCAGTTCTTTTGAGAATCATCAACAAACAACAATTTATTGACGCGCCACTGGAATACTATGTTTGACGGACTGATTTATAATTCCAGCCCATTTTGAAGCGAAGTATAGTGCGTTTGTGTGAAAAACAGATAAGAAAGTATGTAATAGAGAAATAAAAATAACGCTGGATTTAAAAAGAATTATGCAAATAAATAAAATTTTAAATGGTAATGCTGATTTGGCTTCAAGCTTAATTGCTGTACTTGAAACACGTCCCTGCTTTAATTTCTTGCGAGGTTGACCGTACATTTACCCTTTAAACTCATTTTTACTGATAGAAGGCAAAATTTTAGTTTCAAAAACAGTTATTGTATTATAATATTTACTGAAACAGGTTCATTAAAATACGTAGTTATAATTTAAAAACTAATGGTATGTTACCGTGCGGGTGTTTACCAGACGTCAACACGTAAGTAATCATTTCTGGCGTGGTGAGACTATAGCCATAGGTGTATTTCTCGTGCCATTTAAAATAGATATTAGTTTTTGTTTAGGTAAACAAAGATTTTTTTCACTTCGGGTCGGGTTCGGGTCGAGACAGTTCATTTCGGGTCGGTACCGTTCAGATCGGGTTGGTTCATTTCGGGTCGGTACCGTTCAAGTCGGGTTGGTTCAGTTCGGGCCAGGTACCGTTCGGGTCAGACTTGTTCATTTCATGTCGGGTCGGGTTCGGGTCGGTTCGGAACATATATCGGTTGGGTCGTGTCGGGTTCGGGTCGGTTCGGAACAGATACCGGTCGGGTTGGGTTGGTTCATTGATGGTTACCGTTCGGGCCGGGTTTCATTTTTACAGAAAATGCGCATCTCTAGGGTGCACTCACCTTAGACCATCGGGGTGCAGGAACGAGAGGATAACTGCAGTATATAAACTGCACAATTTGCCTCAATCGGGGAGATTCTCCTGGGTCTCCACTCTGACTCTATGTCAGTAAGTTCAGAAGTTCCATCACCTTCTCTGTCACCACTCAGTACTATCAGCATTCGGACACACTATCACTCGCCACTAACCACACTCAGTGCTGTCGGCATCCGGGCACGGGTGAATCTTCCTTCTTACCCAGAATACCATTTACATGAACTTTTGGACTTAGTGACATACGTCAGTTTTAATTGTTGTTACTTTCTCACGAGAGTAGTAATTCGACATGACCGGAGATAATTATTGTTTGGCTGAGTAAATTTCTAACTATATATTTGAATATTGTTTGTTACTGAAAGACTGTCACAATGATATCATTTTAATTTTTTCATTTATATAACTGATCCAGTATTACTTGCTAATTGTTTGCTAAAACGATACAACACTGGGCACTGGTTACCGTTGAATGAAACCCCCCATGAATGGACAATGGTTATCTATAAAGGAAATTTAGGAAAACCCTCCATTCATGTTGCCTCAAGGCCAACCTGATTATAACAATGTCAACAATACTGATCCACCGATTTAACTATATCCAAAGATATTATTGTATTGACAAATTATTGTGACACGCCTGAAAGTATTATTTCTGTTATGTTCCGATGAATTATATAAAATCTGTAATTTTGATGTTTTAATTATTTTGAGAATATTTTAATGATTTGGTTCGTCTCTCTGCTTGGGATTTTTGTGTCGTGTTTTTCCCTCTTGCGTAAGGTAAATACCTGAGAGCTATTTTGTTTACGAAAGAACTTTGTGTTCAAATCACGCTGTTCGTTCTAAATTCGTTAAGTAAATGATGTTTTGTTAATTATTTAATTTTCAATAATTGCACAAGATATGACGTCACAGTCATGTTTTTTGGAAGGAATATACATCTTTCACTCAACTCAACCTTTTCCGAATTCTCTCACCATTGACAGCTACTTCGTATTACGAACTACTGAGGGTTACATTTCTTTAAACACAACGTAAGTCATTTTATTTTATTTTATAGTATCATTAAACACAACATAGGGCTATAAAGTATTAATTTATACTAGACGATCATACAATTATTAAAATTAGTTCATTATCATTACTAATCGTATCCGTAGACTACTATACACTGTTAATATGTGTCAAGTGACGACGATTATTTTATTCTAACATATCGTGTACTGTTACAATATGTTTCAGCATATAAGGTATTGGAGGGCTTCGAAGTGTTTGGCTCTCCATATAATTTCAAACAAGAGGGAATTTTTACCGCAATACCTCACAGTTACATAAACTAATTAAAAATATGTACAATAACGATGAAAGAAGTAACAATGACTCATATCATTCCAATTATAGTATAGAGACTGATAATCTATTAAAGTTAAAGAAAATTCGGATGCCGCCTGGATTCGAACCAAGGACAGTCTAATTGCTAGTCAGATGTGATAACCGCTATACCACGCCACCGCTGGCAAGTTGAAGGCGACAACCGAACTTTCTTTAACTTAGTGTGTGTCTGTGCAACTTTTGTTCTCCTAGACTCCGACTAGCCGTGGTGTAGCGGTTATCACGTCTGACTAGCAATTAGACTGTCCCTGGTTCGAATCCAGGCGGCATCCGAATTTTCTTTAACTTTAATAGATTATCAGTCTCTATACTATAATTGGAATGATATGAGTCATTGTTACTTCTTTCATTGTTACAGTTAGATTTCTACAAAAATCGTAGGTGTCGCCGCACTTAACAGTTTCTCTCTGTCAATGCCGACTTAGTCAGAGTCTAGGAGAACAAAAGTTGCACAGATACACACTAAGTTAAAGAAAGTTCGGTTGTCGCCTTCAACTAGCCAGCGGTGCCGTGGTGTAGCGGTTATCACGTCTGACTAGCAATTAGACTGTCCCTGGTTCGGATCCAAGCGGCATCCGAATTTTCTTTAACTTTAATATATGTACAATAACAATTTTATAAATAAAACGCAAATTGAAACATAATGAGGTGTTACTTTAAATAGAAAATTTTAATTTCTTACGTTAACTAGTAACGCAATAAAAAATATTTGACGTGTAGGATTATTAAAATAATAAATATAAATATATTATCACGCCTTCTACCCATTACTCGATGTGGCACTCTGCCGAAGCAGATCTCGGTAAGTGATATATTTTTACACGTGAAGTACAATTACCAGCCGTCAGTGTTAGTGGTAGCCACAGGAGCAATATTAATGTGGTGAAAATATTTGTCGGCAGTGGATGTTGAACCAGGGTTCTCAGGATCAACAGGCCGACACGATACCACTGTGCCACCGTGTAGGATTATCATCATCTCTAATAACTTTTTTAGGTACTTTCTGAGAAATTTCGGCTACATATTGCAAAAATTGCAATAAATCGTCCGTGTTATTCTCCATAATGTTATAAAATTTACTTCTAAGATTGGTAGAAATCTACCTTGATGTTAAGGAAGGATAGAAGTGTCAAATTCCTAAGGAATTTCTTAAAAAAACTACTAAAGAAGGTTGATAAATAAGAATTTGGTTAAGGAATGGTAACTAAGGAGACCTTAACCTATGGAATTCTGAAGAAACCTACATAAATACGGGCCTTAATAATTTTTTATCATAGAACATATATGCTTATAAATTGTACGTAGCGTAACATTTCTTTAGACTGGAATTGGAATTTATGATTTTTATTCAGAGTGGATAACTAAAAGCTCTGTATGTAAAGTTTGGATCGGATGTTTTATCCGATTTTCGAATCAGACGTTCAATCTGATTTTCGGATTGCATATTTTATCCGACTTTTGGAACGTATGTCTTATCCGACTTTCGGAACGTGTGTCTTATTCGACTTTTGGATTGGATATTTTATCCCACTTTCAAATCGACTATTTTATTCCACTTTCGGATCAGATATTCAATCCGACATTCGGATCGGATATTATAAAATCTCAGATATATAGAAATAAATTTCTAAAATAATTTTTTAATTTACATAACATAAATACAAATACACCTAACAAATAAACAACAAAATATTGAAAGTTGTAAAATAAATTATTATTCTTTGTCGTCAGGCCTTTGAATTGAAGAGGAAGGATAGTCTTCCAACAACTCTTCCATAAATTAACACCATTTCTTCAATAAATTCCGTTTTAGCAGTTGTACCGTTCTTATTTTCTAATATTTTGTCTTTGTGTATACTTAATAAACTTAAATTACTCAATCGGTGCGATAGGGAACATGTCGTTCGCTGGCCATAAAAATACTGCAGAAATTTTAGTATCAGCTTGGATTTATTATCTTTAAATTTATAATTAATTTTTTTGTATTATGTATACAGGGTCTTTCTTTTTATATTATACATAGGAGAAATAATGTTAAATTTTTACATGTTAATTTGCCCTAAGACTTGTGATCGAAGTGGCGAAGAAACAAAGTGGATTAAAATAACTTAATTTTACGTCAATACGTCAGTTTGACATAAAAATAGATTAATTTTTTTCCTTTGCCGCTTCGAGCATAAGTCCTCTCACGGTAAATTAACATGTAAAAATTTAACATTGTTTCTCCTATGTGTAATATAGAAAAAAAGACCCTGTACATATTTATATTTTTTTAAGGTTATTCGGTAGGGTATTTTTTCTGAATTCAACGATATAAACATATCATATTCTAATATAACAAAATAACTGTGAAAAATGAATGTTAAATTTATTCGTATTTTATTTATATCTGGCTGTAACAAGAGTGCTTCGGATAGAAAATAATTAAAAAATAAACAAATCAAACAATAATATTGAAATATTATTGTAGTTACACCAATGCTTGATTTGTTTATTTTGAATTATTTTCTATCCAAAGCACTTTTGTTTCAACAAAATAAACTTAACAGGCATTAACAATAATAAAAATAGCATTGAATAGGATTCAATACTTCGTGTTGTCTCCTCTAGCTCTTACTATTACCTTCATACGACGGTCCTTGCAATTATTGAGCTCACGAATATCGTTTTGAGGAATATTCTATCATTTTTATTAAAGCTGTAGACGACGTTCAGGTATTGTGGTTGGTAAAACTGCGCGACATTTAACGCGTCTCCCCAGCATGTCCCAAACATGTTCTATGAAATTTCCATCCGGAGAACATGCTGGCCAATTTAATTTTTGTATACCGATTTCCTCAACATACAGGTATTCAGTGACGCACCTTGCGTTATCCTACATCAGAAGAAAGCCATCGACAATAAATGGAGTAAATGAAACGACAACATTTCATAAAACCTCTTTAAAATAACGATGTGCTGTTAGTGATCCTCCAGGAACAACAAACAATTCGGTGCACTGAAATCCCTGCCTACACCACACCAACGAAACCTTCCTTATGACTCGAGCAGTAAAACGTACACTTGGTAAATCGTTTCTCCATTCGTCTTCATATTCGTTCTCTTCCATCTGGCGAATGTAGGCAGAATCGAGACGGGTCAGACTGTTCAATTTAGCTAAAGTCCAATTAAAATGTTTAGTAGGATACATGATTTGTTTACATTTGAATACATATGTTAATGTAGAGCTCGTTTCGCCAATTTTGACGATGCAATTAAGTACTGTGCAATTGTTTAAATTCTTGGAAGTGTTCACATTCGTAGGAAAATTGTATATATTTTTTGAAATGTAAATAACTCGCGTAATATTAGAAAATAAAACCAGATTTTTTTTCTCATTATCATTTATTCTTTGCTTGAATAACATTATATTCGCATAGATATATGATTTGTGGTTACAAAATACATACTAAGTATGTGGGTATGTACTATCAAAAATTTAAACTTAAAAAATGTAAACATCGAATATTTACTCAATACAAAAATATATTAGTTGCATATTCTGAAGGTTCCGAATTACATTTATTTTCTACAGACCGGCACACTAAACTACAAGAACATGATTTAACAGAGGAATTAAAATCTAAATTTAAATTATTTATTGACAACTAATACGATAATTTATTAATATATGAAATTAATAGTGTAATATTTGAGTTAAAAAATTGCTGCCAGAGTAAATATTACAAATACACTAAGAAAAGTTATTTTTTTACCGCTAGTTGGCGTATTCGAGTGCTGGAGTTGTCAATAGCCATTGACGGACGTTCCAAACAAGCGGTTTTCTGTTCGTCACGTGGTTGGTGGTTGTACCGACAATGTTATCTCTTTGTCATGCTGTTGCTGTATCTCGTTGCGAGTAGTAATAGTTTTTTGGAAACAATATTTGAGTACGCACTTGTATATAATTATTTTATGCACCTTTCGACATATTTCTTTGAGACACTCATAGAAACACGTCTGCGTATTACGAGGGCAAAATTCTATTAGTGAGAGCTGGATGTACACATCTATCTCCCTTCATAGCGAATGCTACTTTCAATTGTAAAATACGAGTATCAGCAGTATATAGATAGTACTCGTAAGTATATGGGTAGATGCCTCTGATGTTGGAATAGAAGCAGTTCTTTAACAATTTATTGTAAATAGCTTTATTCTGCAATTTTAACTTCAACGCTAAAACGTTACAGCACTTTTCGAAGAAAGTTTTTAGCTATATTTTTATCTAAAAAAAAAATTCGTCATTATTTAGAAGGTTAATCTTTTCGTATTCTAACTGACTATAAACTACTTACGTTTACTTCAAAATTAGCTCAGAATAATGAATATTCATCTCGAAAGATACGTCAGTTAGATTTAATTTTTCAGTTTACACATGACATCCGTCATATTTCTGGAAAAATCAATCCAGTCGCTGATGCTGATCTCGAGTTTCAATAAATTCATAATACCAAAATAAATATATTGACTATAATAAAATTGCACTTACACAATTTAATGACGAGGAATGATTAAGTTTAGAGAAATCAATTAACACTATTTTCCATTTTCACAATCTAACGTTAAATTTTGTTGTAATATATATATATATATATATATATATATATATATATATATATATATATATATATATATATATATATATATATATATATATACACACACATATATCTTCACGTCTTTAACCCATTACTGGGTGTGGCACTCTGCCGAAGCAGATCTCGGTAAGTGACATATTTATGCGCGTGAAAATCACGGCCCCCAAAGAATTTAGTGGCAGAGGAGCCACAGGGGTAATTTTACATAAATCGGTGAAAATGTTTTGTCGGCTCCTTAGAATCCACAGGCCGACTCGGATACCACTGAGCCATTACCCCATATATATATATATATATATTATTATTATTATTATTAGTAAATATTTATTCAATAATTTTTACAAATTACTCTTTCGATAATAAATTACATACAAATTATTAATTTAATATAAACGCTTTGAGTTTGAGTGCAGATGTTGTGTCGTTACATATTTTGTATAGTTGGATATAGTTAGGGTTCCCATATGTCACGAATAGAAAAAGAGTACAAAATCCATTACAAAATTTTAAAAAATACACAAAAATGCGATATGATAGTCCATGCCAGAGGACCGGCAATCAGGCGCCCGCAAGTTCATGTGCGTCTTTTGAGCATTTCCAGTGCATCATTCGATTCAGATTTTTTTCATTAGATTTTTAAAAAAGTCTATTATAAAACTATTAACAATTTTTCTTCGACCAGTGGTTCTCCAAATATGGAATATAACTTTCTTATTTTAAATGTGAATATATGTTTTTTGAATTTGGTGTGCGGAATGGAATTTATTCTGAATTCAATGAATACAAAGTTCAGTACCCTCACATTACAAAACTTTTAAGATAAATGCATATTAAATTGATATTAATTTAATTAAGATCGCATAGAAATCAGCGTGCATTTAAGAATCAAACAATCAAAAACATTATGGTTTGTTCATGTGTTTGTTAATTAGTTAATAGTCTTAGATGCTCGTTTGTGATGTTATCCATTCCAGGGCTCTTGTTTGTTTTGATGTGGTTTAAAGACATTTCCACTTCACTGTAAGTTATATTTTTGTCTTCGTATCGTCGCTACTAAATTTTGTATTCACATAATATCGAGTACAGTGACAAGTTCTGAAAAGCTATTCCCATCGGTCTAAGCTAAATGGGTTGTTTATGAAAGTTTCAGAAATCTATTGATACGAAATGTTACTGGGTTTGATTTTTATGTTGTTGTTTTAAAAAAATTGTTGCATTCGCAGTACGGCATTTAAATTATTTCTTGACAAATAAATACTGATGTACAAAATCTTCCCTAAAACAGTAACTCTTGCATTTTCGTAGCTGCAACTGTATTCTTCTTCATTTATTCGCATTTGTTATCAAACTATGGTTTATTTTTTATTCTCTCCGTACGATTGGAAGTTGTGTAAGATAAAGAAGTAGTAGCTCCAGCTTAAACAGAAGTATTCAATACTGTTTTACTCGGAATTTCACATAGTGCATCAAAATAATTTTATGATGAAGGCAGATTAATAAAATTCGCTCCCAATTCGATTAGCGGCTAACGCAATGTGTAAATTTAACTTTAACAACTTAACATATTTTCTCATATTTGAATTGAATTTTATTTTAAACAGTTCTTATTATAACGATACTGAAAAATGGGAATATCAGGCCTAATACAGGTGCTGGATATAACCAAGCAAAAATAATCACATCTATTTGCTCTGTTTGCAAAGTCCGCAACAGTGAATGTTTAGGAGAATTAGCTGCTGTAAAGAAATATAATTCAATGTCTAAACATATGCGAGATTAGAGGATGTGAAACATAAAAAAAATAATAAAAATATTAACAGACAAAACCAAAGGTAAATATAAAAAAAATTAGAGAAGCAGAAATTCGAATTGCATCATTTATCACAGAGCACAATATCGTAATTACTGTGGTAGATAATCAAGTAATACTAATTAAGAAAATTAGCAAAGATGCTGAATGCTTTTCTAATGTTTCATGTAACCGAACAAAATGTACGGCAATTATAAATAACGTTATTGGTGTTAACAGTTTCGAAATTTGAAAAACAAAATTACAGAAGCAAGATTTTTTTTATTGGTGGGTGAGTCCACTGATCTTCTTTGCGTGAAAAGTTTAGTGTCACTAGTGCGTGTTGATTAAAATTTCACCATATTAATCATGTTTATTTGTAATTTACAGGTAGCATTACCAATTGAAATTGGTAGTATTTTTATAATGAATTGCTTTTAAGTTTACTTAACAGAATATTGGAAGAATAAAAATGTTCACTGAAAATCAGGCAATTTATTTTTGAAAAAATTCACTTAATCGGATTCGAACCCCAGATGGATTATCGTTAAAAGGTGAAGTAAGAAATTAAAAATTATAACATTTATGTGGGGTTCGAAACAGGTTGAGTGATTTTTTTCACAATAAATTGACAGATTTTTAGTAAACATTTTTATTCTTCCGTTATTATCACAGTCGAAAAGCTTATTTACTACAACAGAATATATTAAATATTTTGAGACCTAGAAAAGCATATTTATTTTAACGGCAAAATTCACAATTATTGATTTAAAATGAATGCTGTGAACTCAAGGGCGTTTGTTACAGAATTAAATATATATATATATATATATATATATATTATTGTTTATTAATTTACAATCTGTCGCATTTGGACAATAAGCAAATGGTATAACATTAAATTAACAAGAGGGGGATTATGTCCATTGACATTTACCCTAACACAAAATTATAAATTTTATAATCTATATGGTAAATCCAGAGGATTACATTTTTTTAGTCTGTTATTACTTATGCTGTTATCTAATAAATTTAATGCACTGTTGTTGGGATGGTTTTCCAGTTTGTTGATGTATTTTTTGCTTCTAAGTCTTGCTTCTTCCTTTACTGTTGATATATTGAGGTCATTTTGTATTGTTTTATTTGAGATATACCACGGTGCATTTATAATAGTTTTTAATGTTTTATTTTGAAATCTTTGTATAATTTCGATGTTGGATGTACTAGCTGTTCCCCATAATTCAATTCCGTAAGTCCAAATTGGTTTCAGAATCGTTTTGTAAATAAGGATTTTATTGTTTGTGGACAACTTCGACTTTTGTCCCAATACCCAGTAAAGATTTCTAAATTTTATGTTTAACTGCATTCTTTTCGTTTTAATATGTTGCTTCCAGGTTCGTCTTCGGTCTAGTATCAGGCCTAGGTATTTAACGTGTTCAACTTGTGGCAGGTTTTTATTGTTTAATTGAACTACTGGACATGTCTCTTTTTTCAGTGTAAACGTGATGTGAGCTGATTAGTTTTCGTTTACCCGGATACGCCATTTATTTAGCCATTCTTGCACTTCGGTTAGGTGTTCTTGAAGCCCCTGTGATGCGGCTTCAGGATTTTTGTTTGTTGATAATATCGCTGTGTCGTCTGCATACGTTGCAATGGTGGTGTGCGCTTTTATTGGTATGTCCGCGGTGTAAAGAGTAAAGAGAATTGGCCCGAGAACGCTACCCTGGGGCACGCCTGCTTTATTAGTAAGTATATATTACTTGGCAGGATATGTTTTAATTTACATAAAAGTCCTGCATGCCACACCTTGTCAAAGGCTTGACTCACATCGAGGAAAGCAGCAGAGCAGTATTCTTTATCTTCGAAAGTTTTATTAATTACATTTGTGACTCTATGTATTTGTTCTATGGTTGAATGTTTTTCACGGAAACCGTACTGGTGTTCCGGTATTATGTCCTTAATAAGTGGCTTAATTCTTCTCAATAAAAGCTTTTCGAACAGTTTGGATAAGGTTGGCAGTAGGCTTATTGGCCTGTAGGAAGTAACTTCTTCTGTGGGCTTGCCTGGTTTAGGTATTAGGATAATTTGGGCGGTTTTCCATTGGGTTGGAAAGTACTGCAGTCTTAAGCAGGCGTTATACACAAAGGTAATTAATTTAATTGCAGTTTTTGGTAGTTCTTGTAGGACTTTGCCCGTAATTAAATCATATCCCGGTGCTTTGTTCAGGTGAATATTATTCTTGATTATGTCTTCAACTTCTGCTATGCTAAAACTTTTAAGAGGAAGTGATAGTTGCGTTGGATAGTTCAGAATTTCTATTATTTCTTCTTCTTCTTCGTCTTCAATTTCTTGTGGGAATTCTGTGAAGACTTGTTCGAAATGCATTGCGAAAGCATCTGCCTTTTCTTTGTTGCTTTTTGCCCATGTGTTATCGCTTTTGCGTATAGGAGAATTTCTAGCTTTTGGTTGTTTTAATGCTTTTGTTGCTTTCCAAAGCGAGTAGTCCGTTAATTGAGTAGCACTCAGATTTGACAGATAATATTCCATATTCTTTTCATTCCATTGTTTTAATTCGTTTTTCAATTGTTTAGCTGCCTTGTTGTATTTGGTTTTATCTGTTGCGTTTCTTGAGTTTTGCCATATTCTTCGAAGTTTTCTCTTTTCAGCTATTTTCTGTTTTATAATATTTGGGTAATACATTGGTTGAACTTTTTGTAGCTTAGTTGGAGTAGATTCCCATGACGCTTTTTGAATCTTCTGGACTAGATACTCTATACAATCGTCTATGTTTTCGCAATTTTTAAGTGGTTGTTTGGTATTGATGGTTTCTTCCAGTATTTCTTTGAAGTATTCCCAGTCTGTATTTTTATTGTATAGTTTTGGTGATTCGGTTACGGGTATGACGTTTGTACTCAGTGTTATAATTATTGGACTGTGATCAGATGATAGATCTAAACTGCTTTTTGATTTGCATATATCCTTGGGCTATATTTTTTGTAACACCAAAATCTAATAAATCTGGGGTTTTATTGAGATCTGTCGGCCAGTACGTAGGTTCTCCGGTAGAGATGTGTGAAAGTTGATTATTTCTAATGCAGTTTAGTAATTGTCTGCCACGAGGGGTTATTAGGCGTGAGCCCCAGTCTGTATGTTTGGCATTGTAGTCTCCTACTGCCATGTACCTATTCCCTAGAGTATCGTAGAAATGTTTAAAATTGTCTTCTTTAATGTTGAAATTAGGTGGGCAATATACTGCAGAGAAAGTGATTGGACCTGTCCAATCTTCCACAATTATGTTTGTAGCTTGCAAATAGTTCATGCAGAATTCCGGAATTTCAAAGTGCTTGATTGTGTTTTTTTATTAATATTGCTATGCCACCATGCGCTGTGTCATCTGGATGGTTTGTTACATATATATTGTATTGCGGCATTTTAAAGTATGATTTACTGGTGAAATGTGTTTCTGAAACTAGCATTATATCTATTTTGTTTAGGTTTAAAAATGATTTTAACTCTTGGTGATGAGTAACCAAGCCATTAGCGTTCCAGTGAGCAATTTTTAGGTTTTGTATCAGTTTGTTATTTTTGAAACAAGAGCTGTTAGTAAGTTTAATATTGTATCCATTTTATTCATTAGTTTTAAAATCATATCTTCTAACTTATTTATTTTTGTTGCTGAATCTTGTTCCAGTTGTTCCTTTTTGTCAGTTTCTTGTTTGTCGTTGGTTATTTGTGCGTATGAGGTGTCTGCATTAGCTTCATGTATTTTAGTATTTGTTTTTGTCTGTGGTTTATGTGTCACGCGTTTTTCTTGGTTCGGTGGAAATTTTCGTGTTTGGATTTCCTTGTACTCTAGGCACTCTTTATAGTTGGCTGGATGCAAGCCTTCACATAGCACGCATATAACCGGTGTGTTGTTTGCCTTGGTGCAGTCTTTTGTGAAATGATCTTTCGCACATTTTACACAACGTGGTTGTCTTGAGCAGTAACTCTTGGTGTGTCCATATCGTTGACAACGTGCATATTGCGGTACTTCTTTTTTAGGATTCGGGGGTTCTATATTAACTTTTGTATGTAGTAGGAATTTTATGTCAAAAATATTTTTATTGTTGTTACTCTGTTCTATTTCCACAAAAAAGATTGGTAGTGGTTGTTTTGTTAATCTCTGTTTAATATTATATATATTAACTACTTTGTGTCCTTTGTTTTCTATTTCACTTTTAATATCATCTAAGCATGTGGTATGATGCAGATTTTTTATCACTATGCGGTAACTGCGTTGATCTTTTGGCTGATATGTGTGAAACATAACATTTTTCTCTTGGAGTTTTCTTATAACTTTTCTGAAACTATCTATGTCATTGATTTGTAGTTTCACTTGGTTGTTGTTAATGATTTTGAGGAAGTACTTATCTTGTATTGATTCCTCGATCAATATTTTTAGTGGATTTACGTTAGTCACTCCCGGGATAAATATGGATGGTGGTTTTGGTATTTTAGCTTTTGTTTCTGTTTGTTTGTTTGTTTATGGGATGGCTAGCACAGTGGTATGAAGTCGGCCTGTGGATCTTGAAGTCCCTGGTTCGATTCCCACACGCGACAAATTTTCATAATTTGAAAAAAAAAAGCTATCCCTGTGGCTCCCCCACCACTAACATGTTTGGGGGCCGTGATTTGACGACTGGTAACCGCACTTCACGCGCAAAATATATCACTTACCGAGATCTGCTGTAGCAGAGTGCCACACCCAGTAATGGGTAGAAGGCGTGATGATATATTTATTTATTTATTTTTTATGTTTCTGTTTGCGATGTATTTCCTTCATTATCACTTAGTAGTTCATAGCTGTTTTGAGTACTAGTTGTCGGAGCACTGATCTCGTTGATTTTTCTACGAACTTCTCTACTTGATGCGGATGCATCTCTTTTGTGTTTTCTTGGGTTGACTTCTTGCCATGTATTTTGGCTGTTAGTAAGCCCTGTGGCCATTGGCCGCAGTGCTTTTGAATATTTAATTATTAATTAGAGTTGTTTGAGCTTACACAATAGTGAGTTTATACAGAATTACTATGTTATGACCAGTATTTATGTTTATGAACGTACGTAATCACTTTGATCAAGTAACCACTATTCACTGAACACTAAACACGTCCGCTCTCTTCGAGCGTCTGATCAGAACTTGAAATATATTTAATAGTTTGTTCTTATCTGTTTTTATTAATATTGAAATAGCAAAGTTTTCTTTTGTAATGCACTGTTCGGCAAACAAAAACCGGACACTTTTATGAAATCCTGCGGAAAGTATTAAAAATAACATAATTGAAGTGTATTAATCAAAGAATAATTCAATTTTATTTTAAGAAACATTAATAAATGTCTAAAATGATATTTACACTAAATTTAAACAAAAGAATAAAATATGAATCACTAAAAAAATATTTTCAAAGAATATCAAATAAAATTTCTAGTTATTAATAGCAATTATTTCCTCCTTGAGCCGCAATAACAACTTCTAACCATACTTAAAATTTACATTTTGTTCGAGACGTATCCATTCTCTCTGAATTACTTGTCGCACCTATCAATTGTTTCTGGAACGTTTTTGCACCATGTAGTATGCCTCCTTAGTTTATCCCAGATATGTTCTAAAGGATTTACGTCCGGACTACGAGCTGACAAATCCATCCTAGAAATTCCGACTTCGTCTAAGTATTCAGTCACAATATTAGCGATGTGAGGTCGAGCATTATCTTGCATAAAATGAAGTCTGGACCTATATATAGAGTGTAGGACATTATACATACCTTTGGGCAGTTATTGTCAGGGTTGAAAAAAAACCCGATCCGCTGGGTTTTTTTTGGGTTTATTTGGGCATTATTGGGGCTTTTTTTATAATATTGACAAATACACTTTTTAATTCAAGTTATTTAATTCTAGATTAATTTTGTATATAATGTTTAAAATGTATATTGTATACTACTAAACATTAAAACAAAATGTATGTATGTTATGTAATAATTGCAAAAAAAATATATTTATTTTATTGTGAATTAAAAACATAATATGCTCTATCATGTTATTATCATACTTATTTAATTTAAAACTATATTTCAAATTTGCCGGTAAAAAGATTGGGTATCAAACAGTTTTTGTAATACTAACATAATATACGGCAGTACGGTGGGGTGGGTAGCGTTACGGAATTCGAATCCGGAGATCCCGAGTTCGATTCCCACTGAAGCTAGAAATTATAAGAACAACCACTCTGCGGATCGGTGAGTCTGGACCCTGTACTGTAATTGGGATTCAATTGTTGTACAGAGTAACATAAATAAATAAATAAATAAATAAATAAATAAGACAAATAATATTTGGACTTAAACTAGTTTGATATTGACATTTGTCAAAGTATCTTAAAATTCACCCTGGATGAATTTTCAACCATTCAACCAAATGTGTTTTTTAGTCTGCTTATTTGGGTTTTTTTATGTGGGTTTTATTTAAAAAACCCAGGTGGGTTTTTTTGGGTGGGTAAAATATGAACATCTTTGGTTTTATCTAAACCAAGAGACATAAAAAATATGATTTGCAGATTTCCATATAGAATTCCATTCATTATCATTATTTCGTAAGTTTTGAAATTCATTAATTGTTTCTTGAACTAAATTTAAACCTTTTACATAATTCATATCAGGGGATTGAGATAATTAGATACAGTTGTAACTAATTTTAAAACTTTTATAAAAATAAGCAGTAAAACAATAAATTCTTTATCAATTTGTAAAAGTAAAACTGTTGCTTCACATCTTCTATTCTTTTTTACATTAGTCTTAGAAATAAGATTGTTTAAATAAATAAATAAATAAATATATCATCACGCCTTCTACCCATTACTGGGTGTGGCACTCTGCTGAAGCAGATCTCGGTAAGTGATATATTTTGCGCGTGAAGTGCGGTTACCAGTCGTTTAATGTTACAAAAATAGATTCAATTGTTTCTAAAACAGTCTCGCATGCTCTGAACTGAACAGTCCATCGCGTATCACATATCCTTTTTGTTAATTAATAAATTTTGGATATCATGATGTTGGTATTTACCATTATTTGAACTATCCTGTAACTTTTTTTGTACAATGGTGTCATGTTTACTTATCAATAACATTAATTCTCTTAAATTACCTTTATTTAAACTTAAAACACTTTCATCATGACCACGTTGAGCAATATATTGCGTACATGTAAATAATAAACACTCACATAAAGTTTTGATATAGTGTGTTTTCTTTAATTTCATTTTCGTATTGATCATTCACCATTTGTTCAATATTTGTTTTCTGTTTCTTTGATTTCATATAATTTACATATTTTATAACACACATTTTATGTTGTTCAGATTTATCATGTTTTACTAGTCCTTTACTTGAATCAAGTGCATTCTTCCAGTTGCGGAACCCTTCATTTACAAAAATATTTGCTTGATTTACACCATGGAAAAATTGGCAGTATAAACAAAAAACACTGTCTTTTAAAACACTATACTCCAACCATGTAAATTTTTTAAACCACGTTGATTTAAAGCTTCTCATTCTTTCAACTTTTGGATACTGCGATAGTATCGGCTGACGTGGTCCTTCTTCAGGAGTCTGTGACAAGTCGCTAGGTCCAGAAACCGTAAGAATTGTTTGTTCTGGTTCAGGTCTCACTGTTGGGGTATGTGCGCCAGTTTCATTATCATCACTTATATCATCCTCACTAGTTTTATTTTCACAAGAACTAGACTAACTATCACTTTCTTCAGTAGCACTTAAGTTACAAGATGTCACCATTTCATTCGTTTTTAATATATTTTCTAAATTACTGCCGATACTGGTCGAAGGCAGGAAAGTATCAGTTTTTAATATTTTTTATCTGATTTTGATAAAAAATCATTTTTAATATTATTTGTGCCCTTCATATTTATTTTTACTTTACTCTTTGACGAATGAGCATTGAGATTTTCATCACTCGTATAAATACCAAAATTTGTAAAACATGTTTGAACTTGCTAAACTATGCACGTGGACGAGTAAGTAAAGTATAGAACAATCCTAACAAGTAATTACAAGTGCATTGCGTCGATATCGGACTCACTGAATTAATTTGACAAGTTTTGAGAAGTTCGGCAGCGCGTTTATTATAACACCAATAATAATCATGGTTAAATGCATATAGAGATTTTTAGATACATGTGCATTGATGCAAAAAAATTATGCTGTATAACAATGTTTTTTTTGTGTTTCTTTCAGTGTTTCTGTCTTTTTTTAATTGTTAAGATGTTAAAATCAATATTACTAGCATTTTTTTTTAGATTGACACTAACAGTCGGGTGGGGGGGCAACCAGGGGGCTACTGAAAATTTTAGGAGGGCAAGCGCCCCCTGGACCCCTCGCTAGCGCCGCCACTGTAAAGAACGTAATTTTTCATTCAGAAAAACCTATTACATATCCGAACTTGCTACCATATCATCTTCAGCAAAAATTATAATTTGTGCACAACCAATTAATTAAACCATAGAACAATAGTGACATGATCTTTTCTCAGATGAATCTTAATTCAATTTATGGACCACACATAGTTGCGAGAATATATAGAGAAGACTAATTGAACGTTATGTATAATGATGTTTCTCTAAAAGAATACCTTTTGTAGGAGATATTAAGGTGTGGAGTGGTATATCTTTAGAAACTCGTACAGACATTCTCACTGTGTAAAGAGAGACAATAACTGCCCAAAGTTGTTCATATTTTACCCACCCAAAAAACCCACCTAGGTTTTTTTTAATAAAACCCACCTAAAAAAACCCAAATAAACCCACTAAAAAACCCATTTGGTTTAATGGTTGAAAATTCATCCAGGGTGAATTTTACGGTACTTTGACAAATGTCAATATCAAACTAGTTTAAGACCAAATATTATTTGTCTTATTTATTTATTTATTTATTTATGTTACTCTATATAACAGGAATTGAATCCCAATTAAAGTACAGGGTCCAGACACACCGAGCCGCAGAGTGGTTGTTCTTATAATTTCTAGCTTGAGTGGGAATCGGACTCGGGATCTCTGGATTCGAATTCCGTAACGCTAGCCACCCCACCGTGCTGCCGTATATTATGTTAGTATTACAAAAACTGTTTGATACCCAATCTTTTTACCGGCAAATTTGAAATATAGTTTTAAATTAAATAAGTATGATAATAACATGATAGAGCATATTATGTTTTTAATTCACAATAAATATAAATTTTTTTGCAATTATTACATAACAGTACATACATTTTGTTTTAATGTTTAGTAGTATACAATATACATTTTAAACATTATATACAAAATTAATCTAGAATTAAATAACTTGAATTAAAAAGTGTATTTATCAATATTATAAAAACCCAGCGGGTCAGGTTTTTTTAAAAATCCCGGTTTTTTTCAACCCTGGATAAAACAGACTTTTTTTGACAAACCAAAAAGAATGAAATCTATTCCAAAAAGATTACAAGAGTTTATAGTAGATTGTGAAATAGATGATTCTGTAGACATAGCAAGGGCGGATCCAGGAATTGTCCAAGAGGTGGGCTATTGACTTTTTTTTTTTTTGATCAAACAATAAGTCGCATGCGAAAGGGATTCAACGACATGTACATACGAACAGAAGCAAATATATTTCTTTAGAAACAAACATTTTCGCTTGTTAAACAACATAACTCTTGTATCGTTTATTTACACATTGCGTACTTAGACAATTAGGGTACAACGTCGGATTTTGGACTTCGCGAATCTATCTAAGATTCTTTCAGGATTCAGCGGAATGTCTGTATGCAAATGCATCAACGCGAGTCCCACGAGACGGTCTTGGGTCATGTGGCTCCTGAGCTACGATTTCAGCCGACGCAGGGCTGAAAAACTACATTCTGCTGAAGCCACGCTAATTGGCAGACTTAAGAAAATATGTAACAGCAGTTTACAATTCGGATAAATGTCTGCGTCGCACATTTTAAACATTTCCACGACAGACAGCTCGCCCCTACACTTCAGTTCGCGATCACAATGCGCCTCCCACACATTCACATGTCACAAGACGTCGTTATTCCGGTATTAGTTTTTTTCAATTTCTTTGGGTTGGCAACCGCGTACAGATATTTCGTAGCATTTTAAAACTATATCCACTGACAATGTGCGTAATTCAAATTTTTGTTTCTTACAAATCAGAATTTACATCAACTTGTCGGTGGCGAAGGCAAATTTTCTACAACAAGGACACCAAAAAGTAAACAGTAGAAATAAACAAACATAATGCAGGGGAAATCGTGCCTCTAATCGTCTTTATCTGTTTTAATGTTTTTATGTGTTTTAGTTTGAAATAATTCTGGATCCAAATTTTGCGCAAATTGTGGATAAAAATTATAACAAAATAAAATAAAATAATTTCATTTTTACAATCGAATTTCAGTTTCACTCAGTTCTGTCAGAATAATAAATTTATCACTATTTACACTTTTTCCTACAGTTCAAGGTTTGTCGAATATAATCATGAAACTTATAGAAAATCCCGACTACAAAAAATGACCCAAGGGGGGGGGGGCATGGCCCCCATGCTCCCCCCGTGGATACGCCCTTGAGACATAGAAGTAAAAAATGAGAAAGATGTTGGCAAACTTAAGTTATAACATACATCCCTATACTAGATAAAATTATAATTGAATTAAAAGAAAGATTTACATAAAATGATACTATTTTTAAAATTATTACAAGCTTTTGACCGCACAGATAATTTATTCCTCAATAAAATTCATTTAACTAATGTAATTGTTTAGACTCAGAAATAACGCTAGTTAAGAAACTTTTGTGTAGGGAGGAAAATAAAAATATTAAATCACTCATGGAGTTCCTATCATTCGTTAAACAATATAAGCAAGCATTTGAATGCATTTATCATTTGGTAAAAATTTGTATTTTAATGCTTGTATCAACAGCTTCTTGTGAAAGATCATTTTCCTCTTTAAAAAGAATTAAAAATTATTTAAGAACAAGAATGCCAAATGAAAGATTAACAACATTAGTATATTAAGTATAAAAAGACATATCAATATTAATAGACCTAAATGAAGTTGTAGACAAATTTGCAAGTTTAAATAAAAACCGAAGGTTTAAATTAGTATAACTAAATCACTGCTGTGTTTTGTATTTATCATATTTTCTTTTAATTATATTAGAGAACATTTTTTGTTTAATTTTTGAAGAATATGCTTGTTTTTGTTTATTATTTATATAGTAGAATCTCCTACAGCACGCGCTAACTCGTTTCGTGTTGTAAAAGATACGTGCAGTAGGAGACGCTCGACTGTATTATAGCACGTTACAGAAAAAAGCGCCGATTTTGTGTTATTTCACGTGTTATATGTGAGATTTTTGACGTGTTGTAATAGACTGATGTGAGTCGTAAATTTAGTTGGGGTGTTGTAGCAGAGCATGCTATAAGAGATTCTACTCTATACGAGTATTATATTTATATTTGTTTGGTACCAAATAAAATTAATATTGACATCATTATTATTATTATTAAAATGATAAAAAATATATGCCCCCCTAATTTTCTTCCTGGTCCCTACTGCCCGCCCCCCCCCCTAGATTTCAGAGCCTAGCGCCGCCACTGGTTCCTTACATTTCCTACGAACTGTACTCGAAGAAATATTATTGCCACTTACATTTCTGATCCGCTGAGATACATTTTATGAACTTATACTACAATCTTTTAAAATAGTGGTGTAAATGAAACGATCTTTTCGATGTGTAGTGCATTTTTTTGCCAGAACCTGGCCCCCTGGTGAAAGAATCTGTTTCATCAAACTGGATAATTACGAAATACACACTATTTGGAGATAAATTTTAAACTCTCGTTATGTATTAAAGAGTAACTGATTGTGTTACTTGTTTAAATCTCATTTATTTAAGTGTCCTGATTATTGACAGATAATAGTTTCGATGGGCTGAGTATAATAGGCTATTAGTGATGAATTTTTAGCTTTATTTCCTATTAAAGATGGAAGAATTAACAATTTATATAGTATAACTAGAAATTTTTTTCAATGAGCAAGCAATAACACACCTAAATCTACTAATAGGAGTCGCTGCCGATGAAGCAAATGCTATAATGGGCAATAACCACTCCTTACAAATTTTGCTTAAAAATGATGTGCCTAATCTCTTTGCAATGAAATGTATCTGTCATTCTTTGGCCTTACGTGCATCATGTGCTTGTCTTAAGTTACCGAATAATCATGGGCGTCCGAAGGGGGTGGCAAGGAGCCCCCCCCCCTGAATATTAACTAGGGTGGTAAACATGACTCTAGAACTTAGGACTTTAACATGTAAAACTATAATTTTGTAATTTCCTACTTCCCTAAATATTTTAAGCAAAAAAGTTTGAAATAAAAGATTTAGGGCATGAAATTCTGCATCTGAACCAACAAACAAAATTAATTTTTCATACTTTGTAACGACACAAATTAGATTTGAAATTGACGAACGACAGCTATGATATCGAAAGAAAATTAAACAAATGTTTGACGATTTGTCTGTCAAAATAACAATTTTATTTATTATTTAATTCATTTTGATAATTTTAGCAGATTCAACGTCAAACATTTGTTTAATTTTGTTTCAATTTCATAGCTGTCGATAGTTTTGAAACAATTTTAATCATTTTCAGATCTAATTTGTGCCGTTACAAAGCATGCAAAATTAATTTCGAATTTGATGCCTTAAAACTTTTATTTGAAGCTTTTTTGTTTTAAATAATTAGGGACGCAGGATTATAAAACAATATGATTTTACATGTTAAAGTCCCATGTTCGAGAGTCGCGGTCACCATCCTGTTTATGTATATATAAATAAAATAAAAATTAAATTATAAGTTTAAAGATAATAAATTTAAACTGAAACTAAATTTTCAGCAGTATTCTTATGGCCAGCTAGCGACGATTGAGTAATCTAAGTTTATTAAGAATATACAAACACAAAATATTAGAAAATAAAAACGGCCAAACTGCTAAATCGAAATTTATTGAAGAAATGGTGTCAATTTATGGAAGAGTTATTCGAAGATTGTCCTTCCTCTTCAATTCAAATCCAGACGATGAAGACTAGTAATTTAATTCACAAATTTAAATATTTTTTTGTCTATTTGTTATGTGTATTTATGTTATATAAAAAAATCTTTTTAGAAATATATGTATATCTTAGTTTTTGCGACCCGCCTGTAATATAGTGTATTTTTGTAAAATATAGTTGGCAACATTGCGCGTAAAAAGGTGTATGAAGCAAGTTGCAAGTGAGTAGTAGCAAGATATGTCAAAGGTGTAAATGACGCAAGTCAATTTATCGCAATAAAGTCAAATAGATATAAAACAAAGCATTTATCCATAACATTGGTCCTTCGAACCGAATAAAAAGATTTAAGTTTACAATACCCGTACGCATTGAACAAGCAAAAGTGAAATTATCAAAGTGAATTCAAGGTTAACCATTCACAAAGGAATTGACGGTAAACAAAGAAATAGTAACATATGCAACCGGAATAACATAGAAGCAAAGAGGTACAACAGCATCACAGTAATAATAAAAAATAAAACTTAATGAGGTACGTGAAACCCAATTTTCTAATTCATTCCCTTTCTGTACCCTTTGAGTACAATAGAGGCTTTAAAGAAAACAAGAAAATCTTTGAAATCGCAATTAACAAGATTTAAATCATATGTGGAAGAACATAATCAGGAAGAAGTACAAGAATTGAAGGTTAGACTAGAAAAAGCAGAAATTTTGTGGGATAAATTTTAAAATACGCAAACAACAATAGAGGATTTAGATGAAAATTAAGAAGCTTATAGGAAAGTTTTTGAAGATACATATTTTGCAGTTGTAGCGAAAGCAAGACAGAAAATAGAGCAGAGAATGAGTGAAATAAATACAAGTACAGCAAGTTTAAATCCAACAACGGCGACAAATACAATTCCAATCAAGGTTAAACTTCCAACAATTAATTTAACAAGATTTAGTGGTAAATATTCAGAATGGCTCATGTACAGTAATTCATTTCAATCAATCATTGACAAAAACGAAGATTTGACAAACATTCAGAAACTTCAATATTTAAAAGGTTCATTACAAGATGAAGCTTTACAAATTATTCAGGCTTTAGAAACTACGGAAGAAAATTATCGAATAGCGTGGAATTTATTGAAACAGCGCTATGAAAACGAACAACTCATTATTAATACACATATGAAGACTTTATTGGACTTACCTCAGGTTAGTAAAGAATCACGTAATAACTTAAGACACTTTATACACAAAATTAGAACAAATATCAGCGCTTTAAAATCATTAAAGAAACCTGTTGATAATTGGAATACAGTATTAATATATTTATTCAATAGCAAGTTAGATTGGAGGACTAAGCAACAGTGGCAAGAAAAGCTATCAGTTGAAGATAAATCCAGTAAGCCAACACTAGAATCATTTCTAGAATTTTTATCAAACAAGTGTCAAACATTAGAAATGACAGAAAAACCTGCAATTCAAGAATCAAGTAACAAACCATCTCCAATCAGAAGACACGCGTATGTAATAGCAAACAATCAAGCTTATAATTGTTCAAATTGTGGCGAACAACATCAATTATTCAAATGTGAAGAATTTCTCAAAGACAAGATGACGTAAGAAAACTAAAACTTTGTTTAAATTGCTTCAAGCCTGGACACTACGGAAGAGACTGTAAATATTTTAGTTCTTGCAAGAAATGCCATAAACGCCATAATACGTTACTACATGAAGATAACATAAAAAATAAATAAGAAGATAAAACTGATCATTCAATAACAGAAACACAAACAGTTTCAACATTAGCTAATAATCAGTCCTTACAACGTGAAGAATATCATACAATTCTACCTACAGCAGCTGTTCTAGTTAAAGATAAATATGGAAATTTACATAAAGCCAGAGCTCTGTTGGACTCAGGCTCGCAATCAAATTTTATAACCAAAGAGTTAATTAGAAAACTAGAATTACCTTCTACAAAAATAAACATGTCAGTTTGCGGAATAAACCAAAGTTTAAGCACAATATCTGAATGTACCCAAATCACAATAATATCGAGACACCATAATTACTCAACAAGTATGGAATGTTTATTATTTTATAAAATTACGAACAAATTACCACAATTAACTTTCAATAAAGAAAATATGAAACTACTGAATCATATTAAATTAGCGGATGACAGATTTGACATAACAGCAACAATTGACATACTTATTGGCTCAGAAATATTTTGGAATATACTCTGTGCAAATCAAATAAGATTTTCAAGAGACAAACCAATCCTACAAGAGACTAGACTTGGATGGGTAGTTGCAGGACCAGTAAATGTACGAAAGACACAAGCATCAACCAAAGTTTCACTTTTAACAATCAATGACAATTTGCAAAATCAATTAGAATTATTCTGGAAATTAGAAGATATAAATGAAACACGTCAATGGACTCAAGAAGAGATAGAATACGAGAGACAATTTAAGGAAACGGTTACAAGAAACGAAGAAGGTCGTTTCATAGTAGGATTACTAAAGAAGAATAAATTTCAATTAGGTGACTCACATCAAGGAGCAATTAAAAGATTTGAATCAGTTGAAAGAAGATTAGCATACCAGCCAGAAATCAAGGAACAGTATATTAAATTTATGCACACTTATGAAATACTATGACACATGTCAAGGCTCGAACTCAAGTCAAATGAAACAAATAATTTAGTTCATCCATTTTATTTGCCCCATCATTGTGTCATAAAAAAAGGATAGCTTAACAACAAAACTCAGAGTAGTTTTTGACGGGTCATTTAAAACAACATCAGGAAATTCTTTGAATGATGAACTCTTAGTAGGCCCTAGCGTTCAAGAAGATTTATTTAGTATTGTTTTACGTTTTAGAATTCATGAATATGTACTTACCGCGGACATAGAAATGATGTTCAGACAGATATTAGTCAATGAAGTAGATAGACATCTACAGAGAATTGTTTGGAGGAAAGATATGAACCAGAATATTGATGAATTTACTATTAATACAGTAACGTACGGAACTCCAAGCGCACCCTTTCTCGCAACAAGAAGCCTTATAGAATTAGCAGAACAAGCTGGAAATCAATTTCCACAAGCAAAGGTAGCTTTGTTAAATGGCTTCTATATGGATGATGTTTTAACAGGAGCAGACACAATAGAGGAAGCAATTCAACTTCAACAACAACTAACTAATTTACTGAAACAAGGAAAATTTGAACTACGGAAATGGCGCACTAACAACAATGCTATTTTAAAACATTTAACTGAAGAGAACAAATCAAATCAATTGCTAGTTGTTCAAGATCAAAATAGTCTAAAAACATTAGGCATCTTATGGAATTCGTTAAACGACACAATCAACTTTAATGTCAAGTTAGATAACAGATCAAAGATCACAAAGAGAATCATATTAGGACAAATAGCTCAAATATACGACCCTTTAGATCTGATTGGTCTAG
This sequence comes from Pterostichus madidus, assembly GCA_911728475.2. Taxonomy (NCBI): domain Eukaryota; kingdom Metazoa; phylum Arthropoda; class Insecta; order Coleoptera; family Carabidae; genus Pterostichus; species Pterostichus madidus. Next base: position 30,593,506 of record OU452304.1, on the reverse strand, counting down.
TTACAATTAGGGCGAAAATAATGATGCAAACACTCTGGCAATTAAAAATTGAATGGGACGAAGAAGTTTATAAGGATTGGACAATATATCGTTTATCACTACCAATAATTTGCAAATTGAACGAAATGTTAATCCAGGGAATCATGATCAGCAAATAGTTATACACGGATTTTGTGACGCATCAACTATTGCTTACGGAGCATGCGTTTATGTTACAATTACCAATAAAACACAAGATCAAACGACACATCTACTTTGTGCCAAGGCAAGAGTTGCACCTCTGAAAACCATATCACTACCAAAGTTGGAACTTTGTGACGCAACTATATTAGCAAAATTAATTTCAGCAGTGAAACAATCACTAAAACACAGGGTGAACAAAATTTACTTATGGTCAGACTTGACAATTGTACTAAATTGGATAAAAACTCCACCGAATGTATTAAAGGTATTTATAGCAAATCGAGTAACAGAGAGACAGAAACATACATCGGATGCTACATGGCAGCATGTTAACAGTTTAGAAAATCCAGCAGATATTATATCTCGTGGTTACAAACTAACAGTTGGCCAGAACAAATAAATCATAATGAAGATCCCATATTAGAATTAAAGATAAATACTATGCTAGTAACACATCAAAAGGGTTTCAGCATATTAACAAGATTTTCTTCATGGAATAAACTAGTGAGAGTAGTTAGTTATATTCTAAGATTTATAAAAATTACTCGTCAAAGAAACTCAAGGAATTAAATACTGCACGAGAAACTATTGTTCGTTTAGTGCAAGACCAAGGCTTTGCTCAAGAAATTCAAGAACTCAGAAGAAGAGGTATAGTCACTAGTAAAAGTAAAATATTGAATTTGAATCCATTTCTGGACAGTCAAGGATTAATAAGAGTGGGGAGAAGGTTAAATAATGCAGATATAACGATTGATCAAAAACGTCCGTAATTATTACCGGCTAAACATCATATTACCGATCTAATAATTCAACACGAGCATAAGGAATTACATAATTGCGGACAAGAACAATTATTGGCTGCAATTCGATTAACATATTGGCCAATAGCTGGCAGACAAGCAGTTAAGAGAAACCTACGAAAATGTCATAAATGTTTTCGTTTCAAACCCAAGATACCAGATCATCTGATGGGCAATTTACCAATTTCTAGAGTAAAGGGATATAACAGACCATTCACTATTTGTGGAATTGATTATGCAGGACCATTACAAGTAAAGCCACACAACCGACGCGGAAAGATTCAAATTACCAAGGGATATGTAGCAATATTCGTTTGTTTTAGTACTAAATCAGTACACATTGAAATGATTAGTGATCTCACGACGGAAGCATTCTTAGCAGCTTTACGACGCTTTACATCTAGAAGAGGCATTTGTAAAGAAATTTATTCAGATAACGCTACAAATTTTATCGATGCAAATATCAGACTTAGAGAAATATATACATTTTTGTATAATTCAAATGACAATATTGATCAAGATTTGCAAGCCAGGGGTATACAGTGGCACTTTATCCCACCGCGTGAACCTCATTTTGGCGGACTGTGGGAGGCTGCAGTAAAGGCTACAAAAAGACATCTATATACAGTCACACAAGGTTTAACGTTAACTTTTGAAGAATGCACAACACTTTTAGGAGAAATTGAAGCGATTTTAAATTCCAGACTCCTCATACCGTTGTCAGCGAGTCCCGATGACCTTACTCCTATAACTCCAGCACATTTCCTCATTGGGGATTCACTGATCGAACCTGTAAGTTATATATACGAAGACATACCCGACAACAAATTATCAAGATGGCAGCATCCACAAAAGGTGAAACAACACTTTTGGAAACGTTGGTGCAGAGAATATCTCCACTGTCTACAACAAAGAACCCGTTGGCAACGAACTACTTCCAACATCAAACCAGGTACCTTAGTGGTGCTTATTGAAGACAACGTTACTCCTCTACGGTGGCCCATGGGACGAATCCTAGAGACATTTCCCGGCAAGGATGGAATAGTGCGGGTTGTGTCTGTGCGTACATCTAGTGGTGTATTAAAAAGGCCTGTTAAACGTGTATGTGTTTTACCAGGTGAAGGTGAATAGATTTAATTAAAAATTAAGGTTAAGTATTGTAAATTAATTAAGTTTTGAAAGGCATGACCTTTCATTGCGAGCGGAATGTAATACAGTGTATATTTGTAAAATATAGTTGGCAACATTGCGCGTAAAAAGGTGTATTAAGCAAGTTGCAAGTGAGTAGTTGCAAGATATGTCATGTCAAGCAAAGGTGTAAATGACGCAAGTCAATTTATCGAAATAAAGTCAAATAGATATAAAACAAAGCATTTATCCATAACACCGCCCCCCCCCCCCCTGGAAAAATGTTTGTGGACGCCCATGCGAATAATGTAGAGCTACTTTTAGGGGATATATACACGTACATGCAATGCAGCTTTAAGCGCCAAGTAGAATTTAAAGTATTCCAGACATTTACAGAAACAAAACCGCATAAAATGCTATAGGCCGCACAAATTAGATGACTTTCAATAATAGCCGTTATCAAGCATGTGTTGAAGAAATGTAATGCTTTAAAATTATATTTTCAAAATCATAGTTTTAGAGACAATGTTAAATCAGTTTAAAAAATATTAGCTAATTTGAATCCTATTACTAAAGCTTACCTAGAATTTCTTGACTATATTTTATCTCTATTTAATCATTTAAATTTATAGAATCAATCTGAAGCACCATTAATACCTTGACTACAAGTATATAAGAACATGTCCACAGCATATAAAACGATATTAGATTACTACATGGATACTGATTACGTGTATAATACTGTCATAAATTATGTACAGGATAGAAATCCTAGGAATTTTATGCTATATATATAAAAATTTGATGATACTTCTTCTAAAAATCGAAGCTGTTATAACTACAAAATTAACAACTAGTTAATATCTAGTCATAGTAACTATGTTTTTACAAAAAATCTTTTTAATTGGCTTTCTGATTTCATAGCAGGAGAAAAAAAGTCAAAATTGTAATAATTTATTTTTATCATCTTTCTACGCAAGGTTTTGGCCATTATTACGCTAAAAAAATTGTAAAAGCAATGTATTATATATATTTTAAAGAAAGTTATTTATTATTGAGTTCATTTAACTTAACAAGATACATTTGTAAATAATTTTGTTAAACAATAAAAAATATTAAATAAAACATAATTTAGGTAATCACCCCAACAATCAATAAAAAAGTGAAGAATGAAAAACAAAATTTTTAAACTAAATGAGCACACATGTTCGACAGGGCCATCACAATACTACTACTAACCAACTAATTTGTTACTTCAGCATATAATCGGAGTTTATAGGTCCCAGGTTAAAATCCTGGCGGCGTCCAAATTTTTCGTTCTGTAAATCAATTCATATTTCATTATTATTATATTGATAAGTAAAGAGGAGTTATTTACTAAAAAATTTTCAAACTTTGTCACTTAAACTACACATTAAATAGGTTGCTGTAGGGAAATCTTGCAAACATAGAAATAATAAGGTGAAACATGTGCCAGATTGGATGTGAAGTTTTCAAATGAATACTGTTCTCATTTCTTCTTAGATTAACGAAATATAATTATGTATTTTACATACATACATACATACATACATATCTTCACGCTATATCTCAACAAAGGAGGTAGCACGAACCCTAAAATCACTCATAAAATATTCACTCATTACATTCATCCCTCGTCAAATATTATCTTCAAAACACACCACCCCCACTTTAACCACATTCGTAGATCACTCCATATAAACTCATTTATTTATTACACTCGAAATCATTTATCACACAATGAACCTTCAATCAGATCTATACAATTATTCTATTCACTTCTCATTCATCTTCTTTCTTCAACGTATATAACATATGCATAAAACATCTCAAATTATTCACGCTAACTCCTAACAACGAATGTAACAACGAATCTACAAAGATTAGAAAAGATGATAGCGATAGCCTGTACTTGTATATGAAAGAAATGTCCACACAATGCAGTAACTGAAAATGAAACAAAAAGATAAGAAAGGAAGGAAATGTCGCTCTGCGCTTGTTTTTGAAAGTGAATTACGCACAATTGCAGTTAAACACTCTACGTAAGAACTGAGAACTAATTAAAAGATAAGAAACGAAGAAAGTGTCGTCCCTGCGCTTGGTTTTGAAAGTGAATTTCACACAATTGCACATAAACAGTCTAATGAAATTATTAAGCAACAAAACTAAAATCAAAAATCCTGCACTTTTCTTAAATCATCAGATTCATTCCGCAATTAACCTTCGCCAAACGTTCCTATCCTGACACACCACTTTAGTTTCATCCACATTCATAGTTCCTTTCATACAAGCACGTTTATTCCTTATACTTGAAAATTTTCGTTCACGCAACAATCCTTCGATCATATTCATCCATTTATTGATCGCCCAAGCAATCTTTCACCCTCAATTTCACCAACATATATTTGTTTCACCAATCTCTCATTTGACATACGTTCTACATGCCCAAACCATCTCGACTGACTTACGAGACCTACTTTTCTAACTATATTATTCTCAATTTCAAACTCATCATACACCAATATATTCCGGACACGATCTCTTCTAGTATAATCACACACACCCCGCAAATACCTCAGTTCTACAGCAGTTATACGACGTTCATGTTTCTTCATCCATACCCAACATTCACTACCTTACATCAATGTAGGCACTAAAACACCATTAAATACACTCAATCGAGCATCTCTGGATACATTCACATTTCGAGCAAAGGTTCCCAGAGTACCCAATACCTTCTATTCCGCAGATACTCTTCTTTTAATCTCACAATTAATAAGTCCATCCCTCGAAAACATACTACCCAAATATGAAAACTCATTCACTTGACCCAATCTGACACCATTCACGGAAACATTGCAGTCAGTCACCAAATCGCTCTTTTCGATCACTTACACTTTACATCTATCAACATTTAATAGCAAATTTAAATATTTTCTTACTTCATTTACACATAGAATCATTCGTCTCAATTGCTCTTCAGATTCACCCATAACAACATCATCCGCAAACACTAACGCAGGCACAACACTACAATCAATATGTACTCCATCTACCCCATTTAACGCCGTTCGTAACACATCCATGTACAAATTAAAGAGCCACGGAGACATCCCATAACCTTGTTTCCCGCGAATATCTATACAAAACCAACAACTCAATCTACCATTAACTCTCACCGCAGCCTCACTACCTTCATACAGCGCGTGAATTGCCTCCAACAAATTACCATTTATACCGTACTATAGAAATACATTCTATAATGTCTAGCGATGAACACTATCATATGCTTTTTAAGATCGAGAAAGTCACAGAACACCTTCTTCTTCTTAGCAAGTGACTTTTTAACAATCATACGAAGAGAAAACAATTGATCCACACACCCTTTCTCAGGCAAAAAACCACCTTGCATATCTCTTAACTTGGAGATTGTTAAGGTTCGTACCTTATGAATAAGAATCTTCCCATACAACTTCCCTACCACACTCAGCAAACTTATCGCACGAAAATTAGTACATTCACTCGAACTACCTTTACCTTTAAATAAAGAACAAATTATAGCACGTTTCCAATCATCGGGAGCCACACACCGTTTTAAACAAAATCTAAGCAAATAAACTAACCAGACAAATAACCTCTTGCCACCATACTTCAACATGTTTTTCGATATATCATCCAAACCGGGAGCATTATCATTCTTCAGACGCATCAATGCGAAACTAACATCACTCTCATCTATATCCCATTCATCACCACTTATATTTTTTCTAACATTTTCACTACAACCATTCGGTCTATTAATGCTACCATATAAAGCCCTAAAGTACTCACACCATCTATTCGTAACATCTGATTCATTCCATAATAACTCACCATCCGCAATCTTAATCGCTTTTACTGCCCTTACATTGCCACCTCTCAATTTCTTCACTCTCAACCAAATCATTATTTTATTCATACTAAAATCATTAGTCAATCTTTCACTTATTAAATCATCAAAACGTGCCTTGCTTTCTCTCACTACTCTCTTAACACATTTATTTGACCTCTTGTATTCCAGCAAGCATTCAACATATAAACTTCCAGGCACATCTTTCACATTTAGAAATCGCAAATAAGCTCTCTTTTCACATGAATCGCTTATTTTACTTCTTCATTCCACCATGCATTCTTTGGACACAAGCCTAAACTACATTCACCACGAACTGCTTTTGCACATTTAAGAACTATATCCTTAAATTTCAACCAAATATCATTTATGCTGCACTCAAAATTAAACTCACATACAGGCAAAGATTCAATTATTTTCTCAAGAAACAAATCTCTAACATCCTCATTCTGCAGCGCACTGGATTCCATACGAAAAATTTTTTCGGTATTTTTACCCTCATTCTCCAACATTTAACTAGACATATACGCGATACCACCAAATAATGGTCATTCGTACCAAATTCAGCACCATGCTTCACATGCGTACCTACAACTAAACTTCTCAATCGTTCATCATACAAAATAAAATCAATCATACTCCATCTATTCTCACTCACATTCTCCCATGTATACAAATGAGCTCATTTATGCTTAATGGCAGCGTTGGAAACAAAGAAAGAAAGAAACTATTTTGCTACCGTTTTTATTTACTCTCGCATCACTAAACTTACCCAATACATTCCCAGACATGCTTCTCTTAACTCCCACCCAGCCATTTAAATCACCAAATACAATAACTTTCTCACCTGAATCACATGAATCAATAACACTGTCTAACAAATTCCGAAATCTATCTTTTTCAAGATCATTTTCGGAATAGTTGGGCCATAAACTGACAACGAAAATTCTATAAAAGCCTACATTTAATCTCAGCCAACGAATTCTCGATGAAGTACAACCATAATCCTTCACAAACGGTTTCATTCGTTCACTAACAAGCACACCCACACCATGCTTTGGATGTTTATTCTCAGCAACACCCGACCACTAACAAAACATTCCATCCATCTCTTCCTCACTACATCCTTTCATTTTAGTCTCACTGACACACAAAACATCAACATTATACACACGCATTACATTCATCAATTCATTTTCTTTACCAGTTATATCCCTAACATTCCACGTACCAAACTTACATTCATCAAATTTCACCCATTTATTCTTCATTTAACCAAAATAAATAAAAGAAGGGTTCTCTCGGTAGAAGAGTAGAAGTTAAGGTATATTACTAGGCTTGTCCTTAACTATAAATGAAAATAGAAATCAGTTACTAGTAGTATGTTTTCGGAAATCAGTTACATTCGCACAACTGTCAAACGTCAATCACACCTAAAAACAAAACATAACTCAGCGTTTCTATGCACGTAACCAATATAAACAAATAACGATATGAAAGAAAATATACTACAAGAGACTAAACTACTATAAAACTGAAAGATAACACTTATCTTAATAAAACGAAATTAAAAAAGTAATTTTTTTAATAAGTTAAGAGTTTAAAGTATGGTAATAAATATAAAAATATTAAATTTATGTACAACCAATAATGGATAAATGATTTCAAAAATTTTATTTTATTTAGCAAAACTTCAATATATTTTTTTAATATACTGAGCAATAATAATAATAATTTTGACAATTTAGACAGATCGCTTTACTAGTAAATACATTGATTATTTTTATAACTTTTCTCCAAGTCTTTGTTTTTAGAAATTTAATTAAAATTAAAAATGATTTTCCACTGTTGTTTGCACATTAGTTAATTTTTTTCGTATTTTATTATAATACTTTCAATCTTTAACTTAAAGAGTATGTAAAATACATAAAAATTCGGATCTAATTAGGTGCATATTTCACCTTAAGCAAAGCACCATGAAATAGATTGAATAACTAATCAATATATTAAGCAGTGTAAGTAATGTTTGCGGTGAACCATATATTTTTCTGCTTAAACAATTTTATTCTTTGTTGTACGTTTAGGTACTGTGTAAAAATATTCTCACTCTCTCTCTCTCTCTTTTTAAAAAATATGTATTAATAGTTATTCAAGCTACAAGGAATGGAAGTACATTATAACATTCTAGGAGGTATGAACTGAGGCGTAGCCGAAGTTCATGTTACCGTACAGAAATAGTTGTAGGACATTCCGAGTCAGGGCAACAATTAATTTAGAATATATCTTTGTAAAATGTGGACCATTTGACAGTTTAGTTTTATTTATTTACAAGTTTTTATAGTTAATTTTGCTCGTTGCTAGACGACTAAATAACTGAAGAGTCAAAATAAACAAGCTGACAGAAAATTTTATAATTATCCTAGCAATAGGGCTGCTGTTTTCTCTGTTGACATTGGTAACCAAATAATAAATGTTAAATGTTATTCTCGTATGTCATGCAATAACATTTTTCTTATTATTTAATTTGTAATTACATTAAAATGTCTCCGTTCCTTAAATAATTTACGTAAAATATACCATACAGTAATAAGTAACAGTACCGTAGTTGCACGATTCATTCAAAGTGTTAATGTGTGCCACATTCCATGATGATGTAAATGTTTATTTCATTTTTATAAAAACAATACCGAATATCAAAAAAGTCTATCTCCTTTTAAAATGCTGTTATGCTTTTTAATTTTAGTATCATATACTTTTTCATCCAACATTGCCAAGTGTGGAGATTTCCAACTCTGTGGCACGCAAGTACTTACAGGATGTAATATCAGAAAATTATATCTTCTTTCAACACCGCGTAAGGATTAGTTATTGGAAAGTTCGTGCTGGGAAGCACACTTATTGCGCCGTTACCACGCTCCCACTGTTGCCAATGTTGCCATATACAGCGATAACGTTCTTTTAATAACCATTAATAAAAAATATTGATACCAGATAGAAGCTGGTAAAAAGCTTGTACAGGATATTGAGTGTATAGAGAATAATTATTGGTGTGAAGCTTCATATAAATAAATAAATAAAAAATCACGCTTTTTACCCATTACTGGGTATGACACTCTGCCGAAAGAGATCTCGGTAAGTGATATATTTACCAAGCGTCAAATCACAGCCCCCAAAGATGTTAGTAGTAGGGAAGCCACAGAAATAATTGAAATATGGTAAAAATGTTTGTCGGCTGTGGGAATCATACCCGGGTTCTCAAGATCCACAGGCCGACTCGATAGCAACCTAGCCCATAAGTATTTGCTATATATTAAATTAATATATAATATAATACTACTATGAACAAAGATCTCATGTGTTTCTATGAAGCATCGTGAGAAGTGTCATTTTTGTTTCTTTGTTTTTGTCCGTTATTAATATAAAAGCATGTCATAAAAATAAATTTTACAAGTTCTACGACTATAGTTTCTAAGTTCATAATGTTTCGGTATTCATTATTCTTAAAACTTTTTGTTTTTACAAGAATATTAAGTAATATTAAAAAATATACATTTTAAAAAGATCTTATTAAGTATTCTCATTTTCGATTTAAGAAATAAAATAATTTATAAATTACGGACCAGTAAGCTGGAAAATATCACGGAATTGTATACTCACATTTTAAGCTACATGTTTTCATCACTAATCAAGTAATTAAGATGATAATTAATTAATATTCTTAATCTACTTTGCGGATATTTGTGTGTAATTAAATTATAATATTAACACAAATTAAATTATTTTCTTAGAAAATTTGGTAGTAATTAACACAAAAGTTTAATTTGTATTTTATTATAGTGTATTTGGATTCATATGTTGGTATCGTGTTGTAATTTGCTTCTTATCACTTCAGAAAAACTATTATGCGTTTCTTTTTCCTCAGTGAGAACGTATAGGATGATGCGAAAATGACTTGACGACTCCATATTTTATTTACTAATTCATTGAAATTCATTTGAATAAATATATGTTAAATTTCACTGCACATCTCCAAATGTATTATCCGTGGTTATCGCAATAACATTCGATTCAGTGACTATTGTGGCGATCGTTGTCATTTATATTATCACAAAAATAAATCCATGACAAAAAACAATAAATGTTCGGAAAAATAAGCTGCAGATATTCTTCCGATTGAACAACAAAATCAATGGATTGGAACACTGGTAACGAAACCAGTGATTTTTTTCTGTATTGAATGCGTCCACAAAAAATTAAGAAAGCGAAACTGACTAGCCTTGTCACAATATGATTTAAAAGTAGTTTCTCCCTTTTTTTCTAGAAGTGAAATCACCCTTGGTAAAGGCAGAGTTTTGAGTAAAAATTCAAATGTGTATTCACTTAATTAACAATTAACTTAAAATTAGCTATATTCACATCTCAAAAACTTAATTTGTGCTATATTTTTTTTATAGAAAACAACAAAATTTTGAAAAGGAAGCTGCGCTGTATATTTCTTTTGTATGAAGACAATGAGAAGAGCATCCTTGAAAAAAAAAACAAAGAAAACAAACACGTTATAAAAGATGTTTGTGCTTATTTATACTCGTAAGTGACTATAAAGCGTTCGCAATAACATAATATAACGCATAGCGCTATGGTTATGTTTAGAAGTGTGACATTTATCTTGCCATAAAAACACATCGGAGTCTCGCAAAAATATTTAATATAGACCAGAAGTATGTGGTTTTTATGTGCACAAGTTACGAAAAACATGTTACGGAATATAAACATTAAATGCATGCATTATTTCACAATATTTTTCTAGAATATACTCGTACTCGTAAAACTATTTATAATTGCTAAACATATTTAATAATGCATTTTAGGTATTACTTTAGTTTATAGTTTTTCAGCTCTACTAACTTTTATTGTTCTTATTAATGAATAAAATACTTCGTTATAAAATATTGGATCACGCAAATGTAAAATTGTATCGTATATTAACAAGAAGGATGGAATAAAATAAAATAATATGAGTAATAAGTACATATCATCTCACCGACTAATTCTCGTAAGTCAGAACGAATTGCGTTTCGTCAAATGGTTAAGTTTCGCACGAGTATATTGATCGCAAGAGCGTGTGAAATTATTTCTTGTGCCACAGTGTTTTTGCTCGTTACTGGTGACCTTTGACATCGGAGCGGTTAGATAGTTATCTAGTACGAGTAACTCAAGATATTACGACTGTAGTAGATCCGCAAATGTAGATACCTGGAATGTAAATTTTGTGTAATGAAGAAAAACGAATTGAACTGCCGGTCGAAATATTCAAGATTAGATTTCAAAACAAAAAATTACAGCGAATAAAAAATACCTATCATTCCCTACATGCGAATATTATAAACGTATTTTTTTGTAATCTCACTGGTTACTATAATTATAATTCACATTAAAAATATTGAAACTAAACATATACAGGCACATCCGCAAATTCTTGCCAAGCTTATAAATGTTTAAAATGATACGATAATTATTACTTTTGTATTCGTAAATTAAGTGATTCGAATCCAGGCGTCACCAGAATTTTCCTGTCATAAACTTAACTTTAAGTTATTATTTTTAATGAGGTTAGGTTGGATCCATAAATCTTGTGAAAATTTGAAGAAAGGCCTTGGGGCTCCTCAACGAATGGGTAGGAAATGAATAAATATCGTATTTATATCATAACAATGTAATTTGGACGTTTCGAATCAACACGCGATTCATCATCAGCTGATAAAAATAATATAATTTTACAACAGTGATCAAATTAAAATTCGAAAACCATTCATAAAATCAATTGAACTCACCAAAACAATAATAACATGTTGCTGTTTAACGTATATTTTACATATAATAAGAGTAAAAAACTCGAAATTATACAAGCCAACTTAAACATGTCAAGAGACATAGAAAAAAGGAAAAAATAAATACAACATTTCCACATGGAGGTTGGAACAGTTCTGAAAAAGCAGTAACTCAGCACATAACAGTTTTTGCACGTTTCTTAGATCTGTATACAAAAATTGGATCGTTACTTTAACTAATCTAGATATCGAAGAAGAAGTTCTAATAATTATTTCTTTGTATTTATTTTTTCCTTTTTTCCATGTCTCTTGACATGTTTAAGTTGGCTTGTATAATTTCGAGTTTTTTACTCTTATTATATGTAAAATATAAGTTAAACATCAACATGTTATTATTGTTTTGGTGAGTTCAATTGATTTTATGAATTTTATGTTCACTGTTGTAAATTATATTATTTTTATCAGCTGATGATGAATCGCGTGTCGATTCGAAACGTCCAAATTACATTGTTATGAAATAAATACGATATTTATTCATTTCCTACTTATTCATTTCCTACCCATTCGTTGAGGATCCCCAAGGCCTTTCTTCAAATTATTATTTTTAGATAGAAAAGATAAAAAAATCGAATTCCAAATTCTAATTTCTTATTAATTGGATATCTTGGCTTTATATATAATAACAATAAATTACGAGTACGTGACGACGTTTCGAACCTTAAATTGGGTTCATTTTCAAGTCGAACAATATTTTTTTATAACAATTAAATTTCATTTTAAAATTAATTAAAACAAAATTTTTAATGAGCAACGCCTCCTGTAGTCAAAAACTGTTTCATTGACTAATTGAATATTGGATTTTTTATTTTTCCTATCTTAAAATGCTTTAGAGCTTAATAAATTTGTCTTCAAAGCTTAAATTATTATTGTACTGTACTTTCGGAATCAAGTCATATGACAAAAAATTTAAAATTACTTTATAGAATGATTTACTTGAAATCAGACATATATCGTTGTAAACTAAACCCGTTCTCAACGAGGGTAGTCCCAGAAGTACCGTACCTAAAAAAAAATTGGAAAAAATATCTTTATTTCCCTACATAGTCTCCTTTTAGCTCGATACACTTTTCTCAGCGATGTTCAATAGCTTCGATACCCTGTTTATAGTGAGAACCGTGGAGCTTCTCAAAATAGCCAATAACCGCAAACTCCACTTCTTCATTGTTGGCAAATTTTTTATCACCGAGCCATTTTTTCAAGCTTGGAAAGAGAAAATAATCCGTGGGGGCTAAATTTGGCGAATAGGGTGCGTGAGGAAGCAATTTGAACTTTAACTCATTGATTATGGCCACCACGTTAACGGATGTGTGAACTGGTGCATTGTCTTGATGAAACAACACTTTTTTTTTCGCCAAATGAGGCCGTTTTTTCTTGATTTCATCACTCAAATGCTGCAATAAATTCGCATAACACTCGCCGTTAAGTAGAATCTAGTTCAGCTTTAATATTGGTTGAACAGAGACCTTTCAATTGAAAGTATTGTATCACATAACGATGACAAACTTTTTTCATGTTTACAAATTCACTAAGAGCGTTCACTAAATCTGGCTGTCAAACAAATACTAAACAAAGTAGCGTCTTCAAACTTAAAATTTAATCTTTATAAGATTGGTACTTTTTACCAAAATAATTATTTTTAAACAACAACCACAATTTTTACGTCAGGTCGGGTACTTCTGGGACTACCCTTGTACATAGAAATCTTGGGATCGATACTGTGTTTAAGCACTATGACAGAAGAATTCGGTTGACGCCATATTCTTCCTGGCAAGCTGAAGGTCCCGGGTTTGAGTCCAGGCGTCTACCGATTTTTTCTGTTACAAATTTAACTTGAAGTGAATTTTATAAAAACATTTAATCAGGTCGCAGAGTAATATAATCAGATGATAATTTTTAAAACAATATCGTAATATTTTTAAGTAATATAATTTTTACAAATATTTAAATATTACTCTATTCATCTCTCTCATATTTTTGTTGAAATATCCGTGAAATTTTACTTAACAGTAATTTTTAGAAGAAGAAATATGTCTTTTCAACAACCATTAGCATAAAATTACTATCCGTATACATCAAGAACATAAATTTTACATTTGACATAAAACTGATAATGTCGAAGAGAATGATTTAAGTCCAGTTGCATCAATAAAACTCAAATTTTAAACTTTGTTTAAATAAATTAAACTTAATAAAATATTTAACATCAATGTGGAGTATTTCACATGACATGTAATTATTTTCACTTGTTTTTATTTATTTAAACCAAGTTTAAAATTTAAGTTTTATTAGTGCAACTGGCCATTAGTTACGTGTACTATTTTTTATATCAAATGAAAATGAGCATTACAGTTTTTTGTCTATCCGAGAAATATGACTGCTGCTTTCTTGAATTAGCCATTTTTTGGAATGTTCAAATGAATTTACCGGTCTGTCATGGTAACAATGAAAAATAATCCCGTAATAATGCTGTTATAAAAACAATGCAAAACAAGCTCGATATGATTCATATAAGTCCTCATTAGACTATTTTTTTTTTCGTTATTTTTCAATGAAGCCGTTAACATAAAAAATTGAACCACACTCAATAATTACGTTACCACAAATAATTTAATTAAGAGTGAACAATGCTCGTTTATTTCTGTACATGTCCGCACACTGTAGCGGAGTCATAATGATCGACTAAATTTTTTTCAGAGTTTTAGAAAATTTTAAATTTCAGTTTGGCACTTAACCTGCTAAGGTTCTCGACTAATGAACAAAACGTGATTCGATCGTCTGTCTACAAATTTAATACTTAATATACTAATCTGTACTGACTGTAACAGGACAATTTCTCTGAGTTGAAGTCGAAATTTGGAAGTAATCTAAATTATATAAATATACGAGGGCGGTCCGAAAAGTACTTAGCCTCACCGCAAGATAGCACCACTATCGCAAGAGCAATTTTGTATCGATTAGAACATTCTCGTAGACAGTTACTGTTAAATTTTCAGCCGAATCGGACGCGTAGTTTTGTTTTGACCACGTGTGGAAGCGAGCGTGTCCGCAGATTTGAGAAAAATGGAAAAAGAACAATATCGGTCGGTGATTCGATTCTTGTTTTTGGAAGGGAAATCGCGCAGCGAAATCAAAGAATGCTTGGATGCTGTGTACGGGGACTCTTCTCCTTCGATGGCGACCGTCAAAAATTGGTTTAACGAGTTTCAACGTGGTCGCACGTCGGTTTTTGATGAGCCACGCCCAGGTGCCCCGAAAACGGCTACCACGGAGGATAACGTAACAAAAATCCACGATCTCGTATTGGCCGATTGAAAGTGCGCGAGATAGCTGATACAGTAGGCATCTCAAAAGACCGCGTGGGTCATATCCTGCATGAATTATTGGGCATGATAAAACTGTAGGCGCGATGGGTGCCGCGTTTGCTCACGCCGGACAACAAGCGCATCCGTGAGATTACTTCAGAGCAGAATTTGACGATGTTTAGGCGCAATCCGAAGGAGTTTCTGCGTCGCTTCGTGTCCGTCGACGAAACATGGGTACACTGGTACACACCAGAGACCAAGGAATAGTCGAAACAGTGTACTCCACCCGGCGAACGTGCTCCAAAGAAGGCGAAGACTGTCCTATCGGCCGGAAAGATGAAGACCACCGTTTTCTGGGATTCAAAAGGTGTGATCTACATCGACTACCTGGAGAAGGGCAAAACGATCACAGGGCTCTACTATGCCGAATTATTGGGCCGATTCGACGCCGAATTGCAGGAAAAATTTGGCGAAGAAAAGAATGCTCTTTCACCATAACAATGCTCCGGCAAACACCTCCGCCGACGCCACGGCCAAATTGTTAGAATTAGGCTACGGACTGCTACCCCATCCACCGTATTCTCCTGATTTGGCCACGTGCGACTTTTTTTTTGTTTCCAAATTTGAAAAAGTCTCTCGCCGGGCAGAAATTTGAGTCGAATGAGGCAGTCATCGCCGCCACGGAGGCCTACTTTGCTGACCTCCAGAAAACGTATTTTTCAGACGGATTAAAGAAGTTGGAGCATCGCTGGATCAAGTGTACCGAACTCAAAGGAGATTATGTTGAAAAATAACACTTTTCCAAAATTTTTGTTAGTTTTTTGTAGGCTAAGTACTTATCGGACCACCCTCCTCGTAGTTAGAAATTTACTCAACCAAACAATAATTATCCCCGGTCATATCGAATTACTACTCTCGTGACCACCCTCGTATGTAGGTACAATAGAAATTGTATTTAACTGAGCGCCAAAGTTATATTGATTTGATATCCAAATACATTCGCCAACCAAACTGATCTTTGTTAAAATTTTTGATATTAAGCCGTAAAAGTTTATTTCATAAAAGGAGTCGAAAGATCCAGGGTTATTGGATAACAGGCTTAAAGAATTTAATAAAAATTATTTATTTTAGTTAAAGATGACGACGTTTCGAGCACGAGTTTGTGCTCATCCTCAGGTCTACAAGAGATACCATTACATTAATATAATATTATTTAGAGTAATATAAATTTCCTTACCAGCAAAATTAACCACAACGTGGTTATTACAGAATTAAATAAGTTACATGTTAAAAAAAATTATGATAAAATAAATTATTTAGGAGTATGCAATAGTGCACACCTCCGAGTCACAACGGCAACTAACCAGCAAACAACAAAATAAATTAAACCAAAACCTGGTGGTTAAAAAACCAACTAAAACACAAGATTAAGAAGAAATCTGAACAGAAACAAAATGTCACGTAGCTCAGCTAAAAAGACCAAATAAGTTATTGTAATGTGAACTCGAAGAATGATTATCAGTTTTGATGTTGACAGCTGTGTTTTTATTCAAGTTAATATAAACACTTTCAAGGAATAGTCTTTTGTACTTATTTGATTCAGAGTGCAATATTTTAAAATTTTCAAAATTCAATTGGTGTTTATTTTCGATAGCATGTTCTATTATTACACTGTGATTCAAATTCTTATTTTTCAGATGATAACTGTGTTATCCAATAACCCTGGATCTTTCGACTCCTTTTATGAAACAAACTGATCTTTGAACACTAATATTTCAGCCTCAAATTATTAATAATTGGTACCCAAAAAACTAAGATCTGGTAGTCTATTTATCAATTTAAAAACCATAATTGAAAAAAAACATACAAACGAGTAGAAGAAGATGAAAAAACAAACAGAACATATGATAATAGTAACTATAAATACAAAAAAAAAAAACATTTTAGCAAAATTATAAAATATGATTGAACAATAAGAATAAACTGAAATATGAAAATTACATAGATAAAAGACATGAAGATAATACAAAATTTAGTCTGTTAAATAAGTAACAGAAAATGTCAAATTACATTTCACACTCTTCTAAACTATTAAAAATTAAGTTTTTGTGGTAAAAGTAAAATATTTATTTTATTTCTGTATTGCATTTAATTAACAAAAATTATGTTCATATTCTAATCTTGAAAATAATATCTTAATATAATTATAATTAAATATCAAAAACTGTGTGTTAATATTATAGGGTGCCGGAAAGTTCACCGAAAACAATTCACCGAGTACAATTCTCCGAAAAACAATTCACCGAAAAACAATTCACCAAAGTAACAATTCACCGAACAAACAATTCATCGAAATACAATTCATCGAAATGATAATGAAATTGTAGTATTTTTAATGTTCCTTAGAACTGGTAGAAAAATGCAGGCATTTAGAAAAGGATACTTACCGTAAATTCCGAATCTTTTGAATATTATCCATTACGTTAAATATCGTTAATTAATGCAGGGTTAATGTAATTATTATTGAATCGGCTAAAATTTGTTTTAGCTGGGACAGTTTCTAATGACATTACTGCACTCGCGCATGTATAGTACTAATAATAGCATCGCTGCCAATATGTTATTAGGATTTATTCAAATACAGCAGTACGTGTGCGGCCAAGACGGTGCATAGATGCATAAAAAGTACAGAGACTGTGCTATGAGGACAGAGCATCTAGTTCCAAATTACAACAAGAATAACATACATGAGTATTTACGAGACATAGCAAATAATTTATGTTATTATTGTAAAACATATAGTTTTGTAAAAATGAAATGAGACATGACAAAGGAATCAATTTTATATTTTTAAATATGCCTGCATTTTGCTGCCATTCATAAGCCTGGATAAAGTGTAAAGGAAAATTAATTAGCATTTCGGTGAATCATATTTCGGTGAACTGTCTTTCGGTGAATTGTATTTCGGTGAATTGCTACTTCGGTGAATTGTTTTTCGGTAAATTGTATTCGGTGAATTGCTTTCGGTGAACATTCCTAGACCCAATATACTCAACAAATATTATGGTATCTTTAGATACTCCTGTAAACATCGACTTATTAAGGTCAAATTAAAAATTAACACGTATATTTTTATTAATTAAATAACTTAAACATACAATAAATGACATTAGACAAAAACAAATTCAAAATAAATTCTTAGCTTTTAAAAACTATTTGAAGTGATGTTGCATCATTTGTACTACAATTTAGAAATGAAATTATTATGTATTTTGCCGACTAATCAGTATTTTATTATCTGTACTGTTATAAAATTAAGTAGGTATTGGACATATTTAAGTTTTTATATATATCATCATCACGCCTTCTACCCATTACTGGGTGTGGCACTCTGCTGAAGCAGATCTCGGTAAGTGATATATTTTGCGCGTGAAGTGCGGTTACCAGTCGTCAAATCACGGCCCCCAAACATGTTAGTGGTGGAGGAGCCACAGGGATAGCTTTTTCAAATTATGAAAATTTGTCGCCTGTGGGAATCGAACCAGGGATCCACAGGCCGACTTCATACCACTGAGCTAGCCATCCCATTTTTATATGTACCTATCTTATTGGAACAAAAACGGTTACAATACAATATAATTAAAATTACCACTACTTCTGCAATTTGTGTGACGCCATAAGTTAATATCAGAATTTCAAAACATCATTTCCCGTAATGTACAAAAATTTTATGATCGTCTTATAATTAATGAAACATTCAAACAAAATTTTAATAAGCCGAAAGGATAATGATTTATTGTAATAATGGATTACTAGGCTTTTCAGAATATAAATCTTTGTTTATTCGACGACGTTTCGACACTGATTAGTGTCATTAACAAGTCTTGTTAGAAGTTTAATTACCTTCAAATAATTTATAAATTTTAATTTAAATTCAAAAAATTTTACTTCAACTACAACTGTTGTAAAACATTAATATTATCATGTATTTAAACTTGTAACAAGACTTGATAATGCCACTAATCAGTGTCGAAACGTCGTATAAGTAAAGATTTATTTAGAAAATCCTAGTAATCCATTATTACACTAAATTCAAACAATAAGGTAAAATAAAAGTGGTTAAGAGCCCATTCAAATAATCGAAGTTCGATACTGATCTCGTACACATCTCCAGTTTGACCAGTCGGGCCCGAGCCTGGTCTTGAGACTTTCAACACACGAAATAAGAAATTTCAGTATTAATCCGTTACGTATACGCCGTGTACTGAGAACTGTCGGGTGAGTTATACATGCACAGAGACACAAAATTGTTGTGGGATGGGATTACTAATGCACTCTCTACCGCTCTTCGTTTATTACAGTCCTGGTATAACGTAAAACCTTCTAAGCTTAAAGAGTACAATCAGTGTAGACACGTGGGAAGTGATGCTTTATCTGGTTTAGACAATTTATGGAATGAACTATTTTACACGTATTCGTATATGTTTTTTTTTTCGTATCTTATGATTAACGAAATTTTGTTTGGGTACTGTACTCGTAAATCGCATTTGTTATATTTTCAAACTGCATTTTTTTAATAATTTTGAACCTCAGAAACTCCGTTTCCTAATTCCCGCCTAAGTTATACACGCCCAACGCCCTATCATGATTCCAATTTGGGAACTAGTTCATTTTTATAATTTTAATAAGTAATAATTATAATTGTAAAGTATTTAACATCATCATATGTACGTTTTCAACAATCTTATTGTGCATAAATCATATTTTATCTGTAGTTTGTAGTTTTTAGTTTATAAGAGAATAAAGTGGAAATTTAATGGTGAGTGAACATCTACAAATAAGTAGTTAATACGTCGGAGACTGTAGCATCTATCCGTTATGTATTTATATGATTTTTAACTGCTACATGTTATTTAAATATAAATATATTTAATACATATGAGGATCGTAGCTGTTGCAATGTAAAAATAAAGAAATAGTTATTTTAAGCAGAAAATAGTGTTTTACCACTCGCGGATGGAGATTATTGATCGAGACGCAGTTGAGAGCAACAACCACGCAAGAGCGATAAGAACACTTTTTGCTCGTGGCGCGCACAATATCTTTTCTCGGACCATGAGGTAGGTAGCTCAGTGGTATCGAGACGGCCTATGGATCCTGAGAACTCTGGTTCGATTCCCACAACTTTGAAACCTTAAATGGGAACCCTGATTTCTTTATTTTATATTCGGATTGTACGGCTACATTTAAGTAGGATTTGTCTGATTTTTTTCGATTTGCCACAGATGGCGCTGTGATCGGAAAAATAAGTTATCATGATTCCGGACAAAAAGAATGGAAACGGTCTATGTCGAGAAATATACATCGAATCGAAAAACAAAAAAAAATACGTCTCTAATACTTTTTAAAAACCTATCCAACGACACCGAACACGGCCACCCAAATCCACCCCCTGAGGGCGGGGTGGGAAAAATTTTTAAATCTTAAATGGGAATCTTAAATTTTTATTGTAGGTTCGTATTCTACAGCTAAAATTAAATAAGGTTTGTCAGAAACTGTTTTTTCTATTTGGAACAGATGGTGCTGTAACCGTAAAAAAATTCTTTCGGAATCAGGATAAAATTCATTTTTTCGATTACAGGCTACCTGTCTCAAATAAAAAAAAATCAGACAAGCTGCAAAATACGAATCTATAATAAAAAATTAGGGTTCCTATTTAAGATTTTAAAGTTGCCTCCTGCCCCTCCCCCAGGGGGTGATGGTGGGAATTCGTATTTGGTGTCACTTGCTAAATTTTTGAAAAGTATTAAACATATGTTTTTTTATTTTTAGATTCGATGTGTATTTCTCGACATATTAGACTGTTTCCATACGTTTCTTGCGGAATCGGATTAAAATTATTTTTCCGATTTCAGCGCCGTCTGCCGCAAATCGAAAAAAGTTTCAAACATACCCTACTTATTTTTAGCCGTACAATCCGAATCTATAATAAAAAATGGGGGTTCCCAATTAAGATATCAAAGTTGCTTCTGCTCCTCCCGCAGGAGGAGGTGGTGGAGGTTTGTGTTTGATATATTTTTGAAAAGAAACATATAGTTGTTTTTAAATACTAGTAAACCAGTATGTACTAGTGACCCAGTGGAAACTATCTCAAAAGTATTATTTATAATAAAAATTAAAAAAATTAAAATTTATATTTTTGTATTGCTTCCCATCACTTCATATATTTAATAAAATTACATTAAAATTCAATTAAAAATATATATATATATATATATATATATATATATATATATATATATATTGATAAACACTGCAAAATATTAAATTCTTTACTAAATTCACATTAAATGTAATTTGAAACACACTTTATATGTAATTAGCTTGAAAATGAATTTAACCAAGAACCGGAACTTCGCTTTATAGTAATAAAAATTTAACACCAATAAAGAATAAACCTGTAATTGAACTAAAATAATTGTAACTAAATATAATAAAAAGTATTTAGGATAGTGTGTATTATATGGATGTTGGCCAGAGTAATGTGAGAATAGATGGACAGGAATGTTCTTGATAGTAATGAACCTACTGTCTTACATACATACTTACATAACATCACGCTATAT
This sequence comes from Pterostichus madidus, assembly GCA_911728475.2. Lineage (NCBI taxonomy): Eukaryota > Metazoa > Arthropoda > Insecta > Coleoptera > Carabidae > Pterostichus > Pterostichus madidus. The sequence goes on along the minus strand of OU452304.1, from coordinate 30,571,669 downwards.
CCCAGAAAATAGGGTAGCACGAACCCCTAAATCATAAAATATTTACTCATTAAAGGAATCAAATAATCAGGCATCGTCAAACATTCTTATTCTAACACAGCACCCTTACTTCAACCACATTCATAGATCCCTCATTATAAGCTCATTTATTTATCACTCGAAACCATTCATCGCACAACAAACCTTCAATCACATCTATCCAATCACTCCTATTCCCTTTTCATTCATCTTTCTTTAACGAACTGTTGAGGTTAACTATCTTAGCTAACCTTGATATGTCAAAATAATATTAGGTTGGTAATCACTGATCATTGTAGAACTTCAAGTTCGGAGTTATTTTCTTTTCTATATATTGGCAACCTGCGCGACTGTATTCACTTTAGAATCAATTAGAAAAATTATCTTGGAAACGCTCGTAAAACGTGAAAAACGACTAAAATCAACGGAATTTATATCTGCGTGAATCGAATGCATTTCATGTCAAATAACGCCGCAAATAAAACATGCGCTATTGTAATAAACGAGAAGATATGCAATAGGTAATGTATAATATTTCTATAAAATTGTCACATTGTTTATAATTAGGTTATGTTCCCAAGTTTGTTAAAACTGATTGTTATAAATACAAATTGATGTTTATATTTTTTTGGCAGGCGCCTTTTCGTATTCTCTGAAATAAAGAGCATCAAGATAGTTTAAAAACTTGTCTCTTAATTTAATCCTGAACTGCTAGGAACACGCTAGAATAACAACACGAACGTAACATATGCGCCAAACATTTCAAATTACTCACGCTTACTCCTAACAACGAATCTAATAACGAATCTACGAAGATTAGAAAACATGAAAGCGAAAACCTGCGCTTAAATATGAAAGAAAATTCCACACAATGCAGTAACTGAAAATGAAACAAAAAGATAAGAAAGGAAAGGAGTGTTGCGCTGCGCTTGTTTTTGAAAGTGAATTCCACACAATTGCAGTTAAAAACTCGTAAGAACTAAAAACAAATAAAAAAAATAAAAAAGGAAGAAAGTGTCGCCCTACCCTATCCTCATTCGCACAAATATTAACTACCATTCATCAATGTATGTACTAAAGCACCATTATACACATTCCATCGAGCATCTCAGAATACATTCACATTTCGAGCCTACTATCGTCTACTGAAAATGTCATTTTACATATGAGCTACGCAAATCGCCTATTTTCATAATATATAGATTAAACTTGTGTTGACATCTTCATGTAGAAAATATTGACTTTTCGTATTATTTGTTATAGATGAATACCTTCTTCAAGAAGGCTTTTTCAGTAATAAATTGTTATTATTAATATTATCTTAAATTAACTTTCAAATGAGTGTGCCTTTACAACAACCAATATATGATCTACTATGTGATATTTTATTTATTATATAATATTATTGCTAAATTTTTTGGAAAAATTTTATTCCATAATAATTAAAATTTCTATTGACTTAATAAAATACTTTCATTAGCAAGACATTTTTATTTCACTTTCCATACCTTCAATGTACGTTGAGCTATATTTTCAAGTTCTGCTTGAAAAATGAGACGATAGCTTTTTTGTAAAATCTACAGAAATGTAAAATAAAATAACTAATAATTAGTAAATCTATAAACAATATAACGACAAATTCATGAATGAAATAAAAAAACACATAGCTTGTGTGCTTAAGACCGCACGGCAGAAGTGAAAACTTCATTGGCAATCGCAATCCAATTTATATATATATATATATATATATATATATATATATATATATATATATATATATATATATATATATATATATATATAGTAAATAATATTATGTATTATGTAGTATTATTATGGATCGTATTAGTAGAATAAATGAGAAACAAGTCAGAAATTAAAGTTATTATTTATTTAATTCTGTATAAATCATATTATTTATTTTCGTTTTCGTATTCTACAAAGGATATAATGGGTTTGTGATAACTAAAATAAGAAATAAATACTTTTGATTGAATTTTACTTATGTATATATCTAGAATAATAATTATTACGTATCAATAATAACTATTAAATAATTTATAATAATTAATAATAACAATTATTACGTATTAATTGAATATACTAAACACAGCGACGCAGCAGCGAAGAACAGCTGACTGTATCTTTTTCGCTCGGGTACACTCGGCGGTCCCGAGTTCACCCGATCGAGCCTTTCACCTCAGAGTGTTTGCAGTGCGCCAAAAGAAGTTTTCACTTAAAAAAATTGCAATAAATACATGAAAGAACGGACGCCGTGAAATTTACATTGAACGGTTTTCATACTGAAAATACTATAAGTTATATCACAAACTTTTCCACACCACTTAATGCGGAGAATATTGTTCTAGGAATACAATTGGATTAGGGTGTTTTTGGGATTCACAGAGAAGTTTAACATTTAAAAAACTAAATTTATCGTCAAATTAACGTGTCCACTCGAGGGTTAATAATTTCAGTCGTGTATTTTTATAGAAACGCTCATTCCTTGTATTTATTTCTTTTTGCCTGCTGATATCTACCCTGCTTCGCAACAGGCGACAGATGCCAGACACATGGCAGTGACGTGTCAATTTGAAGATGTCGGTAATGTCAGCCCCTGCTTTGTGACGTCACACACTCCCTCGCACAGCCGGTGGCTGGAGTTGATTTTCCCCTTTACACGCATGGTGTGAATGCATTAATCATAAAAAATCGTTTTGTTGACAACTGGAAATGCCAGACGGTTATATTTTGGAAGCTGATGATTTGTTTTTTGAAAATTTAAATTAGAAATATAATTTACGTAATAAGAGCGCTACGCTTATACATTTCTAAGTATGTCAGTTCTGAAATTATTAGTACTTAATAATTACATATTCTTCAATAGAATAGTAGGACTTTTCGTAAATTTTTACTAAATTCTCTGATACAGAGCTAAAAAATAATAATAATTAACTCGCTCCTATTAATATTTAAAATATATTCTGCATTTTCTTGGTGAACTTTTGTAATAAGATTAATTATAAATAAACACACAGTTTGATTCACAATATATTCGAGTTTTTTTAATTAACCGTTTATCCGGCAGTACCTAGTTGATAGCGACTTATCATATACGATACGTAGTAATAATGAGTTTAAATATATACTCAGTGCTGTATTTCCATTTTTCTTATTATAATTTCGTAGCATTTTAAATTATTCTGAGAATAAATAAAAATGCTACACAAGCTTTTAAATGTTCATAGTTAAAATAATCAATTCTCAATATTGTGTTATTATTATATTATATTTTGTAGTTAAAATAAAAATATTTCACTATTTAACTTTTTCTTTTGGGTTCAAGCTAAAGTCTGCTGAGGGTATCAAAATTTAAAGTTATGCCTCTGATATTGTTCAACTCGTATCAAATGATATTCTTGAATAGATTAGTGTGGAGTATTTCGTTACAGTGATATTAATCACATTACTCTTTTCTTCCGAAGAATACATAAAAAATGTAACAATCCTAGTTTGTGAAAAGATATTAATAATTTCTAATTAAATTCAGTAGTAGTAACAGTAGGTTTATTTTCTTTATGTCGGAGTGAATTAAAAGAGAGCCTTTATTCATTTTCAGGAACAGCAATTTACATACTATATAATACCTTTGTTGTTTTCATTGAATTTGATAACAAAAACAGACAGGCAAACAAACACATTCAATATTAGTAAAAAAAAAAACTGGATAACAGTAAACGATAAGTTGTTTGAAACATACTTACGTATGTATGATACTACTGCATGCGTATTATACTTTTATACCTATATATAAAAAAATATCTGCACAAATATTGAACTTAGTTGAATAAAATTTATTATTGCATTGCTGTATGTCCGTAAATTTTAATTTTCCTCAAAACTTTTAATAAGTAGATCAATATAAATCTTCACTTTCATTTTATATTTTCATAATTTTTTTTATCCTTCAGGAAAGATTCCACAATTAAAATGATTTATCACAGTTCTGTTATTGAGTGAACTTTCTGCTCATTTTGTAGAAAATGTGATCTGACATTAGAAAGTATTTGTTACTGTAAAAGTATACGTATGTAGATTAAAAGTATTTAATGCAAGTGCAAAATATAATTTCACTAGATTGAAGAACACGAATAATTTCGATTGTAAGTATATAATGGTTGATAATTATGTTATCACCTACATCGAAGTAGAGCATTAACAACACCGTTTAAACAAAGCACAATTCAGAGTAATCACTGTTTGCGTTCGGAGACACAATAGCACTTTAAACACAGTGCCTAGCGATGCGTAACCATTTCGTTTTGTTACGGGAAAAGTTCAGAATGTTTGCACTCCTCTGTGTTTACTGTGGATGTTTGTTATTTGCAAATATAGAACAGCTTCTATTCAGGTAGTGCAGATTATATTTATCGAACACTAGTGTTACACTGCTTAATTGTTACTGTTATCTTTACTTACGCGGTACATTTAATTTATTCAAGTTGCTATTCGGTGGACGTGCACACTGCCGATAAAGTAGAATTAATTTTCATCATGGAGATAATCGTTACGGGGTAAATCATTTTGAGTCACTTTCACTTGTTTTATTTTTAGTGTTATAGTTTTAATTAAAGTAAAATGTTTTGGCAGAACTCATTACAATTTAAATTGGATGAAAAGAGGCTGTTGTATTATTATCACTTAATTTATAAGCAAATTTCCTTTCCATTCAAATTAAATTTTGAATTTTCATGACTCTTTAACGAAAACTCATGTTTAAACATATGCTATAACATACCAAAATATTTAATTTTAAAGAACGACGAAAGGAAAAAGTTGATATACCTAGGATACTTATGAATAAGGGGCGGATTAAATGCACGCAAAACTGTGCAATATGCACGAAAAAATAGGAAAATATGCATTATAAAGGCAAACTAGTAATAAAACATATATAATTATACAATTATTTTCTTTACCAAAATCCCCAAATTAGGCTTAACTAGTTAACTTAAACAAAAGAAATATCACTTAGTACAAAATATAAAATAAATTATAAATTCTACTTTTACCACCAGCCATATATATATATATAATAAATTTCATAATTTCAAAAACTACCCCTGTGGCTCCTCCACCACTAACATCTTTGGGGGCCGTGATTTGACGACTGGTAACCGCACTTCACGCGCAAAATATATCACTTACCGAGATCTGCTTCGGCAGAGTGCCACACCCAGTAATGGGTAAAAGGCGTGATGATATATTCATTTTATATATATATATATATATATATATATATATATATATATATATATATATATATAAATAAATATAAATATAAATACGCCTTCTACCCATTACTGGGTGTGGCACTCTGCTGAAGCAGATCTCGGTAAGTGATATATTTTGCGCGTGAAGTGCGGTTACCAGTCGGCAAATCACGGCCCCCAAACATGTTAGTGGTGGAGGAGCCACAGGGATAGCTTTTTCAAATTATGAAAATTTGTCGCCTGTGGGAATCGAACCAGGGACCTCAGGATCCACAGGCCGACTTCATACCACTGAGCTAGCCATCCCATATATATATATATATATATATATATATATATATATATATATATATATATATATATATATATATATATATATATATATATATATATATATATTGAAATGGTACGCATCAATAGTAGCGTTCGATTTGCACCAAATCTCACTTAATCTCATCTCACCTCAGTTTGACAGCTTTTTAGTGCTGTTCTATTTGCACTGTCATAACTGAGATCAAGTGAGATACTCACCTCCCCCCTTGCCATGCTGCACTACCTATTTCGCTAGTGCGTACTGAGATTTTTTACTCAGTTAAGAGTGGGGATGCTGTTTGATTATTTTGTGTAATTTGAATAGTTGAGAGGTTATTTAATAAATTTTATAAATTATATATCTGTTTTTTTAAGTACTGAAATATTTTTATTTCGCATGAAATCATGGATAATCATTTAAATATTGAAGATATCATACAGGTAAGTGTTAAATCTGAAAAATGTGTTTGGATTCCACATAATTATTCTAAATAATTATGTATTTTAGGAATAATTGCTCCAAGAAGACAGCGATTGGGATTATTTACTAAGTTCAAGCTCTAGTTCGTCTTCGTCGGAAACCACTGATTCTTCAACAGAAAATAAACCTAAGAGAAGAAAAATGATTCGCTGCAAGAAATTTGTTGAAGAAATTGTGGAGTTATACGATGACAAACAATTCAAACAACAAATTATGTTGTAGATAAAATTAGGGTTGCAAACATTATGCCAAATTATGTAGCAGGCAGATCAAATGTGACAGTACAAAAAGCTTTTTTAATGACTCTTTGGTATCTGGCAAACCAAGAGTCGTATCGCCAAATATCGGATAGGTTCGATGTGACAAGAAGCACAGCGCATAGTTATATAAAAATAATTATAGATTATTTAATAACAATTCGAAATCAGTATATTGCATGGCCAGGAGAACAAGAAAAGGATGAAATTACAGAAGGTTTTTAACAATTCCAAAAAATTAGAGGCATAATTGGGACTATTGATGGATGCCACATCAATATTTTGAAGCCAGGAGAATATCAGCATGCATACTGCAACAGGAAAGGTGATCATAACATTTTGTTGCAAGGTGTTTGTTATCACAAAAAACGATTTTTGGATGTATTTTGCGGAGAAGCTGGATCTATCCATGATGCTCGCCTTTTAAAAAGATCAAAGTTATATGAACTAGTTTTATTGTGTAATTTAATTACAGACGATCATTTTTTACTGGGAGATTCAGCGTACCCAAATTTATCGTGGATTGTTTCTCCATATAAAGACAATGGCAATTTATCTGCAAATCAAAGAACATTTAACTTTCGCCATTCCTCAAGCCGAATTATTATTGAACATGCGTTTGGTTTATTAAAAGGCAGATTTCGAAGATTAAAATCATTTGAAAACGTTGATATACAATTTGTTTCAAAAGCTGTTTTAGCTGCCTGTGTTCTGCACAATATTTGTATTAATTTTGATGATTTAAATATTGATTACGAAATAGAAAATAATGATGCCGTGGAATACAATATTGCTGAAGAACCATTTGTTGTTGATTTTGATAGGAGACAACAAGTATTTAATGAAATGTTTGATATATAATAAACATATTCAGGCAGATTCACGAAACAGGTTAGCGACTAACCCCAAATTTAATCCCAGTTTTAGCCCCGTTTCCAATTCACGAAACAGGTTACTAGGTAACCCTAACCCAATTTTTAACCCTTGTTTTAATTCCATGAAATGTCAAAATAACCCCTGTGCTGATTCATTAAGCAGGGCTAAGGAAAAAAATTAGTCCAAAAAATAACACTACTGATGAGTAGGGTTAAGTATATTTTTGACATTTTTATATATCTAGTATGAGTAGGTAATTGAACAAAAATACTGTATCACATTGACATTTGGCAGTTGATATCAATTTTATGCCATGTATTATTTGTTATTTTTAATAAAATTTAAATGGTACAATGTTTAACCAAACAATATGTTTTGTAACTTATATTTTTTTGAAATTTTGTTTAAATCAAATGAATTACTATCCGTAAGTACCCCGGAAGTTATAAATTGACATTTATATTATTTTTATTGATATATTGTTATTATTTGTCTTATTAAAATACTAACTTCTTTTATAACTCTACTAACTGATTACTGACTAACAAATAATAAATATTATTATCTAGTAAATCTCTAGTAGTAAGAAAACCAGGAATGTAAAAACTCTAATATGCAGCTCAACACTTCTTTAAAGAGCTTCTCATGAACAGTATCAATTCCTTAAAAAGATACCTTACCATTTGTTTGTTTAAACGAAATAGTTCAATAAATCGAATATCAGGTAATGAAAAGAGATCACTAGTTTCCCTAAGTATCCTATTTTATAAGCCATATGAATGGAAAACATCTACATGATAAAAATTATACTAATTAATACTAATATACAGAATATTTATACAAATTTTCACTTAATTTATGTTCATTATTTATTCACAAGACGTGATTATCTAAATAATATTGAAGAAAATGAAAATGCAGCTGTCAAAAATGACAATTTCATTTGAATCAGTTTTTTATTTCTAGTAATCGCTAGCGCTACGTTGAAGCGTAGTACATTTTATTCTGAGTAATACTCAGTATCCCACCACAGAACTCATTTTATTATCTAAAATTTCCATAATTGATATTTCTTTTTTCTGTAAAATTATTAGTTCTCGTTCTGTTCTCTTCTTCTATTATCGGATTTATTTCGTAAATTTTAACTTTCTGTTCTTCAAAGATTTAATAATTGGAACCATTTATTCAATCTTTGACTCCTTTTGCTATCTGTCAAATGCCAAATTAATTATTTTGTTAATATTTTATATGGAGACTTGATTTGAATTTGAAATAAAGTGGCGCCAAGTGTTAGTGGTAAAAATAACAACTAATTCAAGATGTCAAATAGGGATTAAAATTTAACCCGGAATAAAATTAGGGTTACGTAACACCAAATTTAACCTTTTTCGTGAATCTACCAGTGAATGTATAAAATTAAAATTTATTGTATAAAAAATTAACTTAGGACTAATTATTATTATTATTATATATACGATTAAACAAAAAATAAACATAAATTCGGAACATAACAAAAATTAAATTCTAAACATAAACAAATGTAAGTAAAATATATAAATATATATATATATATATATATATATATATATATATATATATATATATATATATATATATATATATATATATATGTACATATACTATTATTATCTACTCTCTTTATTAATTGTGAATGAATATAAGGAAACTAGGTAATAGAACTTCAGATGCATAATGTTAGACGTATATTACAGCTCCAGTAAGAACATTCGCAAATATGTTATACTTTGGTTCCACTAGAATTCCCGAGCAAGAATCTTCGGTACGCCCCTGGCACGAAGACAACCTGATTCGACTCTAGCTTGGTGGTATTTAGGAATATGTGCGATATGGACACGTGTGGCCTTTCTTTGTTTCAGCTTGATGTGAACAACATTAAATAGTGCCTGACGCTACTACCCGCGAGGGTATGAGACGGGAACCCACGCCACTTTCGGAGACGGTGTGCAGAGAGGAACCCACGCCAACTTCGGTGGAGGAGTGAAGAGGGTGCACCCACCTTAGACCATCGGGGTGCAGGAACGAGAGGACAACTAGAGTATATAAACTGCACAATTTGCCTCAATTGAGGAGACTCTCCGAGGTCTTCACTCTGACTCTATGTCAGTAAGTTCAGAAGTTCCATCACCGTCCCTATCACCACTCAGTGCTATCGGCATCCTGGCACGGGTGAACCTTCCTAATTCGACATGCAGTGCTATCGGCATCTGGGCACGCTGTCACCCTCCACAATCACACTCAGTGCTATCGGCATCCGGGCACGGGTGAACCTTCCTAATTCGATATGCAGTGCTATCGGCATCCGGGCACGCCATCACCCAATTTGGCGAAGTCTCTCCCCTACGGAGCTATCCTAGTTCCCTCGTACTGGTCACATAACAACAGAACAGAAACCATCACATATAATCCCCTAATACAACTCAGACTTAACATAAAACAAAAGATGAAGTCTTTAAACCAATCAAAACTGTTTAACAAAATTTCCAAGCAACCAAATCATCGCAGACAATTTCCAAAATAAATGCACAAAAATATCCTAAAAGATGTTCTTTAGCAACAACATGAACTTTATTTCCAAAATTACAATAAAACAATCGGTAAATAATTTTATAATTCAAATTATAAAGCAAAACTTGCATCAAAATCAAATAAATGATTACTTTTACGCAAGCGGTGATAATGATAAAATAAAAGAATGAATATGAATGAATAAGGTATGAACGATGAATATATAATTTTGAAAGGTGAGGGAACGCGACGGAGGACGGGATGTAAATTAAATTTACCTAAATACAGAAGAATTTACTCTGTTCTTTGGTTTCCTATTGACTGCAATAAAAAAAAAACCTCAGCCTAAAAATATCTCAGAAATTTTCACTACCAACCAAAAAAAAAAGGAATCAACCGAAACAAAACTTATCAAAAATCACAAAAAAGACCTTGTTCTGTACAGGGATCAATCCACTCAAACCTGTATTTCTCTACAATTGTCCATTATCGTCTTGTAGCTATTCACATTCATACAATGATATATAGGAATAAAGGCAAGGGGGGAGTAAAGGGGGAGGGGACCGCGTGAACGAATCAGAAAATGTTTTAAATTCCAAAATGTACAATAAACCCTCCTAAATACAAAAATAATATTTTAAATTAGAATTTGCAAAAAATTGAGGAAATATTGTGATGGAACAACTTTCGGCCCAATACATCAATTTTCACATTTAAGTTACATGCAAAAATTTTGCAGATGGGGTTTGAGCTTCTGAGAACTCATCGGCTCTACTATTTACAACTGAATTAAATCTAAAGCTTATTCAAAACAAATTCAAAGAAAACCACTACTTTCGTACTACAGTTAAGCAAAAAGTTAACATATACTAAATTAATTAATGAAGAATTAATAATGAATTGGTCATTTAGTCTCATTTCACAGCTCTTCTCATAGATTTGAAGTACTCGCCGACGCCCTCGAACAACTTTCTTGACAAAATCAACAATTTCATTGTACCAATACTAAACAAACAAAAAACAAAAAATGGATGTCTTTAACAGCAACCACGCCAAATCAACTGTTCGCTCGCAAGTGCTGACGGTGCCTCTTGCGTAACAAAAAATAAACTATATAAGTTATGTCGTCAACTATGGAAATTATTCTAAACATCAAAATATCAGATAAAAAGTTACTGTGTGATGATATATTTGTATTAAAAATTTAATGTCAATAAAATACATTTGCAGTCTGGATTAAATTCTATATTTTCTATTTCATCTAATATTCTACTGACCGTTTCTTTGCTTAGTCGGAGTCTAACAAAAAGTCGTAAACATTCGAATTTTTAAATGATGACTTCTTTTCAGGAACACGACCCAGATGTATAAAATTAATAATATATTTATTCATCGTCTGGTGACTTCATCTTTGCAAAATTATGTTATTTGATACGATACTGGTAATTACCCAAGTTAATAACGTTCAAAAAATTGACAGATCTCAAAATATTCGAAAATTGTATTCGTAAGAACGTATCCTAGGCGACTGAACTTAAAATTAAAGCTTGAACTATGAAAAATGAGGGTTTAGATTCAAGATGTATTTGAATTAAGTTCAAGGTTTAAATTGTACTGATAAACAGTTTGAACCATAAACTTGAAGTTGAACAAAAATTTGTGTTTAAACTGTCGCTGCAAAACCGGGCGTAAGTAACGGTCGCCATATGGCTCAAATATGATTTTATTCCAATTTTTCTCTCTATTTTGTTATATAAGCTCAGGCAGATTCGGTTCCATGACTCACGGTCGGCTCTAGGTCTCTTGGCGTCCTGTGCGAGAATTTTTGAGAACGCCTTTCATTTTTATATTACATTATATATATATATATATATATATATATATATATATATATATATATATATATATATATATATATATATATATTTATTTCTTATTTTAGTTATCACAAACCCATTATATCCTTTGTAGAATACGAAAACGAAAATAAATAATATGATTTATATAGAATTAAATAAATAATAACTTTAATTTCCGACTTGTTTCTCATTTATTCTACTAATACGATCCATAATAATACTACATAATACATAATATTATTTACTATATATATATATATATATATATATATATATATATATATATATATATATATATATATAATTTAATTAATATGAATAGAATTGTATAAACCTTGTATTTACATTTTATTACAATGTATTACAATTAACCGACAGTTTGAGACGCAATTCTGTAAATATTGAGTGTTCATCGTCTTCAATACGCCTCTAATATTTTTTGCGTCTCGTTCAGCTGCACACAGCTCCATTGTACCTTGTGCAGGCCCTGGCATGGCTCTTACATAAACCGACATGACACGAGCCTAGTCTGCAGTGACACTGTTATTTAAGGAGATTATTTACAAACTGAAATTTAATTAGTATTTTTAAGGTGAACGCCTAGCAATTATATAATTAAAATAAAATTCAATTGGTAAATATTTTCATTGAATAACTGTGTCAGTACTTTAGTTAGTATTAAACATATGACCTAATTTTCTGTTCATATTTCAGTTTTAATTGAATCGTAAGTTAAGTAAGAAAAATACTAATTACATTCCAATTGGTAAATATTCTTCTTAAATAACAGTGCCATTGTAGCCGAATGTCGTGTGAAGTCATATCAAAAATTCATGAAATGGAGGCTGCCTACCACATAACAAAATAAAAAAATTGGAATAAAATTAGATTTGAATCAAATGACGACCTTGGTTTAAAACACATGACCGGAGTTTATAAATCTGATTCAAATCCTGGCGGTATCCCAATTTTGCTCTTTATAACTCAATTTGATTTCATCAAATGTTAAGTATTTACTTAGAATAACAATTAAATATCAGATGTATTCTTCAAAATAGAGAGAGTATGTATGTATGATTTAACGTTAAAACTAAAAATCTTTTTAATACAATATTATAGTAAAAATTACCGCTATACTCGTATATAGGTATTTTACTTTTCGGTTGATTTTTAAAATTTTAAGCAGTTGTTAAAATTGACATTTAATAATTTGTCAATATTTCAATGCTGACTAATATAAGTTTGAAATATTATTATGACTTTAGTATTACGAGGACAAAATACGAATAAACGTTATGTATGAATTATGTATTTTAAGTCAAATAAAAATTTTTCTTCCTTGGGTATTTTTTAATAAAATAAATGTGTTTTTCGTATTATAAACTGAATCCTGGGACTCACATAGTATAAATACATCATGTTTTACATGTACGTAAATAGAAGAGATAGGAAATATATAAATATACATTTTTATAAACCAAGTCTTCGGCAATCATTTTTTGTACTAAATTGCATATGCCAATACTATACAAATTATCACATGATAGTACCACAAATTTGAGGAATTAATTAAAATACTCTAATAAAAATGTGTACTAATTTCGAACATATAAGTATGACAAAATATGTTATTAGTAATGAGTATTATTTGTATAGTTTACACAAACTTATAGTTAAAACGATATTTTTAAAGAATATTTTAAAACTATCTTTAATAACGTTATAGAAGCAACCGAAGTTCTCTGCAAAATTTTTATTTTTTACCAAATCATCATGTAACTTGTTTTTAAATATGCTGTATAATTGGACAAAAAATATTTTTGCACTATTGTCTTCGAAGCGTCGATATTAGACCTAAATAAAATATAATTGATTAAGGTGAAGCATCAGATCTGAAGTTCGTTAACCAAAAATTTGTTATCGCGTAAGTAGGGTTTCTTGTGGTCCTAACAAAAATGTTGATCTGACCTATCACAGATAATCAGGAATATTCTTTATAGAATAGTGGAAGGGGTATTGGCGCGCGTTTAAAAGCTAAACAAACTTGAAGATCTTCAAGAAAATGATTTTAAACCACATGTCAACACAATAAAATTTAATAAAATATAGTATTTTATTTGATATAATATAAAAATAAAAAATTTTACTTACAATTTTATTTCAGTTATACATAATCATATAATAATAATAAATTTATTTCCATCGATCATATACAATGATATAGGATGTCAGACAAAAAAAATACATTATTATATGGATACCTAAACAGTAAAAACAAAATTATAATTATAAGCTAAATAACATTTATACATAAGACATATATTCATTAACAGAATAAAAACAATATAATTGTATATTATTTTATAAGGAGTGATACTTTTTTGTGCTCGTCCGTCAAATACAGATGAGGCACAAAATGTCACTTTTATTCCACATAAAATATGCTATTTTTTCTTCAAACGCTGGAATATTTACTTATGTCATAATTTCGCTGACACTCGTGAGTGGCAGAAAGACATTTTCTGCCGCAAGTAAACTAATGAAATTCCTTGATTTGAACGAGTGTCAGAAAAAGTATTTGACAGAAAAATTAAACTTTAACTGTATCTATAGATTCTGATATGTCATAAATTTCTAACGTTAGAAGAAAAACTATTTTATGTATCAAGGAGGAAAACAGATATTTTCGGCCCGTGGCATTATTATTAGCACCCGGCATTTTGCGCCTCGTGCTAATAACATGCTCAAAATAAAAAATCATAATTTCACCCGTGGTACACAGTATTTTATGCACAACAAAAGAACATTTAATTTTTATATTTAAAAGATTGAAACAGGTATATTTATATGTGAAAATTACATTTTGCAAAATCAAGTATTTACAATAAACAAAACTTGCTACTTTATTTATGCATCCGTCGGAAATTATTTTATTATGGCTTTAGGGCCAAAAATAAGTGTTTACGCCCGATTTTCATGACTAAAAAAGTTAATTAGGAAGTATTAACATTTATTGATAGGTAATATTATTTTATCATCTGTAATAGTTATTTGTTACAAAACTGAATGTGATATTTTACTGGGCGAGAGCAAGCATATTCCAGCGTGAACCGTAGGCGAGCTTTGTAAGCTTGAAAGCCCAGTAAAGACACTTTCAGGATGTGTTACGTACATACTCATACGGTTGCCGAACTAGACTTCGTCTAGTCCGGAAATTTTCTGCATTCGTTCGAAAAACTGCATTTTTCGTCCTTGTATAACAATTATTTTCATTTTGGTACACAAATAGTTATTTTTTGTATGTAAATTCTTGGCGAACCAATAACTCAGGTCATATGCCGCCATTACGCCTTGATCCGCTTTTAGGTGTTGACAATAGTTATTAAATAGATCGTTTATGTAATTATAAACAGATCGTACATCTTAGTTAAAGCTGTCGGTAGTAACGCAGAATACATTTGATAGAACGGCACTGTGACGTATGCTGCCCAATACAGAACACGTCTGTCAGGTCTACACTAAGTCAAATTGAAAGAAATCTATTTGATACTAGTCGCCGAAGTTGACATCTACTTGCTTTGGTAATTAGACACCGTAAAATGTTACTTTTACTTAATTTTTAAAAGTCTTATTTTATTCACTGCGTTCCATGTTAATCGCATCATAAATGAAACATTAACATTCAGACAGTCTGGTACTATGTCACATTTTAAGATCATATCTAGGTATATAATATAAGAAACGTATGACTCGTGTGTCGCTTAAGCATCGGTAGCGAAACATGTCACATTTAGTTTCTCGCGATGTATTCACTTCACCTAGATATACTATTGAATCACGGTAACTGTTTGATTCAGTTACATGTGACTATCTATAGTGGTTTACAAATATCGACGTTATACATGATGTACAATAATATTAGAAGGATGGCATTTTGATAAACTTCTCGCTGGGTAAAGATTTGCCTGGCTGCTTAATCAGTTCAATTGGTTGACATCAGTACACCGTAGAGCTTGAGCTTATGCCACTATTGAAAGTGACTTATGTTCAAGAATACGGCGACTTCAAACTCATCGTGTTGACAACGCACTTGGTGAATACAACTTCTGCTGCAAATAGTCATACATCTTGCACTCCGAAAACAATGTTGCGGGTGAATGTTATGTAGCCACTAAATACGACATATAAAATGAGATATGTTTAAATGAACAGGGACATCAAATATACCTTTTCAATGAATTCCTCCAATGTATTGTTCTTTAAAATAATTGTTTGAAAGCCAACCAAGTAGTTTCTTGTACATGTAGTTTTTTTCTTTTTTTTAAAATCATCTGAAATGTGTATTAGTAAGAAAATAAATGAAGACTTTAGATTTATATCAACTTACCGAAAATGTTTTTTTTTATTACTATTTATGTATTTTGCATTTTATTTTGATGGAATGTTTGAGGTTATAAATGAAATACTTTTTATAACCGTACAATTAAAAACTTTTATGTTGAAAATATCGTTTATGGAAAGATAAATAATACATTTCAATATTACACATAATCCTGTTCCACTAGTATGCTCTCCTAAAATTGATAAAATATCTTATTATAAAAAAGTACCCATGACTTTAAATATTATAATATAATATTACACGAAAAACAAAAGTAGACATATTTCAAACCACAAATTATGAAATGGTTATATATTTTCATGTATATCTCTATGTAGCACATCTTGACACACATGATTATGACAGCTGTCATACATCCAGATCATTTTAACGCTGAGTGTATGTGAAAGCCCGTACCACTTGTGGAAAATGAGAATTTCGCGAAGTAGCAATAACAAATTCAAATTTCAAAAAAATATTTCATATATTTAATCTTATCCAAAATAAGAAACAAGTAGTACTACATAATCTTTGAACATTCAGCTTTTTGATAAAGGTATTGAAAAGAATGTTTAATCTTTGTAATATAAATAAATTGGAATTGAAGTGTAAAAGATCATGATATCAAAATTTTAAGTCTGATTTTGTCAAAAATGTGTCGTTCAATTTGAATTTAAAAATTCTCTATATTTACAACTCAGGCCTTCTATAATACAAAAAATTTTTATTCAATTTGATCGTGGGACTTTTGAGAAAAAACTAAAAATACACGAAAAAGTCCTGTTTTGAGCGTTTTTTCGCATATTTTATTTTTTTTCTCTAAAGTTCCACGATCAAATTGGATAAAAATTTACTATATTATAGAAGATCAGATACTTAAGCATAGAGAATTTTTTAATTAAAATTGTTCGTCACATTTTTGAGAAATAAATTCAAATTTTGACTGTAATTTCTTTTAATATTTGTACATAACATTAATGGTATATAGTTTATTACCATACTTTGAGGTTTTGGCTTCAAAATTATATACAAAAATTAATAAGTTTCATTCATAATAAGAATAATATTTCGCTTCAAAGAGATCAAGGCAAATCATCGTTCTGATACTAGTTTCAGATCTGATGCTTCACCTTAAATTTCTGTGTATGTTATTGTTATTAAATACTATCATCAATTGCTTATCAAAAATACTAATATACTCTGCAGACTGTTTGCTGGAGGCTAGCCAAATGTTTAGTGAAGATGAAGTGATTAGAATCCTTGATAAATCGTAAAAATTATAATGAGGGGGTACGCTACTCGGTTGCTTCCGTAACCAGCGGTACTCAGCCGCAAAGGTATCAGAATAATAATCTATGCTTTCCGGAAGAGGACAGTAGCATACAAGAAATGCACTTACTGCGCAACCGAAAATAATTTAAAACAAATAATGCCACGATCTCAACACTTTCTAATTGTGATTCCGTTTTTTATCTAAATACAAAAACTAAAATGACATTTATCGCATTCATTTTGAGTGAGATAAGTATTTTAATGGAGATATTATTGCACTCAAAATGAAAGTTACCTGGTTTCCCTAACATTTTTAAATGTCAAATAATTACGAAAATTGTCAATTCAAAATAATTTTAATTTTAATTTATTTCGTGATCGTGAATAAAATTTTATACGATATACGTGAGATAATGCATAATTAAGATACATGTGTGATTACACAACTCGGCCATCACATTTCACACACGTATCTTAATGATGCTCTTTTAAACTCTATTCCCTGTATGAAAACGATTACGTCACATTCGGTATAGACCACGGGCGTGTGACGTCACGATTTTAGATGTGGTCCGTAACTGTCAAACGAGTGACTCTCACATCAGTATTAAATGTACGATTTAAACTGTATAGATAGAATATATTTTTAACAAATATATATGCATATAATTCCAAAAGTGTCAAGTTTCTATTTTGTGCATCATTTTATGCATGACAAAGTGTGATTTATTTTATCAAGTGAAACGTAATTTGAAGATTGTGTCGCGAGTGCATACTTTTACAATTTTATACTGTTTATATATTTAATATATAGAAAATAAATGTTTAAAAACAATTTTATATGTTTACTTCATAGTGTAAAGCCATGTAATTACTATAATATACAATAGTGTTACTTTTATTGAAGTTTGAACTTTTCATTTTAGGTTACATTTTCCAAATCAACTAATTTCGTTAAAATTTTTAATATTTTACTGTAATATTTAATTTTTTTCATTAATAATTATTGTTGTGTTTTCGATTGTCGTAGAAATTAGAAAGAATCGACAAAACGAATGTTTAAGTTAAAATCAGAAATGAATCAAAAGGGAAAAGGACTCTTTGGCTCTGAAATAGCAATAACAATATAAAAAGGTAATATAAAATATTGTCATAATCACAATATTACAAGACCTAGAGCAAGAAGGGAAAGAACGTCGATTTGTTTGATTACAACAATGTGTTCATGCAACAAAACATTGGTTACAACAACGTGTTTTAATATAACATGATTCGCATTTATGACAGTAACCGTCAAAACCTAAAGAAAACTACATATAAATGTTTTGAATTCCTGTTTCTATTTTTTATATTGTAATATTCAACATATCTTGAGCCAAAAACTTCGACCTACCTTCCTTTTCTCTTTTAATTCAATTCAGATAGTATCATAGACATTCGTTTTATCGATTCTTTGAAATTTCCACTACGATCAAAAACACAATAACAATTATAAATGAAAAAAATTAAAAACTACAGTAAAATGTTAAAAATTCTAACGAAATTAGTTGATTTGGAAAATGTTACCTAAAATGAACTGTTCAAACTTCAATAAAAGTAACACTTTTGTATATTATAGTAATTACATGGCTTTACACTATGAAGTAAACATATAAAATTGTTTTTAAACATTTATTTTCTATATATTAAATATATAAACAGTATAAAATTGTAAAAGTATGCACTCGCGACACAATCTTCAAATTACGTTTCACTTGATAAAATAAATCACACACTTGGTCATGCATAAAATGATGCACAAAATAGAAACTTGTCAGTTTTGGAATTATATGCACATATACTTGTTAAAAATATATTCTATCTATACAGTCTAAATCGTACATTTAATACTGAAGTGAGAGTCACTCGTTTGACAGTTACGGACCACATCTAAAATCGTGACGTCACACGCCCGTGGTCTATCCATGTGATTCAAGATTTTGTGCTTAAAACGTTTACATTGGTATTTGATTGACATTTTTAAAACATAACCTAAAAATTAAATGTCAGAATAAAATATTTATTACTTTATAAAATTTAATTAGTTTATAAAAGAAACCAAATAAAATTTATCTTAACTCACGAAAAATATTACCTACCTTATTGAAATATGTCATTTTGTAAAATAAAACGCGCAAAAAAGTCATGAAGATGACAAACGCATTTCTGCATTTAATTACCCAAAATTTTTCAAGCCATTTCTTATTTCTCAGTTTGTATTTATGTATCAAAAATGTCACAAACTTAGAAATGACAGGCGAGAAAATAACAAAATCATGGCCATAGGTCTCTATTTTTATTTTATAAACAAATGTGAACAAAGTAAATATAAATTTTCGTATTTGTAAGAACTGTCATACGTTTTCATTCAAATAATAAATGTGATAGAACGTGAAAAAACATGAAACGTGTGTTTTTATTTATTAAGACATACGTTAATGACATTCGCATAGGTACGAATATTATTAAAAAAAGATAGCTATATTTCATCGTATTTATGATAACCTCGTCCACATATGACGTCATCGTTTTGATACAGGGAATGGAGTATATCTCACTTATATCGTAATTTATGTTTTTTTTTCGTTTTAAATTTCATTTTAATTTTGTCTCGATTTAAAGTTTTGCTCTGCATTTCCTTACAGTTTAATTTTGAGGAACATTTATAAACTATGGTTTAGCGTATAGTATATTGACTTGCCTTTGTATTGTTTTAGTTTCATCTTTCAATTTACAAACAATTTGCATTTTTAGTTAACTTCTTACTGCATAATTTTTCCTAATTTCTCAGCAACTGCTTCCATAAGTTGCTTATAAAACTGTTTATTTTAAAATTCATTATCTACTATGTTATGGATAAATGCTTTGTTTTATATCTATTTGACTTTATTTCGAAAAATTGACTTGCGTCATTTACACCTTTGCTTGACATGACATATCTTGCAACTTGCTTCACACACATTTCTTACGCGCAATGTTGCCAACTATATTTTACAAAAATACACTATATTACATTCCGCCCGCATGGAAAGGTTATGCCTTTCAAAACTTAATTAATTTACAATACTTAACCTTAATTTTTAATTAAATCTATTCACCTTCACCTGGTAAAACATATACACGTTTAACAGGCCTTTTTAATACACCACTAGATGTATGCACAGACATAACCCGCACTATTCCATCCTTGCCGGGAAATGTCTCTAGGATTCGTCCCATGGACCATCGTAGAGGAGTAACGTTGTCTTCAATAAGCACCACTAAGGTACCTGGTTTGATGTTGGATGTAGTTCGTTGCCATCGGGTTCTTTGTTGTGGAGATATTCTCTGCACGAATGTTTCCAAAAGTGTTGTTTCACCTTTTTGTAGATGCTACCATCTTGATAATTTGTTGTCGGGCACGTCTTCGTATATATAACTTACAGGTTCGATCAGTCAATCCCCAATGAGGAAATGTGCTGGAGTTATAGGAGTAAGGTCATTGGGACTCGCTGACAAAGGTATGAGGGGTCTGGAGTTTAAAATCGCTTCAATTCTCGTTAAAAGTGTTGTGCATTCTTCAAAAGTTAACGTTAAACCTTGTGTGACTGTATATAGATGTCTTTTTGTAGCCTTTACTGCAGCTTCCCACAGTCCGCCAAAATGAGGTCCACGCGGTGGGATAAAGTGCCACT
Source organism: Pterostichus madidus (assembly GCA_911728475.2). Taxonomy (NCBI): domain Eukaryota; kingdom Metazoa; phylum Arthropoda; class Insecta; order Coleoptera; family Carabidae; genus Pterostichus; species Pterostichus madidus. The sequence continues at coordinate 30,550,680 of OU452304.1, read as the reverse complement.
GTATACCCCTGGCTTGTAAATCTTGATCGATATTGTCATTTGAATTATGCAAAAATTTATATATTTCTCTGAGTTTGTTATTTGCACCGATAAAATTTGTAGCGTTATCTGAATAAATTTCTTTACAGATGCCTCTTCTAGATGTAAAGCATCGTAATGCTGCTAAGAATGCTTCTGTCGTGAGATCGCTAATCAGTTCAATGTGTACTGATTTAGTACTAAAACAAACGAATATAATAATAATAATAATATATAATAACGATGATAATGTTTGACGAGGGCTGATTATTTGATGAATGTAATTAGTGAATATTTTATGAGTGATTTTAGGGTTCGTGCTACCCCATTTGTTGGGATATAGCGTGAAGATATGTATGTATGTATGTATGTACAAACGAATATTGCTACATATCCCTTGGTAATTTGAATTTTTCCGCGTCGGTTGTGTGGCTTTAATTGTAATGGTCCTGCATAATAAATTCCACAAATAATGAATGGTCTGTTATATCCCTTTACTCTAGAACTTGGTAAATTGCCCATCAGATGATCCGGTATCTTGGGTTTGAAACAAAAACATTTATGACATTTTCGTAGGTTTCTCTTAACTGATTGTCTGCCAGCTATTGACCAATATTTTAATCGAATTGCAGCCAATAATTGTTCTTGTCCGCAATGATGTAATTTCTTATGCTCGTGTTGAATTATTAGATCGGTAATATGATGTTTAGCCGGTAATAAATACGGATGTTTTTGATCAATCGTTATATCTGCATTGTTTAGCCTTCCCCTCACTCTTATTAATCCTTGACTGTCCAGAAATGGATTCAAATTCAATATTTTACTTTTACTAGTGACTATACCTCTTCTTCTGAGTTCTTGAATTTCTTGAGCAAAGCCTTATTCTTGCACTAAACGAACAATAGTTTCTCGTGCAGTATTTAATTCAGCTGTATTTAGAGCGTTGATATTTCTTGAGTTTCTTTGTCGAGTAATTTTTATAAATTTTAGAATGTAACTAACTACTCTCACTAGTTTATTCCATGAAGAAAATCTTGTTAATATGCTGAAATCCTTTTGATGTGTTACTAGCATAGTATTTATCTTTAATTCTAATATGGGATCTTCATTATGATTTATTTGTTCTGGCCAACTGTTAGTTTGTAACCAGTTGGGACCAAACCACCATAGTTTGTTTTAAATTAATTGTTCTGCTGTTTTTACACGAGATATAATATCTGCTGGATTTTCTAAACTGTTAACATACTGCCATGTAGCATGGATGTATGTTTCTGTATCTCTGTTACTCGATTTGTTATAAATACCTTTAATACATTCGGTGGAGTTTTTATCCAATTTAGTACAGTTGTCGAGTCTGACCATAAGTAAATTTTGTTCACCCAGTGTTTTAGTGATTGTTTCACTGCTGAAATTAATTTTGCTAATATAGTTGCGCCACAAAGTTCCAACTTTGGTAGTGATATGGTTTTCAGAGGTGCAACTCTTGCCTTGGCACAAAGTAGACGTGTCGTTTGATCTTGTGTTTTATTGGTACTTGTAATATAAACGCATGCTCCGTAAGCAATAGTTGATGCGCCACAAAATCCGTGTATAACTGTTTGCTGATCATGATTCCCTGGATTAACATTTCGTTCAATTTGCAAATTATTAATTATTGGTAGTGATAAACGATATTTTATCCAATCCTTATAAACTTCTTCAGGAACTTCTTCGTCCCATTCAATTTTTAATTGCCAGAGTGTTTGCATCATTATTTTCGCCCTAATTTACTTTTTTCTTTGTGTTATTTTTTTATCCTTATATTTAAGTTAAAGCAGGTGTGATGCAGAATACAATATTTTTATAATATAAACATTTTTCCATATTAAATAAATTTCACATTTCAAAACTCATCTGTCAAGTGACAACTGTCATCGTGAAAGTGTTCCGTTATGACGTCATTCTAACCGTAACCGTGGTAAAATAGACCATTTTTAAAATTCATTGCGCATGTGCAAACGTTAGACGGAGATAAAAAAAGTTAGTGCCGTATACTCATCTTTGTTTATGATTTGACAAGTGACAGTTCGATTATTTTTGTTGCTTAGTATTTGTTTCTTCATAAAAGTAATTAATAATAGTAATTATGACGGATACTATATGCTGTGTACAGGGTTGTAATAATAATTCAATAAAAACAAGAACAAGAAAATAATGAATATGTTATTAAACGAAATCTATCATATTATCATAGTTTATAAATAACTGATGAATATACTTCATTTATTTTGATACTACAATAAGTTTTCATTTTCAATATAAACATTTTACTTACTTTGTACTTAAATTCATTTTGAAATATCTCGTTCGCCGCCATTTGGCGGCACTAAGTTGTTAGTTCAAAAAATAAACACCTAGGGGTCGCGGACATTTTTAAAATGGTCTATTGAACCGCACCGTGGTTCATTTTCGGAATATACTACAATAGTACATTTCTTACGCGCAATGTTGCCAACTATATTTTACAAAAATACACCTTATTACATACTATTTAATAGCTCATTTATGTGTTTTAAGCTTTCTGGAACATTTTGTTAAATCTTAATTGGCACACATAACAAAAATTCCCAAAACAGACTTTAAAAGTTTCATATTTTTTATGTGTTTTATGCTGTCAGTTTAAATACTCGTATAATGTTGAATGAATGACGTATAAGTTTAGATATTTGTAAGCAATGTGCTTGATTTCAAGTGAACATCTGTTTAGAAACTGTTAATTGAATTGAGTGGCTAAATATTTTTTCCATAAACAAGTTAGTTTCTATGACATGAAAATATGGATAGAAACTACTTTTTTCGTTTATAATTTTACTTCAGTGGTGAAAAAAACAAAAAGTAGTGTGTATCGATCCTATCGATAATTTTATGTAAAATTATTTATCACAAGAAATACCTGATTTTATCGATAGATTTTTATTTAGTAAATTTCTTTTGGTTCGCAACAAACATGAGATCAAACTGCATGGTTTATCTAGAGGTCTATTCTGCACAATGTCACCATCACGATGGTGACAACATTTATGACGTCTACAAACTGTATGCAATCTGGATATCGTAATGCTGCCCCTTGACAATATAGTAATTTTTGTTTCACTGGGTTAAAGTTCTTTTTTAATGTATATTAGTAATAATTAAATGTCATTTTATTTTCAAGTATATAAAGAAAGCTTTTCATAGCAAATACTATTATTATTTATTTATTAATTTAGGGTCGAGATATCTAGGTAACTCTTAATAAAATTATCTGTCTAATTAACAAAAAATATTGGGTAATGGTTCACTGGTATCGAGTCGGTCTGTGGATCCTGAGAACCCTGGTTCGATCCCACAGCCGATAGTGTCTTCGAAGTCACTTGATACATATGACGTCACTCACTATTAGTACACATAGCTCACCGCTAGAATGCGTTTCAAAATGTTACCATTGTGACTTTTATATACTTGTACACAAAATAGGTGTCCAGAAGTTTACTCTAGTGATTATACAAAAAGCAAAAAAAAATATAAACTTCAAAATTAAAATGTATCAAAAGAAAAACCTGAGAGGTTGTATGCTATTTGGTAAGATAATTTCTTGAGACAAATAAAATAAAATAATATTGTGTCAAACTTACAGCATAAAAGAGAAATAAAATTATTTTGTATCAAATTCACAGTGTATAATAAGTATATTATTTAACGGGCATTTAACCATTCTATGCGAGTCAAATCCTATACTTTATTTAGAACTATTTAAGTACACGAAACAAAAATATGATAAATATAACCTTACTTATATCTATTAAGGTCTATAAAGGAAATGGAAACTCATTCTGGTGAACTATTTAATAAATGGCATTTTAATTTTTTTTATAAAAGCCTTACTAATGGGGGAGTCGCGTTTGTAACTCGTTAAGTACGTCCATTAGCGTAAAATGTTTCTGGTAGCTTCTTTTATATCTAGAACGGCAAAAAATTTATTCTGTTATTCTTTCACCGACAATCTTTGATATTTGAGTTGAAAGCTTTTACGGTTGCGAGATACTGGTTAGTATAGAATTGAAGTTCATTATTTTAAATATATCGTTCTTAATGAACAACTGAACTTAATAATACTAATAGAAGTGTTTTATAAAAATTTGAAACTCTTAAGGAATTTAATCCCTATTAAGAGTAGATAGATAGCTCAGTGGTAACACGTTGGATTGTGGTTTTGAGAACTCATGTTCGATTTCCTTCCACCAATATCTTTGAGGATTCACTTTGTTAACTAGTAACTGACTTTCCTGTGCAAAATATATAACTCAACATTTACTTATTTGCTCTATTTATACTAATAATAATTAAAAAATACTATAAACAGTAATGGGCCTTTCAAGACTTTTTTGAATTTTTTATATATTAATTTACGTAATAAAATAATTATACCCAAAATTTTTATTTTTTTAAAAAACTTGTATTAAGCATGATAAAAATATTTAAACTTTCGAAACAAATGAATATGACGTAGTTGCATCTTAGCTTAAAGAGAGACAGATAAGACAGAGATAAATAACACGTAACTTGTCGTTGTCAGAAGAATCCTCAGACAAAACATAACTAGACGGATAACATCGGAGTTTGTTGTGAGTCAGAAAGGGATAGAATAACTGATTGGTGAGGCGGGTGCGCGGCAAGGAGCAACTTGCATAACATCAAAGTGTACTCGCTCCTTGCCGCGCATCCGGCGGACCTCCAAGTTATTCCATTCCTCTCTGCTTCACAACACTGCATTGACTTGAACACGGCATAATTCGTCTAGTATTATACGTCATTGGTAGAATCGTAGAATGCTGAATGCTTATTTCTTCTTCGTCTTCTTGAGCACCGACAAACGTTTCAGACAAAGGTCTGTGATTGGCTTAATGCAACTACGTCATTGCAATATGGCAGTGTGAACGTTTTAAATTATTCAACTTTAACTTTCATATTTCAGCAATAAAGATATAATTTATGATATGATTTTATATTGTATTAAATATGATGTACGGTCAAGAATTTATTTCAATAAATATATATTAAAAAGCTCTACCACTTGAATCCCCCATTGTATTTTTTTTTACAAAAACAAATAAATAAGTAAAGTACATATTTAGTTATATTCGAATAAGAGTGGAAAAATCGCTTTCTTTTCGTGTTAGACACAAAAAAATTGTAAAATAATTTAAAGATTTGAAGTATATTAAATGAGCATTTTTAACAATTAAGTATTTTTTTTTTGTTTTTGTAAAATAACGTCAATTTAACACTGCTATTTTTAACTCTCTAGAGAGGAAAAACTATAATTTTCCTCAGAATTTCTTGAGAAGAAAGTTTAGTATGTAGATAAGATTATTTAACCATTAACTGAATATTTATTTGTTTGCGCAAAGATTATGTCGGTGCGGTGCTTGAGCGCGTTAGATCGTAGACTATTGCTTGTTGTAATTTAAGTCTATCGGCAAGTGTATATGGCGTTAAAATATTTCAATACCTGTTATTTAATCACATATTCTGTTCTTTAATAGGAATTAATTTCCTGTTATGTAGAGGAATGAATAAAATAAAAAATGAAATGTTCCGTCCGTGAGACTGCTAATTTTAGGGACAGAAAAAATGATATCTTTAAACTCTTTGGCAACTTAATTTAAACATTTATTCTGGCGGCCCGTGGGCCAAATACGGTCAGCAAAGGCTCTTTACTCGCCCCGTTGCCTTAATCATATATATATTTTTTTAATTTCACTCGTACCTATTCGATTTTCATAAATTTAATTTTACTCACGCTAAACAGCCACTATATTCTTTTCAGTACAAAATACAAAATCGGTACAATTATACAATATTTAGAAAAAAGTCACTTTTTTAACAAACTGTGTATGATTTAAATCATTGATTTAAACCGCGATTTAAATCACATGATTTAAAAAAAAAAATTATCCACTGAACTACGCAAGAAGTATTCGATAAAACTAGATCAAGCAATATGTTGTTCGCGTTAAATATATCGTTGTATTGATGAACATCAATGATGCTTAAAAGTCTTGAAATGTTGTTATTTAGAGGCAATCGGATTTGAAAGTGATTTTAGGCAAATTGAAGTCACCCAATATGATGAAGTTACTTTTATTCAAAAAAGGCAAACGTTCAAAAAATTCGTAAATATAACGGTAATAATTAACATTTAGATTTAGCGGAATATATAAATTAAACATGTAAAAGGGTTTATTACAGGTGATTTTGACACATACAATGTCTACATTTGAGGGAAGGATAAGTTGAGCTTCATCAAACGACACACGAGCAGACGGGAAGTCGTTGTGGATGGCCAGAAGAACACCACCGCCCCTTGACAGTCACGATTAGTACGGTAAACACTGCAAGAGTCAGTCGCGAATTCACCATTACGCACACTACCATTGAGCCATGTTTAAAATATAGCTACGACGTTGAAATCAGATGCCATCATTGATATAAATAGATCATTCAGTTTAGAATTAATTACCCTAGCATTTTGGTAATAGATTTACTGTTGTCTCTGTTGATGCGGGTTTTTTGGAGCTCGGGCCTGATTAAAAATTTTGGGAATACCATTGTGATATCGAATTGTAAGTTCTGTTTCACCTTTATTTTTTCGGTCCTCCACCAATTCACTTATAATTTTTTTGAAATACTTAATTTGTATAGGCATGCAGTCGGAGCTAATTTTAATATTTTTTTTGATAATTTGTTTTTAGATTTTAAAACACTGAGAGTATTAGATCTGTTGCTACATATTACTTTAATAGGACGAATTTTATTATATACGTGAGTCATCAATCTTTATAGAAGGCGAAATTTCACTAAATATTTTGTGGATTTCACTACAATCATGGTTTTTATTAGCAGAATTCTATGCAGCACCGGACTCAGATATATTATAGAGAATTAAATTTTGCTCTCTACGTTGGCGATCTTGAATTTCTAATATAATTAATTCAGTAGGTATCAATATTAACGTATGGATTAGATGCAAGAGTATTACGCAGCTTAAAAATTTCTTGTTGAAGAGATGTGACTGTATCTTGTAGTTTATTAAATAAAGTGAGTGGATCGGTTGATTTGCATGATAAGTGATTGTGCGATTATGAGAGAATAAACATTAAATTTCAACCCGACTAAAGTCCGTTTGCACCGATTTCACTCAAGTGCTCCCCTTAGGAAAGTGCCGCTTAATTTTTAAGGTGCTCTTAGATTTAAATGGTTTGCACGCATTGAAATTATTTGTTACTTAGCTAAGATTAGCTTAAAACAAGAATTAGTAGAAATTCTAATTATTTTTCGTTTACAAAGTTGTTTAGTTTTAGTAACTTATATGTCAAACCTGTGTATTTATTATTTTGAATAAATTATTTGTTCTCTTTTTAAATTATATCGTGTAAGTACAGTGTTTATGATTATTTTATAAGCCTGTAATGTTGAATTTGAAATTATACTTCAATTCATTTTTTATTTTGTATATACTAGTAACAAATTTGTATATTTTTTTAGTAAAAATGTCTGTACGTGAACGTGCCCCAAACTATACTGCTGAGGAAAAAATAATGCTAATAAATATTATTAGCGATTATAAACATGTAATTGAATGTAAAAAGAGTGATACCAGTACTTCAAAAGATAAAGATATGTATTTAATATTACCTATATATACATATATATATATATATATATATATATATATATATATATATATATATATATATATATATATATATATATATATAACTTGCTTATTATAAATACATATATATATATATATAGTACAAAACTTATACTTTTTCTCGAGATCTAATTGTGTAACCAAGTGCAATAAATCGATTAATTAAAATCGTTCTTTTATTTGTTCTATATAAGGTAAATTACCTTCTCCTACACCTACAGATGTATTATGTAGAACACGTAAAAATGAAACAAGACAAAACTTACGCAACTTGCATTCCTATGTTTTGTATTTCGTATCGTACATATACATTCTACATTCTATCATGACAAGTTGGACTGTGTAGACGTGTCTCTGTGTACGGTGTTTAAGTGCAAGTAAAGTTTCTTAAAAATTAAATCATGGCTCCTGACTTGCGTTCTAAGAATGTTCCTACCACAAGCTTGGATGAGGGCATCGTGGAAGCCGTCAAGACGACAATACATGATATAGTGTCGTCTCCAGGGTTCATCCAACTACTATCTGAATCCTTATCTACCATCATAAATGCTAAAATTGAAGGTATGTTGGAACCTCTTCAAACTCGTATCTCCACCTTGGAGGAGGAAAATATGTCGCTCAAAAAGAAATTACTCTGTGTCCAATCTTCTGTGGATGAATTGGAACAATATTCACGCCGTTCATCCCTGCGTGTCTTCGGCCTACCCGAACAACCTGAAGAGAATACGGACAACCTTATTTTGTCTCTCTGCACTCAAAAGCTAGACATTCCACTGACGGCTGCTGCCATAGATCGTAGCCATCGCGTTGGCAAGAACATTGAAGGTAAAATAAGGCCCATCATTGTTAAATTTGCGACCTACAAGGATAAATGTGCAGTCTATAATAATAAAAAAATGTTAATAAAATCTAAAATTGTTATCCGCGAAGACTTATCATTCAATCGACTTCAACTCTACAGACAAGTTTTACTGTGCATAAATCGCAAATTCGTGTGGACTCGTGATGGTGTCATTTTTGCCAGGGTCAACGACCGCACTCTCAAGATCAGCTGTTTGAAAGACATTATCGAGCTACAAACATTGGTTTCTGCTACTTAAACACGTCCATTCCCCCGAAATTATTTAAACATAAACATTTGTTTTGCTTATTTTTTATTTTTATTGGTTTGTCTTATTTATAACTATTGTTAATACATATACTTTAACATATTTAGAATACTATCTCGTTTTATTTCTTATTACTCATTTCTTCATTATTGAATTTATTAGTTACGCATGCAAAATTTGAATAAATTCTTTAGTTTAGCGCATTTAAATGTACGTTCGCTGTGCACTGGTTTTGATTCTCTGAAATTACATATCCTTGAACAAAATTATGATGTCGTATGTTTGACGGAAACTTGGTTAAGTGCTGATATTGATTCCAATTCTTTTGCTATTGATGGATATAAATTTTTGCGTTGTGATCGACTTACCAGAGGTGGAGGTGTAGCAATGTACTTGAAAATTAATTTAAAATACTCCATATGTACGGTACCTGAATGTGATAGTGTTGAGCAGATGTGGGTAAGTTTGTACTTAAATAATATCTCTATAATGATCGGTGTTATATATAAACCTCCAAGATCTAATGAGCTTAATTTTCTTCAACTTCTTGATAGTTTATTTTCAAATTTTGTTTTAAATTTTAATCATGTAGTCTGTTGCGGAGATTTCAACATCAATTTATTAAATATTGATAATTATATTGTCCATAATATGAATAATATCATAGAATCTTATAATTTAAAACAAATGATTTGTGAACCAACTAGATATTCTGCGACCACTGAAACTCTCCTAGATGTCATTATAACATGTGAACAATGTGTTCTTTCCTCTGGTGTTATGTCTCTCCATGATGTGTCAGATCATTGTCTGACTTTTTGTAATTTCATTTTTCATAAACCCACCTTATCACCTAAATTTGTAACATTTCGAGATTATAAACATTTTAATTACGATAGTTTTACCTATTGCTTACAGTCTATTAACTGGCAAGTAATTTTCGAACTCAGCAATATTGATGATAAAGTTGAATTTTTGACGTCTAACATTTTGCAAATTTTTGACTCCCACGCACCACTTAAAACAATTCGTGTTACAAAACCAAAGGCACCATGGCTAACTGATAATATAAAATTACTTATGAAACTACGTGATGATGCTTTTAGAGATTACAAGAAAAATAAATCTATAGTTACTTGGAATTACTATAAGCAGTTGCGCAACTATACTACTGGCGCAATTCGTAGGGAAAAAATTGCATATGCTGAATTTAAATTAAAGCATTCAGACAGTAAAACACTTTGGTCAAGTCTCCGCAGGCTTAATATTATCTCTTCTAAACAAACTTCCATCCCTTACGATCTTAGAGACGTTGAAATCCTTAATAACTTTTTTTCCGATCAGTTCATTATACCGCCAAATGATAACGATCTTACAAACTATTATCTAAACAATCGTTATTGTAATAATACCCCCTCCTTTTTCTTCAATATTTGTAATGATAATGAAATTAATAAAATTATTTTGAACATTAAATCCAATGCCACAGGTGAAGATGCATTATCCATAAACATGATCAACTTATGCTGTCCTTTTTTAACACCGTATTTAACACATCTATTCAACTGTTGTATTTCATCGGGGTACTTTCCTTCCATGTGGAAGCAGGCAGTAGTAAAACCTATCGCTAAGAATAAAAATCCTAGTGAATTAAATGATTTAAGACCAATTAGCATTTTACCAGTTTTATCTAAAATATTAAATATTAAACAGTCAGTTAATTAGATATCTTGAACAATCTAATATTTTACCATCCGTGCAGTCAGGCTTCCGTGCTGGACACAGTACCACCTCCGCCCTAGTTCATATTGTTGACGATATTTTGAGAGCTACAGATATTGGCAATGTTACTATTTTAGTTCTATTAGATTATAGTAAAGCATTTGATACTATTAATCATGATCTTCTTGTGTCTAAACTTCGTTATTATAATTTTTCTGACTCGTCCGTGAACCTCTTAACTTCTTATCTCAACGAAAGATCTCAATCTGTAGTTTTAAATAATCAAATATCATCAAAAATAAAAATTACATCTGGCGTTCCCCAGGGTTCCATTCTGGGCCCTATATTATTCTCTCTTTACACTTCCGATCTTCAAAATTCCATCAGTAATTGTTCTCGCCACTTCTATGCAGACGATACGCAGTTGTATTATTCATTTACACCTGAATACGTTACTGATGCATGCGATAAAATAAATTCGGACCTGTGTCGGCTGGTTGATGTGTCCAGTGCTCATTCATTAAGTATTAATCCAAGTAAATCTACAGTCGTTGTTTTTGGAAGCAAGGTTAATATTAATCAAATTGCAAATGACATTCGTCTACATATCAATAATATCATACTACCTATATCATCTGTTTGTAAAAACTTAGGTATGTTTATTGACAAAGATTTGAAATTCGTTCAAAATACTAACATGCTAATTGGTCAGTCTTATGCTATACTTAAGCAGTTATGGATAAATAAGGACCTATTAAATGCATGTTTACGGAAAAAGCTGACCGATACACTAATTCTCTCCAGATTCAATTATTGTGACATCCTGTACGGACCCTGCATTGATAAATTTACTTGCAACCGAATACAGAAAGTTCAAAATGCATGTGTTCGCTTCATACACGGAATCCGGAAGTTTGATCCAATATCTCAAAAAATTAATGACACTGGTTGGCTCAACATGGAGAATAGACGTTCTTTGCATCTTACTTGTTTTTTATTTAAGTTAATTACTAGAAAAATTCCGAAATATCTATACAGTAAACTTATTCACAGACATTCAATTCACTCTATCAATACCAGATTCAATGCAATGCTACACATTCCCAAATACTCTACAGCTCGATTTAAATCTTCTTTTTCGTATTGTGCGTCCAAAATGTATAACGAATACTTGTCATCGCTTGATCTGAGTTCCATGTCATACATCACCTTTAAAAATTATTTCAAAATGCTGTTTTTCAATAAACAAATCCAGAGTAATAGCTAATGTTCTAAATATCAAACTAGTATATTAATATATCAAATTTTGTTTGCTATACTTCTAAATTGGATATTGATTTGTTTTTCGTAATTGTTAATAACCTCCTTATGTATAAATTTTTACGTTTGCCTTGTCATATTTGTGTATTTATTTCTGTGTAATATTATGTAGTGGTTATGTGTAAAAGCAGCTTAGGCTGAACGTTGCCACGTTATTAAATAAAATATTATTATTATTATTATTATTATTATTATTATATAAATTGTGTTAATTGATTATACAGTATTTTTTGAATAATGTAATGTTACCGTCACAGGAAAATATAAAAATATAGCAAAACTATTTATCACAAACTAGCAAAGTAATTTTTTATAAAGTAATTTGTCATTTGTATGCCTGTTACATTTTGATTTAAATTATTGTTAATGTGATGATGAGGAACATTGTTGATTTGGCCGTGATTAATCAATTGATTTAAATGATCTTCATCAATATCTTCAGGAATAGGTGAATGATCTTCTCGAACGAAGGGAACGAATGAAAACATTCAGCCCTATCACATATTTTCCGAGGAATTTCATACTGAATTAAATCAAATTCGTCCAAATCATCGTCATCTTCTATGATATCATATTCAAAATTCATTTTGCTTTATGTCTCACAAATAATTACTTTAGTAGCAAACACTTTTTATCTTAAAACATTTATAACCACACAAACACAAATGTCAACATATCAACCCTAGATATGTAAGCGTTAAGGGGACTTTAAGCGGCAGAATGAGTACCGCTTAAACTAAGGCCAAGAATTGTTGAGTTTTAAGGTGTACTTAAATTCTAAGTTGGACCGGTGCAAACAGCCATAAGTTGACTACAGGTGGAGTATACTACATCTTTACAAATATCACATGTAATCGGACATTTATCGTTCACTAATAATTTACACATAATACAGTCAGCTGACATTGTAATTAAACGAACTGAAGACCTTGAGCTTCAATTCGCTTTAATATTAGTTTATAAATTGATGAATTGACTTGTTTAATTAAACGGCGTAAATATAGTTGAATTGAAGAATATGAGGTACAACTGATATTATAAAAGTAGCTCAAAAGATTTACCTTCAGTTTGTAGAGTAACACTAAGAAATATGAGCGTAAAGAGCACAAAAAACTGCACTAGTAGGTTAAAAAATTCACTAAAAAGACTCGAAGTATACTTGAAAAATCTTCATAGTTACAGAGCGGCAAAACAAACGTGCTTACAACTTTGCAACTTTTTTTTTACGAATTTATAACAAATTATCAGTATATTTTTGTTTTGATTTGTAAATAATTTTATAATATAGCACCATTTTTATTTATAGACAAAATTCCTACGGGTGCCCATTACTATTACATATATAGTCATATACTCTGAAGAAGATAATCAATCATGGTTTTATCAAAATTATTGCTATAAAAATGGGTTACCGCTAAAGCTTTTTGATTAGTTCGGTGCTATCAAGAAATATTATTCAAAGCGTTATTATAATGTCCTTACTTAAAGTAAATTTTGAAAAATAATATTGCATCAGTAGGACAAATTATATTTGATAATAATCAAATGATTTGTACTAGTTCGTGGAGTATCATGTATTCCCTCACATTACAATTTCTCTATGTAATTTCGTATTTCATGAAATTAATGTAAATTTGTGTGAAACTTGGAGAAATAACGCGGAAGATGAATCACTCATTGCCACCACATTTGTTATATGGTCCGGTACAAGTTTTGCTTGTATTCCTAATTATCTTAACTTTGATTTACTTAAAAGTCGTATAAAGCAACGGTAGATTTTAACTGTCTTATAAGGTAATGAAATAATGACATGTATAACAAATTACACATGAAATTTCATCATTACTGTAATGGTTTAATTCAAAATTTAAAATAAATTAATTATCATGGTTGTGAGAATATATAAAATATAAGGGTAGCGTCAGAAATTCATAATCCGCATACACTGCCTTTTATTTCACCACAAAATATTTCTCTATACTAGTCATACATCAACTTGGTCATCGTCCTAAAATGGTGATCTTAGTGTTTCATCTATCTCTCACTAGAAGTAGACTGGTGCAGTGCATCAAATTATTCAAACATATCCCTATGCAGTCACATAAAATGCATGTGTGATAAAATTCACACAACAATCTCCAACACCCTAAAATGCAGTTCCTGCTTTTGAATTACACAGTATTTTGCAACACTCTAAAGTGCAACATCATAATGTGCACTCTGCGCAAAATGGCGGTTGGCGGGAATATATGAATCCATCACTTGCCAACAGATGGCGCAGCAAGCAAAAATATAAAACGTCAGTTTGAGTTTTAACAATGTTTTCATAACAGTAACCATAGATAGAGAGTAAAGATTAATAACTCTCTAGATATATAGAAAATCATGACTTTAAAATTGTTATGTTGTTATACGCAGTATAGTACAATTCAAATATAGTAATAAAATATCCATAAACGTCGTAAAAAAGTAAATGCCTAGGTAAATGAGAAATTTAAAAGAAATATTAATTGGATTTTTATATGCAGGGAATATTTATATGAAATGTGATGCAATTAGGTATGTCGATTCATTCTAAAAAAAATCTATCTTTGATTCGATACGAATAGGATGCACTAGAATCGATTCTCGATTAATCGAATCGTAAGTCGATTTTTTTGACAGTTATTATGCAAACTTGCAATCAAGAAATAAAATAATAAATAAATTATATTGGTTTATTGAATTAAATAAATAAATTATTACATGTCCCAATATTTTAAATCAAGTGATTTATTTAAAAAGGATTAATTTATCTAATCGTTCCGGATCTAGGCGACTTCTTTCGTCATTTGCAATATTTCCTGCTACGGAAAAAAGCCGCTCACATGGGACGAATGTTTCAACAATACAAAAATATTATTGACAATCGGCTTTATTGAATCACACGAAGAATTTTTTTGATGATGCCAATAAGTAATGGGATTTGTTGTTTTGTAGTCGAGTTAAGTCATGTTGGCAATTACCACTGTTTTATTATTATAACGTAAATCAGTTGGATTCGAGAGGTTTATGAATCGATTCAGTGTTTCAGATCGAACTAAAAAATCGATTATTTCACTCGATTTTAAATCGACATGCCTAGATGCAATTGAAGTTGTAAGTCAGGAAGAAAACCATTATCTTTGCTTCATCCAAATTACATAAACAAAATAAAATAATAAAAGATACAATGAAAAGAAATAATAAATTTATCAATTATATTGTCATATCACGGTATTTGTATACATTAAAAGCTGCTTAGATATATTAAAAATATAACCAGAAATAAATTTGTGTCGATGTATTAATAAGTGAAATTATTTATAACTATTAAAAAATGATTTTGATGAGTACGTGGTAAGTCAATTACTTTGTTAAACTTAGCTCAGTATTTCTTGTTCTTTAACTTTTTATCATATGAAATTTTAGTCGTTTTAATAATTGAAGAGGCATGAAAATGTTTTTCATAAATTATACTTCCAGATAAATGGTTCAAGAAGTTTCACACATATAAAATGTAGGACGACGTCAACCGTCTTGATACGTGTGAAAAAATCTAATCTAGAAAGTTAGACAAATGAATTTACCAGGGATTTGTTTTAGATGATCCATCCTTCTTGATAATTATATTTATGTTGAAATTACCATTTCTAATCGTAAATGACGACAGAACTCGGATCATACTTATTCAAAATTAATAAAATACTTTGTTGTTATCATGTAAATGTCAATTCATCCATCTCGGATCATTAGAATTGATATCGAGTAGGTACTCGATGTTTTACAAAAAACATCGATATTTTTATCATCGGTGTTAAACCTCCGATGTTTCAATAGCAATGTTATCCATATTTATTTTATTTTACATTACAATCCGTACGGAAAATCACAAATTATTTTTTTTACAGACTGTTATTGGTGAGAGCGAAGTGGTCCCTTCTCATTAGTTCACTAGTTCAATGTCAAAGTATTATAAGAAAATTAAAGTACTTATCATTAGAAAATACAACAAAAGTACTTGCTAGTTACTTACAGAAATAAACACCTGCGCTCGGTCGGATCGCTTTGAAAATTTGCATGATTTAGCATTAGGTTCGTGGGCCTTCGTAGAAATATTCCGAACCCTTTATTTTCAGCTATTTTAAATTATGAATGTATAAACTTTTTACGCATTCTTTTATATGAAAGCCAGTGAAACTAGCTCCCAACTACTTTCTTCTTTAAATCTGTCGGCTGAAGACTCTACCGATCATAGTAAATGTTAAAAGTTTGTTGTAACTTTAAATAAAAAGAGGATATCTGCTTCAGGCAGAGCTGGTATTGAATATAATAAAGTGGTTATTCTTTATCACTGACTTAAACATTAAAACAAAATTTAGTTCTTAATCAAACTTAAATAAGAAAGTAGTTTTGTCCATAGTTGAAACTTTTATGATGAGTTCGTTTTTATATTTTTACTATACAACAGGAATCAATTCTAATTAATAGAAGTTAAAAATAATAATATATTTAAATTAATTTCTGTATTCCATTGCCGTCGACGGCAACTTAAATAGTTGCCGGCACCAATAATATTTCACAAATAACATTACATTAAAATTTCATGAATTCGCTATTTGAACATTTTACACCGAAGTCGCGCTATATCTGCTCATTTTTTTTTTTTTTTAATAGTTTTCAAAGTGTTTTTAAGTGGATTTACACTAAAAACAAACATTTTAACCTAGATTAAACCACATCTTTAATTACTTTCCTTTTCAAGTAGACCGCATTTTTAAAATGCTGGCAACGATTCCTAAAATACTAGGTTACCGTCGACGGCAATGGAGACAGTTCCTTTCTTTATAGCTTTTCTCGACCATATTGTTTTATCAAGTGTCAAGTCTGGTCGAATTGAAGTCAAATATGTCAAATTTAAAAATTTCGTGCGACATTTAAATATAGACGGCAGCACTATACAGACGCTCCCGGTCATGTCGGTAATATAGGTTTTCTGTGGTGTGATAAGGGCAACTTTGGTTATGAAACGAAGTGTGTGTGTGTGACAGGAGTTTTTATGTGCCTTTATGATGCAATATACATATATAGTAAATTACAGATCATCATTATTTTAACATTTTGTTAACCGGCAATTTTACGCAGAAACTATGTTATATCACCGGCTACTATTGGGCATGAAAAGACGAGTTAAGTTGTCACCGATTAACAAAGTGTTAATTTGATCCCGGCCATCCCTACACTAATTAATCTATTTTCCGAAGAATTATCATAAAGTTTTGATAACAAAATCCATGAAAACAGTACAAAATATACACTGAGCTTCCGTTCAAAGAAAAAATAATTTATTAACATGATTTTAAATTCACAAAAATTTACTTTTTTAATCTGATCGTACTAAATATTTATTGTACATTAAAACATACATTTTAATACCTAACCAGGATACTGACAAATATACAAAATTAGGGATAAAATCATAGTCATAAAAAGTTTTACCGTTAAAAAAGTAAGTTAATCTAATCAGGACTACCGGCGTAAATTTAGAGAAATAAATACATTCACGTAAAAGTATTACAATACAAAAAATAACCCCTGCAGTTCATTAATCTAGTCATTTTAAAATGTTTAGCGGAAATAATTAGTAATATGCTGAATTTGCATAACGCTTCATCATACTACAGTTAACCATAGTGAAATTAGCAGCCGTAAATTACTATTTTGTCTATTTCTCAAAACCAGTTAACTTTTACATTTTAACTCTAATCAAATAAAGAAGACAATTTTCCAGACAAAACAGAAACACATTTATCTTAAATCTGGTATTGTCTAAATATTATGCTTTTTGAAATCTTAGTTTGCCAAACTATCATAGAACTGTGAAATTTATGATTTAATACAAGGAATCTAAATATATTAAGAAAATGTTTTAAACGGTATATTTATATTGAGGATAAAAGGCTGTATTTACATTGTCGATTACGCTCAAACTATTATCATACTGAAAGGATGACGGTTATCATTTTGTAAAAAACCTGTAATAATTAAAAATGTATATATTTTATAACAAGTATATATTATTCAGTATTCGTTTATTATTATATCGATCAATGAAAATTTAATTTTTTCTTTGTAACTTTTTTCTTGTTTCATAGTTCTACATTCATATATTAACTAAGTTTATTTTACCCTCGAGAGCACCAGGATGTTAAGATTTTTATTATTAATCACACTACCCTACTGAGGTTTTATCGAAGGTGTTATTCAATTTGGGGTTTTTTCTTTAACTAAAAGCATTCGAAGATCTTGCAGAAAACTACAATGTCAGGAAGCGTTGACAATGCGGATAATTCTGCGTTGGTCCAAAATGGCTTAATCATTGCTTTATATAACAGCAATTTGCTAATGAAGAGGATAGATTTTCTTCCGATGAGCCAAGCAGCTGTTTTATCTTCAGTCCAAATTTATTTCGTTTGATCCGAATGTGTTTATATCATATCAGCCACTAACTTGCCTCCGTTTATTACTATAATATATTCTTCTGTAGAAGTTTCGGTTTGGAAGCCAATTTTGAATCATATTGACATGTAGCGTACGTAGTAAATAGTCTAAAAAGGCAAATTATGATACCGATATATCACTAAATTCATAATTATCAAGAGACTAACGACTAATAAATTTATACGAAATACACAATAAGCGTATTCCATTTGCCATTTGGATCAGATCTAACTTACATTTAATGAATCAAATCATTTATTTATTTCGCTGGATTACTTCACTAATTCTATTTCCGGTAATAGAATTACTCATTTTAAGTTATTTTGTAGTAATTCACTCCAATAAATGCATCAGTTTGCTTAATTCAGTTCATTTCGTCATATTGTCTAATTCAGCTGAACTGATTTAAATGAACCAAGTGGCAAATGGAATACAGCTATTATTTATACTTAAAATACAATATTTTTTCCAGTTCAGTATAGGAAAAAAAATAAAAGAAGGGAAAAAGGAGTTTTGGGATCATTATTGTTTTATTTCTTTTATTTAATCCCTGTTTTATTGTTTACTTTAGCAACCACTGTCAAAAAATTGTACTAACAATTTATATTTTATAAAATTACTTTAATGAGAGCAACTAGAATCTTTTGAGACCACTGGTTCTTAAAATACGGTTTGCAACTTTCTTATTTTAAATTGGGGCCTATTGTTTTTCTTTTATTTGCTTATTCGATTCAGTATTTTTTTCTGAATTTAATGAATACAAAGTTTTGTGCCCTCACATCACAAATTTTTTGAGAAAAACGCATATTAAATTAGCATTAATTTAATTCAAAAAAATTGGGGTATTGGCATTACAAAATTAATTAAACAAGTAAAAGATAATGATTTGTTCATTTGTTTCTTTCATAACACGCTGATTTCTAAACAATCTTATTTAGAATAATATAAACTTAATATATATTTTTCTCAAAAAAAAATTGTTATGTATTGAAAACGACACCGAGAAAAATAGGTTCGTATTTATAATAAGCAAGTTATATATATATATATATATATATATATATATATATATATATATATATATATATATATATAGTCGGAAATTTGATGCTCTCACCCTCTAAAACTATTCAGAAAAAAATAAATAAAAATTGAGCCATCATAGCAGGTCCGAAAAATGACGTTAACACGTGCCTGTAGAGGGTGAAAATTTACATGTAGTTTAAATGGGGAAAATGCCTTTTTTGATACTTTTATGTATAACTTTTTTCATGTTCAAGATAACTACCGGAAAGCTAATAAAATAAGCTTTCAAGCAGACTAAAATGCAAGTCATTTGAATCAAAATTGACGGCGTAGCGTCAATTTGAGTAATACGAACTTTGAAGTAAATAAACGACAAAAACGTTTATATAAGAATTTCGATTAATATTTCAGTTTTTACCCCAAAAATTGATAGACCACTAACAACAATATGATAACTACATTCTGAAATTAATTTTAACTATCTTCAAATGATTGTAATAATCGTAGATATATGCTGAACTGATAAAAATATATTTTAGGTAAATTTATGTAATCATAGGTTTAAGAAACGCTTTTCAAATTACTTATTAAATATTTAATTTTAAACCATATCCATGGGTTCAACCAATGTGTCTTTTCTTGTATCGCTATATTTTTTGTTGTTCTCACTGATAACTTGTAAAATCTATTGTTTTTGTTCATAGTTATGTGTTAAGCAATTGTTATAATCCGTTAGGATGGCCGTTATTTTGGCAAAGTCAAAAATATGTTGCTCTCAGTCCAAAATGTATTTCAAAATGAGGAAAAATGAGATTCCCAAAGTCTCAGCGCTTAATAATGATATTAGCACGGGCCTGTAACAAGATGAAATTTAACATGTATTTTAAATGAGAAAATTGGGTGTTAATAGAAACTGAGGAATAACATTTCAGGTTTCCGTGGTAAATAAATGGCAAGATAATCCCTGTAAAGAACAAGAGAAATACTTCAAGGAAGACTTTGAGGCACGTCATTTCGTTCAAAATTAACGCAATAGCGATTATTACAACCATTTGAAGATAGTTAAAATGAATTTCAGAATGTAGTTTTCATATTGTTGTTAGTGGTCCATCAATTTTTGGGGTAAAGACTGAAATATTAATCGAAATTCTTATATAAACGTTTTTGTCGTTTATATACTTCAAAGTTCGTATTACTCAAATTGACGCTACGCCGTCAGTTTTTATTGAAATGACTTGCATTTGAAAGCTTATTTTATTAGCTTTCCGGTAGTTATCTTGAAATATTTTTAGCTTGAACATAAAAGAAGTTATACATAAAAGTATCAAAAATGGCATTTTCTCCATTTAAACTACATGTAAATTTTGACCCCACGTGTTAACGTAATTTTTCGGACCTGCTATGATGGCTCAAATTTTTTAAAATTTTTTTCTGAGTAGTTTTAGAGGGTGAGAGCATCAAATTTCCAACTTTGCCAAAATAACGGACACCCTAATATACCTGTATATATATCGGTAGACGTCAGACGTTATGTATTTATTGTTTTGCATACGAATTAAAATGCTACTTTAAAGAAATTTTCTTCAGATTTATTCTTGGGGTACAGTTTCTCTAAAATAATATTTTTTAATAATATCAGAATTCAATTCACTCTGTATCCTTCATAAAGACCAAACACAGATAAATCAAGCCTCAATGACCCTAACACATTTTCATTCTACCCTCAAACCACTTTCATGTGATATAGAACAATTATGTCCCCTTCCTGTGAATTATTTCATAAATTCAAACTGAACGACTTTGGGGGTATTCACCGTTGCTTTGCAGGGGTCGCAATATTATTTTTTCCGCACTAAGGTGAGATGAGAGTTACTGTAGGACAGGGAATATTGGGGTGAATATATTGGGTTTGCCGGTTATGAGTCATTTTAAATTGATGCCTGACAAGAATTCAATATTACTCATCCGAAATGTATACCGGGTATCTACTGTTTTTTTTTTTGGTATATTTGGAAATGTAATAATTTTGCGTTGTTGAAAAAAGACAAAAATTGCCTCAAAACTATCGATAGCTATGGAATGGAAACAAAATTAAATAAATGTTTCACATGCAACCTGTCAACATAATTTCCTTATTTATTATTTCATTTAATTTGACAAATAAAACGTCAAACATTTGTTTAATTTTGTTTGAAATCCATGGCTATCGATAGTATTAAAGCAATTTTCTTAATTTTTAGATCTAATTTGTGTTGTTACAAAGCATTAATTTAGTTTACTGGATTAGATGCAGAATTTTATGCCCTAAAACTTTTGATTTGAAGGTTTTGTTTTTGCTTAAAATAATTAGAGAAGCAGGAAATTACAAAATTATGATTTTACATGTTGAAGTCCTATGATCGAGAGTCGCGGTCACCATCTTGTATATATACGAGGGCAGTCCGATAAGTACTTAGCCTCACCGCCAGACAGCACCACTATCACAAGAGCAATTTTGTATCGATTAGAACATTCTCGTAGACAGCTACTGTTAAAATTTCAGCCGAATCGGACGCGTAGTTTTGTTTTGACCGCGTGTGGAAGCGAGCATGTCCGCAGATTTGAGAAAAATGGAAAAAGAACAATATCGGTCGGTGATTCGATTCTTGTTTTTGGAAGGGAAATCGCGCAGCGAAATCAAAGAACGCTTGGATGCTGCGTACGGGGACTCTTTTCCTTCGATGGCGATCGTAAAAAATTGGTTTAACGAGTTTGAACGTGGTCGCACGTCGGTTTTTGATGAGCCACGCCCAGGTGCCACGAAAACGGCTACCACCGCCAATTGAAGGTGCGCGAGATAGCTGAGACAGTAGGCATCTCAAAAGACCGCGTGGGTCATATCCTGCATGAATTATTGAGCATGAGAAAACTGTCGGCGCGATGGGTGCCGCGTTTGCTCACTCTGGACAACAAGCGCATCCGTGAGGTTACTTCAGAGCACAGTTTGACGATGTTTAGGCGCAATCCGAAGGAGTTTCTGCGTCGCTTCGTGTCCGTCGACGAAACATGGGTACACTGGTACACACCAGAGACCAAGGAATAGTCGAAACAGTGTACTCCACCCGGCGAACGTGCTCCAAAGAAGGCGAAGACTGTCCTATCGGCCGGAAAGATGAAGACCACCGTTTTCTGGGATTCAAAAGGTGTGATCTACATCGACTACCTGGAGAAGGGCAAAACGATCACAGGGCTCTACTATGCCGAATTATTGGGCCGATTCGACGCCGAATTGCAGGAAAAATTTGGCGAAGAAAAGAATGCTCTTTCACCATAACAATGCTCCGGCAAACACCTCCGCCGACGCCACGGCCAAATTGTTAGAATTAGGCTACGGACTGCTACCCCATCCACCGTATTCTCCTGATTTGGCCCCGTGCGACTTTTTTTTTGTTTCCAAATTTGAAAAAGTCTCTCGCCGGGCAGAAATTTGAGTCGAATGAGGCAGTCATCGCCGCCACGGAGGCCTACTTTGCTGACCTCCAGAAAACGTATTTTTCAGACGGATTAAAGAAGTTGGAGCATCGCTGGATCAAGTGTACCGAACTCAAAGGAGATTATGTTGAAAAATAACACTTTTCCAAAATTTTTGTTAGTTTTTTGTAGGCTAAGTACTTATCGGACCACCCTCCTCGTAGTTAGAAATTTACTCAACCAAACAATAATTATCCCCGGTCATATCGAATTACTACTCTCGTGACCACCCTCGTATGTAGGTACAATAGAAATTGTATTTAACTGAGCGCCAAAGTTATATTGATTTGATATCCAAATACATTCGCCAACCAAACTGATCTTTGTTAAAATTTTTGATATTAAGCCGTAAAAGTTTATTTCATAAAAGGAGTCGAAAGATCCAGGGTTATTGGATAACAGGCTTAAAGAATTTAATAAAAATTATTTATTTTAGTTAAAGATGACGACGTTTCGAGCACGAGTTTGTGCTCATCCTCAGGTCTACAAGAGATACCATTACATTAATATAATATTATTTAGAGTAATATAAATTTCCTTACCAGCAAAATTAACCACAACGTGGTTATTACAGAATTAAATAAGTTACATGTTAAAAAAAATATCGGTCGGTGATTCGATTCTTGTTTTTGGAAGGGAAATCGCGCAGCGAAATCAAAGAACGCTTGGATGCTGCGTACGGGGACTCTTTTCCTTCGATGGCGATCGTAAAAAATTGGTTTAACGAGTTTGAACGTGGTCGCACGTCGGTTTTTGATGAGCCACGCCCAGGTGCCACGAAAACGGCTACCACCGCCAATTGAAGGTGCGCGAGATAGCTGAGACAGTAGGCATCTCAAAAGACCGCGTGGGTCATATCCTGCATGAATTATTGAGCATGAGAAAACTGTCGGCGCGATGGGTGCCGCGTTTGCTCACTCTGGACAACAAGCGCATCCGTGAGGTTACTTCAGAGCACAGTTTGACGATGTTTAGGCGCAATCCGAAGGAGTTTCTGCGTCGTTTCGTGACCGTCGACGAAACATGGGTACACTGGTACACACCAGAGACCAAGGAACAGTCTAAACACTGGACTTCACCCGGCGAACGTGCTCCAAAGAAGGCGAAGACTGTCCTATCGGCCGGAAAGGTGATCGCCACCGTTTTCTGGGATTCAAAAGGTGTGATCTATATCGACTACCTGAAGAAGGACAAAACGTTCACAGGGCTCTACTAGGCCGAATTATTGGGCCGATTCGACGCCGAATTGCAGAAAAAACGGCCCCATTTGGCGAAGAAAAGAGTGCTCTTTCACAATGACAATGTTCTGGCACACACCTCCGCCGTCGCCGCGGCCAAATTGATAGAATTAGGCTACGAACTGCTGCCCCATCCACCGTATTCTCCGGATTTGGCCCCGTGCGACTTTTTTTTGTTTCCAAATTTGAAAAAGTCTTTCGCCGGACAGAAATTTGAGTCGAATGAGGCAGTTATCGACGCCACGGAGGCCTACTTTGCAGACCTCCAGAAAACGTATTTTTCAGACGGGTTAAAGATGTTGGAGTATCGCTGGATCAAGTGTACCGAACTCAAAGGAGATTATGTTGAAAAATAAATCACCACTTTTCAAAAATTTTTCTTATTCTTTTGTAGGCTAAGTACTTATCGGACCACCCTCGTATTTATATATATATATATATATATATATATATATATATATATATATATATATATATATATATATATATATATATATATATATATATAATAAATAAATATATCATCACGCCTCGGTAAGTGATATATTTTGCGCGTGAAGTATATATATATATAGTGTATGCTCGAATAAATTTATAAGAAGAAAACATTATTTAATTTTGAATTTGTACAATATATATAAATATATATATATATATATATATATATATATATATATATATATATATATATATATATATGTATATATATATATATATATATATATATACATATATATATATATATATATATATATATATATATATATATATATATATATATATATATATATATATATATATATATTGTAGACCGATGGAGGGGACGTAATTCTTAAGGAATTGTTTGAAAAAATAAATAATTGATTTCCACTTACCTTCTTGTTGATCTCTGGACACTACACTTGTCGGAAAATAAAGGATAATAGTTTTGGAACTTAAATAAATGTATTAAATTATAATAAAAACAAAATATATTTATTTAATAAAAAGAAAACAATTAATTAAATATTAAGTTGGAAAAAAATAAAAATATAATTAATACCAAAAATTAATAATACTAAAAGTTAGTTAGAGTTAAAATAGTTTTAAATTAAAATAATTAAATTGAAACGCGCACTCGTATAAACTGATCAGCGTGATCACCGACAACGAACTGCCCTCAAAACGGGGTAAAAAAAAACTTAAAAAAATAACTTACCCATTGGGGTAGACACATAAATTTGTAAACCTATCTAAACGATCCGGGGGATGATCTTTGGTCTTGTGGGTGACTTGGGGGTGGCAATAAACAAAATAGCAGACTAAACATTTAGACTGCTGTTCGTCGTAAACAATAATTACTGTCACCAGAGTATCGTATTTATCCGCCGCTGATGCCGCGATGCATATTATGATAAAAAATTAATTGGCCCTCGCGTAGCAGTGACGACTGAAGACGATAAACTCCAGCGCGGGGTTAACTGTGCGCGTCCGCTCAGCCAGTACCCGAAGTTGGCCTTGAATACGACGGCATCGCCATGTTACACTGCCCCCAGGTCTGGATATAATTATATCACATGAGATAATTATACCCACGCAAAACCCTAGAACAGACAAAAGCAGCATTAATAAAATTAATCGCTAAAATTCTTAAATTAAAAGTGCAAAAACAACTGCATATATATATATATATATATATATATATATATATATATATATATATATATATATATATATATATATATATATATATATATATATATAATTAATAACTAACATGCATAAAAACAAATAAAAATATACTTATACAGTCCTTTAATACTGCTGGCGCAAAATATCAGCAGGAGCACTTATTACTGTCAGTGGTGGAAGTTGAATGGTGGAGGTGCTCTGAACAGCGGCGGCGTTGACGTCTGGATATATTCTACTTTGTTGAATTTCGATGCCCTCGAACTCGTCTTTTGGTTCCTTACGGTGCCCCAGGTGATGCAGATAACAATTGGCTAGCGCATGCCACAGGCTAGCCCACAAAAACATTCTTGGCTTGCTTCTTCCTTTGGTCGCCTTCTTCATCGCGAAAAAGTTCAGAAAGACGCTACCTACGTAGTTTAGCACCATCACGGTTGTATACAGAAGGGCGAACACAGAAAAATAGTTTCCCATCCTTGACAGAAATCCCCAGACTTCTTCAGCAGATGATCGGGCCATTTGAGAAAACTCGAGCTGGCTAAATATTCTTGGCATCTCAAAATCTTGCCGATCCGCTGAACTTCCAATGACATGTCACGAAACCAAGCTGGTGACGGCTTTGCGCTCGGTGGGGAACATCAAGGCCTTCTGAAACCCTTCCATATCTTCTCGTGTATATACACCGTGAGAGCTTATCGGGGCGATCTTCAGCATAGGCAGCGTCTCGGCTTCCTCGTTGGCGTTAAGTTCAACTGGCTCTGGACTCGATCGATGAATTTCGGGAGAAAGCTCCAGCCAGCTACCTTCCAGGTGAAACATAGCAGGTAAGTTTCTGTTGCAGTCGACTTCTGTGGCGTGATCTTGCATAATGTGCGTAATTGGTGTCATAAATCTTGATTGATTGTTAAACCAAATCGGCAACTCTTGATAACAATGCTCAGTGCGTCGATATTCTACTATTTTTGCACTGCACTTCGCTATATATAAAACTTCACCAATTACGCGACCTACATGACTTGATGCTTCCTTCACCAGGCTACTCACCACGTCCGGCGACTCCAAAGCCAGAGCCAAACGATTTTTAAGTATCTGCTGACGCAGGCGGCAGTGCTTCATAATGGAATCGTAAATCACTTCTCCCATCGGCCGTTTGACTGCGATTTCCAAAAACAGCAGCTTACTTAAAACTTGAGCCATGAGGTCGGTGTTCTGAACTAGCTTCCGAGACCGCTGGTAGAAGAAGCCAAGAGATGTGTCAAATATCACTAGGAGTCGGTTCTGCTCGGTACGCCACGCCTGTTGTTGACACAAAAACTCTGACGTCATGAGTTTCAGTGCAAACACGGTGTCGTAGGCCTCCACGATGACGTATCGCTTCTCGATGCTGGAACCTTCGGTTTATAGTGTCAGAATTGTAGCGGGACCCTCATACAATACATCTATGCTCGTGGAGGAACAGCGGTTGTTGTTTTCAGCTTCCCATGTTACTTCGCCGGCCAAATCATCAAAACAATAACCAGCACTGTATTGACAAACTGTACCGGTGCGAAGATTAATTTAGTTGTCCTCCACGTTCGCGACGGCTATGTAGTCATGTAATTTTATGGTTACGGCGGCACTAACGACGACATCTTCATACTGAACTTCATTCAGGGTATATTTGACGCCGTTACATTTACCGTTAGGGGGCCAGAGAACTTTCGATGGTGGCTGACACTTCAGTTGTGCCATTTGAGTTCAGTCCCGACACAACTCCGACGCCGATTCCGGAGAGATCCAGACGTCTAAACCGATGAGCGTTCAGGCACGCCTCCACGCGTACGTAGTGGACGTAGCGGCCAAAACCACCAGACACGGCGCTGACATGGAAATGCATCCCACAGTGCTGAATTAGATGTTGCACAGCAACCATGTACGTATAAACGTGCACTTCACTGAAGCCACACTCTTGGACGAGTTGCATGCGCCGAACAGCTGTTCGTGTAGCATTCCGCGGGTCCAGACACGGTTTAACGCGCAATAATGACACGCGTGTTAATTCCGTGTCTCGATCTTGACAGTCGTAGGCCACGATGTCGGCGTACGCAGCTGATACAGCCAACATCACGGCACACATCCACAGAAATACCCCCATCTGTGGACAAAAACTACATAATGTATTTAAATTCTACTGCGATGAACCCACGGCTGATCAGAGACGGATCCGTGACTACGTGTCAGGTATCTGGGCTTTGTCTGTGAATCTTCAGTTACAGGTGTATCTATCACATCTGATACACGGCTAGATACTGTTTGATTTAGATCAATTTCTTAATTATCAGATTCACTGACAGTGTCCTGGATAACAGGTTCAGGATCGAAATTAGGATCAGGATCTGGATCTGGATCTGCAGGTTGAGTACGGAGATATGATACTTCACCAAGTGGCTTGTAAACAGCTTGTGGTACAATTAACGGAGGGATCAGAGTTCATGACGAGTCAGGCTCTTCCACAGTATCAGCGTCATTTTCAACAGGATAGTCAGCTAAACACGGCTTTAAACGATTTATATGAACTTTTTCAGTCTTTCTGCCGTGTATTTGTTTAACTGTTGCCGTCACTTCACGAATGTCAGTGATTCTATACGGGCCAGTCCATTTTTTTGTTAATTTAGAGCTTAAACCTACTTTAACAGATGGATTAAAAACAAAAACTTAATCACCAACAGATAAATTTTTATCTTTTGTTCTTTTATTAAAGTAACCGTGAATACGGTCGGTGGCTTTACTTAAATGCTCGCGGGCATGTTGATGTGCAATTTTTAAACGTTGTAAAAATTCACTGATATAATTGGTGTCTGTGTCATATCTTGTTTTTAGAGGTTAGCTCAATATCACGACCAAAAAGTAAAAAGAATGGACTGTCACCGAGTGATGAATGTGACGTAGAACAATAAGCGGATACTGCGTAAGGTAACCAAACATCCCAATCTTGGTGTTTAGGATCAACATAATGAGAGATCATGTCCTTCAGCGTGCGATGCGTCCTCTCAATCTTCCCATTAGCCTGTGGATGATACGGGGTGGTACGCAGGTGCTTCACCTGTAAAATTCTACACACTTCTCTCATTATGTTCGACGTGAAGTCCGTGCCAAGATCAGTTAAGATTTGTCGCGGAACTCCATGTCGTAAAATTACACCCTTAATTAATTGTTCGGCTATAGTTGACGCAGTATGATCGGGAATGGGAAACGTTTCCAGATAACGAGTGAATGAATCCTGTACCGTTAAAATGAATCTATTCCCGTTATGCGTTCTTACTAACGGACCGACGACGTCCATCGCGATTCTTTGAAAAGGACCACTAGCAGGATCAGATCTAATGAGAGGTGCGGGCCTTAAATGAGGCGATGTCTTTCGTTGTGCACAAGGAATGCACGCATTAACAAAATTTTTGACATCTTTATACATGCCTGTCCAATAAAATCTTGCTCGCAATCTGTCATAAGTCTTATCAATTCCGCAGTGAGATATTAACGCCGGAGCGTGGTACATTTCAATTATTCGCGACTGTAAACTAGCTGGTACAACTAAACGATCTTCGTTACGGTCGTTGTCAGTCTTGTAGTAAATCAGTCCGTCTGTATCTCGATAAAAATCATTATTTGTATCGACATTTATTTTATTAATTTCTGTACCTTTTTGTTGATGTTTTAAAATTAAATGTCTATCCCATACAATTGGCTCGTACAAAGATTTTGTAGTCAATGTTCGCACTGGTTTAATTCTCGACAAACCGTCAGCATTACCATGTTTCTTACCCGGACGATAAAATATTTGATAATCATAATTAGCAAGCGTCAAGGACCAACGGGTCAATTTGTTTGTCGGATCTCGAGTTTTTAACTGTCACGACAGAGGTTGATGATCAACATAAGCTTTAAACTGTCTTCCATACAAATAGCAGTGGAAATATTTAATTCCCCAAACTAAAGCTAACCCTTCTCGCTCTGTCGTGTGATAACGTTGCTCGGGCCCCGATAATTGACGACTTGCATATGCAACAGGATATTCAAATCCATCATAATCTTGCGATAAAACAGCGCTAATTGCAAAATTAGATGCATCTGTACTCAAAATAAATGTTTTTTCAAAATTTGGAAATTTCAGAATAAGTTTTTCACAGAGAATGTCGCGTAATTTTTAAAATGAATTTTGAACTTCCGCTGACCAAACAAATTTAATATTTTTACGCGTTAAACGGGTTAACGGCAAGGCAATATCGGAAAAATGTTCAATAAAACGTCTATAAAAACCTACAAAACCAAGAAATTCTCTGACGTCTTTTACTGTTTTAGGTACCGGATAATTTTGAACTACAGTTAATTTTTCTGGATCTGGCTTGATACCGGAAGTACTAACTACGTGTCCTAAATAATTAGTTTGTTCTGACATGAATTTACATTTAGTTGGATTTAAACATAAATTAGCGGATCTAAGACGATCTAAAATTGCTTTTAATTTACCAATATGATTATCATAAGAATCATCGCTAAAACATATGATATCGTCCAAATAAACAAAACATTGCGTATCTGTTAAACCAGCCAAAACAGCATACATTAATCTTTGCCAAGTACTAGGACTATTTGCTAAACCGAATGGCATTCTTACGCATTCATAATGTCCGCAGGGGACGGAAAATGCGGTTTTTTCGCGATCGGCAAGTTCCACTTCGACCTGCCAATAACCCTTGCTTAAGTCAAGAGTTGTAAATCGCGAAGCACTACCCAGCTGATCAAGCGTTTCCTGCAAATTCGGGATTGGAAAATAATCACGCTTGGTAACAGTATTTAATCCGCGTTAATCGATACAAAAACGAATTTTATTCTCACCGTCCGAGTTTTTCTTTTCCACCAGAATGACTGGGGCTGACCATGGTGAAACTGAGGGTACAATAATTCCGTCTTTTAACATATCAGCGATATGTTCCTTAACAATTTCACGCCTCGCAAAGGGTACGCGGTACGGAGCGCGAATTACCGGTCTCGAATCACCTGTATCAACATGATGTTTAACCATCGATGTTGTACCTAACTTCTTGTCTTTTGTGGCGAACAGGTCACTATATGAGCGCAAAAATTCCCGAAATTTTGCACGTTAGTTTTCCACAATGTGTGATAAATCTATTGTATCAATAACAGATTCCATTCCACACGTTACCTGGGCTACTGTTGACAAGGCTGTGTCTAACGGCTCGGACGTATCGACTTGAACAGCTGTTGCAATTGGAGTCTGTGCGTCAATTGTTACATCATGCGGGCTAGCATTTAAAATATTTAATTGAACCGTAGTTTCCTTAACTTTGCGAATTAATACAGGCGCAACTAAAACGCCATGTATTCCCAAATCGCACGGTTCAAGCACAAAATCTTCATTTAGAGCTCGTGCGTCAATGCGGCCAGCACATAAAGCTGTATGCCGCGCAGGTATCGCTACCTTTCCAATTAGACGAACTCTAAATGACTTAAAATCAAACTTTTCATTTGATGCCAATAATTCAGTTTTATCCTGAATTAATTTATCTTTATCCTCGCACGGTATAACAATATCATTCGCTGAATTAGCAATAATTCCAATTTCCTTTTGAGTTTCGATATCACTAATATTTGACATAGGTAAAGAAGAATCACGCAAATTTACAATCTTATTAGCAAAATTTATAATTGCCTGGTGCTTATCTAAAAAATCGGCTCCAATTAAGCCGTCAGTGTTAAAACATAAATCATCAGGACAAACAAAGAACTTATGCCTAATTTTACGCATACCTGCCCGTAATTTGAGGTGCGTAATTCCATCGCGATTTAGCGCGTTACCTGAAACATCTGTAAGAACTTCGTTTGCTGAACTAGTATCAATCAAAAATGTGACATTCCTAGTTTTCAATTTAAGCGTGACTTTCTTTACCTGTTCACTATCGAAACTCACGACCCTAATCTTTTTATTTGATTTTAAGCTGTCTCCCGCGGGGTCTGTTTTGAGGCAGTTTTTGAGTTTAAAGCACAGGCATTATTTTTTACACGATGTCCGGCTTTTAAACAAATAAATCAAAAATCTTGTTTCGGTATTACACACTGAGTAAAAATATGTTCTTTACATCCGCAATTAAAACATCTACCTCTCATATTTGGATATAATTTGGCAATCGGCTGTGTGCGATACGTCTGCACCGTTTGACTCGAGGACGGGGGTTTAGTTTCGCTTTTATTATTGCTGGGTTTTATCACCGGTTGCGTATTAATTGACCGCAATGTATGGCGCGGAACGTCTGCTTGAGTTTGCTTAAACATTCGCGATAAAGTTTGTTCGCAGTACTCTGCATAAGGCAAGGCTTCTTCAATCGTGTTAAAACGTTTGTAACGGCAAATCTCGTTAGCAAGTCTTGTGTCTAAACCTTCCAAAAACTGCGTAATTACTAACATATCTTTGGTCAATCTTTCCCTCATAGCATCCATACCTGTACCGGATGTTGGATATAATTGTTCAGCCGCTATTTATAATCGCGTAGCAAACGCGTGCAACGATTCTTCTTTAGAGCGAAATATTTTTTTGAATTCGCGCTCACCACCAGCCATTCGTACACGTTTTCCAAATTGAGCTTGTAACCAGTGTTTCATATCTAATAATTTTTTTGGACGCTTGGCTTGAGGTATCGCAAAAAATATCTCACGCGCTTTGCCTCTTAATTTCAATCTAATAATATTAAAAGTTTGAAGCTCATTCCAACCCGCACATTCTGTGACCGATGCAACTAAATCTAAAAATGCTTCCAAGTCAGAACCACCTGAATACGGCTCTATGTCATTACTTGACGGACCAAAAGTTGATGCTGAAGGCCAAGAGGGTTGCATGGAAAATATGGGTGTTGCTGTTCTGCCAGGGGTAGCAGGTAATGTATTTTGAGCAAATGCTTGACCCTGAGGTGTTGGCGGAAATTGTGCATAATAATTAGGTGTTGTATTAGCAACACCAGGACTACCAACACCAGGATTAGCAGTACTAGGATTAAAAAGGCTGGGATTAATCATGCCAGGATTAATAATATTAGGATTAGCTGGCAAATCAGAAAACGACGTTGGTGGATGTGGTGGAAATAAATTAGACACTAAATAGGGATTACTGTAAGTATAGGGATAACTTAAATGAGATACTGTTATAGGTGTTGTATAAGACGGTACAGTTTGCAGGGTTGTACTTAAAGTTGCGGCTTGAGTTGTTGTCGTACTCACAATACTAGAAATAGACGCGGTTACTGTGACGCTAGAGAGTGCCGCGGTTGTTACTGGTGACGCGGTAGTAGTCATATTTATGCAAATCAATTAATACTCGCTGATAAAACAATTCGGTTCTTTAACGGATATCTAAGAGACGTTAAATTCAAACTAATAGGAATAAAAGACTCTTTCAACAGATATTCGATCTTGACTGCGCCAAATGTAGACCGATGGAGGGGACGTAATTCTTAAGGAATTGTTTGGAAAAATAAATAATTGATTTCCACTTACCTTGTTGTTGATCTCTGGACACTACACTTGTCGGAAAATAAAGGATAATAGTTTTGGAACTTAAATAAATGTATTAAATTATAATAAAAACAAAATATATTTATTTAATAAAAAGAAGAAAATTATTTAAATATTAAGTTGTGAAAATATAAAAATATAATTAATATCAAAAATTAATAATACTAAAAGATAGTTAGAGTTAAAATAGTTTAAATTAAAATAATTAAATTGAAACGCGCACTCGTATAAACTGATCAGCGTGATCACTGACAACGAACTGCCCTCAAAACGGGGTAAAATCTATAACTCTAACTCTCAATTTGGTGGGGGAAATAACTTAAAAAAAATATCCTACCCAGGGGGGTAGACACATAAATTTGTAAACCTATCTAAACGATCCGGGGGATGATCTTTGGTCTTGCGGGTGACTTGGGGGTGGCAATAAACAAAATAGTAGACTAAACATTTAGACTGCTGTTCGTCGTAAACAATAATAACTGTCACCAGAGTATCGTATTCATCCGCCGCTGATGCCGCGATGCATATTATTATGAAAAATTAATTGGCCCTCGCGTAGCAGCGACGACTGAAGACGATAAACTCCAGCGCGGGGTTAACTGTGCGCGTCCACTCAGCCACTACCCAAGGTTGGCCTTGAATACGACGGCATCGCCATGTTACATCTATAATATTTAGGTTGTGCTCAACTAGCATAATTATTTAATACCTTATAAGCGAATAATAATGTACCTAATAACTGCAATGATTACATTTAGTAAGTACAGAAATTAATTAAAAATATATATAAATATGAGCAAACAATTTTTTTTATTCCAAATTCAAAGTTGTATGAAGAGTTGAAGCTGATGGTGATTGACGTTTCACAGCTGATTGGTGATAGCTGCCTTACTGATGGAAGGACGAAGCTTACGGTGCTCTGCCACTACTTGAAGTATAAATTGAGTTTGCTCTTCCGATTTGGTCCGCAGGTTTTTGAGAGCTACTCCTCTCTCAGCAGTATCATTGTTGATATATTATATTCAATAAATTAAAGAAGCATATTAATTAATTAATAGTTGTAACCCATTTTAATTAGTACAAACATGTCAGTAATTTATCTAGGTTAACTATATCGTGAACATCGTGAATCTACTGCGTACAACTATCATCATGCAGCACAGTATCTCTTCTGATACTAGCTACATTCAACTATTGCTAACTTATCACTATTTAAATACTTATACAGCTGACAGGTAGTTTGGCCACAGGTCGATTGAGTTCACAATATAATGGATATCAAACCAAGTTTCGAGTCCTCCTTCAGAAAATCGCTGTTTAAGGAAAGAACTTCATAGTGTTTCTTCTTACGATGTCAGGAATCTCTTTCACTAGGATGTGATGGTCAAAAAGAGTAATTTGCTTCTACGGATTTTTCGAAATAGGAGGTGTATCTAATCCCAATACCACCTCCCTCTTTTCTTCAACCGAGATTTATAGACGCAAAATTATCCCCGCGACATAAGTTTACGCCTTATATTTGCGAAATGGTTCATCTGACGATTAAAATTTAAGAAGAGAAAATCATTGAATTCTAAACATACTCTCTTAATTTGAATTAGTAAAAATCTACTAATTTATAGTGAATATTCACTTTTTGAAAATGTCCAATGTATACCACTAGTAAATAGTAGTTGTTCACTTTTTCAATTAGTGAAACTTGTAACATTTTTAATTAGTGAATTTTTTACTAATAAAAAAGTAAAATTCACCAAATGAAAATGTGATTTATTTACTAAAGTAAAATTCTTTTTAATGAATATTTAATAATAATTTATTGAAAACGTAAAAATTCGATTGTTATAAATAATAAATATCCATTGATAATTATAGTGATATAAAACCTTACAAATAAATATATAAAACAACAATAATTGACATATTTTCAAATTTTTAACCTTAAATAATTTACGTCAGTAGTAATATTGAAAAAAAAAACAACATTGGAGTTAATTTATATTCAGAATTAATGTGGACATGTAACATAGTTGAAATGTGACAACATTTTATTTATTTTAATTTTATTGCTTACTTTAAAAAAATTGATTTGCACAACGGTAGATTTTCTCAATGTTCTATACAGGAACCAAGTACACACACGCGTAAAACTTATACTGTTGACACGGTGGCGCCACTGAATCGCTTGAGGACTACTAATTCGATAGTAGCTTTGGATCTTATCACCATTTTAATTAGTAGAAAACAACCGATTAAAAAGTGAAGCTATTACCTTACTAAAATTTTAGTAGATTCAATCTTAAACTACTAATTTTTATGTAGTTTTCATACTTACTATTTCAATTAGTGAATATTCTACTAATTCAACTTAAGAGAGTATACAATGTTTTTGCATTTTTTTGTTATTCAAGTCAGCATTGTCATATAAACGCAAGTTATATATTATTGATAAATATCATGTGAAAATAATTATAAATATTAATGTTTTTATGCAATTTTGTCGTCAGATGAACTGTTTTGGAAATAACAAAAATTAATGTCATGACAGGAGATTTGCGTCTAGGAGAAAAAGGAATGAAAATCAGCTGAGTGCCATATGTAGTTTTGCTGAGGGGATCTCATCTCACTGATGCAAAATTTCATCCTTGTATCACGAAGGGCAAGGTGCCGACCATTAAAGTCCAAACTATATATTTATATAGATTAAAATTGCAAGCGAAAATAATATATATATATATATATTTTTAATTCAACAAACTGAATCATTTTAATGTTTGTGCAATTTCTGCATGAGATCTAGTTCAACATGTTCTCATTGTAAAGTAGTATTAACTATCCAGTAGACCTGCATTAGGACGTATCTACACTCTATTTCTATACTACTGAACAACAGACTTCAATAATACAAAACAAAATGGTTGATATTTGGCAGATATATTTGTATATAGAACAGAACTGTGAGCTGTATAATCAGTTAGAGTTGAAACTTAGCGGAAAATGAGAGAAGTGGCACAATGACATTCAGTGGCCACTATCACACTACTAATACTGAAGTTTGTTTTATTATACTAATAAATATATCGTCACGATCTTTGTTCAGTTCTGTGCGTGGCAGTTCTGTAATTATACGATATATCTCGATGAATGGTATGATATTTCGCCAGCTCTTTATGTCGGAAATGATGTATAAAGTGCGCTACATAAGATTCATTAAGGAACGTCAATTACAGGAAATATTAACGAAGTTTCATTGCCTGCTTCTCTATTTCTGCTATCAAAATATTTCATTTATGTTTTAAGATACTGATTATTTCATTTATGTTTTAAGATATTGATTATTACTCTTATGACCTAGATTTTCAGATGCACTAATAAACGATTCCAATTATTTTTATAAGGTTGAAATTATTTTTAATTTAATATGATTTTTTTCTTATTTAATGCTTATAGAGTCGCATATCGCTAAAAAAGTTTGAAATATTAAAAATAGATTTTATGCTCTATCTAGTGGTGTAGATATTTGAAGACACTTTTTCGAGATATTACATAAAATTATAATATTTAAAATAAAATATATATTTTAAAATATTTTTGTGAAACAAATAATAGTATATTACATAATAAGTCAGAAAAGTGATGTTTTACTTGCCGAAGCGGTTGTTTGAAATACGGGGCCGCAGACCGAGTTTTTTAATTAGTTGAGTTTAATAAAAACACATTCCTGACATATTATATATAATATTTTTTCTGTAAACGTTTAATTTATTCAATAATTAATCATGAAGAATTCAAAATGTTTACATATTTATAATATGAACTGTATTGACAGCAGACTACTTATCCAAGGTTCCAACAAAAAGAAGACCAGTCAGGTAAAATTTTTATCAAACTGTTTTGTACTTTACCAGACTGTTATTTTTGTTGTAGCCTTGGATACGTACTTTACTTGACTGTTTTGATAAAAATCAACTTTCCATACTAAAATTGGTCAGGAAAGAAGATATTTTCTGAGTCGGTAAACCTTAAACATATATTTCCGGTATTAAAAAAAAATGCTATACATAAAATAACTTTCAACTGATAGTAAGGGACTGTGAATTTTATATACTAATAATACGCGTGCAAGGGCTTATATTCATGCTCTACTTTTGATATTCCACATAAAATTTGAATTCTTGTTTTATAACATAGGTTGTAAAATAAGTAAATTTGATACTGAACTAATTGAATATATCATATTTAATCATAAAAAATTGATCACTTATTTTAATTCAATAAACTTCAACTTTTCTGAATAAATCAACATAAAACACCTACAAAACTTAAATTAATACCTATGTAATTTTCTGGAATTTTGCTGCCATATTAAATATTGAAGCTGTAACGAGTCATGTTTCTGAAATAATATCCCAGAGACCAATTTTATTGTCAAAACGAGAACAAGTTT
Organism: Pterostichus madidus; assembly: GCA_911728475.2. Classification (NCBI taxonomy): domain Eukaryota; kingdom Metazoa; phylum Arthropoda; class Insecta; order Coleoptera; family Carabidae; genus Pterostichus; species Pterostichus madidus. The sequence continues at coordinate 30,512,808 of OU452304.1, read as the reverse complement.
CCTGTATGCATTATTAATGACTGGTAATACTACAAAGCGCAAAACAACCGAACAGCGCTACATCATTGCGTTTCATTTGTACTCCAACCCGAGGCTTCCGAGCTTGATTAAATATCCAGTGTAGGCCCTCCTCGTCAGCGAAACCCGCGATTTATATTACGTCAGATTTCCAATCTGAGATTTGAATGTAGTCCTATGCCTACTGCGAAATCATATTGATAGATATTATTGACGTGTTTCATTATACTCCTCTTTTAATTTTTTCTATTAAATCACGCCTACACAAAACGAAAAAAGTTGACTGTGTACAAACACATTCGAACACGAACAAATACTATACATATAAACTAATTAGAAGCATGAAGCATGTAAAAATTTGTAAAATTTGTGGTATTAAAACGCACGACTACTATTTTAATTGTTGTTGTTCCATCAACCACCAATTTTATATATATTTATATATATATATATATATATATATATATATATACAGTGTGTCCCATGTAAATGTAAATGCCAATATATCTACAGCTTATTTACATAATACAGATTATTTGTTTTTATAACGTAATGATATTAATTAAAGTATTTCCTAATTTTTCGCCTACTATTTAACTGCCATTGACGTAAAGTGCTTGCATTTAGTTTTATAATTATAATCTGTCACTGTCATCTGCCAGTGTCATTCTGAATATTTTAATATGTCTAATAGTTTGAGGCGAAGTACTCAGATATTTGTCTTGTACTGCGCCCTCCATAATACATTCTAATAATATTTAGGCAGTTATTGTTATTTATGTTACTCTGTACAACAGGAATTGAATCCCAATTACAGTACAGGATCCGAACTCACCGAGCCGTAGAGTGGTTGTAATTATAATTTCTAGATTGAGTGGGAATCGAACTCGGGATCACCGGATTCGAATATTAAAGAATTAAAGAACAATAAAAGCCCTGGAGAGAATGGGCTGGCGGCCGAAATATATAAATATGGTGGAGAACAAATACAAACGCAAATATATAACTTAGTGAAGGCAGTATGGGATCAAAAGCGGATGCCAGAAAGGTGGAGAGAGTCAGTGATATGTCCAATACATAAAAAGGGGATAAGACCAGGTGTGATAATTATCGAAGCATAGCATTACTAGATGTAGTGTACAAAATTTTTGCTAGCTGTCTGAGGAATACATTGGGAAAAATTGCAGAGGGAACGATAGGGGAATACCAAGCGGGCTTCAGGAGTAACAAATCTACAACGGATCAAATATATGTACTGAAGCACTTAATAGCCAATAGTTACGAGCACAACCTAGAGTTGAACATGTTATTTATTGATTTTAAACAAGTATATGACACCATAAACTAACGGAAATGATAGAAATTTTACGAGAACTTAAAATACTAATAAAATTGATAAAGCTGATAAAAATGACCCAGGACGATATAAGCTGCAAAGTTTTGGTTGAAGGACGAGTATCTGAAAGCTTTAGGATTAAAAGAAGTCTGAGACAAAGAGATCCGGTACCCCTATTCTGATTAATCTAGTTTTGGAAGGTATAATAAGAAGAGATGGCCTGTTTAGAACAGGGATAATTTACCTACAGAAACATCAACTACTAGCGTATGCGGATGATATAGTCATTGTAACAAGATTCAGAAATGAACTGAGATAAATTTTTCAAAGATTAGAAAAAGAAGCTAAGACGATTGGTTTAAGAATTAATGAAACGAAGACTAAATTTATGCGAGTGGCAGGAGAACATACGTCAGAGCCAAAGGATTTGAAGTTAAAGGTATAAGATGGGAAAGAATATAATATTTTGAAGAGGTGAACAACTTCACATATCTGGGAGTGTCTCTGGCGGGAAAAAATGGAGAAGGCGCGAAAATCACATCAAGATTACTGAAAGGCAGTAAGTATGTTGGATCCCTATACAAGTTTTTTTAAGTCCAAACTGATGTCTAGAAAAATCAAAGTTAGAACTTATAAATCTATTATAAGGCCGACAGTTATATACGGGTGCGAGTTATGGGTTTTAAATAATGGGAATTAAACAAGGCTAGAGGTCTGGGAAAGGAAGATATTTAGGGCAATATACGGGGTGGGGGGAAGAGTGGTGAACTAATGTTGCGAAGAACAAACGCGGAAATTATGCTTTAGGTGGCTGGGTCACGTAGTTCGTATGCCGGAGGACAAAGTAGTTAAAGGTGTAGAGGCCAGGAAAAGAAGAGGGCGACCAAAGGGAAAGTGGTACGACGTGGTGGTAAAAGACATTGAACAATTGGGTATAAGAAGATGGAAAGAGAGCTAACTAATATATATATATATATATATATATATATATATATATATATATATATATATATATATATATATATATATATATATATAAATATATAGATATATATATATAATATATATATATATATATATATATATATATATATATATATATATATATATATATATAAATATATAGATATATATATATATATATATATATATATATATATATATATATATATATATAAATATATAGATATATATATATATATATAAATATATAGATATATATATATATATATATATATATATATATATATATATATATATATAGACTGTTTAAAAAAAATCGATAATTTTTTTTTTCTTAATTATATCGAAAATGTTGTTGGAAATGATAAAAAAAATCCTGTGAAAGTTTGAGCTCTTAATATTAATGTTAAGAGGTGCCGCATCGTAAATTTCAATTTCCCATTTAAATAACATGGGAACAACGTTCTGCTGGACTTTGGAATTTTGTAACTCACGTTAGGGAAATTATTTTGAAATAATCAAAACACACTCTTGTAGAAAATTTAACGCTCTACAAAAAAGGTCTCTTACAAATTTTTGATATATTTATTTTTTCAAAAGTTATTTAACGATAGAGTTAGATTGATATTAAATTTTTACATTTTACTAATTTTTCGACGCAACCATCAACTTGATGAGAAAATGCCATAGGGCATTTTCTGTAGAACATTTCATTTCCTATAACTTATCTTCCAAAAAGTTTTGGATATTTTTTACAGGTCGTAAGTTATTTGCAAAAAACTAAAAAAAAGTTCTCATTTTACTGCTTAAAATTAATCATGATTTTTTTTTAGTTTTTTGCAAATAACTTACGACCCGTAAAAAATATCCAAAACTTTTTGGAAGATAAATTATAGGAAATGAAATGTTCTACAAAAAATGTCCTATGGAATTTTCTCATAAAGTTGATGGTTGCGTCGGAAAAGTAGAAAAATTAAAAAATTTAATATCACGTCAAATCTATCGTTAAATAACTTTTGAAAAAATAAATATATCAAAAAATTGTAAGAGACCTTTTTTGTAGTATGTTTCGATTATTTCAAAATAATTTCCCTAACGTGAGTTACAAAATTCCAAAGTCCAGCAGAACGTTGTTCCCATGTTATTTAAATGGGAAATTGAAATTTACGATGCGGCACCTCTTAACAATAGTATTAAGAGCTCAAATTTTCACAGGATTTTTTTTTTACCATTTCCAACAACATTTTCGGTATAATTAAGAAAAAAAAATATCGATTTTTTTTAAACAGTCTAATATATATATATATATATATATATATATATATATATATATACGCACTATAACTTCTCCCTTCCTCAGAAAGGAGCACCTCCTGGTAACTCAATTTGTTCGTCTTCCGATTTCGAATTGATGATCAGTTTTCTTAGTTTCCTTGATTTTATACACGTTATTAAAAAGTACAGTCCAATTATTATGATTAGCAGATTCAACATAACAGTCCATACACTTGGCACATGGATGTTGATGGCTTCGTCCTTAATAGCGAGTACAGGGTTTAATGAAATATCTTCTAGTTTCACAGAGTTTAAGTTTATTGAGAAATTTGTTAATGTCGAAGTATTAAGTGCGAAATTTAATTTTGGTAGAATTGTAGGTTGTCCTTGTTGTTGATTCAAAAATATTAATTTTTGTCGATTGTATATTATTTCACAATTCTTATAATTTTTTATTAAGTAGATTCCGCGTAGAGTTTTGATATTTACTTCGTCTAAACACTTAAGCGTTATGTTATCTTCGTAAAGGAATATTAATAAATACTTGTTAATTCCCGAAATTACTTCGATATGGTTTTCTTTTATATTAATTTTAGAATAGTGACACTAAGAAGAGGATTGTTGTTGTAAGATTTCTTGTTCACATGATGACTGATGGTGGTTGTAGAATTTGTTTGGGCACTGATAAACCTTGGTGATAGTACATATGTCATTTAGTGGGTAGGCATAAATTTTGTATTTTATTTTTTAAACAAAAGTTTCTTAATTTCAGTAATGTGTAAAACACGTCTTGTTTTGTTGGTTTATTATAATAATTTTCTCTATATATTTATTTATTTATTTATTTATTGTTTTGTTTGAAATAGCGCCTGGACACTGGAAACCAAACCACTTTGTGTATAACAGAGCACTTGCTGGGACTCGCAACTTAGGGACGATCCTGGAACGTTTTAGAGCGATCTAAAAATGCCGGTCTTCTGTATACAAGGGTAAGGTGAAAAGTTCTCGGCCTCACACATAGATGGCGTTTCAATTTGCAAAAATTAATGTTTCCTGCCTGGGTGCACGTGTCATTAGTTTGTATGACAAGTTTCATCTTGGTCTCTCAAGTAGTTTGTTTACACGAAATTTTGAAGTAGACATCTTGCGTGTTTTTCGTTAAAATGGATAAACTAGAATATCGTGCTGCCATAAAAATTCTTCGTTTTGGATGGATTACCCCTAAGAAAATTTATCCGAAGTTGACATAAGTTTACGGGGAAACTGCTCCTTCCTTGTCAACCGTTAAAAAGTGGGCAGCTGAATTTAAACGTGGTCGCACATCCCTCAAAGATGACCTACGTCAAGGACGGCCAAAAACCGCCACCACATCGGAAATAATCGAACAAGTGCATGCTATCGAGTTGGATGATACGCGAGTGAAGGTGTGTGATATAGCTAAGGCTGTGGAGATATCGGAAGAAAGAGTGCGAAACATCTTACACAAAGAATTAAAGATGCGAAAGCTCTGCGCAAGATGGGTGCCGCATTTACTGAATGCCGATCAAAAGCAAATGCGCAAACGATCTTCGCAGCAACGTATAGACCGATTCAATAGGGATCTCACCGATTTTGTGCGGCGATTTGTCACCATGGATGAGACATGGACAACACTACACGCCAGGCACGAAACAGAAGTCCAAGCAGAAGGTGGAAGCTGGCGGTTCAGAGTAAAAGAAAGCGAAGTCGATCGCATCTGCCGGAAAGGTCATGGCCGGCTTGTTTTGGGATGCGAAAGGGATCCTATGAATTTATTACATTCAAAAAGGCAAGACAATTACAGGCGAGTATTACTCCAACCTTCTTGACCAGCTGGATGCCAAAATTCGCAAAATGAGGCCTGGCTTGCAGAAAAAAAAATCATCTTTCACCAGGACAACGCACCTGCACACAAGGGTGCGTTGGCGATAGGAAAACTGCGAGATTTGGAGTACGATTTGCTCGGCCATCCCCTATATTATTTTGATTTGGCACCCTCAGACTTCTATCTGTTCCCATACTTGAAAAAATTTGATCCTGGGAAGTGCTTTGCGTTCAATGAAGAAGTTGAGAGGGCCGTAGATGAATATTTTCACAGGCTTCTAGACTCTCACTTCCGGGAAGGAATATTGATGTTCGAGAAACGCCGGAACAAGTGTGTTGCAGTCAAAGGAGAGTATGTAGAAAAATAAAATAATTTTTTAACTGAAAAACGCAGTCTTTCATTATCAAGCCAAGAACTTTTCACCTTACCCTCGTATAAGCAAGATGGAAGTTGACAGTTGACTTCTGAGACTCAGTTAAATAAATATATCGTGATAATTAATAGTAGTTCTTATGAACTTGATATGAACAATAGTAGTAGTGCCTTATTTTTGTATTATGGAACATATATTCTTCACAGAGACGTAGAAAATGGAACTATTGGTGTCTTGTGTGGGGTTACTAAATAGTGAAGTGTAGTAAAAATAAATAAAAAGGCGTCGTTCGGTTTAAATCTAAGTGAATTGTAAGTAAAATATTTTATCATTTATTTTCTGTTTTAGTCTCAAATTTTCATCTTGTATCAATTTGAATTATTTTAATGCATCTAAACCAAGTAGCAAATTAAAATTAAAGTTACTATTCTTTACTACTATTAGATTTAAAGTATCTACTATTTTCCCTATTTTCAAATGTAGGTTTGCTCGGCGTTTATAAAAATTCACACCACTTTAAAATACTTTTATTAACACTTAATTTTGATTTTAACAAGTGTACTAATTTCTCATTAATTAACGAACATGTAGATCCATTGTCATAAATAGAATTTACTAATTTATTTTTATCTACGATCACTTTAATTTTAATTAATGAACATGGTGTGGATTTTTCCGGGTCAATTAGTTTTTTCCTTCATATTATCTTGTTCCAAGTCAATTTTAAATATATCATTCTCATTATATTCTCACATCTTTACTACATTTACTTGATTTCTCTTTACTGTTGTTTTATTTCTACATATTTGTATTGGATGATACCGATTTTTGTAGCCAAGTGCTTCACATATTGAACACGGTTTCTTCTCTATTTGAAATGTTTTAATAAATTTCTTCTTATCAACCTCTATTCTCTTCTTCTCTTCATAATTTTTCTCTTCTAATTTCGTGTTTATCACATATACATCATTGAATCTTTTTATCTCTTTCACTAAATCATTAATAGTTTCCATTTTATCTTTCTCTAATTTATCCTGTACATCTAATGGTAGATTATAAACTATTTGATAGACTCTAAATAACTCTGGTATATTTTTATCTGCTTCAAGCAATAGACGTTCTTTCTTAGCACAAAATCAAGCAATGAACCAAACATATATCTGTAATTAAATGCTGCACGAATAGAAGACCAATATTTCTTCGCATAAACAAACAAAAATGATTTTTTCCAACTCTCCCAATCGGACAATGCTAATTTTATCAAATTGGAAATATACCATTCTCCTAACATTTCCATCCACAAATAAATTTAAAGCTTCTACTTTTATTGTATCACTTAATAAATTAAATCTAATACATTCTTTTTCGAATGAATCAATCCAACTTGAAGCGTCTTGTTTCCCATTAAATTTATTTAGTAAAAATTGATTTAAACTCAATTCATCCATAGATAAAATACGTTTCTCTAAATCTTTGATACGTTGAACCAAAAAAATTTCATTCGCAGTCTTTGTTTCATCTAAGTTAGTTTCTGCTTCCTCTATATATTCTTCTAATTAATGATCATTTATGCAAAAATTTTCCTGATCATCCAAATATTCTTTTTGTATTTCTGGTTTAAATGTGATACAAATTTTCCGATAACCATTTATTTTTGTGATAGATTTCATACTGCATGTAACAGTTTTAATTTCTAATAATTCTTTATGTAAATCTAAATATTTCAATTTATTAACATTGATAATTTATATATATATATATATATATATATATATATATATATATATATATATATATATATATATATATATATATATATATATATATATGTATGTATATATGCATAATTTATGTTGAAATGTAAATGTAAATCTAATTATGATACATATACTGTCACTTTCACTACTATTTCTACTTCTTTGTATAAGCTTCTTTCAGACTTGAAACAAATTAAACCTTATTATTATTATTATTACATTTGTTCAACATTTTATTTCAGTTTCAATGCACAATTTTTTTGCGTTTCCGTTTCCTCGAATATAAAAAAGGCACAAAGAAAGAAATGTTTGGTTTAAAAAAGATACAGTGTAAGTTTTCAACATGCTAATTGTAAAACAACGAAAGGTACTCTGGGTATATAAATAACCTTACGATGTGCACAAACTGCCGCCAGGAGCGCCGGGACAGAGGTAACAATTCACGTGTGACCTCAATAAATAAACACTGTACGAATATGGTCTGCGGCCCATTGTTGGTTCTTATTCCATTGATGTGTACGTGTAAATACCTGATAATGTTAACGAAAAATGGATGAAAGATTTATGCTGCATTTTGTACCTTCATAAGAGAACAATTACGTATTTGTTTTAGTTTATTTATATTTATTTTATTGATTAATAGCTATTACCCGCGACTTCGTTCGCGTGGTCTACAATTTAATGCGAATACCCGGCATGCGTTGCATTGCAACTCAAAGAAAGTGTTTGTGTACAGCTGTCCATGTGAGAAGCATGGATTTTCAAAATTTAGTCCACACACCTGTAACGATTGTCCCTGTGCTTTGTTGATGGTCATTGCAAATGCGAGTCGTACCGGAAACTGCAAACGTCTGAATTCGAATGACATTTATTATACCTATATGTTAAGATTGGTTCTCGTCTGTACCTATAACAAATTTCAATCGAATCAGTGCAGTACTTTTCAGGATAGCTAGCGGCCATTCTGTTTCAAGACGGCGAAATGAAACTTTATTATACCTTTATGTTAAGATTGGTACCCGTCTATACTTATTCCCAATTTTAATTGAATCAGTGCCATAATTTTAAGATAGCTAGCGACCATTTTGTTTCAAGATGACGGACTGAAGTTTTATTATCCCTATATGTTAAGATTGGTTCCCGTCTATGAATATACCAAATATCAATTGAATCAATGCAAAACTTTTCAGGATAGCTAGCGGTAATTTTGTTTCAAAATGGAAAACTGAAGCTTTACTTATACCTATATGTTAAGATTGGTTCCCGTCTATGTCAATACCAAATTTGAATCGAATCAGTGCAGTACTTTCAGGATAGCGTAGTCTACAATTTAAGACGAGTACTCGACATACGTTGCATTGCAACTCAAAGAAAGTGTTTGTGTACAGCTGTCCATGTGAGAAGCATGGATTTTCCAAATTTAGTCCACACAATTGTAGCGATTGTCCCTGTGCTTTGTTGATGGTCATTGCAAATGCGAGTCGTACCGGAAACTGCAAACGTCTGAATTCGAATGGCATAGGACTGAAGCATTATTATACCTATATGTTAAGATTGGTTCTCGTCTGTACCTATACTAAATTTGAATCGAATCAGTGCAGTACTTTTCAGGATAGCTAGCGGCCATTTTGTTTTAAGACGGCGGACTGTAGCTTTATTATACCTATATGTTAATATTGGTTCTTTTCTGGACCTATACCGAATTTGAATCGAATAAGTGCAGTACTTTTCACGATAGCTAGCAGCCATTTTGTTTGAAACCGGTAAACTGAAGATTTATTATACCTATATGTTAAGATTGGTTCCCGTCTATTCTTATATCAAATTTTAATCGAATCAGTGCAGTACTTTTCAAGATAGCTAGCGGCCATTTTGTTTCAAGATGGCGTACTAAAGCTTTATTATACCTATATGTTAAGGTTGGTTCCCGTCTATGTCTGTACCAAATTTGAATTGAATCAGTGCAGTACTTTTCAGGATAGCTAGCGGCCATTTTGTTTAAAGATGGCGGACTGAAGCTTTTTTATACCTATATGTTAAGACTGGTTCTCGCCTATATTTGTACCAAACTTGAATCGAATCAGTGCAGTACTTTTCAGGATAGCTAGCGGCCATTTTGTTTCAAGATGGCGGACTGAAGTTTTATTATACCTATATATTAAGATTAGTTCTCGTCTACGTCTATACTAAAATTGAATCGAATCAGTGCAGTATTTTTCAGGATAGCTTGCGGCCATTTTGTTTCAAGATGGCGGACTGCAGCTTTATTATACCTATATGTTAAGATTGGTTCCTGTCTATCTTTAATCTAAATTTGAATCGAATCAGTGCAGTACCTTTCAAGATAGCTAGCGGCCATTTTGTTTCAAGACGGCGGACTGAAGCTTTATTACATCTATATGTTAAGATTGGTTCTCGTCTATACCTACACCAAATTTGAATCGAATCAGTGCAGTATTTTTCAAAATAGCTCGCGGCCATTTTGTTTCAAGATGGCGGATTGGACTTGTGCTAAGTCGGAAACCTTCGCGGGCATACGCACAACAACTTAGCAAAGTTTCATCGCAATCGGATGAATGATATAGGAACGCATAAGGGACAAACAAACAAACAAACAAACAAACATAAATTTTTATATATATATACTAGCTATTACCCGCGACTTCGTTCGCGTGGTCTACAATTTAATGCGTTGCAACAAAAAGAAAGACAGTGCTTTTGGATACACAATATTTTTTGTTTTTCTCTTCGGGACGTACACGAATAAACCAGAAGGTTTTCCGATGCGTGAGCATGCCACATACAGCTGTCCATGTGAGAAGCATGGATTTTCCAAATTTAGTCCACACACTTGTAGCGATTGTCCCTGTGCTTTGTTGATGGTCATTGCAAATGCGCGTCGTACCGGAAATTGCAAACTTTTGAATTCGAATGACAGAGAACTGAAGCTTTATTATACCAAATTTGAATCAAATCAGTGCAGTACTTTTTAGGATAGCTGGCGGCCATTTTGTTTTAAGATGGCGGACTGAAGCTTTATTATACCTATATGTTAAGATTGGTTCCCATCTATGTTGCACCAAATTTGAATCGAATCAATGCAGTAATTTTCAAGATTGCTAGCGGCCATTTTATTTCAAGATGGCGGACTAAAGGTTTATTATACCTATATGCTAATATTTGTTCCCATCTATGTCTATACCAAATTTAAATCGAATCAGTGCAGTACTTTTCAAGATAGCTAGCTGAAATTTTGTTTCAAGTTGGCTTAGTGAATCTTTATTATGCCTATATGTTAAGATTGGTTCTCGTCTATTTCTATACCAAATTTGAATCGAATCAGAGCTGTACTTTTCAAGATAGCTAGCAGCCATTTTGTTTCAAGATGGCGGACTGAAGCTTTATTATGCCTATATGTTAAGATTGGTTCTCGTCTATGTCTATACCAAATTTGAATCGAATCAATGCAGTACTTTGCAAGATAGCTAGCGGCCATTTTGTTTCAAGATGGCGGATTGGACTTGTGAAGAAACCTTCCCGGGCGTGCACACAACAACTTTGCAAAGTTTCATCGCAATCGGATGAATGATATAGGAACGCATAATGGACAAACAAACAAACAAACATTAATTTTTATATATATATATATATATATATAGATATATATATATATATATATATATATATATATATATATATATATATATATACATATATATATATATATATATATCTATATATATATATATATATATATATATATATATATATATATATATATATATATATATATATATATATACATATATATATATATATATATATATATATATATATATATATATATATATATATATATATATATATATATATATATATCTATATATATATATATATATATATATATATATATATATATATATATATATATATATATATATATATATATATATATATATATATATATTTATATATATATGGATTCATCACGCCCATTTGTAAATCGCTACAGCCTAGACGGTTTATACGATTTATGTGCGAGAAAACTTGAAAAAACATGCGTTTTTGGGGCAAAATCAACTAAGAGTGTGGAGGCTTTGAAATTTTTAAGAAGAAGATCAACTGTCACTTTGACATTTGTCAGTGGACATGTCGCATTTTTAATTATAAATTACTTCAAAATGAAACTTTTGTGAGTAGTTTTGAAATATTTTACGCATATTGTGGAAATGAGGGGACGTTTTTATTATAATTATACATTTCAAATATGTGTATTTGAAAAGTAAATTTTTGACACTCCACTATGAAGTTGGTTTTAAAGCAAAACGTCAAATTGACAAGTTTTATAAAGTATAAAGAATATGGAGGCTTTGAAATTTTTAAGAACATCTACTGTCATTTTGACATTTGTCAGTGGACATGTCGCATTTTTAATTGTAAATTGCTTCAATATTAAATTTTTGTGAGTAGTTTTGAAATATTTTACGCATATTGTGGAAATGAGGGGACGTTTTTATTATAATTACACATTTCAAATACGTGTATTTAAAAAGTAAATTTTTGACGGTCCACAATAAATTTGGTTTCGAAACAAAACGTCAAATTAACAAGTTTATAATTTATACAGGTGAACTCAACCAAATTTGATCTCGATAATAATATACAGTAAAACCAAGCAAATTTTGTCTACGGCAAAGTTCAATTTAGAAAAACCAGATAACTCGAATTAGAATCATTTGGGCACTCCTAAATTTTCTATCGATAATTGTTTAATTGAAAGTGCTTCAAATCCAGTCGTATTTGGTATATTATGAAAGTTCTTTTAAAGGGTACGTGTGCAAAACTAAAACATTTTCGACCGGCAATAGTTTTAGTGAAAGTGCTTCAAAACATATTGTGTTTGATATGAAATGAAAGGTCACTTAACGGCCTTGCATGAAAAATTGAAATATTTTCGTTTGTCAATGTTTGATATCAAATGGAAGGTCTTTTGAAGGACTCGCGTGCAGCATTAAATTTTATTCGATCGACAATAGGGCACGCGTGTTAAATGAATTATTATTTTTTGATCGTCTTTTGTTTTAGTAATGGTGTTCAAAAGCTATCATATTTGATATTAAATGACATGCCTTTTGAAGAGTTCAAATATAAAATTGGTATTTTTTTTCCACCGCGAATTGTTTCAGTGAAAGTACTTCCAATCATATTTGATATAAAATGAAAGGTCTTTTGAAGAGCTCGCGTACAAAATTAAATACTTTTAGATCGGCAATTATTTTAGTGAAAGTGCTTCAAAACCTATTGTGTTTGTTATAAAATGAAAGGTCTTTTGAAGGACTCATTTACAAAATGTAATACTTTTCGTTAGTCAATTGTTTTAGTGAAAATATTTCAAAACCTATCGTTGTTTGTTTTCAAATGAAAGGTCTTTTAAAGAGCACGCATGTTAAATTAATTATTTTTTTTGATCGTCCATTGTTTTAGTAAAGGTGTTTCAAAACGTATCATATTTGGTATGAAATTACAGGCATTTGAAGGGCTCGATTATAAAATTGGTATTTTTTTCGACCGAGAATTGTTTCAGTGAAAGTACTTTAAAACCAATCATGTTTGATATAAAATGAAAGGTCTTTTGAAGAGCTTGCGTACAAAATTAAATACTTTCAGATCTTCAATTGTTTTCGTGAAAGTATTTTTAAAACTTATCGTGTTCGGTATCAAATGAAATGTCTTTTAAAGGGCACGTGAATTAAATAGATTTTTTTGAGCGGCAATTGTTTTAGTAATACAGATTTAAAACCTATTGTGTTTGGCATCAATTAATAGGTCTTTGCATGAATAAACGTACAGAATTGAAATGTTTTAGATTGGAATTAATTCAGTTTATATTTTGTCAATTGTCATACAGAAGTGAATCCTACTTCAGTGTCCGTGGAGCCTAGCGTGAGGCCTGGCAAAGCCAGGCCGACCGCTAGTCCTATATACTATTTTGATAAGTGAGGTATATATATGAGGTATATATGGATTCATCACGCCCATTTGTAAATCGCTACAGCTTAGACGGTTTATCCGATTTATTTCAAACTTTTTTTATTTGATAGAGGTCAATCATGGGGAGTGCCTTTTGATAGTCTTAGATTTTTCGTGCACATGATGTGCGAGAAAACTTTAAAAAACATGCGTTTTTGGGGCAAAATCAACTTAGAGTGTGGAGGCTTTGAAATTTTTAAGAAGAAGATCTACTGTCACGTTGACGTTTGTCAGTGGACATGTCGCATTTTTAATTATAAATTATTAAAATAATAAATGTTTTAGAGTACTTTTGAATTATTTTACATATATTGTGGGACTGAGTGGACGTTTTGATTATAATAACGAATTTTAAATATGTGTATTTATAAAGAAAAATTTTGATACTGCACTATGAAGTTGGTTTTAAAGCAAGACGTCAAATTGACAAGTTTTATAAAGTATAGACCACGGGCGTGTGACGTCATCAAAATGAGATGTGGTCCGTAACTGTCAAACGAGTGACTCATATATCAGCGTTAAATTTGTGATTTGCATTATATAAGTAGAATATATTTTTAACAAGTGTATGTGCATATAATTCCAAAAGTGACAAGTTTCTATTCTGTACATCATTTTTTGCATGACAAAGTGTGATTTATTTTATCAAGTGAAACGTAATTTGAAGATTGTGTCGCGAGTGCATACTTTTACAATTTTATAGTGTTTACATATTTAATATATAGAAAATAAATGTTAAAAAACAATTTTATATGTTTACTTCATAGTGTAAAGCCAAGTAATTACTATAATATACAATAGTGTTACTTTTATTGAAGTTTGAACAGTTCATTTTAGGTTACATTTAATTTTAATTCAATTCAGATAGTATCATAAACATTCGTTTTATCGATTCTTTGAAATTTCCACTACGATCGAAAACACAATAATAATTATAAATGAAAAAAATTAAATACTACAGTAAAATATTAAAAATTTCAACAAAATTAGTTGATTTGGAAAAAACATTTACCAATCAACCAAATTTGATCTCTATAATAATATACAGTAAAACCAAGCAAATTTTGTCTACGGCAAAGTTCAATTTATAAAAACCAGATAACTCGAATTAGAATCATTTGGGCACTACTAAATTTTCTATCGATAATTGTTAAATTGAAAGTGCTTCAAAACCAGTCGTATTTGGTATACTATGAAAGTTCTTTTCAAGGGTACGTGTGCAAAACTAAAATATTTTCGATCGGCAATAGTTTTAGTGAAAGTACTTTAAGGCCTATCGTGTTTGGTATCAAATGAAAGGTTATTTAAAGGGCTCGAGTACAAAATTGGTTTTTTTTTCATTGGTAACTGTTTTAGTGAGTGTGCATCAAAACCCATCGTGTTTGGTATAATATAAAAGGTCTTTTAAAGGGCTCACTTGCAGAATTGGAATCGTTTCGTTCGGTAATTGTTTTAGTGAAAATGCTTCAAAACCTATCGTATTTGTTATCAAATGAAAGGTTTTTTGAAGGACTCGCGTGAAAAATTGATTCTTTTCGATCGTCAGTTGTTTTATTGAAAGTGTTTCAAAACATAGGTGTTTGGTACCAAATAAAAGGTCTTCTGAAGGGCTCGCGTGAAAAATTGTTTTTTTTCGACGGGTAATTGTTTTAGGAAAAGTGCATCAAAACTAATTCTGTATTAGGCATTAAATGATTGAGAATACATGTTTTAAACAGTTTTCAACTGATTTCATGCTCATATAAAAATTTGAAGACAAAATGTCAGTTAATTTTTAAAAGTATATAGTGAAACAAAGCATAATTTGTCCGCAGTAATAATATACAGTAAAAAAAAAATTACCGCAGAATTCTACAATGCATACAAAGCTAACTCGAAAAAACGATGTCAGGAATAATATTCCAGCGATTTCCAACAGTTTTTCAAAAAAGTTTAAAGAAAATTTTCAATTTATTTCATGTATATATAAAATATAAATGTGGAATGTCATCAGAAATGACGTCCGAAAGATTTTTAATATATAGCAAAATGTAGTCGGAAATAAAACATGGTAGGTGTCATTTTAAAGAGCTTTAGAATAAGTTTCAGATGAAATTAAAAAAGTTGAAATTTTACGGTAGGCAATTGTTTCAAATTTAAAGT
Organism: Pterostichus madidus; assembly: GCA_911728475.2. Classification (NCBI taxonomy): domain Eukaryota; kingdom Metazoa; phylum Arthropoda; class Insecta; order Coleoptera; family Carabidae; genus Pterostichus; species Pterostichus madidus. The sequence continues at coordinate 30,497,071 of OU452304.1, read as the reverse complement.
ATTCCAAATCATACCTTATTTGGTATCGTTTGTAAGGTCTTTAGAAGAACTTTCAGATGAAATAAAAAATATATATATATATTACGACCGTCAATTATTTTAAACATAAAGTATTCCGAATCATACCGTGTTTAGTGCTATATGAATGGGATTTAGAAGAACTTTCAGATAAAATTAAAAAAGTTGAAATTTTACGATCCTCAATTGTTTCAAACATAAATTATTCCGAATCATACCGTCTTTGGTGTCATATTGAAGGGCGTTAAAAGAATATTCAGATGGAATAAAAAAAGTTAAAATTTTACGATAGGCATTTGTTTCAAACTTAAAGTATTCCGAAAATTTACATATTTGGTGTCATATGAAATGGCTTTAGAAGAACTTTCAGATGAAATAAAAAGAGTTGAAATTTTATAATAGTTAATTGTTTCTAACATAAAGTATTCTGAATCATACTGTGTAGGGTGTCATATGAAAGGGCTTTAGAAGAACTTTCAGATGAAATAAAAAAAAGTTAGTTTAGAAAAATGTTTTCGGAAATAAAACACATATTTTATTTAAATTTTACGACAGTCAACTGTTTTAAACTTAAAGTGTTCCGAATCATATCGTGTTTGATATCATATGAAAGGGCTTTAAAAGAACTTTTAGACGAAATAAAAAAAATAAACATTGCGACCGTCAATTGCTCTAAATTTTAATTCGGAATAATGCCGTGTTTAATGTCATATGAAAGAGTTTTGAAAGAACTTACGATGTCAATTGTTTCAAATTTAAAGTTTCGCGAATCCTACCGCGTTTGGTGTCAAATAGAAGGTCTTTTAAAGGGCTCGCATGCAAAATTGACTTTTTCGATCAGCAATTGTTTTAGTGAAAGGCTTCAAAACATATTGTGTTTGGTATGAAATGAAAGGTCTCTTAACGGAGTTGAATGAAAAATTGAAATATTTTCGTTTTTCAATTGTTTTAGTGAAAGTACATCAAAACCTATCGTGTTTGCTATCAAATGAAAGGTCTTTTGAAGGGCTTGCGTACAAAACTTAATACATTTCAATCGTCAATTGCTTTACTAAAAGTGTTTCAAATTCCATCGTGTTTGGTTTCAAATGAAATGTATTTTATAGGGCACGCGTGTTAAACGAATTATTATTTTATGATCGTCTATTGTTTTAGTAATGGTGTTCAAATGCTATCATATTTGAAATTAAATGAAGGGTTCAAATATAAAATTGGTATTTTTATCGACCGAGAATTGTTTTAGTGAAAATGTTTCAAAAATAATCATGTTTGATATAAAATTAAAGGTCTTTTGAAGAACTCGCGTACAAAATTAAATACTTTTAGATCGGCAATTGTTTTAGTGAAAGTAATTCAAAACCTATCGTGTTTGGTATCAAATGAAAGGTCTTTTGAAGGGCTTCCAAAATTTATTCATTTTCGATCGTCAATTGTTTTAGTGAAAGTACTTCAAAACCTATTGTGTTTGATATCAAATGAAAGGTCTTATGAAGGACTCGCTTACAAAATGTAATACTTTTCGATAGTCAATTGTTTTAGTGATATTATTTTGATAAGCGGTATATATATATATATATATATATATATATATATATATATATATATATATATATATATATTTATATGGATTCATCACGCCCATTTGTAAATCGCTACAGCCTAGACGGTTTATCCGATTTATTTCAAACTTTTTTTATTTGATAGAGGTTAATCACGTGGAGTGCCTTTTGATAGTCTCAGATTTTTCGTGCACATGATGTGCGAGAAAACTTTAAAAAACATGCGTTTTTGGGTCAAAATCAACTAAGAGTGTGGAGGCTTTGAAATTTTTAGGAAGAACATCTAATGTCATTTTGACGTCTGTCAGTGGACATGTCGCATTTTTAATTATAAATTACTTAAAAATTAAACTTTTGTGAGTAGTTTTGAAATACTTTACGCATATTGTGGAAATGAGGGGACGTTTTTATTATAATTATACATTTCAAATATGTGTATTTGAAAAGTAAATTTTTGACACTCCACTATGAAGTTGGTTTTAAAGCAAAACGTCAAATTGACAAGTTTTATAAAGTATAAAGAATATGGAGGCTTTGAAATTTTTAAGAACATCTACTGTCATTTTGACATTTGTCAGTGGACATGTCGCATTTTTAATTATAAATTACTTGAATATTAAATTTTTGTGATTAGTTTTGAAATACTTTACGCATATTGTGAAAATGAGGAGACGTTTTTATTATAATTACACATTTCCAATACGTGTATTTAAAAAGTAAATTTTTGACGGTCCACAATAAATTTGGTTTCGAAACAAAACGTCAAATTAACAAGTTTTAAAATTTATACAGGTGAACTCAACCAAATTTGAGCTCGATAATAATATACAGTAAAACCAAGCAAATTTTGTCTACGGCAAAGTTCAATTTAAAAAACCAGATAACTCGAATTAGAATCATTTGGGCACTCCTAAATTTTCTATCGATAATTGTTTATTGAAAGTGCTTCAAATCCAGTCGTATTTGGTATATTATGAAAGTTGTTTTAAAGGGTACGTGTGCAAAACTAAAACATGTTCGACCGGCAATAGTTTTAGTGAAAGTGCTTCAAAACATATTGTGTTTGATATGAAATGAAAGGTCTCTTAACGGACTTGCATGAAAAATTGAAATATTTTCGTTTGTCAATGTTTGATATCAAATGGAAGGTCTTTTGAAGGACTCACTTACAAAATGTAATACTTTTCGTTAGTCAATTGTTTTAGTGAAAATATTTCAAAACCTATCGTTGTTTGTTTTTAAATTAAAGGTCTTTTAAAGAACACGCATGTTAAATTAATTTATTTTTTTTGATCGTCCATTGTTTTAGTAAAGGTGTTTCAAAACGTATCATATTTGGTATGAAATTATAGGCCTTTGAAGGGCCAGAATATGAAATTGGTATTTTTTCGACCGAGAATTGTATTAGTGAAAGTGCTTTAAAACCAATCAAGTTTGTTATAAAATGAAAGGTCTTTTGAAGAGCTCGCGTACAAAATTAAATACTTTCAGATCTTCAATTGTTTTCGTGAAAGTATTTTAAAACTTATCGTGTTTGGTATCAAATGAAATGTCATTCAAAGGGCACGCGAATTAAATTGATTTTTTTGAGCGGCAATTGTTTTAGTGATACAGATTTAAAACATATTGTGTTTGGCATCAATTAATAGGTCTTTGCATGAATAAACGTACAGAATTAAAATGTTTTAGATTGAAATTAATTCAGTTTATATTTTGTCAATTGTCATACAGAAGTGAACCCTACTTCAGTGTCCGTGGAGCCTAGCGTGAGGCCTGGCAAAGCCAGGCCGACAGCTAGTACTGATACTGAAAAGACAAAGAAAGAAGACTATGTCACATTTTGCGTTCTTCTATGTGATGTGCTTTTACAGTAATTCCTGTTAAAATTGTAATTGTATATACATTTTGATAACTATCACAAAAATTAATTAACCGTGTGGCAGTATATTGTTGGTAGGTACATATGCACAAAAATATAAAATAAATACGAAACGTACATAAGGAAAAAGCAATTCTATACTAAGGTACCTGATGGCTACATTTACAATTATTAGCTATTTAAAATAGTAACAGTTTTTTTTCATTTTAAATCAGAACATCCTAAATCTCAAATTATTAATTTTGCAACTAATATTAAAAATAGAGCTATTCTACTTTCATCAAAAGAATTTTTAAATGAGTCAATAAATAAAGTTAAAAATATTTTAATTTTAAATTACACTTAATTAATAAAATCATTTACAACCAATCTTATAATAATAATAAAAATAGTACTAAATCTCCTAATATTAATAAAGTTTATTTTTGTTTACCATATATTCCAAATTTATCAAATAATCTAAAAAAGCTTTTACAATCAAGAACCTGTTTTGAGGTTTCATATAAGAATGGTAAAACTATTAATTTTTTGTACAGCAGATTGAAAGATCTAGTTGAAAATGTATATAGATCAAATTTTTATTTTTAGAAATGCTTCATATTCAAAATGACAAAAATAATATAAATAACAGATCTGACATACAAGATTTAAATGCTGTATACACTCATATTTTAGAATTATTTAAGGAATTTCGATAGTTTTTTACTATTTTTGTTTTTTGAATGCGTTTTTTGTTTTTTTTTTTAAATTAGTGTAGCAATTTTGTTTAATTTTTTTAATTTTTTTTATATTTTGTCGACGTTTCGACTGCCTCTGCAAGTCTTCATCAGGACACTAATAAAAATTAACAATAATAATACAAAATATAAAATATAAATACTTACAAATAAATATAAATCTAAAACAATATTTACAAATAAATCATTAACAATGATAAGAAAAAAAAAAAAAAAATATATATATATATATATATACAGGGTGGTCCATTTAAAGTGTTATCAGGAAATATCTCGGAAACTATAAATTTTACGCAAAAATGACCTAGACGAAAAACAATCGTACAAAAGGGGGCCATAATAACTAAATATTAGTTTTGTCCTACATGGCGCTGTTGTCGCTAAATCATGGTCAACTCAATTTTTTTAAATAAAAACCCCTATTTTTTATTATAGAATCAGATTCCTCGTTAAAAGAAAAGAAGAATTTATTTAGTTCACTTTTTCGTCAGCATGATAGATGACGCTGTAATCGCAAAAAATGATGTTGCTTTCGGACGTTCCTGTATTAGAGCTTATGCTTAATTTAATTAAAATCTAAAATAAAATGCAATTTAAATTTACACCATATGATTTTAGACAGAATGTAAACAATCAGATGAACCATATTTTATAAAAATGGCAATTGAATGTAATGAGACTATTTGTGATTTTAGATGTGCGTGTTAGTGGATGCGCTTGCACACACACAAACAAACTCACACGCACACAAACTCAAATAATACACACACACAGCCGCGCGCATAAGCTCTAATAGGATGCGGGCACTCACGTGATATTGTGACGTAAAAACAGCTGTCCCGTGAAAGAACACTGCGCCACCTACAAAAATGAACTATTTTTTGGGACGAGATTTGAAAAGAATCGGGTATATATATATATATATATATAATAAAGCTTTAGTCTACCATCTTGAAACAAAATGGCCGCTAGCTATTCTGAAAACTACTGCACTGATTGGATTCAAATTTGGTACAGACATAGACGGGAACCAATCTTAACATATTAGTATAATAAAGCTTCAGTCTACCATCTTGAAACAAAATGGCCGCTAGCTATTCTGAAAATTACTGCACTGATTGGATTCAAATTTGGTATAGACATAGACGGGAACCAATCTTAACATATTAGTATAATAAAGCTTCAGTCTATAATCTTGAAACAAAATGGCCGCTAGCTATTCTGAAAACTACTGCACTGATTGGATTCAAATTTGGTATAGACATAGACGGGAACCAATCTTAACATATTGGTATAATAAAGCTTCAGTCCGCCATCTTGAAACAATATGGCCGATTTAAATTTGGTATAGGTACAGACGAGAACTAATCTTAACATATAGGTATAACAAATGCCTATGCCATTCGAATTCAGACGTTTGCAGTTTCCGGTACGACTCGCATTTGCAATGACCATCAACAAAGCACTGGGACAGTCGCTACAAGTGTGTGGACTAAACTTGGAAAATCCATGCTTCTCACATGGACAGCTGAACACAAACACTTTCTTTGAGTTGCAATGAAACGCATGCGGGGTACTCGCATTAAATTGTAGACCACGCGAACGAAGTCGCGGGTAATAGCTATTAATAAATAAAATAAATATAAATAAGCTAAAACAAATACGTAATTGTTCTCTTATGAAGTTACAAAATGCAGCATAAATCTTTCATCCATTTTTCGTTAACATTATCAGGTATTTACACGTACACATCAATGGAATAAGAACCAACAAAATATATATATATATATATATATATATATATATATATATATATATATATAAATTAATGTTTGTTTGTTTGTCCCGTATGCGTTCCTATACCATTCATCCGATTGCGATGAAACTTTGCTAAGTTGTTGCGTGCACGCCTGTGAAGATTTCTGACTTAGCACAAGTCCAATCCGCCATCTTGAAACAAAATGGCCGCTAGCTATCTTGAAAAGTACTGCACTGATTCGATTCAAATTTGGTATAGACATAGACGGAAACCAATATTAACATATGGGTATAATAAATCTTCAGTCCGCCATCTTGAAACAAAATGGCCATTAGCTATCCTGAAAAGTACTGCACTGATTCAATTCAAATTTGGTACACACATAGACGGGAACCAATCTTAACATATAGGTATAATAAAACTTCAGTCCGCCATCTTAAAACAAAATGGCCGCTAGCTATCCTGAAAATTACTGCACTGATTCGATTGTAATTTGGTACAGACATAGACGGAAACCAATCTTAACATATAGGTATAATAAAGCTTCAGTCCGCCATCTTGAAACAAAATAGCCACTATCTAACCTGAAAATTACTGCACTGATTCGATTCAAATTTGGTATAGATATAGACGGGAAGCAATATTAACATATTGGTATAATAAATCTTCAGTCTTGAAATAAAATGACCGCTAGCTATCCTGAAAATTACTGCACTGATTCGATTCTAATTTGGTACAAACATAGACGGGAACCAATCTTAATATGTAGGTATAATAAAACTTCACTCCACCATCTTAAAACAAAATGGCCGCTAGCTAACATGAAAAGTACTGCACTGATACGATTCAAATTTGGTATAAGAATAGAGGGCAACCAATCTTAACATATAGATATAATAAAGCAGTAGTCCGCCGTCTTGAAACAAAATGGCCGCTAGCTATCCTGACAAGTACTACACTGATTCGATTTGGCATAAGCATAGACGGGAACCAATATTAACATATAGGTATAAAAAAGCTTCAGTCCGCCATCTTGAAACAAAATGGCCGCTATATATCCTGAAAATTGCTGCACTGATTCGATTCAAATTTGGTGTAGACATAGACGGGAACCAATATTAACATATTGGTATAATAAAGTTCAGTTTTGAATCTAAATGGCCACTATCTATCCTGAAAAATATTTCGCTGATTCGATTCTAATTTGGTACAAACATAGACGGGAACCAATCTTAATATATAGATATAATAAAACTTCAGTCCACCATCTTAAAACAAAATGGCCGCTACCTATCCTGAAAAGTGCTGCACTGATTCGATTAAAATTTGGTATAAGCATAGAGGGAAACCAGTCTTAACATATAGGTATAACAAAGTTTTATTTAGCGGTCTTGAAACAAAATGGCCGCTAGCTATATTAAAAAATACTGCACTGCTTCAATTCAAATTTGGTATAAGCATAGACGGGAACAATCTTAACATATAGGTATAATAAAGCTGTAGTTCGCCGTCTTGAAACAAAATGGCCGCTTGCTATCCTGAAAAGTACTACACTGATTCGATTCAAATTTGGTATAAGCATAGACGAGAACCAATCTGAACATATAGGTATAATATAGCTTCAGTTCTCTGCCATTCGAATTCAAAAGTTTGCAATTTCCGGTACGACGCGCATTTGCAATGACCATCAACAAAGCACAGGGACAACGCTACAAGTGTGTGGACTAAATTTGGAAAATCCATGCTTCTCACATGGACAGCTTTATGTGGCATGCTCACGCATCGGAAAACCTTCTGGTTTATTCGTGTACGTCCCGAAGAGAAAAACAAAAAATATTGTGTATCCAAAAGCACTCTTTCTTTTTGTTGCAACGCATTAAATTGTAGACCACGCAAACGAAGTCGCGGGTAATAGCTAGTATATATATATAAAAATTTATGTTTGTTTGTTTGTTTGTTTGTTTGTCCCTTATGCGTTCCTATATCATTCATCCGATTGCAATAAGTTGATGCTAAGTTGATGTGTGCCCGCCCGCGAAGGTTTCTGACTTAGCAAAAGTGCAATCCACCATCTTGAAACAAAATGGCCGCTAGCTATCTTGCAAAGTACTGCACTGATGCGATTCAAATTTGGTATATACATAGATAAAAACGAATCTTAACATATAGGTATAATAAAGCTTCAGTCCGCCATCTTGAAACCAAATGGCTGCTAGCTATCTTGAAAAGTATTGCACTGATTCGATTCAAATTTGGTATAGATATAGACGGGAACCAATCTTAATATATAGGTATAAAAAAGCTTTATTCCGCCATCTTGAAACGAAATGGCCGCTAGCTATACTGAAAAGTACTACACTGATTCGATTCAAATTTGGTATAGGTATAGACGATAACCAATCTTAACATATAGGTTTAATAAAGCCTTAGTCTGCCATCTTGAAATAAAATGGCCGCTCTTGAAAAGTACTGCACTGATTCGATTCAAATTTAATATAAGCATAGACGGGAAACAAACTTATCATATAGGTGTAATAAAGTTTCAGTCCACCATTTTGAAACAAAAAGGCCGCTAGCTATCCTGAAAAGTACTGTACTTAGTCGATTCAAATTTGATATAGGTACAGACGAGAACCAATCTTAACATATAGGTATAATAAAGCTTCAGTCTTATGCCATTCTAATTCAGACGTTTGCAGTTTCCGGTACGACTCGCATTTGCAATGACCATCAACAAAGAACAGGGATATTCGCTATAATTGTGTGGACTAAATTTGGAAAATCCATGTTTCTGATATGGACAGCTGTACATAAACACTTTCTGTGAGTTGCAATGCAACGCATGCCGGGTAGTCGCATTAAATTGTAGATCACGCGAACGAAGTCGCGGGTAATAGCTAGTATATATATATATATATATATATATATATATATATATATATATATATATATATATATATATATATATATATATATATATATATATATATATATATATATATGCAAATTGTGCAAATTGTTTATGATTGACAGCCCTAAAAAGTTGGATAGGAAGATTGGCGAAACCCAACATGGCGGATCCAATATGGCTGCTAAAACCTCAAAATATTCGAAGAAAAAAACAAATAAATTTTTTGTCACTTAACTTGATTATATTAGCCTCAAATATTGAGTTCCAATCACTTATTACATATATAGGTTTTTATGAATCCAAAATGGCGGCTCCGTTTAACCTCAAAATGTAATAAAATCTGTAAAAAACGGTGAAATTTAGTTAGTTATAAATAAAATATGCCGAAGTCAAAATGGCGTCAAACAATGCCATATTTTATATTGTTATTGTACCTGTCCTGTAATTGGATATTTGTCTGTTGGGCAGTTAAATAAATAAATAAATATATCAAGGAAAAAACCACTGTCAAATGAACTCGCATAACTCATTTAGTTGAAATTCTTGAGCGAAACGTGTTATCTCGTGGTTTTGTGTATTATGAAAACGATTCCGCGCTCAGAATTGGTCAGAATCAGATTTTTTTTTCTTTGTCTGAAATAGAGAACTTTTCACTTTTGCGACTACTTACATAATCCGCTTCAATAAATATGAATACAAAATTTATTGTAATAAAATATTCGATGACGATGTGGTTTTCCTTTCTGACTATTAGAGATATAGAATTGCCAAAAACAGTAAAAATCTTGTAAAGCTCTTAAAAAAAATTGTTTGGTCTGAAAATACCTTTTCTGTACTCACTGTAGCATTTTTTCCTAATTAAAAATTAATTATTAGTATAAAAAATTTTATATATTTCATAATTGCAAGTCATAAAATATATTAGGATAATCTTTTATTTTTTAATATTTCCATTTATTATAACTATTTTAAATCTAACATTGTATGTTCAATATTTATGTGACAGCCATATCACATTCTTCTGAAAAAGTTCGGCAAATTAGATGTTGTAATCCCTTCAGTAAAGAAGGGCATAAGGGAAAAGATTTGCGCCGGGTTTCAAACTAAGAAAAAAGAGAAAAAAGGAAAAAATTAAAAAATCTGATTCTGACCAATTCTGAATGCACAAAACCACGAGATAACACGTTTCGCTTAAGAATTTAAAGTAAATGGGTCGTGCGACTTCATTTGACAGTGGTTTTTTTCCTTATATATGGTATTAATTGACTCCGCTATATTTTATTTATGAAGTTTGACGTCATGATACAAAAAAGCAAACATTTAATGATCTATGGACCATCAATATACTCTTTCGGAACTGTTTCCAACTAAATTTCACTGTTTATTAACGATTTTTTACATTTTGCGGTTAATTGGGTCCGCCATTTCTGAGGCCAATATAAGGTTAAGTGTCAAAAACTCCAGTCAAAGTCTTAATTTTTTTCATTTTTCGACGATTTTGAGGTGGGGATCTAATTAAAATATTAATATTCTAATAAGCTTTGTAATCGTCAATTACATCCGCTACGTTATGTTATATTAAATCTAAAGAACTACTTTGTCTCAGGATTCATAATTTGAAGTCGTCATTCAGGATGTTTTAAGGTTGTCATGAAATAAAATAACCAAATGAGAGTCAATTTTATTTATTTAATTTCAAAAATCTTAATGAAACTCCTATTATTGAAATCTGTGTGCAGTTTGTGAAAACAATCGAATGAAAAAATTGAAGTATAGAAAATGGAAAAATCTTTTCATTACGAATTGGGAAATTCTATTACAAAACCCATCGCTAAACTTGCTAGAAATTTGATTATACAATATTTTAAACGTGAATAAAATTTTATTCAATCAAACAGTAGCAGTGAAATTTTTTAAGTAGATTTTATTCAATAATCTTATTTATATTCAGTTTTGATCACTTCATAATTTTAGGAGTTGGAATTAATGATTTATTTGTTCCGAAACACAAGAGAACATTTAAAAATTTCAAAGACAGTGAAGCTTAAATGACGTTAAGCAAACTTTCAATGAAATGGTGTGTTGGGAATGTTCATTTTACTTTATAGCGCCGCAATAAATATTATTATATGTTCTACTGTTTTCAAAACACTCAAGTTACGGGCATCAGTTAAATTGCAGCACAATGGAAGCATAACAGAAGGAAAATTTATATATTCCAATGAGAATATGAATTAAATACTACTCAGGAAGAAAGTGAAATACTGAATATTTAAGAGTTAGGTTTATTTTTATTATATTATTCATGATTATCTTTTTCCTTTATCTCACCTCCTGCTCTGTAGTTCATTTATATATGTGATAATGTTTGTTTAATAGATTAATAGAGATTTTTTTCTCAAATATACTTTTTTCAAACTGGGTTCTAAAATTAGAAATTCCTATAATATTTTAAAAATTAATTAAGTTCCTTTCTATTTGAATTTATAATATCTGAATATCATTCACAAAATTAAAGGAAAATATATCACAATTATTGAAATATGAAAGAAAAAGAATGCCAAAATGTTAAAATAAATTTTCTTTTAATGCATAGATTAGGAACTTGTACTGCAATTTTATTATGAAATTTTCATCTACTTTAGATACACATACTGCATAAACAAACATAATGTATAATGTGCGAGTATATTATCATACCATAATCAGTATTGGGTACGTTACGAATTATATATCATGCGTAATTTTTCACACATACGAGAATAGAACCGGAAGTCTCTAGAAACGAATATAATCAATAATGAGATATAAATGCATCAAAAAACAAAAGTACTTGAACAGCGGTTGTTAAAAGCTTAGGACTACTTTTGGAGATGAAGCAAGTTATGTTAGATCAGTGCTTGTATAGTTGGTATAATGAACTCAAGCTTGATTGAGTTTCCCATGATGATAAATTACTATAAGATCGGCCAATTTCATCAGTTACTGATGAAAACATAGCTTTTGTTGCTATGTAATATGTTTGAAAAACACAAATGAGTCACCTTCAAAATTATATGAGCTACTTTGTAATTTCCGCTATTAATAAAATTTCACATGATCATATGAGATTTAGAAAAAATTGTTGTCGATGGATAACAAATAATTATTTAACTATTGTTCAAAAGCAATTTCGTGTAAAATGGTGACAGAAAATCACTGAAATGTATACTACCTAGAACTCACATATTCTATCTATATAGATACATTGTAATAATGGCCTACTTAAAAGTAAAGCTTCCGGTATTAACAAATATTTTCGTCAATCCGAACCTGACTGATTTAGTATTATACAAATATGTACGCTTTATTTTTTCTATTTTATTTAAAATTTGCACCATGGTATGTATCGATTCCTCCCAGCTTCAGTCATCTAATGGACCCCATGAGCGAATTAAGATTGATCGGATTGACGGTAAAAAATGAATTTTAATTTATTACAAAATTAAACATTGTTACAAAATATAAACACATTAATAACCAACACATCTTGATCAACACTGAATCGACCATCTCTGGAAACATTTACATTGCGAGCAAAGGTTCCAAGAGTACTCAATAGACCTCTTTAAATCTCTCTTTCAATATATGTCCATACCTCGACAACAAATTACGTCAGTGTTGTCCAAAGTTTCGATAACTTTGTACCCCTTCCATAATTTTCGTAATCGCATATACTTTAATGACAATCAACATATATGTATTATTCCTCTTTTACTACATACACATTAATATTTGAGTTTAATTAAATAATTTTCAAATAATAATAGTAAACGAAAAATGAAATTAATTCATAGTAATATTAAAATAAAATAAATGAAGTTATATCATTATAAATAATTATTGAAAACGATGATATTTTTTATGTTGTGATAATAGTTCATCAAATTTTGATTCCAGGTTGTTAATTTTAATCTGAGATACGATTCCACATGTTCCTTTTTCATTTAATGTCTACAAATGCCAAAAAAGCTACTTAACAAAGATATGAAGTTGGAAGGGCAAAATATATTTCAAGACTAAGATTAAGGCGGGATACACATTTTGCGTTTTCAACCAGAACGATGTTTATTTTTCAAGACTATATTCTTTGTGTTAAACCTTTGGCATCAATATTGAACTTACATCTTATCTATTCATTATTTTTGTTTCATTCTGGAAAATAGTTGTAATATTGTACTGGATGGACGTCAACTTAAGCGTAGTAGTACTTTAAAAAACGTAGATATGCATATTAACGAAGATTTAAATTTCAGAATACACTTAAGAAACTAACAACAGCCAGACTCACACTTTGTCATTTGTATCTGTTTCATGATGTACTTTCTTTGCAGATTAAACTACGTCTTGTTAATTCCCTAGTGTTACAGCTATTTGATTACTGTGCTTGTGTTTACGTGCCTAATCTATTTCAAGCTGATAAGTAAAAAATAATCCTTTTACTAAATTCATGTTTGGGATTGAATATGGTGTACGCAAATACGATCATATTTCTAGATTTCGCACGTTCGCTAATATGAATTACATTGATGTTAAAATAGTGTATCTTTGTCTTACATACACTATTAAATCAACTGGAGTGCCACCATACCTAAATAATACACTTACGAGTATTTTTAAGCAGTATAATTACACATTACGTGAAAAAGATTCCACAACCTTGCTTCACGCCAACTTCTATACATTAACTCTTACCGCAGCCTCATTACCTTCATACAATGCAAGAATCGCTCCCAACAAATTATAACGAACATCTGTCAATTGTACTGAGACGATGAAATAAGACGAACTCATTCGTGGAAAAATAAATATATTGAAACATAACATGAAATAGTAAAAATGACAAAAGTATTTACAAATGAATATTAATGTTACTAATAAAATTAATGATGATGGCAAGCAACAACGTATGAAACAAAATATTATTGCTAGAGTTACTAAATTACAAACAGGTCACAGTAAGACTTCATCCTGCACGCTAAAGAGACTACTTGTCTAGGCCAAAGTTAAACTACCACTAACTAAATGTTGTTCTTGCCATGGTACTTGTTGGCAAGGGGTAAGAGGGTAATATCGTTGCTTTAAAGCCCTTAAAGCTATAAAAAACGGAAATTGTATAGTCTCGCCCTCACTCTCTCGTCAAATGTTGAAGTATCTGGTTGGTACTAAGAAGCTTCTCGAATTGCAAGCTGTTGTTGTTGTAAGCACATGTAAGTTGATTTTTGTTTATTGTTAAATTATGCGATTGTCAAGTAAATATTGGTTGCGTTGTAAAGGATCTAAATTGAGTTGTTTGTATATTAGTTTTAGCGTATTTTGATTATATAGAGTCACGGATTTAAAGGTAGATTATTTTATATTATATAACTTTCATTTCTATGCGTTTTTATTTTATTAAAGTTTATATAATTTTGTTATAGTGGAATTCGTGTTGTTGTTTTATTATTGACCATGCAGTAAGTTCCCATCGTTTGTAGATGCGTTATTATTCAATTGTTTAAATAATATTCAGTTCCATTTCCAATTAAATACTCGTAGCAAGTCGAGTCTAAATACTTCTTAGTCTAGAATTCTTGCAAATTTTAATCAAAACTCTTTTATTTCGAGATGTTATCATTTCAGGTCTCTCGGTATATTAATGCTACCAGTTATTTTTTTTTTATATTTCAGTTCAATGACCAATCAATACATTCGTAGATTCTACCATATTAAGACGTTTTACTATTTTAAACATTGATTTACCTTCAAGGTATAATTATCTCACGAATCTTTTGCATTATCGGTACACCGCGAGCCATAATTGTTGTATTAATATTTTTTAATAAACAGAAACAATAACAAAGGACTCTCATAGTAACTTGGCAACCATTATATTTTGTTTAAATCATAGCATTCTGTTTTAAAGAAAATTAATTATTAAACGTCCGAACATTTTGTTGCCAGACAATTTTCATGATTTTTTGTTGCAAATTAGACTATAAGTTATTCGTATTAATAAAAATATTTGTTTTCTTCAAAATAGTTTCATTATAGTCATATCTTTAGAAATATGTAACACTGATCCATTCTGAATATAACTATATTAATAGAATCAACTGTTTATAATAAAATGCTGACCGTCCGAACATATAGGCTGGTACCACGAGCTCTGTATTTGGGTGTTTTAAGAGCGCTGTTTTTGGGTGTTCTAAATATACGTACTACGAGCTCTGTTTTTGGCTGTTTTTGCATGTTTTAACTCAACTGTTTAGTAACGTGTTCTAAAACTGCCTAGAGTTGTTTTAAGCAGTGTTTTAAGATAAACCTGGCTGAAGTCTGTCATAAAAATTGTACGATTCGCCTAGTTCTTGAAGTAAATAGGCATTAAAAACGGGTAATTTTATTTTAGAAACGTAAGAATCCATTTATTTTGTTGGCTGCGAGAGTATTTATAGTAAAATACCGTTTTTCAAAAGAAAAAAACGAAAAATATAATAAATGTAGTAAAAATTATTTCGACTGAAATGCAATTTTGAAGATGAAAAAGATAAGTAAAATTTAAATTAAATATAATCGCCACTTATAGTAACTGTGCGCAGTCGCAAATCGCGTGATATTTTGGTTCTTAACAGCTGTCATATGACACAACACATAACCACAATTCTGTTTTATACTTCGATGTAATCTAAAATACATTAAATGCATAAGTATAATAATTTATTTTATTGTCTTCAGGTGATCTACACGACATTTCTCAAAAGTACGACAACAGAATTATAAGATATTTGTACCTATGTAGTGCTTATATCGCATATTCAAGTATTCATCAAATTGGACAATTTAGAAAAACCAGACAATAATTTTACAGTATAGCAGAATATCGAAAGAGATGATTATTATATTGTAACGAATTTAAAGCCAGACAAGTGCGTAGCAGCGTGACCTCACTTTTGTATAGAGCTCGCTCGCATGTCTGAGCGTGTGGTTTGACGGGATATTCTAGGACGTTCTGGAATATTCAAGAACTGTTCTACGGACGGGAGTATATAAGCCGAGGTCGAGTGGCTGAGGGCAGTTGACAGTAGACTTCGAACGCGTAATATAAATGTGGTAAAATAAATAACAGCTCAATTGTACGTAATATAAATAATAGTGTTAGTGACCGTTATATAAATAATATTAGTGTTTCAATATTTATTAGTAGTGTTTAAGATTTATTGTAGTGTTAATTAGTTTTAAATAAGTTTCTGTTATTTTTATATTCATTTATTAAATAAATACTTTTATTTTCGTTTAACATAAATAGTTGTGCGTTATTTTTGTACCTTAAACATTCTACAAACTTCCAGAAAGACGAAAAACGTTACAATATTTACAATACTTTTTGTAAAATCATGCACTTTTAAAATAAAAAAAAATCATTTTTCTGTTCCTATTTGCTTCATAAATTTTAATTAAACATAAGTGAATGTTGTTAATAACAAAGTTTTATTATTAATAAAATAAAATTTGTGTTGTACATATTTCTCGTTTAATTTTTTTGTTAAGTCCTACAAATTACAATTCTTCCTAGTTCTCGCATGTACCGAATCGTTTCAAACACATTCATAATATCCAGTCATGCCAGTTTTCTGTCACATCTTTTCTTTAATTTAGGAAGCAAATTCATTTCCTCGGACGTTCAATTTTCCGTTTTATTCTTTTCAGCTGGCCATTCTCTTTCTAAAATACAATAATAACATTATAATAATATATTAATGTATGTGCTTAGGTACAAAATATTAAAATTAAAATATGTTCGTGATAAATACTTATGTTTTAATTGTATAAACGCTTTAAACTGTTCATTCAAGGAGCAACTAGCATTCTGACATCTAAAAACCATAACCTCTCAAACAACTTTCATGTTGAATTGGAAACTGCTATCAAAAATATTAACGAAACGCGCATGCGTATTGCGCCTTTTACAACGTTGTCATATATATTTTCTTGTTTACATGGTTTTAGCTAAAACAGACTTAAAACAATGCTCGTGGTAAGCATTATTTTAAGAGTGTTTTAAGATGTCGTCATGGTTTTAACCACGAACTATTATATTGAAGGACAGGCGAGTCTTGCGGGTAAAGCATCCGCAGAAATGTTGTAGAAAGAGAGCGACAAAAAAGTGAGTGCGACAGGAAAAAGAGTCTGGCGAATGCATGGGTGCTTACGAGTCTATTCAGGTTTTTTTTACTTTTAGAACTAATTACGTTAAAAAATGTTATTTGCAATTATTTAAAATTAAATACACACTTTTCTTTAATCATATCAGGTTTAGCTTGACAAATATAAATACGTAAAACCATATATAAACCCATTTTTCTAGTAGTACATTTTTGCTATTTAACTACACCATGACAAGTTACACAAGTGTAAAATTGGCATAAATATTTTTATTTTAAAATACAAAATGGTAAAATTTATATAATGTAAATAGGACATTTTATTTAAAAAATAATAAAGAAAATAGATAGAACCGAATATTTAAATTTTTTTTTAATTAATATTTTTGTACTTATACAATATATTTTATAATTTTATAATAATAAAAACAGATCGAACTGAATATTTCAATTCTTTCTTAATTTAGATTTTTAGATCTTCCTGACACTGAGATTTGATATTATTTTGATTCTGTTTAAAATATTGCTTCAAGTGCATTAAAATAAATTCATGGACAAAAATAGATATTATTTCTTTCTTGTGATCTCTACTAGAGAAAGAGAATGCATAACTTTCAATTACAGAATACACTGTATCTTCATATACACGAGGGTTATCTATATATAATATTAATTTATCTTGAATATATTTGGATAATCTAAATATGTTTATATTTGGGTGGATTAAAAAGCCACGACTTTAACATTTGTTAATTCCGCTTCTTTTATGTGACATACATTTTCTTTGTTTACATGCAATATAATATATATATATATATATATATATATATATATATATATATATATATATATATATATATATATATATATATATCTGTTCATATTACTACTTTTTTCCAAATTTCCAACTGCTCTTTTGGAGCACGCAACAAAGATATTTTGTCATGATTTGAGTCATACCCGCTGGTACAATTGGGCGCAAAACACTTACGACCCATTACAAACTAATTGTTTATAACTATTTATCACCAAACAACACTAATGATTGAAAAAAGTAACCTGCGTTCATATGGCGTTGAGTAAATTCCAGCCTCTTTAAGCTATCTCTCTCTTTCAAAGTCATGCGCGCAAGTGACATAAAGCTGGACGTTTTCTAGCTGCGCTTATATACGAAGTTGGGTAGGGCTGGTTTTAACTAAAACATCCAAAAACAGTGTTTTAGTAACTTGCTCGTGGTACCAGCCATAGTTGTTAGGGCTCGTATACCGTGAGTTTATTTTAACGTGAAACATAGGATTTTTATATCCATGGTTACGAATTTGACAGCAATATATTAGAGTGTCCCTTTTAAAATGAAACATAGGGAATATATTTAACTGAACTTATTGGCTGGTACCACGAGCTCTGTTTTTGGGTGTTTTAAGAGCGTTGTTTTTGAGTGTTCTAAATATATGTACTACGAGCTCTGTTTTTGGCTGTTTTTGCATGTCTTAAGTCAACTGTTTAGTAACGTGTTCTAAAACTGCCTAGAGTTGTTTTAAGCAGTGTTTTAAGACAAACATGGCTGACGTCTATGATAAAAATTGATCGATTCGCCCAGTAATTGACGTAAATACGCATTGAAAATGAGAAATTTTATTTAAAGAACACAAGAATCCATTTATTGTGTTGGATTTGAGAGAATTTATACAAAAATACCGTTTTTCAGAAGAAACAGCGAAGAATATAATATAGTGAAAAATGATTTCTCGTGAAATGCAAGTTTTGGTGACACTGCGGTACTTCGTCAAAGAAATGAAGATGATAAAGATAAGTAAAATTTAAATTAAATGTACGCGCCAGTTATTCAGTACCTGCGCGCAGTCGCAAATCGCGTGACTTTCTGCTTCTTTACAGCTGTCATATGACACAATACCTAACCACAATTCTGTGTTTTGTAGTTCGGTGTAATTTAAATTACATTACATGTACAAATAGGTATGTATATTATAACAATGCATTTTATTGTCTTCAGGTGATCTACACGACATTTCTCAAAAGTACGACAGCAGAATTATAAGAAATGTGTACCTATATAGTTCTGGCATCGCATCTCCAGATATTCAACAAATTGTACAATTTAGTGAAAACCAGACAAGAATTTTACAGTATAGCAGACCACTACTCTTTATCGAATGTGATTATTGTCATAATTAATATACTTTTTGTTCATTCGTGCGCTTTTTATAATGAAAACTATCCGTTTTTTGGGATGGCTAGCACAGTGGTATGAAGTCGGCCTGTGGATCCTGAGGTCCCTGGTTCGATTCCCACAGGCGACAAATTTTCATAATTTGAAAAAAGCTATCCCTGTGGCTCCTCCACCACTAACATGTTTGGGGGCCGTGATTTGACGACTGGTAACCGCACTTCACGCGCAAAATATATCACTTACCGAGATCTGCTGTAGCAGAGTGCCACACCCAGTAATGGGTAGAAGGCGTGATGATATATTTATTTATTTTTATTTTATAAGTGAATATTGTTAATAACCAAGTTTTATTATTAATAAAATATAATTTACAAAAATATGTATTGTACACAATTTTCGTTTAATTTTTTAAGTGCTACAGTTTTCGCATGTACCAAATTATTTCAAACACATTCATTATTTCCAGCTATGTAGTTTTCTATTATACCTTTTCTTTAATTCGGTTATTCAGTCAGCAAATTAATTTCCTCGGACGTTCAATTATCCGTTTTAATCTTTATGGCTGCCATTCTCTTTCTAAAATACAATAATAACATATTAATGTATGTGATTAGGTGCAAAATATTAGAATCAAAATATGTTCCTGTTAAATACTTATGTTTTAATTGTGGAAGCGCCTTTTACAGTTCACCCAAGGAGCAATTAGTGTTCTTTCATGAGTTTAACGAAGTACCTACCTGACATCTAAAAATCATAACCTGTCAAACTGCTTTCATATTGAATTGGAAACTGTCAATAATATTCACGAAATGCGCATGCGTATTGCGTCTTTTACAACGTTGTCATATATATTTTCATGTTTACATGGTTTTAGCTAAAACAGACTTAAAACAATGCTCGTGGTAAGCATTATTTTAAGAGTGTTTTAAGATGTCGTCATGGTTTTAACTAAAACACCCAAAAACAGTGTTTTAGTAATATGCTCGTGGTACCAGCCATTATATTTAAAGATTATATGAAAGTAACAAATTACCAAATAAATAAACAGCAATTACAGTAAATTTTCAAAAATGCGTTCATTAATAGCTAAACAATGACTCATTCGGTTATAAAACTATTAAACAACATTAGCTATTTCGGTAATAGTTCCCTCGACGTTTTAAATTGTTCTAAATTTAGTAAATTTTTTGTGTATACTTTTGATTTAAAAAATCTCCCATAAAAAATAAAAACAAAGAGTGTCATATCAGGAGAGCTAGCAAGCTATTATACTTCTCCAGCGCGACCAATCCAACGACATGGAAATGGGCGATTTAAAAAAGTTCTGATATTTTGAGCATTGTGCGCAAGGGCGTCGTCATGTTAAAACCATGCGTTTTCAATATTTATAGCTGTAAGTACAAGTATCACTTTATTTTGTAGCAGATCCAATTAATGATTTACGACCACTTAACATTCTTCCCACTCTTTCTAAAATTCTGGAAAGAGTATATCACAATTGCTGTAATTTCACAGTATCATTGGTTGTAATCGATTCTGACGAATCCTTCATAAGTGTAAATAAGAGCGACTGTACTGACACGCAATTATTGAAATGTAAACATTTTTATCTTAAAAGTATAATTAAGGATAAAATTCTGCTAATTAACAATCAGTGGGACACAATAAGGTTATTAAAGCAACATGTGCTCCTATTATAAAATATTACCGAAACACTTATCGCAGCGCCATCGAATGATAATTTCAAAAAACCTATAACGAAGCGCTCGGAATATAACAGTAACCAAACTGTGAAATTACAGATACTGCCTAACTAAGTGAAAAATAGTTAAGTAAACATAAAAGTAAAAGCAAAAATTAATTAAACTACTCAACTAGAAGTATAAATGCAAAGTATAATAAAAACTAAATAAATTAAACTACAGGGTCCACTAGGGAAACGAGTATACAAAACAACGACGAGGTGACATTTAAACTAGTTTCTGGTATAAAGGAGAAAATTTCAGTTTTTAGTAACCTTGTCACTAAATCAAAAGTAACCAAATTGAAGATGGTATCTCGGCATATTAATCTATATGTCTTTAAACTACATCCTATTACTGATGTAGACATTATAAAAAACTGAAACTTTCCGAGAAAATGATGCTGAATAAGACAGGAATGAAGATGACCCCCAACAAGTATCAGGCAAAAGAGACCTAATGGCACCGTTATCGAAGAAACTCCGGATATTTACGAGATAAATAGGGAGAAGGAAGCATCACGGGATGAAAATTATGCCTTAATAGAGCGTACAGGTATTGAGGAAATTTTACAAGTAGTTAATGAAGGAAATGACGAAGTTGGGCAGATCAGCATTAAGTTTGAAAACAGTAAACAGTTCCAGATAAATAAAGAATAAAGGAAACTGCACGATATGAAGAATCCACAATAAAACAAGTCTACGAGAATGGGTAGAAGAAACAAAGTATGAGTGAACGGGATTTAAGATCTATCCGACATAAGTAGTACTATAAGAAGAAATTACAACCAAATTTTCTTGGCACGAATGACAACAAGAAGAATGAACGAGATGCGGGGTACAAACTTCAATTTTATTTTATTTTAGTATAAAATGAACGTATGATGATGATGGTGTTTATTTGAATTATTTTGCGGATGGTACAAGTGATAAGGTGTTTAATATTATTCTTCGTGTATATGTAATTTATTCAAAATTAGTAAATTCGGAGGTAAAAAAGGAATGTAACAAGAAAAGAATAATGATTAAGGCCTTAGGCCACCCTAGAGGCCGAAAAAATAGTCTTTTTTGGGAATTTTTTCAGAAATATTACGAAATAAATCGAGATTACAGAAATGGGACTTTATTATACATATCATTAACTGCATACAATATATTTTTTGAGGCAATTTATTTCAAAATGGCGGCGGTACAGCGTTTTTGCGACGACGCCTTTTTTTTCTATTCTCCACGGCCGGAATAACAGCTCCTGTAATTTAATGAATTATTATTAGGGCCTAAATTTTTTCGATTATATATAATATAAGCTAGAGAAGTACGTAGGATTTTTTCGATATATTGATTTTTGACAAAATGGCGCACTTCTAAAGTGGAAAGTGAGAAATTTGCCTAAAAAATCGTCAGATAATTGTTAATAACAAATGAACTATGCAATATATTAAAAAAATCCTACGTACTTCTACAGACAATGTATTTTCGAAGATATATTCCAAATTTCAAATCAATCGGTTGAAAATTGTCTGAGTTATGTTTCCGGCCAACTACAAAAATGTAGTTTTGAGATAAACGCGTTTAAAGTTTTGAGTAGTAAAAAATCATGAATAATTTTGCAATACCTTTAATCTGCGGCCTTGTACTAAAACTCGAAAACGGAGTACTTAAAGATTTTTCTCGGCCATAATCTTTTGGGACATCATTTTTGAGGCCTTAAGGGACCCTTTAAAACAAAAAAAAAATCGATTTTTCGAAAATTCTAGGGTGGCCTAAGGCCTTAAATTAAGGTTACACATTAAGTATATGTATATATAAATTTTGCCCCTTTACAGAAAGCAAATTGTTTGAGAAAAAAGAAATATGTAATAAATCAAAGTCAGCATATTCCTAGTGAATACAATTTGGTAATAAGGATATGTTGAAATAAGATTAGTTATTCATAATAATATTGTTTTATGTTATTCACAAAATAAATGCTGTTTTAGTACTTTTGTAGTTAAATATATAGTAGCATCAGGTCAGTTTCAAGTAGACAGTAAATGCGAGTAGTAGATGTAATATATGCATCAAGTAATAACAAGTAGAGTGTAGAAAAATTATAATACTTAGGCCCGTATTTATGAACGCTCCTTAGGATTTCCTTTACTTACGCTTAAGTATACCTTTAATAAAGATTTCTTAAGTACTTCTTAAGGGTACGGTTTCCTTAACTGAAATAATATTTTATAAACCTTACTTAACTTTATTAAAGGAAACCTTTATTAAGGTTCGATAAAAGTATCGTTAAAAAAAAACGTCATAAGAACAACCAATAAGAATTATGAATTGAGTTGCTATAGAAATTTACCTGTTTTTTAAACAATATCTGTCAAAATATTTTTATATATTATCGCTGTAATTATATTCCATAAATGGAAGATAGAAAAAGGAAACGAACATTATCTTTCAGTATATTAGAAAAAGAATATTTATAAGAATTAATTATAAAATATGAAAATATTATAGAAAATAAAAAAACAGATAATAGTACCCTTCAAGCTAAAAATAAAGCATGGATTGAAATTACCACCGAATTTAATTCTATTCCAGAACATCAAGCTGCAAGTACTCAAGAAATAGTAATAATATGTATATTATACAACAAATATATCGCATGAATTTATATTTAATTTTAGCGAACACAAAAACAACTTAGAAAATGGGACAATTTGTTATCAAAGCGCAAAGTATTTTGGCGAGTATATAATGTGTAATTGTGTCATAAAATGTAAAGCAATCGTAAGAACAAAGACGAAATTAACAAGCTAGATATAACAAATTCTTCAAACTTTAATTAAAACACCAATTTTCGATTACGTGGAATGTAAATTTAAACATAATTATTTTATTTATCAAAATTTAAAATATAAGTTTAATAACTTTATTAAAAATGTTGAGCAATGAATGCTCTTTTTATTACGGCACCTCGTCTTTTTTGTGCTTAATTAATACCAACTGGGATATCCGCAGGGTCATTATTGGCGCTGAGTCTTCCGCATCTATTTCTTCCTTTCGGAACCTTATACTTAAGTTGTGTAATACGGCACAAGCCGAAATAATGTATGTAGTTGTGTTGATTCTATTGGCTAATTTTCTAGATAAACATGGAAAACGTCGTTTCCAAACACCAAAAAGCTGCTCTATGGATTGCCTTGTTGCAATATGAGATATATTGTATCTCTCTTCAGTATTTGTATGTGGTTCTAATATAGGAATGAAAAGATTTTCTGATTGAGCATAGCTTTTATCTCCAAGTGGAAGACCTTTTATTTGTCCTGTTTCGAATTTAAACTTTACACTGCTATTTTCAAAAATACGACTATCATGCGTTGAACCAGGCCATCTACCAATTATATCTAATATTTCCCCATGAAAACCTACTATAACTTGCACATTTATACTGAAGTAACCTTTCCTGTTCCTATATATTTTTCATCTTTCTCTATTTGGATTTTGAATGGGTATGTGCGTACTAATCTATTCACCCAATAATCCCAGGAAAATGTACCATAGCGTAAAATTTTGTTTTAAAATTTTGTATTTCATCTGCTGGCCGTAATTTAACATATCGAGGCAGTAGTCTTGTAAATTGGAAAGAAATTTTCTTCACCAACTCACACACTGTTGGTTGGCTGATGCTCAATAAATCTCCACAAACAATCTAAAAAATATACATAGATAAAATTCATTTTGGGTGTTGTACACGTAGCACAAAAATTCCACAAGTTTTTATATAAGTACCTGATAACTACCAGTTGCATAAAAACGTAATAACCAAAGAAGTTTTATCATGGGAGGTATTGGATTGCCTCGAAGTGTATGGGTCCCTAAACAATTTTAAATAAGTACCACTTCTTTCGAAAATCTGTCAAAAAACAATTATTTTTATGCCATAAATTTATAAAATTTATACGCAATATTAATTTTATTACACAAACGTTAATTTAAACATAAATTTAATGAGGTATTACATTAAATAGAAAAGTTTAATTTCTTACCTATAACGCATAAAAAATTCTTTGTCGTGAAACTTTTCTACAGGATTATCAACATCTCTAATCATTCTTTTGGGTACTCTCTGAGGAATTTCAACCACATATTGCAAAAATTGCAAAAAATCGTCCCTGTTATTCTCCATAATGTTCTAAAAGTAACTGCTAAGGTTCATACAAACCTACCTTGACGTTAAGGAAGGATAGAAGTGTAAAATTTCCAAGGGATTCTTTAAAAAAAACAACTAAGGAAAGTTCATAAATACGAATTTGGTTAAGGAATGGTAACTAAGGAGACCTTAAGGATAGAAGTTTCAAATTTAAGGAAGTCCTAAGGGATTCCTTAAAAAAACAACTAAGGGAGGTTCATAGATACGAATTTGGTTAAGGAATGGTAACTAAGGAAACCTTACGTTAAGGAACTCCTAAAGAGCGTTCATAAATACGGGCCTTAAACTTGGCAAAAAACATATCTAGATCAACTATGTCGAAAGCTTTCGAGAAATCAATTTAAATAAGTGTAGACATATTGAATTTATCATTATTTGATATAACTTGGTATTAACAATGTTTAACAGACTGGTGTTAGTGCTAAATCCACTTCAGAAACGTAATTGAGTATATGGTAAAATATTGATTACTGCAACATTGCTCATGAGTTGATTATGATATACTCTTTCCAGAATTTTAGAAAGAGTGGGAAGAATGTTAAGTCGTAAATCATTAAATGCGTCGCAGTTATATTTCTTCGCAATAAGCTTAACAATTGCTACCTTCCAGATATCAGGCAACAAGCTCGTATTTATAGTATGAGTAATATGTTTATCCTGTATATTAATAATAGAGAAAACTTTTTTTTATAAATAAAGACACTAAAGGTCTTAATATAGACGGTGTAAATAAGGTACTAATCTTAACCTATGCAGATGATCTGGTGCTCTAAGGCAACTCACCCGTAGACATTACAAAGAAATTCCAGATACTAAGTAAATATTGTGAAACAAATGCTTTAGAAGTAAATGTTGAAAAGATAAAAATACTAATATATGATAGAGGTAGACTCCCAACTTTAAAACTTAATTTATGTTCAACAACTGCTGCGTAGAAATCGTTAATACATACAATACATACCTACATATCTTCACACTATATCCCATCAAATGGGGCAGCACGAATCTTAAAATCACTCATACAATATTCACTCATCACATTAATAAAATAATCACTCCTCGTCAAATATTCTCATCCAAACACACCGCCCTCACTTTAACCACATTTATAGATCACATCCATATAAACTCATTTATTTATTACACTCGAAATCACTTATCACACAACAAACCTTCAATCACATCTATCCAATAATTTCTATTCATTTATCATTCATCTTCTTTCTTCGACGTACTTAAGATATGCATAAAACAACTCAATTTACTCACGCTTACTTCAAACAACGAATCTAATAACGAATCTTCAAAGATTAAAAAAGATGAAAGCGATAACCTATGAAAGAAATTCCACACAATGCAGTAACTGAAAATGAAACAAAAAGATAAGAAAGGAAGGGAATGTCGCCCTACGCTTGTTTTTAAAAGTGAATTCCACACAATTGCAATTAAACACTCAATGTAAGATAATAAAACGTATAAAAAAAAGAAAAGCACGTTTGTTCATATTACTTGGAAACTTTCGTTCAAGCAACAATCCTTCAATCATATTCATCCATTTATTCATAGGTCGCCCACGCAATCTTTCACCCTCAATTTCACTAACATATACCTGTTTCACCAATCTCTCATTCGACATACGTTCTACATGCCCAAACCATCTTAACTGACTTATACCTACTCATCATACATTCCGGACACGATCTCTTCTAGTATAACCACACACACCACGCAAATACCTCATTTCCACAGTAGTTATATGACGTTCATGTTTCTTCATCCACACCCAACATTCACTACCATACATCAATGTAGGCACTAAAACACCATTATACACACTCAATCATGCATCTCTGGATACATTTACATTTCGGGCAAAGGTTCCCAGAGCACTCAATACTTTGCATTCCGCAGATATTCTTCTTTCAATCTCACAATCAATACGTCCATCCCTCGAAAGCATACTACCCAAATATAAAAACTGATTCACTTGACCCAATCTCACACCATTCACCGAAACATTGCAGTCAGTCACCAAATCGCTCTTTTCAAATACTAACACTTTACATTTATCAACTTTTAATAAAAATTTAAATCATTTCCTACTTTATTTATACTTATAATAACTATTCGTCTCAATTGCTCTGCAGATTCACCCATAACAACATCATCCATATACGCTAGGCCGGCACAACACTACTACCAATATATATATATATATATATATATATATATATATATATATATATATATATATATATATATATATATATATATATATATATATATATATATATATATATATATATATATATATATATATATGTATATGTATATATCCGTTCGTAACAACACATCCATGTACAAATTAAAGAGCTACGGACACATCCCACAACCCCGTTTCACGCCAATATCTATACAAAACCAATCACTCAATCTACCATTAACTATCATCGCAGCCTTAAAAGCAGTTTTCAATAAGGTGGAATATTTAGATATGGGAATATCCATGGCTATAGTAAGAAATTTGGCTCAAGTCATACTTTAGAATACCAAATACACTATTGATACAGATATGATATGTTCATTATATAATATGTACAAACAAGAAGCAACTTAACAGTTTTGTGTAAAATGCTCAATCTATGAACTATTCAAAAATAACTTCTTCTACAGAAGTATCTGTTTCATATTCAAAAGCATTATATA
Source organism: Pterostichus madidus (assembly GCA_911728475.2). Taxonomy (NCBI): domain Eukaryota; kingdom Metazoa; phylum Arthropoda; class Insecta; order Coleoptera; family Carabidae; genus Pterostichus; species Pterostichus madidus. Next base: position 30,469,195 of record OU452304.1, on the reverse strand, counting down.
TATATATATATATATATATATATATATATATATATATATATATATATATATAAATTAAATATTTTAATATATACAGGATGGTCCATTTAACTTGACTTGTTCAAATATCTCGCAAATTAAGCCCTTAACAAAAAACTTTTATGAACAAAAGTTTAACCATTTTGAGGGGGTCATTCGATCTTGTTAACATTTTTCGCCCCCCACCCCCCGGGGGGTCCGAGAGGGGTGAACTTAGATATCTTAAATAGGAACCCTATTTTTTTATTACATATTCGCAATCTCCATAAAAAAATATGAAGGTTTAATCTGAGAATTTTTTTCATATTCTTGATAGATGGCGCTGTAAACCGGGTGGTTCATTTAACTTGACTTGTTCAAATATCTTGCAAATTAAGCGCTTAACAACAAACTTTCATAAACAAAAGTTCAACCATTTTGAAGGGGCCATCCGATCTTGTTAACATTTTTCGCCCCCCATCCCCCAGGGGATCGGAGAGGGGGAAACTTAGATATCTTAAATAGAAACCCTATTTTTTAGTACAGATTCGGAATCTTCATAAAAAAATATGAAGGTTTAAACTGAGAAATTTTTTCATATTCTTGATAGATGGCGCTGTATTCGTAAAAACAAGTTTTTACGTGATCTTAAAATAAGCGAGTGCTTATTGCTCGTGTTTTAAGTTGAAAATAATGGTTATTTTTCAAAATTATTATTTATAATTATTATAATTACATTTCACAAAATCTGTGTGAAGATAGTCAGGATATCTCACGAGATACAATAAGTTCACCACTTATTCGACATTGATCGCCATCGGTCATCATTGCCGATGAAAAGATCCATTTGTGCGCATAATAAACAATTCAAAATACGGATATTTTGAAAAATAACCATTATTTTAAACTTAAAATTATGAAAATATGTCGCCTGTGGGAATCGAACCAGAGATCTCAGGATCCACAGGCCGACTTGATACCACTGAGCTAGCCATCCCATATATATATATATACATGGGATGGCTAGCACAGTGGTATGAAGTCGGCCTGTGGATCATGAGGTCCCCGGTTCGATTCCCACAGGCGTCAAATTTTCATAATTTGAAAAAGCTATCCCTGTGGCTCCTCCACCACTAACATGTTCGGGGGCCGTGATTTGACGACTGGTAACCGCACTTCACGCGCAAAATATATCACTTACCGAGATCTGCTTTAGCAGAGTGCCACACCCAGTAATGGGTAGAAGGCGTGATGATATATTTATTTATTTATTTTATTTATATATATATATATTTTCTTTTCTGTGAGAGTTTCTTGCAACAGAAGTATTTTTTTTTATTCAACTACTTCTCTCCCATGGGATAAAATGTGACACTTCTTTTATGATTTTGGTGTCATAGAAATCTAGTTTCTCTTTCGGTCGTGGAAAAAATAAACTTTTACATGGCGCTAAATATTATCTTAATCACATGTTGACAAATGGTGGCTTCGAACGTGTTAGTCACGGCATGAACTGCCATACTAAATATCACGTGAAATTTATGCATCTATCATTGTAAAAATTTACCTTACTTTTTAAATATCTACTTAATAAAATTTTATTTTTTTTGTTTTTTGAACTGCGGTCGTAGAAAACGAATAGTATTTGACTCGTTTTATAAAATCTTAACATATTCGTTTTTATACACTCTTTACTAAAGAGACGTTTATAAAACTTGTTATATAATATATTCGACAGGTAAACCCAATTAAAAACAGGAATATGCAAACATAATAGAAAGTAATTAAAACTGGAAAATTACATAAATTGCAATACATACAAGTAATTATTTCTCTGTTAAATTTAATTAAAAATAAACAATATTAGACTGATATCTAGTAAACGTGAAATGACGTTACTTATATATGCTCATGCATATACATCATCTTTTTCAATTACCTACTGATACGTAAAGCTTAAGGGCTCAAACTATATCCTCAAATTTGTATATGTATTCGACGCACGTTTCATACAACTTGTAATACATTTCGATTCATGTTACCTATAGTTTTAAAAGACTCTTTCTTTTCTATTTGTGTGAAAATTCTATTGTATCCAATTTATTTATTAATTATTTAATTTGTTTGCAATATTTTTTGTTCTTCAGTATTTAATTCACATCTATTTATAAAGGAACGAAAATATATTGTGTAGGAACAGAACGCACATTTTCTAACTTGATTAAACTTTTTTCTTATAATGTAAGGAGCTGTACGAGAGCTATTCCATAGTGTAATTAACGTGAGAAATAAATTTCATTATATTGTTATTTTCCAGGCTACTTTAAAGAAAAATATTCAAATATAAGTTGCAGTTGATTAAAATTTATATATGAATAATATGTTAAAGTAGCATTTTTAATGGTTTATATATATAAATATATATATGTATATATATATATATATATATATATATATATATATATATATATATATATATATATATATATATACATATATACGAGTATAGGGAGAGTGCGAGGCGAGAGTGTGTTGTGTGGGTAGTGTAGGTATCGGCGCGGGGTTGTTCTATTGTATGTTAATTAGGTAGTTGTTGGTGTGGATTTTTTTATTCGTATTTTATGTTAATTATGTGTATTATGTCTTTGGCATGTACGTGTTAATAGTTTGTGGTTTTGTGTGGAAAATATTAAATTAGGGTTAATGTTTGAAGACGTGAAAGTTTGTTGGGCCGGATGTAACACCTGCTTATTTGAAACCTTAGAGTATGTTTATTGGAAATATTTGTTAAGTTTTGAATATAAATTAATTGTTTTAAGATTACGTGTCCCTTAAAATACCGTATGTTACATACGTATGAAAACTTGATGAATGTTTTTTTGAAATATTTTTTGAGTTTTGAATATAAATTAAAATGCGTGTCTAGCGGCTGTTAGGCTGTTTAATTTGTACGTGATTTTCTGCCGGGTTGTTTGAAAGCGTTTGATGTGTACGTGGTTTTCTTTTGGTTCGTATATGATATCGGTAATATTCGTTATTCTACGTTTTGTATTACATATATTCATATTAAAGTTATTCTGTATAAATACTGGATTATTCTCGTGATAAAGACTCATATCGTGCTCGCTAGCTGTTGTCTCCAGTACACTACAGAGAGTTCCTAAGTCAGGTGCGAAATATAAACATTTATATATTAAACAATTAACTGATAAATTTAATTTTTCTTAGAATAGACAAAATTAACGCTATCGGTGCCGTGAAGAATATGAAACCTGCGTTGAAGTTACAATAACTAGGGCTGGACAAAATATACGAGATTTATAACATCAGACCTGTACAAACGAGATGGGGGCGGGGAATACTATAACGTAATTTTTCTACCGCTTCGTTATTCGCAGCTGTCGAGTGAAGATATTACTGAATTTAATAATGAAAAATCTGGCACAGTGTTTAAGGGCGAAAAGCCATGTAGTAGTACAAAAAATACATGCTGTTTACAGTTTTTACAACTTAAATAAGCATATTTAATAAAGCATATGTACTTAAATCTATTCGTCTAATATTATTTCGTAAATTATTTAACCTTAACTAGTATACATGTGTTATTTTGAAATATTTTTGTCTGCTATGATTTTTGAATATACATCGTATGCTAATTAGATATGTGTTGTGGGGCATTAGTGTTTACGTATTAACCATTTTTGTCTGGAAACATATTTAAAGATAGTTTTATGCGTTTTAAAAAGGGGTGTTTACAGGTTCTGACCAATGGCGAGACTTGTTTGAAAACGTTTACAATAAAAAAAATAACTAGTGATATGATACTTATTTTGAGTTCGCGTGTATAGTACTACAGTTAAGTAAAATGGCTGATGCTAGTGAGTTTAGTAATTTAATAACGATTCAAAATATTTGTGACAAAATAATTTGAAGACAAGAAGATGATAAAGAAAGTGAACTTTTGCATATTGATACAGTAGAGAATTTTAAATATTTTTCTAATATTTGTGAAGACATTATCGAATCTTCATGCAGACAACAGATCCAGTCATCACAGCAGTCAACATCCTTTCAAACAGGAAGGGTTACAGAAGCCAACATTTCTCGCGTGGATTAATATAAAAAATATTTTTCCATTATTTCTAACACAGAAAATCATGTACAACGGTTTAACATCAAAGGTAGATGAATGACGTTTTTTCTTTGTTGATCCCGTAGAACATGCAGACCCTATAAAATGGTTTAAAAATAGCCTAAAAAATATGGTATCGTTTATTATTAAACCAGTACCGAGATATGACTTTTTGGGTATGATTTTACGTACACCGCGCCTTAAAAATGGTCCGGCATGGATAAGTTTTCGGCGTGCTGTTCAGTTTCACATCGATATTGTCTGAAGTACAATTAGTAACAATTTGCAGAGCAATGCGAATATTTTTATTGATGAAGAATTCGAGATAGAATTAATACAAGTGTCTGTACCTGCCGGGAAGTGTAAGCATCTAAATGGAAAAGAGCTATAATATACCGAACTATGCAAACGTATGCACGGGATAATTGAAATAAAAATGATGATAATATGTGTCTACCAACAGCGCCGGTTGTTGCAGAATCTTGTGCTAAGAAGAAAGCAGAATTTAATAATATTATCAAAAACCATTTTAATATTCAGGTAGCAAGGGCACGAATCCTTGTTTTAAATGCATCTCTAAATTTACCTGTCTACGGAACCGGCTTACCTGAACTCAAATAAATTCAGAGATACTTATCTGATTATAATACAGTTGTATACGAATGGTGGTAATGGCAGTGTTGTTTTTGAAAAATGTAAAGACTCTGTAATCTACTACCTAATCTGTTATATTATAACAATCACTATAATGTTACTAAAAGTTTGACTCCAGCTTTTTCATCTACATACTTCTGTGAATCATGTCATAAACCGTATACTGGTCGAGGTAAACCCCGCTGTGCCAACATCTGTATTTACTGTCACCACACACCCAGCTGTCTGTCTGACAAGAAATCGCTATTATATAATATGTGTAACTTACGTTTCCGTGGACAATAGTGTCTCGATAATCATAGAGGAATAATATGTAATTATACGAAAATATGTACTGATTGTTTCAAACTATATAGATGTACTAAAACTGGTTATAAAGCAACAGGACACAAATGCTACATAACTATAGACAAATAGCCGGAAAACGATAAAAATAAGCTATTTATTTATTATGATGCAAGTGTGTACTACGTGTTCTGATATTTTTTATTAAATGAGCGGTATTCAGTATTCACTTGCATCTTTTGTTCATGTGTGCAGACTGCAACCAGTATTTATAAAAATAATATGTATTCCGCATAACTCAAAAAGTTTCGCCGCACAATTTATTTATTCTTAAATATTTAGCTGAAACATTGATGTTAAAATCTAAATTAATTTTAAACGGTACAAAAATTTTATTAATTCAATTAACTATTTATCAATGGCTCTGTCAAGTTTACCTAAGGCAATGGATCTGTCTGATTCTTTTAAAAAAGGATACTTTCCACATTTAGTTAATACGTCTGAACACGAATTTTACATAGGGCATATACCGAGCATTGAATATTATGGTGTTGATAATATGAGCATGACTACACGTACATAATAATATTATTTTTTGAATGGAGTAAGAAATCGTTGATTATTGTATTTCGGATGTCAATATTTTACGTCAAGCATGTGAAAAATTTATGAAAACATTTAGTCATGACTGCAACGTCTGCCCATTAACAGGAGCTGTGACAATTACTTCAGCTTGTAATCGTGTATTTCGAAGACAGTTCTTACAACCTAACACAATTGGCATAATTCCTGGAAACGGTTATAGACTCACTGAAAACGAGTCGAAAATTACTTTACATTGGCTTATCAGAGAGGGGACTATACGAAAAATACGTATTGAACACGGAGGCCAAGGAATAGAAGCTTGTTTAGAATTTAATTTGAAAGTTTATGGTTATTACGCTCCAGAACGTTTAGTGTTTGAATTTATGAGCTGTTTTTATCATGGATGTACACTATGTTATAAAACAAATCGTGATAATGTATCAATTTATTCTAAAGAAAGTTTAAATTCTCGTTTTCAGAGAACGGAAGAAAAATTACGCAAATTACGCGAACTATGTTACAATTTAATCATCATCTGGGAATGTGAGTTTAAAAAACAATTAAAGAATATACATAAAGAGATGCGTTAATTTTTGAAAAATCATACTTTGTTAAGCTATCCACGCGATGTTTTTTTCGGGGTCGAACTGGTAACGTGTCTCTATATCGAGATGTTAGAAATAATGGTCAAATTAAATATGTCGACGTATGTAGTGTGCAAGTATGGAAAGTTTCCAGTAGATCACCCAAAATATTCGTTGGTGATGAGTGTTAGAAATTATTAGGTCCTGATAATAATATTTATAAAATAGAAGGATTGATTAAATGTATGATCTTACCGCCCGATATTTTGTTACACCCTGTGTTACCTTGTAAAGTTCAGGGTAAATTAATGTTTTCACTATGTCGAACTTGTTGTAACGATCTTAATCAAAATAATTGCTTACATACGGACGAAGAAAGGCAATTTATTGGTACCTGGGTAGCAGACGAAGTACGAGTGGTAAAATTAGGTTATAAAATTCTACATGTTTACGAAATATGGCAGTATGATATAACGGTTTTCAATAGAGATAGGAAGTCAGGAGGTTTATTTGTGAAGTACATAGGTAATTTCTTAAAAATGAAACGACAGGCCAACGGCTATCCTACAGATTGTGTTGATGATAATAGTAAAGAACGCTTTATTAAGGAGTATTTATAGAAAGAAGGGGTTACACTGGAGCCACAAAACATTGAAAAAAAAGCAGGGAAAAGATCACTGGTTTTTAGCTTGATTGACGCATCGTTTAATTCATTTTCTGTTACCTCTGCATCCAAATAGGGATGCAGGACGCCAATATAGGTTGTGTTTGATAAAATTTTTGTGCCAAAGAGAGATGTGTAAAAAATGTCCCATTCTTTTCGAGTTATGGGATTATCGCGTTTTACGAAGAAATTTAATGTTTTTATTGTTTTCCAAAATGTTTACTAATCTTGAATATTTTCTAGTTACTGTTTAATGGCGTCTTTATGTTTCTTCTTTTTGAAGTCTATTTTAAGTAGATAGTTTTCACCGTTCCTGCAGAAGCCACGCGTGGCACTGTCGACCTTGGCGGCTTATAGCTGTTTTCTGTCCGGGTCGGGTCGGGGTCGGGGCGGCAGCGTGCCTTTCTAATTTGCGTGAGGCTGAATAACTAGTTTTACGAGTTACCGACTGTGTTTAATGGTCAATAATTTTTTTATTTCTAATTAGGTGCATTTTATGCATATTTGAACATGAGCAAAGTTAATATTTGAAACAAAATTTGACATACGTTCTTTATTCATATTTTTAGTTTTTGTATTGAACTATTTAAAGACACATTATTAAAAGACAAGTATTAATTTAAAAAAAAATATTTTTATTTATTTAACATATTACAAAAGTAAAAAGCAATTTGATATTACATATTTATTTAAAATACAAAATACAATAGAATTATTTATTGCAGGGGCCGGTTGTACGCTTTTTGAATTTTCCTGCGGAGTGCATTTTATGGATATTTAAACATGACCAAAGTAAATTTTTAGAAACAAAATTTGACATACATTCTTTAGTTTTTGAATTGAACTACTTAATGGCATATTAATAAAAGACAATTATTATTTTTTAAATTTTATTTTTATTTATTGGGTTAACATATTACAAAAAGTAAAAAAATTGGTATTACCTATTTATTTAAAATACAAAATACAATATAATTGTTTACTGCTATTATATAAATTTTATGTTAGTTTTTGGTTATTTATTGTTAGTAATTATACATAAATTATAATAAATATTTTAAATATAATGTGTAAATAATATAAAAGATATTTATGTTTAATAATTTTATTTTATAAAATACCTTTATTAGATTTAATGTTATAATGCCCCCAGGCATAAGTATTTGCTGAATTTGGAATTAAATATCTTTTGTCATCGTTCGAGGATAGAGCTAATTTGTTTTGTGTTTGAGTGAATATTGTATGTTTATCTGATTTAAATATATTTTGTTGTATATACAAAACATTACTATTAAATAAAGCATTTTTGTACTGGTCATGTGAAATTTCATTTTTTACATGTTGTTTAATTCCTTTTGCTTTTTAGTTGCTCCTTTTTCAGTCAGAATAGAGTACATTTTTGATTGTAAGCCAATGAATTCAATAATGATTGTACCAGCCATTTCATCTTTAAATTTTCCTAGAACAGCATTGTTTTGTAGAGGAATATTAAACTGATTATTTGGTAAAAAATTTGATGAGTCAAATTCATTTAAATTATTTTTTATATCTTCATATACATCTATTGTGTTTATTTCATGAATTAGTGAATCAGTATCTGTGTATAATAGTTTAAATTGATCATTATATATTTTTTTTCGTATATTCGTAATGAAAATTATACAGCAAATCCTAAATATATTGGTTTATTATAAGTAACTTTTAACCTATTCATTTGAATTGCAATTAAATTTTCACTGAAAATAGACAATGAAAATTTGGTTTTGAAATAAGTTTTTGAGCGCCTTGCTTTTTACCAATATTATACCAATGCGTTATTAATTTTACATCAACTCTTTTATCAATATTTTCCAGTGTTTTTCCGTATACAGCGTTATTCATTAATTTATAGAAATCTTTTTCAAAATCGTTAGTGGCTTTCATACGAATTTGTATTTATGTCAATGTAATGTTTAAGCCAATTGGATTGATTGAAACTGAGAACTCTATGCACTCTAACTAACTGTAAACCATTTTCCAAAGCTTGTTGTAAAGTTCGATAATGTAGCACATATCGTGTTTTATTGTTTAAATTTAAAATTAATTTTTTATTTTTTAACGGTGAAGGCGGAGGTATTTTCTACACAATATGGTAATTTATTATGTTTGTCATGCAATTCACTCGGATAATTTAAATCTACTTCAAAAATATATCCAATATTAGAAAGTTCATTAATGTTTGAAATATTTAGGCTTACTATTTCGTCTTGTGTTAACCATTTAAAATTACATGTTGGTAAATACATAGACATAGCCCACCCGTATAAATTATTAGCATCCCAATATACTATATATTTACTTTTTTCTGTAGAATTATATTCATGCGTTTTTAAGTATTTATTGTTGGTTTTTGACTATCGATGTGAACATTGTGATATACCACCACGAATACCTATCTTTACAAATTTTACCATTTCAATATCTGTTAATAATTCTAACTTTATTTTAGTACATTTTAGCATCGCATCCCAGCTTAATCCGGGGGCTGTAAAATAGTGACAACCATCTAAGTTATAAATTTTCATACATACCGCTCTAAAGTTTACAAATATGTTAGCTAATAATAATACATCCGTTTTTAAATATATATCACAATAGTTCTGTATTGTATTACAGTTGAATGTATTTCAAACATTTAGAGCATGCTTATAATCGTCTTCAGAAATATTTGTTTTTAATGGATAAATCAGGTTTATGAAACGTTAAAAACGATTTAAGTAACGAGAACTTTATTCAAAACATTACGTGGTTATTCGACAATACAATAACAACTACAACTCTAGTACAGTATCAACAACATGAAATTAGTTACAACTCTACTCTCTAGTGGCAAGCGCGGGAACTAACGCGCGCCAATTCAAATACAAATATAGAGTGCGCGATAAACAACAAATATCAACACTCCCACCGTTTGGCGCACTCATACAATTTAATCCTAATTAGTAACATAATGTTTTGAACCTATTCTTTGGAAGAGCTTTTGTAAACAGATCAGCTTTCTGTACCTCCGTTTGAATATATACTACATTTAAATCGCCATTATCACATTTCTCCCTGATATAGTGATACCTGATGTCTATGTGTTTCGTCCTTTTATGCAAGAAACCACGAGCACACAATCTGGCTTTGAATTTACTCACTTTATCAGCACTGTCACGAATCACTTTGAAAACCCACTTTGATTCAATGGTTTTCTTCTCGATGTCTCTCAGAATGATGTCCCCAGTATGATTTTTCTGGTGAGCTCCTAACTCGTTCTGGATTGCTTCCGCCCAACGCTCAGAATTTGGTCCAGTCACGGCTTCCTGGAAACTTGCAGGTGTCTGGTATTCCACGTAGTTTAACTCATAGCTTGACAGTCTCGCTGGAGGTCGAATTAAATTACGATCCCTCAGACGTGAATTTCGCTCGTTTTGTGGCGTAGCTATTACTCCGACGTCCTCCCTGTCTGCATGACGATTCAGCTCTGCTGGAACTACTGCTCCTAGTTGCTGCTCATCATTGAACTGCGCATCAACGAATGGTTCGTTGACTTCTTCTTCTTCTTCAGCTCTGTCGTTCTGGTTGAAGCGTAGGCAGCCGGTAGTTGAATCATCTGGTCCTGATTCCTGGTACTTCGAATTCTCATTGAAGTAAACATCTCGTGAAACTATTATCTTCTTCGTGTTTGGATTGTACAACCGATAGTTTGGAGACTCGTCCTGATACCCAACCAGAACGACTTTCCTGGCCTTTGGATCGAGTTTCTTTCGAAACTGCTTATCGATGTGCACGTATGCATCGGAGCCAAATATTCTCAGATGTGATACATCAGGCTTCTTTCCATTCCACAGTGTGTATGGTGTTGTACCTGGATTTACCCTTGAAGTAATTCGATTTAGCACGTACACTGCTGTGTGAATTGCTTCTGCCCATAGATAAGGAAGACTTTTCGCATGAATCATTGTGCGAGCACTCTCGACAATGGTTCGGTTTTCTCTTTCTGACTTCCCATTTTGTTGTGGGGTATAGGGTTCTGTTTTTTCCATAATGATTCCTCGTGAAGCCAGGTACCGCTCCATCTCACCATTTACGAATTCTCGACCGTTGTCCACACGAATTTTCTTCATGGTCACTCCGAATTTGGTTCAAGTCATCCTGTCGTACTCCTTGAATTTTTCGAACACATTTGATTTATGTTTCAAAAAATAAACTGTCCAAAATCCAGTAGCGTCGTCCTTGAAACTCAAAAAATATTTGGATCCGCCAATGGATGCGACTGAAAACGGACCACATACATCTGAATGTACACGTTCGCCAGGTTTGCATGTGTCTGTGGCGTTCTTGATCTTTTTGAAAGGTAAACGATGGGCCTTGCCGATGTTGCATGGTTCACAAAAGAATTCATTGGAGTTGTTTATCTTCACTCCGCGCAATGTTTGATTGTTCACCATGGTTTTAAGGTTATGTAGATTTACGTGTCCCAAACGTTCATGCAGTACCTGTAAACTTGTCGATACATTTATATCACTTGACACATCTGGCGGTTGTACACAAATAAACATTCTGTATACATCATTGTCTTGTTGTACACCTTGTGCTTTTAAATCACCATCTCGTGTGATGATTACCTGACGACCTTTAAACAAGACCTCGTAGCCTAGTTTCGCACACACACCGACAGAAAACAGATTTTTCTCAATCTTCGGCACATATAACACGTTATCGATAGTTTCTTCACACCATGTGTGTTTCACTAGTCTTTGAACGTTGATTTTTCCGTAACAGTGTGCTACACACACGCCATTGTCACCCAGTAACACGGATTCACCTTTACATGGTGTAAACTCACTGTACCAATCGCGATGGAAAGTAATGTGACGCGAGGCATCACTGTCAAGCAACCACACGTCAGCCAAACTTCTGTTCATTAGTCCCGACACTTCGTCGTTCGATAGCGCTACATTGTCTTTTCTGGGCACTGTCACTACAAATGCGCACTTATCTTTTCCGTCTTTATCGTCCGTTTCATCACGCTTCTTTTTCCGACACTCTCTCGCAAAATGTCCAAGTTTCTTACAGTAGTAACACTCTTTGTTTCTCCAATTTTGCTTCGGTTTTGAATTTTGTTTTCCGGATTTTTCATGTCCAGCTGCTTTTCCGCCAAGACTCATGGTTGTAAGAGCTACAGCCGAATCTTCGTCCGCGTTGACCCGTCCTTCCTCCTTGAGAAGTCTCAGTTGTAGGTTAGCTATCGTCTGTTGAGATGCATCTACGCTGTCCCAGGCCGTCACAAGAGAACTGTATTTTGTGGGTAGACTAACTAATATTTTGGCCATGATGGCGACGTCAGACACTTTTTCGTCCAGGTCTCTTAATTGTCTCGCCATGTTCTGAATTTTCGCTACATGTTGAATTACAGTGTCGGATGAACTCATCCGATACTCGTGGAACTTTTGCATCAGGAACAACTTGCTTGAGGCAGGTTTTTGCTCATGAATCACACTCAGTGTTGCTCACATTTCAACCGAAGTTGTACATGTCAATAAACATTCAAGCTGCTTTGCGTCAATCGATGACGAGATGACAAACATTGCCTTGGCATTTTCTTTAATCCACGTCTTCAACTCATTAGCTGTCTCTTCGGCCAGACACACTTTTGCACCACTAACAATTTCGCTCAACCCATACGCAGTAAATACTGTGTTCATCTGAAATTTCCAGGCTTGAATTTATGCACGTTACGTAGCGATATATCTTCGGACATTGTAACTTTTTGTCCGGTTCACACAGACTTCTCACGTGTCCACTTTTCGTCGTCCAAAATGGCGGATTTTTTTTCACTGAAAATCAACAGCGCACAAAGAAAACTTACGACCGTTAGATTTTTCTCGTTTTTACTTCTCGCGCAGTGTCGCGAGGGTCTGGGCCCATAACCTAATGGATAAATAACGTTTATGAAACGTTAAAAACGATTTAAGTAACGAGAACTTTATTCAAAACAGTACGTGGTTATTCGACAATACAATAACAACTACAACTCTAGCCTTGTATCAACAACATGAAATTAATTACAACTCTACTTTCTAGTGGCAAGCGCGGGAACTAACGCGCGCCAACTCAAATACAAATATGGAGTGCGCGATAAACAACAAATATCAACAGTTTTATTTAAACTGCTGTAAAAGTATTTTTGGTTAGGTAATTTTGTTTCATTTAATTTTTCAAACGCGTCCATGTATTGATACGGAAACACACCCTTTTTAATTACTAAATTAAATTGTTTAATTTCTGGAAAATATTTTGACATTTCCACGAATTGTTCAGGTTTTAAATTTTTTACTAAGCTATCCAATGATTTACCCATAAAATGTATTTAGTGAAAGATATATATTTATCTTTATTTAACGGAATAATTTCAATATTGTTATTGTCACTAGCTAAATATTTAATAAACAAATGTGAATCGTAACCACTTAAGTTGTGAAAAAAAACAGGTATAAAATTTGGTATTTTAAAATTTAAATTACATTCATTGTGTGTTGCTCCAAGAAATTTTCCTGATAAATGGGAGACGTTCATTACTTTTATAGAACTATCCAGTTCTTTTTCACATATATGGCAGTGGGTGGAGGCATAATAAATTTGTTTTTCAATTTCAAATAACTGTTTCATTGGTTGAATATGTTTTAAATGATTATTATAAATATTTTTTACATCAATCGTAATAAATTCTATAAATTTTTCTAGTGCATCTTTTCCTGAATATATTCTGAAGTTATTTAGGTTATCATTGTAAGAACATTTTATGTAATAACCAAAACTATATACTTCATGAATATGTGTTTTCTGTGTAAACGATTTTTCTGTATTAGGTGAACATGTCTGAATTGGTTTTAAAAGTGCTTCAAAATCAGCATAAATAACATACGGTACCGGTATTTTTCGTTCAAAGTGATAAAATTCAAGAATATTTTTATCTAAATTTGGTAATATTGTTACTATATGATTGCAATCGTATTTTTGATGTTCAATTAACTTTTTATGACTAGAAAAAAAAAATTAAACAGCCATCACACAACCATTTTTATGTGTTTCTTTATTTACTTGATTATTTATTAATCGCGACATGTTTTTAATCCATACATAATGCCCTGTATTATTATTATCAATATATAGTAAATTAATATGCGTTTGTTTTCTCATTTTTGTGTGATGTATTGGGCCAACAATAATATATTTATTAATTTTGAAATTTTGTTCAATACCAAATACATTAATTGATATATTATTTAAAGATTCAAATTTTGTAATATCTTTTAAGCACATAGGGAACTTTAAATCAGTAAAAATTATTTCGTGTTTATATTTTCGGTAGTGAACCATTAACTCCGGTTTATCATACCTATTGACAGGATGTAGTGCTGAAAGAATCGCCCATTTGAAACATTCTTGATCGTTGTTTTGTACATTAATACAAGCTTTTGTATTTCGAATATTAGACGGTAAATCTATGTATGATGATGCACAAAGTGGAGCATATTTGTTGATATTAACTTCCAAATGACGTACAATTTTCTATTTCCAACCAGAATCTTTTTCCTACAACAACAAAAAATATATATATACATATATATATATATATATATATATATATATATATATATATATATAAGGAAGTTTACTTCCTTAAAATTAAGTTAAATAATCCCGCGCTCACACGCGGTCGTCAAGGTAGAAAAACTAATTGTACGAAAGTGTAGGAGAGAGAGATAGAAAGAGGAGACTGGATAATTGAAAGTCACCGTCAAATTAGAAGCAGAATTATTAGAATTATCTATTATAAATTGTTGTAAAATTGGAGGAATATATGGTAAAGATTAAACATTGAATGTAGTTTCTTTGTTTATTTCAGGTGTGTAAATAATTGTAAATAATTGTGATCAAATTAATAAATAATAGAAACTTTGTTTATTTCAGAGAAACAATTCTTGTCTGTTCTTTATAAATCCTATTGCACTATTTCAAATATCCACATTATAAAACTACATTCTCGTTTATGAGAAAATGGATAAATTACAATTTGAATTTAAAAATGTGGCAGCTGCAGATGAAAAATCTAGTATTATAATTATAACCTCTATCAGCACACCAGATGATAGAAAATTCAGATTAATAGTTGAAGACCAAGTCGCAAAAAAACATACATTGGTTACAGAAACATCAACCTTTACAAAAGTAAAAAATAGCTTAAAAAAAGACATCAATCAAGGAAAGTATGGATTACTCTAACTAAGAAAATGAAAGAAATTTACTTTGATGAGGATAATAATCTGCAATTCAATGATTTATATTTAGAAGAAATAAATAAAATAAATGAAGTAGAGGTAGGCAAAGATCAACCAATGATGAAACTTTTGGAAAAACTGATAGAAAATACACAAAAGTCTGAAGAAAAAAATATAACAAAGATAACCAAGGAATTCATGATGGAAAAATTTAACAGAAAGATAACAAATGCTAGCCAGTGGATGCATGATTTTGAAAAAGAGTGTGAGAGATTCGAAATTAAAGAGGAAAAAAAAAATTGAGGCATTACAACTTCTCCTTGACAAACAATTTTTGGACTGTTATAGTTGCATGTTATTGAAGTTATCTATAAATTCAGAATGGAACCAATGGAAGGAAATATTTTGCGAAACTTTTGCTAACAGAGGCTGGTCTCTAATAAGGTACGCCTTAACATTTAGATACCAAATAGGTAATTTAGTAGATTATGCAATAAAAAAAGAAAAGTTACTATTAGAAGTTAGAAAAACAATGGATATCGGCACGCTAATTGATTTAATAGCTGCTGGATTACCAAACTTCATCGCTGATAAAATAGACAGAGATACTCTGCAAACAACAGTAGATTTATACAACGAAATCGGCAAACTTGAATATCTTGTGCACAAAAAGATTACAAATACAAAAAATACCGAAGATGAAACTCAAAAGAAAACACCATGCAAAATATGCAAAGACAAAAGAAAAGGAAATAGATTTCACACCGAAGACAAATGCTGGTTCAATGAAGGAAAAAAAAGGCTAGAAAATACCTCGTTGTTACATATTGAAAATTTCGAAGATCCAAAAAACTATAAAGCACACCATTGATCTTAATCAAGGTAACTCTGAATAATTTATTAAACGTTGAAGCAATTTACGATTCAGGATCAACTATATCTTTGATAAACTCATACATACATACATACATATCTTCACGCTATATCCCAACAAATGGGGTAGCACGAACCCTAAAATCACTCATAAAACATTCACTCATCACACCCATCAAACAACCAGTCATCGTCAAACATTTTCATTCAAACATACCACCCTCACTTCAACCACTTTCATAGATCACTCCATATAAACTCATTCATTTATTACACACGAAATTATTATCACACAACAAACCTTCAATCACATCATTCCTTTTCACTTACCATTCATTTTCTTTCTTCAACGTACATAACGAATGCATAAAAAAAATCTCAAATTACTCACGTTTACTCCTAACAACGAATCTAATAACGAAACTAACAACGAATCTACAAGATTAGAAAAGATGAAAGCGATAGTCTGCACTTATATATGAAAGAAAAGACCACACAATGCAGTATCTGAAAATGAAACAAAAAGATAAGAAAGGGAGGGAGCGTCGCCCTGCGCTTATTTTTGAAAGTGAATTTCACACAATTGCAGTTAAACACTACGTAATAACTGAAAACGAATTAAAAGATAAGAAAGGAAGGGAGTGTCGCTCTACGCTTGTTTTTGGAAGTAAATTCCACACAATTGCAGTTAAACACTCAATGTAAGATCAGAAAAGAATAAAAAAGATAAGAAACGAAGGGAGTGTCATCCCTGCGCTTGTTTTTGAAAGTGAATTTCACACAATTACAGGTAAACACTCTAATGAAATTACTAAACAACGAAACTAAAATCTAAAACCCTGCGCTTTTCTGAAATCATCAGATTCATTCCGCAATTAATCTTCGCCAAACGTTCCTATCCTGACACACCACTTTTGCTTCATCCACATTCATAATTCCTTTCATACAAGCACGTTTGTTCCTCGTACTCGGAAACTTTCGTTCACGCAACAATCCTTCTATCATATTCATCCATTTATTCATAGGTCGCCCACGCAATCTTTCACCCTCAATTTCACCAACATATACCTGTTTCACTAATCTCTCATTCGACATACGTTCAACATGCCCAAACCATCTCAACTGACTCATACCTACTTTTCTAACTACATTCTTCTCAATTTCACACTCATCATACACCAATGTATTCCGGACACGATCTCTTCTAGTATAACCACACACACCCCGCAAATACCTCATTTCCACAGCAGTTATACGACGTTCATGTTTCTTCATCCACACCCAACATTCACTACCATACATCAATGTAGGCACTAAAACACCATTATACACACTCAATCGAGCATCTCTGGATACATTCACATTTCGAGCAAAGGTTCCCAGAGCACCCAATACCTTGCGTCCCGCAGATACTCTTCTTTCAATCTCACAATCAATACGTCCATCCCTTGAAAACATACTACCCAAATATAAAAACTCATTCACTTGACCCAATCTCACACCATTCACCGAAACATTACAATCAGTCACCAAATCGCTCTTTTCAAACACTAACACTTTACATTTATCGACATTTAATAACAAATTTAAATCTTTTCCTACTTCATTTATATTTAGAATCATTCGTCTCAATTGCTCTTCAGATTCACCCATAACAACCACATCATCCGCATACGCTAACGCAGGCACAACACTACCACCAATATGTACACCATCCACCCCATTCAACGCCGTTCGTAACAATACATCCATGTACAAATTAAAGAGCCACGGAGACATCCCACAACCTTGTTTCACGCCAATGTCTATACAAAACCAATCACTCAATCTACCATTAACTCTCACCGCAGCCTCACTACCTTCGTACAGCGCACGAATTGCCCCCAACAAATTACCATTTATACCGTACTGTAACAGTACATTCCATAATGTCTCACGATGAACACTATCATATGCTTTTTTAAGATCGAGAAAGCCACAGAACACCTTCTTGTTCTTAGCAAGTGACTTTTCAACAATCATACGAAGAGAAAACAATTGATCCACACATCCTCTCTCAGGCAAAAAACCACCTTGCATATCGCTTAACTTGGAGATTGTTAAGGTTCGTACCTTATGAATAAGAATCTTCCCGTACAACTTCCCTACCACACTCAGCAAACTTATCGCACGAAAATTAGTACATTCACTCGAACTACCTTTACCTTTAAATAAAGGACAAATGATAGCACATTTCCAATCATCAGGAGCCACACACCGTTTTAAACAAAATCTAAACAAATAAATTAACCAGTCAAATAACCTCTCGCCTCCAAACTACAACATCTCATTCGATATACCATCCAAACCAGGAGCCTTACCATTCTTCAGACGCATCAATGCGAAACTAACATCACTCTCATCTATATCCCATTCATCACCACTAACATTTTCGCTAACATTTTCACTACAACCAT
Organism: Pterostichus madidus; assembly: GCA_911728475.2. Taxonomy (NCBI): domain Eukaryota; kingdom Metazoa; phylum Arthropoda; class Insecta; order Coleoptera; family Carabidae; genus Pterostichus; species Pterostichus madidus. The sequence continues at coordinate 30,450,659 of OU452304.1, read as the reverse complement.
TCGGTCTATTAATGCTACCATATAAAGTCCTAAAGTACTCACACCATCTATTAGTAACATCTGATTCATTCCACAATAACTCACCATCCGCACTCTTAATCGCTTTCACTGCCCTGACATTACCACCTCTCAATCTCTTCACTCTCAACCAAAACATTCTTTTATTCATACTAAAATCATTAGTTAATCTTTCACTCATCAAATCATCAAAACGCGCCTTGCTTTCTCTCACTACTCTCTTAACACATTTATTTAACCTCTTGTATTCCAGCAAGCATGCATCACGTAAACTTCCAGGCACATCTTTCACATTTAGAAATCGCAAGTATGCTCTCTTTTTCACCTCAATCGCTTCTTTAACTTCTTTATTCCACCACGCATTTTTTGGACAAGAACCTAATCGACATTCACCACAAACTTCTTTTGCACATTTAAGAACTGTATCCTTAAATTTGAACCAAACATCATTTATGCTGCATTCAAAATTAAGTTCACATACAGGCAAAGATTCATTTATTTTCTCAACAAACAAATCTCTAACATCCTCATTCTGCAGTGCACTGGATTTCACACGAAACATTTTATTAGTATTTTTCACCCTCATTCTCCAACATTTATCTAGACGTATACGCGATACCACCAAATAATGGTCATTCGTACCCAATTCAGCACCACGCTTCACACGCGTATCTACAACTAAACTTCTCAATCGTTCATCATACAATATAAAATCAATCATACTCCGTCTATTTTCACTAATATTCTCCCATGTATACAAATGAGCAAGTTTATGTTTAAAGATAGAGTTGGAAACAAAGAGATCACGCTCCAAACAGAAAGAAACTATTTTCCTACCGTTTTCATTCACTCTTGCATCACCAAACTTACCCAATACATTCCCAGACATGCTTCTCTTAACTCCCACCCAACCATTTAAATCACCACATACAATAACTTTCTCACCTGAATCACATGAATCAATAACACTATCTAACAAATTCCAAAATCTATCTTTTTCAAGATCATTTTCGGATTCGGTTGGACCATAAACTGACACAACGAAGATTCTATGAAAGCCTACCTTTAATCTCAGCCAAAGAATTCTCGATGAAGTACAACCATATTCTCTCACAAACGGTTTCATTCGTTCACTAACAAGCACACCAACACCATGCTTCGCGTGTTCATTCTCAGCAACACCCGACCACAAGCAAAACAATCCATCCACTTCTTCCTCACTACATCCTTTCCTTTTAGTCTCACTGACACACAAAACATCTACATTATACACACGCATGACATTCATCAATTCATTTTCTTTACCAGTTATACCCCTAACATTCCACGTACCAAACTTACATTCATCAAATTTCACCCATTTATTTTTCATTTATCCAAAAGAAATAAAAGGAGGGTTCTCTCGGTAGAAGAGTAGAAGTTAAGGTAGCTTACCAGGCTTGTCCTTAACTATAAATAGAAAAAGAAAACAGTTACATTTACACAACTGTCAAAACTCAAGATAAACTCAAGATTAGTAAATCTAAAAATAAATAAGCTTGGTGATGAAAAGAGAATAAACTTGAAATCGATTAATGGTGTAAATAAAACGAATGGAATTATAAAGTTGAAAATCAAGATTATGAATATTGAAAAAGAAATTAATGTATGTATTATAGATGATGTTAATTTCAATTATGACTTCCTTATTGGTCTTGATTGTATAAAGAAATTTAAATTAATTCAAAATGATAAGCTTGGAATTGAGCACAATAATTCAGACAATAATTATAAAAAAGAATGTTCGATAATTCCCAATACTATGGGTGAGACAGAGAGAAGGAATATTGCACAGGCGAAAGAAAATCAAGAGTTGAATTTGAAAATAAATTTCAATGAAGATATTGAAATAAATAATTTTGAAGTCACAGCAAATGATTTAAATGAAGAAATGAAAATAGAAATAGAAAACCTGATAAACAAATATTCAACGATATTTGCTAGAGATAAATTTGATGTTGGAAAAGTGAAAGACTATGAGGCAAGGATCGACTTGCGCATAGATAAATACTGCAGCAAAAGACCTTACAGGTGTACTATAGAAGATAAGAGAGAGATTGAACAGCAAATTGCGAAACTTCTGGAGAAAAAACTAATTGAAGAGTCATATAGTCCGTTTACGGCTCCGGTCACATTGGCATTCAAAAAAGCACACCAAAAAACCAAAAAAATATTCGACAGTTTTTAGGTAAAATAAATTTTTATAACGAATATATACCAAAAAGAGCCATTATTTTAGAACCATTACACAATCTGCTAAGAAAAAATAAAAAATTCGAGTGGACAGAAGATTGCCAAAAAGCATTTGATTATCTCAAAAATTTCTTGTGCTCAGAACCGGTATTATCGATATATGATCCAAAATTACCAATACATATCTATACGGATGGGAGTTTGCTAGGACTAGGAGCAGTAATGAAACAACCACAACCAGACGAAAATGGCAAAGAAAAATCAATCTCTTACTTCTCAAGAAAGTTAAATGAAGCTCAAAAGGAAAAGAAAGCTATATACATAGAAACACTGGCAGTCAAAGAAGCAGTGCTCTACTGGCAACACTGGTTAATAGGAAAATCATTTACGATATTCACAGATCATAAGCCACTAGAGAATCTCAACATTAAAGCGACGCCAGATGAAGAGTTAGGTGATCTAACTCTTTACTTATCACAATTTGATATGGAAATAAAATATAATCCTGGAAAGTTTAACTTAGAAGCAGACTGTCTTAGCAGAAACGCAGTATTAGAACCGGAAAATAATCAAGAAGAAATGCTGAGAACAGTGAACTTTATAAGTCTCCAAAAAATTATAAGGGATCAAAACGACAATGATAATATCAGTAACACAGACAAAAATCTAATACAGAAAAAGGGTGTATTCTTTAAAAAGATAAAACAAAAAGAAAAAATAATTCTGAGAGAAGAGTTCAGTAAAAAATTGATGAAAGAAATGCACGTCAACATGGGTCACATTGGTATAAATCAAATAATGTCCATGCTATCACCATATTATACATCTAAGAATCTCTCAGTCAACATAAAAAACTTATGTAAAACCTGCGATATATGCATAAAAAATAAAACAAGAATAAATAGTAACTACGGTCTACTTTCGCAACTAGGTCCAGCAAACAAGCCATTTCAAATAGTATCAATAGATACAATAGGGGGCTGGGCGGAACAAGGTCGACAAAAAGATACCTGCACTTACTAGTGGACCATTTCTCAAGGTATGCTTTTATATCAACTTCAAAAACACAGATGGGTACAGACTTCATCAAACTAACGAACGAAGTACTAAACCAAGGAAACATAGAGAAAATCTTAACAGACCAATACCCAGGAATAAATTCTAGAGAGTACAAAACTTTTTTGAAAGAGAAAGAGATACCGCTAGTATTCACTACAGTGAATGCACCTTTTTCAAACGGAGTAAACGAAAGATTAAATCAAACGATAGTTAACAAAATAAGATGTAAACTGAACTGCAACAATTGCACGTAAATGTATAAATGAATATAATAAAACAGTACATACAGTAACTAAATTCAGCCCAGAGTATCTAATGAAAGGAGTAGACAATTCAATAATACCTGAAGAATTAAAAGAAAAAAAAACACATAATAATATAGAGAAAGATAGGAAAACAGCACTAGAAAATAGTATAAAATATCATAATTACAATAAAAAGTTATTTGATGAACACAGGAAAGATTATAATTTTCAACCAGGTGACTTAGTGTATATCGAAAATAGGAATCGTCTAAATAGAAAAAAATTAGATGAAATAAGGATTGGTCCATACAAGATTGAAGAAAAGGTGTCAAACACAATCTATAAAATCAAAACGGGACATAAGAAAAAGGAATCTAGCTTATTTCATGTCACAAAATTGATTCCGACTTTATGACACATATTCAATGGATCCGGGAGAATATTTTCCTCCGAAGAGGGGGGATGTAAGGAAGTTTACTTCCTTAAAAATAAGTTAAATAATCCCGCGCTCACACGCGGTCGTCAAGGTAGAAAAACTAATTGTACGAAAGAGTAGGAGAGAGAGATAGAAAGAGGAGACTGGATAATTGAAAGTCACCGTCAAATTAGAAGCAGAATTATTAGAATTATCTATTATAAATTGTTGTAAAATTGGAGGAATATATGGTAAAGAATAAACATTGAATGTAGTTTCTTTGTTTATTTCAGGTGTGTAAATAATTGTAAATAATTGTGATCAAATTAATAAATAATAGAAACTTTGTTTATTTCAGAGAAACAATTCTTGTCTGTTCTTTATAAATCCTATTGCACTATTTCAAATATCCACATTATATATATATATATATATATATATATATATATATATATATATATATATATATATATATATATATATATATATATATATATATATATATATATATATATATATATATATATAATATAATGGGATGGCTAGCTCAGTGGTATGAAGTCGGCCTGTGGATCCTGAGGGCCCTGGTTCGATTCCCACAGGCGACAAATTTTCATAATTTGAAAAAGCTATCCCTGTGGCTCCTCCACCACTAACATGTTTGGGGGCCGTGATTTGACGACTGGTAACCGCACTTCACGCGCAAAATATATCACTTACCGAGATCTGCTTCAGAGTGCCACACCCAGTAATGGGTAGAAGGCGTGATGATATATTTATTTTATATATATATATATATATATATATATATATATATATATATATATATATATATATAAGTAACGTAAACGTGATTTACGGTTACAATAAAAAATAATTTTTATTTTACACAACTTAGAATAATTACATCAGATTAATTTTAATACAAGTTGACACTTCAGTCTCTCGACAGTAACTGTCTTACAAAAGAGATGGTTAGAGACTTCTCGTGTCAAAAAGCTTATCTAACAGAAATATGATTTTATGGAATGTCCTCGGTTGGCCATGGGAAGGTGCTGTGGGCAGCGGGTCTCGTGGGAACAGCCGTTCTAACTTATATATATATATATATATATATATATATATATATATATATATATATATATATATATATATATATATATATATATAAATTATTCTAGTATTATTAATGAAAAAGTACCTCAAATGCATGACTCTTTGTTTCAATTTCTGAGGCTAACTCGTTATAGAGCGAGGAAGTATCCATTGCCTGAGTTACAACTTTAAATTTCGTGTTAAATGATTTCTTCTAAAGTATTTTTACCAGGTATTGTAAATATTCCAAATAATTCAATATTCACTTTTATAGCTTGATGTATATTTAAATGTTTCTCAATTAATTTAAGAATTTTAATTTTAATATTTTTTAAAAAATTTAGTATGTCCAACGAATTTGTATTTTCAATTTTATATCATATAATACGACATTTAAATGCACTATTAATAATATAAACTCCAGGCTCACATTCATTGCATGCTTTAGATTTATGAGAGTTCGTTTTTAGCTGTGAATTATACAGCGACTTTTTTAAGTAAATATTACACACATTACAGTAAAAATCACTAGTTTCCAAATTTCCACTCCTAAAACGTATATTTTTTTCTTCACTGCTACTTGAAGGGATTTTTTCTGCTTTTTTCATGTTGCTGCCACTGCTGCTGCTACAGTTATGAACACGAGTTAAATGTATATTTATTGTGCGAGCACTGTATTTTTTACCACAATATTGGCATAAAGCAAATGAATTTTTATCGCAACTGTATTTTGTATAACAAATCCATGCTGAAAACTACTAATATAATGTCTAGTTTGATTTTGAATATATTTAAATAAAATTGTTTCAAATATCTTAGAAAAGGTGCTCAAACACGATATTGGTCTGTAGTTGCGCAACTGAGCGCGATCTACAGATTTAAATAGAGGACAAACTTTAGCTGTCTTCCAAACTGAAGGAAATATTTGCAGTTTTAAACATAAATTAAAGATATGATGAAGCGGCTGAGCAAATATTTCCCAGCAACTTTTAACAATATAAATTGGCACATTATCTGAGCCAACAGATTTAGAATTATTTTCTGATTTTATTGCCTCAAAAATATCACTAATTGGTATATTTTTCATATTAACAAAATACAATACAATTATTGTCAGTACTAGAAACAAAAGTATCACTGTCACTGATATGAAGACATTTTGAAAAAAATGTGCAAAACCATCCGCCATTTGTAAACCGTCAACAAGTGGTTCATTATGAGTATCAGCATACATAGTTTTTGGGATTCCAGAGTTTTATTTCTTATTTTTAACAAAAGACCAGAAATTATTTTGATCTGGCTGATTTACAATATTTTGTTGTATGTTTTTTATATAATTGTTATATAATTCAGAAGATAAATTTTTACATTTTGATCGACATTCTTTAAAATTGTTTATATGAACAGTCAGCTTTGATTGGCGATAAAGTTTTCGATTATGTTCCGTATTTTTAATTAAAACAATAAGCTCTTTATTAAACCATACCGGGTATATGTTTTTCCGTCTTTGAATTTTGGGGATACATACATAAAAAATACTGTACATAATACAATAAAATTCATCGACAGCTTCATCAACACTATTACATTTTTATACTCTTGTCCAATCAATAGAACTTAACATATTATACAAAAGAGCATAGTTACCCTTGCTAAACTGGTAATATAAATCTTTATTAGCAGAACATTTGAATTTGTTGTTTACAAGCAATGAAAATTCAACTAACAAGGATGATTGTCTTCTGAAAGTAAAAGATCAGTACAGTGTTGTATAGTACACTAAAAATTGCTTACCACAACATCAAGAAGCCGACCGTTTCTGTTGAAAATACAATTATATTGATTCATGTTTAACAAGTTGATGGAATTTACAAAATTATTTACAAATATATCTGATGATAATTTTTCTTTATAATATTTATCTAAATTTGTTATATTTAGATCACCTATAATAAGAATTTTAGAGTCATATACAAATGATAATGAGTTAATTGTGTCAAATAAATACTCATATGCCGTAGATTTAGCAGTTGGGGGAACATATATAGAAATTAAATACAAAGTACTATTATTTTTGGTAAATTTGACACAGATAAGTTCAATATTTGATGCGCTACATGACATGTTGTAGACTGACGGACTGTACTCAGATTTGACTGCAATTAAAACTCCTCCGCCCGTCTTCTTACCGGTCGCTGCGTGGTCTCTGTCGCTGCGAAACATCAAATAGCGGCGGTCTAACAGCTCGGCATCACATACATTGACCGTTAACCACGTTTCAGTAAAAACGATAAAGTCAAAATTAGAGGTAAACACATTCAAATTAAGATCTGATAGTTTCGTATTAAGCCCGCGTACGTTTTGATAGTAAACGGACACTTCATAGTTGTACTGATTCTGATTTAGTTTTTTGCTTTCACTATTCGAGGAACACCATTTACGTATTTAATTATTAAATCCTTATTACCTTCGGCTTTTAATTTAGCGAGCTCCTCTCGCAACAATAAATAGTGTTCACGTTGTTTCGGCGTTTTATCATTGCAGAAGATAAGTTTATTATATTTAACACTTTGTTTTAAATTTTTAATATTCTTAAATAGTAACTTAATAGTATCAGTATTATTAAAAATGAGTTTTACAGTCCTAGATTTTGTAGCATTTTCCACCTTTTTTCCTAGACGAGTAAAACTATAATCATTTGTCGTTATATTTGGAAGAACAGTGGATAGTATTTCATAATCAGTAGCAGTATCAATAACTGTACCAGTGGATATTTCAGGCAACCCAAAAATTAAAACATTACGTTCGCGCTCTTTCCGATCATTTATTTCAACAATAATATCTTCGAATTCTGTGCATTTCTGAAGTGTAGATGGTTCACTTGCTATTAAGTGTTCCTTCAAACCAACAATTTCCGCTTGCAAAGATGCAATCATATTCTTAAGCTCTGCAACATCGACAGAAACTTTGGCAGAATCAGCGATAATTGATAAACTATTACATGCATTGCAAAATAGTTTAAGGTTCTTTTTGGAACGCAAAGTACGTGTGTCAGTTTGAGAAAAATCTAAGTACTTAGCATGAAAATCGATGTTACAATTAGAACATTTGATAGAAGTAGTGATGTCACATACAATTTTACAAATTCTACAAAGATTTGACATTATTTGAGCAAACGTTTAACGCGATGGTAGATTTATAGTTGACCAACAGACTTGTAATTTGCTGATTAATTAGTTAAAAACCAGCTGACTTAAGTTTAAGTAAAACCATTTGCTCAAATAAACTTATATTGCGATCACAGTAATAGTAGCACCGGATACACTATTCGATTAAGATTCCGCACTAAATTATGCACAATTTGATTATGCTTTGAACTATTAAATCCAGAGTTAAACTACCAAAAAATACAAAATTTCAGATCGTACTCTTTACACTTTCTTTTCTTTTCAATTCTATATATATTATACACTAACTTTTGGAATATGTATACAGCTATAGCATTTTTTTTAAAGAATAAATACATAAAAGATCAGTGATGGATGTAGTCATTTATAAGTTAAATGAAATTTAAGTAACATGAATTTCATTATATAGGTATTATATGCAACATAATCATATATATATATATATATATATAATATATATATATATATATATATATATATATATATATAAATAAATAACTAAATAATTATTATATATTCGAAAGATTATTTCAGTCATCAATGTCGTTATTATTATATATATATATATATATATATATATATATATATATATATATATATATATATATATATATATATATATATATATATATATATATCGTGCAGTCAAATCTCACTCATTACGATTTATATTCAATAAAACACGAATGTGAGTGTAGACTTCCTCTTTAAGCTTAAGCCCCCTGTACTGTAAATTGAGATTATGTTCCTGTTATGCAGAGTAACAAATAAAAATAAAATAAGAAAATAATTAATAATAACGACATTGATGACTGAAATAATCTTTCGAATATATAATAATTATTTAGTTACTTGAAAGACATAATTAAATACAACTCGAAGTATTGACATTTCCTACTGCGTTATTACCAAGTCAGGTTATTGCACTATATCACGGGGGCACTTTAACAAATATTGTCCATAGTTCACAGGACTGCCGTTGAGCATTGGGCTTTATCACATCAAATAGTGCGTTCCTTCTCAGCTGCCCAGTCATGTTGTTAATCACAAGAATTTAATCACATTGATTTGTTTAGGAAACAAATGTCACCTGGTAATGGGACGAACCAGAGGCGTAGCGATGAGACGACAGCAATTGACCCATATTCCGATGTAAGGGAGCGCCGCCAGGGCATTCAAAGTTTTTAATTATCAAACCGATTATTTTTTTATTAATTCCATCAAATATCTCTTCATTTTTTGTATGATGTATTTTTTGTATAATAATAGAACTTATTTATCATAATACAAACATAATATCCAAATGTTTATATAAATAAATTGTGAATTATTGTAGAAAACATTTATAAGTTAATTTGTGTTAATTATTACCTATTCGATGCGAATTGTTACGATCTACAGTCGTACTGGCAAAATACCAGATAAGATTCATGAAAATGTTTATTAATACATTATTTATAATAGCAGTCTTTATTGTTGATTATTATAGTTTTATTCATCTTTGAGTGGTTCCATATTTCTTGTAAACCAGGAGAGGTGACATACTTAAGTAGTAAACATCGACACTACTTAAATAAATTCGCTACGCCTCGCAGATTAACGATATAGCTAAAGATCCAACAACATAATGACGGAGTGGACATCAAGCTACCAGATTTTTTGATTTTGAATATACATATATATATATATATATATATATATATATATATATATATATATATATATATATATATATATATATATATATATATATATATATATATATATATATATATATATATATATATACGGGTGGTGAACGCAACTCTCGAACATAGGGATTTAAGGTGACGCATTCCGCCTGAATACAACAACAGAACAGTGGTGAAACGACGATCTGTCGTGATCTATTTGAAATAAAATATCTTTTTTATTATAAATGAAACATATTATTTATTGTACATATTCTTGTAATCAAGGTTTAAAGTTTTATAATAATATTACTAATTTGAAATATCTTTCATATAATAAAAGAAAATAAATTATATATCACACAAAATTTAATTTGAATTGATTTAAAAATGATAACTACGATATCAATATAAAAAATACAGTAAATTATAAATACGACAGACTAAGCCTGATGAAATTTTCAGCCAAATTAAACACGACAATTTTTAGCAAAAAAATAAAATAGGCCAAAATACCATGAAAAACAGAGTTTTTCTTTTTTTTCTCAAAAGTGTTGTGTTTAATTTGGCTGATTTTTTTTGTGTTATAGACTATCTTAATTTTAAATATACATATTTTTTTTATTAAAAACGTAGGCCCAATTTTGAGAAAATTTTACTCAAAATTGTGAATTTGGCTGCTTCATTTATATAATTTTTTTCATATATTTTCATGATTTATTTGCTCTTGAATAGTATTTATTCATGAACTACAATGTTATAAGAAAGTAATACACTGCTTTATATTTATCTATATAATGACATTTGTGAGAAATTAATTGTTGAAATTCAAATTTGCATAGATTTATTGTTGGTGCTCTTGAATCATGAGTTTTCGTTGTGTGATTCGGATTTTTGATGACGTATGATGTACACTCAAGTATCGCAGTTTTATTCAAAATTAAATTTGGCTGACAGATATGTAAAAATGATTGACTAATAATGATAACAATAATGAATATATATATTATATGTTGTTTACAAAATAATAAAGTAACAATACAATTTTTGGATATGATTTTAACCTCAAACGTCAAATGTCTGTAAGGTAAGTAGGTTTGTATTTATAAGTGTTTATTTATTAATATTAAAGTTTGTATTTAACAGTTTTGAAGTGGACACTGCCTTAATAAGATTAGGCTGACAAAGTAAATACATCAGAACTATCGAAATGTTGCCCAGGAATAAACTATACATTCCATAAATGAAATCTACTTTCGCTTTATTTATATTTTTATATTGCAAGTATTTTGTACCTAATTTTATTATAAATCAGATTATGGTACTTAAACGGAAATAATAGTTTAATAACTAAGTCAGAAGATTCCAAATTCGGTTCAAAATTATAAACTTCTTCCAGCGGGACCACTTGTGGAAAGAATGCTTTACGTTCGAAATATTACAACTGTAGCAACTGATTGGGGTAAAACTAGAGAATCTGTGGCAATACAAGTTTACGAGCAGGTATCTGGAGTTACAGTAACACCATGTGGTTTATTTGTAAATTTAGAACGTAATGCAGGATATTTAGCTGCTTCGCCAGATGGTTTAGTTGATCAAAATAAGATAATTGAAGTGAAATGTCCATGTACAGCTTGACATTTGTCACCAAAAGAAGCTGCTGTTAAAATAAAAAACTTCTGTTCTGTTTTAGATGGTAATAAGTTAAAATTAAAGACGAATCACAATTATTATTAGCAAATACAAGGCCAGTTGTTCATAACAGGACGAAAGAAATGTGATTTTATTATTTGGACACCTCAGGGTATTGAAGTAGAGTTTGTTAAATGGATGCTTCCAATATTAAAGACATTTTATGTAAAAGAACACTCTCCAGAAATAGTTGATTCACGAAAAGAAAGCAGTATGTCGATCAGGAATATGCCACAGAATCCATAGAAACAGTTAAAGTTTGATTTTTCTATCAAATACTTTTTTTGACGCTCGTTAGAATCAAAGAATTTCTTTAGCAGAACGACATTTTCTGCCGCTCACGTGAGTCAGAGAAATTATATGACATAATGGGTAAATATTCCGGCGTTTGAAGAAAAAAATGGCATATTTTATGTGCAGTAAAAGTGACGTTTTGTGCTTCATCTGTAGTTAATGGAGCAGTGCACAAAATGTATTACTTCAGCTCCTTATAAAATAATATACTATTATATATGATTATGTATAACTGAAATAAAAATGTAAGTAAAATGTTATTTTTATATTATAATATCAAATAAAATATATTTTATTAAATTTTAGTTTTTATTGTGTTGACATCAAATAGAAATATTTCCTGTGATTTGAAATAATGTTTTTGAAAATCTTCACGTTTACATAGTTTTTAAACGCGCGCCAATAACTTTTCCACTATTCTATACATATATACATTTTTGTCAGGACCGCAAGAGACCCTACATATACGATAACAAATTGTTGGTTAACGAACTTCAGGCGGAATGCTTCACCTTAAGCCCCTGGCACATATAGCGTCAAAACTCCGAGTCTACCAGACTCGGAGTTTTGACTGCCAAAAATAGAAACGCCTCTATTTTCAGCAGTCACGACTGCCGAAAACCAACTTCATTATGATACTGGTTTTTTCCATATCTTCCTTTGTTGTTTGACGTATGAATTATTATTGTTTATGTTTTTGTTTGATTTTTGTACATTTTTATAGTTAAATTCATTTACTTTATACATAGTTAGAAACTTTTAAGTTTTCATATTTCATTTATAATTCAAGTCATTTTTTTAAATTTATTTTTTTGTTTTATATATCCTAATTTATAGTTTTTATATTTCTTAATAATCGACAAACATTTTAAATAATATATTTAAGTTTTTATATTTCATTTATAGTTCATGTAATTTTTATTTAATTTAATTTTTTTCTTTTATATTTCGTAGTTTATAGTTTTTATATTTCTTAATAGTCGATAAATATTTTAAATAATACAAATTAACAAATAACACGTTAAAATTAACAAATATTTATTTCTGACTGTCAGAAACACCGACTCTATATGTGACACCCGTTTTGGACGTGACTCTCAGTTTTTCAGCAGTTTGTAGCAGACTCGGAGTCTTGACGCTATATGTGCCAGGGGCTTTAAGGTTAAATGATACCCAGCTTTAATTTGTTTCTAGCTCGAGGTGAGCGCTGTAGTCAGCTCCATGAATGAGTTTGAACTAAGTTGATATAGAAGGTAGCTGTGTATGTGGAATATAGCCACCTATTGGCAATCTTGACAACTGTCATTTTTCTTCCTCGGACATAAACCAGACAAATATAGTAGTGGGAGGAGACGCATTTTTAAGATTGGTTGATGCGGGAAATTAAAAATTTAGCATGGTTAAGCCTCATGAGCCACGAAATATATTCTAACTAAATAACAAATAACTTTCTTAAAGTTATTGCGTAAAATATTATTAATAAATACATAAAATGGTAAATTTTATTTAATATAATGGTTGTTCGTATCTCTGAAGTTAGCGGTTGTAGAAAAAAAGCTGTAGATAATGAAATAATAAATAACTTTTATGCAACAAAATATAAATATTATTTTATTTATAAAAACTGTTATTTGCAAAAATAATTATACTTTGTTTTTAATTATAAATATTATTTATAATTTTAAGAATCTTGTTGTACATTTATTTTATCAATTTTTGATAGCGCATTGGTTGGCAGTTTGAAATTACTCGGTTCCACTAGTTTGAAAAGTAATGTTATTATGAAATAAATGTGTCACATAAATAAATAAATAAATATATCATCACGCCTTCTACCCATTACTGGGTGTGGCACTCTGCTAAAGCAGATCTCGGTAAGTGATATATTTTGCGCGTGATATATATATATATATATATATATATATATATATATATATATATATATATAAATAAGAAAAATAGGAAAACAAAATTTCCATCACTTGTCACAAATTCCAAACTTTTTACAGCACGTTTGAATCAACTTATCAGGTCATCATCAAACGGCTGGTCAGTTCAGCTTTAACCATAGACGCGTTTCGTCCTTTAGGGACTCATCAGTATGGTGTGATCAACTATCCAACTAGCCCAACTAGGGACTAGTGAACTGTGATATTTTTACAAGCTGAACTGACTTTATTTTATATATATATAGTGACGCGGAAGTTATTCAAATAAATATTATTTAATTGAAATTAATCATATTAATTATCTAATAAGCTTTGTGATCGAAAATTAAATCTCCTACGTTGTGTTATATCGAATTCAAAAACTACCGTTTCTCAGGATTTTGAATACTGAAGTCGCCAATTAGGATGTATTAAGGTTGTCATGAAATAAAATCACCAAACGAGTGTTAATTATTTATTAAACAGTCTAAAATATCAGAAACGAGCTGGTTTCACTCAGACGAACAGTCGGTCGCTGAAACACACCATTTGTTTGCGGTGCGCACCAATGTAATACGAATGCCGTCTCTGCTTATATGTTAATGACAGGTGTGCTAGACCAGTGGTTGGTGATACTATTAGATAGCCATAACTCGCCCTCTCGAACAGGCTCTGAGCGGGACTATTTAACCACACCGGAGCCTCAGCCGAGCGGGACTATTTAACTACTCCGGACCTCAGTGCCGAACGAGTTGAAATTAATAATGTTAAGTTTGGGCTAAAACGCTACGTTCAGTTTCCCACATAGTCAGTTAGTTTGTAATAACTGCAGAAGTTTAGCAAATGTAATCCACTGTTACGGCCGACAAGCAAACCGTGAACACAACAACTAACTTAACGCAAGGATCACACCAGAATTAAACAAAAGTAAATAAATAATAATGAAATTAAAAGATATTATAATATTATGTGGCTTCTGTACACAAGACGAATTAATAATTTTACGACTCCACGGGAGCCCTCGGCCGGCCCGACAGTCATAAGCGGCTCGAACTGGTAGTGGACCAAAGCTCGGTGCGGTCGATCACAGCTATCTGAAATCACAAGGCCGTCCTAGAAAAATGTTTGATATAAATAAATTAAGAACGATACAATACCACAGATTTTGGTGTCTTCTCTTGCACGAGTCAATGATGATTTTCATGGTCGAGAATTCTCGCAGATAATCACAAGACATGCTCACACATTAACTATTACAATACAGTTTCCACCACAAGCCAGAAATAGTTTATGTGTGTTACCAACAAATTCGTGATAATGAATTAGTTAGTTTTAATATTGCCAGAGTACTGAAGTTCTCTATGACAACACTTTGGCTAGATAATACAATTCTGACGTTAATCAGAAATAGCTTCCGTGTCACCAACGAAATCGAAATAATGAATTCGTTAGATTTTACTATAACAGTAATTGGCACTTGTACAGGCACTAACGAAGTCAGCGGGCGCCGGTCGCAAACACTATACAGCAAAAGTAAGTATACAATTACTTTCCGACAACAGCTCATATAACCAACTTCAGCGCAAGGTAGAATACAGCTGATGTATTTAATAATACACAGCGAATGCGAGTTGATCTGATTTCTCTCTAATGTGGACTTGTAATGGTGTCGGCGTAGCTGATCACAAACACACAATAAAAATAGTCAGGAACCAACACTCAACAGAAGTCCGAAAGTAATTCAAAATATCTTTTTTTTTTCAAAAATTATTTATAATATCTACCAACAGACAATTGTATCATTAAATTATTTCTTATAGAATCTACTATAGTCCTCTAAATATATGCGTATTTGAGGAATTTTACTGAGTAGACTTTGTGAAATATAGATCGTTCATTTATGGTCTTTCATCACCGTGAAATTCCTTTTATTACAGGAATCAATTCGCCGTGATTTTACACTACTAATACAACAATTAATCGGAATCTAAGTAGTTAGGAATTGTACTGATCTATTGATCGATTAAACACACAAATTATTACACTACTCGGACACAAAGCATTTAGAAGAACAATGTAGACCATTTCATATTCTTTTCCTACAAAAATATGTTTGTTTTTCTGTTTCCCTAGTTGACCTGTTCTGTTAGACCCTTGCGACGTTTTAAACAAAGATTTCGTAATTTACAACCTTCTAGACTGCGAATTTGCTTATAACGGTTTTAAATGTTTCTACAGATGGTAACGATAAATGGAAATTTTTGACAATCGGTGCACGACTGTTCGTTCTAGAAAACTCGCTCTAAAAATGTCTAAAGTTAGTCGCCAGCTGGCTTATTGCCTCCAACCCGAGTAACTGCTCTGCAAAACTTCTGATCCTGGTTTCGGAATAATATTTTCGTGAAATCTAACGATTCTTTCACTTTCTAGTTTACAATTATGTAAACTGTGTATCAATCGGGTTGTAGGTACATGGCAATTCCACCATATTTTCTACGTATTTAAAAATATTGAAATATTTATAGGTCAGAAGATGTACATATTACAAAATTATTATTGTAAACGTTTAGTACTTTACTGTATAGTTCATATAATAATATAAAATTTGAGGATCCCTAAGGCCAGTTCGAATTTTATAAGATTTATGGATCCAACTTAACCTCACTTTTTCATATAATAATACATATTTAATGACTGAACTGGTTTTTAGCGTTCCTGTCTAGGTCTGTGTATAGCACTGGACATAAGGCTGACTAGATACTCTACATAGAGCGAGTGATGCACGCCGAAATACAGTGGTACTCGTATGTTGGTTGCAAAGAATAAGCGTAGTTCCTAATCCTAATTTAATTAATTAATATTACCGTAAATATTTTATATAATGTCAAAAAAAGTAATTGAAATTTATGTTACAAACTTAATCGATGAAATTTGAAATGTATATTTAGTGAAATTAGCTTATAATACGATAGTAAAAATATCCAATATCGATGCAAAATACAAAGCAGTTCCAAAAGCATATACTATTATATACATAGATACAGTTTGTTGAATAATATAAGAACTTTACGTTAAATATAAAAATACTAGACAACTTTTTAACAATTAACAAAAACAAATGAAATACAAAAATCTAATTATGTCTTTTATGAGTATTAAGGTGAAGCATTCCGCCTGAATACAACAACAGAACAGTGGTGAAACGACCATCTGTCGTGATCTATTTGAAATAAAATATCTTTTTTATTATAAATGAAACATATTATTTATTGTACATATTCTTGTAGTCAAAGGTTTAAAGTTTTATAATAATATTACTAATTTGAAATATCTTTCATATAATAAAAGAAAATAAATTATATATTACACCAAATTTAATTTGAATTTATTTAAAAATGGGCCTTACGATATCAATATAAAAAATACAGTAAATTATAAATACGACAGACTAAGCCTGATAAAATTTTCAGCCAAATTAAACACGACAATTTTTAGCAAAAAAATAAAATAGGCCAAAATACCATGAAAAACAGAGTTTTTATTTTTTTTCTCAAAAGTGTTGTGTTTAATTTGGCTGATTTTTTTTTGTGTTATAGACTATCTTAATTTTAAATATACATATTTTTTTTATTAAAAACGTAGGCCCAATTTTGAGAAAATTTTACTCAAAATTGTGAATTTGGCTGCTTCATTTATATAATTTTTTTCATGTATTTTCATGATTTATTTGCTCTTGAATAGTATTTATTCATGAACTACAATGTTATAAGAAAGTAATACACTGCTTTATATTTATCTATATAATGACATTTGTGAGAAATTAATTGTTGAAATTCAAATTTGCATAGATTTATTGTTGGTGCTCTTGAATCATGAGTTTTAGGTGTGTGATTCGGATTTTTGATGACGTATGATGTACACTCAAGTATCGCAGTTTTATTCAAAATTAAATTTGGCTGACAGATATGTAAAATTGATTGACTAATAATGATAACAATAATGAATATATATATTAAATGTTGTTTACAAAATAATAAAGTAATAATACAATTTTTGGATATGGTTTTAACCTCAAACGTCAAATGTCTGTAAGGTAAGTAGGTTTGTATTTATAAGTGTTTATTTATTAATATTAAAGTTTTTATTTAACAGTTTTGAAGTGGACACTGCCTTAATAAGATTAGGCTGACAAAGTAAATACATCAGAACTATCGAAATGTTGCCCAGGAATAAACTATACATTCCATAAATGAAATCTACTTTCGCTTTATTTATATTTTTATATTGCAAGTATTTTGTATCTAATTTTATTATAAATCAGATTATGGTACTTAAACGGAAATAATAGTTTAATAACTAAATCAGAAGATTCCAAATTCGGTTCAAAATTATAAACTTCTTCCAGCGGGACCACTTGTGGAAAGAATGCTTTACGTTCGAAATATTACAACTGTAGCAACTGATTGGGGTAAAACTAGAGAATCTATGGCAATACAAGTTTATGAGCAGGTATCTGGAGTTACAGTAACACCATGTGGTTTATTTGTAAATTTAGAACGTAATGCAGGATATTTAGCTGCTTCGCCAGATGGTTTAGTTGATCAAAATAAGATAATCGAAGTGAAATGTCCATGTACAGCTCGACATTTGTCACCAAAAGAAGCTGCTGTTAAAATAAAAAACTTCTGTTCTGTTTTAGATGGTAATAAGTTAAAATTAAAGACGAATCACAATTATTATTAGCAAATACAAGGCCAGTTGTTCATAACAGGACGAAAGAAATGTGATTTTTATTATTTGGACACCTCAGGGTATAGAAGTAGAGTTTTTTAAATGGATGCTTCCAATATTAAAGACATTTTATGTAAAAGAAATTGCTCCAGAAATAGTTTATTCACGAAAAGAAAGCAGTATGTGGATCAGGAATATGCCACAGAATCCATAGAAACAGTTAAAGTTTGATTTTTCTATCAAATACTTTTTCTGACGCTCGTTAGAATCAAAGAATTTCTTTAGCAGAAAGACATTTTCTGTCGCTCACGTGAGTCAGAGAAATTATATGACATAATGGGTAAATATTCCGGCGTTTGAAGAAAAAATGGCATATTTTATGTGCAGTGAAAGTGACGTTTTGTGCTTCATCTGTAGTTAATGGAGGAGTGCACAAAATGTATCACTTCAGCTCCTTATAAAATAATATACTATTATATATGATTATGTATAACTGAAATAAAAATGTAAGTAAAATGTTATTTTTATATTATAATATCAAATAAAATATATTTTATTAAATTTTAGTTTTTATTGTGTTGACATCAAATAGAAATATTTCCTGTGATTTAATATAATTTTTTTTTAAATCTTCACGTTTACATAGTTTTTAAACGCGCGCCAATAACTTTTGCACTATTCTATACAGATATACATTTTTGTTAGGACCGCAAGAGACCCTACATACACGATAACAAATTGTTGGTTAACGAACTTCAGGCGGAATGCTTCACCTTAAACATTTATTTATATTATCTCTATCAAACTAATATATTGTGAATTAGGTAATGTAGCATGGATAGTTGGGAGTTTATTTAATGTTAACTAGTTTGAGTTGTCAAATGCCATGTTAATACAACGGTACCATGATAATGGAGGTATTAATTATTATTGTCATGCTAGCACGTCAGCTAAATTAATATGCTAACAAGCTATATCTCGCTGTCCTGCAAATCACGTTATAAGTTATGGTACATATATGTTTCCTAAAACAATACTGCTTGTTTACTGTCACAACTAATTTTAAGAACTTTTGCTAGTTGACATGCGAAATGTGAACGGTAAATTAGAAATTTGCTTACATTTATATTATAAAGAGGAATTTTATTTATATTATTTTTCTTGTAGTCTTTACATATTCATATCCTTTACCACAAAACAGCTGTCGCCTTCCTCATTATGAATAAATAACTATCCATAAAAAATATCTGTTTTTATCCAAATAACCTCAATTATATGACATGTAAACAATATTCATATATTTTTTTAATATATTATTATTGCAGCAATTAATAATATTATTTCTTAATTGATACAGATTTCTGTGCATTGAATATAAAATTTAATAAAATAAATAAAAATCAAATATATCATCAACCTTTTTACACTAGAAAGTGTGACATTCTTCCGTAGCAGATCTCGGTGATATATTTATGCGCGTAATGTGCGGTTATCAGCTGTTAGTCCATATCCCTCGAAAATAGTAATAGAGGAAGAGCGATTGAGCTACCATATATAACAATTAGACAAATATGCAAAATTTATTTTTATAATTTCAATATACACAAAATTTAATAAACACACAAATGCATGTAATCCAATTTCTTATTGTAATTATTAAAATCAATTTATGCAGATGCTAGAAACAGTATCAAACAGTAGTTACAATGAGGAAGCAGAGATGTATTATTATGACCAGTGAAGTATGAACACATTTGGTTCTTCTGGAAAGAACATATAATTTATGTTCTGTAACTAGCTGTTACTTTTGTACGGTCTTTAGAATTTTTATTTGATAACAATATCCGATGTGCTATTTTCTGTTTGTGAGACAAATACATTTTTTAGGATCTTTCTCAGAAGATGTAATTTCGACGCTTAGTACATTAAATTTACCTATAATAAACTTGTAATAATTAATATACTTATTATAAATGTCAACGTTGTCTTCTTCGTTCTCACTAAAATATCTTCCGATATATTAAATTCTTCCTCCTTCATCATGTTACGTTCCAATTGAATTCCTTATTCCAAATTATCATTTTCCATTCTTATTCCTCGTAATTTCATCGTTTTCCTTTTGTTGAGAAACCTAAAAATTATAGTTGTGATTCAGAGTCGAGTCATTGTAGTGAAAAAGTAGAATTAGCTTATTTGTATACTCACCTAGGTTTTAATCTTCCAATATGTCCCTCGATTTAAGTGTTCTGGTTTCCCTTATTTGTATTTGTTTATATTTTGTTTATGTCCTTTTGACAGTGCCAATTAGTGACAATTATTATCGTGTTTCGTTTTATTGTTGGTTGGTGTCGCATACGGCTTGTTTCACTAGAGTGCCTACAAGGCGTGTTTCTTTGGATTGTGATGACAATAGTGGTCTTCATTTTCATTGGCTACGCCATATTTGTGCCAAGCTGTTGCTGTTTTAGCTTGTGTAGTATAGGAAGTTTGTGTTTGTTTGTCAATTTTTGTTAAATTTAATTCGTTAAAATTGTTTAATTTAGTGTACTGTTTATTATTACGTGTTAGTTTTTATATACTTAGTAGTTTTAGTACAGTTTAATTGCTTATTACGACACAATTTGTGATAAGTAATTGAATAAAATATTTAGGTAAGTAACATAAACCAAATTTATACAATAAATAAATATAATGTAAAGTTTTGTAAACAATAATGGCCAGTTGTACCTCTATTATTTAGGAATTAAGCATTTTTTGTATCAAATCGAAATCAAATTGTCAAATGACACATAACCTTTGCTGCTGTCATTATTTAGGTTGGACATTTAGAGAATTCTTAAAATTTTATTAGCTACTAAACCTGATCAGTAAGTTTAATTGATGCATGCATATTGGTAATTATTGTTGATAACAAAACAATTCATTAATATTTTTAATAAATGGGTAGTTTATTTTGTATACAACTGTGGAAAAGTTCACATAACAAATTTTAATGGAAGATACAAATGCTTTATTGTATTGTAATGAAACTTTTTTTGTATAGATGGTTGGTTGTTGTGCCTGTGGTTGCTCTAATTGGTCAGAGAAAGGATTTCTAATGAAGATTTTCCTACGGGTCCGGATCGGAGAAAAATATGGGCAGCTAAAGTGAAACGAGAGGGTTGGACACCAACTAATTCGTCTCGACTTTGTGAAGTAAGTCAAATTTAATTAGAAGTATTTTTATGTTTTATTAATAATATTTAAATTATAGATCCACTTCGCACCTGAAATGTGGGAAAAGACGAGAGAAGATGGCAAGAGGATTCTGAAACATAATGCTATTCCCACAATATTTAGTTTAGTGTGCCGAAGAGTAAAAGAAGGTCGCCGGTTAAAAGAGGAAATCCGACAGTTCAATGTAGCAACATATGAACCACAGCCATGCACGTCTACAGCAAGAACTGGAAATAAAGGATCCTCCTGTTCAACTACAAGTTCATTACCAGTACGATCATTGTCAGTAAATCATTAATGTCTTCCACATTATAATTTGAGTTTTTTTCGTTTCTTTTTTGTTATTGTAACCTTTTTGTATACATATTTTGAGTATCAACCATTTATTCTATATTTCAATGTACTTATACAACTCGATGGAGTCATTTTTTATACAATAAATATTCATTTTTCTGATAATGTAAATTTATTGGTTTATTTAATTTATTATTGCTTTTTTAATATTAACTTTGTATTCAAATGATTTGAAATGAAATATTTCATCTTATGCATGAATTCTGTTCTGACGGTAAGTTTACTTTTTATTTAAATATAATGATTTTACTATCATTTCATTAGTCTATATATATTTTATAATTTTCAGATATGTTTATGCTTAAAATTTATAAATGAAAAATATATTAAATTCAAGTAATACATTCGTAAGATAATATTTTCGTGTTTTGCCCGTATACAATCCATGTTAAATTGGCACAAATATGGCGGCCGTAACCGTATGTCATCACTCTTATTGTAGGCACTCTAGTTTCACTAGTGGCAAGGTAAAGCTTCGTCTACACGTCGCGCAGGTTGTCGTGCATTAAAACTCAATTTAATAAACTGTGATCAATTGAGGTATAGATTATAGTTATTTCTTCTTAGACTTGGTTGTAAAAGTTTTTGAGTTAATATTCGTTTTCGCTATTTGCGAGTGATTTCTGCTATTGTTATATTGCATGTGTGCAATACCCGTCTGGGGATTTGAGTGCAGAAATCGGAGATTTTCTGAGTGTTCATTTTTGGAGCAATTGAATTGCTGTGTTAGGTACACTCAGAAAGACACCCATTTTGGGGATATGCGTGATTGCGTAAACTCATCATCGTCGCCGACCATCAGCGAATCTCAAACAATCCAGTGCCATCCGCCAAGATATCGACAACATCGAGGACGACGTCAAGCACTGAGCAGAGTTCTTGCAAGGTAGCGATCCATTCCTCGGGTCCAGATTCCTGCGCCTGCCAGTTCGTGCCTGCCGTGGTAGCAGCTAAGTGTTCGAGAACATTTTGTTTCTGTATTATTTTATTTTTAAATACGTTGTCTACGTTTTGACTTAATTTTTGTGCGTATTCATATGATTTACAATTTACACACATTTGATACACTTGTATATTGTATGTTAAATCTAGTCACTATTCAACACACACACTTGGATTGTTATAATTCTTATTATTTTGAATATAGTGTTACGGCTGCATTTTTATTTAGATTATTTATTTAATTTCGCCTTTTCTGTCCGCCACCCTCCGGGCGAATATGTATTTTCGGTCCTCGGATTGTTACAAAGTTCGGCATCATATCTCACTGGCCAAGTATTATTTAAATTTTTGCTTGCTGTAACCAGAAAATTAGAATTTTTAAAATTTGTTGAAATCAGTCATTCAGTAGACTTTTAGTGATCTGGTTGTGCTACATAGTTTTGGAAAGATTATTGGTTTATTTTAGTTTTCTTGACAGATTTATATCTGGATTAGAACGGTAGCGTTACAACCTTATTTAGAATTTTGTATTCTGCGGCTTTGAGCCGGATTTGAGAGATCATTTAGTCATTTACTTCAAGCCGCCCAAAATCTCAGGTAATTAATGATTTTAAATTCTAGTTTTGCATTTGCTTATTTAGTTTTAATAGTAAATTCATTTTGCATTCTGTAGAGCATATTTTAGATTCAATCTTCATTAAATTAGAGTAAACTCAGTAGCGTACTTACCATGTGATATGAGACCTAACTGCGTACTTTCTTTTCAGGCTTTTTATTTTTTTATTTTATTTTCGTTTGGCTGTCATCTTACGTACTATTCAGTTTGATTTTATTACCTTTTGGTAAAAGTATTTAGTACGTATTGTGTGGACGTTATTTTGGGACGTCGTGAACGACTGTATTGGAATTCTTGGATACCACCATCGTCATCCAGTTTGTTTATGCTGTGGACTGGCATATATTTCCGTACTTGGACCGTGGGAAAATTACTTGGAGGAAATATAGCATTAGCAGATTCCAAGCGGACGCCATTGCAATCGGCAACGCCCGATATTTCTGTTCAATACGCATGCGCTGCCACAATCCGTTGCGCGGAGACGCCATTACAGCCCAGCTGTTCGCACGTGTGCTGATGCAAGGATTTGTACCCCTGCCCCCGCCTACAGCTAAGCAAATATTTTATTATTTTATTATTTTTGATTATATATTATTTGATATTAAGTTTTGTGTACACGATATACTTACGTATTGTCGTTTTGAATTATTTAGTTGTTATTGCACCGATTAGTAGTAGATTTATTTTGGTAACAAACATTTTGATTGTAATTATCAGTTGAGTTCGAGGCTGTCTGATCACCGCCTTAGGTATTCATTTGTGTGCACGTTGGCACAACAGTTTCCGTAGCTAGTCGTACGTCGGTTCGTGATTAGGGCTACTGTTTCAGATTTTGTTTTACGCGCGCCACGATATTCCATGGTCGACCATCGAAACCACGTGTGTATGAGCGCTTTAGTACTTATTTGCTTTACTGAAGTCCTGGTTATTGCTGCGTCGTTGTGCTACGCGAAGCACCTTTTGGTTCAGTCACATTTTTATTCGGCACTGACCAGATTTGTTCGAATCTCGACGATAACACTTTATGCCGCTCAATTGTTGTTAACTACTGTTATTTCACGCTTTATCTATTACATTCAACGTGTATTATTTCATTTATTATTTTTAATATATTAGTTATAATTTATGTGTTTAGTCATCTGACTCTCACAACACGTGGAATATAGTTAGTTTGATTTTACGAATAGCTGAGAGTAAGATCGAGTAGTTTAGGTTAGAATAGTTTTTGAGTAATTTTGTTCGGATAGTTTTTGAGCAACTTGGTTAGTTAGTAGGATTGGTTTAGTTTTAAATAAAACGTTAGTTAGTTTTGGGGAATTTGATTTGTTATTTCATTCGTTATTTTCATTATGGATGCAAAGATGGAAATCAATCGGTTGGGTAAAGACGAACTGAAGTATGAATTGCAGATTAGAGGTGTTGACGAGTTTGGTACAGTAGATGATATGAGGCAATCTCTTCGTGCGTTGCTTAAGTTGGGAAAAAGCTCTAGTTTTGTTTTTCCGGAGTATCCATTCGCATTTACTGTAGATTCGGCAGCTTTGGAAACACAAATTAAACAAATTTCGGATTTAATTAGTACTTTCAACGACGTTAAAAATTCGGCAGCTTACACAAAGATTGAAACCAAATTGGCACACACTATCGGTAGAGTCAATCGTTGTGTAACGACAAATAATGACGAGGTTAAGAAGCGCGCGCAATTACAGTTGAAGATTGTGACTTTGGAATCAAACCTCGTAGCGAAAGCGAAATCTGTACTACACTCATCCACGTTAGTTCATCAATTGGCAGACGGATCTTTCAGTGATTTAAAGTTGTCGGGGTAAGAATCGGAAGCATCTGAGACTGAAGCAGTTAGGGATAGGACTGTAGTAGGTTGTAAATCAGTTCCAGTGCTGAAATGGGAAATAAAATTTAGCGGAGATCGAAGACAAATGTCAATAAATTCATTTCTCGAGCGTGTTGACGAATTGCGGATGGCACGGAACATTAGTAGGTCGCAATTATTTCTTTCGGCAGTAGATTTGTTTGAAGGTAGCGCCTTGGTATGGTTTAGAGCGAATAGATATTTATATCGGACATGGGACGAACTTGTAGTAGGACTGCGTGAGGAATTTTTGCCCGTTAATTATGAAGAAAAACTTCTGGAGGAGATTAAACGACGTACACAGGGGCCGAATGAATCAATCGGCGAATATCTCGCAAGCATGACTTTATTGTTTTCTAGATTGAGATCCAGGTTATCGGACGATTATAAAATAACAATATTACTTCGTAATATTTTACCATTTTATCAGTCGCAACTAGCTTTGGTAGAAGTAAAGTCAGTGACGGAGTTGCAACGACTTTGTAGGAGGCTCGATCAGCGCAAAGAGTCTATACAATGTTTCACATCACCACCTAGGAAGAATCAATCGTTAGAACCAGACTTGGCATACGTAGATACTACCTCACATTGGCATGCAACAACTTCTGGCACTCCAGCTCACGTGAACACAGTCGATGATGTCAATACTCGTAGTTGTTGGAATTGTGGTAAATCGGGACATCTCGCGATGAAATGTAATGCTCCGCGTAAACTCCATTGTTATAAATGCGGCAAACCTGACTTCACAACAAATTCTTGTCCGAATTGTCGTCCGGGAAACGCCAAACGGATGCCGTAAGCGGTCGTGAACGGCACCGAAGATCATCGATAACGACCACCATTAATAATGCGCGATTGGAATTCATTTTAGCACATGTTCAGGGGGACGAACGTCCATATTTAGAAATAGGAATTTTGGGAAAAGCTTTTTTTGGATTGTTAGATTCGGGAGCTTCTAGGACAATTGTGGGAGGACCGGGATATGAATCGTTGGTTAATATGGGTTTAAAATTATGTAAGAATCGGTCTAGTTGTACTGTAGCTAACGGCGATCGTTGCGAAAGTCCTGGGGAAATAATCGCGCCGGTTAAACTTCGCGATCAAATTAAATTAATAAAATTTTTAGTTGTACCTTCACTTCAGCATAGCCTCATACTTGGTGCAGATTTTTGGAAAACAATGGGGGTTGTGCCTGATTTACGGAAGGGAGAATGGTCATTTTCCGCTAATCCAGTCACAGGCGCGAAATGTGACGAGGTTACTTCGCGAACTTCTCTTACGTCGGAGCAGGAGCTTAAATTAAATGAGTTAATTGAGAATATGTTGGGGAAAGAATCGTCGGATACTATTGGCTGTACCTCGCGTGTGGAGCACGAAATTCGATCGGACAGTTTTCCGATTAAGCAGCGGTACTACCCGTTGTCACCGGCGATGCAACAACACGTAAATCGAGAACTGGATAGTATGTTGGAGAAGGGAATTGTGGAGAAGTCGTCGAGTCCTTGGTCATCTCCAATTCTTCTTGTGCCGAAGAAGGACGGAACCTACCGTTTTTGCGTCGACTATCGCAAACTTAACCAGGTGACGGAACGAGACGCTTACCCGTTGCCGTACATCTCGAACACCTTGGACAAGTTGCGTGATGCTCGCTACTTGACATCACTTGACATCAAGTCTGCGTATTGGCAGATTCCGGTTGCAGAATCATCTAGGAAGTATACAGCATTCACGGTACCAAACAGGGGATTTTTTCAGTTCAATAGGATGCCTTTTGGGCTACATAATGCTCCTGCCACTTGGCAAAAATTTATTGATAGTGTTATTGGGTTAGATCTGGAACCACATGTCTTTGTTTATCTTGATGACATTGTGATTGTCACTCAGACATTTGAGAAGCACTTAGAAATACTCGCGGAAGTATTACGTCGATTGTTGGAGGCTGGATTAACACTTGGACGGGACAAATGTATGTTTTGCAGAGACGAGTTGAAATATTTGGGATACGTTGTAAATCAGCATGGGTTGCACGTAGATCCGGATAAGGTACGGGCTATCTTGGAGATACCCACTCCGAAAAATGTTTCGGATGTGCGTCGACTGGTTGGAACGGCATCTTGGTACAGGCGGTTTGTGCCAAACTTCTCGTCAATCATCTCACCTTTGACGCAGCTGTTGCGAAAAAATATTAAGTTTGTTTGGAGCTCTGATTGCGAAGAAGCTTGGACTGTGATTAGAAATCACTTGGTGTCCGCACCAATTTTGTCGTGTCCTGATTTTACTCGGGAATTTGTGTTGCAGACGGACGCATCAAATTTTGGGTTGGGTGCTGTCTTGACACAAGAGTCCGCTG
Organism: Pterostichus madidus; assembly: GCA_911728475.2. Taxonomy (NCBI): domain Eukaryota; kingdom Metazoa; phylum Arthropoda; class Insecta; order Coleoptera; family Carabidae; genus Pterostichus; species Pterostichus madidus. The sequence goes on along the minus strand of OU452304.1, from coordinate 30,422,744 downwards.
AGGGCGACAGAGTAATTTGTTACCTGTCTCGCTCGCTTTCTCGACAAGAAAAAAATTACTCCACTACCGAAAAAGAGCTGTTGGCGATGTTGTGGTCTATGGAGAAGCTCAGACCATATTTGGAAGGCACACGTTTCAAAGTGATCACTGATCATTACTCGCTGCTTTGGCTGCATAGTTTGCAGAATCCTTCCGGTAGATTGGCGCGATGGGCGGTACGGCTTCAACAATATGATTTTGAGATCATACATCGCAAAGGTAAAGAGCACGTTGTACCTGATGCATTGTCGCGATCGGTACCGACTCTCGATACATTAGTAGTAGGGAAATGTAAGGATTCTTGGTATAATAGGATGTTTAGGTTGGTTGAGGATAATTCTTTACGTTATCCGAATTTTAGGATCGAGGATGGGAAGTTATGGAAGTTTGTGAAACCGGAATATGTTGGATTAGCGGATGAGGGAGATGAGTGGAAGAGGATTGTGCCAAAGGATCAAAGGAAGTGTTTGATCAAGCAGTGTCACGATATTCCGACAAGTGGGCACTTGGGCGTGCATAAGACGTACCACCGTCTTCTGCAGCAGTACTTTTGGCCCAAAATGAAGGCAGATGTTGCGAACTACGTTCGACGATGCTCGGTGTGCATCCAGTCTAAGCCGGAACAGAAAGCTCCTGCAGGACAGATGGGTGGGCATTCAATAATCTCGAAGCCATGGGAAGTGATCTGCACAGATCTGATCGGTCCTTTGCCAACGTCACGTCAAGGATTCTCGTATATTTTGGTTGTTGCGGATTGTTTTAGTAAGTTCTCATTGTGCTTTCCTCTTCGTAAAGCAACCGCGAAAGTTGTCGTTAAGCACTTAGAGAACGATGTATTTTTGATGTTTGGGGCTCCGCGTAGAGTCATTTCGGATAATGGCGTGCAGTATCGTTCACGAGAATATATAAAATTATTGGCATCGTATGGCGTGAAGCACTCATTTACTTCGTTGTATCATCCGCAGGCTAATCCAACGGAACGCGTCAACCGTGTCCTGAAAACAATGCTGATCTCATTTGTGTCAGATCACCAGCGTGATTGGGATCAATATCTACCAAAAGTTGCTTGCGCTCTTCGGACAGCGAAACATGAAGTTACAGGACTGACGCCATATTTCATCAACTTTGGGCGCGAAGCTGTACTGTTGGGGAATTCGGACGATAGGATAGGTTCGGAGGAAAGTGGGTTCGATAAGGATAAGGTTATAGATAGGGCCAGTAATTTCGGACAGCTGTACAAGGATGTTAGGATTAGGCTACAGAACGCTTACGTGAAGTCTAAGGCGCGTTACGATCTTCGCCGTCGTCCTGTGAGCTTCCATCCGAACCAGTTGGTTTGGAGGAAGAATTTCATTCTTTCGGATGCGACGAAATATTATTCGGCCAAACTTGCAGAAAAGTTTGTCGGACCATTCCGGGTTCATCGGAAAGTGTCTTCCGACACATATGAACTTAAGAACTTGGATGGCGACATTCTTCGAGGCACTTGGAACACGCGTCACCTGAAACCTCATCCTGAACTTGTCGACGACTCGGATTGCGAATAACGGACAACGATTGTGATATTTAGTTTATTTTCTTTCTATTTGTTCTTCTCTTTAATTTCTTCGTATTAGTTCTTCTTTACTCAGTTTCTTATCGGAAATTTTGGGAAAATTTCCTGAAGAGGTGAGGGGGGAGTTGTTACGGCTGCATTTTTATTTAGATTATTTATTTAATTTCGCCTTTTCTGTCCGCCACCCTCCGGGCGAATATGTATTTTCGGTCCTCGGATTGTTACAAAGTTCGGCATCATATCTCACTGGCCAAGTATTATTTAAATTTTTGCTTGCTGTAACCAGAAAATTAGAATTTTTAAAATTTGTTGAAATCAGTCATTCAGTAGACTTTTAGTGATCTGGTTGTGCTACATAGTTTTGGAAAGATTATTGGTTTATTTTAGTTTTCTTGACAGATTTATATCTGGATTAGAACGGTAGCGTTACAACCTTATTTAGAATTTTGTATTCTGCGGCTTTGAGCCGGATTTGAGAGATCATTTAGTCATTTACTTCAAGCCGCCCAAAATCTCAGGTAATTAATGATTTTAAATTCTAGTTTTGCATTTGCTTATTTAGTTTTAATAGTAAATTCATTTTGCATTCTGTAGAGCATATTTTAGATTCAATCTTCATTAAATTAGAGTAAACTCAGTAGCGTACTTACCATGTGATATGAGACCTAACTGCGTACTTTCTTTTCAGGCTTTTTATTTTTTTATTTTATTTTCGTTTGGCTGTCATCTTACGTACTATTCAGTTTGATTTTATTACCTTTTGGTAAAAGTATTTAGTACGTATTGTGTGGACGTTATTTTGGGACAGTCGTGAACGACTGTATTGGAATTCTTGGATACCACCATCGTCATCCAGTTTGTTTATGCTGTGGACTGGCATATATTTCCGTACTTGGACCGTGGGAAAATTACTTGGAGGAAATATAGCATTAGCAGATTCCAAGCGAACGCCATTGCAATCGGCAACGCCCGATATTTCTGTTCAATACGCATGCGCTGCCACAATCCGTTGCGCGGAGACGCCATTACAGCCCAGCTGTTCGCACGTGTGCTGATGCAAGGATTTGTACCCCTGCCCCCGCCTACAGCTAAGCAAATATTTTATTATTTTATTATTTTTGGTTATATATTATTTGATATTAAGTTTTGTGTACACGATATACTTACGTATTGTCGTTTTGAATTATTTAGTTGTTATTGCACCGATTAGTAGTAGATTTATTTTGGTAACAAACATTTTGATTGTAATTATCAGTTGAGTTCGAGGCTGTCTGATCACCGCCTTAGGTATTCATTTGTGTGCACGTTGGCACAACAGTTTCCGTAGCTAGTCGTACGTCGGTTCGTGATTAGGGCTACTGTTTCAGATTTTGTTTTACGCGCGCCACGATATTCCATGGTCGACCATCGAAACCACGTGTGTATGAGCGCTTTAGTACTTATTTGCTTTACTGAAGTCCTGGTTATTGCTGCGTCGTTGTGCTACGCGAAGCACCTTTTGGTTCAGTCACATTTTTATTCGGCACTGACCAGATTTGTTCGAATCTCGACGATAACACTTTATGCCGCTCAATTGTTGTTAACTACTCTTATTTCACGCTTTATCTATTACATTCAACGTGTATTATTTCATTTATTATTTTTAATATATTAGTTATAATTTATGTGTTTAGTCATCTTACTCTCACAACCCTATCTATCCGTAAGTTCTTGCTAGGTGCTCTGGCAACTCTGGAGTTTGTTGGCCGACTCGAGAGTAGGTTTACGTCAGCCGTTAGGTCAGCTGGCGCCCCCGGAATTATTTTGTTGACTGTGAGTCATTGGTTTACGGAACCATTGGACATTTGGACCGCACGCCTTCTCCACTGTCAAAAGCTAGTCGCGGCGGTCAGAGCATCAAATTATTGGTAGCAATAGTAATATTTCATTTTGTAAAGTTCATTCACATAGTTTGGTTATATATATATATATATATATAATCTATTTAAATCTCTTTTCTGTTCGATGCTATTCTTCTTGCTTCTTGGCAGTTGATATTGTTCTTATTTAATATTTCTTGTACATTATTTTCCCATGTTTTCTGTGGTCTTCCTCTACTCTTCTTCCTTGTCATTCTTGCATTCCACACCATTTTTGTTTGTCTGTCGTCTGGCATTCTTGTAAGGTGTCCGTACCACGCAAGTTGTTTTCTCTCCAATGTAGTTTGTATGCTTTCTATTTGTAGTCTTGCTCGTATCTCTTCGTTTCTTATTCTGTCTAGTCTTGTTACACCTTCTACTCTTCTCAGGAATCTCATCTCCGCGGCTTGAATTCTACTCTTTGTTCTTTGGTTCGTTGTCCATGTCTCACTCCCATATATTAGTATTGGCCTGTATATTTTTTATATAGTGTCATTTTGGTCTTTTTCTTTACCTGTTTATTATTTAGAATTAGTTTGTTCATTGCATAGTAACTTTTGTTTGCTGCTAGTAATCTATTGTTTATTTCTTGCTCTAAACTTCCTTTGTTGTTCATAGTGTGTCCTAGGTATGTGAAAGTTTCTACCTGTTCAATTTCTCTTCCATTTATTTTTATTTCCGTTACTACTTCTTCTTTAGATATCACCATTATTTTTGTTTTATCTATATTTATGGTCATGTTGTGTTTCTTTAGTTCGTTATCCCACAAATTAATGTTGAGTTGTAAATCTTCTTCGTTTTTTGCAACTATTGCAAGATCGTCGGCAAATGCGCACTCTTCTATCGTTATCCTTGTCAGATTGTAGTGGCCCACTTTTTTGGTTTTATCTTTTATGTTTTTTATGATATTATCCAAATATATTATGAATAATAGTAGACTAATGCTCCTCCCTGCCTTAAACCCTGCGTGGTGGTGAATTCATCTGAAGTTTCGTTTCCTGTTCTTACGTAGTTGGATGTCGTGCTATATATACTTTTTATTGCTTCCGTTAGGTGTTTGTCGATCTTTCTTTTCTTTAGTATTTCCCACATCTTATTTCTCGGTACCCTGTCAAATGCTTTTTCTAGATCTAGAAATGCTATGTATAGCTTACTGTCTTCTCTTAAGGTCTTTTCCGTTAACTTTCTTATGGTGAAGATATGATCTTGCGTTGAGTGTCCCTTCCTAAAGCCGCTTTGTGCTTTCTCTATCTTTGTTTCTATTTCTTTACGTAATTTATTCTCCAGTATTGCTTCATAAATTTTTGCTGTTGTACATAGTAATGATATTCCCCTGTAGTTACTGCATATTCTATTGTCTCCTTTTTTGTGAATCGGAAGTATCACCGCCTTTTCCCAATCTTTCGGTATTTGTTCTAATTCCCATAATTTATTTAGCATTATTAACAATATCTGTTCTCCTTCTTCTCCCATGCATTTCAGTTGCTTCGATCTTATGGCGTCATGACCTGGTGCTTTGCCGTTTCTTATTTTTTTTATTACTGTCTTCATTTCTTCTTCCGTAATTTTTTCTTTGTTTCCTGTTTCTGTGTTTTCTATTTCTGTATTTTCATCTTCTGTAGTTTCAATGTCAATATGAGTTTCTTCAAATAATTCTTCAAAGTGTTGTTTCCATCTTTCCATTATTTCTTTGTCATTTCTTTATTATGTGACCTTTTTTGCTTATTAATTGTTTTAATGTTGTGTGTTTTTCTTCCTTGCAATTTTTAAGTGTTTTGTAAAACAATTTTTGATTCTCCTTGAAATTTTCTTCTAGTGTGACTCCAAATTCTTCCCATGTCCTCTCCTTTGATTTATTTATTTAATTTTTTGTTAATTTTCTTTGTTTTTTGTAATCTTCATAGTCTTCCACTTTTTTAGTATTGAGATATTTTTTCCATTTTTGTTTTTTTTCTTGATTTCTTCTTTTATTTTTTCGTTCCACCAGTGTGTTTGTCTTCTCTTGTTTGCATTTTTGGTAATTCCACACGATATTTTTGTTGCTTCACTTAATATATATTTGAAGGTATTCCACATTTCTTCTATGTTGTTCAAATTCGGTTTGGGTGTATGTTTTATTAATTTGTTGATACAGTTTTGATATTTTTCTTTTATTTCTGTATCTTTTAATTTTTCTATTCTAAATTTTATTGTTTGCTTTTTATTATTGTTAATTTCTTGTTTTTGTCTTGTCTCATTTCCTAAAACTTTTATTTCCGCTATCACCAGATAATGATCGCTTCCTATTTCACTACCCCTCTTTACTCTTACATCCTTCACTTTTTTCCTTTGTGTTGTATTGGTTAGAAAATAATCAATTATTGACCTTTCTTCTCTGCTTTTTTCTTCCCTAGTGTATTTGTGGATTTCTTTGTGTTCAAAGATGGTGTTTAGTATTATTAATCCATTTATGATGCAAAAATCTATGAGTCTCCTTCCATTGTTATTTCTAGTAGGTTCTCCATGTTTTCCCATTATTTCTTCCAAACTATTATTTTTATTTCCCACTCTAGCATTAAAGTCTCCTATTACATATATAGGTTCTTCAAGTTTTTCGTATTCCGATTGCATTTTATCCCAAAACTCATCTTTTTTTTCTTTACTATCATCGTCATTTATTGCATGTACTATCATTATGTTTGCCGTTAAGTTGGTTTTCTCTTCGATCTGGATTATTAATATTCTTTCATTTACACATTTCCACTTCTTTATTGATTGTTCCAGTTTAGTGTTTATTATGCATCCTACCCACGCTTTAGCTCTCTCATTTTTTTCTACTCCGCTATAAATTAGTATGTGATTATTCTTTAATTTTGTTAATCCTTTACCTTTTTTTTTTCGTTTCGGTTATAGCTAGTATATCTAAACCCGCTTTTTCAAATTCGTCTACTAATTCTATTTCCTTTCCATTTAGGCTTCTAATATTCCAAGTTCCGAGTCGTATAGTCCTTTTCGTTTGCTTGTTCATCTCCGTATGCATTTTACTGGTTTTTTGTTTTTTAATAGTTTTTTGATGTTTTTCTATTATCTTTTTCCTCTTTTAATACCACTTCTCTTTCGTTTTTCTCCCATACATATACTTTCCCATCACTTATCAATTTTTTATATCCGATTTTGACTTTTTTCCCGGTCGCCTTCATTTCTTTAGCTATACTTCTTATTTCCCATTGAATTTTAATTTCCTCTCCTGTTAATTCGTTTTCAATATATATTTTTTTCCCTTGTAATTTGTTTTTTGCTGCCATGATTTTCTGTTTTTGCTCCCAATTTGCCATTTCAACTATGAGGATTTCATTACTTTTTCCTTTGTTTCGTATGTGCACGTTATTAATTTCTGCTTGAGTTTGCAGCTGCTCAACGAACAATTTTTTAACTTCCTCTTCCGGCTTTTGCGCTAACATTAAACCCTTTATGACCAAATTATTTTTCTTCTTTTTCTCTTCTTCAATTTCATATTTTTTCTCTAACTTTTCAATTCTATCTACTAGTATTTTCTTTTCTTTTTCCCATTTTCCTTCTTTTCTCTCCATTTCTAATTTTATTTCTCTTATCTCCTGTTTTAAATCTTTTGTGTTTTGTTCCATTTGTTTCATCATAGTTTGTATCATTTGTTTTATCTCCTCCATACTTTGTTTGTCTACTTCCACTGCTTCACTAATCTCGATTTTATTTCGTGCTTCTTCTTCCTTTTTTCTTTGTTCTGGTGACCTTACTATCTTTTTGCTTTTATTAAATATTTTTTCGTGCTCTTGTTCTTCGTCACACTCCTTCTTTCTTTTGTACATGCCCCTTTACGATCAATCTTTTTTGAAGTTATTAGTACTATTTATTTAATTTAGAAACGTTATTGTCCGCTTTTATTTTTATTTTTGCTACCGTTGGCAACACTGAGTCCTTGGTTTCGCGCCACGCCCACCCGTACCGCGCGCGCTGGGCGCGTTTAAACCTTGCAGAACTGTCACTCAACGAACTGTCAAAATTTACTACAATCCGCCACTTAAACATTTGTTTACTATCTTTATTTTTAACTCTATTGTTTCTACTTCACTTTCACTGCACCGCACGTTCTTTAGCTTCCCCAATATATTAATTTGCTTTCCGGCAAAGCGATATGTCCCGAATTAGCGAGTTTTATATCGGCTGCACCAAAAAAAACACGTATCACTCTTATAAAGACTTCTCACTAATTTGGTTATAATTTTTGGAGTGGATCGATCTCCATTTATATTTTTAAATATTCTTGGCTATGTTTCTCCATTGTTCTCTGTCTCCTGTTTTATTTTTCCATTTTCTAATTCCCGCTGATTTTAAATCTTCTTCTACTTCTCTTATCCACGTTGATCTTGGCCTTCCCCTTCTTCGTTTGCTACTAGGGCTCCATTGTAGTACTGACTTAATTGGGTCTTGTTCATTCGTTCTCCATACGTGTCCGAGCCATTTTATTCTTTGTTGCTTAATTTTCTTTACTATGTCTTCTCCGTTTAGTTCCTGCTCAATCTCGTGATTCATCCATATTCTATATTCTGTATCAGATAGTTTCTTAGGTCCTAGTATTTTTCTTATTATTTTCCTTTCGGTTATTCTCAGTTGCTCTTCATCTTTCTTGGTCATTGTCATTGTTTCCGCTGCATATAATGTTACTGGTCTTATTATGGTTCTATATATTCTCATTTTTGTTGCTTTGGATAATATTTTGCTTTCTAGTAATTTTCTGTTAGCGTAGAAGACTCTATTTGTTGCAGTTATTTTGTTTTTTATTTCTATTTCTCTCTCTCCTTTGTTTGTTAACATTACACTTAGATATTTAAATTTATCTACTTGTTCATATTCGAATTCCCCTACTTTAATTACTTTGTCTTTTATGTTTTCCCCAAGTATCATTATTTTGGTCTTCTTTTGGTTTATTTCTAGTCCTATTTGCCTTCCTTGCTTTATTATTTCCTCTAGCATTTCTTTTATTACCTTTCTGTTTTTTGCTGCGATTGCTATGTCATCTGCATATGCTATTATTTGTCCTCCTCTTGTTCTAAGTGTTTTCTTTATTAAATTTCTCATTGAGTATTCTAATGCTAAATTAAATAGGGTGGCTGACAGAGCGTCACCTTGTCTTACCCCTTTGTTTATTTCTATGTCATCAGTTTCTCCTTTTTGAGTTTTAATATTTATTTTTGTTCTTCTCATAGTCATTGCTATTAATCTTCTCAATTTTCCTGGTATTTGCATGTCTTTTAAAGCTGTCCTCTTTTAATTGAGTCAAACGCTTGTCTAAAGTCAATAAATAGTATCTCTGTGTTTAGATTATACTCCAATGTTTTTTCAATTATCTGTTTTATGGTGTGTATAGCGTCCGTAGTTGATTTTCCTTTTACGAATCCACATTGATATTGGCCGATGGTATCTCTTGTTACGTTTGTTAATCTTCTCTGAATTAATGTCGACATTATTTTGTAGGCTGTGTTCAACAGTGTGATTCCTCTATAATTTTCACAGACTTGTTGGTCGCCTTTCTTGTGTATTGTTATTATTTGACCTATTTCCCAGTCTTTTGGCATTTCCTCTTTTCTCCATATTTCTAGTATAAGTTCATGTACGTGTTGCTGTATTAATTCGCCTCCATATTTTATTAATTCTATGTTAATTTCGTCTTTTATATATATATATATATATATATATATATATATATATATATATATATATATATATATATATATATATATATATCGTCGATATCAGCTAGATTGGTGCCGCAAACGAAGGAATTGGTTAGTGCAGGGCTCTTCAAACTTTAGATATTGAAGAGCCAAACATGCCCCTTACAATGATTTAAAATTTTTTCAGGAGCCATACATATATTTTTACAAATAAGGTTTACCTATTGTTTTTCTTTTTTTGAGCTATGATGAAATGCACATTACACGATATCTAAAATATAATAAGATGAATATTATTTTTATATGAAATAGCTGGAAAGCAGCATTTTATTTTGATTTATTTCATAGTTTTATGTATGTGATTTGACGTCATATCGTTCACATGGAAATAGGTTAGCATTTGTTGTTTTGTAATATGTTGTGATAAATGATATATATATATAGATCGATTTAAAGAGCTATACTAATTTGTTGTTCCTTAGCAACTTTAAAACATGACGTGTTTTATTTTTACGTTCTTGTAACTTTCGACTTTAGCGCAGGCTTATCGCGCATCGTGTTCTGCCCTATTGTAGGCACTGCAGACACGACGCGTGAAAATGTTGTATTTTATAATATAAATATAATCAATTATTTTAAGAATACATTGCCTTAAATTTTTTATAAATACAAATTTCGCACTTTTATCTCCATTTTTAACTTTATATCCAAAGAGCCGCGCACAACTACTCATATAGCCGCATGCGAGTCGCAGTTTACCGACCCCTGGGTTAGTGTAATGACATTCAGTGTTTTCTGATGAAGCCAGATTAAATTTATTCCACCATTATGGTTGTATTTTTGTCAGACGGCGACCTAACGAACCTTATCTTTAAGTAAAGTGTTTTTGATGAGTGAAATGTTGGAGGAGTGGAATTTCGGATCGGACAAGAGGCTCAGTCAACACAGTTATCACCTGAAAAATAAGAATTTGAATCACAATGCAATCATAGAACATGCTATCGAAAATAACCACCAATTGAATTTTGAAAATTTTAAAATATTGCACTCTGAATCAAATAAGTACAAAAGACTATTCCTTGAAAGTGTTTATATTAACTTGAATAAAAACACAGCTGTCAACATCAAAACTGATAATCATTCTTCGAGTTCACATTACAATAACTTATTTGGTCTTTTTAGCTGAGCTACGTGACATTTTGTTTCTGTTCAGATTTCTTCTTAATCTTGTGTTTTAGTTGGTTTTTTAACCACCAGGTTTTGGTTTAATTTATTTTGTTTTTTGCTGGTTAGTTGCCGTTTTGACTCGGAGGTGTGCACTATTGCATACTCCTAAATAATTTATTTTATCATAATTCTTTTTAAACATGTAACTTATTTAATTCTGTAATAACCACGTTGTGGTTAATTTTGCTGGTAAGGAAATTTATATTACTCTAAATAATATTATATTAATGTAATGGTATCTCTTGTAGACCTGAGGATGAGCACAAACTCGTGCTCGAAACGTCGTAATCTTTAACTAAAATAAAGAATTTTTATTAAATTCTTTAAGCCTGTTATCCAATAACCCTGGATCTTTCGACTCCTTTTATGAAAAAATGGATTAGTTATCGATAAAAATGTCTCACTTTATTAAGTGTATCATAATAAACAAGTACGCAAAATATCACATTCAAATTTACTTCATTATATATATATATATATATATATATATATATATATATATATATATATATATATATATATATATATCTCAAACGATGGGGAGATCTCATAAAATTGAAATTCCGAATATCAGTGTAGCCATCTTTCTAACTAAGTAGGGTCAAAAAAATGTTACTGGAAGAATAAATCGATGTATTTTTGCCTGAAAAATATTATCCGACTATCAGCAAAACATCTAAGTTTACGTTTTGTGAAATTTACTCTAAATTTCGTTTTTTTTTTACTCTAGTGATCTCCATTCGTTCCAGCCGCCATTTTGAATTCCCTAAAGTTGCTTTCAGCATTTGAAACCTGATATTTCGGGAAACATTTTGAACTCTCGCACAATACCTTACATCACCAATTAAAGCAGAAATGATGGAGCAATCAAAAAAATGTTACTGGAGAATGAATCGATGTATTTTTGCACTAAAAATATAATTCGACTATCAGGATAAATAACAGCTCTAGTGTACGTAATATAAATAGTAGTTTTAGTGAAAGTAAAATAAATAATATTGGTGTCTGAATATATATTAGTAGTGTTTAAGTTTTATTGTAGTGTTAATTAATTTCAAATAAGTTTCTTTCAATTTTATTTTCATTTCATTAAATAAATACTTTTATTTTCGTTTAACATAAATAGTTGTAAGCTATTTTTGTGCCTTAAACATTCTACACATTGCCAGTAAGACGAAAAACGCTACAATTGGTGTCAGGTGTGGGGTCAATAAATAGTGAAGTGTGTAGTAAGAAATAAATAAAATGGCGTCGTTCGGATTAAAACTAAGTTAATTAAAAGTTGTATACCTAAAGACGGAATTAGAGGAGCGAGATTTGGACTCATCCGGTTAAAATCAACGTTAGAACAACGTCTGCGAGAGGCTTTAGTGGCGGCAAATCAGGATCCTGAGGAATATGTTTTTGAAATTAGTTCAAGTGACAATCCTAAAATATTGGAGAAAATAGAGGACAAATTAACAGAAAGTTCTAGAACTCTAAAAGAAGAATTAACAGAAAGTTCCAGAATTGTCAAGATTTGGCAGAAAATTCTAGAAGTTTGGAACAGAATAGCAGAAAGTTCCAGAATTATAAAAGAAGATTTGACCGAAAATTCTAGAACTTTGGAGCAGAAGTTGGAAACAAGTTCTAGAATTCTAAAAGAAGATTTGGCGGAAAACTCTAGCACTTTTGAACAGAAGTTAGAAGAAAGTTCCAGAATCCTAAAAGAAGATTTGGCAGAAAATTCTAGAACTTTGGAGCAGAAGTTGGAAGAAAGTTCTAAAATACTAAAAGAAGATTTGGCGGAAAATTCTAGAACTTTGGAACAGAAGTTAGAAGAGCATTCTAGAAAATCAGAAAAAAGTTCTAGAATTTTAAAAGAAGAATTGGCAGAAAATTCTAGAACTTTAGAAGAGTATTCTAGAACATCAGAAGAAAATTCTAGAATTTTAAAAGAGGGATTGGCAGAAAATTCTAGAATTTTAAAAGAAGAATTGGAATATTTTCTACGGAATTACAAAGATGATTAAAAAATTCAACTACATCTTGTTGGACAGAGAGGTTATAAGTATATCTATTTTTGGTTTGGCGTCGTCTGTAACCGCGTCACCTGAGCGCAAGCTGCTGCCCTCAGTCTGACAAGTCGCGAAAAACCACGAAATCAGAAATGGTCGGAAGGAACGAGAAATTCATTGATAAAAATCTTATATGGAAAAATATAGCTTGTGAAGTAATAATGAATGCAAAAATTGTATCTAATACAAACAAGGGTGTTATGAAGTAAATTAGCATATGTTTAACGTGACTAATTTATCGGCTAATAAAAAGATAAATGGATTTGCAATTTTCAAATATTAGCTTAAAGTTTATATTACTGTAATACAGACAGTCAGTGTCGCCGTTTTTTGCTTGATCTTGGCGTCGACAACTAACGCCTGTCTTGATTTACGTCATTTAAGAAAAAAAATTAATTCCACCAATAAAACTCAAATTTTAATTTAAAAATTACGTGAATATTTGAAACTTAAGTCCTGTTTAATTAAAAAAATATTTTATTATTATTATTAAAATCTCTCTATTACCCAAGTATCATGAAACTGGGTTCAGTGTTTATTTAAATTAAAAGATTATGTGAAATTTATTTTTAATTCAATTTACACTCCTCGTCATAATAGCATCATATTTCATAGCACACTCTTTTGATTTATGTCTTCTATTACGTGAAAATTATGTTAATGCAAATTTCCTGTATAGTTCATTATTAAATAAACGTTGCCAACGGAAAGATTAAATTCTGGAGTGAAATATAAGGATATCTCGCACTACCTGCGGTTATAATAAAGTCTTGTTTCTTGCAGCGCATATACTAATTAATATTATAATTAATTAAATAACGTAGTACGAGTTCAAACGACACGGGTGGTTAATTCAGAGGGCTGTCTAGATGGTGTTAATTCAGTTCCTATTGTCCCAGACTATCAGCTATCATGCTACCTAAATATTTGCATACAGAAAAGTAGTACCTAAAATACAATATTTGAATTTTGTAGGTTTAAATTAGTTTCAAATTTTGTTTAAAGGTATTTATTTTTCTCTAACAAGTTATATAAATTGTTATAAATATTCCCACAGGCGACAAACAATTTTCATAATTTCAAAAACTACCCCTGTGGCTCCTCCACCACTAACATCTTTGGGGGCCGAGATTTGACGACTAGTAACCGCACTTCACGCGCAAAATATATCACTTACCGAGATCTGCTTCGGCAGAGTACCACACCCAGTAATGGGTAGAAGGCGTGATGATATATTTATTTATTTATTTCTTATAAATATTTTTGTAAACATGATACGTATTCTTGTATTCTAATTAACAACTTATGAAATAATCACCAAAATAACATTGAAATGTAGAATTTAAATAGCATTGATCCATAAACAGGAATATACTACTCGTAGTATCCAAAGTAAATCAGGTACCTACAAAAGTCTCACGGAAATGTAAAAAGGAATGTGGTTATTTATACTGTGTGTATACGCAATAGATTATTTATACAGATTTGATGTGTATAAAATGTAGCTATTTATAAATACAATATGTACAAATAATTGGCTACTTATACATACACTATGCACTAATAAATGACTATTGATACATACGATATACTGGGTATATATAATAGGCTATTTACAGATATATGGTATTTTAAATATACACGGAGACTTGAATCATACTTAAAATTTAGTTTTATTTAAATTATCGTACCGAGATATACTTTCTGCTAATAAAGAAATCCAATAAAACGAACATTATTATACTACTAACATCTTTTACGTATCACATTATCTAAATCTAAATAAAGTAGACATTTTCTCCATTATCTAATGAATTGTTAATCAGTTAATGTTTTCTTTCAAATAATCTAATTACTAATTTGCCCATCATGACCTAAGAGAATATTTTGATTCATTTATTAACAGATATATAAATTTTATCTCGTTAAGGTATTGAGATGATAAACGTCTGTAATCATTTTATTCAATTTGTTTAATATTGTAAATGTTGTGGCCACAACTATATTTTGAATTTCATGTAAATTTTCATGGGGTGGCTAGCTCAGTGGTATGAATTCGGCCTGTGGATCCTGAGAATCCTGGTTCGATTCCCACAGGCGACAAACAATTTTCATAAATTCAAAAACTACCCCTGTGGCTCCTCCACCACTAACATCTTTGGGAGCCGTGATTTGACGAAAGGGAACCGCACTTCACGCGTAAAATATATCACCCTACCGAGATCTGCTTCGGTAGGGTGCCACACCCAGTAATGGGTATAAGGCGTGATGATATACGAGCCCAAATCCATAATACTTCGGCCGGTATAAATTTCAAACTTTATGCTTTACAAAAATGTAAAAATATACTAAAAAATGTTTTCTTCTTACAACAAAACTATATCTACGTTATTATATGAATCTTTAGTTGTCTATTACTGAAAAGATATTTTAAATAATACAAACGTTTACAAAACTATCATCAAATAAGTATTACGGCAACAAATTCATAAAAGTTCGGCCAACAAAAAATGTTTGTCTTAGAAGTGATTTATTTGCGTGTTTTAAATTAAATAGTTAAAAACAAAACACAAATGGAAAACAAAACACAAATGAAAAAAATCAATACAAAACTATTATTGCCGTTTGCCGATATTATTTTTTTTCAAATAAAATTGCTCGTTGTAAAGCTTTGAGCAGAGATTTACGGTGGTCTACAATAAATGCTCATAAAAATGGTATTTCTGCAAGAAAAATATCTATTTCTCATTCTATTGCGAGATCTACGGTACAAAATATGAAAAATTTATATAAAAAAATTGGTGAAATATCTGAGTTTAAAAAATGGCCGTTCTTCAGCTATTTCCCGTGCTGATCTACGAAGTTTAAGAAGAATTTTGAAAGTAAATCGTCCAGCGAACGCTCGAGATATTAAAAATTTGTGGCGGAAAATGATAGGTAAACAACCACATATATATATATATATATATATATATATATATATATATATATATATATATATATATATATATATATATATATATATATATATATATATATATATATACAGGGTTGTGAACGCAACTCTCGAACATAGGGATTTAACATGTAAAATCACAATTTTGTAATTTCCTGCTTCCCTAATTATTTTAAGTAAAAAAGCTTCGAATAAAAGTTTTAGGGCATAAAATTCCTCATATAAGCCAATAAACTAAATTAACTTTGCTTGCTTCGTAACGGCACAAATTAGATCTAAAAATGACAAAAATAGCCTCAAAACTATCGATAGCCATGGAACTAAAACAAAATTAAACAAATGTTAGTCGTTTTATCTGTCAAAATAAATGACATAATAAATAAGGAAATTATTTTGACAGATTATACGTCAAACATTTGTTTAATTTTGTTTTAGTTCCATGGCTATCAATAGTTTTCAGGCTATTTTCGTTATTTTCAGATCAAATTTGTGCCCTTACGAAGCATGCAAAATTGGCTTAGATGCAGAATTTTATTCCCTAAAAAAATAAGTAATACGCCAACAGATTCATAAAAGTTCGGCCAACAAAAAATGTATGTCTTAGAAGGGATATATATATATATATATATATATATACTAGCTATTACCCGCGACTTCGTTCGCGTGGTCTACAATTTAATACGTGTACCCGACATGTGTTGCATTGCAACTCAAAGAAAGTGTTTGTGTACAGCTGTCCATGTGAGAAGCATGGATTTTCCAATTTTAGTCCACACAATTGTAGCGATTCTCCCTGTGCTTTGTTGATGGTCATTGCAAATGCGAGTCGTACCAGAAACTGCAAACGTCTGAATTCGAATGGCATAGGACAGAAGCTTTATTATACCTATATGTTAAGATTGGTTCCCGTCTATGTCTATAACAAATTTGAATCAAATCAGTGCAGTACTTTTCAGGATAGCTATCGGCCATTTTGTTTCAAGACGGCGGACTCAAGATTTATTATACCTATATGTTAAGATTGGTTCCCATCTATGCGTATACCAAATTTCAATTGAATCAGTGCAGTTCTTTTCAAGATAGCTAGCAGCCATTTTGTTTTAAAATGGCAAACTGAAGTTTTATTATACATGTATGTTAAGATTTATTCTCGTTTATGCCTATACGAAATTTGAATTTATTCAGTGCAGTACTTTTCAGGATAGCTAGCAGCCATTTTGTTTCAAGATGGCGGAATAAGCTTTAATATACCTATATGTTAAGATTGGTTCCCGTCTATGTCTATACCAAATTTGAATCGAATCAGTGCAGTACTTTTCAAGATAGCTAGCGACCATTTTGTTTCAAAATGGCGGACTGAAGCTTTATTATACCTGCATGTTAAGATTGGTTCCCGTCTATGTCTATACCAAATTTGAATCGAATCAGTGCAGTACTTTTCAAGATAGCTAGCGGCCATTTTGTTTCAAGATTGCAGACTGAAGCTTTATTATACCTATATGTTAAGATTGGTTCTCGTCTGTACCTATACCAAATTTGAATCGAATCAGTGCAGTACTTTTCAAGATAGCTAGCGACCATTTTGTTTCAAAATGGCGGACTGAAGCTTTATTATACCTGCATGTTAAGATTGGTTCCCGTCTATGTCTATACCAAATTTGAATCGAATCAGTGCAGTACTTTTCAAGATAGCTAGCGGCCATTTTGTTTCAAGATTGCAGACTGAAGCTTTATTATACCTATATGTTAAGAATGGCTCCCGTCTATGCTTATACCAAATTTGAATCGAATCAGTGCAGTACTTTTCAAGATAGCTAGCGGCCATTTTGTTTCAAGGTGACGGAATGAAGCTTTATTATACCTATATATTAAGATTGGTTCCCGTAATTGACTATACCAAATTTGAATCGAATTAGTGCAGTACTTTTCAAGATAGCTAGCGGCAATTTTGTTTCAAGATGGCGGAATGAAGCTTTATTATACCTATTTCTTCAGATTGGTTCTCGTCTGTACCTATACCAAATTTTTATCGAATCAGTGCAGTACTTTTCAGGATAGCTAGCGGCCATTTTGTTTCAAGATGACGGACTGAAGCTTTATTATACCTGTATGTTAAGATTGGTTCCCGTCTATATCTGTACCAAATTTGAATCGAATCAGTGCAGCACTTTTTAAGATAGCTAGCGGCCATTCTATTTCAAGATGGCGGACTGAAGCTTTATTATACCTATATGTTAATATTGGTTCCCGTCTATGTCTATACCAAATTTGAATCGAATCAGTGCAGTACTTTTCAGGATAGCTAGCGGCCATTTTGTTTCAAAATGGCGGACTGAAGCTTTATTATACCTGCATGTTAAGATTGGTTCCCGTCTATGTCTATACCAAATTTTAATCGAATCAATGCAGTACTTTTCAAGATAGCTAGCGGCCATTTTGTTTCAAGATGGCGGATTGAATCTTTATTATGCCTATATGTTAAAGTTGATTCCCGTCTATGTCTATACCAAATTTGAATCGAATCAGTGTAGTACTTTTCAAGATAGCTAGCGGCCATTTTGTTTCAAGATGGCGGATTGGACTTGTGCTAAGTCAGAAACCTTCTCGGGGGTGCACACAACAACTTAGCAAAGTTTCATCGCAATCGGATGAATGATATAGGAACGCATAAGGGACAAACAAACAAACAGACAAACAAACATTAATTTTTATATATATAGATATATATATATATATATATATATATATATATATATATATATATATATATATATATATTTTTATGTGAATTTTCATGTAGAAGTTAATATGCGAACAGACGATACATGTTTGTGTATTAGTTTACTTTAGCCGGGCGTGCCGCTGGTCGTCACCGGCAGACGCACGTGCCACAGACTAAGCTGGCATAACTCCACCAAGTATAACAACTCTTACTATACCCATGATTGTGAAATGGAATGATCTCATCGATTCAGGGTATTGATAATTAGTGCATTTGTGTAGGTGCAACCGTGTTTCGAATTCTTTGTTCTAGAACTTAGACGCTGATGTCATGAAATCACAAACATCCCCAAAATGCCGTCTCAGTACCCAGGTCAATCACCGACAACATCACCGAACGAGAGAAGTAAATAGTTGTTGATCAATTACCGAGATGTCTACAGTATATAGTACCTACGACATAAAATTTAACGGTGGTCGAAACTTTAACAAATTATATTTATTATTATTATTATTTGTTCTGCTTCGGTTTCTTCCAGTGTTGTTATTGCACTGAATCCGAATCCTTCATAATTTTTAATTAAATTTTATCACCTATTAAATTTAATAATTTAATATATACTCTGAAGAGTATTATTTCAATTTAAGGCATATTTATGATGTTATAGTTTACACTTCATTTTACGCAGGGCTACCCTAAACATAAACAAAAAATAGGCAGAATAGAAAAACTTAATAACCGCCGTCAGCGATAAGGGTACGTCGCTCGCTCGTGCACCTAGTACAGTCTGGCTGAAAAGTTTCTTGATACAAAAACAAACATATGAACTGTATGTAAAATGTTTATTACAGATCTGTCACCAGGTTCAGATCCCACTTCTGAGATAAAAGGCATAGAAAAAGACTTGATAACAAGGAATATAAGTATAAAAGTGATTTCAAACCTTGTCGACTCAATGCATGTATTAATTGGTATATACACGACATACATTTTACATACATAGGGTAAGATTGAAAATTTCTCGGCCTCACACAGAGATGGCGTTCCAATCAGCAAAAATTTGTGTATCCTAGGTGTACGTGTCATTAGTGCGTCTGACAAGTTTCAACTTGTTCTCTCAAGTAGATTGTTTACCACGAATTTTTTTAAGTCTTGCATGTTTCTTGTTAAAATGGATAAACTTGAATATCGTGCGGTCATAAGATTCTTCGTTTTGGATGGTTTAACCCCTAAGAAAATTCATCCGAAGTTGACAAAAATTTACGGGGACTCTGGTCCTTCCATGTCAACCGTTAAATAGTGGGCAGCTGAATTTATACGTGGGCGCACGTCCTTCGAAGATGACCTACGTGAAGGACGGCTAAAAATAATCTAAAAAGTGCATGATATCATGTTGGACGATAGGCAAGTGAAGGTGAGTAAGATAGCTGACGCTGTGGGGATATCGGTAGAAAGGGCGCGAAACATGAATTAGAGATGTGAAAGCTCTGCGCAATATGGGTGTCGCATTTTCTGAATGCCGATCAAAAGCAAATGCGCAAACGATCTTCGTAGCAATGTTTGGACCAATTCAATAGGGATCCGACCGATTTTGTGCGGCGATTTGTCGCCATGGATGAGTCTGTGGGTCCACCACTACACGCAGAAACAAAACAGCAGTCCAAGTAGTGGGTGGAAGCCGGTGATTCAGCGTCAAAGAAAGCGAAGTCGATCGCATCTGCCGGAAAGGTCATGGCCAGCGTATTTTGGGATGCAAAAGGGATCTTGTTAATTGATTACCTTGAAAAAGGTGGACCAGCTGGATGCCAAAATTCGTGAGAAGAGGCCTGGATTGGAGAAAAGAATCATCTTTCACCAGGACAACACACTTGCATACAAGGGTGCGTTGGAGATAGGATTTGGGGTACAATTTGCTCGACCATCCCCCATATTCTATTTGGCACCCCCAGACCTCTATCTGTTCCCAAATTTGAAGAAATTCAACTGACAACCTCCTCCTGGTGCACATTGGATAACGCTAATGTCGGTGGTTAAAAAATGTAAAATTTGTTGGTGGGGGGTGTTGAAGGTGCAAAAAAGGTAATCCTCATTTTGCGTACAGTCCCTTAAAGTAGAGACAAACAGGTATTTTCCTGAAAGAATGGTACAATTTTGTTGAAAAGTCGCAGAGATATGAGCCAAAAAACCCTAAATGCAGAGTCAACTTCAAACACGCATAACTTTGAGCCTAATCATCGTAGGAACTTCATTTTTTAAGAGATTTGCAGGGAATTGAGCAAGCTTTATCGCTCCGTACAGATCGTCAAAGATAGACTTTTTTCCACTGAAAACAAGTTTTCTTCTAGGGGGTTGAGGGGAGGCTGAAGAGGATAATCTTAATTTTGCGTACAGCTCCTTAAAGTAGAGACAAAACTGTTTCTTTTTCTAAAAGAATCGTCCAAATAAATATATATATATATATATATATATATATATATATATATATATATATATATATATATATATATATATATATATATATATATAAATTAAATATTTTGTTTTAATTTATTTGAAAAAAAATATTTTAGTATTTATTATTTTCAACGTGTTTACAAGTGTTGAGATAGAAGAGTACAGGAACAATAAACACCTTATCTTAGTTACAGGGGATTTTATTACATATCTTATCATAATGGAAAAATACTGCAAGAAGTGCTGACATAGTAATAATTATTGTAGAATAGAAATTCAACGGTACATAATTCCTCCCTTCTGAGATTTTACAATAATTATTAATTAATAGGACTTAATTCTACCACTGGTTCTTTAATAACATTAGGTTTTTTATTTCTCTTACAACTTGTTAAAAACTTAATTCTAAACTTATATAGTACAACAAAGCATATTATAATCAATAACATAGTATAAATAATATAAAGATGATGATCGTTTTGATTTTTCAAATTTAATTCTTCTATTTGAGGTAGATCTTTAATTGTTATATTTACTTTACTTATTTTGTATAGATTTATTGGGTTTGGTTATTTAAACGTACTATTGTAATTGAAAGGTTCGAACATAAAAAAAATAATAAATAAATATATCATCACGCCTTTTACCCATTACTGGGTGTGGCACTCTGCCGAAGCAGATCTCGGTAAGTGATATATTTATACGCGTGAAGTGCGGTTATGTTCGAACATAATAATTATAATTATAATTTCTTTATAAGTTTCCTGAATTATATCAAACTTAAAATTATTTATTACATATTTATTAACGAGTTTTAATTTAAATATACCTTTAATTTTCTTATTAAGTGTAATACTTTCACAATTTCTTTGAATTCGTTGCTCGTTGGGACTAATTATAATTAACTCATTTGTGTTAAGAATTTTTTCCCAGGTATTTTCTAATTCGAGAGTATGATATTTACAATCATCATTCGTTTGGGCCTTTAACATATTAACTATACATTTATTTAAAACTATATACTCAGTTTTACTATTATATATCTTATTAATAAATATACATTTATTTCTCTTAAAATTATCGTTGTTATTTGTAAAGTACATGGTTTGTTTTTCATTTAGTCGTAAAAATTGGTTATGTTTGATAACAGGTAAAGGAGTAAATTGATATAAATCATAGGCTTGGGAAGAAAAAATTGGGATATTAATATGAAAGTGTATCTGTTCGTTATCGTGCTGACAGTAAGTTTCTATAACTTCATTTAATTTCCAAATGTCTTTGTTTTGTGTTATTTTTCTAATATTGTCCGGGTCAATAATACTTGTGTGCAGTTTTCTTAAATTACAAAAAGTTAAACTGATTTCAATTTGTTTAGTGAGATCATTTAAATTCTGAATTATAAATATTAATTTTTAAAATTTATTTTCTACTTCGATTTTTCCTTGCCAATTGAAATTTTTCTTTAAGATTCCTTGAATATTTTCTATTTGTATTTTCAAAATATTTGCATTACTTTTGATATTATCAATTTGATTGTTAAATTTATCAATCATTTCTTTACTAATTTTTAGAGTTTGATTAGTTTGGGTCTGTAATAATTTTTCATTAGTTTTAATTTCTTCGAGAATTTTTTCGTAACGTTCTCCATCTGTCGCATCTAAGTTACCTGATATTAATTTAATGATAGTTCTTATCCCGTTAATTAAACCGCGTTTTGAATTTATATGGAATATTTTGTTAATTTTGTTTTTTAAGTCATTAAAATTATATATTAGAATGTTAATATAATCTTGAAATATTTCTTTTTAATCTTTAATTTGAAAGAGAAGAGTTTCTTTCAATGTTGTGATTTTAATAAATTCACCGTGAATTGGGGTAACGTTATAATTAAAGTAAACTATTTGTTCTGAAGTTTTTATCTGTGTTTTCCCTAATTTAGCTAAATGAAATCCATTATCATATGATATATCCGTAAGTTGAGCCGTACATCTGAAACAACAATTTACTGTTTAATTTTGTTTATTCTTATATGTTTTTCGGCTACTTTATCTCTGATTCTTATTTCACCGAGTATTGGATTATAATGTTGAATTCTGTATTTTCTAAATAAGGGTTTTTTGAATTTCTTTATTAATCATGGGTTTTCTTTTACATAAACAGTATCTTTTATCTGTAAGCGGTTATCATTTTCCTTATAGCGTTTTTGTTTCTCGGTTTTTATTTTGTCATTAATAATTTTGAATAATTCTTCTTGTTCTCTTTGATATTTTTGTATTATTTCCTCATTGATGACGGGGATTGTTTTAGAAGGAATTTGGTTATTTTTGCCAAAAAGTATTTCATTTGGAGTCAATTTCGTTACAGTGTGTTTAGTATTATTGTAGGCTAAAATTGCTAAATCAAGTTTTTCTAAGAATGTTTTGTTCTTGAAGTGATTATTATTTTCGAGGAGTCTAGGATGTTCTATAAGTGTTGAATTAAATCTTTCAACGGCATTGCTTTTAGGATTATTGACGCAAATTACATGACTCTCTTTATTTCTAATTTTGAATAATTCTTGTAAAACGTTACCTTTAAATTCAGGGCCTGCATCCATAATTATTTTATTTGGTATGGTATATATTTTAAAATACTGAATTAATTTCTGTAATATATTATTTGAACTTTTATATTCTAACGGACAAATTTGACCATGTTTAGAGAATTGATCAAAAATTGTTAAAAAATTATTTTTGTTTAGGCAAAGTACATCGATATTTATTATATCAAATGGTTTTAGAGGTGTTGGGGTCAAATTTTCTATTGCTGGCATTGATTTCCTGTTATATTTGTTTAATTTGCAAAGCTCACACCTATTAATATATTCAGTAATATTGTTAATCATTTTGGGCCAGAAATATTCTTCTTTTAGTGCATTGAGGGTTGCAATTATTCCTCTATGATTGGTTAAGCCTTTATGAAAGTCATGAATTATTTCTACTTGTTCTTCTTCGTTTTCTATGTCGTCAACTATTTTATTATAAGCAACTATGTTAATTGTATTAAATTCAAAGTTTTCTTTTATTATTTTAGAAAATTTAAGGTGTAGATTTTTCTCGTTAAAGATGGCTAGATATATTATTTTTGGAATTATATATTCTTTAAGAAAGTTTAATATTTCATCTTCAAGATTTTGTTTATTTAGTTTGCAATGAATTCGCTGTTTTCTGTTCTCAAATAATTTTATTATTTTTATTTCTGTTTCGAAATTGTGGGCTTCAAATATTAATTGATTATCGGCTATGTTTATTCTATCTTCTATATATTTAATTCCGTTTACTAAATTTTCTGGGTCTGAATGAACTGTATTTTGATTAGACGAAATTGATTCATTATCATTACTATTTCAGTTTACTGTAGGTAAGGTATAAACGTTAATTTGTATATTTGTATCTTCAAATATTTTTAATATTTTTGCCGGCACTTGATTCCACTCTATCTTATCTATGCCACATCCTAACAGTGGTAAATTTATTTCAAAAATTTCATTAAGTATGAGAAACTCTCTAAGTTCTTTTAGCGGCTTGTCTAAATTTTTAATTGATGGTTTCTCCTTAAATATTTTTTTTGTAATTAAATGGATAATTGTTTGATTATTAGAATTTTGAATAATAATATATTTATCATTTAAATTTTGATCTTTACAAAAATGTTTACTATTAAATTTTCTATTGACTTGATCTGCTAAACCCTGACTCATTTCTAAATACAATGAGCGAATATTTTTGTCTGTTACGTCACTAATTTTATTATGAATTTGTGTTTTGTCGCGTTGGCGAGAAAGATTATCTGCGAATACATTCATTTTGCCTTGTAAAAATTCAATTTCGAAATTATACTCATTTAGTTAGATTTTCCACCGCATGAGTTTCTGGTTTGGCTTTTTCATATTGAATAGCCAACACAAAGGTCTATGATCCGTTTTGATAAGAAATTTTCTGCCAAATAGGTAGGGTCTAATTTTTTTTACAGATTCTATTATTGCTAATAGTTCCTTTTCGATTGTGCTATAATTTTGTTCGGCTTTTCCTAAAGTTTTTGAAAAATATGCTATCGACATTTCTTTACCGTGTTCGTCTTTTTGTAATAAGACTGAACCTATGGCATAATCCGAGGCATCCGTGGTTAATATAAAATTTTTGTGAAAATTTGGAAATTGTAATATAGGGGTAGAGGTAAGAATTTCTTTGCATTCATTAAAACTTTTTCTATAGGGTTCATTATAAATGTCTATATTTTGACGGTTTTTTAAGCATGATGTAAGTGGTTTTGTGAGTTTGGCGAAATTTGAATAAATTTACGATACCAACCTATTGTACCGAGAAATTGTTTAATTTTTGTTTTTGTTTTGGGGATATTGAGGATTTGATTTTTTCTATTTTAGAAGGATCCGTTTTAATTCCATCTTGAGTTATAATGTATCCTAGATATTTTGTTTGTGTTTGTAAAAATTCCGACTTGTCGATTTGAATTTTCAGATTTGCATTTCTTAATTTTTCAAAAACTAGTTTGATATTATTTAAATGTTCTTCAAGAGTTTTGCCAAAAATAATTACGTCGTCTAAATAGACTAAACAAATTTTGTTAACTCCTCCAAGTGCAATATTCATCATTCTTTGGAATGTTGCGGGAGCGTTAAATGCAGTTTTTTCGATATCGGTTTTGTTCATAGGGATTTGGTGGAAGCCAGAAGGCAAGTCTAGAGTCGTGAAATATTTTGAATGACCAATATGGTCCAATAGCGTGTCAATGTTGGGGATTGGAAATTTGTCATCTTTTGTTTGAGCATTTACTTTCCGAAAATCAATTACTAATCTCGTTTTCCGTTTACCGGAAGCGTCTAATTTTTCTGGGACAATCCATATAGGAGAATTCCATGGTGAATGAGATGGTTGTATAACATCTTTTAACATCTCTAATGTGTTCCTCTATGTCGTTTTCGTAAATTTGTGGGAGTCTGTAATTTTTTGTGTGAATTGGAATTTCGTCATTAAGAATTATTTTGTGTTCGCATAAATTAGTACAAGACAATTGTTCGTTTGGTTTTGGAAATAGATCTTCGAAGTTATTTACGAGTGTTTTTAAATTTGACTTTTCGATCGGATTCAAGTGTTCAAAGCGGATTTGAATATTATTATTTTGTTTGAAATTTTTAAAATCGTTTTGTAGTATATTTTCTTTTCCTTGTATATTAACAGAGTTTTTTACGAAACCAATTTGGATATTTAATTTCTTAAATGCTTCGATACCTAATAAAAGATTGTATTCTTTATGAAATTTATAAACATGACATTTTAGTGGTATTTTATTAATTTTCAACATCACAAAATGCGAGATAGTTGATTTTCCATTTACAGTAGTTGTGAACGTACATTTTTCTTCATAAGTTTTAATTTTTTTACATTTGATTAAATCAGGATGTATTAAATTTATACTTGACCCCGTGTCTAATAGAATAATATAATCTTGTATTTGTAATGACGGTAAATTGTATGTTAAACTAGACATTACTTGTTTTATTCGTCTAGTTCTGTTTCTAATTATAAAAAAAAATCCTTTTCAATTTCGTCATTTTGTTCTACGTATTCGTATTCGTCAGTAGTTTGTTCTAGTATTTGTTCATCTGAATTATCATTAAGATTATAATTTTGTCTGATAGTCTGAGATGACATAGGCGTAGTAAGTCTGGTTTGCTGTGTCATCGGTTTCGGTTGGAATGTTCGTTTAGTTTCATAAAAAAAATTTTAATTTTGATGAGGAGCGAAAGGTTTTAATTGTGTTTGGTTATTATTGAATTGAATTGATTTGGATGGAAATTCTTGGGCCGGGAATTTTCTTGGTTGTACATTGAAGCTAAAATTTTGCTTATCTTTTAACATGGGCGATTGGTGTGTGTTCTGATGTGAATAATTAAATTCATTTCTCAATAAACGTTCGCACTCTTCTAATGTACTAGGTTGTTTAACAATAAATGAACCTCTTACTGATAAAGGTAGGAGAGTTATAAAATGTGAAATTATTAATTTTTGGTTTTCTTTTATTATCGCATTTTTTTTGCAATTGACTGTATTCTTTTAATAAAATTTTTGATTTATATTTTGAGAATTTTTGAGAAATGAATTCTAGGGTTTTGTCCGTGCTAGTTTTACTTCTCATTTGTAAAATTTCTAATAATATTGTCTCAGCTGTACTTTTATCACAGAAATTTGTTGTTAAGTAAAGTTTTAGATCTTCCCAATCTACAAATTTATTTACTGCTAACAGTTCAGCAGCTTTGTGTGTCCGTATAGTTTTTATAAGACCAAAAAGGTATGTTTTTTGAATAGCAGTTAGTGCAGTGCTGGTTAGTGAAAACTGTACGTCGTCTACGGCACTGATAAAATTGTTTAGTATTTTTATGTCTCCATTATAATAATTTCGGAAAGGTTTTTTAATTCTGCAAGTGTAGTTGTAGTCATGGTTAAGTTGTTTGAATTATTTGACACGTTTAATCTACTCGGCTTTAGAATTATATTTTTAATAGTATTATTTAAAGGAATAATATTTTCTAATTCAATTTCAGAATTTTCAGATTCTGAACTTTTATCGCTATAGTACATAAGTTAGGTGTTGTGTGTTTGGGACTGTGCCGGTCCTTCGATACCTTTGTAACTAGTCGTATGCTAGAGGTATCCCTTTGTGTGATACAAGAGTAATTATTATTTAATTTTCAACTTACAAAGTTATTGTAAATAGTACTAAGGTTGTTTGATGCTTTACGGACATCACCGGGTCGCTGATTCTTCCTGTGATTCTTGTTGTGATTCTTTGGAGGACAGCAGATTCTTCAGGCGACGTGGACCAGTTGCGGAACAGCAAGTTATTCTCCCTCGAGGAGGACGTGATCTCGCAATGAAACAGCAAAGTTGCCTATCTGGTGTCGTTTTAGAGATGGGTCGTGGTATAGACCCTGATGGGCTTTTGTTGAAGCCGTTTAGAAGTCTTGTAGATTCTTTGGAATATAGTATGGTGAAACTTTTCAAAAAGTACCACAGACGATATTATTATATTTTAATTTATCTGTGTCGACACTTTTCTACCGTAACTCCGCCAATTAAATATTTTGTTTTAATTTATTTGAAAAAAATATTTTATCATTTTTTATTTTCGAAGTGTTTACAAGTGTTGAGATAGAAGAATACAGGATCAATGAACACCTTATCTTAGTTACAGGGGTTTTTATTACATATCTTATCATAATGGAAAAATACTGCAAGAAGTGCTGATATAGTAATAATTATTGTAGAATGGAAATTCAACGGTACATAATTTATATATAAGATGTACGTTTTAAAACAGCGCGATCCACTGATTTGGAAGCGCTAGTGGTCATACATCTGTCAACGAGAGATGTGGTGGCGCGACGTGCGAGGGTAGCTAACGCTAAGACGCTCAGTATGCGGTTGTGAACGACTCGGAGTAGAAGTGAACAAGTGAAGTGTAGAGTTATACATTCATTGATTCCTGGATACTAGGGTGTCCGTTATTTTGGAAAAGTCGGTAATTTGATGCTCTCACCCTCTAAACCTACTCATAATAAATAAACAAAAATTGAGCAGAAATCCCAGGTCTGCCAAATGACGTTAAAATGTGCCGCAAGAGGGCTTAATATTTGCACGTAGTTTAAATGGAGAAATTGCTTTTTTCGTTACTTTTATACGTAACTTTTTATGATTTAGTCCTAAAAATATTTCAAGATAACTGCCGGAAAGCTTATAAAATAAGCTTTCAGACAGACTAAAAACAACAAAAACGTTATTATAAGAATTTCGATTAATATTTCAGTTCTCACCCGTAAAATTTATCCAAGAAGGCCAAAAAATAAGATCTTCAAAGTTTATATACAAAAAATTTAAAATTCATATTTGCTTATGAGCTCCGAAGCATTCTCTCATGAGCACAGAATGCTGCTCTGGTCAGTCTATCAAGAAATATTAAATAATTAGTTTCTTGCAAAGAAAGTCCCGTTGCAGTAGACTTTCGACATCACCTTAAGGCAACAATTATGAATTTTAATTTTTTTTTATATAAACTTTGGAGATCTTATTTTTTGAACTTTTTGAATACATTTGTCGGGTGAGAACTGAAATATTAATCGAAATTCTTATATTAACGTTTTTGTCGTTTTTATGCTTCAAACTTCGTATTACTCAAATTGACGCTACGGCGTTGATTTTTATCCAAATAACTTGAAATATTTTTAGGTCTAAATCATAAAAAGTTATGTATAAAAGTATTGGAAAAAACAATTTTCCCATTTAAACTATATGCAAATAATGAGCCCTCATGCGGCACGTTTTAACGTCATGTGACAGACTTGGGATTTCGGCTCAATTTAAAAAAAAAAATTATGAGTAGTTTTAGAGGGTGAGAGCATCAAATTTCCGACTTTGCCAAAATACCGGACACCCTACTGGATACTATATTGGATTAGAAGTAATTAAAGGTGAGTTATCTCACTGTCATTCTATATCTAGGCGCAACGTATGCAGAGATCTGCAGTGATTTGTTGCATGGCTGTTGTTTATTAAATGGCATGTTAATTGATGATATATTCATGTTTGGTGTGGTATTTATGGCTATGTGTTTGATCAAATATTGTATACTGTCCCATCATGTGTTATGTTATGTATTCCACACTCTGCCTTCCTTAAGAACTCAGTACTGAAGTCACTCCACCAGGTTGCGGCATTTAAGAGCATACTGCAATTGCTACTCAGGTGGTGATGATATACAGGGCCGTACTGAGGGCTCTCCGCGCTGGCTCTACGAAGCCAGCTGCGCATCCGTCATTGACTGCATATAGCTAATCACAGTGTGTGTGAAATTTACCTGTGTCTGTAACAGGAGTCCCTCCTCTTTTGTGCTTAGCAGTCTTCAGCGCATACGGAAGTACTGATCCATGATCAGGTCAGAGACCTGCTACCATCGGGTCTAAATACCCACCACGATCGGGTCTAAATACCCGCACCGATGTGCTATGTTCTGTTTCCACCCTTTGCCTTCCTGAGGATCTGAGTACTGAAGTCCCTCCGCTAGGTTGCGGCATTCAAGAGTATTCTGCAATTGCTATTCAGGTGGTGGTGAAATGCAGGGCCGTACCGTATCATATATATATATATATATATATATATATATATATATATATATATATATATATATATATATATATGGTGTGACTCAAATAGCCCTTATCTGAATATTCGAAAATGTTAAATTATGAGTTATACTAGATTGAGAACACCAATTAGTTACGAGTATAAATTTAATGGACAAATTCTGGATCGAGTCACAGAATTTAAGGACTTGGGAGTCATGTTTGATCCAAAAATGAAATTCGACCTACACATTGAGTATATTTTGAATAAATCAAACCAGAAACTTGGTTTTGTGAGACGACTGTTGACTGAATTTAAAAATGTTGACACCTTCAAAACTTTTTATTATTCCTTGATAAGACCAATTCTGTTATATGCCTCCCCAGTGTGGTCATCTTTCTACACAATCTATATTAGAAAAATAGAATCAATCCAGCATAAATTCCTAAATTTGATCACTTGGAAAATCGGTCTACCATCGCCTAGACTGTCACACGATTGTACTCAAATTGCGTCAGTACTGAACATTAGTACATTAGAATACCATAGACGGTATAATGAATACTTATTTTTGTTTAACGTACTATCTCATGATATAGACAGTCCAAATCTATACTCGGAAATATCTCAGCGAATTCCAGCTTATGATACACGAAACAGCCAACAACCGAGATTCATAATACCATTAGCGAGAACAAATTCCCTATATCATGCGCCGCTGCGGAGGATGTGCAGAACGGCCACATCAAGATAAAAAAAAACGCAAGATACGTCCTTTTAAGAGATTATTCGTAAACAAACAAAATTAATTTAATTTTAAAATAGTTATTTTCGTAACAAGTGCCGAAAAAGGTTTGTTACGTGCAAGTGCAGAATTTAACGCACGAAGCTTGCCGAGTGTGGAAATCAGCACGAGCACGTAATCTTTTTCGACACGTGTTATAAACTACATTTTTCCTACAACTGTACGATTTAGTAAATCACTAAAATATTATCAAAATTTATATAATTCTAACGAGAACGACATTTTACGGTGTTGCTATGTGTTATGGATAAATGCTTTGTTTTATATCTATTTGACTTTATTGCGATAACTTGACTTGCGTCATTTACATCTTTGCTTGACATGACATATCTTTCTACTACTCACTTGCAACTTGCTTCACACTGCTTCTTTACGCGCAATGTTGCCAACTATATTTTACAAAAATACACTATATTACATTCCGCCCGCATTGAAAGGTCATGCCTTTCAAAACTTAATTAATTTACAATACTTAACCTTAATATTTAATTAAATCTATTCACCTTCACCTTGTATAACACATACACGTTTAACAGGCCTTTTTAATACACCACTAGATGTACGCACAGACACAACCCGCACTATTCCATCCTTGCCGGGAAATGTCTCTAGGATTCGTCCTATGGGCCATCATAGAGGAGTAACGTTGTCTTCAATAAGCACCACTAAGGCACCTGGTTTGATGTTGGAAGTAGTTCGTTGCCAACGGGTTCTTTGTTGTAGACAGTGGAGATATTATCTGCACAAACGTTTCCAAAAGTGTTGTTTCACCTTTTGTAGATGCTGCCATCTTGATAATTTGTTGTCGGGTACATCTTCATATATATAACTTACAGGTTTGATCAGTGGATCCCCAATGAGGAAATGTGCTGGAGTTATAGGAGTAAGGTCATTGGGATTCGCTGACAAAGGTATGAGAGGTCTGGAGTTTAAAATCGCTTCAATTTCTGTTATAAGTGTTGTGCATTCTTCAAAAGTTAACGTTAAACCTTGTGTGACTGTATATAGATGTCTTTTTGTAGCCTTTACTGCAGCTTCCCACAGTCCGCCAAAATGAGGTCCACGCGGTGGGATAAAGTGCCACTGTATACCCCTGGCTTGTAAATCTTGATCAATATTGTCATTTGAATTATGTAAAAATTTATATATTTCTCTGAGTTTGTTATTTGCACCGATAAAATTTGTAGCGTTATCTGAATAAATTTCTTTACAAATGCCTCTTCTAGATGTAAAACGTCGTAAAGCTGCTAAGAATGCATCTGTCGTGAGATCGCTAATCAGTTCAATGTGTACTGATTTAGTACTAAAACAAACGAATATTGCTACATATCCCTTGGTAATTTGAATCTTTCCGCGTCGGTTGTGTGGCTTTACTTGTAATGGTCCTGTATATTCAATTCCACAAATAGTGAATGGTCTGTTATATCCCTTTACTCTAGAACTTGGTAAATTTCCCATCAGATGATCCGGTATCTTGGGTTTGAAACGAAAACATTTATGACATTTTCTTAGGTCAATAATTGTTCTTGTCCGCAATGATGTAATTCCTTATGCTCGTGTTGAATTATTAGATCGGTAATATGATGTTTAGCCGGTAATAAATACGGATGTTTTTGATCATTCGTTATATCTGCATTGTTTAGCCTTCCCCCCACTCTTATTAATCCTTGACTGTCCAGAAATGGATTCAAATTCAATATTTTACTTTTACTAGTGACTATACCTCTTATTCTGAGTTCTTGAATTTCTTGAGCAAAGCCTTGTTCTTGCACTAAACGAACAATAGTTTCTCGTGCAGTATTTAATTCAGCTGTATTTAGAACGTTGATATTTCTTGAGTTTCTTTGTCGAGTAATTTTTATAAATCTTAGAATATAACTAACTACTCTCACTAGTTTATTCCATGAAGAAAATCTTGTTAATATGCTGAAATCCTTTTGATGTGTTACTAGCATAGTATTTATCTTTAATTCTAATATGGGATCTTCAGTATGATTTATTTGTTCTGGCCAATTGTTAGTTTGTAACCAGTTGGGACCAAACCACCATAGTTTGTTTTGAATTAATTGTTCTGCTGTTTCTCCACGAGATATAATATCTGCTGGATTTTCTAACTGTTAACATGCTGCCATGTAGCATCCGATGTATATTTCTGTATCTATGTTACTCGATTTGCTATAAATACCTTTAATACATTCGGTGGAGTTTTTATCCAATTTAGTACAATTGTCGAGTCTGACCATAAGTAAATTTTGATCACCCTGTGTTTCAATGATTGTTTCACTGCTGAAATTAATTTTGCTAATATAGTTGCGCCACAAAGTTCCAACTTTGGTAGTGATATGGTTTTCAGAGGTGCAACTCTTGCCTTGGCACAAAGTAGACGTGTCGTTTGATCTTGTGTTTTATTGGTACTTGTAACATAAACGCATGCTCCGTAAGCAATAGTTGATGCGTCACAAAATCCGTGTATAAATATTTGTGGATCATGATTAATTATTGGTAGTGATAAACGATTTTTCATCCAATCCTTATAAACTTCTTCAGGAACTTCTTCGTCCCATTCAATTTTTAATTGCCAGAGTGTTTGCATCATTATTTTCGCCCTAATTGTTACTGGACCAATCAGACCTAAAGGGTCGTATATTTGAGCTATTTGTCCTAATATGATTCTCTTTGTGATCTTTGATCTGTTATCTAACTTGACATTAAAGTTTTAATGAATTCCATAAGATGCCTAATGTTTTTAGACTATTTTGATCTTGAACAACTAGCAATTGATTTGATTTGTTCTCTTCAGTTAAATGTTTTAAAATAGCATTGTTGTTAGTGCGCCATTGCCGTTGTTCAAATTTTCCTTGTTTCAGTTAATTAGTTAGTTGTTGTTGAAGTTGAATTGCTTCATCTATTGTGTCTGCTCCTGTTAAAACATCATCCATATAGAAGTCATTTAACAAAGCTACCTTTGCTTGTGGAAATTGATTTCCATCTTGTTCTGCTAATTCTATAAGGCTTCTTGTTGCGAGAAAGGGTGCGCTTGGGCCTACTAAGAGTTCATCATTCAAAGAATTTCCTGATGTTGTTTTAAATGAACCGTCAAAAACTACTCTGAGTTTTGTTGTTAAGCTATCATTTTTTATGACATGATGATGGGGCAGATAAAATGGATGAACTGAATTATTTGTTTCATTTGACTTGAGTTCATGCCTTGACATGTGTCCTAGTGTTTCATATGTGCATAAATTTAATATACTGTTCCTTGATTTCTGGCTGGTATGCTAATCTTTTTTCAACTGTTTCAAATCTTTTAATTGCTCCTTGATGTGAGTCACCTAATTGAAATTTATTCTTCTTTGGTAATCCTACTATGAAACGACCTTCTTCGTTTCTTGTAACCGTTTCCTTAAATTGTCTCACATTCTTTCTCTTCTTGAGTCCATTGACGTCTTTCATTTATATCTTCTTATTTCCAGAATAATTATAATTGATTTTGCAAATTGTCATTGATTGTTAAAAGTGAAACTTTGGTTGTTGCTTGTGCTTGTGTCTTTCGTACATTTACTGGTCCTGCAACTACCCATCCAAGTCTAATCTCTTGTAGGATTGGTTTGTCTCTTGAAAATCTTATTTGATTTGCACAGAGTATATTTCAAAATATTTCTAAGCCAATAAGTATGTCAATTGTTGCTGTTATGTCAAATTTGTCATCCGCTAATTTAATATGATTCGGTAGTTTCATATTTTCTTTATTGAAAGTGAATTGTGGTAATTTGTTCGTAATTTTATCCAATATTAAACATTCCATACTTGTTGAGTAATTATGGTGTCTCGATATTATTGTGATTTGGGTACATTCAGATATTGTGCTTAAACTTTGGTTTATTCCGAAAACTGACATGTTTATTTTTGTAGAAAGTAATTCTAGTTTTCTAATTAACTCTTTGGTTATAAAATTTGACTACGAGCCTGAGTCCAACAGAGCTCTGGCTTTATGTAAATTTCCATATTTATCTTTAACTAGAACAGCTGCTGTAGGTAGAATTGTATGATATTCTTCACGTTGTAAGGACTGATTATTAGCTAATGTTGAAACTGTTTGTGTTTCTGTTATTGAATGATCAGTTTTATCTTCTTATTTATTTTTTATGTTATCTTCATGTAGTAATGTATTATGGCGTTTATGACATTTCTTGCAAGAACTAAAAGATTTACAGTCTCTTCCGTAGTGTCCAGGCTTGAAGCAATTTAAACAAAGTTTTAGTTTTCTTACCTCATCTTGTCTTCGACTTGGTGATAATTTGAGAAATTCTTCACATCTGAATAATTGATGTTGTTGATTGTTTGCTATTACATACGCGTTTCTTCTGATTGGAGATGGTTTGTTACTTGATTCTTGAATTGCAGGTTTTTCTGTCATTTCTAATGTTTGACACTTGTTTGATAAAAATTCTAGAAATGATTCTAGTGTTGGCTTACTGAAATTATCTTCAACTGATAGCTTTTCTTGCCACTGTTGCGTAGTCCTCCAATCTAACTTGCTATTGAATAAATATATTAATACTGTATTCCAATTATCAACAGGTTCCTTTAATGATTTTAAAGCGCTGATATTTGTTCTAATTTTGTCAATAAAGTGTCTTAAGTTATTACGTGATTCTTTACTAACCTGTGGTAAGTCAAATAAAGCTTTCATATGTGTATTAATAATGAGTTGTTCGTTTTCATAGCGCTGTTTCAATAAATTCCACGCTATTGGATAATTTTCTTCAGTAGTTGTAAAGCCTGAATAATTTGCAAAGCTTCATCTTGTAATGAACATTTTAAATATTGAAGTTTCTGAATGTTTGTCAAATCTTCGTTTTTGTCAATGATTGATTGAAATGAATCACTGTACATGAGCCATTCTGAATATTTACCACTAAATCTTGTTAAATTAATTGTTGGAAGTTTAACCTTGATTGGAATTGTATTTGTCGCCGTTGTTGGATTTAAACTTGCTGTACTTGTATTTATTTCACTCATTCTCTGCTCTATATTCTGTCTTGCTTTCGCTACAACTGCAAAATATGTATCTTCAAAAACTTTCCTATAAGCTTCTTCATTTTCATCTAAATCCTCTATTGTTGTTTGCGTATTTTAAAATTTATCCCACAAAATTTCTGCTTTTTCCAGTCTAACCTTCAATTCTTATACTTCTTCCTCATTGTGTTCTTCCACATATGATTTAAATCTTGTTAATTGCGATTGCAAAGATTTTCTTGTTTTCTTTAAAGCTTCTATTGTACTCAAAGGATACAGAAAGGGAATGAATTAGAAAATTGGGTTTCACTTACCTCATTAAGTTTTATATTTTATTATTACTGTGATGCTATTGTACCTCTTTGCTTCTATGTTATTCCGGTTGCATATGTTACTATTTCTTTGTTTGCCGTCTTAAAGCCCCATTCACAACACGAAATTAGTGGTTAGTGTTAGTAGTTACGGTTAGCGTTAGAAGTTTGACATATGTATTCCTCTAGTAGCGTTCACAACAACGAAATTAGCCCAGCGCAGGTCTACGCTAATCGTGGTTAGCGTAGAAGTTTGTAAACTTCAAACTTTTAGTTAGTGGTTAACGGCACAGCCAATCAAAAACAAGGAGTAAACTGACAGTTGGTTTTCTCAGTTTGAATTTTATGTAACGAAAATGAATCGTAGCACAAAAAAAAGTTGTTACTTGCAACTTTAATTCTGCAAATGAAAAGAAATAAAAAAATAAATAGAAGATGGTGGGTTCGCCCAATCAACCAAAACCGAACAAATCAGGGAGACTGGGATAATTTGATCCAAGAAATGAGGTCATATGATGAAGACATGTTCTTTAATTACACCAGAATGACCATAGCTCAATTTGATTTGTTGTTAGCACTTGTTGGACCAATTTTAAAGAAAAATTGAGAAGAAAACCAGTTCCTGAAGGAGCAAGATTAATATTGACATTGAGGTTAGTGGACGTTTGATACCTTTTGTATTTCATATACATTATTTATTTATTTATATATATATTTATTACAGACATCTTGCATCTGGTGATTCGTTATCAACTTTGGCGTTTTGTTATCGGCTTGGGAAAAGTACAGTTTGCAATATAATTAAAGAGACATGCCAAGCAATTTGGACGGTTTTATCACATGACTACATTAAATTTCCTACTGTTGACGAATGGAAAAACATTGCTAATGAGTTTGAGCATCGTTGGAATTTACCCCACTGCTTAGGAGCCCTAGATGGTAAACATGTTGTGATTAAAGCACCAAATAATTCAGGATCCCAATATATTAATTGTAAGAAGACATTCAGCATCGTACTTTTTGGTATTTGTGATGCAAATTATTTATTTACATATGTGGACATCGGTGCATATGGAAGCCAAAGTGATGGAGGTGTTCTACGGGCATCGTCATTTGGCGCTGCTCTGTACAATAATATCTTAGATATTCCTGAAGAAGCACTACTGTCGGGTACACGTTTAAAATTTCTATATTTCTTTGTTGGAGATGAAGCTTTTCCACTGCACACATCTTCTTCGTCCTTACAGTGGAAGAAATTTACCGTGTGATAAACAGATTTTTAATTACCGCTTATCTCGAGCTCCAAGGTGTATCGAGAACACTTTTGGCATTTTAGTTGCACGCTTTCGAATTTTTCATAGAACTATTAACGCCTATCCAGACAATATCGACAACATTATAAAAGCTTGTATTTGTTTACATAATTTTATAAAATTATCGGAAGACCAGGCACCCGGGAATAAAAAAAGGTACTGTCCAAGTTCATACACCGACAGATTTACTGATGATAATAGATTAATTCACGGCGATTGGCGTAATGACATTCCCGAACATTCTGCTCTTCAGTCAGCAAGAACCTTAAAGCGAAGAATTGGTGCGAGGAATGCAACGTATACAGTAACAGCAAATAGAGATTACTATAAAGATTATGTTAACGGTATAGGGCAAGTACCATGGCAAAAAGATAGATACAATTAAATAAATGATCATGTGTACATAGGCTGCTGATAAATAAAATATATTCATTTTTGATATTATTTTCATTATTTATAATTTTATATTATACATGTATATACAATAAAAATGTGTTCATTAGTTAAATTTTATTTTAAATTTTCTAACAATTTTTTAGCTACCATATTTGTCATTCTAGCCATTAAAATATCTGACACATTGTCAGGCAAACGGTTAAGTTGCTCCGATATATATGTACCAAAAGCTTGTATTTGAGGCTTAATGTGACTTTGTCGCACCGGGTCGTTTTCAATATCAAGCGAATCTGACAATTTCATTATTATACTTGACAATGCGTCATTACTACATTCGCTATTATTACGCTTGGACCTCTTTTTTACCGGCTCCAGATTACTACGTGGAGTTTCAGCTGATGTTGATGATGAATTTGATGTTTTCTCTATACTGCATACAGTAACTGAACTATTCTCCGAATTTTCTGTTTGCTCTATATTTATATTTTTAATGTAGTTGTCAGGAAATAGTATATTACATAATAAGTCAGGAGAGTGATGTTTTATTTGATGAAGCGGTTGTTTGAAAAACGAGGCCGTAAGGCGAGTATTTAATCCGCTGAGTCAAGTAAAAACACTTTCCTGACGTATTATGTATACTATTTTTTCTGAAACTATTTAATTTAATCATAAATAATTCAAACTGTTTAATTATTTTGATAAGAATCATATTGAAAGAAAACTACGTATCCAAGGTTACAACAACAAAAAAATAGTTAGGTAAAGTACAATACAGTCAGGTAATGTCTTTATCATACTGTTTCGTACTTTACCTGTCTTTTTTTATAGTGTCCTTGAATACATACTTTACCTGATTGTTTTGTTAAAAACCTACTTTACATACTAAATTTGGTGAGGCAAGTAGACACTTCCATGCCAGTTTTAAGAAAATATTATTTATAAAAAAATGTAATATTTTATTTAAGAAGATATAATAATACTTTTGCATAAATCACATAAATTTCATTTTAATACAACTATACATATCAATAAATTTCATAACAGTGGCAATGATTACATTTGGCGGTACAGAAAATACATTGCTATTGCTGAATCATTGACACATATCTTTGTACAAGTTAGAAAGAGAGCGATACGAGACCTACAGTATTTTGTTGCCTCCCCTTAATAAAAGCGCATCGGAAATAGGAAGGAAATGGACTGGGTTGCATGCTGTGAAAGAAGTGTAGTGGTCTATAGCCTGCAGCTTTTCCTTATGCTGGCACACAGCCAATTCACTGTGTATTCCATACGATTTTTTACCAAAGAGCACTTGTGTACTAATAATATTATTGGAAATAAATAACTGAACTTCACTGTATTCATTACTGTCAAACTCACGGAACTAAAATAAACTCGACTGCCTACAATAGTTATCTCAATACCGAGGACAGTTAGAAAATGGCGGCCAACGTAAATTTATAATATTAAAAATAAAGCTATAATATTGTCTACGCACTTATTTTATGTACCAGTACATTTGTATGTTTATTAAAAGCAAATGATAAGATTGTAAAAAAATAGATATTTATTTGTTAAATTTCATAGCTACCTCTACAATTTTTGTGAGTAAAGTGAATAATAATCACAGGTTTCAAATCAATTTGTAATTGTATAATATTATTTATTATTTGTTTGCGTTATATAATGTTGTAAATAACAGTAAAAAAAATATTATTATGTTACATAATATTACGTATATACTCGTATAACGTTATAAATGCAATTTTGATCTGAAAAGTGTAAATTAAAAAAAATCTACCAAATTAAGTAGCTATTCTATTATAATTTTAATATATCTATTTTAAATACAAACAAAATAACAAAATAAATATTCTTATCAAAAGGAAACTACTATCACATGACATATAAATAACCACTAAATAAAATTTTTAAGTTAACTAACACAAAATTTGAAAAATTAATCTCCTAAATTTTCTCTTAATGATTTTAAAACAAATTTTAATGATACGAACGCTCTCTCTTCTGATACTCGTGTAGCTGATAGACCAAAAATAACTTTTAATATGTGGAATGAAGATTATGTTTTGTTAAGCCGTTGATTTTAATGAACAGTTAGGAGTAAGAAGGTTTAAAAAATACTCCTTAATGCTTGGATTACTTGG
The DNA here is from genome assembly GCA_911728475.2 of Pterostichus madidus. NCBI lineage: Eukaryota > Metazoa > Arthropoda > Insecta > Coleoptera > Carabidae > Pterostichus > Pterostichus madidus. Next base: position 30,382,961 of record OU452304.1, on the reverse strand, counting down.
CTTTTTTTTGTAATAACAATTTTACAAAATAATTACAACCGACGACGTTTCGGGACTGAGGGTTGGTCCCATTATCAAGTCTAGAAGAGTTTTTTTGGATTAAAACAAGTTACAAAAAATGAGTTAATAACTTACCAACAATAAGTAGATTAATTATACATAACAAATTACAATAAAAAAATAATTCCGTATGGAAAATATAGTCCAAGGTGAAAGACTTAATTAAACTATAAATATAACATTTTAAAAAAGGTGGTAACGACACCATAGTCAGAACAATAATGACAATAAAATTAGATAAAAATAATTTACAATAATCACCAACATCCTAGGGTACCTCAAATAGAAGGGTACTGCCATGATGTGGTAACGTCAATAAGGTCGAACTTCGCTTGCGGTCGTTTTAGCCGCCATTAGTCTGCCAAACAAGTGTTAGAATACATAGCGTTATATGGTGTTAGTATCATTATTTTAAACTATACTACTACTATACTATATTCAAAAACGGTAGGAATATAACCTTGTGCTGACAGTAAAGAGAAGATTTTGTTTAAATAAGAGTATACTGTGGAATTAAACACCAGAAAGTAGACAACAGATAAAACAAACGTTGAATTACCCAGAGGGAAGAAGGTTCTGGGATATTTTTCCGGTTAGGGAAACTTTTTAAAATTTACAGGAGATAACCTCTAAACATTTCGTTTTCATGCACATAAAACCAAATATTGAGGGAAATATAAACCAAATAATTCAAGGAGGAAGGAGATAAAAGAAGTCTGAAGCGGTAGACCTTAAGAAACCTTGCTGAAGGAAATTAAAATTAATATATAAATCAAGCATATATTACAAGGATCCAAGCACGTGGGCAGAGAGGTAGCAACCAGTGCAGCACTAGTGTTAAAAGGGTGGACTATAGACAACTCGGACTATGGGAACGTGCAACCAGCAACACAAGTGTGTAAGACGGGGCAGCAGGAACATAGAAGCGAAATAAGGTCTTTCCAGCCGAAAGCAACATAGTGGATAAGAAGAAAGAATAGTGAATACAAGCACATAATTATTTACTTTAGTCTATAAGTGCTAGTAATATAAGATAGTATAAATTAGGGTATAAGCAGTAGTATAAACTAATTTTAGTATATAAGATAAAAGTAAACAAGCTATAATAGTAGTAAAAACCTGATAAAGCAAATAGAAATACAGTCTCAGATGAATAACGAGAAAAAGCAAACAGAAGAAGCAGGACAAAAAAGAAATAGGGCGATTAGTAGCTCCTCACCAGAAGAAACAAGAGCTGCACAGAGAAGTAAGCTAACTCCACGTACACCTGATAAAAAAGAAGAAGATAGAGACATGGAGGGATTACAAAAAATGTTGGAAGAGCTCAGACAGAACATCAAAACAGATATGAGCGAAATGAAAAAGGAAATAAGAGAAGACATCAAAGAAATGAAACAAGAGCTAAAAAGCATGAAAGAAGAAATAAAAGAGAACAAGGAGGGCCTTCAACAAACGAAATTAGATTTGCAGAGAATGTCAGATGAGCGGGAAAAAGAAAAAGAGGAACTTAATGAAATAAGACAAGAAACAGAAAAGAAACTAGAAATTCTAAATGAAAATAATATAAAGGTACGACAACTAGAAAACAGGGTTGAAGAATTAGTAAAGGCAGAAGAAAGAAGAGAAAGGAGCAAAAAACAAAATAATATTATTATTAAAGGAGCAAGATTAGAAAACAATATCAAAGAGGTAGAAGACTTCATAAAGAACAAATTAGCAGTTGAAATAAAAGTCACGAACACATACAAAGTTGGAAGAAGCGAGGATAAGCAACATACAGTAGCAACAGTAGACACATGGGAAAATAAAATGAAAATTATGAAGCAGAAAAATAAATTGATCGGTACACAAATTTATATAGAAAACGACATGACAAGGGAAGAAATAAAAATACAAAGAGAGATATCAAGGATAGCAAAGGAAGAAAAACTAAAAAATAAAGCTGTTAAGATTGGATACAGAAAGATTAAAATTGATACAGATTGGTATGAATGGTGTGATGAAGGTAAAACAATAAAAATAAGCAATAAACCAAAAAACTTGCAACCCACAGCCCCGATGGAGAGGGCGTAGCAGGAAATGCACAAAAAGAAAAATATAAATAACCACTAAATAAAATTTTTAAGTTAACTAAAACAAAATTTGAAAAATTCATCTCCTAAATTTTCTCTTAATGATTTTAAAACAAATTTTAATGATACGAACGCTCTCTCTTCTAATACTCGTGTAGCTGATAGACCAAAAATAACTTTTAATATGTGGAATGGAGATTATGTTTTGTTAAGCCGTTGATTTTAATGAACAGTTAGGAGTAAGAAGGTTTAAAAAATACTCCTTAATGCTTGGATTACTTGGCTTTTTTTTGTAATAACAATTTTACAAAATAATTACAACCGACGACGTTTCGGGACTGAGGGTTGGTCCCATTATCAAGTCTAGAAGAGTTTTTTTGGATTAAAACAAGTTACAAAAAATGAGTTAATAACTTACCAACAATAAGTAGACTAATTATACATAACAAATTACAATAAAAAAATAATTCCGTATGGAAAATATAGTCCAAGGTGAAAGACTTAATTAAACTATAAATATAACATTTTAAAAAAGGTGGCAACGACACCATAGTCAGAACAATAATGACAATAAAATTAGATAAAAATAATTTACAATAATCACCAACATCCTAGGGTACCTCAAATAGAAGGGTACTGCCATGATGTGGTAACGTCAATAAGGTCGAACTTCGCTTGCGGTCGTTTTAGCCGCCATTAGTCTGCCAAACAAGTGTTAGAATACATAGCGTTATATGGTGTTAGTATCATTATTTTAAACTATTTGCTTACTTTATTGTTTAATTATGTATAATTTATCTTTAAAAGACTTCTCTAAACATATTCTAACATTTGTGTTAAGTTTATATAGATAGATATATTTTTATTCTACTAAATAAGAATCAAAAATGTTATTATAAGATTAAATAGTTCATAATATTTACACCTATAATCGGTATTTAGACTAAATATTATTATTTGAACATGATCTTGTTATAATAATGATGACCAGATATATAGTAATATAAAACAACAATTTGTTAACATGGAAACGAAAAATAAGGAGTTAATTTTAAGAAATAAGATTTATAAAAATAAATTACGAAAAAATAAGAGAAAAAAAGATTTTGCAATTAAAATTGCAAAAAGTAGCAGACATAGAGAATAAAGAAAAATATTTAATATTATATAAAGTAATGTAATAAGTAAAGACGTTATTAGTGCTTTAGAACTTGTGTCAGATCAACTTAACAAGCCAGAATATTTAACAACAGATTAGTACATAAATCTTATACATACAAAAATGGTTTACCTTAAAGACATCTAGGTACCTAACTTTAGCACTGAGTAAATTTTCAGAAACTCAGTATAATGCAAGTATTTCGTTTTTACAAGATTTTTTATTCATTACCCAGAATTTATATATATATATATATATATATAAATGGGTGTATTAATTTCTACTAAATCAATTTTAGATTTGCAAGTTGATTTTTAAATAATAAAAACTACACATTTTTATTAACTTTAAGATTCACACAAGATTGTCTTGAAAATTTATTTAGCACTGTACGAGTCCTTCAGTTTCAAAATAATTTAAAATTAATTGCAGTACTTATCCCAATATTTAAAAGATACCTCAAAAGGAAGTTACAATGAAGAAAATCGAGAATTTTTAACTGTTGTACAACAAAAAACTACAATTCAGACATATGATTCTATAAACATCCCTGACATTTTAAAAATAAGAATAAGAAATAAATTAAAACATCAGCGAGAAAAATTCATTTTATTTATAATGCCGGATATATAATTTCTAGATTTTTTAAATATTCGAAAACATGCCGGAATAGTACATCTGCTCTTAGATCAATTATAAAAAGGAAACTGTACATGTTTCTTTATTATGCCGTTTAAGAGCACACAAAAAATACTTTATTTTATTGTAATATGGATACATACGTCTATTATTGTGAAATGGAAAAAGAATTTCGGACATACAACAGGACAATCCAGCATCAAAATATAGATTAAAAAAAAATTATTGAAAAAATTTTAATTTCAATTAAAACAAAATCAAAAGATACATGCCATAACATTCACAATAAAATCGTAAATAGATTTGTAGTATACAGATTAAAAATTGCTGGTAAAAAGAAAATTTACATTGGAAAACAAGGTAGCAGCAAATTTATGACAAGGTAAATCAAATACTTTTTGTTTTCAGATCATTTTAAATATTGTATATTGAACAACATCTATATTTTTCTTCATTAAATTATGGTTTCATGTTAATTTAATGTATTTTAATTATGTAATAGTCAAATAGTTTATATTTATTATAAAAAAATTTAAATAAAAATAGAAATTTTGTATTATTCCTATGTCTTATACATGTTCTTGGCAGACTAATGGCGGCGACCTTGATCATGTCTTTACCCTTTCTATTTGAGGTACCCTACAACATCCTAGAGTGCCTACAATGAGAGTGATGACAATAGTGGTCTTCATTTTCATTGGCTACGCCATATTTGTGCCAAACTATTGCTGTTTTAGCTTGTGTGGTATAGGAAGTTTGTGTTTTTTTTTCAATTTTTGTTAAATTTAATTAGTTAAAATTGTTTAATTCAGTGTACTGTTTATTATTACGTGTTAGTTTTTATATACTTAGTAGTTTTAGTACTGTTTAAGTGCTTATTAGGACACAATTTGTGATAACTAATTGAATAAAATATTAAGGTAAATAACATAAACCAAATTTATACAATAAATAAATATAATGTAAAGTTTTGTAAACAATAATGGCCAGTTGTATCTCTATTATTTAGGAATTAAGCATTTTTTAGATTAATTGTATCAAATCGAAATCAAATTGTCAAATGACACATAACCTTTGCTACTGTCATTATTTAGGTTGGACATTTAGAGAATTCTTAAAATTTTATTAGCTACTAAACCTGATCAGTAAGTTTAATTGATGCATGCATATTAGTAATTGTTGTGGATAACAAAAATAATAAAATGATTTGTTTTATTTCGTCTTAAAATTGCAGGTAAAAAACTGGCTCGTAAGAAAATATTGTATGCCAGTAAATCATTAATGTCTACCACTTTATAATTTGAGTTTTTTTTCTTTCTTTTTTGTTATTGTAATCTCTTTGTATACATATTTAGAGTATCAACCATTTATTCTATATTTCAATGTACTTATACAACTCAATGGAATCATTTTTTATACAATAAATAGTATTTCTTCTGGTAATGTAAAATTTATTGGTTTATTTTATTTATTATTGCTCTTTTTTAGTTTGATATTAATGATTTGAAATGAAATATTTCATCTTATGCATGAATTCTGTTCTGACGGTAATTATACTTTTATTTAAATATAATGATTTTACTATCATTTCATTAGTCTATATACATTTTTTAATTTTCAAATATGTCTATGCTGGCAATTTATAAATAAAAAATATATTAAATTCAAGTAATACATTTGTAAGATAATATTTTCGTGTTTTGCCCGTATACAATCCATGTTAAATTGGCACAAATATGGCGGCCGTAACCGTATGTCATCACCAGCCCTATGCAACTTCGTATATAAGCGCAGTTAATAGACGTCCAGCTTTATGTCATTCGCGCGCATGACTTTGAAAGAGAGAGATAGCTTAAAGAGGCCGGCATTTACTCAACGCCATATGAACGCAGGTTACTTTTTTCAATCATTAGTGTTGTTTGGTGATAAATACTTATAAACAATTAGTTTGCAATGGGTCGTAAGTGTTTTGCGCCCAATTGTACCAGCGAGTATGACTCAAATCATGACAAAATATCTTTGTTGCGTGCTCCAAAAGAGCAGTTGGAAATTTGGAAAAAAGTAGTAATATGAGCAGATATATATATATTATATTGCTTGTAAACAAAGAAAATGTATGTCACATAAAAGAAGCGGAATTAACAAATGTTAAAAGTCGTGGTTTCTTAATCCACCCAAATATAAACATATTTAGATTATCCAAATATATTCACGATAAATTAATATTATATATAGATAACCCTCGTGTATATGAAGAAACAGTGTATTCTGTAATTGAAAATTATGCATTCTCTGTCTCTTGTAGAGATCACAAGAAAGAAATAATATCTGTTTTTGTCCATGAATTTATTTTAATGCGCTTGAAGCAATATTTTAAACAGAATCAAAATAATATCAAATCTCAATGTAAGGAAGATCTAAAAATCTAAATTAAGAAAGAATTGAAATATTCAGTTCGATCTGTTTTTATTATTATAAAATATATTGTATAAGTATAAAAATATTAATTAAGAAAAAATTTAAATATTCGGTTCTATCTATTTTCTTTATTATTTTTTAAATAAAATGTCCTATTTACATTATATAAATTTTACCATTTTGTATTTTAAAATTAAAATATTTAGGCCAATTTTACACTTGTGTAACTTGTCATGGTGTAGTTAAATAGCAAAAATGTACTGCTAGAAAAATGTGTTTATATATGGTATTTATATTTGTCAAGCTAAACCTGATATAATTAAAGAAAAGTGTGTCTTTAATTTTAAATAATTGCAAATAAATTTTTTTAAGTAATTAGTTCTAAAAGTAAAAAAAACATGAATAGACTCATAAGGACACATGCATTTGCCAGACTCTTTTTCCTGTCGCACTCACTTTTTTGTCGCTCTCTTTCTACAACATTTCTGCGGATGCTTTACCCGCAAGACTCGCCTGTCCTTCAATATAATAGTTCGTGGTCATCACTCTCATTGTAGGCACTCTACAACATCCAAGCTACAATAGCCATCTAGCGGTCAGAACGACAAGTAAAGATCCACTAAGAAGAAGAGAACCAATAAAACTAAATTTGGAACAATGTCAAGGTTAATTATGTCAACAGATGTAAAATATTATTGAATTGATTACTGGAGAACATGCTGTCAGTTTTAACATTTACCGTATTATCTAACATGTTGATATAACAACTTTCCAAAAATAAACGTTTGTACCTATGTGATTCATAGTGTAAGATCTTATAATTCTCAAAGTCTAATTGGTGGTTCTGAGAATGTGCGTGCTCTACAATAGCACTGTGGTTGTAGTTAGAGTTCTTAAAGTGATTTTTATATTGTTGAATTCTTTTGTGAACGTACTGTTTGGTTTCTCCTACGTAAATGGAGTTACAATCAAGGCAATTAAGCTGATAAACGACATCGCTTAAAAACTTCTTCTCTGTTTTAGATTTCAGGCGGCTAAACAAAAAACTAGTACTTGAAGGTGAATTATAAGCTAAACTCAAATTCAATTCATTAGCTAAAACTGTGAAAACTCTATGTAGATGTTTGTAAAAGGGTAAGCTGATATAAATTTTATAACAGCTTACCTTTTTACAAAGTACCGGCCGTCCACCGAGGAGAAGACGGGCGACCCACCTTCTCGTCACCGTAGCTGGGTGCCAACACCTGGCACTCATCGACACAGGATACACGCTGTCGTACATCAGCCAGGACAGTGCCTGGCAACTTCGGCGGCGTGGAATCATCCGGCAGCCTCCTCCAGTCTACCGAGCCCAGCTGGCTAACGGTGAGAAGGCGACCATTACCGGCAGCTACCAGGTCACTGCGACCATCCAGGGCACCACCAGGCAAGTTAGCCTGCTCTGCCTGCCCACATTGGCGCTGCCGATGATCCTGGGGGTGAACGCATTCCAAGCGTTCCCCATCACCATCTCCATAGGTCCACTTCGGGTCCAGGTGGCCACCAATGAAGATAGTCCCGCGGCCTTAGGGGCCATCTCGACACCAGAGACCGATACCGCATTCCGTTCCAATCGGGTGGGCAGTCTCCCATCCAACCGGATGGGGAGATCCCCATCCACTAGCTTGGGCAGAGCCCCCGCGGCCGGCACCACCCGTCGCCGTCCGTTCCCGCCCGCAGCAACCGCCACCTGCACCAGCAGCCCAGCAGCTCCTGGACTATGCAGCGTGGCTGCAATCCCTGCGTCCCAACGGTGCTAACCCCTACCGGCCGCTCCGATACCGGCTGTCCAACGGTCATCGCGTTACCATCCCGGTCCAGCGACGTCCGATCCTCCCCCACCCCCGGCAGTGCAGTGAGTCCACCGCTGTAAGTTTCTATATTGTAAGTTTCAGATTTTGTAAATATTCAGTTCGTAAATATTTATTTGATAAATATTTGACTTCTTGTAAATAGGTAAATAGTTGGGTAAACTATTTAGTAGGATATATCTGTGAATAGTTGTTGTAAATGTTATTCTTGGTTTGAATATTTGTGAATAGTTGTTGTAAATGTTTTTTTTGGTGTGAATATTTCTCTGTAAACTATTTTGAATATTGTTGTATATATCCTATTGGGCACAATGTTTGTGATTTTTGTACATAGGAAAGAATTTTTATCTGTAAATATGTGCTAGGGTTTTCAACCCCATCCTACCAAACCCTGTGCCTCCGTTCCTTTTCATCACCGGAGTACCCTGAAAATGTGACGAAGGGGATCGTCACAATGAATAGGAAACATAGATTCCGTCATAAAAACCGCGAATTATTTTTACCGGCCGCGAAATAATTCCAAAAACGGACCTGGCAGCCTAGTTTACGCGCACCTGTTGTCCGAATGCTTTTTGGCAACGCGCGCGATATGGTATTCCGCGATCGGCAAGCCTATGTTGAACCAAATCGGATGGTTTTTACCCTAGTTTCCATCTGAAACCAAACCACCCATTTGGTTAACATCGAACAGACAGTCAGTGTCAGTCAGTGGTTTACGACACCAATCAATTTAAGAAAGCGTGGTTTACGTCTCGTCAGCGAGTTCTCCGCCGTTCCATTTTTTGGTTGGTAAGTTCTGTCCTGTTCTGTTTTTTAGCTACCTGTCAAATACTGGTTTGCCCGTCCGGCGCCACGGTACAGTGTTTCCGAGGTTTCGCGATCCGTGGAGTGTCGAGTTGCCTTTCACACACTTGTTCATCAAACCGGCATTTTGTTATCCTATTGTTGTGAAGTGCACTGAGTGTCTCGTGCAAGTGTCAAATACCTACCCCGTCACTCTCCTACCGTCCCGACACCTGTGTGTTGTTTTCTCCCACCTCTCCGCTACCGCTGCATCAGCAACAGCTGGACTTAGCGCAAGTCACTCGGCTGACGCATCGTCACCGTGTCGAGTTTCTCGCACGTGGACGCTGCGGCGTGGCCGACGCCTTTGCCGCTAGTCGCGGTTGCGGCCGTGCACCTCTTCCCCACTCCTCCCCTGCTCCTACCTGTCATCTCATTTTTCATTCTTCATCATTTCGTCGCCGTGTCAACGCCACGACGCCTTCAGCTCTTCGGCCGTCCGCCATATCACCGACACCGCGTCTCCGTCGCGACGCCTATCACACCGTCAACAGCCTGGGTCGCCCTTGCGACCACCTCCGCAAGATTACCACGCCTGATACCATCCTACCACCTCCCTGGCACACTACTTACCTGTAAAGGAATAAATATATATTATTTTATTGTTTTACTAAATCTGCTGTGTTTTTATTGCTACAACCACATCCTATTTCCAATGACAATAGTATGAATGAAGTTAGTTACATTATAGTAGTTACATCTCTTGAGGGCATTGCAAACTATTTTTGAAATGTGTTCCAGCTAAACAGTTCTAACATTATAACAGAACCGAACTACTAGTAACTAGTTCGGAATCAGAATCAGTACAGGATTTGGAGCTGGAACAAACCTAATATCTATTACAAAAATAACCAAAGGGGATCAAACTAATTTGTTTACTCTGTAAAATTAACTCAATAATCTAACCTGGCGTTTTCACTCCTGTCATTCAATTTTGAATATTTGCTTACAATATTGCATATTATGGGCACTTTTAATAAAATATTTAGAAAAAATTTAGAACATGTTTTAAATTATGTTTTACAATATAAAATTATAAAATTTAGTATGAATTTTGCATGTATGCTATAATTCAAGTTTATTTAATTTTTTATTTGTAAATTTTGTACTAATTCTTTAATATAATATTTAACCGTCTGAAACAACAACAATTTGTTCTATAAAAGTGACAGTTCCTGTACCACTGAAACTTTTGGTTGTTCAACCTTTAAGCAACAACAATTTTTATCAACATTCTCATAATAAAATACTTCAATTCCCGAATTTTCAGTTCAAGTACCAGTCCAGTAGCAACAAGCAGCAAACTTCCAATAACAAAAAATTGGATAAGAACATTACTACTGCATTTCTACCTTCCTAAACTTCTATTTCAAGATCTTTACTTCCATGTATCCTCTTTAATTCAAGTGTTGTGTTGTGTGACAATAGTTTAAAACCAATTTATGTGGCAATATTTATAATTTAGGCTGTTATTGTTAAATTATGTGTTTAGTTTTACTCGTTTCAGTCAATTTATGGTTATTGGTTTTAGAAAATATTAAGTATTGTGACAATGGAATGCTTGGGGTTGTGTTTATGTTTTTCAAACCAATAAATTATGGTCAAGTGCATCTGGGTCTGTTTGAGTGACATCAGATGTGAGAACATGTTAGAATAAGTGAGGGATGAAGAGATGTGTTTGAATGGTTAAGGGTGCAAGAGAGTTTGTAAATAGTTTTCAAGATAGTGAGTATCCGGCGATAGACGAGAGAAGTTGAAAGGTGAATCATTTGTAATTATATATTTTAATAAAACTGATGTTCTTCGTCTATTATTTATCCTGACGAATATATGAATAGGAAGTGCAGAAGGACCAGCATTAATCGCGGAAAAATTACTTCATATATAGACAATTATCAGAAGAGGATAAATTGTTTTATATTGTAGATTGTGACATTTAGTGTAATTTATATCTTCCAAAAAAACAATTACATTGTTAAAGGCACGCCAAGATTGCGCAGATTCCTTCCCCAAAAATTGTAATATCTATATATGTATTACAGATTTAAGAAAAAGTGATATCTAATTAAGCCAAGAAAAATATTCGAATTTAAAAAACCTTATCGAACAGTTTTAAAAATATCGGGTCAAATAAAAAAAAAATTAATTAAAAAAAACCTTGGCGACCAGTTTAAATAACATTTTAAACACTGGGGTTCCTTTGGGGAAGGAATCTGCGCACTCTTGGCGTACCTTTAACAATGTAATTGTTTTTTTGGAAGATATCACTTTTTTTATACAATAGTTTGACCCTATATTATAAATGATATTTGGTTTTGGTATATTGTTATTACATCTTTCTATAAAAATCTAAATTCGTTCTAAAATAAATATATAAGCATGTTTAGAGTTTCTTGGCCAAGTTTGTTTTCCAACGTGAGAATCATTTGCAAGCATCCTTGATTTTCCTTTTTCAATCATATTGTGTAGTGTCCCTCAGCCATTGAAGTATCATGGTGAAATATAGCACTTTGTATTTATATCCTTGAATCAAATAAGTTCCCATTGGAACGTTTTAAATATTACGTGTATCAGTTAATTTCCGAATATATCCATTTTAATTTTCAAATAACAGAATTTGGAAAATTAATACTGTGCCAAAAGAAACTAATTCGGTTTTATGTAATTTATATGAGCGCAAGCATTCTGAACATTGAGCTTCTACATTTTCTTTCACAACCAATTGTTTATTAATAAGCTCTTGCATAGTAATGCTCTTATTACTACAATCACGTATTTTAATAATAATAAATACTAGCGATCGGTCTGGCTTTGCCAGGCCTCACGCTAATCTTCGCGGACACTGATATAGAATTAACTTCAGTAAGACAATAGACACAATATAAATTGAATTATTACGAATCTAAGACTTTTAAATTCTACACGGCTGTCCGTCTAAAAATATTTTAATATATACTAAATATGATAGGTTTCGAAACACTTTCATTAAAACAATTGCCAATCGATAAAATTCCAATTTTGCATGTAAACCCTTCAAAAGACCTTTCGATTGATACCAAAGACTATGGGTTTTGAAGCACTTTCACTAAAACAATTGACAATCGAAAAGTATTAAATTTTGCTCGCGAGCCCTTCAAAATACCTTTCATTTGGTACCAAACACGATAGGGTTTGGAACACTTTCGCTAAAACAATAGCCGATCGAAAAAATTTCGATTCTGCATGCGGGTCCTTAAAAAGACCTTTCATTTGATGCCAAATACGGTAGGTTTTGAAGTACTTTTATTAAAACAATTGCCAATCGATAAAATTAGAATTTTGCAAGTAAGCCCTTCAAAAGACCTTTCGATTGATACCAAAGACGATGGGTTTTGAAGCACTTTCACTATAACAATTGACGATCGAAAAGTATTAAATTTTGCACGCGAGCACTTCAAAAGACCTTTTAATTGATACCAAAGACGAGTATCGGCTCATAAAACGTTAAATGGAATTGCAATTTTCGAATATTGGCTCAAAGTTTATATTACTGTAATATAGACAGTCAGTGTCGCCGTTTTCTGCTTAATCTTGGCGACGACAACTAACGCCTGTCTTGATTATATATTTTTGAATACAAAAATACTTGCATATGAACTTTAAACATATATTTTACACAAATTTGGTAACTCGCAATGTCAAAAGTCAATCAATTTTAGTTTTGTACTTCTGGTTTTGCATCAGTTTCCGATCGACAACGAAGCGAGCTCGAGAGCCGAAGTTGTCGAACTGAGCGTAAGGTGCTGCCGCTATTCGGACAAGTCGCGAAAAGCAAAACAAAATATTTAGGGTCGGGAGGAACGAAAAATTGATTGAAAAAAATCTTATATAGGGAAATAATAGCTTGTAAAGTAATAATTAATACAAAAATTGTATCTAATACAAACAAGGGTGTTATGTAGTAAATTATCATATGTTTAACGTGACTAATTTATCGGCAAATAAAAAGATAAATGGAATTATAATTTTCGAATATTGGCTCAAAGTTTATATTACTGTAATATAGACAGTCAGTGTCGCCGTTTTCTGCTTAATCTTGGCGACAACAACTAACGCCTGTCTTGATTATATATTTTTGAATACAAAAATACTTGCATATGAACTTTAAACATATATTTTACACAAATTTGGTAACTCGCAATGTCAAAAGTCAATCAATTTTAGTTTTGTACTTCTGGTTTTGCATCAGTTTCCGATCGACAACGAAGCGAGCTCGAGAGCCGAAGTTGTCGAACTGAGCGTAAGGTGCTGCCGCTATTCGGACAAGTCGCGAAAAGCAAAACAAAATATTTAGGGTCGGGAGGAACGAAAAATTGATTGAAAAAAATCTTATATAGGGAAATAATAGCTTGTAAAGTAATAATTAATACAAAAATTGTATCTAATACAAACAAGGGTGTTATGTAGTAAATTATCATATGTTTAACGTGACTAATTTATCGGCAAATAAAAAGATAAATGGAATTACAATTTTCGAATATTGGCTCAAAGTTTATATTACTGTAATATAGACAGTCAGTGTCGCCGGCCGTAGGCTGCTTGATCTTGGCGTCGACAACTACCGCCTGTCTTGATTTAAATTTCGTTCAGCAATGCTTTAATTATTATTCTATTATAAGTCCATCCCTTCGTGATAAATCTCTTTTAATTAACAATCGACTCAATCTTTCCGTTGACATTATCAATTTCTTTAGTTTCTTCATTACTGAAAGACGTTCATCCAATGTATTGTAACGAATATAAAGCTAATCAGTCGAGAATGTTTTAAAATCTTCTCGAGAACCGAGAGTGTTCCCGAAACCTCCTCGGGAACCAGAGCGGTACGTTGCAGACACACCACCCAGACGTTATAGCGTGAGAGCACTTCTCTGGTCGTGCGATTGGGAAGGGGGATTCTGGGACGTTCTAGAAATATAGGACGAGAGTATATAAGCAGTGGCCAGTCGGCTGGAGGTGATTTAATTGACAGTTGATTTCGGATGCGGATACATAATAGAGGTCGGCAAAAATATCCGAAATCCTAATCGGATCGGAGCTCTCTCGGATCCGATCCGAAAATCGGATAAGAGATCCGATTCGAAAGTCAGATAAAAGATCCGATCCGAAAGTCAGATAAAATATCCGATCCGAAAGTCGGATAAAAGATCCGATCCGAAAGTCGGATAAAAGATCCGATTCGAAAGTCGGATAAAATATCTGATCCGAAAGTAAAATAAAATCCGTACATAACATTTAGGTATCCACTCTTAGTAAAAACATAAATTCCAATTCCTCTGTAAAGAAATATAACGCTACGTTATATTTATAAGCATTTATGTTCTGTGATAAAAATGATTTACAACAAAATATGTATCTTTAGTTTTTTATAACAAAATTATTTATTTAATTTCATCTATAACTGTTATGTTTCTTTCGAATATGCTACGTTAAAATTGGTTTAATATAAATAGGAAAAACTGTACTGATCTAATGACAAGTCTGGTCTGATCTCAGATCGGATTTCGGATCGGATCTCGGCTCGGATTTCGGATTCGATTTCGGATCGGATCTCGGATCGGATCTTCGGATCGGATTTCGGATCGGATTTCGGATCGGATTTCGGATCGGATCTCGTATCGGATCTCGGATCGGATCTCGGATCGGATCTCGGATCGGATCTCGGATCGGATCTCGGATCGGATCTCGGATCGGATTTCGGATCGGATCTCGGATCGGATCTCGGATCGGATCTCGGATCGGATCTCGGATCAGATCTCGAATCGGATCTCGGATCGGATCTCGGATCGGATCTCGGATCAGATCTCGGATCGGATCTCGGATCGGATCTCGGATCGGATCTCGGATCGGATCTCGGATCGGATCTCGGATCGTATCTCGGATCGGATCTCGGATCGGATCTCGGATCGGATCTCGGATCGGATCTCGGATCGGATCTCGGATCGGATCTCGGATCAGATCTCGGATCGGATCTCGGATCGGATCTCGGATCGGATCTCGGATCGGATTTCGGATCGGATCTCGGATCGGATCTCGGATCGGATCTCGGATCGGATCTCGGATCGGATCTCGGATCGGATCTCGGATCGGATCTCGGATCGGATTTCGGATCGGATCTCGGATCGGATATCGGATCGGATCTCGGATCGTATCTCGGATCGTATCTCGGATCGTATCTCGGATCGGATCTCGGATCGGATCTCGGATCGGATCTCGGATCGGATCTCGGATCGGATCGGATCTCGGATCGGATCGGATCGGATCGGATCGGATCGGATCGGATCGGATCGGATCGGATCTCGGATAGAGTCGGATCGGATCGGATCGGATCTTGAATCAAGTCGGATCGGAAAGCAAAATTTTCAAATATGCCGACCTCTAGTACATAAATCTCGTAATATAAATAAAAGCTCTATTGAACGTAATATAAATAATATTAGTGTCTGTATATTTACGAGTATATGTACTGTTTAAGTTTAGTTCTAGTGTGATACAGTTTTAAATAGTTTTATTTATTATTAGTTTTAACTCATTAAATAATTACTTTTATTTCCGTTTAACATAAATAGCTGTGAGTTTTTTTTTTGTACCTTAAAATTCTATACACTTCCAGAAAAACGAAAAACGTTACAGTATGTATTCGCTATTACTTTAATTTTAATTTTTCACATGTTACATTAAGCATGTATAATGTTTAGCATATTTTCATTGTCTTTTCCGTTTTCTTCTTTTCATTTGGAGTGGGGATACTGTAGTGACCTGCTTATTTTATACTTTCTTAAAGTAATTTTTTTTTAAATGTATTTGGATTGATTGTTTAAAATTTATTTATGTAACAATTCTATTCATATTAGTAGCCAACCTTTTCTAAAATATAAAAGTCATTTCCTTAAATTCAAATTCAAATTCTTTATTTATTCACATATTAAGAATATAATATTAAAAATATTATATTTCTGCAATTACACAAGTTTATGCCTGTAAGGTTATGATAAAATGAAAATGTTCTGTATTTTGAAAATTAATTCGTAAAGTTTATATATTAACTAAAAAATCTATGCGGTACATACTTTTTAATATCTTTTTTTTTTATTTTTCGTATTGTTGTATCTTAATTATCAAAAAAGTTATTGCTAGAAAACCTTCCTATTCAGCTATAAAAATTTTATGTGTTTTATAAATATACTGTACGAATTAAATATTTCTAATTTCTTATCTTTTTACTCAGATTATTTTAGTTGGTATCTAGCACATGGATACAGTTCTAGAGTATTTTTAGTTGGTTAGGAACAACATCGCCATAACTGCCTGAAAAACTAATACTATGTTTTTGTTGTATATGCAATTTTTACATCTAGTAATGAGTAATAAATAAAACGTATTTTGTTTACGCTTTCAAATTATGTCAACCCGTTAAATAATTTGAAATTTATTAATAAGTTTATAATAAAACAGCCCCAATTATGAAATGAAAATTAAAACTATATTAGCAAAAGATAAGCTAAAACCAAAAGGTCAAAGCGTAGAACTATGGAATACATTTAAGAAAATAATTACAGAAGCAGCAGAGAACAATGAAACAGTAGAACAATGGAAACTTATAACAAACTTCTTGATGGACTCTTGAAATTAAAGAATGAATAAAAATGAAAGAAGAGGGGGTTACAATATCTAAACAATAAAAATTAATACAAATACATTAAGTATGAGGCAGATAGACAAAACAAAGCAAATACACAAGTATGTATGTGTAAGAAAAAAAGAACAGTGGGATTTTTTTAAAGAAAATATGAAAGAAAACAGTAAAAGCAATCAAAAACTATTCTACGACGGATTAAAGCAATGAAGAATGGAAAAATGAATATCAACAGTTCTATCATCAAAGAATAAGAAAATAAACTGATGTCCAATAAAGAACAAATAATAGAAAGCTGGAAGCACTATTTCCGAGAACTACTGGATGCGACAAGCACGAAAACAAAAACAAGAAAACATGAACATATTATTAACGGAAAGCAGTCAAGAACATGTAAACGTTGTATAATATACGACGAATTTTCATTACAATTTTGAATGTTTTTAATTTTAAATATCAATGAAATACACTACCTATGATTATAGTTCATCTAATACATTGAATTTTGTTTCTTTCTATGTTAAATTCTTTGTGGTAAGAAGTATTTAATTTTTTTTTTAACAAAAAAAATTTTTCCATATTTTCGTCCACTTAGTACTTCGCTTATTTTATTTACAAATATTAAGATATGTTATAAATATACTGTTATTGTATATTAGTTTAGATTTGATAATTTTTTTAAATCTATTATTTCTAGTTCAAGAGTCACATAAATATCAAATATTCGAAGAGAAAATGTGCGATTTAAGAAAGATACTCGTAAAACAAAAAGATATAAAAAGCTTAGTCGTGGAATGAACAAAATTGTAATAATTTATAATGTCATACATTATTACATAAACAAATTTTATATTTCTTTACAATATCTCGTTTCATTACCCAATAAATAAAAATTTGTGTTTTTGTATATAAATTTCTCTGCATCTGTATCCGGCAATAACTACTGTAGTCAATATTAGTTGGTCTTGAAATAACGTCTAAAGTTATCCAATTAGAATTACACAGGAACGTCAGCACAGAAGCCGTATCCGGATTACTCCGGCATCTGTCCGGATAACACAGAACTATTTCCACTCGCAGACACTGAGCCGGCTCACCCAGTGAAATCCTACATAGAATATTAGTGAAACGCTACTTCATTTATTATTAGGAGTGAAAGGTCACACTAAAAGTAGGATAAAGACAGCGAATATAAAAAAGTATAGAATCTTGTAGACTATAAACGAATTGTATGTAAAGTAAAAAGTAAAAATTTTACCACTAGCTTGGTTCACAAGTCGTGGTTTTCCCCTTGTTTCGTCTAGTGATGATGAGAAGTTAGTTCTCGAAATACGTATTAAGATTTATCTTTATATTGATTAAGGCTTAGGGGTTAAATTTATTTTTAGAATTGTATGTATTAATATTGACTTTTATTTACTAAAATGAGACATCATATTTAAAAGGGAACTTATTATGGATGGTATTTAAATGTACTGTTTACTAATTAATATTGAATCCCTTTGTGGGCGTTACTTTTCTTTTTATAACGTACTTGTTTAGAACAAATGTTCGCAACTAAATATAATTTAAGTATTTGGATTCCTCAATTAATCTTCTTTTCATATTGTACTTGTATAGAGTAAATATTCGCAACTGAAATGTAACGTATTTGGCTACCTCCTAACCTATATTTGCAGTCTTCTAAGAACAAAGTGCATGAACAAAACTATTAATTCGCGGGGTTAAGTTGGGGCTATATTATAATACTCTTGATAAACTGAATAATAACATTTTAAATTGTTATTGTCGTCGTTTTCTAATTTAAGATAATAAATTACTAAATACTGCTTCTGTTAACAACTTTACAAAATATATCATGCTCAGTGGCGGAATTGTAATTCTGAGAGGTCTCCGCAAACTTTTCATTTAGCCTGTCCGGCTTTCTCGACCTTAAGTAATTTTTAAGAATATTATGTAAAATTTATTTCTAATTACTGCTATTAAATTTTTTAAATAAATCATTTTCTAGGGGAATATAACAAGTAGTGAAAAACTTGAGATTAACGCGAGAGATATTTTCAAATTATTATCGATTTTTAAGCGAACCATGAGTAATTTTTGGGAGGAAAATACAACGAATACGTATTATTGTATTTGAATAAACTCAATAAATTGTTTTCACATATTTTTATTATACGTTTCGTATGTGTGTTTTTGTTTGTGTTATGATTAACATTACTGTTAATTAGCTCATTTAAGTAATTGCTCCCAGACTTTTTAACATTTGTTGACAGCTGTCAAATAATTGTTTGTTTATTATTTCTACATAGGAAGTTACAAGTTTTTATTTATTATTTTCACACAGTTCCGCCATCAGTTTGAACCGTTCTAGAACTGTATTAGAATCGATTCAGCGTTCCAGCGTGACAATTCCAAACTAGTAGTTCCGAATTTTGTGTTCCAGCTCTAAAAATTACGGATAATATAAATAACTGGTTTAGAACCGTTCAAATAGTCCTGTTCCTAAACAAGAACTAGTAGTTCTAGATGCGCATTTTGTTCAAATCTGACAGCTGAATTTTGAAATGACAGCCTGGATTTATGTTGCATATGTAATTTGTATGACATGATACTGGCTGTAATTAAAATAAAATGCCGTTCTGCTAGTAGTGACAGTGACAAAAGTGACAGTGATGGTAACAAATATTTTGATTAAATTGTACGTCTTTTTTAAAAAAAACAGCAAACCCAAAATTTGAGAATTACCTGAAAGAGACGGTGCATTTTCAGTGACAAAATATTTTAGATTAAGCAAAGATGTTCTTATAACCTTATATTATCACGGAAATACAACACTTTATTAGTACAACATTTTCAAGCTTTGTGATTGGCAAATTTTTATAAATTGTATTTATATATATATATATATATATATATATATATATATATATATATATATATATATATATATATATATATATATATATATATATATATAACCACATTCATATTTTCCTCCATATATATAATAATAATTTTAAACAAAAGCGGGCCATAGAAATTTAATATATGAAATATTATTTTACAATCCTTGTTTAAATTGTAATTATAGAAAAAATACTTCAAATCTAAGTTGCGGATATTTAATTTAATTCTACATTTGAATCATTTAACAATTTTAGTATGACTCAATTAATAACTGTTAAAAAGGATATTAAAATATCTAAAATATTAAGGTTTTTGGTACGTAATCAGTGGTGGTTCAAGCGATCGGACATAATATTGGGCCGATGTGACGGCCGCTTTCCACTAAGAGAAAAAAAATAAAAAAATTATATATACGAGCCCAACTCCATAATAGTTCGGCCGGTATAAATTTCAAACTTCAAATGTTTTATTCTTACAACAAAACTATATCTACGTTATTATATAAATCTTTAGTTGTCTATTACTGAAAAGATATTTTACATAATACAAATGTTTACAAAACTATCATCAAATAAGTAATACGCCAACAGATTCATAAAAGTTCGGCCAACAAAAAAATGTATGTCTTAGAAGGGATTTATTTGCGTGTTTTAAATTAAATAGTTGTTAAAACAAAACACAAATGGAAAACAAACACAAATGAAAAAAATCAATACAAAACTGTTATTGCCGTTTGCCGATATTATTTTTTTCTCAAATAAAATGGCTCGTTGTAAAGCTTTGAGCAGAGATTTACGGTGGTCTATAATAAATGCTCATAAAAATAGTATTTCTGCAAGACAAATATCTATTGCTCATTCTATTGCGAGATCTATGGTACAAAATATTATAAACTAATATAAAAAAATTGATGGAATATCTGAAAGTTTGAAAAATGGCCGTTCTTCAGCCATTTCCCTTGCTGATCTACGAGGTTTAAGAATAATTTTGAAAGTAATTCGTCCAGCGAACGCTCGAGATATTAAAAATTTGTGGCGGGAAATGATAAATAAACAACCACATATATATATATATATATATATATATACAGGATGGTGAACGCAACTCTCGAACATAGGGATTTAACATGTAAAATCACAATTTTGTAATTTCCTGCTTCCCTAATTATTTTAAGTAAAAAAGCTTCGAATAAAAGTTTTAGGGCATAAAATTCTTCATATAAGCCAATACACTAAATTAACTTTGCATGCTTCGTAACGGCACAAATTAGATCTAAAAATGACAAAAATAGCCTCAAAACTATCGATAGCCATGGAACTAAAACAAAATTAAACAAATGTTTGTCGTTTATCTGTCAAAATAAATGACATAATAAATAAAGAAATTATTTTGACAGATTATATGTCAAACATTTGTTTAATTTTCTTTTAGTTCCATGGCTATCAATAGTTTTCAGGCTATTTTCGTTATTTTCAGATCAAATTTGTGCCCTTATGAAGCATGCAAAATTGGCTTAGATGCAGAATTTTATTCCCTAAAACTTTTATTCGAAGCTTTTTTGCTTAAAATAATTAGGGAAGCAGGAAATTGCAAAATTGTGATTTTACATGTTAAATCCCTATGTTTGAGAGTTGCGTTCACCACCCGTATATATATATATATATACACAATATAAATATATATATATATATATACAATATATAAATATATATATATATACAAAAATTATTCCTGGAAATGTAACCTTCCCTTATTAATAGGAGAAGTAACAAATAATTTAAATAGGGTATGTTGGAAATAAGTTTGTACTTACAATTTGGTATAACAAATAACAATGATTTATTCGCACTTAATTTAATACAAGGTTTGACTTCTGCGAACACGCACTTTACTCACAACCGTGACTAACCGTACTCTTCTCTTAATTCTTGTGACTCTCTTGTAACTCCGTCGTGAGTCTCTTGTAACTCCGTGTACCTACTTACTAACCTAACCTAACATATTTATACAGTACTCCAAAGAGCTAACTCATATATATATATATATATATATATATATATATATATATATATATATATATATATACATACGAGGGGAGGTCCATAAATTCGCTCCCCAAGTACAAAAGAAAAATTTTACAAAAATCTAAATATTTTTATTTTATCCCTTTTTACTTTAATACATTTATGACAGCTATCAATTAATTTTTCTGAACCTTCAGAATAATAGCTTTTATCTTTCTCTGCAAAATGATTGTTTTCGGCAGTAATTAGTTCATTATTGGTCGAAAACCTTTGTCGCTTTAGCTCATTTTTCAAATTTGGGATAATATTAAAGTCACTGGGGGTCAAGTCTGAACTGTAGAGTGCATCGTTAATTTCTTCAAAACCACATGCTTGTAGTGCGGCTACTGTTGTGCGAGCTCTATGGACAGAGCATTGTCATGCAAGAGCAGCACGCCTCCGCCTATTTTTCTAGGACGCTTTTCTGTAACGGCCTATTTCGAACGGTGTAAAATGTTAGCATAGTATTCTCCTGTGATCTTTGTATCTTTTTCTTTATAATAAATTAGAAGAATTTGTTGCGAGTTCCAAAATATTGTTGCCATAATTTTTGCAACTGACTGCGCAACTTTAAACTTCTTGGAGTGCTCTGTGCCCTTCCGATGCCACTACATCAATTCTTGTTTCGACTCTGGGTCATAAAAATGAACCCAGGATTCATCCCCTGTTACAATTTTGTTAGTAATTTCTGCTGGATTATCTCTAGAAATTTCCACAAATTCACTACATGTGGTTACGCGCTCTCTTTTTTGATTAGGTGCCAGTAATCAAGCATTCATCTTGCAGAGACCTTGGACATACCGAGATGGTCATGAAGGATCCGTAAAACAATTGTTTCTAATTTGCCACATATTTTTGCTATCTCTTTCTTCTTGAGTCTTGCATTTTATAAAATTAACCTTTCCATTTTATCCACATTTTCTCCTGTAGTGGCTTTAACAAACCGATCACAGCGAAGGTCATCTTCGAAAGATTCTCTGCCTCATTTAAAAAGTTTGAACCACTTTTTAATTGTATAGTCGGAGGGAATAGACTCACCATATACTACCAACATTTCATTTCGAATGGTTGGCGGCCTTTTGCCCTGTTTTGCCGCATACTTAATGATGGCTCTATATTCAATTTTGACCATAGTTTAATATTTAAAACAATTCACCTCACTCATTTATTAACAAAAATTAAACTATTTACGCGAAACTGTTCAAATTTTATAACTATACTTAAGACAGATGTGCAAATAGCAAGTGATAACTTTTGTTTTATTATCTGGCCTACATGATATACAGGAAGCGAATATATGGACCTCCCATCTTACATATATATATATATATATATATATATATATATATATATATATATATATAAATATATATATATATATATATATATATATATATATATATATATATATATATATATGTATAGCTAAAGCGACAAAGGTTTTCGACCAATAATGAACTAATTACTGCCGAAAACAATCATTTTGCAGAGAAAGATAAAAGTTATTATTCTGAAGGTTCAGAAAAATTAATTGATAGCTGTCATAAATGTATTAAAGTAAAAAGGGATTATATTATAAAATAAAAATATTTAGATTTTTGTAAAATTTTTCTTTTGTACTTGGGGAGCGAATTTATGGACCTCCCCTCGTATATATATATATATATATATATATATATATATATATATATATATATATATATATATATATATATATATATATGAGTTAGTTCTTTGGAGTACTGTATAAATATGTTATGTTAGTAAGTAGGTACACGGAGTTACAAGAGACTCACGACGGAGTTACAAGAGAGTCACAAGAATTAAGAGAAGAGTACGGTTAGTCACGGTTGTGAGTGAAGTGCGTGTTCGCAGAAGTCAAACCTTGTATTAAATTAAGTGCGAATAAATCATTGTTATTTGTTATACCAAATTGTAAGTACAAACTTATTTCCAACATACTCTATTTAAATTATTTGTTACTTCTCCTATTAATAAGGGAAGGTTACATTTCCACGAATAATTTTTGTAGGAGCACGCTCATTTATGAAGACCCAAACAGTCAACTACTGCTATGTTTCGGGATCATACGAATAGATCCAACTTTCGTCACGAGTCACAACGTTATAAATCAGAGAATCCGCGAGCAATGCGTACGAAAGTGGCTTTGCACTAATTGACACGATCTGCCTTTTGAACTCGTGTTAAATTATGTGTTCAGTGAGCACATAGCTAATGAACATGACTCACAACGAAACACCTTCTTCAGTTCATAAAAAACATTCTAAGCGGCTTAACCCACTCTTGAAATTGTAGAAAATTACAGCTCGAAAATGCTCGTTGTAAAATTTCATGATTTTTCACTTCAAATAACTGTATTTTGTTAAACTAACATAAGATGAGGTTCAATTGTCACAATAAAATTTATGTCAAAAAGTCACGGCCTTCCAGGTAAGCTGAACATTTAGAAAACAGCCCTCGTATGTTGGTATAGGTTTTATATGATAACAAAATTTATATTTCTTTGATGAGCATCAAACTTGGAAAAAATAATTACGTGGCCAAGCTATTGTCCGACATTAGGTCTTAAAAACGGTATTATAAGCTAAATATCAATGTTTTATTTCAATTTTATTATTTGCTATTGAGTACTAGAACCAATGGAATATGACAGATTACAAATAGCTTCATATCGTAATTGTTTGCCGGAGATGAATTTGCAATCAAATTATTACCCATGTGAAAAATCCTATAGTACAGTTTTTTGTGGGACACATTATATAAAAATATACAACCTGTATACCAAGATTTTTTTTGTAGAGTTCTGTAAAAAAATGTTAAATAACAATAATTTTGATCGCACATATTGAATTTATTTTAATTATGAGCTAAGATAATGTAATTCATGTTTAATCATTCTTAATGGTAAGTACATAAAATCTATGTCATACATCGATGGCACATTAAATAATCACATCATGTCTTAAAACTATAAATAAGTGTTTACAACATTTGTATATCACATGCAATACGAATCATAATAATCATATATTTGTAAATCTACACCAGCTACTTTTCATTCGCAGATATGAGTTCATTTAAGGAATAAATTTTATTTCAAGTTAATTAGAAATATGTACACAATCTTCAACGATCACTGTGAGGTTCGTATTTCTTCAAAGTAACAGTATGCAAACAGCCAGAGATGATAACCAGAAATTTATTATGGATTTTTGATCTGTAAACAGAAAATATAATTTTAATATCAGTGTTGACAGAATTTAAATTTAAAATTAGCGGTGAGCGTGTTTTAAATAAAAGGGGGATACTGATAATTGAAAATTATTTTCCTTATACCGGTGCTGTCGAAATTTTATTTAGTGAAATTGGTTAAATTAGCTATAATGTCGAAATTTTGGAATATGAAAAAATGTGAACTACTTTCGACTATGGACAATTAAACTCAACATAATATATTTCCAATAAGAAATACAACCAAGTAACTATATACCGATATTCTGAAAAATACTTAAAATTAATTGGCAATGACTCGTAAAAAGACTTAACCAGTGGAGTCATAAATATATATTTTTATTCAGTACTTATTGTTATCGGTCGTTTAATATATGGCTAAAATTTAACATGTTTAATACAGTGGCGGCTCGTGACTCTATCAAGCCGTGAGGCGACTTAACCAAATCTAATATTTGGGAAAGAAAATTAAAGAATAATAATAAAAATATGTTTATTGTCACGAAAATATAAAATGATTATAAATCTTTTTATAAATTAGGTCTATTCTTTTGTCTTTTGAATTAGTAAATTTAATAATTACGTATATAAAGTCTAGCTGTGCGACGCATAAAATCTAAAACGCGACACGCATCGTAATATGCGGTTAGCTCAGAGCGCTAGTACGAAACATACCGGAAATAATCGTGGGACAACGAAAAGCATTGGCTTACATTAAAAGGAGAGAAATGTGTCTAGCAAGCGGCGACTGCAGTCGTCTCAGTCAGCAGACCAATAACACAGTCGAAATTTATGACATGTTTAGAGCGATCTTTGTTTGGTTGAGCCGCTGTAAAGTAGTACAGCGTTTAGCCTGCGCGCTGTCGTCACACAAATTTTATGCATTTTATTTACAATAAATATGAATATGATTAAAACAACAAAATTTATTTTTACTAAACTAAAAGTATTCCTTTTTTTATTGTTTGAAACACATGAGGCGGCGCCTCAGTTGCTTCATCTGACGAACCGCTACTGGTTTAATATATCCATATTGAATCCGAAATAAAAGTAGAATTGAAGTAAAATCAGCTAAAACCTTCTTTAAAAATGTGACCTTTGACGGAGTTAATAACAACATGAATTATACTATTGATCATGATATTTGGACCGAATGATAAAATCATAGGAAATAAAATATATTGGGTTTTCATAATCTTATTGGTTACTTGTGCTGTTGGACCAGGCGAGCTGTTGGTTTTCGAGGACGTCGCGCTGCTGCTGGTGCGTGGAGACCTGCAGGTCGAACATTCGTATAGTGACGTTCTGAGAAGCAAGGGGTGGCGCAGGTACATAAGGAGGGGGCGTAGCGACACACACCACTCGCAGCAAGTTATCTGGTGCCGGGAAGTGGCGGCGTTCGGCGATAAAGCGTAAGTCGCGTGAGACGATGACGAGACCATGCTGGTCCGGTGATGAGACGCGTTGCAAACCAGTGGAGATGGGCGCGCCGTTCAGCAGCCACGTGAGCAAGGGTGCCGGATCCGCGGCCGCCGCCGTGCAATTTGCTTGTATTAAGTCGCCCGCTGCATACACGCTATTCACACCTAACACCTGTGGTTCGGTCCGTCCTACAGCCGCCACGGTAACGTTGCCGCTGCGAAAACCTACTCGAAACTTTGGCGCCTCTGTCGATACCTCGCACTTGTACGCGCCGCCGCTGTACTGTGTGCTGAGGTGAGTAAGCCGTATGCTACACTGTTGCAAGTTGCACGGCATGCCTAGCTGCTGCTCCAAGTGCACACCCGCCATTGGAAACGACATAACGTGCGGTTGCTGGCGTGGCGTGTAGCGGAAGAATTCCTGCTCGTCCTTGTACCACTTCACTGAGTGTAGCTCTTCGCCGCCCATCTCGTACGTGCAGCCTAATGCCATCGAGTCACGCGGATCCGCCAGAATAGGCACAGAAAGCTTCGTCACTTGCACTCCTGAACTCCAATCTACAACAAACAATATAGACATTAAGTATCTCTTAAAATCCTATCATAAACTTGACTCCACAAGGAAATAACAGAATTTTTGAGAATAAAATCTAAAAAAAATATTCAAAGCAACATGAAATGAGGTAATATAAACTATTGAAAAATTCACTGAATAGTTATTCATTTGTATATTCATATTCCGTTTACCAATATTTCATTATCAATATCATTTAAAATTAATGCATAAAGCCACTTTGTATCAAAAATATAATATCATTTAATTGAAAATTCCTTCGTCATTGTTCAGTAGGGTGTCCGTTAATTTGGTAAAGTTAGAATTTCTTTGATCGCACCCCACCATTGGAAAGATTATTTTTAAAAATTCTTTTCACTGCAAGGTGAACATTTTTAGGTGCGATTTAACCGAGTAACCGAAAGGTTTTCTAACTCGATTTTATGTATTTTTAGATATTTTTTCTCCAAATTCTTACGCAGGAAAATCTTGAAAAAAATACCAAATTGTCCCTGTAATATCAGCTTCTTGTCAATTTTTTTCAGATATTTTCGAATATTACAAACTGTTTAAAAAATTAAATACTTCAATTCAAAGAACTCAAGTTCCAATTTCTCTAAGTTTGGAAAACTTTATGATTAAATATAGGAATTAAAATAATCATATTGCAACATTTGTATAAACAGAATAGTTATTTTTATAACAAGTGCCGAAAAAGGCTAGTTACGTGCAAGTGCAGAATTTAACGCACGAGGCTTGCCGAGTGCGGAAATCTGCACGAGCATGTAACCTTTTTCGGCACGTGTTATAAACAACATTTTTCCTACAACTGTGCGATTTAGTAAATCACTAAAATATTATTAAAATTTATAAAATTTTAATGATATTACATGAGAACGATGTTTTACGGCGTTGCTATGGTTTGTTTGTTGATTGCTTGCACATTGTTCTACGTTATTTAAAAAATTTTCACTACCGTCAAAATAATTTCTTCAAAATCATCTTGATTGGAATAGTACAGTGAGTGATTCTTCTTTATCATTAACACCTCCAAAGATAATTAAAGCTCCGGATCATACTATGTTGGATCTATTTTCGACAATGACAATCAACCTGCTGCTGGTACTTCTGAAGCTTCCGAAATTGTTACCAATAATAATACTGTTAATAATATGAACAGGTACGGAAGAAATCAATGTTTCTTTAGACACAAAAGTTTCCACTTTACATTATGTCTATATAAGCAACTGTAACAACTGTATTAATAATATACACAAACAATAAATATGAAGTATTTCACTTACTCTTTAAATAAAACAATTTATCGATATATTTTACTTTGTTCGGTTCTTTTTATTAATTGTCTACATATTAGGTATACTGCAAATTAAGGTTACGTTTATAAACGTCAAAATATACTACTGCATATTTACTAGCGCTGGTTCACCGTATCTTCTTCCATAAGCGTCTGTGGTCAAAATATGAATTCCGCGCTCGGCGCGAAATTTAAATCGCTGTCAAAACAATATTCTTTTGACAGTTACGTAATGAAGCACTTTCCGCACTAGTGTTTCTTTGCTTTCGGAAACGCACTTGGTCTGCATTCATCTACTTTCCATACGTAACCAAGGCAATTATAGTTACGTAATAACAAAGAAATCGCACAGTTGTAGGAAAAATGTATTTCCACTTTGAAAGGTTACATTGTGTTTCCATGGGTTGCATAAATTGAAGTTTAGTAACACTTTTATAAAGATTATTGTAGCTTTAGACTATATGCACGACGTATTGTTTCTGTTGTTTGTCGTTGTTTAGCCCATATTTATATTCAAGCATCAGCTTGATACTTCTTTCAGCCACGTCATTTACAACATTCAACATTTTTACTATCTTAAATCCTTTTTGATAATAATAAATTATCTTTATCGAAGTATTATTTGAAAAGAATTCTATCATATTTGTTTTCGTCCAAGTTATCGTTGTCTTGTACTTTGACGATCAATTTTCTATTTACTTTCTGAGAAACTCTGTCATAAAAAAATGCCATTACAACCGTTTCAGTGCCCAAATGCCATACGAACTTTTTCAAAAATAGTATCTCTGCGTGCACGTGCGATTCTCTCCTATATGGAAATTTGATGAATAGTCTTTCTGAATTGAGTGTTGTTCAACAAATCGTGTTAAATATCTAGAAATAAGAATATCACAAGATTCGGAAAAAGCGGTATTTTCTTTTAAATAAAGTTACATATTTTTTTTAATTTGTAATATTTAAAAAATCTGACAACAATTTTAGCAAGAAGCTGATATTACAAGGATTACAAGATGTTACGCGTAATACTATTGAAAATCACTTGAAAAGTTTGAATGTTCAACTATATGAATGTGAATCGTTAAAAACTAAATATGGTACATATAAATCCTTTAAGATAACAGTGCCAGAGAACTACTTCGAAATAGTTATTAACCCAAATAATTGGCCCATGGGCACGTTCCTTAACAAATTTTATGTGAAGCGAAGACGTAATAACTCTGAAAAAGGTACTTTTTTAAAGGCAGCGGCCTCTCGGGATCTGAATCCATGAATACACGCAGCATCAGCGTCCTTCATTTAAATGTACAATCGTTAAGATCTAAAACAGGAGAAATTGAACTAGTTTTGGATAATTCAAACGTGTCAGTACTATGCTTGTGCGAACATTGGCTCTCGGAAGAAGAACTTAAAGTGATTCGGTTAAATAATTTCAGACTGGTATCTTCGTTCTGCAGAAATCAAAATGAACATGGTGGAGTCTGTATTTATGTGAACAATGACTTAAATGTGCGCTGTTTAGAAAATGTGAATAATCTTGTCGTGGAATGTGACTTTGAAATCGCATCAATTGAATTATTAGGAATTTCTGTAAAAATTATATCAGTGTATAGAACGCCCAATAGTAATTGGCATAATTTCATTACAAGTTTAGAGCAAACACTTGATATTGTATTTAATGTACAAAGTATATTAATAATTACAGGTGATTTGAATGTAAACTTTAGAATGGAAAATAATATGACATGTGAATAAATTAACTTGCTCAATTGTTACGGACTTAGTTCCACAAACAATGAACCCACTAGATTCGGGAGTAGTAATTCTTTGTGTTTGGATAACATTTTCACTAATATTGAGGAAAATGCATTTAACATTACTAATTTCGATCCTGTAATTTCAGATCATACTGCTTTGCTAATTAAATTTGATGTTAGAATGAACAAAACTGTAGCTAAATACAAGTATTCATATAGTCGATGTATAACTGAAAATAATTTACAGATTTTCTCAAATCTTTTAGCTTGGAGTGATGTAGTTAATTCCCAACATCCTGAACAAGCATTTGAATTTTTTTTTGAAAGTTTTTATAATAGCTTCCATGAATCATTTCCTTTAAAAAAAATCAAAATCAATAATAATACATCTAACATAAAAATTAATTGGTTCACAGATGACTTCAAATACAATAAGCGTGAGAAACTCACATTTCTAAATGATTTATATAAATCTACAAAGGATTCTGCAATACAAGCAAAATTTAATTCTGATAAGAAACAATATAAAAAATTTATTAATATTGCTAAAAAAACTGCTTATTCCAATTTTATAAATAATTGTAAAAATAAATCCAAGGCAGCATGGCAAGTAATAAACCAAACTAGATACAATCACGTTGACAAAAACAAAAACAATGCTTTAGATTTATTTAACGCTGATGACATTAATGAATATTTTGTTAATATTGCTAAAAATTTATTATCGAAATTATCAAAAAATAATAATGATAAAGATCCACTTAATTACTTTTGTAATATAAATATAGATAATAGAAACTCTTTTTTTCTGACGCCAGTATGTGAGGCAGAAATCTTTAATATTTTTAATACTCTCTCTAACTCAAGAAGTCCTGATGTATTTGGCATTAGCCCTTACTGTATTAAATCGATAGGACATTTAATCTGTGAACCATTAGCACACATCATAAATATGTGCTTCAGTTCTGGAAAGTATCCTGAAACTTTAAAATGTAGTAAAGTCATACCTATACCGGAAAATACTAATATATCTGAACTTACGAATTTCAGACCAATATCAATTATACCTGCTCTGTCAAAAATTTTTTAAGTCGCTCGTAACAAACGTATTATAGATTATCTAGACGTAAATAATATTATAGATAGTAACCAATATGGCTTCAGGAAGAATAAATCAACTGCTGACGCGTTACAATATTTTACTAGCTACATATTAGATAAATTCGAGAACCATCTTTTTATAAACGCTACTCTTTGTGATTTGTCAAAGGCGTTTGACTACATTAATCATGATATTCTTATAAAAAAAATTAGAACAATATGGATTTAGAGGTTTACCTCTGAAATTAATTTCTTCTTATTTAATAAATAGATCTCAAATTGTTACATATAATGGAAAAATATCTACTCCTCAATCATTGCATCACGGCGTGCCTCAAGGTAGCCATCTTGGTCCCACATTATTTATTATTTATATTAATGACCTTCCGTATAATATTGATCATGCTGTTACTTTTATGTACGCCGATGATACTACTATTATAAGTTGTGATAAAAGTTTACGGTTAGTACAACAACAACGAATTTGCAACACGAATAAGGCAAACAGATGGTTCGACACTAATAAACTCACGCTAAACACATCAAATAATCAAAATCTTATTTTCAGTTTAAGAACATGTCCGGATCTTATTCAAAACAGTTCTGTGAAATTATTAGGTATGACTATTGATCCAAAATTACAGATGCATTCCCACATACAAAACACATGTAATAAGCTTTGTAAAACTATATGTGTAATTCGAAATTTAATGTACACAACGAATATGGACACTGTACGTTTGACCTATTTTGGACTTTTCCAATCAACCATGACCTACTGTATCTTATTATGGGGTCATGTCCCGTCAGCGTACAAGGTATTCCTTCTGCAGAAAAAAATTATTCGTATTATGTATGGTAGTAATGTTAATGTAAGAGAACACTGTAAAACATAAAATTTTAACCTTTCCCTCCTATTTTATTTTGGAAAACTTATTGTATGCAAAGCGTAATCAGGAACAACTTACATTGCACGCAGATCTTCACTATTATAATACACGTAACAAAAATAACATAATCCTTCCCAAAAAAAGACTTTCTAAAGCCCAGAATGGCCCTGAATTTCTGTAAAAAAAATTTTTAATGCGCTGTCACTTGCTGTACATAGATTACCTTATAAGAAATTTAAGTAAATTGTAACTAATATGCTGTTAGAGAAAGCTTACTATAAATACGATGATATGTGTAAATAATATGTGATTTCTCTTCTGTGACTTGGTTAAACATTTATCTTATTTGTATTTGCGCCTTAATAAATTATTATTATTATTATTAGGTCAGTAATTTTTTTAGGATTAACCTCCGTAAGAATTTGGAGAAAAAATGTAAAATATCTAAAAACACGTAAAATAGAGTTTAAAAAAACCCTCGGTGATATAAGATAGTAAAAACATGTATCAGTACTCTGTATCATCATATCATTCATGCTTGTCACTTGTAGCAAACTGTAATACTTGTAAAACAGAAAAATTAATCAGTTTTTATTAAATTCAAGTAGAGACCGAATTTAATTAGCGTAGTCGGTAGGATATGCATCGAAACACAAAAGTAATTGTGTGGTGAATTTTAATTCTTCAGTTTGCTATCATACAAATCTACGAAAAGGGCTAACCAGTGCCCATCTGGTCGCAAAGACACAACACGTCGTCCAAACCGTTCGTCCACACAGAAGATTTGTTGTTCGTCAAAGCCGATCACATCTTCTACACGAAGGACACTCGTTGCTTCTGTCAAGAAAGAATCTAGAGAGGACACCAGCCATCAAGCAACTGGAGGTTGATTCTGTATCTTGCGTGACTACTTGCGGCACTAATACTAACACGATTTGTCACATCCATACCGTAAACCATCTGACGGATATTTTACGATCTTATTGATATGACGTCACGAGTTGCGAGACACGCAAATATTGTTGCGTGACCATCTTAGGTCCTGTTTCTAATTTGCGACACTATCAGTCTCATTCTAACAGTAGATCTGTCGTTCATTTTACAGTTTATTTGTGTTTTTCTAACCAAACTTCTGTGCTGTGCTTAAATAATTTATGACAAATTATTTACAAAAGTAATTATATTATATTTCGGTATTTATTAATTTAGCCCATAGAATAGTGTAACCTTGTACATAACTATGTAATTTGTTTTAAACTTTAATCTGTAGTTTTATTTATTGTCATTAGAGTTACATTAGCGTATATATTTTATTGTAACTTATCGAAATCTGTAATCATTAAAATTGTTTCAGATTATCGTTGTTTAATAATACTGGCTTTAGCGGGCATTTTTTTTACCAACACTAAATTTGGCGTGAAAACTTAAGGCACGAAATTTCCCATGAAAGTTACTAGAAAGAATACAGTGACGTCAGACATTTTACTAACGCAAATGTAGTCACGAAAATACTAACGCACGATACAGAATCAACCTCCTGGACAAGACGAGTATACAGAATTCGAAGACGATGACCCATAATCACCTCTTCGTAATATTAATAATTACGTTGTAAGTAATACAAAAATTGTTATTCTTTGTTACACAAAAGGGATCACTCTAGCTTTTACTAGTAATAAATTGATCGTAGGAGCGACACAATCCCAAACACACTTACAAATTATATGTTAAGTACACAAAAAGGATCAATCTAGCTTTGACTAGTAATAAATTGATCGTGGGGCCGACACAATCCCAAACACACTTACAAATTATATGAGTAGTGATCATTAAATATACGAAGGTAAAATTTCACAAAATAATATTAGAATTACTTTACGCCCTAGTCGATTAAACATGGCTACACCTACTACGAATCTGTCTGAGTTGAAAACTTTATCAGAAATGATTGCCCAATATGAGTTTAACATAAAAGTTTTAAATAGATTTATAAAAGTAGTCGATCAAGTTTATCTTAGTCTAATCGGAATAACTGTTACTCAACTCCAGCAAAACTTTCTTTAGAAATTATGCAAAACAAAATGATAGGAAATGCAATGGAACTCCTATCAGAAAACAATTTTATTTCTTGGGAAGATTTAAAGTTACATTTAACCACAAATTTCACTGACCAATCTACTGCAGAAACAATATTATTTGATATCGCAAAAAAAAATATTTAAAATAATTCATTGGACACATTAAAAGTATTTTTAGAAAAATTTTCATATTACAAATCAAAAATATTTTCAAAAGCTTATTCTATGGATACAAAAAATGGAATGATTGCAGAAAATCAAAAGTTTGCAATAACAATATGTTGGAGAAATTGTCTTTACCGACATATTATATAAAATAAATAAGTAGGCTGCTAATCTCTAATAAAAAATACACTGTATGTAACTATGAGTAACAAAATATATTGCATGTCATAATAAATACTGTAAATATACTTTGGAGAAATAAATCTGTTTTATATCACACATCCCGAGTGGAATATTATCTAAAACAATTCTCAACAGGTTGTGGGCCCAGGGATAATGTGTGATAAATATTTGTGGTAAGAAGTGTATCGTGTACAGTAAAAACGTTACATATACTGACACTAAATTTTGAGGATATATCCCGCCTTGTGCAATAGTGGAAAGAAATAATCTTAAAAATGGAGACCGAGCTTACAAGAGTTGCTAAGCTTACAAATAGAGAATCTTGGGCGGTTTGGAAGTTTCAAATACGAGTGATACTAAACTCGTATGGTGCACTAGAGGTAGCAATGGGAGCGAGCCTAAAACCGAACCTAGATGTGGCTGCGGATTCTACTGCGACAGACATACACACAAAGAAGCTTGCGTCATGGAAGAAACGCGACGCAGTAGCTCAAAAGGTGATTGTGCGACCATCGGGCCGCAGCCGACGCTGCACATAATAAACTGCACGTCTGCAGGAGAAATGTGGCAAAAATTGTTATCAATCTACGAGCAGAAGTCTGAAGCGAGCGTACATATGCTTCAACAGGAATGGTACAATGCCACAAAGCAGAAATCGGATGACATCTTGACTCACATTGCCAAACTGGAGGATATAGTGTATCGACTGAAATTAATGGGTGAGCAAATTTCTGATTCTATGATGATTACAAAAATACTCATGACTCTGCCCGAGAATTTTCGATACTTTATTAGTGCGTGGGAATCAGCGCCAGCGGGAGAGCGCACCCTCGACAACCTGAAGGCGAGATTGTTAACAGAGGAATCGAGATTTACCAACAGAGCGGATAAGAGCGGAAACGCTCTAGCATCGAATACCCAACGAGGAAAATCCAAGTGTGGTAGAGGCGGTAGATCGAGAGGTGCGTCGAACGGTTTGTCAAAGCCAGGAAAATGCTACGTCTGCGGAGAGGCGGGGCATTGGGCCAGAGAATGCTCGCAGAGGAAGGGAGACGACAACTTAGGAAGATCGAAAATCAATAGAGCGTCGAGTAAGAAAACTTTCGGCGAGAGCTTTGTGGGTATGGCGCTCCAATCAGCGTCAACGCAGCTCGTTAGAGATGCTGACTGGATCATGGATTCGGGAGCCAGCGATCACATGTGTTGTCAGAGAGATTGGTTCGTCACATACGAAGACTTCAATTACCCTGCGCCAGTGTGCATAGGTGACGGGCGTTGCATTGAGGCTTTTGGAAAGGGCTGCATTAACGTCAATATGTTTAACGGAGAAATCTGGAACAAGAATCATCTTGTGGATGTGCTTTATGTTCCCAAATTGAAATATAATTTATTTTCAGTTGGAGCTGCGCTCGACAAAGGGCTCGAAATGCAATCGACGAGCACAAGTTGCGAACTAAAGAGAAAAGGTCGCACCATTGCAACAGGAATACGTCGAGGGAAACTCTTCGTCATGCATTTCGCAGTTGAGGAGCCACCATCGTCAAGATGGATAAATGATTCAATACAGGTGTACGAAGATAACGATGCATGGTTGAACGAAGAATACGAACGAAAAGACTCTGATGTCGACGATGATGCGATCGAGGAAGGCGAAGAACAAGAGAATTCCGACGATATAGGACAAGACGCATCTGAAATCGAACCGGTCGAGACTCATGTTGAACCGGAAGAAGCAGTGGAAGAAATAAATCTCGATGATGGAAGAAACAATAATCAAAATGAAGGCTATAGACTTCGAGATAGAGGAACTTTGAAACTTCCTGAGAGATATCGCGACTGCATCGGTAATTTACTTCTAGTTGAAAATAAAGAGCCTCTTTCGTATCGTGAAGCAATCGAAAGCAAAGAAGCAATGCTATGGAAGAAAGCCATGAATGAAGAATTCGAGTCTCTCATTCGAAATAATGTATGGGAACTCGTGGAAGCAGTTGACAATCCGAGAACAATCGACTGCAAGTGGACATTCAAGCTGAAGAGAGACGCTGACGGTAATGTTAAGCGTTACAAAGCGAGACTCGTCGCGCGTGGATTCAGGCAGCGGGAGGGAATTGACTACCAAGAGACATACAGTCCCGTTGTCAGATTCGATTCGATTCGGACAATCCTTGCTATAGCTGCGAGTGATTGCATGAAGATTAAGCAGTTTGACGTAAAAACAGCATTTTTGTATGGTGATATCGAGGAAACGATTCACATGCAGCAACCGGAAGGATATGATGATGGAACTGGAAGAATTTGCAAACTGAAACGAAGCTTGTATGGCCTTAAACAATCTTCTCGTTGCTGGAATCGACGCTTCACGGAATTCTTGAAGAAATTCAATCTGAAGGCAACAAATGCAGATCCGTGCGTATTTACCAGCCAAGACAACAACGAGAAACTAATCTTTGCGATTTACATAGACGATGGACTCATCGTTTCGCAGAATCAAGTGCTGATTGATAAACTTCTCGACGATCTCAAGACAGAATTTGAGATAACACATAATGATGCAAATCTGTTTTTAGGCATGCAAATAGAGCGATCATCGGATGGATCGATTTTTCTACATCAAGAAACCTATGCGAAGAGGATTTTGGAGAGATTCAGGATGGAAGAAGCGAATCCAGTGACTATTCCTGCAGATCCACATCAAGCGTTGAGTCCTCTTGCTCAAGTGGGAGACCAAAGTGACTCGACAACGGCGCCATATCGTGAAGCCGTTGGGAGTCTCATGTATTTGTCGGTGGCAACGAGACCCGATATTACATTTGCGGTGCATCAAGCAAGTCGATATCTGGAAAAGCCCACGACAATGCATTTGAAAGCAGTAAAGCGAATCATCAAGTATCTCAAGGGTACCATCGGATACGGGCTGCATTTCGAATGTGGCAAGAAAAAGGAACTGCTTGCGTACAGTGATGCTGACTACGCGGAAGAACTGGAGATGAGACGATCGACTACTGGATTCGTCCTGAAACTCGCCTCGGGGACGATCTCATGGAATTCTCAGAGGCAACAATCAGTTGCATTGTCGACGACCGATTCCGAGTATATGGCTGCTTGCCAGACTGCTAAAGAGATTGCGTGGATAAAGTCTCTAATCAAGGAACTTCTGAACATCAAGGACGTTCCCACAATGCTATATATGGATAACCAGAGCGCTATATGCCTTGTGAAGAATCCTGTATTTCACAAACGTGTGAAACATATTGACGTTCGATTTCACTACGTGCGAAAACGATACGCGGCGAAAGAGTTCTCACTGGAGTACGTAACATCAAATAAGCAACAAGCAGATATCCTGACGAAGCCGCTGCCTCGGCAGAAATTTCAATACAATCGTGAAGAGCTAGGAGTCCGCGGAGATAAGCACA
Source organism: Pterostichus madidus (assembly GCA_911728475.2). NCBI lineage: Eukaryota > Metazoa > Arthropoda > Insecta > Coleoptera > Carabidae > Pterostichus > Pterostichus madidus. The sequence goes on along the minus strand of OU452304.1, from coordinate 30,345,147 downwards.
AAGCCAAAGACGAAAGAAGAAATTGACAATAGTCGATAAAGCCAAAGCGGGAGTGTTGGAGAAATTGTCTTTACCGACATATTATATAAAATAAATAAGTAGGCTGCTAATCTCTAATAAAAAATACACTGTATGTAACTATGAGTAACAAAATATATTGCATGTCATAATAAATACTGTAAATATACTTTGGAGAAATAAATCTGTTTTATATCACACATCCCGAGTGGAATATTATCTAAAACAATTCTCAACACAATATTTATAAATCTATTACCTATGTCAATAAGAGCTGCCTTTTTAGTAAAAAACCCGATATCATTAAAATAGTGTGAACAGCTATTAAATAATGAATTTAATTTTAGACATCAGTCACCCTTATTAAAACCTGAAAATAAAAATTTTACTACAAACTTACCCTCACGAAAATTTCCTGGTCAGATGTTCCCCTCTTAACCAATACAATTCCAACAAAATTGTTTGAAATTTGTTTGATTTAAAATTTAAAAGTAACCCCCCTCCCACCGCTCTCTATCAGAGGTTGGGGGATGCTCACTCTTATCAATAGATAAGATTCTTAAAAACACCATCATGTTTTTTCACCACCTGGTGCAATTTCACCGGAATTGCGAAAAATTGTATTTTCTACGATTACAGCGCCATCTACTGGAAAACAAAAAAAATGTTTCAAACAAAATATACGTATTTTTTTGCGGAGAATCCGAATCCGCTATAAAAATAAGGGTTCCCATTTGAAATTTGCAAGTTGACCCACCCCCACCCCTAGGATTGGGGGTGGGGGTGGGTATATATATATATATATATATGTGTGTGTGTGTTAGGGCTCGTATATATATATCGTATATACAGGATGTTTTTTTTTATCTTGAGACAACTAAATATCTTGAAAACTTAGAATCGTATCAAAAAATGTTTCGAATACAATTTGTTTGTCTCAGAGGGGCCTATTGATACCAATCTCGATCTGCCACCTCCACCCCCTAGGGGTGGGGGTGAGTCAACTTGCAAATTTCAAATGGGAACCCTTATTTTTTATAGCGGATTCGGATTCTCCGCAAAAAAATACGTATATTTTGTTTGAAACATTTTTTTTTGTTGTCCAGTAGATGGCGCTGTAATCGTAGAAAATACAATTTTTCGCAATTCCGATGAAATTGCACCAGGGGGTGAAAAAACATGATGGTGTTTTTAAGAATCTTATCTATTGATAAGAGTGAGCATCCCCCAACCACTGATAGAGAGCGGTGGGAGGGGGGTTACTTTTAAATTTTAAATCAAACAAATTTCAAATTGCTATAACATCGGGGTGCTTGTAATCACCAACGGCGTGCTTGTTTTAGGTGAGTCCCCTTGCCTCTCACCGTCGGGGTGCTTGATTTAAATAATCATTTCAACAAGTGCTCAAAAACTTGGCCACCTACTTCGATGCATTTATTTATCCGCACTTGGAGAGGTAGTTTATGATCAACTCCCAACAACACGCGAGAACATGATTGAGCGAATTACCGCTGCATGTCGTAAGATTCCGCCCGAAAAACTTCTTAGCTGTGTTCTATCTTTCACACCAGTCAGATGTTAGGAATATATGGTGTGAGTATTTTAGGGCTTTATATGGTAGCATAAATGGAGAGAAAGGTAGTAGTGAAAATGTTAGTGGTGATGATTGGGATATAGATGAGAGTGATGTTAGTTTTGCATTGATGCGTCTGAAGAATGGTAATGCTCCTGGCTTGAATGGTATATCGAATGGGATGTTGAAATATGGAGGTGAGAGGTTATTTGACTGGTTTGTTTATTTGTTTAGATTTTGTTTAGAACGGTGTGTGGCTCTTGATGATTGGAAACGTGCTGTCATTTGTCCTTTATTTAAAGGCAAAGGTAGTTCGAGTGAATGTACTAATTTCCGTGCGATAAGTTTGCTGAGTGTGGTAGGGAAGTTGTACGGGAAGATTCTTATTCATAAGGTACGAACCTTAACCATTTCCAATATAAGCGATATGCAAGGTGGTTTTTTGCCTGAGAGAGGGTGTGTGGATCAATTATTTTCTCTTCGTATGATTGTTGAGAAGTCACTTGCTAAGAAAAAAAAGGTATTCTGTGGCTTTCTCGATCTTAAAAAAGCATATGATAGTGTTCATCGAGAGACTTTGTGGGATGTACTTCTACAGTACGGTATAAACGGGAATTTGTTGGGGGCAATTCGTGCGTTGTATGAAGGTAGCGAGACTGCGGTGAGAGTTGATGGTAGATTGAGTGATTGGTTTTGTATAGATGTTGGTGTGAAACAAGGTTGTGGGATGTCTCCGTGGCTGTTTAATTTGTATATGGACCTGTTGTTACGAACGGCGCTGAATGGGGTGGATGGTGTACATATTGGTGGTAGTGTAGTGCCTGCGTTAGCGTATGCGGATGATGTTGTTATGGGTGAATCTGAAGAGCAATTGAGAAGAATGATTCTAAGTATAAATGAAGTAGGAAAAGGTTTAAATCTGTTATTAAATGTTGATAAATGTAAAGTGTTGGTGTTTGAGAAGAGTGATTTGGTGACCGACTTCAATGTTTCGGTGAATGGTGTGAAATTGGGTCAAGTAAATGAGTTTTTATATTTGGGTAGTATGTTTTCGAGGGATGGACGTATTGATTGTGAGATTGAAAGAAGAGTATCTGCGGGTTGTAAGGTATTGGGTGCTCTGGGAACCTTTGCTTGAAATCTGAATGTATCCAGAGATGCTGAATTCAGTGTGTATAATGGTGTTTTAGTGCCTTCATTGATGTATGGTAGTGAATGTTGGGTGTAGATGAAGAAACATGAACGTCGTATAACTGCTGTGGAACTGAGGTATTTGCGGTGTGTGTGTGGTTATACTAGAAGAGATCGTGTCCGGAATACATTGGTGTATGATGAGTGTGAAATTGAGAAGAATGTAGTTAAAAAAGTAGGTATACGTCAGTTGAGATGGTTTGGGCATTTAGAACGTATGTCGAATGAGAGATTGGTGAAACAGGTATATTTTGGTGAAATTGAGGGTGAACGATTGCGTGTTGCGTGAACGAAAGTTTCCGAGTACGAGAAACAAACGTGCTTGTATGAAAGGAATTATGAATGTGGATGAAGCTAAAATTGTGTGTCAAGATAGGAACGTTTGGCGAAGATTAATTGCGGAATGAATCTGATGATTTAAGAAGTGCAGGATTTTGATTTTAGTTTTGTAATTTCATTAGAGTGTTTATCTGCAATTGTCTGAAATTCACTTTCAAAAACAAGCGCAGAGACGACACTCCTTTCGTTTCTGATCTTTTTTATTCGTTTTCTGTTCTTACATTGAGTTTTTAACTGCAATTGTGTGGAATTCACTTTCAAAAACAAGCGTAGAGCGACACTCCCTTCCTTTATTATCTTTTAATTTGTTTTCAATTCTTACGTAGAGTGTTTAACTTCAATTGTGTGGAATTCACTTCCAAAAACAAGCGCAGGGCGACACTCCTTTCCTTTCTTCTCTTTTTGTTTCATTTTCAGTTACTGCATTGTGTTGACTTTTCTTTCATATACAATTGCAGGCTATCACTTTCATTTTTTCTAATCTTTGTAGATTCGTTGTTAGATTCCTTATTAGATTCGTTGTTAGGAGTAAGCGTGGATAATTTGAGATGTTTTATGCATGTGTTATGTACGTTGAAGAAAGAAGATAAATGATAAGTGAATAGGAGTGATTGGATGGATGTGATTGAGGGTTTTTTATGTAAGGAATGATTTCGAGTGTGATAAATAAATGAGTTTATATGAAGGGATCTATGATAGTGGTTGAAGTGAGGGTGAAGGTTTGAATGATAATGTATGACGGGGTCTGATTATTTGATTATGTTATGAGTGAATGTTTTATGTGTGATTTTAGGGTTTGTGCTACCCCATTTGATGGGATATAGCGTGAAGATATGTATGTATGTATGTATGGGATAACAATTGGTAATATTTGACTATTTATTCTTCTTAAAATTTTCGGAAAAGCTTCCATCATAAAATAAAAATGCTAATCAGGTAATAAGTAGCAAATTCAGTGTTTTTATAGATGTCGTATTCCATAAATGAATATTTGTAGTTAAAATGAGATTCAGTTACGTAGGTACATAGCCAACGCACTGATATTATCTGCCTCGAAATGAAATAGAATTTGAATGGAAGCTGGGCTGAATAAATTATTATCCACTGACACACCATGTATGCTGTTCACTAGGATTTCAATTGAAAAGATTTCCTAAAATTTTAATTTAATTTATTTTGAATATCCCTACATGCGGAAAATATTGGGTTCTTGATATTTTTTAATGTAAATGTTTATTATTAACATATGAAGAAAGCTGTCAGAATACATATTTAATATATTTATTTAAAATGAATTTAATTAATAACTAGTGTTTTAGTTCGTAATTGATCATAATGTTTTAAGCAACTGTATTTTAATATATGAAAAATTATATTAAGAGTGTAGTTTAATCAAACTACAAGAAACAAAAATAAGTATTTTATTTGTTGGATAACTTTTAAAAATATTAAATAATATAACTGCATTAAATCAATTAGTTATTTTAGAGAGAAAAATTCAGCCGACGGCGTGATTTAAATCCCAGGTTAATTATTACTGATAAAGCGTCTAGACCAAGCAGATCTCTGATTGTTATACAGACGTCATTTGAATTTTATTCTTTATTGTTTGTTATCGACAAAGACAGCCAAAAGTAATAATTAATGCCGATCAGCAAAGCATTTAATTAAAAAATATTTACAAGACAACTCCAGTTTTCTGATGTTTTGATCTTATAGAATTATTAATTTATATAGATGGTACAAATGCATTTTGAAATACTATCCAAGTTTAAGTTTAACAGTGAATATGAATGAAATGAAAATAGATAATTTTGAAATCCATTAGAATAAAAAGTTTAAATTAGGTTTTGATGCAAATTCGATCTACGTATATTTATTTCATGTAACTAAAAAAAAATTTGCACTATGCCCAAAACCGAATTTCATAAAACGCTTTTGTAGGACAAGATATTAAAATGCTAATTATCTGAACAATTTTTGTTATTTAAGATTTATAAAGATTTTTATCCTTATTTTGTTCAGAAGTCTTGAATATTATTTTATACGTATAAATTGTACATAAATTTCCCTTCGATTTAATATCAATTTAAAACTATATCAAAATGATTTAATTTTAGAAGAGTCAAATTTATGTAATATGTAATATTAGAGCATATTATTACTAATATTATTATATCGTGATTAATAGTAACGTTTGAAAAAAAAATAAATTTTCAAAACCCTATTTTACGGAGAATTGCTTATCGTTCAGAAGTTGTTTATTTTCACAGCAGCTTCTTTTGGTCACAAATGTCGAGCTGTATATGGACATTTCACTTCAATTATCTTATTTTGATCAACTAAACCATCTGGCGAAGCAGCTAAATATCCTGCATTACGTTCTAAATTTTCAATTAAACCACATGGTTTTACTGTAACTCCAGTTACCTGTTCATAAACTTGTATTTCCACAGATTCTCTAGTTTTACCCCAATCAGTTGCTGTAGTTGTAATATTTCGAACTTAAAGCATTCTTTCCACAAGTGGACCCGCTGGAAGTTTTCGTTTACATACTTCACCAAAGTTTGAAGCGGTTAATCTATGCTTTCTTTCCTCCATCCATAACATGTTCTCATACACCTAAACTGTAACAATATCACAAATATTTTATTTGCATTTTATTTTGATGGAATGTTTGAGGTTAGAAATGAAATACTTTCTAAAACCGTACAATTAAAAACTTTTATGTTGAAAATATAGTTTATTGAAAGATAAATAATACATTTCAATATTTCACCTAATCCTGTTCCACTAGTATGTTCTCCTAAAATTGATAAAATATCTTATTATAAAAAAGTACCCATGACTTTGAATATTATAATATAATATAACACGAAAAACAAAACTAGACATATTTCAAACCACAAATTATGAAATACTTATATATTTTCATGTATATCTCTACGTAGCACATCTTGACACACATGATTATGACAGCTGTCATACTTCCAGATCATTTTAACGCTGAGTGTATGTAAAAGCCCGCACCACTTGTGGAAAATGAGAATTTCGCGAAATAGCAATAACAAATTCAAATTTCAAAAAAATATTTCATATATTTAATCTTATCCAAAATAAGAAACAAGTAGTACTACATAATCTTTGAACATTCAGCTTTTTGATAAAGGTATTAAAAAGAATGTTTAATCTTTGTAATATAAATAAATTGGAATTGAAGTGTCAGAGATCATGATATCAAAATTTTAAGTCTGATTTTGTCAAAAATTGTCGTTCAATTTAAATTTAAAAATTCTCTATATTTAAAACTCAGGCCTTCTATAATACAAATTTTTTTTATTCAATTTGATCGTGGGACTTTTGAGAAAAAACTAAAAATACACGAAAAAGTCCTGCTTTGAGCGTTTTTTTGCATATTTTATTTTTTTTTCGCCAAAGTTCCACGATCAAATTGGATAAAAATTTATTATATTATAGAAGATCAGATACTTAAATATAGAGAATTTTTTAATTAAAATTTTTCGTCACATTTTTGAGAAATAAATTCAAATTTTGAGTGTAATTTCTTTCAATATTTGTACATAATATTAATAGTATCTAGTTTATTACCATACTTTGAGGTTTTGGTTTCAAAATTATATACAATGCTTAATAAGTTTCATTCATAATAAGAATAATATTTTGCTTCAAAGAGATCCAGGCAAATCATCGTTCTGATACTAACTTCAGTCCGGATGGTTCACCTTAAACTTAAACTTGGATAGTATTTCAAAATGCGTTTGTACCATCTATATAAATTAATAATTCTATAAGATAATGTTTTATCAAAACATCAGAAAACTGGAGTTGTCTTGTAAATATTTTTTAATTAAATGCTTTGCTGATCGGCATCAATTATTACTTTTGGCTGTCTTTGTCGATAACAAACAATAAAGAATAAAATTCAAATGACGTCTGTATAACAATCAGAGATCTGCTTGGTCTAGACGCTTTATCAGAAATAATTAACCTGGGATTTAAATCACGCCGTCGGCTGAATTTTTCTCTCCAAAATAACTAATTGATTTAATGCAGTTATATTATTTAATATTTTTAAAAGTTATCCAACAATTAAAATACTTATTTTTGTTTCTTGTAGTTTGATTAAACTACACTCTTAATATAATTTTTCATATATTAAAATATAGTTGCTTAAAACATTATGATCAATTACGAACGAAAACACTAGTTATTAATTAAATTCATTTTAAATAAAGATATTAAATATGTATTTTGACAGCTTTCTTCATATGTTAATAATAAACATTTACATTAAAAAATATCAAGAACCCAATATTTTCCGCATGTAGGGATATTCAAAATAAATTAAATTAAAATTTTAGGAAATCTTTTCAATTGAAATCCTAGTGAACAGCATACATGGTGTGTCAGTGGATAATAATTTATTCAGCCCAGCTTCCATTCAAATTCTATTTCATTTCGAGGCAGATAATATCAGTGCGTTGGCTATGTACCTACGTAACTGAATCTCATTTTAACTACAAATATTCATTTATGGAATACGACATCTATAAAAACACTGAATTTGCTACTTATTACCTGATTAGCATTTTTATTTTATGATGGAAGCTTTTCCGAAAATTTTAAGAAGAATAAATAGTCAAATATTACCAATTGTTGTCCCAGACCACTAACGATAATCAACAATGATCAGTGATCTGAGACTTACTCGGCTATACTGGTGCTTACTGATACAGGTACTCAGCACTTCTCATCTGTTGTCCGTAAATCTGACACGAATCAAAGGAAAATTACATTCTCCAATTCTTGACATCATACCCCTAGAAGATCACTCATGGTACCTGCCAAGTTCTTCAATATTATTCGCGTGTTTCAACACGGGTTGTGTTTTGTTTATTACATTTCGAAAATATAAACCAAAACATATATACACAAATTATATTATAATGTTAATTATCTGTTGTCGATATGAGATAAATATTATTATTTTGATAAATAAGAAAATTAGGAAAAACCTTTCCATCACTTGTCACAAGTTCCAAAAATTAACAGCACGTTTGAATCAACTTATCAGGTCATCATCAAACGGCTGGTCAGTTCAGCTTTAACCATAGACGCGTTTCGTCCTTCCGGACTCATCAGTATGGTGTGATCATATATCCAACTAGACCAACTGGGGAATAGTGGATTGTGATACCGTCTTAGCTGAACTGACTGATGTTAAAAACTAACTACGACGGTAGACATGACATGAGAGCTAAGAAGAAACCCGTGGTGCCATCTACCGACAGAATCGTAAAATGCATGATAGCAATTGAAATAAAATAAAGACAAAAAGTCAAATACGATGTGGAACTGAGTCTTAATAAATAAGAAAATTAGGAAAAACCTTTCCATCACTTGTCACAAGTTCCAAAAATTTATTAAGACTCAGTTCCACATCGTATTTGACTTTTTGTCTTTATTTTATTTCAATTGCTATCATGCATTTTGCGATTCTGTCGGTAGATGGCACCACGGGTTTCTTCTTAGCTCTCATGTCATGTCTACCGTCGTAGTTAGTTTTTAACATCAGTCAGTTCAGCCAAGACGGTATCACAATCCACTATTCCCCAGTTGGTCTAGTTGGATATATGATCACACCATACTGATGAGTCCGGAAGGACGAAACGCGTCTATGGTTAAAGCTGAACTGACCAGCCGTTTGATGATGACCTGATAAGTTGATTCAAACGTGCTGTTAATTTTTGGAACTTGTGACAAGTGATGGAAAGGTTTTTCCTAATTTTCTTATTTATTAAGACACAGTTCCACATCGTATTTGACTTTTTGTCTTTATTTTATTATTATTTTGCTTTAATAACTAGTAGGGGAGACTGGGTACGGATGTGACAATTTTGGTTTGATCGCCAATAATTTGTTAATTTACTAGTTAGCTGCGAGAAAATTAATTTATATCTTAATTTGTACTTTTGTCTACGTAAAAATACCAAAATGTTGTCCCTAAATAGCATCAAATTAAAAGAAAAAAGAGAAAGTGTCACAACCGACCACACCCCAAGGACGGTTGTGACAGTGGTTGGGGTCAGTAGTGACAGACATAATAATTACTTTTATTGTTAGAAATATGTAACATAACACAACATAACTGTCTTCTGTAAAAAGTTAACATTCATAATTAAAGCAAATGATCTTAAATCTACGATCACTTCTATTCTTACAATTAATAGTGCACTGCATCTAATGTTTATGACCAGGGTTGAGAGATTTAAATCAAATTGATTTAAATCAAGAGATCTTTTTTTAAATTATTGATTTAAATCAAAATAAATTAAATTTAATAATTTAAACATAAATGAATAATTTTTTTTATTGTATACGTTATAATACATGTCACAACCGTACCCACAACATTTGTCACAACCGTACTCAACGCATAATTTCGAAAACAAACAATCGCCATGACTGGGACAAGTAATCTACGTAAAAACTAGGCACTCGTAATTAACTACTAATATTCAACTTATAACAAAAAAATATATGATATAATCTATCTGTATATAAATAACAGTAAATATTAAAAGAAATTAAACAAAAAAACTTATTTTTGACTGTTAAAAAGCAATGTAGACTCCTGCTTACGTTAGCGTCGCGCGCTGGCTGACGTAACCTGGGAAACGCATTTAGACATGCATGCCGCTTCTCCCTCTTCTTGCACCCTTTCCGCATTCCGAATAGTTTTGCTGTTATGACGACTGTCACTACCGTAACCTGGCACAACCGTACCCAGTCTCCCCTATAATGGAGGCGTTGCTAGGTCGCTTTATGAAAGGATATGATTATCGCAACAATTTTCCCAAATAGCCACATTTTTAAATAAAAATATGATGGACAATTATAAATAATTCTTGTACATAATGTGCTATTACCCTTAATAGATTTGTGCACTATTGCACCTTCTATTTACTCAGGGTGTTAACGGTCTTTTTATTTAATTGGTGACACTATAGGTCAAAAGAAGGCGAAAAACATAAAAACACCTTAGTAAAATTTTATAATAAAAGGGATATTATTATTTTACTTTTTATAAGGTGGCAATAAATTATTGTTGAAGTAAGTTGTAGTAACCGGCGAAGGAACAAATTTCATTAATTTTTCTTCTATTTTTTAATTTGTTTATCTGTCAGTTATAGTGCACTATCATTTCTTTTTTGGTTATTAGTTGTGTAAAACGTGAACGATCAACTATATATATTCTAATATTGTATTAGCTGAAGTGATGCTTATTTATGGGGAAATGTATCAAACGATAACAAATTACTTCTTTGTTTATTGATTCCTATATGCAAAGGAATAAGATTTACGCCATTGGTGGCTGTTTTGAATTGGTGTATTTTTTTTTAATTGTGATATTGGAATATATTATTTCCTAAATTGTGATATATTTTTTTAAAAGCCATAATCTTGAATACTCATCTTATTACTTCACGATATTACTCGTGTTTTTAATTCCTTTTTTATGAGAACTAAACAAACAAATTTATGTTCACGTCTTCTCTCATCAGATTTAAAATAGAGCATTTATGTAAAATTCGATACTACAAAAGTATTTAAATATCTACCTTCGTTTTTAAACTAATACTTATTGTCGTATATTTTATATACCACACAATTAAAAATGTAATAATTTTATTTTGAACCACATTACATGTTAGCTAAAAAAATCTAATTCAATATATATAAACTATATCACACATTTTACTCATTGATGCGTAAATTATTGCCCCTAAAGCAGTAGGATTAGATAATGAATAATCAGTTTGTCGGCTATGAGATTCGAACTATGATTCTCTATACCATGTTCTGCGTTGTTCTATACTACGTCACTTATTCCTAAATATATTCTTCCTATAGCAATAATAGTCCTAGAAGGCTTCAAGTACCATAGTACTTGTTTTCTAAATATGTTACCATTTCTTTTTACCGATTTCGTAGGTTAAAAGACAAAATATGAAGGATTTTTATGCGGTGAAAAATTCTTGGCGTGATCTGAGATCGAACTCGGATTGCAAATCTAATTTAGACACTGAAAATAATATTGTTGATCAATGTTTGTTTTTACACAATATTCAAAAATAATCTTTGAAAAACTACAAAACAAATACAAAATTTTAAAAGGTTGACTTCGAATCTATATTTGTGATATAAGAAATAGTTTACTGACACAATTGTCAGATGTTAGTTATTAGAATTGCACGAAAAAGCATGAGTATTCACGGAGTGTTTGTAGCTCAATTGGTTAGAGCAGTCACAATGCGAGAGAAAGGTTCTGAGTTCAAACCCCGGCGAACGCTCATAGCTTTTTCAAAAATTATTTCTATATTTGTAATACTTATGTTTAACTATATTAACTTACCAAACTTTATAACCAAGCAAATAATGAAAAAATCTCCATAAATGGTAGTCCAGTACATGTTTGGGATGAATATCTTAATTTCGTATATTATTTTTTTTAACTGCACTCAGTTGTTAATATTCATTTCAAATTTATGAACCTACATTTGTTTTTATTTTAAACTGTTACATATAATTTATTTTAAGAGATTTTTGCCAGTAGACAAAATAAAATTGGTTACATTCAGAACCTGAAGTTGTCGAACATGAGTTTTAGAGTTACATAGGTACTTTTCTAAATAACTGAAATCATTAGACCAAAAAAACTAGAAACTAAAAGCAATTTATTCAGTTTTATTTTTAATAAGTTTGTTAGATTATAGTTTATAGAATAATTGCAAATGTACAAATATATATGAACTTTGAATGAAAAATAGGATATTTATTCTAAAACCTATTATCGATTATATGTATTTAAAATGATTAAAATATATAACTATGATTGGTCGTAATTTATAAAATATATTTTAATAACCACTTTACACACAGACACAGCAATTTAACACGTCAACAAGTTTTCTCAATTGCGCAACGAGACTCGAAAGTTGAAACGCCCGAAATCGTTGTCGAACGCATGACAATCCGTACGAGCTCGAAGCATCACTGATACCACGGTTGATGCTACTGCTCTCGCCAGGAAAAGTTGAAACGCAGTTGACTAACGCATGCGTAGTAAGAGCCCTCGTTTTGCTATTAATTAAAAACAAAGCTACGAAATAGCGATAGCGATGTTTAGTAATGATTGGACATAATTTCTGTTTTTGGTAGTAGTGTTGTATGAATAATATTAACAGAATAATTTTATTTTTCGTCACCTCGTATATTGTTTTAAATATTTTGAGATAGTGAGTTATAATTGTATTTAATACTCATAATTTAATGTCTGCTAATATTATTAGCTTCAAAAAGTTAGATCTTATTTTTCTCTACAATATACGTATGTAAGAAAGGCAGGAATTGGAAGAATAAAACAAGAAACAGGAAGATGTGGAGAAATGTCATAAAAACAATATAGCAGAAATAAAGGAGAAATGGGGACGGATCTACTTCAATAAATTGATCTAGATAGCTCCGCAAAGAGCGGAGCAACCCCACTTGGGGTGTTAAGCCACCTTATATATAATATACGTACCAAGAGTTCCTGCACATCGAAGTGATTCGACGTTCAACTTTGGGAAATAGCCTTTAATTTTAGTATCGGAGAATGGTAGCTTCCTTTTCATAATTATACCTAATTTTCACGGAAGTTCAACAGGAACAGGTGCATGATGATAAATTATTCGCAACCTGTTATAATCAACGCTCGGAAATTAAACATAGCTGCCAACTATTGTTGAATAAATCTTTACTGGCCAGTTTACTACAATAGCTAATTAACAATTTATTACAGAATGTGCTAATTCGAATTAGCCCTTGGTCTGGTTTATTATATTTTCTGTAAAATCTACCGTGGTTACGGTTACTTTTTCATCAGTTTCAATTAAACTATTTTCAGTAAGCACAATTTTTAGAAACCTTTTTTTTTATTGATTTGATTCCTAGTTATTATTTACGAAATGAATAAATAATATAATAATCACGGCCCCCAAAGATGTTAGTGGTGGGGGATCCACAGGGGTAATTTTAAATTAGTGAAAATGTTTTGTCAGCCGTGGGGATCGAACCAGGTTTCTTAGGATCTATAGGTCGACTTGATACCACTGAGCCATTACCCCATAAATAAATATTAGTAATAATATAAATATTTTCAATTGAACTTATTTTGTACTACTGATATGCATTTCAAATAACTGATCCGTAACTAAGTTTGTTTATAACTAAAGAGGTAAATAATATATTGTAACATGACATACTTTGAAAAACACATCTCGTTCGTAAAATAAAACAAAACAACTATAACATGATTGAATTAAAAATTCAATATAATATAACATATTAATTTTGACTCAAAAGTAATCCTGCAGTTTGTTGTCCGTAAATAAATAAATAAATAAATAAACCTTTATTAATCATAATACGGTTCAAAGTGACATTATACATTAAATATTGAAAAATAATAAATACAATTTTTCAGCACACGCTAATTACTTGACATTTAAATTATTTACAACAAACTTATCTCGTAGAATTGTAGATATTCAGCAGTAGTGACATCAGGTGGAAGATAGACCGCTAAGACATAAATTTCATATGAATTGCAGAACTTAATTTGAATATAAACAATGTCAATATTAAATAAATTATAGCTGAATTTTTCACGCTGATGGTTAAAAATGTCATTGACCGCAACCAGCACTCCACCTTTTCGTGTCTTTCCAGTTCTCACCTAATCACGATCGCTGCGGTTGATAGCCATCTATCAATTTGCTGTTAAAAAACATTGTCACTCAACAATATTTCAGTAAATACAAGGACGTCATTGTTTGTAATTGGCACATTTATAGAAAGTTCTCTTTATTTAGTATTAAGTCTACGCATGTTCTGATAATACAATTTCACTAACTTAGAAGTATTACTCAGTTTTTTTTTGGACAACAATACGAGGAGAACTATTTACATATTTACTAATTAAATTCTTTTTACCATTATTTATGGGCCTATGTTGTATATTGCGAAGTTTCGCTACATATTCACATTGTCTTTGCATTGAATCATTTAATAGTTTAATATTATTATATTTAGTACCATTAGTTTCTTAGAGTGTTTCAGTACGAGCAGAGCATCTGATGAATTTTTCATAATTACTTTGGCTGTTCTGGGTTTTCCGCTGGAAGCAACACTTATGCCTAACCGGAAATAAGTAACTTCTGAAGAAATTATACTACTGGAAACAGTAGACAGAATATCACTTATATTGCTATTCATATTAATAGATGTAGTGCTATCCTCAAATAAATAAAGACGAAATATCATATTTTTTTGAGCAAGTAGCGCATAATACGGACATATAAACTGTTTGTTGTAAAGGTACGGCTACAATATTTCAACAAAGACCTCAACTTGAAGTCACACAACACTCAAGAACTTGTTTAATTAACTAAATTATAAATAGTTACCAAAAATTGTTAATTGATGAACGATTGATTAACAGGAAAAGAATCACTGACAACTCACTTACTGATCAGACTTGTATATGCAAATCACGAAATATACCGTAAAATTAAAAAAAAAGGAATTAAAGAGTTCCACACACATTGACAAAATAAGACAGATATAGTAACTACAGATGTTGTCTCGCTATACTTCAACAGACCAATTGATAAAAATGTGATTGGTTTTCAGTCTGTACTTAAACAATTAATCGAAAGTAGGTATAATGACTCATTGAATTCTGAATCAATTTTAAGAAGAGAGTCAGAGAACTCTGTTCCTGTTCCTGTAACTTTTCATACTGATAGTGATTCAAATAATTAAAAATAAATAACCTTAATTACAATTTAGTCTAATTATTATTATCATACGATATATTTGGCAGTATTAATATGTTTTTTTCTTCCAATATTGTTCTCAAATATTTCCAATATTTAAACTTTTTCCCAATATATTTCCAAAAAATATATTTCAAGACATTTTACATCACTAATCCCAGCCCGTACGTTTAAAGAAAACCTGTGTTGAAAACTACTTCTCACAACAACCTGCGGATTTTCCTCAACCAATAGTCATCTTTGGGGACCGTTATTTGACGGCTGGTAACCGCACTTCAAACGCATAAATATATAACTTACCAAAATCTGCTTCGACAGAGTGCAACACCCAGTAATGGGTAAAAATCATGAAAATATATGAAAAAAATTATATAAATGAAGCGGACCAAATTCAAAATTTTGAGTTAGATTTTCTTCAAATTGGATTCTACGTTTTTAATAAAAAATATGTATATTTAAAATGAAGGTAGTATATAACACAACAAAAAACAGACAAATTAAACACAACACTTTTGAGAAAAAATAAAGAAAATCTCTGATTTTCATAGTATTTTTGTATATTTAATTTTGTAGCTTAAAAGTGTTGTGTTTAATTTGTCTAGAAAGAAAAAATAAAGAGCCCTTTAGTTAAAAAATTGTTTATCTAGCAATAATATCAATAACGATTTTCTGAAACTTATTGAAACGTTAGTTACTAATGAACCGATAAAACTTTCAAGCAACCCAGTATGAGTCTGTCGTATTTACAATTTACTGTATTTTTTATATTAAGATCGTAGGGCCCATTTTTTAAATCATTCTAAATTATATTTAGAGTAGGTACTATATAATTCATTTTCTTTTATGGTATGAAAGATATTTCAAATTTGTATTATTATTATAAAACTTTGAATTTTTTGACTACAAGAAATACAATAGATAATATTTATAATAAAAAAGATATTTTATTTCAAAAGTTCATCATACCACCATTGTTCTGTTGTTATCTTCAGCCCGGATGCTTCACCTTAAGAATATGTAATTTTTGTGTTCGTCTTTACATACATAAGATAAATCTTTGTGTTCACTCTTAACCGGCAGCATCCGGTATACATGTATTTTGATTAAAGGTACCCCGGGTTACACTGTTTCTAATGGACGCGTCATCTTCTGTCTATCGTTTCATGTTAAGCTGATGAAATAAGGGACCTAAGGGCGTAATGAAGCACAGGTTCATAACAGTTCCCGAATGACAATAATAGTAAAGTCTGCCAAATTGCCTCTTTCCCCTCTATTCCCCGGGGTATCAAGCAGCTAAAAGCTGCCCCAGAGCTGCGGATAATTCGCTGCGAAACTGTAACAACGTGCACGTAGCGTGTGATGACTCACGCTTTATAACCACCTCTGATGTTTAGCGTTAGATAGTGTGCTTATGTGGAGTGATACCGCATTTGATGGATATATATATATATATATATATATATAACAGACAGTGTTGCCGGAACCTCAGTTTTAGCTGGATTTCTCCAGTTTTAGAAAATAATTCAATTTTTCAGCATTTTTAAATTTTCTTAAGCATGCTGGTGTATATATGTATAAATTTTACATTAATATCTTATGATAATTATATGTACACAATGAACGTTCGTATTTTCTTAAATATTTTGTTTATGGTGTACCACATACAAGTGTACTATAGGACAATAATAAGTATATACAATATTCTTTAACTATTATTAATACATAAATTTAAATCTGGCGTTATATCCAGTTTTTTTTCTAATACTTCTCCAACTTTTATAACATTTCGTCTCCCAAAACTGATTACAGTTACCGATGCCGACAGAAGAAAGCGGAGAAAATTAGAACGTGTTACATTGTGATGATTCATATACTTAGTAAAAACCCACTTACCATTCTAATCTGATATAATAAATTTGAACTATCAAAAATGTTCCCAAAAATACTTATTTAAGCAATTTATGATATACATCCATTGCCATTATGCACTGTGCTTAGGCAGTGAACAATAAATATGAAAAATTTAGGAAATAATTGTAAAATTCATTAGCCAGATTAACACAAGTATTAATTTCCTATACAATTCAAATAAAACTTCTGCCATGAAATTGTATACATTTCGCAGCTTGATACATAAATCAGTATATTACTCGACATAACAATAATGATTTTTACACTAGACCAGATATCAAAAAGAGATAAAAAACTTGCATGGTTAATAAGATCTATTGTGATACAGAGGAGTCAGTATGAATCCCGGTTGGCAATAGGTTAATTAAATTCCAGGCTTAACCGAAAAACAAAATATTAATTTTATTTATTTGCTATTCTGTAGTGGTATCGAGCCGGCCTGTGGAGCCTGAGAATCCTGGTTCCATTCCCGCAGCCGACAAATATTTTGACCATATTAAAATTACCTCTGTGGCTCCCCCACCACTAAGATCTTTAGGGGCCGGGATTTATCGGCTGGTAACTGCACTTCACGCACATAAATATATCACTCATCTAGATCTGCTTAGGCAGAGTGCCACACCCAGTAATGGGTAAAAGGCATAATGATATATGTATGTATTTATTTTATGTTATTCTGCACAACAGAAACTTGTTACCAGTACAGTACAAAGCACAATAATCACAATCACAACTAATTTAGGGAAATTAATAATTATTCGCCTATAGCGTGCGTAGCAAATTTCATCCGCATGAGTTAAACTATCGTTACACGTTCGTTTAATAATTTTTTTTTTTTTTTGTGCAAGAATATATATTATGTTTATATTTACAATTTATTTGCGTTTGTTTTAAATCATGTTCATATAATTAATACAATTTTCACGTTAGTGCATATTTATAAAACATAATCGCAACCTTTTTTAGGCTTTCAATTGCTAAATTAATGTCTTATATAATTTAGCTGAATGTAGTCAATTTCCTGTCAGTGGATTTTGATCTCTTTTTTCTGCTCGGCTCTTAGTTTAGCGATTAATTTGAAATTTAATCTTAACGTGAATATCAGTGCAAGTCAACATCGAATTTTGGTCTACTTGTGTTTGTTACCTAGTCCTAGAATATAATGATTTACCTAGAGGCGTAGCGAGGATAGGGCGCACCTGGGACAATAGTCAAATAAATTTAAATAATTTATGTAGATGATACACTAGTCAATAAAATTATACTCTACATATTTATTTTGCGCGACTTGATGGATGCAAATTTGTTTATTATAATTTATGCATTAAGTTTTTGAAGAGTCTCTTTTTCAATGCTCAACATAGCTAAACTTTGAGTGCGTTAAATTGCAACCAATTTTCAAATGTTGAAAGGCTACAACTTTCAGGCAATTAAAAAGCACACATTCTACAAAAATATATACATTTTGGGGCGCTAAATTACTATAGAATTTGTAGTGGGCGCAGAATTTTTGGAGGGCCAAATTTCAGCAAATTACAATTTTGGAGGGCGCCTTATGTCGAGTAAATTTGAGATGTTGAACAGCGCAAAATTTCAGACAAATTAAAATGCGCAATATATTACCAAAGAAAAAAGACATTTGTGGGCCCTACAATTCTACAAAATTAGATTCCAGACATTTGGTAAAATACATTTTTTAAATTTTGAAATTTGGCGCTCTCTTGTAGCCTGCGCCGGAGGCTGTTGCCTCCTCTCCTTCCCTCTACATTTCTGGATTTACCTATATTTGCTATTTTCGTGAAATGATGGAGACCAGTTAAGTTTATATCGTTTCGTATCTGAGAGAAGTACACTCAAATTAGAACATTAATTTTATTGCTCTGCATTTGTGTATTGCCTATGAGGTAAGTTGTTTACTGAATGTACGTATATGTATCGAGATTCGTCAATTTTTAATGGGATGAGCATCCCTGTAAAGACATTTTTATATCTTAGAATTACCATAGGCAACGTGAGATATGGGTATCATATATGAGGGATTGTTACGTTCTTGTGATACTCATTTAAGATTGTAGTAGTGGAATAATAAAATCGGGATAAACTTATTAAAATATAAATTAATAGGACAAGAATATCGTAGTCGTAGAAACATAATAGTGTACAACTTGCACCGAATGTCCATTCCATGCTTTTGTTGTAACATACTATTATAAAATTGTAATTTATAGAGATCAGCTGATATGCAATATGTAGAATAAAGAAAGGGTTAATGATTTTTTTCTAAATGAATTTACTTTAGTTGCTCTTCTTTGAACTAGTAGTAATAAATATTTCTGCTTGTTAAATTTGAAATTTATTCCTTTTTCTGTCATTTTAACTTAATATAAATTATAGGTATTACGGAAGTAATGTGTGTTCTTCCTTTTTTGCTCTAAAATAATTATAGCCAATAAGAATTGATTTAAAGTAAAAGACAAATAATTTAATGTGTTTAAAACACTTTTAACAAAATTAAATGAAACAGTATTTTACCAGAGAAAATTAAATATGGGAATTTAACTAGAAACAAATAGGATTATAATTTAGTTTTCGTCGCCTCTTTCTTAGATTAATTGCTGTTCTAATTAACCAATTATAATTATCTTCGTATCTTTGTAACGAAAGATATTATCTGATGAACACTTCACTCTCAGTAGTAGTGACGAATTAAGCGAATGTTTTTGGCTGACAGTTTGAGAGAAGCAATCAGTTTAATCAGAAATAACATAATCTACTTGGATTCTTACTTGTAAAGTAAAACTTTTTCATTATATTCTGCGATATATTACAAATATTTGAGATATTATTGATCAATCTTTTCAATAATTTCTCTTGTCCAGATTTCAACCAATCATACTCGTAATTGTGTGCAACTGTTTAATATCCATGAAAATTTTATATAGGCCTGGTTTGAATTTACAATTATTCCATAAAATGTTTTTAAATGTATTTCATGTAAAAATAATGATCGAAAATTAATTTCTTTTTATGTTTACATTAAAATAAATATTTAAATAGAAGACTTATTTAATAAAGCAAAAATACCTGAAAATTTAACCAATAAGCACAATTTTGTATTTAGGATAAAATTCCATTAACAAACATGTCAAAGATAGTTTTATTTTATTTTCTGTTGCATATTTATATTATCAAATACCAAATTTCCTATAAGATTTCTTCTACATAAATTTTTGTTTTCAAGCACACAGTTGCTCTACTAGCTGTTGAGCAAAAAATTTTAAACAAAATAAAAGTTTATAGTTGAAATCAGGTCTAGTGGTATTAGTAATGATAAAATTAGCAAATAACTCCGATGTTTGTAATAAACTTACTCGTACTGTGTGTACTGTGTTAATTTAATAAGAATTTCATTATAATTATGTGTAGGCCATGTGGACGCTAACTAACTACGACGTCGTTAATATCCACACTAATACGTTACTTATGTAGCTTTTGTTTTCATTAAATCATTATTATAATTCTAAGCAGAAACAGTAAAGAAGTGTTACAAGATTTCAAAAAATCTAAAATCTGTAGTATTTAAAACAAAAGTCGCCATTTGTCGCTACGATGAACGGCGCGGAAAAAAGTAAATATACATAAATACAGTAAATACACTTACCTATTTAAAATTATATATATATATATATATATATATATATATATATATATATATATATATATATATATATATATATATATATATATATAAATAATAGTTCGATCTACGCAAGTTGATTTTTTAAAAAGATATTTATTCGAACACTAGCAACGATGTTGCTTGGTACAAGCTTGATTCTAGACTAACTTACAACTATGTTACATCTTACAAGGCATAAAGCAACTAATCAGCATAATATAATACCTTATGATAAATATTATCCTACTAAGCATTATTATAGGGGAGCTACGGCAAGATAACTCCTCCCTTCTTAAAATTGAGCCCCTTCTGGTAGGCGAATATCTTCGTTTGGGGATGAGACGTTGGTTCTGCGCTGGATCTTCTTCTGTCTGACATATTGGAGTACATAGTAATGCTATTATAAATAAAAGTCCAGCATAAAGTATAATTGTCCAAATACTAGGCCTATGCCGAGTGAGAGATTGATTATTAATTTTTGAACAACACTTCACAATTATTTTCTTTAATGAGGTACACGCCACTTAGAACTTTCACTTCTGCACTTTGTGGGTAGTTAAACTTAAATTTTTCTTCTTGGGGAAATGCTGCGAGGTACTGGTTGATTTCTGGAACGATCTCGATGTGGTTTCTTTTGGTATTCAGCTTTGTGTGCTGACATTGACGAGAGTTGTCTTCTAGGAGAATTTGGCTTTCGCATACTGGGTTATAGTGGGTTTGAAATTTATTGGAACACTGATATGTTGTTCCTTTAGTACAAATGTCGTCTAGAGGTTTATTTTCATTATTCTTAGATTTTAGCAAGTGTTTTATTTCTAGGATGATTGTTACAAATTCTGATTCCAGTTTTATAAGTATTGAATGCGAATAATAAAGTTCAAATCGCTTTTCGAAATTTATTAATAATGATATAAAGTAATTTATTTGAGATTGTGATATTTTACAATTAATTATTTTTACTAATTCGTTATGTTGAATATTTTGAATTGTACTATTAAATTTTTATATTATTTTGGGGTTTACACTATATGCCATGTTTAATTAATTTTGTTCGTTATTCTACATGCGTTCCAAAATTGTGTTAAATCTTTTCCATTTTTAAATTACCAGTGATAGATTTAAATATCGTTCCTAGGCCATCGATTAGTCCTCTTTTGTTTCTTACGTTAGTAGAATGTATTTTAATATGATTAATTTTGTCATTAATACTAGATTGGAGGAACTTAATTATTTTATTGTAATTATCTAATTCATGATTATAAATTGTTGAACTTGTGGTGGTTACGTTAAGATTGTTGTATTGTTGTCATATTCCTTATATAAGGGTGTCATTTTACTTCTATTAGGTTGAAAGTTTTGATTAAAATTTCTATTAAATGGTTTATTTAAGTGTGGTACGGAATTGGTCCGGTATAATGGTTTAGTCTGGTTAAACTGTTGTGGTTGATTAAATTTTGGGGTGGTTTTCTGTGTATTATATTGTAGTTTGGGATTTTTTGTAGTTGGGATGTCGAACTGAAAATCGTTCGTTAACATGCTTAATGCGGAATTTAAATCTGCGGGGTTTTTAGCTCTCATTAGTTGTCCTATTGGTTCTCTAAGACCTCGTAATAATATGCGTAACGCATAATTTTGAAAATAGCGCGATAAAAGAGCAGCTTCGTTGGATTCACTAGGATCCGAATGAGTTTTAATATAAGAGATCTGAAGATTTAACAAATGTTGTAACTTGTTATAAAAGTCAAAAGGTGTTTCATTATATGACTGTTTTAATTCAGTCATTTCTATAGCTAGTGTGTATGTATCGCGTTTGTCAGCGTACGTATTCGTTAGAGCAGTTTTTAATTCTTTAAAATTTGAAATGGTACAGCTCGCAATATTAACTGCGGCGTCACCTTTTATTTTTGACAATATTGTGGACATTAGATATTCGTTTTGAAAATCTGTTATATCCGTTGTGTTATAAAATTTAGTTACCAATTTCTGACATATTTCAAGAAATCGGGGTAAAAGTTCGCGTTCCCCATGGAAATCGGGAATCATATCGAGATATTCTCGTTTTAATGCTGGCATTGCCATTTTTATTTGATTAAAATTAAATATTGGATTTTTAATTAATGATTTCGAGACTATTTTGTTAGTCAAAATATTTGGAGACAGTTCACTTTCGGAACTGGAGTCAGAATCAGAACTTGAGTCAGTATTAATTATTATTTTAGAACCTCTAAAAGACATAAGGTACTTACAGCAGAATCAGCGTCTTCATGTGCGTTGAAGATTTTGACCCGTGCGAAGTTGAGACGTTCCGATGTTCCCTCGGACTGCTCGAGATGCCTTCGAAGTTGACGTGGGTGTCGTGTGTCCGATGTTCTCTCGGCCACGGTAGACGGTGCTGCGATGCTTGATGTGTGTTCGACGACAGGAGTCACTTTTACTTATCACTTGTTGATCGATTTAAATTCGTAATTTGCCTCAAATCGTTAAAAAACGAACCAGTACTACTTATCGATAGTGCTGTATGGCAAATCCTACCAAGACTGCGCCAATAATAGTTCGATCTACGCAAGTTGATTTTTTAAAAAGATATTTATTCGAACACTAGCAACGATGTTGCTTGGTACAAGCTTGATTCTAGACTAACTTACAACTATGTTACATCTTACAAGGCATAAAGCAACTAATCAGCATAATATAATACCTTATGATAAATATTATCCTACTAAGCATTATTATAGGGGAGCTACGGCAAGATAACTTATATATATATATATATATATATATATATATATATATATATATATATATATATATATATATATATATATATATATATATATATATATATATATATATATATATATATATATATATATACATATATTGTAAAAAGTCAGGATAGTCAAAATGAGAATTTACCTTGACCACTGATTGTCGACGTGCTGAAGTTGGATAATAAGAAATGGGAGCTACAAATGCGAGTGGTAAATATTTTATTTATCAACATAATAAAAACTAACATAAAATAAAGATAATGAATTAACTAAACAACAAATAACAAATTAATGACATTATATTCTCGGGATAGACACCCTCGAATATTCTTTACTCGACTATCATATTTTCCGACTACTTGCGTAGTGTCTACTACTACTGTTGAACTGTCTGCTAACTGTATACTATCTATATCTTAACTATACTTAACTATGGCATTTATAGTAAATAAATGCTAGATCGCAATAATTTCGCTGAATGTGACAAATGCTCGTGCGTGTTCCAAAAGGTGAATAACATGATATGTGTCTTAAAGACCAAGCAACATCGTTGCTAGTGTTTCAATAATTTTTTTTTTAAATCATCTTGCGTAGATCGAACTATTATTGGCGCAGTCTTGGTAAGATTTGTCAAGCAGCATTGTCGATAAATAGTATTGGTTCGCTTTAGCGATTTAAGGCAAATTTAGAATCTAAATCGATCAAACAAGTGTAACATGACTGTACTTCCTGGAAACCTGTAGCATGTGGGCCGCGTGATCGGCGAGGTGCTCTATATTGCCAAATGCCGCCCCTAGATTGTAGAATACCGGAAAACGGAGTTTTGTTACCAAGAATCCCTATCTGGTATAAAAACGAATCTAAATTCCGCACGCCGATCACACACATCATCCAGGACCACGGGACCGTAGTCGATTGCCAGCGAAACTTGCCACCCATGTTTTACTTACATGGCAACTGGAACAAATTTACACCAGAGATCCAGCTGTCCAGACCAGAGCCAATTAAGCTTGATGCCAACGAGGAGTCCGTAATTCTGCCGATGACAAAAATCTCTCCTATTTGCGATCATGGAATTTATACGCGAGAGGACATGGAGAGTTTACAAAGAGCGTTACTGTTTCTGACAGAGAGGAAAGCGATCACTAGCCTGGTTACCAGACGTGTAATCGGAAGCTCCTCAAGGCTACGATATGCCAAGAGTGTTCAGCCAGGCAGAGTTTGAAGACATCGCCGTGAACACCGCCGAGCAAGTTCGGGGATTCCTCTCCAGAATGGGACACTACTTGGTGACCGGTAACTACGTAGGAAACGTCGTCAACAACTTCTTCGCTCTGCGTAGAGTCACGAGAGCCCGAAGCAAACCAAAATTCTTCTTGCGGACGAGCTTATGGCATGTACTGGCTAATTGCTACTTACACACGCAAGAAGAAAAAAGCCTAGAGCTCGAAGCCGTTCTGACGTCATGCCAAAACAAGCAAGTTGCATCGCTCTCGCTTCGTATCTTTCATTATTAATCCTAGTTATACTGTGTTGTTAATTTCGTTTAATTGAGTAGTTAAATATATGTATACTGTTATCCCAGTTATACTTGTTTCTTGTTTTATTGTAACTTCGGTAGTGCGGGTTACAACGGTGCTGGATCACAGGTAAATCTGAACAAAAATAATTACTACACTGTAGATTCTGATACGACCTCCACCCTAGTACGACACAAGTGATAAGTGAAAAGTGACTCCTGTCGTCGAACACAAATTAAGCATCGCAGCACCGCCTACCGTCGCCGAGAGAATATCGGACACACGACACCCATGTTAACTTCAAAGGCATCACGAGCAGTCCGAGAGAACATTAGAACTTCTTAACTTCGCACTGGTCAAAATTTTCAACGCACATGAAGATAGTGATTCTGCTGTAAGTACCTTATGTTTTTTAGAGATTCTAAATTAATAATTATCTCAAGTTCTGATGTTGACTAAAGTTCTGAAATTGAACTGTACTAAAATATTCTGACTAATAAAATAGTCTTAAATTCATTAATTCATTAGTCAAATAAGAATGGCTATTCCAGTATTAAAACGAGAATTTCTCGACTTTCATAGAAAATGTGAACTTTTACCCTTATTTCTTGAAATATGTCAGATATTGGTAACAACATTTTATAACGTAGCAGATCTAACTGATTTCCAAAACGAATATCTAATATCCACAATATTGTCAAAGAAAAAGTTGACGCCGTTGTTAATATCGTGAGCTGTACCATTTCAAACTTTGAAGAATTAAAGACTGCTCTAACAAATTCATATGCTGACAAACGCGATACACACACAGTTATATAATGAAACACCTTTTGACTTTTATAATAAGTTACAACATTTGTTAAATCTTCAGATTTCTTATATTAAAACTTATTCGGATCCCAGTGAATCCAACGAAGCCACGGTTTTATCTCGCTACTTTCAAAACTAGGTATGCCTTACACATATGATTAAAAGGACTTAGAGAACCGATAAAACAACTTATGAGGGCTAAAATCCCCGCAGATTTAAATTCCGCATTAAACATGTTAACTAACGATTTCCAGATTGACAACCCGTCAACTAAAAGCCCTAAACCACAAAATAACACAGAAAATCGCTCCAAAATTTAATCAACCACAAAACTTTTGCCAGACTAAACCATTATAGCAAACAAATTATGCACCACATGTAAATAGACTTTTACTAGAAATATCAATCCAAACTTTCAAGCTAACAAAAGTAAAATCACACAAAATCAAAATTTCGGTCAATGATTTCCAAATACAACACCTATGTGCGTATCCACAAATAACACATATCAACCACGACCAGGACCATCACACGGTTACCAAAATTTTAGACCTAAACAAAATATAATTGCCGAACAATTATATAACATAGACAGTATGAATATGACATGCATTCATATACATACACAAGTTGAATCTTTCATCGAATTTCTCACAGACACAAACACTGAATAGAAAGATTTTTTATGCGAAGTCGCCTGGGAAATATTTCGACAATAGAATTACTAAACCTAACAAACAATCAAAACACATTAGCTTTCATAATATTGCTAGAAAATAATCTCAAAATTCTAATAGATACAGGCAGTACAAAATCCTTCGTGAAACCTGATATTGCACATATATATATATATATATATATATATATTTAAAAAAATATATTTCCGTTTCAAATCTCTACACTAACGGCTCTTCTTTAGAACAATTTAGCACTCTGATACCCACTCTAAAAATTCTTAATATGAAACATAGTAACAACTCTTGCCTAAAGTATCACTTATTTAATTTTCATGATAAGTTTGACTACTGTTAGGAATAGATACCCTAAAATTATTAAAAATTGTTGTCGACGTAAATAACGACTTATTAATAACTGCAAATTCCAAAATAAAAATTCATGACCTTCAACAAAATAATAACAAAGTAAATTCCAAATCCGAAAAAATCATTAAAGTAAAAGTAAATATAAAATCAGGAAACGCAGTTATTCCAGAAATTAAAACAAATTTATTACAAATACCAGAATGTGTCACTATTGCTGAAAATCATGAAGCACTATGTACAAAAATGAACCCAACAGACTTAAAAATCACACTAAACATACTAAAACCACTGCACGTCTACCTATTCGATAATCATAATCATATTCTGGTCCTACCACTATCTAAAAATAAACATGATATATCCAAATCTCATACAGATTCAATCAAGAAATTATTTATAAAAAAGAAAAACGCAGACGCATTTAGCAGAATTCCACATGACTCTCAAAATTAAACTCAGCCTAAATTAGAAGATAATTATTTATTAGAATATCAAAATTATTAAATTTTCAACAAACATTTAAACATAGTTTTATATCAGTCTCAAAATTTGTATTTTTAGAATCATTATAAGACTATTACTTCGATTCAACATAGCTTTCAGTATTGAGTATTCATCATAACAAACATTCTAGATCTTCATGTTTTATTCGTAAAATAGAATCCAACGTACTAGGAAACAAGCGTTTTTGATTTTTTGTCCGCCTTTATTAAAAAATTCCTGCTACATCAGTATGAGATGTTAGATTTTCATAATTTTAAGAATTTATCACTAAAATTATAAAAATCTATTTTTTTTTAAATATTTACATAGCACTAACCATTCGTTTTTTAATGTGAATTAATCGATATTAGAAAAGAAAATTTAAAATTGTATCATTATTACATTTGTTAACGATAGTATTATTAAATTCATTCAAAAACAATACCTAACGGATTTTTATTATAGAAACTAATCCAAAAGCTTTATGTAAAACATCCCAATGAGACAAAACTTTATCTATACATTGCCAAGAGTAAACCGTCTAGTTTTACCATGACTTAAAATTTTATTTTGGACCCCATTCATAAATTCTTGAAATTCTTCAAGTATTGATTTCGAGCTTCACGAAAAGTAAGAATATAAGTTTTACAGTAAAACTTCAATATTATTCGGTAATTCATCAGTAGCTTCTGCAGCTACTAAATGAATGAAAAGGCATAAGCAACCATTGCAAATTATATATGAATTGCCTTTTCGTAAATATGTCTTAAATTATTTTTACTCTCATAGTTATTCCAGTGTTGTCACAGCCCAGTAGCCAACTACATTTTTAATATCGATATTTAAGTATTCAATAGAAGAAAAAAATAAAATAAAAAATAACCGAACTAAACAGCAAACAAACAAAACATCAGAAATTATGTGTGCCAACAAACTGCACATGCACAACAAATAACGAAAACACATAGAGATACCAACCACTATTATTATTGTATTAGTAATCATTATTTTATTATCTTGTACCCTTGCTTATCGCCACTTGTATTTATAAGAAAAAGTCTCTATTCATAGCTATAATTCGCTATTTCTGGCAACACTGCAGTACAGATGCAGGCTTATTCTGACAATTATAGACAATCATCGCACAGTGTATAAAATGTTCATCTACCGAGCAATTGTCAAACCTCGATGATATCAACTTGTGTACTGCAAGCAAAATTTAATGAATGTTTTTTATATAATATATAATAATAATAAGATTCAATCTAGAATATCGTAGTTTATGTAAAGTAGGTTACCTATTAAAGGATAAAAATTAAACATTTAACAGAAACAAACAATTATTTATTATTTAGGGAAATAAATGTTATGGCGAACTACAAAACTTTCTCTAGGTTGCCAGTGTGGAATAACGATGAGTATTAGTTCTTCTTTATCTTCATTTTCTTCATCATCAAGCCTGTCAATAATGGTATCATCAGCGCAATTGGTAGCCATTAATCAAAATGTATTCTCTGTAAAATTCCGTTGGGGTAGTTCGCTCTGTGGTATGAAAGCCTGTGGATTCTGAGAATCCTGGTTCGATTCCCACAGGCGACAAACAATTTTCATAATTTCAAAAACTACCCCTGTGACTCCTCCACCACTAACATCTTTAAGGGCCGTGATTTGACGACTGGTAATCGCACTTCACGCGCAAAAATATATCACTCACCGAGATCTGTTTTGGCAGAGTGCCACGCCCAGTAATGGGTAGAAGGCGTGATGATGTATTTATTTATTTAAATACTGTTTTACTAAATCTGTACCTTCTTTTAAATTCGACATCATCAAACTTATCCAAAAGATATCGTATGTCTCGTAAAAATATATATGTCAATTTCTTCAATTACATGCAAATGCGATCGAGGTCACAATTTATTTCAACCATATTTCTAATTTTGTGATTTTGAATGTGAACGACACTAATGTTGACTTGGGAAATAGCTATTTACATAACTAGTGCGTGAAAACATACTTTGCACATGAGCGCAATTTTAAACCACCGCTTCGCTCGTGCTTTAATTTGTGCGAATGGTGCAAATGGCGTCTTCACGCACGAGTTTTGTACAATGCTTTTTGTAACGAGCAAAAATTATATGATGGACAATGAGGAAATTTATTAAATTTGAAGCGTGAATCATATTGACATTTGTTATTTGAAAACAAATTGTTCATTTTTTCTCGTAAAGTTTGTTAAAATATGTCTATTTGATGGCGTTATAAGCTGATGTCTCTACTTCTTTTATAAATTCCTTAAAATGTGTGTATATAAATAAATACAAATAGCATTTTAATAGTCAAAATTTAGAATCATATAAAATGGGTGTTTTTGTTCAATTACTTTGCGCACTAGTGCGCAAAATCTAACTTTCCATCGGTTTCCAAGGTTATGTAAACATTATTTTGAATGCAGCGAGTACAAAAAAACATTTATTTTACATTTCAAGTTCTGACTATGAAACTTGTCTAAAGTTACTGTTTTATTTCCAATACTCTGAAACAAGAATAAATAAGGTCATTTTCAAGGCGATCTTAATTCATAAATATGCAACATAAAAAAAACTTGAGACTACTTAAAATAAGCATATTTCAAGATCGTCTTAAGGCGCGACTGTGAATACACTAAGTCAATTTATTTAAAAACAACAAATATACGTGATAATTCAACCAATAATTTAATTTTGTACTGCTATTACGGTAAAAATCCGGTAACAAGCAAATGTCATATGGTAGTTTGTTTTATACTTTAGTTTTATTTTACTGAGAGGGACTTACATCAACTAAAAAAGTGAAAAATAATAATAACCTATGAAAATTATAGATTTTATTATTTTAAATAAAACATTAGAAATTTGGTCGCACCTCCGAAATCTTCATCTGCGTTCGGCCCTGTAAATAATAATAGTTGTATTTAATTTGCTAAGCTCACTTAAATCAGTTCAGATAAGAATACGTGACTAATTGAAATGAATAAATTGATTAACCTTGGAAAATGGATTACTTCAATCTAATTACTAAAAAGTAAACTTATTATCAGTGGAGAAGGAAGAATGACAATTAAGTAGTTTAACAAAAAGTGATCTGTTTCAGTAAGGGTAAGTTAGAGCTGATTCAAGTGGCTAATGAACTACGCCAATTACCATTTGACTCTTTAGAATATATAATAATTTCTTACAAATAAGTAACATTTAAATAATTGTTTTTAATTATTACTTGAGAATGACCACAATCTTACAGAAACGTCGCAAAATAAAATTTAGTGTTTTTAAACTTTTACACTTATTCCTTAAAACCAAATTCGTTCGTAATATTTAAAGGCAATAACATTCGACTTATTAAAAAAAAAATTCCTACGCCTAAAATAATTGTGATGCTCAAGATCAAATTCGGTCAGTGAAGGTAGACCGATGGAAATAGCCTAACGATTTTTGAATTTATGTAAAGAGACTCGCACCGAAGTCATATAATAATCGATTTGTGAACTATATTACAAAACGTTGCTGATTTTTTTCTAATTATACATTTAAAAAGTAAAGATTTCATATCATGATAATCATTGAACAAATTATTTGTAATTTTATTTATGTATAACAGATTGTCAGTTTCTTCGAACTTGGAAGATAGCAGCGTACCGATATTTATAAATTAAAACTGATTCCATAGAAATGTAAAATCGTTATTGTATTATATGAAAGAGGCAAGGAGAGGGATGATAAAGGATCTGCTAATTACATTCGCAATAATTCAATGGCCGCCCTCGCTTTTATATGGAGACCAAGGGCAAAAGTTTACTAATTCCTTTATGGTTCATGAAATAAAGATTTTATTGCAGCTTCATTTCAACTAGTTTATATAATCATTGCAAAATAAAAAAAAAACATATTTCTGTTTGTTATTGTTAACATAGTTAATTTTATAATATATTAGATGTTTGTTAAAGGAAAAGAATCTGTAAAATAAAGGTTAGATATCAATATTTTATAGCAATTTTAAACGAGATCCCATGAAGAAATAATAATTGTGTGATAATATTTCGGCAAGAAATAACAATTATACTAAATTTATTTAACAAAATAAGACAGATAATAAAATGACAGGAAAGACTTCAAAATATTCAATGTTTTATCATTACCGACTAAAATGATTTCATAATTAGTCCTGAAAAAACTACCATATATTAGTTAATTATTTTAAATAAGCCGAAAAGATATAATTTTTAAAATTGATTAAAAGGATTACAGGCTTAACTTGTTGAAAAGTTGTACAAAAAATTTAAAACACAATTTTTAAAACATTCTTTTATTCATATGCGACGTTTCGGCCAAAATTCTGGCCATTATCAAGCTACAAAAAATATATAAGTTATAAATTTTATTGAACAGTTAAATTGTAATAGAAACTTACCAAAACATGAGTATAATACTGAAGTTACATTATAAAATTATTTAAATTAAAACATGGTTCACTTTGTAGCTTGATAATGGCCAGAATTTTGGCCGAAACGTCGCATATGAATAAAAGAATGTTTTAAAAATTGTGTTTTCAATTTTTTGTACAACTTTTCAACAAGTTAAGCCTGTAATCCTTTTAATCAATTTAAAAAATACGATATATTAGGTTAAAAGTGCTTTGTAAAGGCCATTTATATTTATCGGAAGTAAAAATTTGGGCAAAAATTTATACCTGTGAGAGTTATACCGCTATTTTTCTGACTCCTGTAAAAGCTGCCCTTAACCCAATAATGATTTTATAAATGTCCAATCCTTGTTCTAATCACTGGACTATCATTGTCAGGTAATTAAACAATCACATCATTTTTAATTTAAAATAATATCCTCATATATTTTCAAGCGCAACTCGTCTAATATAAAATAAAGATTTAATTTCGCCTCTACGTTTTTTTTTAATATCGAGTAGCTGTCATTGGTGAGAGAATAAAGGAAATATTATTTTAAATCAAAAAATTACATTCCTTCCAAAAACCATGACTGTAACGTCATATCTTGTGCATTTATTGAAAATCAAGTAATAAACAAGATATCATTTAACAGTGTTTTGGAGTGGTCAATAGGATCATCCGTGTCTAACCTAGCCACAGCAACAAGACGGGCAAATGAAAATCATCCGTGCCTGGTCTGGGCACAACAACAAGGTGGGTAAAAGAGGGTTATCCGTGCCTGGCCTAGCCACAGCAAAAAGGTGAGTAAATGAGGATACGCATGTCTGGTTTAGCCACAGCAAAAAAGTGAGAAAATTAGGATCACTCGTGCCTGGCATAGCCACAGCAACAAGGTGGAAAAATCAGGATCATCTGTGCCTAGCATAACCACAGCAACAAGTTGAAAATTAGGAATGTGTGTAAGTTTACTGACATAGAATCTTCGTGAAGATCCCGAAGGATCTTTTGAAGTCTCGGTTATGACAAATTATGCAATTTATATACGCTATTTGTCCTCTAGTTCCTCTACCTTGAGGGCGTACAATGAGTGCGTATTCTTCACCCCTTCTTCGAAACCGGCATAGGGTTCCTTCTGCACCCTGTCTCCGAAATTGGCTTAGGTTCTCTTATCACTCCATCTCCGAAGTGACGTAATGTAGCGTTATGTACTGTTCAATATTTTTCACACCTTTCTGGAACAAAAGAGATCCACACGTGCCCATATCGAGCAGATTTTCAAAAACCACTAAAGATTTATTGCCCTCCCTTTAAAGACACTAAACAGAGCGTTCATCCCGAGGCATCGATTAGCTGGCCTGCCAGATATTATAAACTCAAGTACCTACGTATTTAACAAAAAAAGAATCAGCAAGTAATAATATTTATAGCTTCAAACATATTATAATCATACAAAATAAAAATCATAATTCTAGCCAGAACGTTGTATAACAGTAAACAAATAATTTAAATTTTATTATCCTTTACCCCAAGCAAATCTCAGTTGTTCGCAATCATTAAAAGAAAATGAGCACATGCTTCCAAAGAGAGCTGTTTCGCAAATCCATATTTGTTCAAAATTGATTTACATATTTAGGACTGACAATAGGTAACATCGTACATCTTTTATGATATTTCGTATCAAAACTTAATTAAACCTGTCTACATTAATGCGTTAAAACGTATGTTTTGTGCAAAAATTATATTTTAATCTAAAACAAATTCACGTTCATGAAAGCGAAGGAGAAGAGTGCGATTACTTTGCAGCAAACCATGCATTATAATTGCAATTTGTTTTTTGTTTCTATTCTGTATCTAAAATGTAGGACGAGTTGCTAAATATCTATAAATATTTTTATTTTAGTATATTAATTTATTTACTTTTGTAACTAAACAAATCATATCAAATCTCAACAAATCAAACATTTCATTTCAAATAATAATGAAGGATACTAATTATTTCTATTTTTATTTTTTTGTTAAACTACACTATTATCTTCCCTTAAATCACTAGTATAACAATTAAAACTAATATGTAACTAATCTAGGAGTTATTACTTTTCACCATTTATCTCGAAACTTATTGAAATGGAAGTGTCTAGTTTTTCAAAACAGCTCCTTATATAACGGGACAAGGACATCGCCCAATGGAATTGTAGACAATCAAATCGATCATGTTCTTACTGAGACAAAGGAGAGCAGATACTGACCATTTTATGGTCAAAATTTTTGTTTAATAAAGTAAACAAAAATAATAGCCCCAATCGGTACAATGCATAACTTATTATGGAAAATAAGTTAAAAAAGTTTTAACAGAAAACACAAAATTAAATTTATTGACAACAGATCTAAAAAATATGCAGTCTTGGCAAAAATGGTTTTGTGGCGGATATTTACAAACTTGTAAGGAAGATTTCATGAAAACCTGCACAATATAATACAGAAAAAGAGCCAAGTAGATTCAATGAAGCCTTAAGAGCGTAATGTACCCAACTGAAAAGTCAATCGTTCCCAGCGGTGTGTGGTGGCGGGTAACAAGGAGGCTGGCTCAATTCTAGTCGTTGGGCTACGCCCCTTGGTGACTCATAACATGTAAGAAATTGAAATTCACTAGATACACGAAACATACAAGAAACCCATGATATATAATTAATAAAATAATTTGATAAAAACAAAAAGGTTTATTTTCACAATATTATATTTATAGTATTATTTAATTATCTATATAATTTAAGTTTATTATTAGAGTTCTACATTCAAATTTTGACATGAAATTTTTTTGAGAAATTGAGAAACACGAAATGAAAATTATTATACTTTTATTTAAACAACATATGAGTTGTTACATTCAACAGGTTGCTGATTAAAATTTTCATCACGATATTTAATATAAAATAAATAAGTATTATATAACTTATATACAAGTTGAATCATTACTTGTAGGTTTGATCATCTGTGTGGTTTCTTTTTGGTTAACAAGGGAAGATTAAATTTTTTTACACCTATATTTTGAAAATAATTGATTTTAATTATAAATAAAAAATTTAATAATTCAAGATGATTGAGAAAATATGGACAAGTGGTAATTTTCTTTATGATATACAGGCTGTCCCATTTTCGATTGCCATCATTGGGATTTCGGAAACTATAACAGCTACGACTTAAATTAAATGAAAATTATTGTGCCCCCTTGAAAGGCCATATCAGACATGTCGTCGCTTTCCAAAAAAAAATGTTGGATCATTGTAATATTGGTAAATGTATGATAAGCCGATAGGATATAATTGTTGAATAAATGGATAACTGGCTTTTTTTTGAAAGTCTTTATTAAGAAAAAGACGACGTTTCGGTTCTGATTAGAACCATTATCAAGTCTAAAAAATTAATTGTTACAATGTTAATTAACATTAACATTAACAGTTTACAAAAATAATTAACAAAAATAATTAAACACATACCTTGATTAAATGAAGTTAATTTACATTTTATAATTAAAATTTGCAACCGTAAGGTTGAAGTACAAAAAAAATTAATTTTGAGTTTAACATTACTGTTTGAAAGTGAAGCTTCACTTTCAAGAGTCAACAGATGACTAAATTCGTAACAAATATTTTTTTTTAAATTGTAGACGGCGTACAACGAAACACAGTAGGTCCATCTAGTATCCAAACAACACAACGATGAGTAGTTGACAAAAACAACCTTGAAACGTCAACAAAAAGAATAAGCGACAAGAAAGGTTATATTTTAAGTAATTTGTGGATAATTATAAATTGATCATTGGAAAATGAGAAATCTGTTTTGTGATTCAGAGCATTATCTTGTAAGTTGATATACAGACTTTCCACAAACATTCTTTTACTTCTATTAGCCTCATTGTGAACAATCTCAACATCATCAAAACCAGGGGAATGACCATGTGTAAGGGAATGCTGAACTAAAGCACTGTGATCCTCGTTATTATTTTTAATATGTAATTTATGTTGGTTAAGTCTGGACTTAAGATATTGTTTGGTTTCACCAATGTAAACGGAATTACAATCTAAACATTTGATTTTGTAAACTAAATTACTTTTAAAAAATTTATCCGTTTTAGATTTTAACTTGGTGAAAAGGCTGCTGGTGTTTGAAGATGTTCTGTAAGCAATAGTGAGATCCAATTCATCGGTCAACGTCCGTATTATAAACATCTAGACAGGGCTTTGAGGACAAATTACTTAAAATATAACCTTTCTTGTCGCTTATTCTTTTTGTTGACGTTTCAAGGTTGTTTTTGTCAACTACTCATCGTTGTGTTGTTTGGATACTAGATGGACCTACTGTGTTCTGATGTACGCCGTCTACAATTTAAAAAAAAAAATTTGTTACGAATTTAGTCATCTGTTGACTCTTGAAAGTGAAGCTTCACTTTCAAACAGTAATGTTAAACTCAAAATTAATTTTTTTTGTACTTCAATCTTACGGTTGCAAATTTTAATTATAAAATGTAAATTAACTTCATTTAATCAAGGTATGTGTTTAATTATTTTTGTTAATTATTTTTGTAAACTATTAATGTTAATGTTAATTAACGTTGTAACAATTAATTTTTTAGACTTGATAATGGTTCTAATCAGAACCGAAACGTCGTCTTTTTCTTAATAAAGACTTTCAAAAAAAAGCCAGTTATCCATTTATTCAACGATCATTGTAATAGTCTTGTGAAATAGAAATTTTTGTCTAATTTAGCCAAACTCATAGCTCATAGCGAAATAGCAATGGTAGAATAATGAAAATAAACAACGTTTATAATTTTAAATATTTCTTGAAGTATATATACCAGGGTATTCAATTTAGTTGTAGCTCTATGGCTATCTCGGAAACTATAAGAGCGACAAGGTTGGTTAAATTAACAAAGAAATACCATTTTATAAGTCTATTACAAAATTATTAACAATTTTTTTTTGACCAGAGGTTCTCAAAATACCGGATGAAACTTTCTTATTTTAAATGGGAACCTATTTTTCTTATTTGTATATTCGATTCAGTATTTTTTTTCTGAATTCGATGGCTATAAAGTTCAGTATCCTCACATTACAAAATTTGACACAAAAATTGACATTCATTTAATTAAAATCGCATAAAAATCTGTGCCAAATGACTAATAAAATTTATTTATTTAATTTTTCACAAAATAATTGTATTGTCGTATAATAATGAATCAAACAAACAAAAATATTATGATTTGTTCATTTGTTTCTGTCATAGCACGCTGATTTTATGTGATTTTATTTAAATTAATATCAATTTAATATGCATTTTTGTTACAAATTTTGTAATGTGAGGATACTGCACTTTGTAGACGTTGTATTCAGAAAAAAATACTGAATCGAATAAGAAAAATAGGGTTTCCATTTAAAATAAGAAAGTTGCATCCCGTTTTTTGAAAACCATTGGTCGAAAAAATATTTTGTTAATAGTTTTGTAATACACTTAGAAAATGGTATTTCTTTGCTAATTTAACCAACCTTGCAGCTCTTAAAGTTCTCGAGATAGCAATGATGACACAACTAAATTGAACATTCTGTATTAATTTTTGAAGTTAATTTTTTATTATTTTTTATTTATGTGGTAGCTAGCTCAGTGGTATCAAGTCGGCCTGTGGATCCTGAGAACCCTGGTTCGATTCCCATAGGCGACAAACAATTTTCACCATTTTAAAACTACTTCTGTGGCTTCCCTACCACTTACATCTTTGGGGGGCGTAATTTGACGGCCAGTAACCGCACTTGACGCGCAAAATATATCACTTACCGAGATCTGCTTTGGCAGAGTGCCACATCCAGTAATGGATAGAAGGCGTGATGATATATTTATA
The DNA here is from genome assembly GCA_911728475.2 of Pterostichus madidus. NCBI lineage: Eukaryota > Metazoa > Arthropoda > Insecta > Coleoptera > Carabidae > Pterostichus > Pterostichus madidus. The sequence goes on along the minus strand of OU452304.1, from coordinate 30,307,572 downwards.
AAATAAAATAAAATAATATTTATTTATTTATTTATTTTAAATTTTCTGAAATAAATTGATTTAGATAAGATTTATTGGAACTATATTTCTTGGCGTAATAAATCAATCTTTAAACAATGTGTTGTCATTGTTGGTTATATTTATATAAATAAGACAATATTGCTATGCCTATCAAATCATAATATCGTTGTTTTCCAGTTGCTACTAATATGGTTCTCTAGGGTAGAAAGTAATTTTTTCTTTCCATGGGACAAAATGTACGACTTTTTTTCTCAATTCATGTAAGAAAATTTTTCTTTTTAGCAGGATGGTGAAAACAATTAATTTCGTGTCATTATTTTCAAATTTTAACTAAAGATTTAATTTATTACTCATTCCATAAGATATACAGGATGTTCATTTTAAGTGGCGTACCATTGCTATCTCAAGAAGAGTAGAAGTAACAAAGTCTGTTAAATTAACAAACAATTTCTATTTTATAACATTACTTTAATGAGCGAAACAAGAATTTCTTTAGATCAGTAGTTCTAAAAATATTTCATGGAACTTTCTTATTTTATATGGAAATATATATTTTTTTTATTTGCTTATTCGATTCAGCATTTTTTTTTCTGAATTCAACGAATACAATGTTTAGTATTATTGGTTATATTTATATAAATAAGACAACATTGGTATGCAATATCAAATCATAATATTCAAAAAAATTCTATAATAAATATAAAATGTACTGTTCCATTTGAGATTCTAAATAAGTTCAGTACTGTAAATTCATATTTTAATAAGATAATCAATAAAGATATCTGTTATATTCCCGTAGATTAGTACTCTTTCTTCTAGCAGCATGTAAATTTAACCTTGCTTTATTTCCTTTCCGGTTACCCATTTTAATATAAATAAAATAAATCGTAAGAAATGCGTGTAACAGATATTTCTGTGAAATGTATCCTACACAGACAGAAGGCCAAGGGGCAGAGCCTAATATTAGCAGAGGTGTTGTGTGACCTGTCGCCATGACTGGTATAGTGAGGAGTACTCTGCAACAGTAGCCAGCGACAGGATGAAAAAATCAACATTTTTAAATACAGATGACGAGAAATTAAGACAAGAAGTAAGAAAAAACTACAAAATTTGTTAGCATTTACGCTCAAAAACTATTTATTAATGTGGCAAAATAACCTTCTGTTTCTCAATCTTGAAACAACATATATGTGGATTTCCTGTTTTTCCTGATTAAATTGGAACCGGAATCACCTTCTTCCTCTTCTTCTAATAACGTTTGTAAGGTGTAATTATTGTTTAAAATAATCCGCTTCATTTTAAAATATGTATGCCCGACACTGTGGCTGTCGCGTTTAGGAAAACAGTAGTGCTCTGCGACTAGCGATCGCCGCAAGGGCGCGGCGACCGGTCGCCACGTTTTGTCGTGTTTAGGAAACCGTACCTTAAATGAAAACGAAATAAGTATGGCTAGCTCAGTGGTATGAAGTCGGCCTGTGGATCCTGAGAACCCTGGTTCAACAATTTTTATAATTTCAAAAACTACTTCTGTGGTTCCTCCACCACTAACATCTTTGGGGGCCGTGATTTGACGACTGGTAACCGCACTTCACGTGCAAAATATATCACTTACCAATATCTGCTTCGGCAGAGTGCCACACCCAGTAATGGGTAGAAGGCGTGATGATATATTTATTTTATTTATTTATTTATTAAAAGAAAAAATTATATATTGTAAATAACTCTATTGCCAACTCTATCGAAATTTGGGTAGGTGATAATAATGAATTGTGAAAGAAATTGTAAAAAATAACTTTATGGACAGTTAAAACTATCGACATTTAGGCTCTATTAAATTACGTACTTCGTTAAATTATCAAAGCAACTGAATCCATCGAAAATTGTACATGCTTCAACCGATATTGAAATAAATCTAGTTGGCAACACTGAATTTTACTCCATAAATGCTTGAATGGTGGAATTCTGTGTTATCTCATAAGTTTAGTTGATCTATAAATCTGTATATAATGAACAAAATTGCAACGAAACTTATGACGTCATGGAATATTTTCTTCTCGTCAGCAAATAATAATGTGTTTATGCTTATTATTTACAGATTTACGAATCTATAAACTAATAGATTTATCACAGCATTCAACCATTAAAAGCCGTACTTACAGGCGGCATTTAACATCAAAAAGTGTTTCTCAGAATCTACATTGTACCCTGAGAGATTTTTTGTTTTTGCCTTAATTAAAAAAAAAATAAATAGTAGTTATTACTTGTAACAATGCATCTTTTTAATGGTCATTTTTAATATAATACGAATGAAAAAGAATAATTTCAACACAATACATACCTAGATTAAAGCTGGAAGTATCTAGAAATATGTTTTAAAGTATGAAAATAAGTAATTTACGAAAATAATCTGTAGTTCGCTGTCACTATTGTGTACCTACTATATCATCAATAGTTTACAGTCAAAAATATACAAAATATTTTATGGATCTAACCTGTCTAAATGAAGAATTGAAAAGTCTTCTTTTTCCCTTGTAATCATTAGATATGGAATTTTTAGATGATAATTAAAACGAGTATTTTGGGACGTAAGTAAATTGAAAAAAGATACCATCTTTAGACCTCAAAAATTGTACGGAAAGTGGGGTCCACCTATTAACTTTTTTACTTATGAAAGTACCGAATTGAAATTTTGTATATATAATAATATAATATAATAATAAATATTGTTAATTTAGAATACTAATGATAAAATTATAACTAAAATTCACTTTTATATGTCAAATATCCTTTATATTTTTTATAATTAAGAATTCTACGAAGTTTTCTAAAATATTTCATACAAAATTTCAAATGTAAAAAGTAAAACAGGAGATTGTGCAATATTGTTTGTATTTGTTGAAAATATTTCATTCAAGTAACTTGCCAATTTAAAATTCTTTTTCTATTTTCTGCTCTACAATTTTCTGCAAATTGTTTTGAAAAAAGTTCGTGTAGAGTAATAACGTTCTGGGTATCTTTCTGCATAAAGACAACAAGAAGCTAGACCATATTTCCTACTTTGCCCATAAATTAACAAGTCGACTGGTATTTTTCCAGAGATCTTTTAAATACGCATTTTAAATATAGATTAATTAAGTTTTATAACTTATGACGAAGTTAACATTTTTAGAAAAGAGTTGTGGCGCAACTGCATTGCGATCGATCCCCAATTATAAACTTAAACATATTGGATATGTAAAGGGAAAAAAATAGTATGCTGAAAAAAAATCTGTTCTTATGAACTAAAAACGGCGGCATTGAACTATATTCTATGTTCTCCATCTAGTTAAAATTTGTTTCAGGGAGTAAAGGCGTACTTTAAAAAACATTATGATTTAGTTGTACTCACATAAAAACTTTAGAAAAACCAGCGATTAGGTCACCCTACGCACGCCCATGGGTAATTATAGTATAATGCAGGAGTCCGCAATCCTTCAAACTTAAAACCCATTAGCTGCCTTAGTCCTCATTTGGGGACCATCAGTTTTAATTTGTTTATTTATTATAGATTTGTTACTGTTAAGTTAACAACAATGAAGTTGGCTTTCCAGTAATACCAACGGTTTTCAAGTTGAGCGTCAGCTGTGCGAAATATTAAACTTGAAAGTTAGTTGCACCTAGTTTGGCAGCTAATTTCGTTACCTGTGTTTTGAAACAAGAAATTTTAAATTGTATACTTTAAAAACCAGCTACAATTCGATCTAGTTATTTATGTTGGTTCATTCTGAAGATTTATACAAATAAGTACTCGTATGTAAATTTACTAATGATTTATGAATTCATATCTGAATTTAAATTGGTCCAAATTTGGGGACCATGGTGGTTACAACAATATTTTGAAGTTATATTAATACATATATTTTATTATAGATTTTCTTCCAACTATGCTAAAATGTCAAGAAAATATTATACGGTGAAAGATATTGAAGCGTTATTTGAAGGTGACGATTTTTTTAAAGATATAGAGAACTCTGAAACTGTGGATGTGCTACAATTGCCCCAGAAAACATCGATGTTGTTTCCGATTGCGAAGATATTAATGAAGATGTGCTGGAAGATACTGTGTCCAAAGATGTCCCTGGCCAAATTGAAGTTCATTATGCAGGAACAGAGGTACAACAAAACATTCAAGGTAAATCAACTGGTACACCAACTTCAAATTCAAAAAGAAGAAAAACTGCTAAAATTACTTCTTCATGGAATAGAAAAATATCGAATTTTTCAAATTTCACAAGCGATGATGTGCCACTAAACAGTATTCCGGTAGATTATATTAAAAATAAGTCTCCAGTAGAATGATTTGAAGAATTTTTCGATGATAATCTCATGGAGTATGTAATAGACCTGAGCAAAAAGTATGCCTTACAGAAAAATAAGCACGATTTTGATCTTACTCCTAATTTTTTACGAAAATTTTTAGTATTTTTATATTATCGGGATATCATAGCTTGCCACAGAAACAAATGTACTGGTGTGAGGATGAAGATATATATATTCAGTGCATTCGTAATTGTATGCCAAAAAATAGATTTATTGAAATTAAAAACATTATACATTTCAATGATAATTCCTTATTATCAACGAAACAATAAAAAAGATAAACTCTTTAAAATTAGACCACTATATGAAAAATTGAACAACAATTTTCAAAAATTTGGATTTTTGACTGACAAACTTTGCGTAGATGAGCAAATGGTGCGTTATTTTGGACATCATTTTCTAAAGGAGTATATACAAAGAAAGCCAATTAGATTAGGTTTTAAACAGTGAGCACTCTGCGATGAATCTGGCTTTTGTTTTCACATGGATGTGTACAAAGGTAAAGCTGAGGAACGAGATATAAATGGACTTGAACCTTCCGTCATTTTAAAAATGTCTAACTTACTGGAAAATCCGTTAAAACACGAGTTATATTTTGATATTTTTTTTACAAATTTAGAACTCATGGTAAAATTGAAAATTATGGAAGTGAAAGCAAGTGGTACTGTCCGTTCCAACAAAATGAATGCCTGTTCAATAAAAACAGACGCACAAATGAAGAAAGAAAATAGAGGAGCATTTGATTACAAGTTAGACGAAAAAAATGAAGTTTTTGCTATAATGTGGAACGACAACAGTTGTGTAAAGTTTTTGTCCAATCACTTGGACCTTGACCGTTTAGAAGCTGTAAAACGGTGGTCTCGTACAGAAAAAAATACGGTTACATCGATCCCCTCCATGTCAATATAACAAATACATGGGAGGAGTTGACAAGATAGACTGGAATATTCACAAATACAGAATAAAATTTAAAGGAAAGAAGTGGTATTTTTCGTTGTTTACGAATGCAATTGATGTCGCAATAAATAATGCATATTGTATTCATAAGCTGGCTAACAAAGACTGTATGAGTATGTTAAACTTTCGAAGGCATATTGCTAGATATAACCTACAACTAACCTCTGTATCGGACCCCAAACAGCTAGATAGACTGCTCAAAGTACTATCGAAAAATATTATACCAGAAATCCGGTATGACAATTCACAGCACTATATTGATAGAAAATCAGAAGGCAGGCAAAGAAAATGTGCTTTGTGAAAAATGAAGGTGCGAAAGCAATGCAACAAATTTAATATTGCTTTGAAGAATGGCATACCAAATAGAAATATCAGATTTAATCTACCATGGTCCCCAGATGGGGACCAAACAAAAATTGTATTATTTTTAACTTTTTTCGTGAAATAAATATTCTTCTTTCTTAAAATGTCTTTTTGCATTCAAAACTACAGCCGTTTTGATAAAAAAGAACTTAAAAGAAAAATGGGTAGTTAATGGTTTAAAGGGCGTAATGCAAAATATAGAAAATGCCGCGGTTTCATCTAAATTTTGTAGATGTATATATTATAATATATATATAAAAAATCTGGTGTGGTCACCACACGACTTTCTTATACACAGCATATTTAATATTTAGAATACATGAATGTTATATAATATTAATTATCTTGTAATTTACTTTTTCAGTAATTCAACATTTATCTGAATTTATTTCAATTTTGGGATTTTACTGATTTCTTTTTAATTTTCATTACAGATAATCAACTTCCTAACAAAATTTTATATAAATTAACTTATATTAATAGAAATAGATATATAAAATTACTTACTATTTGACCAATGAAATTAATGTAGCATCAAAAACGCTGAATTGAACATTTATGACTTGCTCCTTGCGTTTGGCAATTATTAGTTGTCATATAAATGTTAAACATGTTTTGTTTTTTGTTTCTTTTGCTACTATGATTATTGAAATATATTATTAAACATAAAAATTAGTTTTTCTCAAAATTAGACGTATATACAGAAAAATTGCAAATAAAATTTTATGTTCCAAATATTTTTAACATCTTTTATTAGAAGCTTTTTTTCGTAACTGATTTCATTTTTGAAATAAATGGAATTTATTGTTTTGTGTGTCAAGTAAACTTTCTCTTCCGGTTTTTCAATTTCATTCAAAATCAACTCAGCTCTTCGTATTTTCATGAAATTTATAATTACCACGTTTCGTTCACAAATCTTATCTCGTTCATGAGATATTGCACACTCGGTCACACATCCATCCATCCATCCATCCACACACACACACACACACACAGACATCATTGAGAAAATGATCAAAACGGATTCAGTGGACCTCAAAAACGTATTTCCGCGAAAATCTCGTCAACGATTGTTTTTACGATTACAATACTTCCTTATACTGTATAAAAAAGTAAAAAGGAAAGCTAACGGATAAAAAATATTATAATTTGATAAGTCCACTAAATAAATAAACAAATATGCTTAACCGAAATTATTAATGAACTTACTTGCACGTGTATTGTAATATTTTATTAATGGCACTAAATAGATCACGCAATTGATTCAATGAATTTCCCGCGAAATACTATTTTATAAATCATATATATCGCTCTTAGAAAATATTTCCATATTTATAACAGTTCACAACATTTAATCTGTTAACCAAAGTTATCAGAGTTTTTTTTTAATCATTTGACGTCAATATTTCAGTAAGTGCTAAAGTTTACAATAAAAATTTATGATGTACCTTTTCAAATATAAAATTTTTTTTACATTCAAACGAAACGCGGTAAACCATCAATTTCTTTCGACCGATTAAAACCAATCTTTCTTTTAAATGTTCAAGAAACTCCAACTTCGTTATTGAGTGAGTTGTCAGACAAGCAGATGATTTGAGAAAAACGGATAGAAGAACCAACACACTTCTCTGAAATTAAAGCAAGATTTGGAAGTTCAGTTAAATTTTCCGTCAGGTTCTAAGCAGCTTACTCTGAGGAGGGAATATTAGCCTGACGACATTTAATCAAGATCAAGTTTGAATTTTACAAAAGAAATATAATTTTTAATTTAATTTTAATTTTAATTTAATTATTTCAGTTGTTATAATTAATTCATTCTAATTGACAAATGTTATGTAATTTTCTGATAAGTATAATTATAAAAGTTTCAATTTGTGAAATGTGACATTAATAATAGCACACATAATAAAAACTACAATATATTCAGTATTCATCTCATATTCACACACTTCAAGTGTAATTTTTGAAATATATATATATATATATATATATTTCCATTTTCAAATATACACGAGTTCTAATAATTTTCTTTGATTTAAAAAACGATATATAAATTGAGTTAAGTTATGCAAAACTCATTGCAAGTCTAGTCTTGTGAAAAATGAGCTGGAATATAATACTGTCCAATGTTTATGTTCTATCCTTTTTATCCTCTAATTTTAGAAGAGGATAATAAGAATGTAAATTCACACACAAACCACCATTTACAATGTTACCATATGAAATGTGAAAAAATAAATTAAACACAATCTCATTTTTACAGCTCTCCAGAATTTCTTATTTAAATTGTTGAGCTGAACTCTAAGAACAAGATTTTGTTTTATTTGTTATTTTATTTATTGTATTTATGGCTTTCTAATATATGAAAAAATGTCTCATTTTATTTTTCAATAGTACAGGCATGGTAGTATAATAAATATAAACTTTTTACACGTAAAATATAGTTTTAAATAATTTTTTATACTTGTAATTTTATTCTAAATCGTACAGGGAGCCCAATTACCGCACATTTGTTATATATATATATATATATATATATATATATATATATATATATATATATATATATATATATATATATTATTGTATTCATTGTCCAGCTAAGACTAAACAATTTCTTCCCATAGATACCTAATTTTCTGGTAAAATATTTAAATTTGTTATTACTAATGGAACTAAATTGTAATCATTTATTTAATTACAAATTAGCAAAATTAAATACTAGATAATGTGTCTTATATTGACTCTTAAAATTGTCATTTCAAATCAAACGAACCCATCATCAAAATACTGTTTAATACCAAAAGCTCTCAGTTTTTATGTATACCTACGTGAAATATTATAGAACGCGGTTGCTCAGAAATATTAAGCGAGGACTGGCAAATATTTATATTAAACTTTGTTGAACTCTTACATAATACTGAATTTCTCACCACCAGTACACAATAAACAAACATTCACAAATATAAAATATTTTTCCTCGGCAATAACAACAAACAATTTTTCTATTTGTTCAAAATATTTTATACGGCTTATTTTTAAAGCAACTGTTTCTTTTACTTGACCCCTAAAATATTATTCTCATGCTCCGTCTTGTCATTCTTGATTGTGCAGCGTGCCCTCCAGGGAAATTATATGAATAAGGGACAAGAGACGAGCAATTCGCACGTGACAAGAATGTTTGCAAACATTACACGTTCGTCGCATTTTAATGTTGAAGAGATCCTTATCAACAGTTTATACAAATAATTTTAGCTCCGCATCTCGCAAATTCAAATGCCGGTGAAGCAGTTCACTACTATAAATGTGAAATGGAAATATTTTTTTGATGTTAGTACATTTTGCAAGACTTATACTGGAATGCAAGAAGAAAAAAAAGAGCTATTTAGTTAAAGAACTGTTTATCTTCCAATAGTATCAATGGCGATTTTCTGAAACTTATTGAACCGTTAGTTGCTAATCAACCGATAAAACTTTCATTTAACCTATCATGAGATTACCCACTTATCTATATACAAGATGTCCAACAATACTATTGAAGCATGGGGACCTGGAAAACTATAAGAGATACTATAAGGGAAACGAAATCCATAAAAAAAACTGTTGAAGAAATATGTAATTTCTCTATTTATTTTAATTTGAGTGTACTTGTGTTTTATATCGTTGAAAAGAAAAACTTTTTCATAGTTACCTTAAGCTCCATATGAAAATGAGAACGTAGTGTTAATTTTTTTAAATGTGTACGAGATATGAAATTGTTAAAGACTGCTATGAATTACACATTAATATAATATGAATTAAAATCTTGTATGAATTAAAAAAAATTCTTCAAAAGATTAATTGCACACCTGTGCATTATATATCATACAACAAAACTTTTAATTTATTCGAAAATTCGATTTATGCTTATCTAGCTAAATTAAGCACAATACGTGTATGAATAACTTTAGAAAAATATAACCTTGTATAAAAGAGAATATATTGCCATAATTCACTATATATTACCATATCGCAAAACAAGGTTATTTTTTACAACATATACACATATTTTATGACAGTATAAAGTTACTTTTATAGCTCAAGAGAGACTATCTTTATTTACATGAACACATATATAACTTCATCAACATACTCGTACACGTAAAATTTATTATATTAAACGTTGTTGCTTATAAAATGCAAATAAAAACTAAAACCATTTTCAATCTGTATAGTTCACCAGTTCAGAGTTTAAATATATTAACCGGAACAAACTAAAAGAAAAAATTACGTGATCAGTTTCATAAACTTTTGATTATCGTACACTATTTCAGATGTTATAATATACGTCGATGTTTCAAAATTAATATAAAAGAATAATTTCACTTAATGAATGATATGTTTTTAAGGGAAAATAGATAATTTTTATTTGTTCTTTTCTTTTCTTCTGTTACGAGAATATGTCATGTTTGCAGTACATAATTTTTCAGTAAGTTATGAAGTCAACTTATATAAATCAGTCACATTTTAATCTAAATTCAAATCTGTAAAAAAATTTGATTCGTGAGATAAACTGAAAAAAATTAATCAATCAAATAAATAAAATAAATAAATATATCATCACGCCTTCTACCCAGTACTGGGTGTGGCAGTCTGCTAAAGCAGATCTCGGTAAGTGATATATTTTGCGCGTGAAGTGCGGTTACCAGTCGTCAAATCACGGCCCCCAAACATGTTAGTGGTGGAGGAGCCACAGGGATAGCTTTTTCAAATTATGAAAATTTGTCGCCTGTGGGAATCGAACCAGGGACCTCAGGATCCACAGGCCGACTTCATACCACTGTGCTAGCCAATCAATGAAGCAAATTCGTGCAGTAAATGTAAGTTATTTGCAAATTCTATACTTCGAGATGGAAAACTATATACGGCGTCTCGCCTTCGTTTCTGCAAACAACCTAATAATATTGTCATTTGATGTTAAATATAATATATCTGATTCAAATGATAAATTTGTAAATGCATTTACAAATTTATCTTGTAGCATGTTTGTTTATGTGATTCTCACGTAACAGGGTGGTGCCGAAACTAATGTAAAAGTCTTGAAAATTTTAAAAAATATGTTAAGAGTGATGATTAATGTGTTGCTACTATAACAATACTATGGACGGTAAATAACTCTTACCAAGGATGTATTGATATACTTATTGTGCTAGTAATAGAATATAGCATATTATATAATAAGGGAGAAAGGTGCATATTCAATACAAACAAACTATATAAATTCAGTTTTTCACTACAAGCATTTAAATCCTATTTAACGATTTTTATATTGATAATACCATTAAACATTTTGACATTTATTTATTAATACCCAGAAAAACTTAGTAGGAAGAATTCAATTATTTTTTTAAATTATTGTTTTCTAAAGTACCATTTGAGGTTTTTGTAACTGTTTATTGAGAGTGATTTAGAAAAGTGTACTCTTACAGAAATTATAGAAGAGGCGCAAAATGTATAGTACAGAACAATGCACCCAGCGAAATCGCAGTACAATAAATTGAGACTTCAGATTCTGCAAAAGATGACATTTGACAGCAATAACGCTGGATAATACTAATCCATTATTAAGCGTTTCTAGGCTAGTAGAGAAAAAAAATTCCAAAAATAAATCTTGAATAGACAGCAGCACATGAAATTAATATTTGTGCTTTGAGGGATGGCTGACGACACGCAAGGCTCTTGGTTGTAGATTGAAGAGCAGAAGGGAGAAATTTTCCTTCCACAAAGCCTCTAACGTCTGAGTTGCTGATAACCAGCAAAGGAAAGTTTTAAGACGTGCTGGTTTTATTATTCCTGAGAACATTTCTTAAATTTTATATGTAGTTAATTTTAAACTACACTAATAAATTATGTTTTACATAGCAAATACAAGGTGATCGTCAGAAGTTCGCCAACAAGAATATTTAGTTTCTTTTTAGAGATATAAAAAAAATATTAATGAGCAAAGTTAAAATAGATAAAGAGGCTCATAAGATGATCGTAGTAAGAATTTTGTATCACTTCCGAAAATAGATACAACTTTAAATCTTGCAAAGGGAAATCGGTATGTATATATTTTTTTATTCAGAATATATATAAAATGAACTTCACGATACCAAAACATCGTAGTAGTTAAATAGAAAAGAAAAAAATATTATGCCAAACGTGTGCACAAGTAAATATCTAAGGACGGTGATCAGACCATCTCGAACCCAACCGATAATTTCAATCAAAACGTATAACAATAATATAGATTTACTACTAATCAGTGCTACATCAACAAAATCAGCTACTATGACAATACGTAAGTATTTCATGTACACAAAACTTAATATCAAATGTGAACATATACGTAACCCAAAATACTAATAAGAATTATAAAACTAAATTGTTTGCGTAGCTGTAGACGGGGACAGAAGTGTAAGTCTTTGCATCAGAGCACGTGCGAATAGCTGGTCTGTAATTGCGTTCCCGCGCAACGGATTGTCGCAGCGCATGTGCATGGAACTGAAATTTCAAGTGTGCGATTCCAGTGGTATCCGCTTGGAATCTGCTGCTGCTGAATTTCCTCCGAATATTTCGCCACGTTCCAGGTGCGGAAATATATGCCGATCCATAACACAAACAAACTGGATGTTGGTGGTGTTATCCAATAAATCCAACAACTAGTTATAGTTGCTCTCAAATTTTCAAAATACGTTCCAAACAAAGTTACCAAATTTTACATTTTCCAAAAATAATATCCACCTAATATGTACAAAATACTTTTACCACGAAAATAGTAAAATCATTCGAAATAGTACGTAAAATAGATGGAAAATAGAATAAAGAAATATAACGAAAAATTTAACGAAATAACCTGAAAAGAAAGTACGCAGTTAGGTCTCATATCACACGGTAAGTACGCTACTAACTCTACTCTAATTAGAATGAAAAGTGAAACTAAAATTTATTTTACAGAATACTGAATGAATCTACTGTTGAAATTATATAAGAAAATGCAAAACTAGATTTTTAATTCATCAATTCAGGTAATTTTGGGCTGCTTGTTGCAAATTGACTCAATAATGATCTTATAAATCCGGCTCGAAGCCGCAGAATACAAAATTCTAAATAATAACTGTAACGCTACCGCCGTGATCCATATAAAAATCTGTCAATAAAACTAAACTAAACCAACAATCTTCCAAAACTAGATAGCACAACCAAATCACTCCAAGTCTACCAAATTACTGTTTTAACGAATTTAAAAATCTAAGTTTCCAGTTTTAGGAAGCAATTATTTACATCAACTTAACCGGTGAAATATGATGCCTAACATTGTAACATTCCGAAGACCAGAAGTACACATTCGCCTTGAGGGTGGCGGAGAAAAGAGGGAGTAAAACAATAAGATGAAAAGAAAAAAGGCAGCCGTAACATAGGGACAATAAATTATTTATGATAATAATTAAAACTTAATTGCAATAAATAAATGAAGTAATGTTTGATATGTTTTTATTTGTATGGGCTATTTAAAGAAAGTGATAATGTCCAACAACTTAGATATTTAGAAATGATGTCAGCTACCATTAGAGAAATTGAAGAGATTACCTTGCAAAATATAATGTAAGTTTTTATTGCGTATAAGAAAATTTGCAAAGAAATAACGACGTTCATATTGAACATTTGCAATTTTTTTTCTCGTTGTCATAGTTACTGTTTCCTTTTTATTAGGTAGTTTTATTTTCATGTCATAAATATATATACATAGTTTGCTGTTTTCTTTTAAATCGATTTTTTATTAATACATATTTTTAAAATTATTTTGCTCGCTTTTATAAAATAGTTGAATTAAAACTATGATATTTTGGTATGGTTATGAAGTTAATTTTATATACATTCTGACAAAAAATAAAGATACAGCGTTCCTTTTATACTGGAAGTGGTATAAAATTCTTACTACGATTATGTTATGATTTTATTTATTTAGTTTAATTTTGCTTATTTAACATTTTTTTACCTTTCTAAAAAACGAAATATTCTTGGTGCCGAATTTTTTATGATCACCTTTTATATCATATTAATAATTTTATTACTATTAAAAAGAAACAAGGTACGTTTATTTGTAATGTATTCTGCAACTGTTTTGTATATGCGTCACGTAAAGTCTTCGTTTATATATGCTTTAAAGAATGTATCATCCCGAAGTAGCAAGTTAAGAAATGAAACTCTGCAAACTATTTCGTGTATGTATGTTCACAATGGCGATCCAACTGTGAGAACGCTCAGCTGGACATAGTCTGACAGAACGAACAGTGTTCAAAATAAGTTGTAACCACAGAACAAAAGAATTAATCTTTAGGGTTTGGTGTATTTGAACACTCCATGGCAGCGGATATTAGTTAAACCTGAGAACTTTGTTTTAATCTTTTTTTGCGAAACAGTACATACGTACTATACTCTATTCCCTGTATGAAAACGATGACGTCATATGTGGACGAGGTTATCATAGATACGATGAAATATAACTATCTTTTTTTAATAATATTATTCGTATACTCTATTCCCTGTATGAAAACGATTACGTCACATTCGGTATCCATGTGATTCAAGATTTTGTGCTTAAAACGTTTACATTGATATTGAATTGACATTTTTAAAATATAAGCTAAAAATTAAATGTCAGATTAAAATATTTATTACTTTATAAAATTTAATTAGTTTATAAAAGAAACCAAATAAAATTTATCTTAAATCACAAAAAATATTACCTACCTTATTGAAATATGTAATTTTGTAAAATAAAACTGAAAAGAATATACATTTTTATATGCATTATTATTATATATAAATAAATAATATATGAAAATACAACATACAATGCACATTACCTCTTGTACTACAGTTAAATTAATTACAGATGCTCGATTCTCTCTAACTCCAGCACCAAATAATCAAGAAGATGACAAACGCATTTCTGCATTTGATTACCCAAAATTTTTCAAGCCTTTTCTTATTTCTCAGTCTGTATTTATGTATCAAAAATGTCACAAACTTAGAAATGACAGGCGAGAAAATAAGAAAATCATGGCCATAGGTCTCTATTTTTATTTTATAAACAAATGTGAACAAAGTAAATATAAATTTTCGTATTTGTAAGAACTGTCATACGTTTTCATTCAAATAATAAATTTGATAGAACTTGAAAAAACATGAAACGTGTGTCTTTACTTATTAAGACATACGTTATGTCATTCGCATAGGTACGAATAATATTATTAAAAAAAGATAGCTATATTTCATCTTATCTATGATAACCTCGTCCACATATGACGTCATCGTTTTGATACAGGGAATGGAGTATACCTATGCGAATTACATAACGTATGTCTTAATAAGTTAAGACACACGTTTCACGTTTTTTCACGTTCTATCACAGTTATTATTTTAATGAAAACGTATGACAGTTCTTACTAATACGAAAATTTATATTTACTTTGTTCACATTTGTTTATAAAATAAAAATAGAGACCTATGGTCATGATTTTCTTATTTTATCGCCTGTCATTTCTAACTTTGTGACATTTTTTTATACATAAATACAGACTGAGAAATGAGAAATGGCTAGAAAAATTTTGGGTAATCAAATGCAGAAATGCGTTTGTCATCTTCATGATTATTTTGCGCTGGAGTTAGAGAATCGAGGATCTTTAATTAATTTCACTGTAGTACAAGAGGTAATGTGCATTGTATTTTGTATTTTCAAATAGTATTTATTTATAAATAATAATAATACAAATAAAAACGTATATTCCTTTGAGTTTTATTTTACAAAACTACATATTTCAATAAGGTAGGTAATATTTTTCGTGCGTTAAGATAAATTCATATTTGATTTTATTTAATATATGCAGAATTTGGTTTCATTATAAACTAATTAAATTTTATAAAGTAATAAATATTTTAATCTGACATTTAAATTTTAGGTTATGTTTTAGAAATGTCAATCCAATACCAATGTAAACGTTTTAAGTACAAAAGCTTGAATCACATGAATACCGAATGTGACGTAATCGTTTTCATACAGGGAATGGAGTATACGAGCAAACAGGATCGCAAGTCCACTACTATTACCAAACGTACTGCGTGGTCTCTGATAACAAAAAACTATTTAAAATATAAGTTTGAGGATCGGTTGCACCAGTAAGTGTCTTGTGGTAAATTGCATTTTCGCGCCACTTTCGAGTTTACCACTAGGGGGTTGTGGAGAGGGCGCGACTAGTCTGCACCTTTCCTGGGCAGGAAGGGATGCTAGCGAACCACAGACACAAAAATACAAGAAGTCGTATATGAAGTTGCTGCAATGACGGAACCTGCGGTTCTGATTAGGCGTTACCACATCTCCACCCTGACACCGTACATTGGACACGACGATGCGACGCCAACACTGGTGCATCCACTACGGTTAAAACTTCACGTTCTGGATCTCAATCGAGAGTGACACAATTTTGATCCAGAGGGGGTCTGTAGAAAATTATTTTTAGCACCTCTCACGAGTTTCCTATCAGACGAGATACGGAGAAGACGCGACTGGCCCAGGGGTCGATTCCTGAACACGATAGAATTCGTGCGGACCGTTTCGCTTGCGGTTAACTCTGCGCGGAAGAAAGCATTCTTGAGTGATATACGAAATACGAAATTCGACAAAAGTTTATGTACAGAACTGTTTCAGTCAGATAATTTCTTGTTTCAAAAAGTGAGAGTTGGTGTACAGAACTTGATTCAAATTAAAATATTTAAATTAAAAATAACAAAGAGAGCAGCTGATATATAAAAATATAAATTTAAGCAATAGTATCATTTTCTAATAATGTAATTATTGGATTATTATTCAGGTGCTAAGTCTGAAGGTATTATTTTATCGTTTATATATTTCAAATTTCATATTTAATTTTTTCATATATTTATTTACCATAATAATAAAATTAAATATGACAAAGGCTTAAAATTTATAATAAAATATTTAATAAGATTAATTTGAAATAAAATAAAAACTAAAAATATCATAGATTAGCATCCGCTACTATTTCAGCACTAGGTAAAAAATCATGTTATATAGCAGAAATCACTAAATTAGTAAATAAGATATACATCGTATTCCACACTTTTGATTTACTTGTATAAGAAGAAAAAAATAGATTTTTTTAATTCTTATATTTATAATATCTAAATACTGAACTTTTTCAAATTAGCCATTCACTAAAATATACATACAATATTTTAAAAAATATGTGTATTCTGTTTAACTTATTATTATTAATTATAATTTTGTCAGTTGTCTAATAGTAATACCATTTATACAAATAATATAGTTTCTCAACTGAATAAGACTAGCAATCGAACAGGTCGGTGTACCAAAATTTCAGCAATACTTTTTATATAATACCTATTTTGCTCTAGACGTATTTTGCTACGATACTGTTTGATTAGTATTTTCTCTCTGAATTTGTTCATTCCATTTTTGCATAGCCTGAATATGTGTTATATTTTTTCGTGTCTAGGAAATCCTCTTTCATCGAGAGCTCTTTTCCAGAATCGAAAGCCAGTTGCAGTAAAAGTGATTTCTTTTGAAGCAAACATCTCAAATTGCATATATGGATAGCAAAAAGCAGCATCGCGTTCAACTGAATAAAGTAGGTATCCACTTAAATCGATTATACCAATCTGCGCGGAATGAACGATAATTTTCTTTAGGGTATTTACTGAGATAGACTTGCCTAATAGCTTCACCGTTTCGTGGTAAATTTGAAGGAACAATATTTTTGTTTGCACTTTGTTTTTGTTGATTATGTTCGTTATTTTCAGAAGTTGTATTTGAGACACTTGAACTTAGTAATGATACATTCTTATCATTAGAATGATTATTAGAGACTGAATCTACCGAAACAACGGTTTTTGGTTGAAAAAACTTCCTTATATCCCTGATAATTAAATAATAACGATCACTGAATTACTGAATAAGGCAAAAGACCAATGCCTTTTAATGAGATATCGAAATTTAAAAGTATAATTAAGAAATTGACGACGATGTGCGAAATGCGATGTACGTATTGTATCACTACTACACAAAACAATTCACTTTCTGTCAAGCACCGCAAACTAGACTAAACGAATAAACATACAAGCGGGGATTCCCCGATTTAAAAATACCAGCTAGGAATAAGGACCATCTCCAGTTGTAGTTAGTAGTTATTAGCGTTTTTAAATACATTATTATATTTAGAAACTATTTTAAACGAGCAGCAATATATTAACAGAAAAACAGAAAACTTCAGAGCTCATTAGAAACTATAGTTCCCCGTTATGTATGTGACATTACAGCCCAGTGCGTGAGCATACAATTTTTAAATTAATTGTGGTGTGTTGCGTGTTGCGTGTTAAAAAAATTAAAAAGACTAAGAGCATTCCGATTTTTTTAGAGTGGGCAACTTTTTCTTCCAGAGTCAGATGTCGTTGTCGTCGCGCACCCAGCCAATTCATTGACATAGGTAAATATTAATAAACATTTTTGAAATAAAATGACGATATATTTTATAATGTAAAATATATTCATCTAAAGATGACCATCGCCATATAGTACTCACCTACTATTTACCTATAATAGTAACTAAATTAAAAGTTTATAATCATAATAATATGAAACTCAATTTAAATGATAAGTATATTTTAATTTTTGGGATAAAAACCGTAGAAGTCAAACTATGATAATAATTTGGGTTTGTAAAATAACAAAACATTGTGTCTATATTAACTATTCGAATAAATTAATTTCCTGTTCAATGAAGGCAACAGGATCTTTAGTTCCAGTTTAGTGCCTCGTTACAATACCTCACATAACAAGCACTTTAACCAGTGTTAATTTGAGCCAAATAAATAATTCAAATGATTATGGATTCTGTGATGTATACACTTGTGTACATAGTTAAATTACTATGCATATTAATAGTTACTCCACAGTCACTTCTGAAGTTAAATAGATACTCGTAATTTATGATGAGTATACTGCAACGAAGATAGTATTAAATACATATATGAGTAACTTATACAGTGTGTTTAGATTTAAAAGACCATCATTAGGATCATGAGGATTATTAGCGCCATAGCTTATAATAGTTGTAATCAGAGAAATATAAATTATGATATTTTTTAATTTCGGATTAGATTTAAAACTGTACGACTATATATTATCTCTAAAATAAAATGCACAAACATTATTTTTCTGTGCTACTAGATAGACAGTAAAAATATATATGTGAAAGTTTTTTAATGTACGATTGTTCAAAAATTATTAGATACGTTAAAAGCGACCCAAATAAGTTTTTCGTCTGTATCTAGTAATATAAATTAGTTTTCATTAAAATGATCTGCTAATGTTGCAACTTTTATCTCACTTTTACTAAGTCGTAGGTTTTGTAGTGTCCAAGAGCCTAATGGTAAGTTACTAAATCTGAACACATTATACAACCGTATTTTGAACGAGTTACACAAAACCTGCTTTCCAGTTACATAGCCTCATATAAAATTTTAATCTAGTTTAGATAATTCAAAACAAAGCGAATTTATGTCGTACGGCAGAAATAACATTATTATCAAATATTTGATTTATTTAAACTAATTTGAACATTTTACTTTTGGATATAATAGAACTAGTATTTACTTAAATTAAATTAATATAATACTGTAACGAATATAATAAATGAGCTAACCAGTCGAGAACGTTCTATATTCTTTTCGAGAACCGACAGCGTTCCAGAAACCTTCTTGAGAACCAGGGCTGCAGCCAGACAGAGGCCAGAAGCTATAGCGTGAGAGCGCTTCTTTGGACCTGCGGTTGGGAGGGAGGATTCTGGGATTTTCTGAAAAGATCGAGATATCGATATAAAAGCAGACGTCGGACGGCTGGAGTTAGTTAGTTGACAATTGACTTCGGACGCGGTTACATAAATATCGTGATATAAATAATAGTTCTAGTGAACGTGATATAAATAATATTAGTCTCTGTATATTTATAGGTAGTGTTTAAGTTTTGTTCTAGTGTTAATTAGTTTTAAATAAGTTTCTTTAATTGTTATTTTTCGTTCATTAAATAAATACTTTTATTTTCATTTAACATAAAAAGTTGTGAATTATTTTTGTGATTTAAAATCTACCCACTTCCAGAAAAGACGAAAAACGTTACAATACATTAAACACGGGTTAAAATTTAAATATTTTAAAGCTGCACACAATACGATTATGCAATATATGTTTCTAGAATCTGATAACAATTGGCTTCAAATTATAATTAATAGAAGTTAATAAAATCAATTTTAGAACTATTGTTTTGAAATTTTGTTCCATAGATTGCAAAAACAGGAAAGCAACAGTGCAATTATACAACCTCGACAACGAAGGGTATAAGAGGCCCGACTAAACAAAAGTAATGAAACAAGGCAGAGCCATACCAAATCTTAATAATTTATTCCATTATTCAATGTTTAATTTTATTTATTTCTATGCGTAAATGTTATTACATTATTATTATAATTGTAGCTTAGTAAAAGGTAATATTTTTATACGAACATTTTTGTACGAGAAAAATACATAGAGATTACAATTTTTTTTTTTCACACATTTCAATATGAATATTCAACTTTTTCGCTATTCAGGAATGTTATCACCATAAAAACTGTAGTAATGCTATTTTTGATTCTAAGACAAAAAAAAACAATGGCATATCCATGGTAACATAAATAACTTTATCAATTAATTTCATTTTAATTCGAATAAATCTGAGAAATTTCCTTAATAAATAAATATATCATCACACCTTCTACCCATTACTGCGTGTGACACTCTGCCATAGCAAATCTCAGTAAGTGATATATTTTGCGCGTGAAGTGCGGTTACCAGCCTTCAAATCGCGACCCCCAAGGATGTTATTGGGTAAAAAAGAATATATTTGAATACTTTTTTATTGAAATCTTTATTAAAAATTATATTTAGGTTAATATTAAAAAGGGACAAAATTTTATATAAAATATTTTTTTTTATTCACAAACTTTTGCAGTTAAAATCATATATATTTCGTAAGACATGTTAAACAAATTTATATCATATTTTAAAAAAATAAAAAGTGATAAAATTTTTTCTCATTGCAAAATTATAAAAAATTGGTGTAGTGAACTATATTTTTTAGTTCAAAACGTTACAATAAGCAATAAATTGACAATATAAATGAATAATCTGAAAATTATCTGCAACCTGCAGACCAAATATGTATTGCAGGACAGTATAGTATCAGGATTATATAAACATTTTATTAATTTCTCTTTATATTAATAATGTTTAGAACATGTAAATATCTAATTTACTTATAATAAGATATACATAAACCACTAAATTGTATAAATTTGCGATATAATATATCTATGTTCTAAAAATGCGTTAACAAATAATTATTTGACAGAAGTGACCTTCAAAGGCAGATTAATATCTGTGTGAAGTCGTACTGTGGGTGTGTGTTTATCATTTTACACAAATATAAACAACTGTGATTATTTCAGTAAACAAAATAATGAAATATTGGTTGAAATGAGCGTTATGGGCATTTTAACTAAAGTATCATGATTTGCGTAATCGTTGTCGCATTACGGATATTGTTGATGAGAAACAGAATTATTGTTTTACAGGATTTAGTTAATATTTGATATTAGTGACAAGAGGTAAATACAGCAATTGGAACAAGAAATCAATCTTTTATTGTACAGATACAATTATTTAAATTTTTAATTATTGCAAATCGGCTCTTCTAATAAAAATTGAATATAACCTAAAACGTCATTTAACATAAATTCTAATCGTCAATATTAGATAGGTAAAGATATGGGATATTTCACAATGAATTATAAAAACAATTAGGTATATCTATACAATTTTGTTTGTGTATTTTATTATTTAGAGATCAGAAAATGACATCAATTTTCATTAGTAAAATCAAGTAGAAGCTATAAATTTTCTCCACAAATACCAATAATTCGCCAATAAATCTTTTAAAATAAAATATTGTTTAAATAATACAATGAAACAGTTGAGTGAAAAAATTGTAGGTATTTGTTTCTAAATGGTATTCATACTACCGCACCAGGTTTTTATAGAGAAAATCTCAAGCAATTCAAAAAATATATAGGTGTAGTTTAAAATAACAAGAAAACATGAATAAAAACCAAAAAATAAGCTGCACATCACTCATTAAATAACATTTTTTTCATGTACATATTTAAAGTATACACTGATCAATTAGACATTTTATAATACATTTTAATTCTTTAATTTACGTTGCATTTTTTTCTTCCGATTAATTTCATTAAATATCCAAGCTTTAACTGTAGTTATTTTTCGATTTCTGAGCACTTTATTTTGTTCAATTGCTTGTAGGCATTCTGCGTTACTGGGTAGTGTAAAACTTTTTAAATGCATTGTTTAAAAACATTTCGCATAGTAGCTCTTTCTGGTGTTATTCACGCTGCTTTACTGTATCCTAAAATTTAAATTGATATATGTTAAATTTTAAATAATTAAACGGTTGAAAAAGTTACACAATTTGATTAATAATATATATTATTTTAAAGATAATTTTTCAAAAAACAAAAATTTATGTAATACGTTTATTCATTTTCTATCATGGGACAATTATATAGAAGTTTTAATCAATAAATGAAACATTTAATTACTCGTACCTTTCCTTTTAGGCGTACTGTAATCTGTTGATATATTATTTCGTATTTATCGCGTAATATAATTATGTAACCATAATTTTAGTTGTTGTGGAGTCCTTGTATGTAGCACAGGATGACGATGTATTATGTTTGAACATGCAGATAGTGAAGGTAATGTTTTACTTTCAATATAATGACCAAGTTCCTTCTTGGCAATCTGTTTCTCAGGTGTTGACCAAGTTCTTCTTATAATTTTATTGTGAACTTTATCTGCAATGCAATAAAATAATTTTTTGTATGAACTGTCATTTAAATTACTTATTTATTTTAGATTAAAGAAAGAAAACGATCGGTAAGTTACAAAAAGGTATTTATTACGATATGTATGTGATAGCGAGTTTGGACTCAATCGTCTGTTTAATAAATTGTATGGATTTCACTGTCGGTTCTTGATGAAACATTTGAAGCTTTGAAGAAGGAAAATCTTTAAAAAGGTTACGAGAACCGACTGTGAGATCCATACAATTTATTTATTTTCTACCTTTTGTATTGTCATATTAAATTATTATTCTTACTTACCAATGTCAGCAGCGATTAGTGTTTCATTTATTTTCATATTTTCATTAGTTTCATTTATGTTTGTTTTTTCTCCATTATTAAAATACTCTTCATTATTATCTAAATTTTGCAGAAAAATAAAATTATGTATCTTGATCGAAAGAACTTTAAATAATTACATATTAAATTATGATCTTGCTTACCAAGCTCGACTTGGATATCTGTTTCTTAAGTATCTATATTTCTAGTATCATTTTCATGTACACTTTCAAAGTACGTTACATTATTATCTAAAATTTACAAAAACATATATCTAAAGTTGAATTATTAATATTTGCTGACAAATATTACCAATAATCATTGTTGCTTCTTTCAAATGTTGATTAACATCGATATTTTCATTAGTACTACAGCTATCATTATTTTCATTTTCTTCTAAGTTGTTTTCATCATCACTCTTATCTAAAATAAAATAAATTATAACAAATATTTAAATTTAATTTTCTATACAAAACATGATTTGTATTAATTTATGCACGTTTTATTATTTAGTATTTCTTCTCGATGTATGATGAGTTTAACATTGAGAATAGAGGGGTGTGAGATAGTTAATATGGTTTTGTCTGGATAAATTTCATTGAAAGTACATGAAGTAAAAGTTGCGTGCTCTCAGAAGATTAATTGCAGAATAAATAATGTTAAATGAATGTTTCAAGTGTTCGTGCAATAATTAACTATTTTATTACAGATAGAAAAATTCGGACAACACTGAAATTTTAAACTAGGACCTTTTGAATTCCGGTTACACGTTCTCGCACTGAGCGATGGTGTCCGAATTATTCTCTCTATAATAAAATTTAATTTTATCGATCAAGTATTTACTTTTAAAAATAATAATAAAATTAGATATAGAAATTTACCAGAAATATGTAAATACTTGTACGTTATACATTAAAAAATATAATTTATATATTAAACATTTGGCAAAAACATGAATTTCTTTATTTGAACTTCATTTTGATGACATGTTTCCAAATGCCTGGGAAGCTGAGAAAATAAATTTTTACAGAAGCAACAAAAATTTTGCTTGGTTCTTCTTACAGTTTTTGCAGGCAAGATTGTATCCAAAACTGAAATTATATAAACATAATGTAATAATCTATACGTACAAATATTTTTGAATTAATGTTATAAAATAAATACATTTTATTTATACCCAATACTGGGTGTGGCACTCTGCCTAATAGATCCCGGTAAGTGATAAATTTATGCGCGTGAAGTGCCGTTACCAGCCGTCAAATTTTAATGTGGTGAAAATGTTTGTCTGCTGTGAAAATCCCATATTTTGTATCATACAATAAATAATTTTCCGGGCCTTAAATTTAAATTTGTTTTACTTATCAAGGTCTAAGGCCTACATGAATCTGAACTGAGCATTTAAACACTGATTTTTTTTAAACAAGATATTATTGTTATTATAACTTAAATAGTAAGTTTATGTGCAAATAATACTGACAAATTGTTGTAAAATTTTGATTTAACTTCTCAACTGCCATGAGAGAAAATTTAAAAATTCAGTAAATTTATAGTAACTTTATATATAATTATTATAATAATAATAATATCTTTCTTTTTTTAATGAAAACTATATGTAAAGGTCAACTTCTGACTAAATTAGGCGTAAGATTCACGTGTAAATATGATTATATTCGGTCAACAATTTATTTTAGTTTTCTAATGAAATTGGTAACAATTATGCAAGTAATTTTGATAATACATAAATAAAAGGCATTCCGTAATATATGTGCAAGTATATGTATGATGAAATTATTAACAGAAAACTAACCTTTTGATGAAATACAGTCGACATCAGACGAAACAGATTCGGAATTTCCCTCAAAATTTAATCTTCGAACAATTTTTTGTTGGGTGAAAATCATTTTATTTTGTGCTTGTTCATTTTCTTGATCTGAAACAGGACATAGAATTTGTTGTGGTTTAAAAGAATAATTGGTTAACATCTCGTTCATACCTAAAATTTCAGTTTTCATAAACTTTTAAAATATAAATCAAGGCAAAGGATAGTAATGGTCTACACATCTGAACATAATCAAAATTATACTTACACAATTTCAATAAATATGCTAGTAATTACTTTCAATTCGAATATTTTTCACCAAGTAAACAAAATAATCTGCGTCATACAATTTGTGAATACATGTATCACCAGTCTCCACCAAATACGCAGTACGATTTGAGAATGCGCTGTTGCCACTTGTACTTGCATTCAGCAAACAGGACCGTATTAGAAACTGAAATATTCTATTTAAAAAATAAATAAAAATTTTACTATATATTGCGCTATCAATGGTTCTTCTAATAATGGAGTTGAAGAAGATATGTTTGTTTAGCAAGAAAATAAAACAAATAAATATATCAAGTGATACATTTTTCCGCGTGAAGTGCGGGTACCAGCGATCAAATAATGACGTCTTAAATATTGTAAAAATGAGTTATCGATTGTGGGGAGAATCTAAATCGGGTTCATATTTTCAGTCCGAAATATTGGCATTGAGAAAATTGATTGTATTAAATATTATTTAATAAATAAGCAATAGTATTCGAAAAAGCCTATGTTCATCATAATATTATATATCTTTCATCTGATTACAAATAAATTTATATTAGGTAAATATAACAAATATAGTAGTCATTTACAACACAATTCTCTAAAAAAATAACTAATCCTGAAATTTGAATTAATCAAATTAACCATATTCTCAAAAAAGTTTGAATAAATTCTAAAATAATTTTAATAGAATTTATTTTTCGGAAAACAATTTTCAAAAAGTCGTTGAAATGCCTTGTATTGTGACGAGTTCTTTACCAACTCGGCGACAAATGTTGGCGCTGGTTGCTCGGGCGCCAACGGTTCCGGATAGCAGGTATGGAGATTGAGGTTTGGGTACGAAGAAAGAATAAAACATATAATAATGGTAAAATAGTGCTGTTGCGTTTTATTTGTTAAAAAAAACAATTCGTTGGTATACTGGAAAATGGTCCGGACGGTGGTTGTGTTGCGGGTGATGATAGCTGCCACCACTAGGGTCGGTGTACCCGGGAGAATCGTTTCTACCGGGTTTCCGTGGTCGACGCTGGAGTGAGATCCGGCAATTTCGCGAAGTTACCAAAAGATGGAAGTGGCACGAGACGGATGGTGGTAGCTCGGAGGAAAACGCAAGTATTACGACCGCAGACGCCGGGGATTGCTCTCTCTGGCGTGGCGGAAGTAATCTTGGCTGTCTTCGCACGAGTACCAAAAACGGAGGGTGACACGGGACGGACGCTGGTAGCCCGGAGAGAAACACAAACGTTACGACTGGGACGCCTAGGATTGCTCGCTTGGGCGTGGCAGAAGTAATATTTTGCACCTCTGCACGAGTACCAGAAAAAGGGGTGACACAGGAAGGACGCTGGTAGCCCGGAGAGAAACACAAACGTTACGACTGGGACGCCTAGGATATCTCGCTTGGGCGTAACAGAAGTAATATTTTGTGCCTCTGCACAAGTACCAGAAAAAGGAGGGGGACACGGGACGGACGCTGGTAGCCCGGAGAGAAACACAAACGTTACGACTGGGACGCCTAGGATTTCTCGCTTGGGCGTAACAGAAGTAATATTTTGTGCCTCTGCACAAGTACCAGAAAAAGGAGGGGGACACGGGACGGACGCTGGTAACCCGAAGAAAAACACAAACGTTACGACTGGGACGCCTAGGATTGCTCGCTTGGGCGTGGCAGAAGTAATATTTTATGCCTTTCAACAAGTACCAGAAAATGGAGGTAACACAGGACAGGTTGGGCGGAACTTGGGGAAAACGCGACGTTCCCCTCGGCGGATGTCTTAGATTGCTCGCTCGGACACCGTCGAAGTGAGACCTGGTGAACTCACCAAGTTTCCCGAAAACGGAAGTAACAAAAAAAACAAAAACAACCTCTAGGAAGCGCACGACACGGTACGGAAAACAAACGGAGTGCGGTTGCTTACCTAGAAGACGGAGAAGACGACTTCTTCTTTGACGGCTGGTGATCTCTCAGGTGACTCGCTATCTTCGAGGTTCGCACACTCGAAGACGGATGAACTGACTGTCTTTCGATGGCTGAGGGCCCGGTTTATATACTGTTTTGCTAATTAATCCGGTCCTAGGATGTTGTCGGCGGCTCGCACAATGCTAAAGGATAGGAAGATTTGGTTGAATTTGGAAACTGGATCACGGGAGTTTGGATTTGGTTCAAAAGTAGGAAATCGGGTGAGATGGATAGCATTGTGTCCGCGGCGAACACGGCGCGCGAGTACGGTCCTGCGTTCGCGCGCTATTCGCGATTCCGTGACTCGCGCATTGAAAACCGCGGATTCTGAGCCGAAAATCAGTGTGACAAGTACACTTCGTCACAGTATATACTGTGAGTTTTTGCGTCGCGGAAGTGACGCTTAGCGGAATATATATATATATATATATATATATATATATATATATATATATATATATATATATATATATATATATATATATATATATATATATATATATATATAACTCTACTATTTTCAGTAACTTCGATATATGTTTCCCTAAAATTGTAAAACGTAGTATGGTTTACAAAGGAAATTATAATTAACTTAAGGGAGAAAGAGCACTACAGCAAGGTACATAAAAAATAGGGCATTTGGAGAAATTGAATTATTTTCGAT
Organism: Pterostichus madidus; assembly: GCA_911728475.2. Lineage (NCBI taxonomy): Eukaryota > Metazoa > Arthropoda > Insecta > Coleoptera > Carabidae > Pterostichus > Pterostichus madidus. Next base: position 30,279,805 of record OU452304.1, on the reverse strand, counting down.
CACTTGTGAAATCATTAATTAAGAGCGCTCATAAGCAGTATCTTGTTAATGTTCAAAATTTTATTGCGACTGATTCAAGTAATTTCTGGGTTTATATTAATTCTAAAAAGGATTCTAATAGAATCCCTTCCACAATGTAGACGTCAGCTATACAAATACAGATGCTTTCGCAAACTACTTTAAATCTGTTTATAATACAGACAGTGCCGGTATTGATCACTCAGAAACAGGAAAAAAAATAAGGTCGGATCCTTTTCTAACAGATTTATATATATATATATATATATATATATATATATATATATATATATATATATATATATATATATATATATATATATATATATATATATATATATATATATATATATATTGTGACGAGTTCTTTACCAACTCGGCGACAAATGTTGGCGCTGGTTGCTCGGGCGCCAACGGTTCCGGATAGCAGGTATGGAGATTGAGGTTTGGGTATGAAGAAAGAATAAAACATACAATAATGGTGAAACAGTGCTGTTGCGTTTTATTTGATATTAAAAACAATTCGTTGGTATACTGGAAAATGGTCCGGACGGTGATGGTGTTGCGGGTGATGATAGCTGCCACCACTAGGGTCGGTGTACCCGGGAGAATCGTTTCTACCTGGCTTCCGTGGGCGATGCTGGGCGTCGCGGCGCTGATATGACCCCGGGAGTGGTCGCAATCGTCTGCTTGGGTGTCCGCGAGTACAACGAGCCCAAACTCGGACTTTCGAAAATCGACGCCGGGCGTCGCGACGCTGATATGACCCGGGGGGTGGTCGCAGTCGACTGCTGGGGTGCCCGCGAACACGTAGAGCGCAAAACCGGAGTTTGAAAAAATAACGACGCCGAGCGTCCCGACGGCGGGGTCCACTAAGTAGCGGCTGGTTAGTAGTGTCGAATGGTGAAGAGTGGTTTTCCAACTTTTTTGGAAACCGACGCCTGGCGTCGCGACGCTGGGTGCTCGGAGATGACGGATGGTGTGCTGATGGTGGAAGTGAAAACCGTTTTTGAGATTTCCGTGGGGTACCCGAGTTACGGCTGATAATGTACGGAGTATCGCGACTGAGGGCGTACCCCAAAATGACGGTGACAGGTGCCGGATGCGGTCGACTTCGGCGACGGCGTGACGGTAGCCGCGGCGGACGTCGGGGATTTCTCGCGCTGACGTGGTTGGAGTGAGATCCGGCAATCTCGTGAAGTTACCAATAACGGAGGGTGACACGGGACGGACGCTGGTAGCCCGGAGAGAAACACAAACGTTACGACTGGGACGCCTAGGATTTCTCGCTCTGCGTGACAGAAGTAATATTTTGTGCCTCTGCACAAGTACCAGAAAACGGAGGGGGACACGGGACGGACGCTGGTAGCCCGGAGAGAAACACAAACGTTACGACTGGGACGCCTAGGATTTCTCGCTCTGCGTGACAGAAGTAATATTTTGTGCCTCTGCACAAGTACCAGAAAACGGAGGGGGACACGGGACGGACGCTGGTAGCCCGGAGAGAAACACAAACGTTACGACTGGGACGCCTAGGATTTCTCGCTCTGCGTGACAGAAGTAATATTTTGTGCCTCTGCACAAGTACCAGAAAACGGAGGGGGACACGGGACGGACGCTGGTAGCCCGGAGAGAAACACAAACGTTACGACTGGGACGCCTAGGATTTCTCGCTCTGCGTGACAGAAGTAATATTTTGTGCCTCTGCACAAGTACCAGAAAACGGAGGGGGACACGGGACGGACGCTGGTAGCCCGGAGAGAAACACAAACGTTACGACTGGGACGCCTAGGATTTCTCGCTCTGCGTGACAGAAGTAATATTTTGTGCCTCTGCACAAGTACCAGAAAACGGAGGGGGACACGGGACGGACGCTGGTAGCCCGGAGAGAAACACAAACGTTACGACTGGGACGCCTAGGATTTCTCGCTCTGCGTGACAGAAGTAATATTTTGTGCCTCTGCACAAGTACCAGAGAACGGAGGGGGACACGGGACGGACGCTGGTAGCCCGACGAAAAAACAAAAACAACCTCTAGGAAGCGCACGACACGGTACGGAAAACAAACGGAGTGCGGTTGCTTACCTAGAAGACGGAGAAGACGACTTCTTCTTTGACGGCTGGTTAACTCTCAGGTGGCTCGCTATCTTCGAGGTTTTCACGCTCGAAGACGGATGAACTGACTGTCTTTAGATGGCTGAGGGCCCGGTTTATATACAGTTTTGCTAATTAATCCGGTCCTAGGATGTTGTCGGTGGCTCGCACAATGCTAAAGGATAGGGAGATTTGGTTGAAGTTGGAAACTGGATCACGGGAGTTTGGATTTGGTTCAAAAGTAGGAAATCGGGTGAGATGGATAGCATTGTGTCCGCGGCGAACACGGCGCGCGAGTCCGGTCCTGCGTTCGCGCGCTATTCGCGATTCCGTGACTCGCGCATTAAAAACCGCGGATTCTGAGCCGAAAATCATTGTGACAATTGCGCTTCGTCACATCCCCGGGTTACTTCGGAGAAAAAGGAAACGGAATCGGTGTATTTACAGTCCAACAGTACAGGTAATAGTACAGGTAACAGTACAAGAAACAGTACAAAAAGTACACAAATTGACTTAATTAACCCAAATTTACAAGACTTATATTAACAAACTTAACTAAGAAAACGGTAGAAAAAACATAATTACATACCTTAACTATACAGAACTTACATGACTAACCAAACAAACTAAACAAAATGAATTTAAAAAAGAAACAAAAACTTAACTAATCTTACCTACACTTAACTACACTTAAATAACACAAAAAAAAACGTTCGAAGGCGGCACAGGAATGTCTAACCTCGTCGTTGGGGGGAGGGCGGTGGCACACTGCACTAGGGGCTTGGGGGAGGGGTTGGTCGACGGGGGATGGTGACCCGTAGTCCGTTGGGGAGCCGGATCCGCAGCCGCTTTGTCCTCGATGATCCAGGGGGTCGCTGCTCCTGGATCCAGACGGCGTAGTCCTGGCCGGCCGGCGGAACGGGTTGCCAGGTGAGCTGCGGTGGGTCCGGCTGCTGGGGGGTCGACTCAGCATCGTCGTCGCTGAGGGCCGAGAGCAGGTCCATCAGCTCTTGCGCCGCTGCCTCGATGCTGCACGGGGGAAGGGAGTGGACGTCTGACGCTGGGAGTCGGACTGGACTCCGCGTCAGGCTGACGTCCTGCCGCACCAGGGTGTCTCCGGATCCCGACGGGGCCTGCACCACGTCGTCCTCGGTATCGGACGGTATGGGCGACGTGGCCAGGTCTAGGATGTCGTCTTCAGCTGAAGGCGACCGGAGGGGCCGGATTTCTGGTGCCAGGGCTCCACTTCCGGGGAATGGGCCGAACCTGGCGACCAAGGCCACTCGCAGGGCCTCATCGCCATCGCCAGGTTCCCATCCAGGCAACGAGGCTGCTGTAGGTGCTGGAGTCGGTGGTGGTGCAGTGCGGGCGGGACGGACAAGGCGATCCTCCAGGATCCCTATGACCGGACGGATCCGTGGCTTCTTGCGTCTAGTAACCCGACCGGTACCTGGCAGCGGTAACGGTCCGCTGCCAGCCCATCCTATCACCCTGACGGAGCCATTCGTCAGGGTGCCCACCCTAGGTGGTGCCACACGACGTGGTCCCAGCCTAGGTGGTCCCACCCTAGCATAGTTGGATTGGCTGCCCTCTAGATGTCGGATCTAGAACAGCCTTACAAAAAATTTTCGTAGATTTTTGTGGTAGCCTTTTTGACCAAGACTGCCACTCGATCCGGAGCTCGGTAACGGTGCCCTCGGGGTCGAGGACGAAACGTTGCAGCTTCTGTTGCAGAGGCTCCTTCGTGACCCAGCTGGTCTTCGCAGTGCTGGATTGCACCATCTTGTGGACGTCTGTATTCTCTTCTTCGATGTCCCTGCTCGGGCGCCAAATTTGTGACGAGTTCTTTACCAACTCGGCGACAAATGTTGGCGCTGGTTGCTCGGGCGCCAACGGTTCCGGATAGCAGGTATGGAGATTGAGGTTTGGGTATGAAGAAAGAATAAAACATACAATAATGGTGAAACAGTGCTGTTGCGTTTTATTTGATATTAAAAACAATTCGTTGGTATACTGGAAAATGGTCCGGACGGTGATGGTGTTGCGGGTGATGATAGCTGCCACCACTAGGGTCGGTGTACCCGGGAGAATCGTTTCTACCTGGCTTCCGTGGGCGATGCTGGGCGTCGCGGCGCTGATATGACCCCGGGAGTGGTCGCAATCGTCTGCTTGGGTGTCCGCGAGTACAACGAGCCCAAACTCGGACTTTCGAAAATCGACGCCGGGCGTCGCGACGCTGATATGACCCGGGGGGTGGTCGCAGTCGACTGCTGGGGTGCCCGCGAACACGTAGAGCGCAAAACCGGAGTTTGAAAAAATAACGACGCCGAGCGTCCCGACGGCGGGATCCACTAAGTAGCGGCTGGTTAGTAGTGTCGAATGGTGAAGAGTGGTTTTCCAACTTTTTTGGAAACCGACGCCTGGCGTCGCGACGCTGGGTGCTCGGAGATGACGGATGGTGTGCTGATGGTGGAAGTGAAAACCGTTTTTGAGATTTCCGTGGGGTACCCGAGTTACGGCTGATAATGTACGGAGTATCGCGACTGAGGGCGTACCCCAAAATGACGGTGACAGGTGCCGGATGCGGTCGACTTCGGCGACGGCGTGACGGTAGCCGCGGCGGACGTCGGGGATTTCTCGCGCTGACGTGGTTGGAGTGAGATCCGGCAATCTCGTGAAGTTACCAATAACGGAGGGTGACACGGGACGGACGCTGGTAGCCCGGAGAGAAACACAAACGTTACGACTGGGACGCCTAGGATTTCTCGCTCTGCGTGACAGAAGTAATATTTTGTGCCTCTGCACAAGTACCAGAAAACGGAGGGGGACACGGGACGGACGCTGGTAGCCCGGAGAGAAACACAAACGTTACGACTGGGACGCCTAGGATTTCTCGCTCTGCGTGACAGAAGTAATATTTTGTGCCTCTGCACAAGTACCAGAAAACGGAGGGGGACACGGGACGGACGCTGGTAGCCCGGAGAGAAACACAAACGTTACGACTGGGACGCCTAGGATTTCTCGCTCTGCGTGACAGAAGTAATATTTTGTGCCTCTGCACAAGTACCAGAAAACGGAGGGGGACACGGGACGGACGCTGGTAGCCCGGAGAGAAACACAAACGTTACGACTGGGACGCCTAGGATTTCTCGCTCTGCGTGACAGAAGTAATATTTTGTGCCTCTGCACAAGTACCAGAAAACGGAGGGGGACACGGGACGGACGCTGGTAGCCCGGAGAGAAACACAAACGTTACGACTGGGACGCCTAGGATTTCTCGCTCTGCGTGACAGAAGTAATATTTTGTGCCTCTGCACAAGTACCAGAAAACGGAGGGGGACACGGGACGGACGCTGGTAGCCCGGCGAGAAACACAAACGTTACGACTGGGACGCCTAGGATTTCTCGCTCTGCGTGACAGAAGTAATATTTTGTGCCTCTGCACAAGTACCAGAGAACGGAGGGGGACACGGGACGGACGCTGGTAGCCCGACGAAAAAACAAAAACAACCTCTAGGAAGCGCACGACACGGTACGGAAAACAAACGGAGTGCGGTTGCTTACCTAGAAGACGGAGAAGACGACTTCTTCTTTGACGGCTGGTTAACTCTCAGGTGGCTCGCTATCTTCGAGGTTTTCACGCTCGAAGACGGATGAACTGACTGTCTTTAGATGGCTGAGGGCCCGGTTTATATACAGTTTTGCTAATTAATCCGGTCCTAGGATGTTGTCGGTGGCTCGCACAATGCTAAAGGATAGGGAGATTTGGTTGAAGTTGGAAACTGGATCACGGGAGTTTGGATTTGGTTCAAAAGTAGGAAATCGGGTGAGATGGATAGCATTGTGTCCGCGGCGAACACGGCGCGCGAGTCCGGTCCTGCGTTCGCGCGCTATTCGCGATTCCGTGACTCGCGCATTAAAAACCGCGGATTCTGAGCCGAAAATCATTGTGACAATTGCGCTTCGTCACAATATATATATATGTATATATATATATATGTATATATATATATATATATATATATATATATGTATATATATATATATATATATATATATATATATATATATATATATATATATATATATATATATATATGTACACTGCTCAAAAGAATTAAGGGGTCAATTTTTTTTTTGTTAATAACTTTTGTTCCTATATAACATGAATATCCACATTGAGAATATAAGTTGGCTTATGTATTGTTTAAACATTTAAACTTTTTTTATTTGTTTTATTTATGTCATTATCTGTCAATACTTTTATTAATCAAAACATAAGTAAAACATAAATGAAATTTAGTCTATTGCGATATTTTATTAAGCATTTACTAAAGTATAGCAGTAAAGTTTTGTTAAAATTTGAAGTAATGAATCAAAATAGAGGTCAAAGAAGACATTTAAGTTAAGTTCAATTAGCGGAAGCAGTTACTTTGCTCCAAGAAGGGCGAACACAGAGATATACAACTCAACGTCTAGGAGTTTCCCAAGCAGTTATCTGGAGGGCATGGAAGAGACACCAGGAGACAGGTCTTTCAACTAGACGTATTGGGCAAGGACGAGGAAGAGCAACTACTGCTAATGAAGACCGATTTTTAAGACTTCAGGCCCTACGTAAGCGTTCCACTATGGCTCAAGAGCTACAAAATGAGCTCTCTCGTTCAACTGGTAACAGGATTTCTGATCAGACCGTATGAAATACGCTTCGTGAAGGACAATTGTCCTCCAGAATTCCTGCTAAAGTGCCATCATTAACTAGAAACCATAAAAGAGCACGAATTCTGTTTGCTCAACAACATCAAGGATGGCAACTGAGACACTGGAGGACTGTACTCTTCATTGATGAGTCGAAATTCAATTTACACTCACATGACGGATGTCTTCGAGTATGGAGAAGAAGGAATGAACGGTACAGCTAACACAATATGCTAAAACGTGTTGCATTTGAAGGTGGTTCAGTTATGATCTGGGGAGGAATTTCAATCAGTGGTAATATTCATAATACGGAATGGCACTTTGACTGAACGGCGATATGTAGATGAAGTTCTAAATGTTTATGTTCAACCGCTTGCTATTGTAGCAACAAATAGACATGAAAATGTTATCTTAATGCAAGATGGCGTCCGCGCGCATCAGCTAGACTAGTCACAGAGTACTTTTCAGACAACAATATTGAAAAAATGCCATGGCCTGCATGTAGCCCAGACCTCAACCCTATTGGACACCTTTGAGATTAACTTGGACAACGCATCAGAAGTCGTATTAATCCACCTGTGACAATACAGGAACTGAAAAATGCTCTGGTGGAGGAATTGCAACAAATTCCACAAAAAAGCATACGCAAATTTATCCGCAGCATTCCACGTCGTTGCCAAGCTATATTAGATGCTAATGGGGGTAATACACATTAGTAGAGCTGTAATTAGGTCTAAACGAGATAAAAGTAATAAATATTAAATGAGTGTGCCATTTTTTCATTTGATTTTTGGTAGTTTCCTTGTTCTGGGTAATCCAGTTCGATGATATGTATTTGTTGCACTTTGAATTTAATAAAGTTGTGAAACTAAAGGTTTAAGTTATCTGTAAAATAATATTTATATAAATCCTACACTTGGGGAAAAAAGTTAACAACTAAAAAAAAATTGACCCCTTAATTCTTTTGAGCAGTGTATATATATACTTCGTTCGCGTGGTCTACAATTTAATGCGAGTACCTGACATGCGTTGCATTGCAACTCAAAGAAAGTGTTTGTGTAAAGCTGTCCATGTGAAAAGCATGGATTTTCCAAATTTAGTCCACATAATTGTAGCGAATGTCCCTGTGCTTTGTTGATGGTCATTGCAAATGCGAGTCGTACCAGAAACTGCAATTCGACCGCAAACTCGAACCACATTCGGGAAGATGGCGGATTGGAAGTTTATTATATCTATATGTTAAGATTAGTTCTCGTCTATGCCTATACCAAATTTGAATCGAATCAGTGCAGTACTTTTCAGGATAGCTAGCGGCCCTTTTGTTTCAAGATGGCGGACTGAAGCCTTATTATACCTATATGTTAAGATTAGTTCTCGTCAATACCTATACCAAATTTGAATCGAATCAGTGCAGTACTTTCCAGGATAGCTAGCGACCATTTTGTTTCAAGATGGCGGACTGAAGCTTTATTATACCTATATGATAAGATTGGTTCCCTTCTATGTCTATACTAAATTTGAATCGAATCAGTATAGTATTCTTCTGAATTCGAATGGCATAGGACTGAAGCTTTATTATACCTATATGTGAAGATTGGTTCTCGTCTGTACCTATACCAAATTTGAATCGAATCACTGCAGTACTTTTCAGTATAGCTAGCGGCCATTTTGTTTCAAGACGGCGGACTGTAGCTTTATTACACCTATATGTTAAGATTGGTTCTCGTCTGTACCTATACCAAATTTAAATAGAATCAGTGCAGTACTTTTCAGGATAGCTAGCGGCCATTTTGTTTTAAGATGGCGGACTGTAGCTTTATTATACATATATGTTTAGATTGGTTCCAGTCTGTACCTATACCAAATTTGAATCGAATCAGTGCAGTACTTTTCAGAATAGTTAGCGGCCATTTTGTTTCAAGATGGCGGACTGAAGCATGATTATACCTATATTTTAATATTGATTCCCGTCTATGTATATACGAAATTTAAATCGAATCAGTGCAGTACTTTTCAGGATAGCTAGCGGCCATTTTGTTTCAAGATGGCGGACTGAAGCTTTATTATACCTACATGTTAAGATTGGTTCCCGTCTATGTCTATACCAAATTTAAATCGAATCAATGCAGCACTTTTCAGGATAGCTAGCGGCCATTTTGTTTCAAGATGGCGGCCTAAGGCTTTATTATACCTATATGTTAAGATTGGTTCTCGTCTGTACCTATACCAAATTTGAATAGAATTAGTGCAGTACTTTTTAGGATAGTTAGCGGACATTTTGTTTCAAGATGGTAGACTGAAGCTTTATTATACCAATATGTTAAGATTGGTTCCCGTCTATGTCTATACCAAATTTGACTCCAATCAGTGCAGTAGTTTTCAGAATAGCTAGCGGCCAGTTAGTTTCAAGATTGTAGACTGAAGCTTTATTATACCAATATGTTAAGATTGGTTCCCGTCTATGCTTATATTAAATTTGAATCGAATCAGTGTAGTACTTTTTAAGATAGCCAGCGGCCATTTTGTTTCAAGATGGCGGCCTAAGGCTTTATTATACCTATATGTTAAGATTGGTTCTCGTCTGTACCTATACCAAATTTGAATAGAATTAGTGCAGTACTTTTTAGGATAGTTAGCGGACATTTTGTTTCAAGATGGTAGACTGAAGCTTTATTATACCAATATGTTAAGATTGGTTCCCGTCTATGTCTATACCAAATTTGACTCCAATCAGTGCAGTAGTTTTCAGAATAGCTAGCGGCCATTTAGTTTCAAGATTGTAGACTGAAGCTTTATTATACCAATATGTTAAGATTGGTTCCCGTCTATGTCTATACCAAATTTTAATCCAATCAGTGCAGTAGTTTTCAGAATAGCTAGCGGCCATTTTGTTTCAAGATGGTAGACTGAAACTTTATTATACTAATATGTTAAGATTGGTTCCCGCCTATGTCTGTACCAAATTTGAATCCAATCAGTGCAGTAGTTTTCAGAATAGCTAGCGGCCATTTTGTTTCAAGATTGTAGACTGAAGCTTTATTATACCTATATGTTAAGATTGGTTCCCGTCTATGTCTATACCAAATTTTAATCCAATCAGTGCCGTAGTTTTCAGAATAGCTAGCGGCCATTTTGTTTCAAGATGGTAGACTGAAGATTTATTATACCAATATGTTAAGATTGGTTCCCGTCTATGTCTACACCAAATTTGAATCCAATCAGTGCAGTAGTTTTCAGAATAGCTAGTGGCCATTTTGTTTCAAGATGGTAGACTGAAGCTTTATTATACCTATATTTTAATATTGATTCCCGTCTATGTATATACGAAATTTAAATCGAATCAGTGCAGTACTTTTCAGGATAGCTAGCGGCCATTTTGTTTCAAGATGGCGGACTGAAGCTTTATTATACCTACATGTTAAGATTGGTTCCCGTCTATGTCTATACCAAATTTAAATCGAATCAATGCAGCACTTTTCATGATAGCTAGCGGCCATTTTGTTTCAAGATGACGGACAGAAGTTTTATTATACCTATATGTTAAGATTGGTTCCCGTCTATGCTTATATTAAATTTGAATCGAATCAGTGTAGTACTTTTTAAGATAGCCAGCGGCCATTTTGTTTCAAGATGGCGGCCTAAGGCTTTATTATACCTATATGTTAAGATTGGTTCTCGTCTGTACCTATACCAAATTTGAATAGAATTAGTGCAGTACTTTTTAGGATAGTTAGCGGACATTTTGTTTCAAGATGGTAGACTGAAGCTTTATTATACCAATATGTTAAGATTGGTTCCCGTCTATGTCTATACCAAATTTGACTCCAATCAGTGCAGTAGTTTTCAGAATAGCTAGCGGCCATTTAGTTTCAAGATTGTAGACTGAAGCTTTATTATACCAATATATTAAGATTGGTTCCCGTCTATGTCTATACCAAATTTTAATCCAATCAGTGCAGTAGTTTTCAGAATAGCTAGCGGCCATTTTGTTTCAAGATGGTAGACTGAAACTTTATTATACTAATATGTTAAGATTGGTTCCCGCCTATGTCTGTACCAAATTTGAATCCAATCAGTGCAGTAGTTTTCAGAATAGCTAGTGGCCATTTTGTTTCAAGATGGTAGACTGAAGCTTTATTATACCAATATGTTAATATTGGTTCCCGTCTATGTCTACACCAAATTTGAATCCAATCAGTGCAGTAGTTTTCAGAATAGCTAGCGGCCATTTTGTTTCAAGATTGTAGACTGAAGCTTTATTATACCTATATGTTAAGATTGGTTCCCGTCTATGTCTATACCAAATTTGAATCCAATCAGTGCAGTAGTTTTCAGAATAGCTGGCAGCCATTTTGTTTCAAGATGGCGGACTGCAGTTTTATTAGACCTATATGTTAAGATTGGTTCCCGTCTATGTCTATACTAAATTTGAATCGAATCAGTGCAGTACTTTTCAAGATAGCTAGCCGCCATTTTGTTTCAAGATGGCGGACTGAATCTTTATTATACCTATATATTAAGATTGGTTCTCGTCTATGTCTATACCAAATTTGAATCGAATCAGTGCAGTACTTTTCAAGATAGCTAGTCGCCATTTTGTTTCAAGATGGCGGATTGGACGTGTGCTAAGTTAGAAACCTTCGCGGGCGTGCACTCAACAACTTAGCAAAATTTCATCGCAATCGGATGAATGGTATAAGAACGCATAAGGGACAAACAAACAAACAGACAAACATTAATTTTTATATATATAGATATGGGAGACTGGGTACCGATGTGACAATTTTGGTTTGATCGCCAATAATTTTGTTAATTTACTAGTTAGCTACGAGAAAAGTAAATTAAATCTTAATTTGTACTTTTGTCTACGTAAAAATACCAAAATGTTGTCCCTAAATACGCTGTATTAGTTATAGCATCAAATTAAAAGAAAAAAGAGAAAGTGTCACAACCGACCACACCCCAAGGACGGTTGTGACAGTGGTTGGGGTCAGTAGCGACAGACATAATAATTAGTTTTATTGTTAGAAATATGTAACATAACACAACATAACTGTCTTCTATAAAAAGTTAACATTCATAATTAAAGCAAATGAACTTAAATCTACGATTACTTCTATTCTTACAATTAATGATGCACTGCATCTAATGTTTATAACCAGGGTTAGAGATTTAAATCAAATTGATTTAAATCATGATTTAAATCAAGAGATTTTTTTTTAAATCATTCATTTTGTGGCGACAACTTTCTTGGCGTCACGATTCCGGAAATTTCATCCCTAGTCAAACGATCACGTGAACACCAGATGTTGAGGCATGGTAATCACGTGATCGCAACGTGACAGCCACCCTCGCATCCAAACCAAGGGGAAATAGATAGGAAGAAGAGTCCGTACTTCTGACCTGGACGGCAGTCTTGTTCGGCCCTGCGATCGGCATCAACCCGTCTTTTGTTAAATCTATTTTATTATTTTATTATTGTTATTATTGTTATTGTTATTCGGTAGATAACGTCATTTATCCGCTTCATCACTTCATAGGGTCCCTCCCAGAATGTTTGTAACTTCGGCGATAGACCACGACGCTTCTGTGGGTTATATAACCATACCGACTCTCCAGTTCCATATCCTCCCTTTTCTGCCCTGATGTCATAATGATCTTTCATTCTGTCGCTTGAAGTTTGGATGTTTGAACGAACTTGTTCGTGAATGTCGTTCATTCTTCTTCGTAAATCGGTGACGTAATCTTTCCCAGCTAGATCTTCTCCAGGTTTACATCCAAATTTAAAATCGCACGGTAACCGCAACTCACGTCCGAATACGATATTCGCGGGTGTCTGTCCTGTTGTTTCATGCACAGATGAACGATATGCCATCAAAAACATATGCAGATGACGATCCCAGTCTCTTTGGTGGTTAGAGACAACTTTTGACAGATATCTGTTGATCGTTCTATTCATTCGCTCAACCATGCCGTCCGACTGCGGATGTAATGCAGTCGTTCTTGTCTTACGAATGTCTAATATTTTGCAGATATTTTGGAGCAAAAAAGACTCGAAGTTTCTTCCCTGATCGGAGTGTATTTCGCGCGGTACTCCAAATCGACATATGCATTCCTTCACCATTACCTCAGCGAGGGTGATTGCTTCTTGGTTGGGTAGGGGATAAGCTTCAACCCACTTGCTGAAGTAGTCCATGACGACTACTATATACTTGTTGCCATCATCAGTCTCGGGAAATGGTCCAGCCACGTCGATTGCAATGCGTTCAAATGGGCTTCCTACGTTGTACTGACGCATTGGGGCTCTACGTTTCCTATTTGGCCCATTACTTGCAGCGCAAACTACGCATTTCTTGCTCCACTCTTTTACATCTTCCTTACAATTTAGCCAGTAAAATCGTTCCCGTAACTTCTCAGCAGTCTTGTTGACTCCAAGGTGTCCTCCAGCAGATCCGTCGTGGATCTCTTTCAAAACTTCAGGTACCCTGTTCTTAGGTATTAGTAACTAAGTTCTCTGCTCTGTACCCTCCGCATTCTCCAAAACACGTTTTAGGAGACCCTCTTCAATTATTAAAGAGTCCCATTGCGCCCAGTACGATTTCACTTTTTGGGAGTATGGTGCAACATCTTGCCAAATTGGTTTATCCCCGTTTTTCTTACAATTTATTACAATCTTCAGATCCGGATCATTTTCCTGATCTTTCTGCAATTCTTCCGGTTGCCATTTATCATCGACTACCGTTGTTCTTAACGCAGCAGCTTGCTTCTCTTCTACTCGGCAACAATGCTTGCATTCTTCGGAACATGGTCTCCTGGACAACGCGTCAGCATTACGATGGCTAGTTCCCGCCCGATGTTCAATGGTAAAATCATATTCCTGCAACCTTTCGATCCACCTGGCTACCTGACCTTCTGGATTCTTGAATTGTAATATCCATTTCAAGGCAGCATGATCGGTTCTTATCAGGAATCTTCTGCCATATAAATATTTGTAAAAATGCTCAGTGGACTTCACAATTGCCAATAGTTCTTTCCTGGTGACGCAATAGTTTCTTTCCGGTTTCGACAGTGTCTTACTGAAGTAGGCAATAACTTTTTCACGACCACCTTGTACTTGAGAGAGGACGCCGCCAATCCCAACATTGCTGGCATCGGTATCCAAAATGAATTTGCCTTCCGGAAGTGGATAACTTAAGATTGGCGCGGTTGTCAGAGAATCCTTCAATTTTTCAAATGCTGTTTGACAGTCGTTTTCCCAAACAAATCGTCTACCTTCTTCAGTAAGCCGTGTCAGTGGTTTAGCAATGTTGGCAAATCCTTGCACGTATCGCCGATAGTAAGTGCATAAACCAAGGAAACTTCTCAATTCATGCTTGTCCTTTGGTACTGGCCAGTTCCTTACAGCTTTTATTTTGTCCTCGTCCACTGCAATTCCCTTACCAGAAACCACACGCACTTTTTCCTGGAACAGATGACACTTCTTCGGGCTGAGCTTGAGATTTGCCTGTTTCAATCTTTGAAAAACTTCTTCCAAATTCTTCATGTGATCCTCGAACGTTTTTCCAACCACAATAATATCATCGAGGTACACCAAACAGGTTTTCCATGACAGCCCAGCTAACACGGTTTCCATAAGTCGTTCAAATATTGCAGGAGCATAGCAAAGTCCAAATGGCATAACTGTGAATTGCCAAAGTCCTGTCCCGATGGTAAAAGCTGTCTTTTCACGGTCTTTCGGGTCCAAGTCAAGTTGCCAGTAGCCGCTTTTTAGGTCCAACGTCGAGAATATTTTTGACCCAGCCAACGTGTCCAGTGTATCGTCTATTCGGGGAAGTGGATAACTATCCTTTTTAGTCACGTTGTTAAGTTGACGGTAATCTACACAGAATCGGGTGGATCCATCCTTTTTCTTCACTAATACCACTGGTGAAGCCCATGGACTATTTGAAGGTTCAATCACGCCTTCTTTCATCATTTCTTCAATTATCTTTTCGGCTTCTTCACGCTTTGCCAGTGGTAATCGTCTTGCTCCTTGACGGATGGGTCTTGCATCTTCAGTATAGATTTTATGTTGAACAACGTTCGTTCTGCCCTTGGATTTCTTGTCATATTCAAAGATGTCTTGATACTTGCTAATTAAGCTCGTCGCTTTGATTTTCTCGTCTGATGTCAGCCCGTGAAAAGATGTTGATATTTTATTGAGCAAAGTATCCGGAATCTTGCTAATTTGGGTTTTCTGAGCATTGTTCTAATAATCGAAGATACGGATGAACATTCCCCTACTATAGTTCCTTGTTTAATTGTAACCGGATACTGATTAATGTTCATTATTCTAACTGGTATTATCTTGTTGGCCTTTACCAGTGATTTTCCAACCATCACTCCACGACCAGTTTCTCCATCATTATTTCGGGGTTCCAACATGGTAACATTGCCTGTACAAAATTTTCCATCAAGTTGTGCTTCCACAATTGTCTCACTTCGTTCTTTTATTTATTTATTTATTTATTTATTTATTTATTGATAAGGTACACTACGGACAAAGTCCAAATGGTACATAAGATAATATAAATACAATTAGGTTAGAACGTGCAGTTTATAATAAGACTTATACTAAAACATTTAATAATAGCAATAACCAAATATAATATAATTATAACTTATTTAATAAACCTTTTAATTTAATGAGTGTTATATTGAAAAAATCTATATTATGAGGTAATATATTTACTAAATTAATCAGCCTGTTTAACAATGAAAATTTACCATAATTTGTTTTACTGGCACTGTTTACTAATAAATTATTGTTTCTGGTATTATACAGAGGAACTCTAAAATTAAGTTTATACAATAGATCAGGTACATCAATTAATCCAGTTATCAATTTATAAACAAAACAAATACTAGATTTTTCTCTACGTTTCTCCAAAGACTCGAATCCAAGTAAAACTAATCTCTCATTGTAATCGTATTGAGTTCTGTTTATGTTTAACTTGAATAGTGTGAAATTAATTATCTTCTTTTGTACTTGTTCAAGTCTATTAATTTGTGTCTGACTAGAAGGTGCCCAAATTATGCTATAGTATTCCAAATGACTTCGCACCAATGAAAAGTATAGTAAGTGAATGGCATTAACATTTGTGAAACTACTACATTGCCGTTTAATGAACCCACACATTTTTAAGCTTTTCTTAATTACTTTATCTACATGTTTATTAAATTTGAGTTCAGGATCAAGAACGACTCCTAGGTCGTCTATTTCGATTATTTTATGAAGAATATTATTGTTCAAAACATAATCAAATTTTACAAACTTTGTTTTCCTTACAAATCTAATAAATTTACATTTTAGAACATTCATTTCCATACCATTTAAGAAACACCACATAGTCAATGCATTTAACTCATGTTGCATCATTTTGGCATCGTTCACAGTTTCTATTTTAACAAATATTTTTAGATCGTCGGCAAACAATAAGCACTTTGAGAACTTAAACAAATTAATTATATCGTTGATAAATAGCGAAAAAAGTAAGGGACCCAAATGGGAACCCTGTGGTACTCCAGAAGTTACCTCTATTTCTCTAGATATAAAATTGTTTATCTTAACTAGTTGTTTTCTACCAGTCAAATAACTTCCCAGCCATTTAAGTAAAGCACCAGTAATTCCATTAGCTTCTAATTTATATAGTAACAGTTTAATATCTACACGGTCAAACGCCTTTTTAAAATCCGTATACACTGCGTCAACCTGCAAGCCCTCCTCATATGCCTCAAAAATATAAGATGTATATACTGCTAAATTAGTACTAGTAGAACGATTTTTGATAAACCCATGTTGTTGCCAGCAAATTATATTTTTGAAAGCTATTGATAATTGATCTGTTACAATATTGTCCAGAACTTTTGAGAAAATATTTAATCCTGATATTGGTCTGTAATTCAAAACATCGTTTTTACTACCTGATTTAAACAAAGGTGTAATGAAAGCAGTTTTCCAACTAACCGGAAATACTCCATCAGTAAGGGACATATTATATAATAAACTTAAAGGATATGCTAATGTTGGACTACAAAGCTTTACAAAATGAGCAGGTATTTTATCTGGTCCTGCACTCTTATTCGCATCTAAATTAGATAATTTATCGAAAACTAAATCAGAGTTTACATTAATACAATTTACATTAATATAATTGTTAGATGGTTCACAGTGATAATTAACATTGTTTATAACTTTAGTATACACTGTTTCAAAGTAGTCTGCAAACATGTTAACAATCTTATTGCCATCATCCGAGGATTTGTCCTGGAAATACATAGTTTTTGGCATGCCGTTAATGTTTTTCTGATCATTAACAAACTTCCAAAAAGCCTTGATGTTATTAATGACATTATTTTGTGTATTCGTTATAAATGTATGATAATCGTTCTTAATAGCGGCCTTTGCTTGAGATCTAAGTTCAGTATACTTCTTCTTAAATCAAGGAAGTTGTGTAGACATGTACTTCTTGTAATATTTATTTTTCTCCTTAATGAGCTTTTTTGTTTCCTTTGCGAATCAACTAGGATAATTGTCGCTTTTAAAGTAACATTTTGGTACAAACGACTCAATTAGAAAAGATAGTATGTTGTAAAACAATTGAACACAGTAATTAATATCGTTATGATTAAATATAGCTGACCAATTTAAGGAACCAAGATAATCATTAATACCCGTATAATTTCCTTTATTAAAATTATATTTCCACTTCTCAGTATATCCAATATGATTGTCCTGGTTCCTAATTGGAACACAAAAATCCAAAGGAGGATGATGTGTGTCTACTTTTGAAAGTTCATTATTACATCTCACTATGTTTATTGTGTCGCTACTATTTGTGTAAACTAAATCTAGAAGCTTATTACAATTAGGTATACAATTAATTTGTTTGAATCCATGAAAATTAAAATTATCAATAACCACTGCAGATTTCATATCGTTATTACAACTGAGATCACAATAATCATCTATTTTTGACCAGCTGACAGCTGTAAGATTATAATCGCCAACTACACTAATAACTGCACTAGGGTGTCTTTCTGTAATGTAATCTAATGAGTTCATATGTGCTTCATATTTAGATAATAAAGAGACAGGAGGAATATAAACTGCACTAAAAATGTATTCAGTATTACCACATAACACTGTTACCCATAGTTCTTCAACCGTGGTAGATAAGCTGGAGTAAGTTAATTGAGAAGATGATAAGCTGCTGTGAACTGCAATCATGACACCTCCGCCACTGGATTTATCGCTGGTATTACTGTCTCGATCTTTACGATAGACATTGTAGTTGGCGCCAAAATATTCAGTTGAAAAGATTTTGCTATCAAGCCATGTCTCGGTAAAAATAATTAAATCATAATTGACATTTAATGTTTCAAGTAAAAGTTGGTTAGATTTGGTACGAAGGCCGCGCACATTTTGATAGTAAACACTCAGACAGTTTCGCGGACAGCTGATAAGTTTTTTGATTTAATATTTGTTATATTAACAATTTTAGGGATACCGTTTATGTGTTTAATCATTTTACTATTATCACCATTCTCTTTTAATTTATCAAGATCTGATTTGACTGCACGATAATGTTCACGTTGTAATTTAGTTTGGTCATTTGCAAATTTTAAATTAGAATACTGCTTAAATTTCTCGGAGTTAAGAACAGTTTTTACCGATTTTAGAACAGTTTTAACATCATGTACGTTATTCAAAATACATTTGACTGGCCGTATTTTTGCAGAATCATACTTGCCGATTCTGAAGGTTTTTATATCGTTATAATTAATATTATCGACCTCATTCTTTATAGATTTTATAATTGTTGCATCGTGAGCTCTTCGTTCTTTGTTATCAGACTCCTTTAAATTAAACACAATTATATTATTTGCTTTTATTATACGATCATTAGTTTCATTTATAATATTGTTCATAAATTCAGTTTCGTTAAAACTATTATTGCAACGACATTCAGAGTTATTTAGTTCTTTGAGCACTTTTATTTCACTTTGAAGATTTTCAACGATCAATTTTAACTCGAGTATAGTATTGTTTTGAACTTTGATATTTTTACAATTCGGCCACAAAAAACTTATGGTTCTACCATTTGATTTCAGTAATCCAATTTCATTCCGACTTAGTCCCGAACAGGTGGTGTGTAAATAGTGATTACAAACGTCACAACAAATTTCAGATGCACATTGCACTTCTAACTTGCAAACAACACATGAAACACTCATTGTAATAAAATAATAATAAAATTTGTTTGACACAACCGTCAGTAAGCACGTCAACACTATTCAACGTTCAATCAAGTATTATTATTCTGGAAGTACTACATCTTCGGTTATTAAAGCACGTGCAACTTCGTCCTCTCGTGGATGTAATACGAGTTCTTCATCATTTACCACTATTACGCCGTGCTTGAGGTCCAGTTTAAAACCATATTTTTCCATGACGTCCATTCCAAGAATAAAATCATCTTCAATTTCAGCTACCAATACTCGATGTTTGAGAGCGGTGTTCCCGATGTTGATGGTCACATCTAACTCTCCTGACGATGTAGCTAGTTCTCCAGTGGCTGTACGTAATCGCCACTTCGTCGGATATAATTGTGTTGGTGCAAACTTCTTAGTCAAGTCGGATCTTATTATTGTTTTTGTCGCACCCGTATCCAGCAACATTTTGAGTGGCATTCCGTCAACAAGACCATCCACGAAAATGCAGTTGACTTGATGATGAAGAGAGGCGACATATCCGATGGAATGTGGGGCTACCAGAATACAGGTCGACGACTGCACCCTCGCATCAACCCGACTTAGTTTTCTAACTCTGCATCTGTTTTCTTTTTAAGCGGCTTCCTGTAAAGTCTTCGCGGGTGTCCTAGTTCACCGCAGTTCCAGCAACGTATTCTCTTCTTGCCTCCAAGTATTTCCGTAGCGATTCGTCGTAACTTCTCTTCTATATCTTCATTATCTTCGGTCTTAAAATCGCTGTTTATTGATCTTACTTTAGATTGGCTACGCGAAGCTAGTTTTGCAGCTTCTTGTTCTAAAGCAAGAGACAGTTCATCGGCTAATGTTTTTGGTCTAGCCAATCTTAGTGCTTGCTGAATTTCGCCATCTCGGGTACCATAAATAAATGTTTGGATAGCTAAGCACTCTAATACGCTGTCCGGAGCTGTAGGATGTGCGAGGCGAACCAATTGAGCAACGTCAGCTTCAAATTCTTGGAGAGTTTCATTCGACCTCTGATATCGATTTCTTAATTGCGTTTGATACACTTGTTCTAGGTGCGCATTTCCATATCGCATATCTAAATGCTGAACCAGCTGGTCGTAGTCTTCTTGTTCTTCTTGCTTCAGTATCTGCAAGATATCGACGGCATTTCCACGCAACGCTACTGTCAATGAAATTACTTTCTCTCTCGGTGACCATCCGTTAGCTTTTGCAGCAGCTTCAAATTGCATCAAATAATTCGGCCACGATGTTTTTCCATCAAATTCCGGTGTTTTTATACGAATTGTTGATGCAGTCTCACCTTTTGCTATTTTCCTTTCACTTGCTGCTTCTGTTTCAGCCACACCAGGACATAAATTTGATGCTGCAGTTGCAGTGAGGAATTTATTTTCAAACTGTTCTATTTTCTTTTCATATTCGCTTTTCAATTCATTTAAAACCTTTTCTAACTTTTGTTCCAAAATTCTAGAATTCATTGCTAATTCTTGCTTTAAAATTCTAGAACGTTCTTCAGAATTTCTGGAATTTTCTTCTATCTTTTGTTCCAATTCTTCTTTTAAAATTCTAGAATTTTCTTCGGATGTTCTATAATTTTCCACCAAATTTTCTTTTAGAATTCTGGAACTTTCTTCTAACTTCTTTTCCAAAGTTCTAGAATTTTCTGAAAATTCTTCTAATTTCTGTTCAAAAGTTCTAGAACGTTCCTCAGATTTTCTGGAATTCTCTTCTAATTGATGTTGCACGGATCCGGTTAATTCTTCTTTTAGAGTTCTAGAACTTTCTGTTAATTCTTCTTTTAGGATTCTGGAACTTTCTTCTAATTTCTGTTCAAAAGTTCTAAAACGTTCCTCAGATTTTCTGGAATTCTCTTCTAATTGATGTTGAACGGATTCGGTTAATTTTTCTTTTAGAGTTCTAGAACTTTCTGTTAATTCTTCTTTTAATTTCTCCAACATTTTACGATTGTCACTTGAATTAGTTTCAAATACATATTCGTCAGGATCCTGATTAGCCGCCACTAAAGCCTCTCGCAGACGTTGTTGTAACGTTGATTTTAACCCGGATGAGTCCAAATCTCGCTCCTCTAATTCCCTCTTTAGGTCTACAACTTTTAATTCCCTTAGTTTTAAACCGAACGACACCATTTTACTTATTTTTACTACACACTTCACTATTTAATAACCCCATACCTGACACCAATTGTAACGTTTTTCGTCTTTCTGGAAGTGTGTAGAATGTTTAAGGCACAGAAATGACTCACAACTATTTATGTTAAACGAAAATACAAGTATTTATTTAATGAATGAATATAAAAATAACAGAAACTTATTTAAAACTAATTAACACTACAATAAATCTTAAATACTACTATTTATATTACGTACACTAGAGCTGTTATTTATTTCACCACATTTATATTACGTGTTCGAAGTCTACTGTCAACTGCCCTCAGCCACTCGACCTCGGCTTATATACTCCCGTCCGTAGAACAGTTCTGGAATCCTCCAGAATGTCCCAGAATATCCTGTCAAACCACACGCTCAGACATGCGAGCGAGCTCTATGCACTTGAGAGGTCACGCTGCAACGCACTTGTTCTCGAGAAGGTTTCTGGAATGCTCTCGACTGTCTGGCTTTAAATTCGTTACAATATATATATATATATATATATATATATATATATATATATATATATATATATATATATATATATATATATATATATATATATATATATAAAATAAATAAATAAATAAATATATCATCACGCCTTCTACCCATTACTGGGTGTGGCACTCTGCCGAAGCAGATCTCGGTAAGTGATATATTTATGCGCGGGAAGTGCGGTTACCAGCCGTCAAATATATATATATATAAATATTAGGGTGGGTCGAAAAAAATAAATTTGAGACGGGTAGTGAAAAAGTGATAGTCGTGGTTTTGATTATAGGTTCAAACCCAGCCAGCGCAAAGGCTTCAAAAATGGCCATTTTTGGTGAAAAATCAAGATGCGTACTGTGATTATTGTAAACGCGACACATAGTGTTTCGAGGTGAGTTAAAATGGTATACAGTTCGAGAGTGATCACATACAAAAGTTTGTTCAAGTCTCGTGTTACAATTATAAACATAGAAATTTAACTTAAACAGTAAATCTGGGTTGTCAATACAGTGATTTATAAGCTTGTGCAAAAATACAATTAACAGTCTATTACGACGATTAATCAAAGGTACAAGGCCAAAATTATTTAATAATTGATCATACTCTCCTTGCGGCCAACATCCATTGAGTCTGTGAGAAACTATTTTTACAAATTTTTTTGTATACTTTTTATCGACTGAATTAAATATTGTTGGAAAGGGCTCCATACTATACTAACATAGTCTAGTTTACTTAACACCAATGAATAAAACAGTGATTTACAACACGATACATTTTTAAATTCATAAGTTACTCTCATGATGAAACCAAGAGTTTTATAACATTTATTTATTAGTGATGCAATATGTGGTACTAGAGACAGCTCTACATCAAGTAACAAACCAAGATCTTTGACAAGAGTGACCCGTTCCAGATTTATATTATTATCAAAGACAAAATTAATATGTTTTCTACTTAAGCTAATAATTTAACATTTGTTTATGTTGAACTGGAGCTGATTTTTAACAGACCATAGAAATATTTTATTTAGATCTTGCTGCAATAGTATGCAGTTAGCTATGCCAGAAACTTTGCTGTACAACTTAAAATCATTTGCATACATCAAACATTGGCGTGATTCTAATACACTAATAATATCGTTGACGAACAGAATAAAAAGAAGGGGCCCCAATACACATCTTTGGGTCACCCCGGAGCATGCCACAAATTTAGATGATTAAAAACCTATTGCAGTATACGTATTGCACTCGATCATTTCAGAATATATATATATATATATATATATCAATCTAACTCTATCGTTAAATAACTATTGAAAAAATAAATATATCAAAAAATTGTTAGAGACCTTTTTTGTAGAGCGTTACTCTACAAGAGTGTGTTCTTTTCAAAATAATTTCCCTAACGTAAGTTACAAAATTCTAAAGTCCAAGAGAACGTTGTTCCCATGTTATTTAAATGGAAAATTGAAATTTACGATGCGGCACCTCTTAATATTAATATTAAAATCTCTAACTTTCACATGATTTTTTTTTACTATTTTCAACAACATTTTCGATATAATTAAGAAAAAATTATAATTTATCGATTTTTTTGAAACAGTCTAATATATATATATATATATCACATCAGGCGATAAATAACACAACACTGCAACAGGAACCGGAATCGCCAGGATTAACGCCGATTCATTTTCACCAGCACATGTGTTGAGGTGATGCTGTTATTAATCTAGAGAAATCGTGATGTTGGCGAAATTGAATAAGGGTTTTCTAACGTTTCATTAATATTTCAAAGTTTTACTCCATAGATCGGTTTTAATGTAAATTATCAATTTTAGCTACTAACCTAAAAAAATTCAGTGTTTCTACAAGATTGAAACAATTTTGTAACAGTAAACGATATTTAAGAATAAAATAATCGTTGTCACCTAACTAATTCTAACAGTCCGTAGTAGTCTACGGACAAGATTAATAATGATAATGAACTAATTTTAATAACTGCATGATCGTTGAGTATAAATCACTATTTTATAGCCCTAAGTTGTGTTTAATGATACTATAAAACAAAGTAAAATGACCTACGTTGTGTTTAAAAAATGTAACCCTCAATAGTTCGTAATACGAAGTAGCTGTCAATGGTGGGGGAATTCGGGAAAGGTTGAGTTGAGTGAAAGATGTATATTCCTTCCAAAAGACATGACGGTGACGTCATACCATGTGCATTTATTGAAAATTAGGTAACCAAAAAAACATCATTTATTTAACGAATTTAGAACGAACAGCGTGATTCGAATACAAAGTTCTGTCGTGAACAAAATAGCTCTCTGGTATTTACCTTACGCAAGCGGGAAAACACGACATAAAAACCCCAAGCAGAGAGACGAACCAAATCATTAAAATATTCTCAAAATAACTCGTACATCGAAATTACAGATTTTATATATTTCATTCAGAACATAACAGAAGTAATACTTTAAGACGCGCCACAATAATTTGCCAATACAATAATATCTGGATCAGTAAAATAAATGTAATAATTAAAATGATTTCGTTATGACAGTCTTTTAGTAACAAACAATAAGCAACTATTTAATTAGGAATTTACTCCGCGTACAATAATTAGCCCCGGTTACGTCGAATTGCTACTCGTGTGAGAAAGTAACAACAATTAAAACTGACGTATGTCACTAAGTCCAAAAGTTCATGTAAAACGTATTCTGGGTAAGAAAGAAGATTCATCCGTGTTCGGATGCCGATTGCACTGAGTGTGGTTGTGGAGGGTGATAGCGTGCCCGGATACCGATAGCACTGCATATCGAATTAGGAAGGTTCACCCGTGCCCGGATGCCGATAGCACTGCAAATCGAATTAGGAAGGTTCACCCGTGGCCGGATGACGATAGCACTGAGTGTGGTTGTGGAGGGTGATAGCGTGCCCGGATGCCGATAGCACTGCATATCGAATTAGGAAGGTTCACTCGTGTCCGGATGCCGATAACACTGAGTGTGGTTGTGGAGGGTGATATCGTGACCGGATGCCGATAGCACTGCATATCTAATTTAGGAAAGTTCACCCGTGCCTGGATGCCGATAGCACTGAGTGGTGATAGGGAAGGTGATGGAACTTCTGAACTTACTGACATAGAGTCAGAGTGGAGGCCCCGGAGAGTCTCTCCGATTGCGGCAAAATGTGCAGTTTATATACTCTAGTTGTCCTCTCGTTCCTGCACCCCGATGGTCTAAGGTGGGTGAACCCTCTTCACTCCTCCTCCGAAGTTGGCGTGGGTTCCTCTCTGCAGCCCGTCACCTAAAGTGGCGTGGGTTCCCGTCTCCCCCCTCGCGGGGAGTAGCGTCAGGCACTGTTTAATGTTTTTCACACCAAACTGAAACAAAGAAAGGCCACACGTGTCCATATCGCACATATTTCTAAATACCACCAAACTAGAGTCGAATCATGTTGACTTCGTGCCAGGGGCGTACCGAAAATTCTTGTCCGGGAATTCTAGTGGAACCAAAGTATAACATATTTGCGAATGTTCTCACTGGAGCTGTAATATACGTCTAACATTATGCATCTGAAGTTCTATTACCTAGTTTTCTTATATTCATTCACAATTAATAAAGAGAGTAGATAATAATGGTTTCACTATAAATTTAGATACGCCACTGTTCAAACAGCGTCACATACTCTTGTCAGAATAGGAGATTTTTTTGTACCAACGAAGTAAGGGCTGCTGCGCCATACGTATCTCGGCCGGTAGAACACACAAAATCAAAAGTACAGTAATGACCATAACATTAGACAAGATTTAAATAAATTGAATAAATTTGATATATAGAGAAGCGTACCATTTCACATGTAACATTTATTTGATTATATTTTTTAAAATCATACTTAGAATTTACTTTTGTACGCAATTAACCATCAGATCATTATATATAAGGTGGCTTAACATCCCAAGTGAGGTTGCGCCGCTCCTTTCGGAGCTATCTAGATCTATTTATTGGAGTAGATCAGTCCCCATTTCTTCTTCATTTCTGCTATATTGTTTTTATTAAATCTCTCCACATCTTCCGGTCTCTTGTTTTATTCTTCCAATTATAGATTCCTGCCTTTTTAAAATCTTCTTCTACTTCCCGTAACCATGTCGATCTGGGTCTGCCTCTGCCCCGTCTTCCTCCTGGTTTCCATTCGACTATTGCTTTTATTGCGTCCTTTTCTTCCGCTCTCCATACATGTCCAAGCCATCTGGCTCTCTGTTGCTTTACCTTCTTCACTATATCTTCTCCTCCCAATGCTTCCTCTATTTCATAGTTCATACGTTGTCTATATTCGTTTTCTGCTATCTTTATAGGACCTAGAATAGTTCTCATTATCTTCCTTTCCATTACTTTTAGATTTTCTTCATCTTTCTTTGTCATTGTCATTATTTCTGCAGCGTATAGTGTTATTGGTCTTATAATCGTCCTATATATTTTCATTTTAGTCGCATGTGTAAGTAATTTGCTTTTAAGTAGTGTTTTGTTGGCGTAAAAGGCTCTATTTGTAGCTATTATCTTGTCTTTAATTTCTATCTCTCTCTCTCTCCCGAACTTGATATTGTTATTCCTAAATATTTGAATCTGTCAACCTGTTCAAAATTACATTGACCTATCTTTATATCCCTGGTCTCAGCTTTTTTTCCTAATATCATTATTTTGGTCTTAGACTCGTTTATTTTTAATCCCATTTTGCTTCCCTCATCTATTATTTCTCGTAATATTTCGACCATTATCTTCTTGTTTTTTGTAATTATTGTTATATCATCTGCATTTGCGATTATCTGTGCTCCTCTTGTTCTAAGTGTTCCTTCTTTATTTATTTTCCTCATTACGAATTCCAAAGCCAAATTAAACTGTGTAGCTGATAATGCATCACCTTGTCTAACCCTTTATTTATTTCTATCTCTTCTGTTTCACCTTTTTGTGTTTTTACTGTGATTTTTGTTTTTCTCATTGTCATTATTATTATACGTCTTAACTTCGCTGATATTCCTAGTTCTTTCAAAGCTAACAATAATCTTTCTCTTTTTATAGAGTCAAAAGCTTATTTGAAGTCTATGAAAAGCATTTCCGTGTTTATATTGTACTCAAGAGTTTTTTCTATTATTTGTTTTACTGTATGTATCGCATCCACCGTCGATCTTCCTTTAGTAAAACCGCACTGATGTTGTCCTATGATATTCCCTGATTCAGCTGATAGTCTTCTTTGTACTAAAGTTGACAATATTTTGTATGCAGTGCTCAATAGTGTTATACCTCGGTAATTTTCACATATTTGCTGGTTACCTTTTTTATGTATCGTCACTATTTGACCTGTTTCCCATTCCTTTGGCATACTCTCGTCTCTCCATATTTTCTGAATTAGTTCGTGCATGTGTTTCTGTATCTCTTCGCCTCCGTATTTTATTAATTCGATATTGATGCCATCTTTTCCTGGTGCCTTTCCATTACGGCTCTTATTTATTATTTCTTTAATTTCATCGATTGTTGGTTCTTCTACTTCTATATCATCTGTTTCATCTTGTGTGCCTATTTCCATACTTTGTTGAGCTTCTGTTAGCAGTTCCGTGAAATGCTCTTTCCATACTTGTTTATATTCTTGTTAATTTTCTGCTAATATACCATTTTTATTTTTTATTCCACACTCTTTTATCTTGTGTGTTCTGCTTTCTTCGTTCACTTTTTGGTAAAACCTCTTGGTATTTCTGTTTAATCTTTCTTCTTCTATATCTTCTATTTTATTATCTATCCAGTCGCTCTTATGCTTTCTTATAATTCTGTCACATTCTTTTCTCATTTTTTCATATTCCTCCTTCTTCTTTTGTATTTGTTCTTATCCATTTCAATCTTGCTTTCATCTTTCTCTTTGCTGCCTCGTTGCATTCTACACTGTACCATTCTTTTTTATTGTTTCGTTTTTCTCTTCCTAACCATCTTTCTGTCGCCTCGTGTATGCATTTTTTAATTTTTTTCCATCTCGAATTTGTATCGCTTTCTCCGATTCCTTCTTCATTTAGTATCTTATCTAGTTCCTCTGCATATTTGTCTCTTGTACTTTCGTTGCTCAGTTTATCTATGCTCCATTTTGTTTCAACTGGTTTGGTCTTATTAATTTTTCTTATTTTATATCTCAACGTTGCCGTGACCATGAAATGGTCCGAATCTATGCTTGCTCCTCTATATGTTCTTACATTTGTTATCGATGAGTGCTTTCTTTTCGTAATTAGTACATGGTCTAATTTGTGTCTGATGTTTTTGGTCTGGTGATGTCCATGTTACTTTATGTACTTTTGGATGGTTGTATTTTGTGCTACTAATTATTAGATTCGTTCTTGTTGCTAAACCACATAATCTTTGTCCGTTATCGTTTGTTTTTTCGTGTATTGTATACTTTCCAGCCACTTGTCGTATATAGTGCTCTTTCCCTATTTGCGCATTGAAATCTCCTAATATAATTGCTGTGTCTTCTTTTGGTATTCCTTCTATTTCCTCTTCCAGACTCTCATAGAACACATCTTTTTCTTTCGCCGTTGCTTTTTCAGTAGGTGCATATACATTTAATAACGATAATTTAAAAGGCTTCGTATTAATCCTGCAGTAGGCCATTCTCTCACTTATTGGTCTGAAATCAATCACCTTATTTTTTAATTTATTCATTATGAAGAAAGCCACCCCGTATTGTCCTTGTTTATTGTCCCCTGAATAATGTACATCATATTCGCTTTTATTAATAATTCCTTCTCCACTCCATCTTGTTTCTTGTACTGCTGCAACATCGATTTTATATCTTGACATTTCTGCTGCTATTTCTTGCATTTTACCTGGATGTAGCATAGTCCTTACGTTCAATGTACTTATTTTAATCCTCCCTTCCTTCGTCTTTCTTTTAGCTTTCTTTTTCTTTTTTTCTTGAGTTACTATTAATTGTCTCATTTTGCTCTTATCATCCTCCTACTTTATTTCCGTTCTATATATATATATATATATATCCGAAAAACTTAAGAATATATATCTGTTAGAAAAGAATCCGACCTTATTTTTTTTCCTGTTTCTGAGTGATCAATACCGGCACTGTAAATAAATAAATAAAATAAATATATCATCACGCCTTCTACCCATTACTGGGTGTGGCACTCTGCTAAAGCAGATCTCGGTAAGTGATATATTTTGCGCGTGAAGTGCGGTTACCAGTCGTCAAATCACGGCCCCCAAACATGTTAGTGGTGGAGGAGCCACAGGGATAGCTTTTTCAAATTATGAAAATTTTTCGCCTGTGGGAATCGAACCAGGGACCTCAGGATCCACAGGCCGACTTCATAACCACTGAGCTAGCCACTGTCTGTATTATAAACAGATTTAAAGTAGTTTGCGAAAGCATCTGTAATTTTAGAACCATTTGTATAGCTGACGTCTTTATATGTTAGGACATTGTGGAAGGGATTCTATTAGAATCCTTTTTAGAATTAATATAAACCCAGAAATTACTTGAATCAGTCGCAATAAAATTTTGAACATTAACAAGATACTGCTTATGAGCGCTCTTAATTAATGATTTCACAAGTGATCGAAAATAATTCCATTTCTCCAAATGAAGTGCTAGTCCGTATTTTTTATGTACCTTGCTGTAGTGCTCTTTCTCCCTTAAGTTAATTATAATTTCCTTTGTAAACCATACTACGTTTTACAATTTTAGGGAAACATATATCGAAGTTACTGAAAATAGTAGAGTAAAACATATCAGTTGCCTCATTTACATCACGGGAAGAATCTAAACAGCGCCAATCAACTTCATTCAACAAATTATATAGTAAACAAAAATCATCTTTCCTATAATTGTATGACACGGTGTTATTTTTAGTGAAATTCAAATGAGACTTATTGTCAGGAAGTATAAATTCAACTAATAACGAAGGATGATATCTATCTTCCGAAAGTAGACTAAATTTAAATTTTTCTATAGTACAGATAGCATTAGATACGACAAGATCTAGAATATTGTTCTTATAATTAGGTATTTTATTATACTGTTTCATGCCCAAAAATTTAGTGAAATTTAAAAATCTACGAACATCGCTATCCAAAATATTATCATTGTAAAATTGATGTAATTTTATAATATTAAAATCACCAATAATTATTACGTTATTATTCGCAATGAAAGGAAGAGAACCTAGAACATCAAAAAGTTTAGTGTATTTAGCTCTTTTTGTTGTGTTAATATATTTTGTTGAAGCTCAGATAATTCCGATATAAAATTAACTGCAGATTCGCATACATTACAGAACCATTTTATATTCTTTCGTGAACGCAGCATTCGGCTATCTGATTGATTTATCTTGGCACAAAGAAATTAGAGCCGCCAGCACATGAAACTGATCTTGAGGTGTCAACTTCCTTAGAACAAATGCAGCAGATTGAGGACATATTCATAAGAAGCAAAAAATTTAACGGTATACTCAATACTAAAATTCACTTGCACACTATTGTTTAATTAGTCAAATTAATGTGAAAAAAATGTAATAAAAATACTAAAAATCTGGAGCACAGTCACTTAAATATCAAAATGGAAATAATGTTCAGGGTTTGGTTACTGAAATACTGATACTAGTTTCAAAACTAATAAGTAACAAAATCCGAAAAACTTAAGAATTTGTTTAACGTAATGATCTGATGGTTAATTGCGTACAAAAGTAAATTCTAAGTATGATTTAAAAAAATATAATCAAATCAATATTACATGTGAAATGGTACGCATCTCTATATATCAAATTTATTCAATTTATTTAAATCTTGTCTAATGTTATGGTGATTACTGTACTTTTGATTTTGTGTGTTCTACCGGCCGAGATACGTATGGCGCAGCAGCCCTTACTTCGTCGGTAGAAAAAAATCTCCTATTCTGACAAGAGTATGTGACGCTGTTTGAACAGTGGCGTATCTCAATTTATAGTGAAACCATTATTATCTACTCTTTTTATTAATTGTGAATGAATATAAGAAAACTAGGTAATAGAACTTCAGATGCATAATGTTAGACGTATATAACAGCTCCAGTGAGAACTTTCGCAAATATGTTATACTTTGGTTCTACTAGAATTCCCGGACAAGAATTTTCGGTACGCCCCTGGCACGAAGTCAACATGATTCGACTCTAGTTTGGTGGTATTTAGAAATATGTGCGATATGGACACGTGTGGCCTTTCTTTGTTTCAGTTTGGTGTGAAAAACCTTAAACAGTGCCTGACGCTACTCCCCGCGAGGGGGGAGACGGGAACCCACGCCACTTTAGGTGACGGGGTGCAGAGAGGAACCCACGCCAACTTCGGAGGAGGAGTGAAGAGGGTTCACCCACCTTAGACCATCGGGGTGCAGGAACGAGAGAACAACTAGAGTATATAAACTGCACATTTTGTCTCAATCGAGGAGACTCTCCGGGGTCTCCACTCTGACTCTAAGTCAGTAAGTTCAGAAGTTCCATCACCTTCCCTATCACCACTCAGTGCTATCGGCATCCGGGTACAGGTGAACTTTCCTAAATTAGATATGCAGTGCTATCGGCATTCGGGCACGCTATCACCCTCCACAACCACACTCAGTGCTATCGGCATCCGGGCACGAGTGAACCTTCCTAATTCTATATGCAGTGCTATCGGCATCCGGGCACGCTATCACCCTCCACAACCACACTCAGTGCTATCGTCATCCGGCTACGGGTGAACCTTCCTAATTCGATTTGCAGTGCTATCGGCATCCGGGCACGCTGTCACCCTCCACAACCACACTCAGTGCTATCGGCAACCGGGCACTAGTGAACCTTCCTAATTCGATTTGCAGTGCTATCGGCGTCCGGGCACGCTGTCACCCTCCACAACCACACTCAGTGCTATCGGCAACCGGGCACGGGTGAACCTTCCTAATTCGATTTGCAGTGCTATCGGCAACCGGGCACGAGTGAACCTTCCTAATTCTATATGCAGTGCTATCGGCATCCGGGCACGGGTGAATTTTCTTTCTTACCCAGAATACCTTTTACATGAACTTTTGGACTTCGTGACATACGTCAGTTTTAATTGTTGTTACTTTCTCACACGAGTAGCAATTCGACGTAACCGGGGCTAATTATTGTACGCGGAGTAAATTCCTAATTAAATAGTTGCTTATTGTTTGTTACTAAAAGACTGTCATAATGATATCATTTTAATTATTACATTTATTTTACTGATCCACATGTTATTGTATTGTCACATTATTGTGGCGCGTCTTAAAGTATTACTTCTGTTATGTTCTGAATGAAATATATAAAATCTGTAACTTCGATGTACGAGTTATTTTGGGAATATTTTAACAATTTGGTTCGTCTCTCTGCTTGGGGTTTTTATGTCGCGTTTTCCCGCTTGCGTAAGGTAAATATCAGAGAGCTATTTTGTTCACGACAGAACTTTGTGTTCGAATCACGCTGTTCGTTCTAAATTCGTTAAATAAATGATGTTTTTTTGGTTACCTAATTTTCAATAAATGCACATGGTATGACGTCACCGTCATGTCTTTTGGAAGGAATATACATCTTTCACTCAACTCAACCTTTCCCGAATTCCCCCACCATTGACAGCTACTTCGTATTACGAACTATTGAGGGTTACATTTTTTAAACACAACGTAGGTCATTTTACATTGTTTTTATAGTATCATTAAACACAACGTAGGGCTATAAAATAGTGATTTATACTCAACGATCATACAGTTATTAAAATTAGTTCATTATCATTATTAATCTTGTCCGTAGACTACTACGGACTGTTAGAATTAGTTAAGTGACAACGATTATTTTATTCTTAAATATCGTGTACTGTTACAAAATTGTTTCAATCTTGTGTAACAAAACGGGTAATTCAGAATTTGGTATTGTTTATAAATTATGGTATTTCACTATCAACTCAGCTTCGAAAGATACAGACTAATTAAGTTTTATCTTAAGTATCTTTCTAAAGTTGACTTGATAGAGTTTATTTTGTTTATCAAATTTATTAGAGCATATGTTATAACTTCAGTATTCCGTAGATCATTATTTATCAAGTTTATAGCTTTTCTGAATTGTCCCGTCTGGTTACACGGGATGTGATGACATATCTGGGTAAATTATAGCTAAGCGAGGGGTCGGAAAGATTTAACCTCGTCTGGGTTTTTTATGTAAACACATATGTGGAGATCAACGGGACGATACCACCCCCTTACCCTTTGTCAGAACATCCCATGGAAACAACAACGGATTAGTTAGTGGTAGTTTGGCTTCTAACGAGACGAGTTGTCTCGTCGGTGCAAGATGTAGATCTTGCCATGTATTTGAGGATTTAGTTACTTAAAGATGAGTTTATTCATACGTTGTCGTTGTTGTTGTTTCCATTGCCGGTTAATTTGTTTAATTACATTATTAACTTTAGTCTTTTTATAATCTAGAACTTTTGTATTTTTATAATTTATACTTATTTTTATGTTTTAAATATATTTTATATTTACTAGAAGTTCGTCTTATTTCGCGTTTTATTTTATCGTCTATTAATTTTGACAACTAATTGAATTGTAGCTTTCAATAGTTTTACACTTGTAGAAACACTGAAATTTTTTAGGTTAGTAGCTAAAATTGATAAATTACATTAAAACCGATCTATGGAGTAAAACTTTGAAATATTAATGAAACGTTAGAAAACCCTTATTCAATTTCGCCAACATCACGATTTCTCTAGATTAATAACAGCATCACCTCAACACATGTGCTGGTGAAAATGAATCGGTGTTAATCCTGGCGATTCCGGTTCCTGTTGCTGTGTTGTGTTATTTATTGCCTGATGTGAGCGCGGTCCGCGCTGTTGTGAGTAGACGGGTTTGGATCCGGTTCAGTGGTTATGTTGTGGGTCACAGAATTGCCATAATATAGCAGTAAGGTGTTTGTTATATTAGTTTTACACTAGCTGGGTTGGATAGTTATGAATAAAGGCAGGTTATTAAAATTGTCTAGCTACATATTGTACTACATTTATCCATTATGATATATAAGTTTATGGGTGGGATAGATATGAGTAAAGGCAAGTAATTAAGTTTGCCTACCAGGATACCCTCCTATAGTCGTCCATTATGATACTGAAGTATACGATTTCCTAAATACGCATACAGTTTGTATGTCAAATGAAAATAATTAAATTAAATTCATAAAATATTTTCTGTAAGATGAATTGATTTTCTTCTGCAATTGTCGATAGAATAATTTGGTTTTATTTTGATACCAAGAACGATAGGTTTTTACTTAGTTTTAAATGAAACAATTATAAAGGAATTTTTTCTTCAAAATATTTTTCAGGGAATACCAAACGGAAAACTTTTTTAAAACTATTTTTTCGTAAAATAGTTATTGACCTACAAGTTTTCAATTCTACACTCGAGCTCTTTTAAAGATCTTTCATATATTGCCAAATACGATCAATATCCGGAAACTATTGGGAAAACAATTATAAATTGAATTTATTTTAATTTTGTATAAAATTTATTCAAAAATTAAAATAAAACACAAAATATGTTTTATTTATTTTTGTAAATTAAATTTACATACCGATCTTTCAATTTAGAAAATAATTCATTTGATCAGCAAATTTTTTTATATGGTATTGATAGTCAGAATTTAAAATCTGTTTGGCCAATTGCGCATCTTTCACTTAAATTTTTATAATTGCTTAAATAAAAAATATCTGATTGCATGTTTAATAGCAATGTTAAGATTCTTCTTAAAATTAAAAAAAGCACTGCAATTAGCTATTAGGTAAGTTTTAATTCTTTTCAAGCACAAAAATTACTCTGACAATAGAGAACAGTCAAAGAGAATAATATATTTTAATAGGCTACTGCAAACTGTATCTATCGCAGAGAGTAAGCGTGCCAAGAAGTCGCATACATAGGAACTATGATTTGTTCGATTTGTTCCTTTAATGGTCTCTGCCAAGCTGGGGTGTTCCTCATTGCACACTTTTGGGTATTTTATTTTCTTACAGCGATTATACCATGTTTGATTTTTTTTCTATATACAAAAATGCTCGCGATCTGCTAATAAATTCGCGATATTAACACATTTTGGCCAGTTTTTCAATCACCTGTTAACTCTCGATTAATGTTAACCATGATTAAATAATAATGGTAACCATAGTTTCCATTATTATTTAATCATGATTAACATTAATCGGTGATTGAAAAACTTGTCCTTAAACTCCTGTATTAATCGATGTCAGTTGAAATAGATAAAGTTAAAACCAACATAAAATTGTATTAATATTTTAATTTAGAACAAATTCTTTTTTTCTTCATGATCAGTTCGTCATATTAATCATGATAGACTGGTCAATTGCAAAGTATAGTCGATCTCAGCTGTATTTAAATTCGGATTTCACATTAGATTTTAGAAAGCTTGAAAAAAAAGATGTTAATATATATGGAACAATTTGATAATTAAGTACAAAAAAAATCATACAACTTAAAAATTTACGAAATAACTAGCTGCAGTCAATGTTGTACATGCATGGAATCATGTGAAATGTACTAACGTATAAGGAAGAATTCATATTACTAATTTTAAATCCAGAGAAAAATTTATTACACTGGAGGAAAATCCATCCTCTATTACACCCTTTTAGTTAATTTTGTTTCTTTGACATACGTTTTTAATGTTTTTTCCATTAATAACGATTTATTTAACAAGTATCTACATAAAGTCCAGCTGCATATAAAGCTTTATGTTAGACTGTGTTGAAAGCAATTTTTTTTCTAAAAATATATTAATTTGAAAAAAAAACATATAGTTGTATCTTAATGTGCTTTGTTATTACTATTGTTTAATAATGTTACTTAAAATTATAAAATTGTCAAATAATGAAAAAAAGTGTTCGCTTTATTTCAAGGTTTACCAAAATCTTAAAAGAAGTAAAAGAAATTACATTAAATGTAGTTGTAATATTTACTTTAACTATTATATTTTGACATTAACAAGAGTCCAATTTTGCTATTTTCTTGTACTAGTTCAATAAAGTGCCTTTTAATGGACACTAAACAGTGTTACAAATCTGGTAGTCATGAGCAGTCGAACATAAAAATATTAATAAAATTTCATGTTGGTTTTATCTTTATCTATATCGACTGACATGGATTGATACAGGAGTTTAAATGTGTTAACATCGCGAATTTAATTAGAAGCTCGCGAACATGTTTCTATACAGAAAAAATCAAATATGGTATAATCGCTGTAAGAAACTTAAATACCCAAAAGTGTGCAATGAGGAATACGCTAGCTTGGCAGAGACCAATAAAGTAACAAATCATAGTTCCTATGTATGCGACTCCTTGGCACGCTTACTCTCAGCGACAGGTGCAGTTTGCAGTAGCCTATTGCTATATAGTATTCTCTTTGACTGTTCTCTATGAGGCGCCGATTGCGACAAAACGTTATGAATATTTCATGTAAATTAAAACAATATATTCTATGATTAAACATATGTACAAGATTTATGTCGTAAAATATTACACATTTTAAGGAAATATACTACATAAATTGAAAAATAGCAACAGTGTAAAATATTAGCTCTTGCATTATGTCTTACTTCGAATAGACCATTTTAAAAATGTCCGCGACCCCTAGGTGTTTATTTTTTGAACTAACAACTTAGTGCCGTTAAATGGCGGCGAACGAGATATTTCAAAATGAATTTAAGTACAAAGTAAGTAAAATGTTTATATTGAAAATGAAAACTTATTGTAGTATCAAAATAAATGAAGTATATTCATCAGTTATTTATAAATTATGGTAATATGATAGATTTCGTTTAATAACATATTCATTCTTTTCTTCTGTTCTTGTTTTTTTTAAATTATTATTACAACCCTGTACACAGCATGTAGTATCCGTCATAATTACTATTATTAATTACTTTTCTGAAGAAACAAATACTAAGCAACAAAAATAAT
This sequence comes from Pterostichus madidus, assembly GCA_911728475.2. Lineage (NCBI taxonomy): Eukaryota > Metazoa > Arthropoda > Insecta > Coleoptera > Carabidae > Pterostichus > Pterostichus madidus. The sequence continues at coordinate 30,243,022 of OU452304.1, read as the reverse complement.
CGAACTGTCACTTGTCAAATCATAGACAAAGATGAGTATACGGCACTAACTTTTTTTATCTCCGTCTAACGTTTGCACATGCGCAATAAATTTTTAAAATGGTCCATTTGTATATCAGACATAATTCTACCAATACAGACTAGGATTACAACATTTGCCGCAAGATGGCTCTGCTTATTATGTGTTCTGTAGTAATTTAAATTAATTTCCTACTTTACCAATTGTGTAAAAATCAAGGGCGACCAAAGGTTTACAGAATACATTTGAGTAAATGGTTGTCTACATCATTGACGCCAACAAATATTTTTAATTAAACAATAAATAGGTATAGTTTTTTATCCTACTGTCCCAAGACAAGAGAAAACAAATACTTGACTAATAAATGACAAAACTCTTACAAATAAATTACTAATTTTTATTTTACAACTCAGTCAAATAAGTTTTATGTACTATTTCTTGAATATTCAAGGTGGTAAGCAGCTCCACCGGTTATAAGTTTGAAAATTAGTTTTTGCGCAGCCGTTGTGTCCCAATAAAATTTAAAGAGAAAATATTCAAATAAAAATTGTAGATATTTAAATATTGCATATGTTTAGTTAACTTTTATGGTTTTACTTGATTAGTTACTGTAAAAACTAGATTAAAATTGATTAAGTATGTGGAAGATGATCGAAATGCGAACAAATAAAATTTTTGAGAGTAGGGGATGTCAAATGAACAACACCGATTAATAAACAACTTAGCTAAAAACATAGATTTGCATAAGATATCTCATCTGCACCTCGGTACTCCTTTTTATTAGCACTTATGTGATTTATTTGCCTCGAATTGATTACAAACACAAAGTTTAACTTCTGTGTCTATGTACACAAATAACTATTATTAAGGTGAAACAAACGGGCTGAAGTTCATTAACAACAATTTGTTATCGTGTATGGATGGTTTCTTACGGTCCTGACAAAAATGTAGATCTGTATAGAATAGTGAAAAGAGTATTGGCGCGCGTTTGAAAACTATACAAACTGAAGATTTTCAAGAAAATTATTTTAAATCACAGGAAATATTTCTATATGATGTCAACACAATAAAAACTAAAATTTAATAAAACATATTATATTATTTGATATTATAATATAAAAATTAAAACCTTTTCTTACATTTTTATTTCAGTTCTACATAATCATTTATAATAATATATTATATTATAAGGAGCTAAAGTGAGACTTTTTGTGCACTCGTCCATTAACTACAGATGAAGCACAAAACGTCACTTTCACTGCACATAAAATATGCCATTTTTTCTTCAAACGCCGGAATATTTACCCATTATGTCATATAATTTCTCTGACTCACGTGATCGGCAGAAAATGTCTTTCTGCTAAAGAAATTCTTTGATTTTAACGGGCGTCAGAAAAAGTATTTGACAGAAAAATCAAACTTTAACTGTTTCTATGGATTCTGTGGCATATTCCTGATCGACATACTTCTTTCTTTTCGTGAATCAATTATTTCTGGAGCAAGTTCCCTTAACATAAAATTTCTTTAATATTGGAAGCATACATTGAACTAACTCCTCATCAATTATAATTGTTTCTACTTCTATATGCTGATTCTGAATTTTATTTTGATAAAATGTTTGAGGTTAGAAATTAATTACTTTCTATAACCGTACAATTAAAAACTTTTTTGTTGAAAATATCGTTTATTGAGAGATAAATAATACATTCCAGTACTTCAAATTATCCTGTTCTTCTAGTATGCTCATCTAAAACTGATGAAATATTTTATTATAGAAAAGTACCCATAACTTTGAATATTATAATATAATATAACACGAAAAACAAAACTAGACTTACTTCAATCCTCAAATTATGAAATGCTTATATATTTTCATATATGAAGTACATCTTGACACACATGATTATGACAGCTGTAATTCTTCCAGATCATTTTAAGGCTGAGTGTACGTCGAAGCCCACATCACATGTAGAAAATAATAATTTCGCGAAGAATCAACAATAAGTTCAAATTTCAAAAAAATATTTCAGATATTTAATCTCATCCAAATGAAGAAACAAGTAGTACTACATAATCTCTGAATATTCAGATTTTTTATATGTGGTTGAACAAGAATGTTTAATCTTTATGATACAAATAAATTGGAATTGAAGTGTAAGAGATCATGATATCAAAATTTTAAATCTAATTTTCTCAAAAATTTGACGATCAATTTTAATTTAAAAATTCACTATATTTTAGAATCAGGTCTTTTATAATATAGTAAATTTTTATTTAAAAAATACACGAAAAAGTCCTGTTTTGAGCGTTTTTTCGCATATTTTATTTTTTGTCTCCAACCTTCCACGATCAAATTGGATTAAAATTTACTATATTATAGAAGATCAGATACTTAAATATAGAGAATTTTTTAATTAAAATTATTTGTCACATTTTTGAGAAATAAATTCAAATTTTGAGTATAATTTCCGTGTACATTCGTATATAACATTAACGGTATTTAGTTTATTACCATACTATGAAGTATTGGCTTTAAAATTATCTACAATACATCATAAGTTTCATGTATAATAAGAATAATATTTCGTTACAAAGAGATCAAGGCAAATCATCGTTGTGATACTAACTTCAGCCCGTATGGTTCATCTTAATGCAAAGTATCTTTGGTCTCAACTAAAATTATTTTACTTTTTTTTAGTAATGGCGTCATTTTAGAATCATGTATTATAAATTTATGTCTACTATTTGTTTTTTTATTTTAGAAATATGTTATTCGCAAGTCTACTAGGTACTTTATTTAAATATTTGGAACAATTGCTTTGCAAAAATTATTGGTTACCTCAGAGATCAAATTTTTTTTATTAACTCTTTACGCCCTAATTAAATAAATAAATATATCAACACGCCTTTTTACCCAATTTCTAGGTGTGGCAGTCTGCCGAAGCAGATCTTGATAAGTGATTTATTTATGCGCGTGAAGTGCAGTTACCAGCCATCAAATTACAGTCCTCCAGAGATGTTAGAGGTGAACGAGCCACAGGGGTAATTTTAAATGTGGTGAAAATCAGTTGCCAGCTATGGGAATTGAACTCGGATTCTAATTTCTACGACCCGGCTAGCTACTATTATGCAATAAGTTGATAGGTAGCCCTAAATAAATAATAGTCAAATGTTCCGAGAAAACAGAACAAATGATCGAAAAAATAATAAATTTACTATAAATGGCTCAAATATTAAATAAAACATAAATAACAAATATATTTGTTTATGTAACTTTAAACAACGAAAGCAAAAAATATTTGTAAAAGGAAAACAGAATGCAGATAACTTTTTTTAAATTAAATTAAAAAAAAAAGTAGGATGTACCTTTCTACATTAGCCAACCAAATACATCTTCAGAAATAAGACAAATTGCATAAGGTACTAATGACAATTTGTTACCCGATAAAACTAAGAACAGATATTGCATTAATTTTAATGTCAATATAAACTATTTTGATTCAAATAAATAAAATATTACCCTGATTCTACTAATATTTTCTTAAAATGTATTGAAGATTCGAGAAAATTGGTTGTAGAAACATGTGAAAAAATATAGTGTCTAACACGAGAAGAAAGAACTTTTTCTACTCTCGCTCGAATTGCTTCATGAACGAGTGGTAAAAAGAGACACTTTCTTCTCTAATTTGACAAAAAAACGATCTATAATGTCTCTATATAATATTAATTTATCATAACAATGATATAATTTTCCATAACATACAAATTTACAAGTATTATTTTTGGTTACATAAAATTGTAATCTCATATTGTCAAAACAGTATTTTTAGTAAAATTTCCATACCTATAAAGAAATTCCAGTTTTATTAATATTACTTAATTTAAACTTAAGATAGTTATTTTAAATCTGGTGAAAAAGATTAAAAATCATATTTTGTATACCCCTTGGCTGTACATTTTCATAGCGCCATATCATTCAAATGTTGTGTCAACTATCTGAAATTCAGCGCCATCTCTGAATAAGTGGCACAATCCTGTTCTGCATATTTTTTGAATGCCACAAAAATATCACAATATACAGGTTTATAATATACCCGATTTTCTTAATACAATATACAATATTTTTGGTGATATTGTAATAAATTTAATATACGTATATACAATATTTTACATGAAATTGTAATTTTTTTTATATATTGTGAAAAGAATTGTATATTTTCGAGTTTGTATATTGTCGCAAACGGCGCCTCATAGTTCTCGCCTCATAGTTCTCGCCTCATAGTTCTCTATTGTCAGAATAATATATTAAAATTCACCTAAACATTGTAAACAAAAAAAAAATCATATCTCGGTAAAGACGAAAAACGTATTGTTGAAACTATATAAAAATATAGCAATTGAAAAGTTTTTGAAAAATCGCGTGTCAAAGTTTGCTCTTTTTGTGAAAAAAAAAAACGTTTGTTTACATTTTCACACTGTGATAGTGATATGTTAAGTAGCTTCTAAATGAGAATAAAGTTTGTATCAAAGCTTATTAGGTCTTTTTAAAGATTCGAGACCAGAAGCGGAGAAAATAGCTTGCTACAGGTCGAGTGTAGGTCACAATGAAAAACCTACTATTTTCAACAATTTAACACAATTTCAGACTCTTATATTTGCCGACTGTTATTCCAAAACACATAAACGAGTAGACTTTACGAAAGATTACACTTTAAACTTTCCAAATCGGATAAAAATTTGAAAAGTTATGGATTTTTAAAAATATCTTAAAAAGGCTGATTTTGGAGGTACGATTTTTTTTTTCAAAAATTTTGTTCATTACCAACAAGTCTTTCAAAAAATCGATCCGATGGGATAACACCTTCTAATATACATATAAAAGACTTTTCAAATTGGTGACATGACTGCGCCCCGGTTGGAATATATATATATTATAAAATAAAAATAAATAAATATATCATCACGCCTTCTACCCATTACTGGATGTGGCACTCTGCTGAAGCAGATCTCGGTAAGTGATATATTTTGCGCGTGAAGTGCGGTTACCAGTCGTCAAATCACGGCCCCCAAACATGTTAGTGGTAGAGGAGCCACATGGATATCTTTTTCAAATTATGAAAATTTGTCGCCTGTGGGAATCGAACCAGGGACCTCTGGATCTACAGGCCGACTTCATACCACTGAGCTAGCCATCCCATTATACATATATATATATATATATATATATATATATATATATATATATATATATATATATATATATATATATATATATATATATATATATATATATATATATATATATATATATATATATATATATATATATATATATATATATATATATATATATATATATATATATATATATATATATATATATATATATATATAATGAAAACAAAACAATCACAGGTATATTTATATGTATATATATACAATATTATATATATATATATATATATATATATATATATATATATAATGAAAACAAAACAATCACAGGTATATTTATATGTATATATATACAATATTATATATATATATATATATATATATATATATATATATATATATATATATATATACATATATATATATATATATATATATATATATATATATATATATACATATGGGCCATTCTCTGGGAAACGGACACCCCACCTTCTCCAAGATTTGGAGCATCCAAAAAATGTTTGAAGGGCATGGAAAAATCGAGAATAGTATCTAGTTTTCAAATATGACTGGATTTAAGCAAAAAAATTTAAAGTTGAATAAAATGCTTAGGTTTGCTTTTTTTCTTATATTCACGGTGGCATCTCGTTTCTTGTTAAAAAACTGAAATATTTTGTCTCCAATCAAATTTTCGAAAAAGTTACCTTCTTTTTGTAAAACTGGGTGAAAAAAAGAATTATTATTTGAAATCTGTCAATTTTTATTCTAAAACAAAGCATCCTACGAAAAAAAATTATGTAACAAAAAATGCTTATAATTCATCAGAGAATACATGTAATTTTTTTCAGAGCTTTTTGAATTTTTTTTTGAGACGAGTATTTTAGAAAATTTTTCAAATGTTTCAAAAAATTCTAATAAATTATATGATAGTACCACCTTAAAGCTAACGCTATATTGAAACATGAAAAACCACGAAGCAAGAAATTTAAAAAATGTTCCTTCGCGAAAATTATCAATTTCGCCACTCATATTTGAAAACTAGATACTTTTTTAGATTTCCTCATGCCCTTCAAAAATTCTTTTGATGCTCCAAATTTCAGAGAAGGTGGGGTGTCCATTTCCCAGAGAATGGCCCATATATATTGTGACGAAGTAGTTCGTCACAATAGTAAAATCGCGAAATAGTCTGTTCGCGATCGCAAAATATTCTGAAGCCGGACCTGGCGATCCATTTACGCGCAGCAAGTTACCGATTTCGCTCAAATTTTAATACCGCGTACGTCTCCGCGTTCCGCGTCAGGCAAGCCTATGTTGAACCAAATCGGGTGGTGTCTAACCTAGTTTCCTTTTGAAACCAAATCACCCATTTGGTTAACATAGGACGAGCCGCCGCCAACCTAACCGGACGCGTCTAATTAATATTTTGAGTATAAATACGCGATCGGAGCGAACGTCAGGGAGTCAAATCTCAGTCCGTGGTCTACGACTAAAGTTTCGACTAACCAAACGTGTTTTACGTCTTACCGGGAGTTCTCTGCCTTCCCTCGTGGAAGTACCGGCCGTACTGTCGTTATCGTCAGCATCACCGTCACCGTCGCCATCGTCATCTCCGCCAGGTCCCCGACCAGTGGTAAGTCCCATCCTTTATTTTACCTATCAAATTCCGGTTTGACCGTTCAGCGCCACGTACAGTGCATCCGAGGTCTCGCGGTCCGTGGAGTGTGAGTCTCGCACATTTTGATCATCAAACCGGCCTTTGTTATTCCTATTGTTGTGTGTTGCTCTCAGTGTTTACGTGCAAGTGTCAAATACTTACCCCGCACTCTCCGCCCGTCCTGTCACCTGTGTGTTCCCCCCCTCTCTCCGCTACCGACTCTGGCTCAATGTAGCACGAGTCGCTCGACTCCCCGCTTCGTCACCGTGCTGAGAGTCTCACACGTTGGCGCTGCGGTGTGGCCGACACCGTTGTTGCGAGTCGCGGCTCCGGCCGTGCGCCGCTATCCCACTCCTCACCACTTCTATCTGTCGTCTCATCATTCATCAAACACATTCGTACCATCGCCACGACGCCTTCAGCGTGCTCACTCCGTTTCGCATCACCGTGTCACCGTCTCAAGCATCTCCGCCGCGACGCTCACCACGCCGCCGACCATCGTGGTCACCCCAGCGACCGTCTCCGCAAAAATTACCACACTCGGCATCATCCTACTGCCTCCCTGGCACACACTCACCTACCAAGTAAAATAAAGGATGGGACTTACCACTGGTCGGGGACCTGGCGGAGATGACGATGGCGACGGTGACGGTGATGCTGACGATAACGACGGTACGGCCGGTACTTCCACGAGGGAAAGCGGAGAACTCCCGGTGAAACGTAAAACACGTTTGGTTAGTCGAAACTTTAGTTGTAGACCCCGGACTGAGATTTGACTCCCTGACTTTCGCTCCGATCGCGTATTTATACTCAAAATATTAATTAAACGCGTCCGGTTAGGTTGGCGGCGGCCGCTCGTCCTAATGTTAAGCAAATGGGTGGTTTGGTTTCAGAAGGAAACTAGGTTAAAAACCACCCGATTTGGTTCAACATAGGCTTGCCGGACGCGGAACGCGGAGACGTACGCGGTATTAAAATTTGAGCGAAATCGGTAACATGCTGCGCGTAAATGGATCGCCAGGTCCGGCTTCAGAATATTTTGCGATCGCGAACAAACTATTTCGCGATTTTACTATTGTGACGAAGTATATATACATATATATATATATATATATATATATATATATATATATATATATATATATATATATATATAATCAATTTTATATTATACTAGCTATTATCCGCGACTTCGTTCGCGTGGTCTACAATTTAATGGAGTACCCGGCATGCGTTGCATTGCAACTCAAAGAAAGCGTTTTTGTACAGCTGTCCATGTAGGAAACATGGATTTTCCAAATTTAGTCCACACACTTGTAGCGATTGTCCCTGTACTTTGTTGATGGTCATTGCAAATGCGAGTTGTACCGGAAACTGCAAACGTCTGAATTCGAATGGCATAGGACTGAAGCTTTATTATATCTATATGTTAAGATTGGTTCTCGTCTGTACCTATACCAAATTTGAATCGAATCAGTGCAGTACTTTTCAGGATAGCTAGCGGCTATTTTGTTTCAAGACGGCGGACTGAAATTTTATTATACCTATATATTAAGATTGGTTCCCGTCTATTTTTGCACCAAATTTGAATCGAATCAGTGCAGTACTTTTCAAGATAGCTAGCGGCCATTTTGTTTTAAGATGACTGAAACTTTATTATACCTATATGTTAAGATTGGTTCCCGTCTATGTATACACCAAATTTGAATCGAATCAGTGCAGTACTTTTCAAGATAGCTAGCAACCATTCTGTTTCAAAATGGCGGACTGAAGCTTTATTATACCTGCATGTTAAGATTGGTTCCCGTCTATGTCTATACCAAATTTGAATCGAATCAGTGCAGTACTTTTCAAGATAGCTAGCGGCCATTTTGTTTCAAGATTGCAGACTGAAGCTTTATTATACCTATATGTTAAGAATGGCTCCCGTCTATGCTTATACCAAATTTGAATCGAATCAGTGCAGTACTTTTCTAGATAGCTAGCGGCCATTTTGTTTCAAGGTGACGGAATGAAGCTTTATTATACCTATATATTAAGATTGGTTCCCGTAATTGACTATACCAAATTTGAATCGAATTAGTGCAGTTCTTTTCAAGATAGCTAGCGGCAATTTAGTTTCAAGATAGCGGGATGAAGATTTATTATACCTATTTCTCAAGATTGGTTCTCGTCTGTACCTATACCAAATTTTTATCGAATCAGTGCAGTACTTTTCAGGATAGCTAGCGGCCATTTTGTTTCAAGATGACGGACTGAAGCTTTATTATACCTGTATGTAAAGATTGGTTCCCGTCTATATCTGTACCAAATTTGAATCTAATCAGTGCAGTACTTTTCAAGATAGCTAGCGGCCATTTTATTTCAAGATGGCGGACTGAAGCTTTATTATACCTATATGTTAATATTGGTTCCCGTAATTGACTATACCAAATTTGAATCGAATTAGTGCAGTACTTTTCAAGATAGCTAGCGGCAATTTTGTTTCAAGATAGCGGGATGAAGCTTTATTACACCTATTTCTTAAGATTGGTTCTCGTCTGTACCTATACCAAATTTTTATCGAATCAGTGCAGTACTTTTCAGGATAGCTAGCGGCCATTTTGTTTCAAGATGACGGACTGAAGCTTTATTATACCTGTATGTTAAGATTGGTTCCCGTCTATATCTGTACCAAATTTGAATCTAATCAGTGCAGTACTTTTCAAGATAGCTAGCGGCCATTTTATTTTAAGATGGCGGACTGAAGCTTTATTATACCTATATGTTAATATTGGTTCCCGTCTATGTCTGTACCAAATTTGAATCGAATCAGTGCAGTACTTTTCAGGATAGCCAGCGGCCATTTTGATTCAAAATGGCGGACTGAAGCTTTATTATACTTGCATATTAAGATTGGTTCCCGTCTATGTCTATACCAAATTTTAATCGAATCAATGCAGCACTTTTCAGGATAGCTAGCGGCCATTTTGTTTCAAGATGACGGACAGAAGTTTTATTATACCTATATGTTAAGATTGGTTCCCGTCTATGCTTATATTAAATTTGAATCGAATCAGTGTAGTACTTTTTAAGATAGCCAGCGGCCATTTTGTTTCAAGATGGCGGCCTAAGGCTTTATTATACCTATATGTTAAGATTGGTTCTCGTCTGTACCTATACCAAATTTGAATAGAATTAGTGCAGTACTTTTTAGGATAGTTAGCGGACATTTTGTTTCAAGATGGTAGACTGAAGCTTTATTATACCAATATGTTAAGATTGGTTCCCGTCTATGTCTGTACCAAATTTGAATCGAATCAGTGCAGTACTTTTCAGGATAGCCAGCGGCCATTTTGATTCAAAATGGCGGACTGAAGCTTTATTATACTTGCATATTAAGATTGGTTCCCGTCTATGTCTATACCAAATTTTAATCGAATCAATGCAGCACTTTTCAGGATAGCTAGCGGCCATTTTGTTTCAAGATGACGGACAGAAGTTTTATTATACCTATATGTTAAGATTGGTTCCCGTCTATGCTTATATTAAATTTGAATCGAATCAGTGTAGTACTTTTTAAGATAGCCAGCGGCCATTTTGTTTCAAGATGGCGGCCTAAGGCTTTATTATACCTATATGTTAAGATTGGTTCTCGTCTGTACCTATACCAAATTTGAATCGAATTAGTGCAGTTCTTTTCAAGATAGCTAGCGGCAATTTAGTTTCAAGATAGCGGGATGAAGATTTATTATACCTATTTCTCAAGATTGGTTCTCGTCTGTACCTATACCAAATTTTTATCGAATCAGTGCAGTACTTTTCAGGATAGCTAGCGGCCATTTTGTTTCAAGATGACGGACTGAAGCTTTATTATACCTGTATGTAAAGATTGGTTCCCGTCTATATCTGTACCAAATTTGAATCTAATCAGTGCAGTACTTTTCAAGATAGCTAGCGGCCATTTTATTTCAAGATGGCGGACTGAAGCTTTATTATACCTATATGTTAATATTGGTTCCCGTAATTGACTATACCAAATTTGAATCGAATTAGTGCAGCACTTTTCAAGATAGCTAGCGGCAATTTTGTTTCAAGATAGCGGGATGAAGCTTTATTACACCTATTTCTTAAGATTGGTTCTCGTCTGTACCTATACCAAATTTTTATCGAATCAGTGCAGTACTTTTCAGGATAGCTAGCGGCCATTTTGTTTCAAGATGACGGACTGAAGCTTTATTATACCTGTATGTTAAGATTGGTTCCCGTCTATATCTGTACCAAATTTGAATCTAATCAGTGCAGTACTTTTCAAGATAGCTAGCGGCCATTTTATTTTAAGATGGCGGACTGAAGCTTTATTATACCTATATGTTAATATTGGTTCCCGTCTATGTCTGTACCAAATTTGAATCGAATCAGTGCAGTACTTTTCAGGATAGCCAGCGGCCATTTTGATTCAAAATGGCGGACTGAAGCTTTATTATACTTGCATATTAAGATTGGTTCCCGTCTATGTCTATACCAAATTTTAATCGAATCAATGCAGTACTTTTCAAGATAGCTAGCGGTCATTTTGTTTCAAGATGGCGGATTGAATCTTTATTATGCCTATATGTTAAAGTTGATTCCCGTCTATGTCTATACGAAATTTGAATCGAATCAATGTAGTACTTTTCAAGGTAGCTAGCGGCCATTTTGTTTCAAGATGGCGGATTGGACTTGTGCTAAGTCAGAAATCTTCTCGGGGGTGCACACAACAACTTAGCAAAGTTTCATCGCAATCGGATGAATGATATAAGAACGCATAAGGGACAAACAAACAAACAGACAAACATTAATTTTTATATATATAGATTCTATATTATTACGTTTATTTATTATCATAATTATTACTATTACTTACTTTGTTAGTTTTAAGTATTTTATATTCATTACTTTTCTTAATTATGTAACCTAATTCCTAATTCCTATTTTTATTTAATTTATATACTCAAATTTATCAATGTCAACCACTTCAAACAATTTTAGTTCGAAAGTCATCTAGAGTAATTTATAGATTCCTTTAGAACCTACAAACACGTTAGTGTCAACCCAAATCAGTTTAATTGTTTACACATTTTTTAAATCACTTTTCCAAATTCTAACTATTGACAGATATTTTCCAGACTAGCCACTTAACGTTCAACACTAAATTTTGACGCGTTTAAAGAAAACAAAAATAAAGTTCTGTGCGGTTCATAACAGATTTGAATATGTCAAAAATTAGATTCAAGAACGCCTACTTACGAGGGTAAAAACCCTCTAGTGGGGAGTAACTAAAAAGTTTATCTTTTCACTAATTTTTACAAGAGAACAGACTTGATCACAGAATCTCAAACAATCGACTTCTAAATTAAACACTTGATCACGAAATTTAAAACAGTTGACTCGATAACGAAATCCCAAATTAATAATTCACTTTAAACTGTAAATAGTATGTTATTGTAAATATATTTATATACGAAAATTTTTACTATCTAACATTATTAAAACCAAGACATTTTAAAACTAAATAAATAAAATACGTAGTGGTAACAACCGGGTCGTTTTGCCCATAACACCAAAATAAAAGAAACATACGATGACAGTAATGTTTGTAATACAATTCTATTTTATTTTAGTAATCGTTCAAATCTTTTGAATACGGAGCAATATATAGTAAATAACAGTGGACGTCTAGTTGATGTAGTCGTTTCTAATTTTGCTTGTACCGTTGATCGCTATGACGATCCAGTCGTGTTTAAAGATGATCGTCATCCTGCACCATTTGTTTGCATCTCATTTCTCAGCAAATATGATTTCTTTTCTTGTTCTAAATCTGACACATACTATCAGTTCAAACACAGCAATTATGAACTTCTATACAAATTGTTAAATGAAATTGATTGATGTTGAATAAATGATTATAACAATGTCGACTTTTGCAGCGTATTTTACAATGTATTTGATTTTTATATATCTAAAATTAGTAGACGCAAAAGTAAGTACCCTATTTGATTTAATAATGAACTCATTACTCTAATTAAAACAAAAGACTGATATATAAAATTATATATAAATACTAATTTGTCAATTTATTTACATAAATTTAAAGAATGCAGAAATAAATGTAATATGATGTCTACAACATTATATCGTAATTATATTGATACAATTAAATCTAATATAAAGTCTGATAACAATGCAAACCATTTTTGATCTTCTGTAAATAATAATAATAATGGTGGTTCAGAAATTGTAGAAGCTTTTGCTAATTATTTTTAGAGCGTTTTTCCATCCAACAACAGTAATTGTAATAATAACTTTGTCAGTTTGGATAATTCTTCAATAAATAATGCTTATGTATATACCTTTACTGTGTTATAATCTCGGATGTAACATATGCTATTAATGCTCAAAAACCATGCGTTTCTCTAGAAAATTAGATACAATTCAGTTTGACTATTCAATTAACAGCGTTGCACAGTGAGTCGGATTAAAAAAATACCGTCAAAAAATCAGTATAGACCTTAATACTTATCGGATCGTCTTATTTTTTTTTAAATAATCGTTAGCTAAAGTACTGTCGAGGCAGATTTTTGAAAAAATGATTTTTGAGGTTAGGAACTTTGTTAAAACTCTAAAAAATAATTTCAAAAGTTATTTTTTTTCATTTTAGGAAGATAAAAATGTTTTCTAAATATATTTATAAGTCGTACCCTATGTTTTATGGTTTGCTGATTCCGAAAATTGGGGTCCCAAACCTCTAAAATATGGGTCAACCCTCGTAACATTGAAAAATACCCCATTTACAATAATATTTACAATAATCTGAGTATTAATCTTAAATAATCCTATAAAATCTCCTTTTTTAAACATGATACTATGAATTTAATTATTAAACATTGAATTGCGCTGAATTTTATTCAAAAGGGTTGATCAAAGAGAGTGAAAATTATGTAAAATGAAAAACGCCTGTTTCAAATTTTTTGCTTTACTATTTACTTTCGATTCGAATCAATGGCCGTTTTCAAACATTAAAACAATTATTTTAACCACTTTTGGGGGTAACACTAACCTTAACTACCCATGAAAACCCTTTAATTCATGTGCATTAAAAAATTCAGTTTCAAATATTTATTATTTGAAATTTCCTGGTATTTTGAATGTATTAATATTTAAAAAAAAAACTAAATATTTTCACCCATTTAGGGGATAAAACAACGCATGCGACTTCAAGAAAACGATGATTATAAAAATGTTGAAAAAATTCCAAAGAATGCTATAAGTATTTTACAATTTATAAATATTTTGTAATAAAAATATGCAAAAATAAGTCTATTACTATAATTATGAATATTTTGACATCTTTGTTTTTAAATATTTAAAAAAAAAACAACTAAATAAGTACCTACTCCCAAAATTTCACACCCAAAAAATATATTGGAAAAAGTTTATTTATTACACTACGCTTTTGAAAATATTTTTATATAAAAAACTCAAAATTTATAAATATGCACATCAAAAGAATATAACAAAAATAAATTAGGGATGAAGATAGTAAAAAATTTGTCTTGATTCTTCTTAAAAATACAGCTTATGAGATTTTAAGATTTCGACAAATATTTAAAAACAAAAGTCCTGAATTTTCTAGATTTTCTACAATTTTTCATAAATTTAATAAATCCAGTTAACTTTTACTCGATCATATATCAACATTTTTATAATCATCGTTTTCTTCAAGTCGAATGCGTTGTTTTACCCCCTAAACGGGTGAAAATATTTAGTATTTTTTGAAATATTAATATATTCAAAATACCAGGAAACGCAAAAAACAAATATTTGAAACTGAATTTTTTTAAAGCGCATGAATTAAAGGGTTTTCATAGGTAGTTAAGGTTAGTTTTACCCCCAAAAGTGTTTAAAATAATTGTTTTAATGTTTGAAAACGGCCATTGATTCGAATCGAAAGCAAATAGTCAAAAAATTTTAAACAGGCGTTTTTCATTTTACATAATGTTAGGGGTAGTTTTCACCCTCTTTGATCAACCCTTTTGAATAAAATTCAGCTCAATTCAATGTTTAATAATTAAATTCATAATATAATGTTTAAAAAAGGAGAATTTATAGGATTATTTAAGATGAATACTCAGATTATTGTAAACATTGTTGCAAAAGGGGTGTTTTTCAATGTTATTAGGGTTGTCCCATATTTTAGAGGTTTGGGACCCCAATTTTCAGAATCCGCAAAACAAAAAACATAGAGTACAACTTATAAATATATTTAGAAAACATTTTTATTATAAGAATTTGTTGATTGACAATTTGTCTGTTGGTAATTATTAGAAATAATTTTTTAAAAAGCAATGAGCGTTCGCTGGGATTTGAACTCAGAACCTTTCATTCACATGATGACTGCTCTAACCAATTGAGCTACAAACACAGAAATGTAAAGTGACATGGGTTGCGTCAATTCGTTACAAGTCAACAACCTAGTATGCGTTGGGTGAATTCCTTGGGTGACATTATTATAAGAATTTATTGATTGGCAATTTATCTGTTGGTAATTATTAGAAATAATTTTTGAAAAAGCAATGAGCGTTTGCCGGGATTTGAACCCAGAACCTTTCATTCGCATGATGACTGCTCTAACCAATTGAGCTACAAACACTCGGCGAATACTCATGCTTTTTCGTGCAATCTTTAGTTGAAGAAATGTAAAGTGACATGGGTTGCGTCAATTCGTTTCAAGTCAACAACCTAGTATGCGTTGGGTGAATTCCCTGGGTGAAATTATTATAAGAATTTGTTGATTGACAATTTGTCTGTTGGTAATTATTAGAAATAATTTTTGAAAAAGCAATGAGCGTTCGCCGGGATTTGAACCCAGAACCTTTCATTCGCATGATGACTGCTCTAACCAATTGAGCTAAAGATTGCACGAAAAAGCATGAGTATTCGCCGAGTGTTTGTAGCTCAATTGGTTAGAGCAGTATGTGCGTCCTTGTAATTTTAAAAATATGTTTATGTTTTCATGCCATTTTTTAAGAAATTTTTTTAATTACAACTCTCCAATCATTGTAATGTTTAAATTATTTTATATATATATATATATATATATATATATATATATATATATATAAAATAATTTAAACATTACAATGATTGGAGAGTTGTAATTAAAAAAATTTCTTAAAAAAATGGCAAAAATATATATATATATATATATATATTTATATTGCAAAGAACTAAACTTTAGTGATTCTATGTTTGCTTTCAAAAGAAAATTATCTGAATTTTTGTCCTAATTTAAAATGTTTATAATTAATTTTATACTATATTTGACTTAACACCATTTATCCTTTCATTTTCTTATTTATTAGTAATTTTTTCTGTAAATATATGTTTCAGTTGTTTTAGTGTTTGCTTTTAATTAATTAAAATATTTTGATCTATTTTATTATATTTCACATATGAAATGTTCTAGTTTAGGATATAGCTACATACTAGTAAAATTTTCTGTAATTGAGGTTTCCCTATCGCTTTCATCATTTTTTAATATCTGTATATTCATTGTTAGGAGTAAGCGTGAATAATATCTGATGTTTTGCGCATATGTTATGTTCATCGAGGAAAAAAAAATAACGAAAAGTGAATAGGAACGATAGAATAGATGTGATTGAAGGTTTGTTGCGTGATGAATGATTTCGAGTGTAATAAATAAATGAATTTATATGGAGTGATCTATGAATGTGGTTAAAGTGAGGATGGTGTGTTAGGATGAAAATGTTTGACGAGGATTGATTATTTAATTAATTGAATGAGTGAATGTTTTATAAATGATTTTTGGGCTCGTGCTACCCCATTTGATGGGATATAGTGTGATGCTAAGTATTTACGTACCTATGTAGAATAATAAATAAATAAAAAGTATATACGAGCTCAGAATTACATAATACTTTTATCGTTAAAACCTTAAGCAATATTTAAAACGCAGATATCGTACATATACTATATTCTAAAATTAATTTTTAACATTTCAAACTAAATTTAATAATAAATATACCTTAGATACAAAATATATAGCAGTATTACTAGCAATTTTTTTGTACAAAAAAAACTATTTCAACGCTCTATTTGGACTATTATGATTATTATCTTGTCGGCAGTTTGACGAATGTAATCAAAGTTAATTATTATGTAAAAAAAAACTATAATACTGTACAGTTTTTGTATAAAACGAAACAGTTTTAATTAATACAGAAATGTTTACTTTATCTTTCAATGGCTGTCATTCCTAGATGTATATGTCGATTGACTTAAAATATTATTTGTGTATTAACAACATACTAGTATATGTTTAATTAAAATTTCGTTTAATTCACTTGCATACGACACACTACAAAATAGGATTAGGGCCAATTAGTGTGACGCAATGCTCGTATTATATTGACCGATTATGAAAAACATAAATAAACAATAATTATGATAAATTTTATAAAATCTCTCCATTCAGTGTCAAACTATGTTCTAATAGATTCCAAACACATTTAAAATCTGAATTTTTAATTGATATATACTTAAAATATTGTTTGAGATTTTAAAAATTCTCAGGAATAATATAACAAGAGAGTGAGAATAAATTGAAAATAATTTGACAGATCTTTCGAAAACTTGTTGCCAGGCAATAGTCACAAAAGCCCGTAGAGCTTGAGTGGCTATTGCCAAATGGCAACAAATTTCAGAAAGATACTGGAGAATTATTTTCTAATTTATCCAACTCTCGAGTTATATTTAATTAAATTATTTTTTGACTTAGCTGTTGAGGTCGATTCATCCAACTTAAAAAAATTTGAACTGGGTCCATTTCGATTGATTACTTATTAATGTATACTTGGAGTTGTTTCCAAAATTTGTTGGTGTATTTCTGTATCTAAAATACAACTAAATCGATTTTTCTCACACATTTTACATGAAGCGTTGACAATTTTAAATATTTATTTGACAACTATCTATCATTTGTCTCAAACAAAAAAGAATCTACAGAGATAATTCCCGGGAATAATCACAAGAGCTTTATTCTCAGTATAATAATGACAGGATTGGTAAAAACGTAGACACGTGACATACAATGAAGCATTTCATTGGTTTTGAGAAACGTCAAAAAATAATCAGTTAAAAAAATCCAGTGATGATAGATCAAGAGACCTAGCAGGCGATTCTATTTCTCCACTGTTCGGTTTAAAGAAATGAAATACTTGAACATTCTTTTCAACTGCATTTACAGACTGTTTCAATATTTCCAAAATAAAAGTAAATGGCAAGTACTACATGAAGTTCTGATCTCGGATGAAAAAGACTATTTGCTTAGATCGTTAAATTATTTCTAATATTACTAATTAAATTATAATTGTAAACACTACAATAGCTAATTTATTCATTATAAAACATCAAAAAATTAATATTTGTAATGTTTAAATTTTAAATTAATTATTAAAATATTAGAAATAACTATCAAACTTATGGTACTAAAAATGTGTACTTCGTGTAAAGTACAAATAATTTTGCGACTATATTAAAAATTCATTTTGATCCGGAATGAATATATCAAGTAGTATCTGCTATTTTATTATAAATATCCTATATTATTTACAGATAGCAAATCGTGAATAACAATGGGACATTTTTTAATGAACGCTCTGATACATTGTTTTTAAATAACCATGAATATGACAAGTCTCATGTTCATGTTAAAATAAACACACGGTATAACGTAAGTCACAGTGTATTGTTGTACAACCATTGCTAATTATAGCAATAATGTTAAATAGTGCATAAATTAATTTTAACTAGTCATTTCTGGGCAACCCGTGATTAATGAATTCTTGTTAATAAATAATCGTTTCACGAACTTAAAGCAGTTAGCTGAAAGTAAATTTTATACATGGTCGTAGGTACTACTATATATTAAAGAACTAGTTTCATAAGTATTCGACGCGGAGCGGGTCATTTTCCAAATTTGGTCTCGTGCGTTAACAGGCCTTATGAAACGTGTTCTTTGTGTATTTTTTCTCTTGGAGTAATTTTATAAATTATTGTGTTGGTATCGCATATCATAACACAAATAATTAAAATTTAAATTTTTTTTTACAATTATTATTATGGTGTTTGTATATTGTGAATGTTGTGAATTTTGGCTGATTGTAGCATATTCTTTTAGTAATATTTCAAGACCGACAATTTACAATTTTTAGGTTATATGTCACCCTTCTGTCAGATTTAAAAGCATTCATACCACTCCTACACAATAATAAGCGCTAAAAACATATCGCTTATAGATCTCCTTAACGACTTATAAGAACATCGAAATAGAGGAAGAACAAAGATCAAAGATGAATACCGTGTTGGAAGACCCGTTTCGGTGTGCATTTCTAAAAATGTTGAACTCGTATCTGACATGATTTTAGAGGATCTACGAAATGAACTCAAATGTATAGCAGATATTTTAAACATTTCGTACGAACGTATCTTTCATATCATTCATCATGATTTGGGTATAAAAAAATATCTGCAAAATGGATCTCCAAATGCTGATCAAAAACGACTCTGAATGTCAACTTTCAAGTCACTTTGCTATCGCTTTAAAGGAGATTCTTCGCATATATTAGATCGTAACTATGGACGAAATATGGATTCATTACTACGATCCAAAAATAAAAGAACAATCAAAGGAATGGAAACACACTGAATGAACCTGTAATCAGTGCTGACGAGGAGCGATTTGCAGACCAAAACAAATAAATTTTTTTTAAGCTTAAAATTACTTTATGAGTGTTGTAATAAGTGCATAAAGTTAAAAGGTGATTCATTCAATAAATAAAAATAATTTTGAAATACAGTAAATTTTACTATGTTACGCTAATAAATTATCAATATCCCCTCGTATATTTTAATATTAAAAAATTAATTCGATAGTTACATCCTTGAAAATTAGAATTACTCAGCTATTTTTTGTTTTTTTTTCTTTTTCTTTGCGTACAATCCGACAGATAAAATATTACATAAAGACATGTCGTTAATATGGTTGTCATTCTGATTTTATGGCTGGTAAATCGTATGATTTGTCAATAAGGTTTAGAGTAATGGTAGTGAAAATCGAGTTTTTTTTTTTTAAAGAATATAAAAATAAGAATGAGATTGGCTGATAACTCTACAAAACTAGAGTTTGCAATGTAACTGTTTTTTTTTTTTAGTTTTTGATAGCGATTTAGACTAGAATTTATGTAAAGATTATACAGATAGATCACAAGACATCTTGATAAATATTTTTTTTATATCATTATGATACTTTTTATTGGTTTTAAATTATAGCTCATTCAGATACTTTTATTAAAAGTATGTGTAAGTATGAAGTAAAAATGTGTAAATCCTGGATAAAAGATAAGGAAAAAATTTTCTTGTGAGAACAAACTATTGATCCACTCTGTTCAGATATCAAATCTGACATACAATCTTTCCTCCATTACACTTATAGCAGTACACAAAACAATTAATCCTTATTTCCGACTATTTAGTTCATACGTCTATCCCCTCCCAACTTGAACTCAAGGAACAATTGCACGATGTTTTTGTTCTCCCCCCTCCACCCCAAAGCCCTAGAGGATTCATTTCTACTGATTTATGCACAAGTCATTTGAATGTTCCCCGCTTAGCTTCCAACACAATCTGCTTGCGTACTCTCCGCGCCATCTAAAAAGGTCAAGGCTTGCTAGATTTGAATTGAATTAAGTCTATCAGAAGAGAATATGTTTAGATGTGGAAGCAATAAATGAGATGAGAAAATTAAATTGCTTTCTACTTAGTTTATTAACAGAGAAAGAAAGAAATGTAGATATTTATATTGAAATATACATACAAAATCGCAATTAATGACAATATAAAATATTTATCTCACACTTCAGCAAGTCGTATACGCGAGCTTTGCTACTTTTGGTAAATTTAAATTGTAAAACTTCTTGTTCTCATTCTCATTCCCATGTATGTCTACACACATTTTTATGAAATTAAAAGTAAAGTAATTAAAGGTAATTTAAATTGTAATAGGCAAGCAAGCAATAGAAACGAACGGTAACCCTGTTACTAGTTAGCAGCCTCTTGCCTCTATGTTCTCTGAGGGACAAAAAAGGGAATGAATTGCGAGTTTCTCTCTCGGTGAAGGTTCATTAGGGTCGGCCGGCATGGAAAAACACTTTATTCAGACAACTAAATCGAATTTGGCGTAACATGAATGCCTAACGAAAATCAGGAACTTACCACAAATTCGATTATGAAAGTACATTTAGTGACATCTCGATACGTAAATCTGTAAACACGATTCAAAAACTGATATCCGATGCTGAATGGTTGTTTCCGCATCATAAATAGATATATCAATAGTTCAATTTAGAATGCGAAACGTAATCTTTCAATTAGTTTTGCTCATTATTAGATAAATAATGGTATATTACCATTTACTAAAACTTGGGGGTATTTTTATATAGCACACTTTGACAAAGAAGTATAAGTCTCGAATAGAAAGATGAACTACATTAGATATTATGATGTTATAAATACATTTAGAGCATTTATTTATTTATATATTTATGTTACTTTTTTATGGGGTGGCTATCTCAGTGGTATGAAGTCGGCCTGTGGATTCTGGCAACCCTGGTTCGATTCCCACAGGCGACAAACAATTTTCATAATATCAAAAACTACCCCTGTGGCTTCTCCACCACTAACATCTTTGGGGGCCGTGATTTGACGACTGGTAATCGCGTTTCACGCTCAAAATATAACACTTACCGCGATCTGCTTCGGCAGAGTGCCACACCCAGTAATGGATAGAAAGCGTGATTATATATATATATATATATATATATATATATATATATATATATATATACCCAATTACAGTACAGGACCTGGACTTACCGAGCCGCAGTGTGGTAATTCATTTATTTTCAGCTTGAGTGGGATTCGAACTAGGGATCTCCAAATTCGAATTCCGTAACGCTTTCCACACCACTGTACTATTATTATAATGCAATAAAAATATATATGTAAATTTCTCATTCCGTTTTAATTTGATTAAATAAATTGTTATTTATATAATAACAATTGGTTTGCTTTTGGTATCGAGACACTTAGTTGATTATATTTGAGATCTGTGTTTTACACCTAAAATAAAAGGCAAACACGAGCTATTAGAGTGAAAAAAGGTAAAAAGGAGTGTAAAAGGGTGAAAAGTGAGGGGTAGTAATAAAAAACAACAATAAAGCAAAAGTAAGAACGAATAAGTCAATTCAAATATATTCGCATATGAGGTTAAGTACGAGAGAAACAAATGGTCGAAGAAGAGTGACCACAAACAGTGCGAAAGATAGAGGAAAACAAAACATACAAAAGCAAAAAAGTATCCTTTCATAAGACAAGCAGTAGATATAAGATCAATTCTAACAATTCTGTGAGTGGACATACCCACTCAGGAGAGGGTGAGAAACACGCAACGCACGGATGCAAACAGAGTCAAGAGCAAGGCAGCGCATTTAAAAACAGAGAAGCGTCAAGCAGAAATTTTCATTACGGCAGAATCATATTGTGTCAATTTTGTTTGTGATTAAAATTGAAACAATAAACGAAAAAAACAGCCGCTTACTAGCGTAAAATACGGAAAATTTAAAAAATGCTGAAAAATGACAGTAAAACAGCGTATTCAGGTTAGAATATCTCGTGAACGTATTATGTCGTTAATTAACCTTGCAATGAAATTAAAGGTATTTTATCTGGGCACAGATTTTTCTAATACATTCCGAGATATAGTAAAAAAAGTGTTAATAATGGCAAGTTTGAGAGCTTCGCGCGCCTTCTAAACATTTTTTAAAAACAACTTTTTGGCCGCCTTATATGTTTATAGATCAAAAACTTTCGTTTTAGAGCCCAGTCTGAAAAATCTATTTTTTTCGACCCACCCTAATATATATTTAACGACTGGTAACCGCACTTCACGCGCAAAAATATATCACTTACTGAGATCTGCTTCAACCGAGTGCCACACCCAGTAATGGGTAGAAGCCGTGATGATATATTTATTTATTTTATTTTATGTGTGTTTGCGTGCGTGTGTGTGTGTGTGAAAAATTGTTTGATACAGAATGCATAATTGAACAGGACAAAACAAAAAATTCAAGACTAAAAATATTAATAATAATAATAATAATAATAATAATATTTATTGCACCAGAAAACCATGATACAAAAAGCAATGTTTCAACCACCAACAGTTGCTATTCTACATTACTCCAAAAAGAAACCATAGTACTTACATATCTAAAATAACATATTACATAAAAAATTATAAGTACAATTAAACATTCAGAAATATCACAAGCATGTACTTACGAGGCTAGTTGAGATGATATAAATTTATTTTTCATTTTCTCTTTGATTGTATTTAAACTTAGGTTCGAGATATCAATGTCCAATTCATTATATGCTATAGGAGCCTTACATATAAAACAATTTTTAAATTTTATTAGATTAAATGATGGTACAGACAAATTACCACAATTTCTAAGATTACTGTTAGTGTAGCTATTCACTGATCTAAATTTTAAGAGTTCATACAGATATTTTGGCGATTTAGTTTTAATAATTTTACAAATATGACATGTGTAATGAAATTCTCTAACATTGTTTAATTTCAAAATTTCAAGTCTATTATAATAAAGGGAGATATGGTCTCTTCTTCTGATTTCCGTGTATGCGAAACGTAAACAACTATTTTGCACTTTTTGTAATTTATTTTTAAGTGACTCTGTCAGCATAGGGCCATATACAACGTCACAATAGTTTATGCGTGATAAGATTAAGGTCTCTGTTAGTTGCCATTTCAGATGATTGGGAAGGAGATCACGAAACTGGTACAGGAACTTTAATTTCATATATGAACAAGACACTAAGTTATTTACATGAATTTCAAAGTTCAACGCTCTATCAAAGTTTAAACCTAAGTTTTTAGTCGTGGACACTTGTTTTATAGATTGTTGGTTTATTACAATGTCAATAGGCATATTTTCAACGCGAAATAAATTGTTTGATGACCCCACTAACAAAAACACTGATTTATTTGGATTTAATACTAAAGCGTGATTTTTACACCAACTATTTATCTTCTCAAGTTCATTATTTATTTCAATGATAGTTGGTTGCAAGTTCTGCACATTACAAGTCCATATATGTTGAAGATCGTCCGCATAAATCATTATGTCATTTGTATGTATGATTTTTGGTAGACCGGCAGAGTATATTAAAAATAGTGTTGCTCCTAGAATACTACCCTGCGGCACTCCTTTGTTCAAGAATAAGAAGTCTGATTTTTTATTACCAATTTGAGTCATCATTTTTCTATTTGTGAAATATTCTGTAAACCATTTTTTGCATAATTCATTAGCTCCGTAGTAGCTTAGCATTTCAATTAAAAGTTCATGGCTTAGCGAATCAAAAGCCTTACTTAAATCTAACAGTACCAGTATGGATAATTTTCCATTTTCTATTGCAGTACACAGATCTGCTGTTACTCTCTGTAAGGCAGTAGCTGTACTGTAATTAGATCTGAAACCTGATTGTCGGTCTGGCAGTATATTATTGTTCTCTATGTATTGCGTTAGTTGTTCATTTACCGCTTTTTCCAACAGTTTTGAAACCACTGATAGTATGCTTATAGGACGAAGATCTGACAAGAGTTCTGTACAATCTGTTTTTGGAATAAGTTTTATTATAGCTGTTTTCCACACTTCAGGTACTGTGCCTGTATTTATTGAAAAATTTATAATATGTCTTAGTTGATGCAGGGTGAATGGTATTATTATCAATAGCATACGTCTCGATATACCATCAATTCCTACTGCATCTGTTTTTATTTCGTTCAAATATTCATAGAGTTTATTCAGTGAGATAGGCGACAGATGAAAAGAATTTGTACTACAATACTTATTATTATTGTAATGCTGAAAAGTGACATTATTTGGTTTTATGTTTCCAGCTATTTTAGAGAAATAATTATTCAGCTCGTTCAAATTGGAACAGTTATTCTCATTTATAGTTTTTCTCGTGTTATTCTGCACACCCCACTGTCTTAGATAGTGCCATGTAACTTTTTTATTTTTAATATTTAGTTCTAGGGTGTTTTTCATGTATGCAGCCTTTTCTCGCTTTATCGCTGCGTTAACTATATTTCTCATTTCTATGTAACTTCTTTCAACTTTGTTTTTCTTGTATTTCAATAACAATTTTCTTTTAGTTTTCATCATACACTTGATATTAAACGTTATGTATCTTCGAGGTGGTTTTCGTATAGAGCAAGATTTGATGGGTGCATGTTTGTCAAATAGTATATTAATGTAATGGTTGAATATTTCGACTTTTTTATTAATATCATCATATTCAAATATTTCGTTCCAATTAAAAAGAGCTGCATCATGTTCAAAGATGTCCACATTAAAGTTATTGTAATCTCGAAAGGTTAAATGTTTAACTTCAGGATTCCTATTTTCTATTTTTAACTTACACGATATTAAACAATGATCTGATGAACCGATATTTTCATATGTTTCTCCTTCAAAGACCGAAGATTCCTTGCTGATAATACATATATCAATTAATGACTCATTTTCTGTAGTTATTCTAGTAGGACTTTGTATAATTTGTTCTAAGTTTAAAGATTTACATGAATTGTGAAGATATTGAGACGAGGATGTCTTACTAAGAAGATTGATGTTTAAGTCTCCCATTAAAATTATATCTCCAGCTTCTGACCGAAAATCTTCTATTGTTGAAAAAATAATATCTATTGCTTTATAATTTGTATCTGGTGGTTTGTAAGCGATACCGTAAAATATTTTCTTCCTTTTAATTTTAAATTTTACCCATAATTGTTCCAGACCGTCCGACGAGTTATCAATATTTATAACTTTGATACTAAGACAAGATTTTGCATAAATTGCAAGTCCACCTCCTCTAGAGTCTCTGTCTTTTCTTATAGCTGTGTAGTCAGAAATCGATAATTGATCAGTACTTATTTCTTTTGTAAGCCATGTTTCACTAATGCCAATAATGTCATAATTATGGTACATAATATCATCTCTTAGTGCCACGAAATTTTTAGATAAAGATCTTATATTTATATGTGCAAATGTTAATGTTGATTCTCTTATAACATTACTATTATTTCCTGTAGTTATGCTTCTGTTTGAGTTATTTGACGTTGATCTAAAAAAGTCTTATTTTTGTTCTCATTAGTTCTTTTAGAATAAAATTTATTTAGGAATATTCCTGCGGGCCAGTTCTTTCGATCGATGACGTCATCATAAAACGACTAATTTTAAAAGAATTATATGAGTTAAACTTTGATTTTAAAGGAAGACATGTGAAAGAGACAAAAAACGGAAGCAACAAAGCAAGAATATATAAAACGAAGAAGTGACAGTAAAAAAATATTTAGAGATACGAAACGAGAACACAATAGAAGCATAATAGAGAGCATAGAAGAAAATGATAAAAACAAAGATATAAGGAAACTGTATAAGGAAGTAACGAGTGACAAAAGAGGGTACTAAGCAAAATCAAAATATTTTATAAACACAAAAATGGTGAAATAAAGGAGAAGAAAAAGAAATCCTGGAAATATGAAAGGATTATTTTGATAAGCTATTGAACGAAGAAGAAATTGGAAGAGAAGAAATAGTGCAAGGAAGTAATGAAAGGAGAGAGCAGGAAAACACAAAGGACAGCGAGTCACAAACCCTAACAGAAATTTAGCAAAAAATAAGAAAATTAAAAATAACGAATGCTCGGCAAACGATGAAATCACGTTGGAAATGTTCAAATACGGAGGCCGAGACTTAGAATGAGCAATGCAGAAGCTACTAGAACAAATAAGTTTCCGGAAAAAAATACCTAGAAAATGGAAAGAAGCGATAATATATCATCCCCTCCACAAGAAAGAAAATATGAATGAATGTAAAAACAACATAGGCAGACTTAACACAGCATATAAAATCCTGGCAGCATACATTAAAAATAGATTAATAATAATAAGTGTCTGAACAACTCAAAGTACAGGTAGGTCTAAGGTAATAGGACCTCCTGTTGTCGATCATCTTCAACATTGTATTGGATGTGGTAATAAGAAAAGCCAATATTAATAGAACAAGGCTACTGTATCACAACCGCCACCAAAGTTTGGCATTTGCAGACGATATAGTCATTTTGACAAGAAGTAAGCAAGAGCTGCAAAAAGTATTCACTAAACCAGAAGAGAAAACGAGATTAGCGGGCTTACGAATAAATGAAAGTAAAACATGATACATGACATGGACAGATAAAGACTTTATCGAAGAAGGAGAGCTTAAAATAAGAACAAACACAGGAAAAGTCTATAGTATTAAAGAGACAGAAAGGTATGCATACCTAGGAACAGTATTTAACAGAATGCCAAAATATAAAGACGAAATACAGCAGAGATTAATGAGTGGAAACCGATGCTTATAGTTAAACAAGCCATAAGCCTAATATATAGATATATATATATATATTAGGCTTATGGCTTGGTTAACTATAAGCATTGTTTATATATGTATTTTTCATCCATCCCCTCATTTATTTCCTACCATAAATTCTCTACGTCATTCGTTTCTTTAATAGCATTTATTTTATTATCTATTGGTCTGTTATATACACTGCTCAAAAGAATTAAGGGGTCAATTTTTTTTTTGTTAATAACTTTTGTTCCTTCATTACATGAATACCCACATCGAGAATATAAGTTGGCTTATGTATTGTTTAAACATTTAAACTTTTTTTATTTGTTTTATTTATGTCATTATCTGTCAATACTTTTATTAATCAAAACATAAGTAAAACATAAATGAAATTTAGTCTATTGCGATATTTTATTAAGCATTTACTAAAGTATAACAGTAAAGTTTTGTTAAAATTTGAAGTAATGAATCAAAATAGAGGTCAAGGAAGACATTTAAGTTAAGTTCAATTAGCGGAAGCAGTTACTTTACTCCAAGAAGGGCGAACACAGAGATATACAACTCAACGTCTAGGAGTTTCCCAAGCAATTATCTGGAGGGCATGGAAGAGACACCAGGAGACAGGTCTTTCAACTAGACGTATTGGGCAAGGACGAGAAAGAGCAACTACTACTAATGAAGACCGATTTTTAAGACTTTAGGCCCTACGTAAGCGTTCCACTACGGCTCGAGAGCTACAAAATGAGCTCTCTCGTGCAACTGGTAACAGGATTTCTGACCAGACCGTATGAAATACGCTTCATGAAGGACAATTGTCTTCCAGAATTCCTGCTAAAGTGCCATCATTAACTAGAAACCATAAAAGAGCACGAATTCTGTTTGTTCAGCAACATCAAGGATGGCAACTGAGACACTGGAGGACTGTACTCTTCATTGATGAGTCGAAATTCAATTTATACACACATGACGGATGTCTTCGAGTATGGAGAAGAAGAAATGAACGGTACAGCTAACACAATATGCCACAACGTGTCGCTTTTGGAGGTGGTTCAGTTATGATCTTGGGAGGAATATCAATCAATGGTAATATTCATAATACGGAATGGCACTTTGCCTGAACGGCGATATGTAGATGAAGATCTAAATGTTTATGTTCAACCGCTTGCTATTGTAGCAACAAATAGACATGAAAATGTTATCTTAATGCAAGATGGCGCCCGCGCGCATCAGCTAGACTAGTCACAGAGTACTTTTCATACAACAATATTGAAAAAATGCAATGGTCTGCATGGAGCCCAGACCTAAACCCTATTGAACACCTTTGAGATGAACTTGGAAAACGCATCAGAAGTCGTATTAATCCACCTGTAACAATACAGGAACTGGAAAATGCTCTAGTGGAGGAATTGCAACAAATTCCACAAGAAAGCATATGCAAATTTATCCGCAGCATTCCACATCGTTGCCAAGCTATATTAGATGCTAACGGGGGTAATACACGTTAGTAGAGCTGTAATTAGGTCTCTAAACGAGATAAAAGTAATAAATATTAAATGAGTGTGCCATTTTTCCATTTGATTTTTGGTAGTTTCCTTGTTCTGGGTAATCCAGTTCGATGATACGTATTTGTTGCACTTTGAATTTAATAAAGTTGTGAAACTAAAGGTTTAAGTTATCTGTAAAATAATATTTATATAAATCCTACACTTGGGAAAAAAGTTAACAACTAAAAAAAAATTGACCCCTTAATTCTTTTGAGCAGTGTATATAAATAATTATGTGAAATAATGATTTCTTTATATGGCCCTGATATTGTCTATAATCATCGTATCGACAAAAGACTTAATTTAATATGGGCATACTTAACCGAACATAAAATACTTATGTTTTGTGGATGCTGTACTTCTCTCAGGAATTATACTTTGGACGTTGTGCTGATTCTCTAGAAACGTACTTTAACTAACCTAAATATGAATGTTATTTTGGCATCTATTTTGCAATAAATATTTTAAAAAATTATTAGCTGAACATAATTTTTTTAATACATTCTTAGTAATACAAATTAATGGTCCGCTATACAACACGAACTTCTTTTATGGTAATTCATGGCGTAAATAAAGTTCGTAAGCTGTATAATCTATGCAAAAAAAAAGTGCAAGAAAGACTGTTGTTTTAGTTGATCAGTGTATTCAAAGTAAGTAAATATTTTCTGTGGAAAACGCGAGTTCTATTCTATCCAATTCTACAGCTTTATAAATTATTAAACTGTGCTTTTTAAAAACTCGGGACCGCAGCCCATCGTATTTCCCAGTAGCGAAATGACTTTGTGAAGTTGAAATTTTGTACCTGATACAAGTTTTATAATTTGTCCCATCTAGAAATCCATGAATAAATTACATAGTCATCCTTCCTAACTACGTTCATAAAACAACGAGCGAAAAATAACAATGAAATTGTTGTACCTACATACTTAAATCGTAATGTTAAATCCCCTGGGTTTTATTATTGTAAAACACTTGCCTTGGAAAATCATAAAATAGCTCAGCAATTAACTGTTTAATTTTTTAACTATTGATTATCTAAAATCTAGAAAACTTTTAAATTGATCACTTTATATGTACTTGTAATGAATAACATCGACAAAAAAATATTTTATAACTATCATGCAGCTTGCGTTTTTACCCGGTAGATGACACTGCATAGTTCTCCGTACCTCTCAAGCCAGGCCATCGTACCAAGGTTAGAAGTTTTTAACTTTGTCAGTTCAGTTACCGGAGTTCACTAGTCCCTAGTTAGTCTAGCTAAATAGTGGGTGGCACCATTCTGATGAGCTCCAAAAGAGCGAAACGCGTCTATGGTTAAGAGCTGAACTGACCAGCAACTGATGATGACTTAGTAGGTTGACTCAGTGGAACTTAGACAAATGTTAGGATATTTTTCCTATTAAGGTTTCTTATTTGTTCATGTAATATTGTTCTCCAATTTCAAAGATTTTTTATTTTAAATACTTGTTTATAAATAGAGGTAAATGTTACTACATAAATTGAAAAAAAATTAACGATGCAGCCATTGAGAAAATAGTTGCAAATATGAACACTTTTTCGGGAAAACGATTGATGTCACGATGTTTATGAAAAAATTAACACGATTGAAGAAGAACACGGATATGAAAGAACAGAAAATTTGTGGTGAAGAACGAGATTAGTAATATTTAATTATTCGCAAATATATTACTTCAGGCTTGGCTGAACCAAAAATAATTTCTTGCTTGTAAGTGAGCTTATATTTGACTAGATTTATTTTGAAGGATATTCTTTTCATAATGAGTAAAAGATAATTTTATTCATACGAAATACGAACAATCTAAAATTATTAGCTTCATAATTCTGAGAATGTTTCACTTACATTTTTATTCAACTATTTATAGGATTTGCTTTACATTTTTCAGAGAAAAGGTTATGCTACTTTTTATTCATACGGGTTAATATCTTTATAATGGAGCATAATTTCTTCTTTTCTAATTCTGTATTTAAACATAAATGGGGTAGTAGCTCAGTGTTATCAAGTCAGCCTGTGAATCCTAAGAACCCTGGTTCAATCCCCACAGCCGACAAAACATTTTCTGCAAATTTAAAATTACCTCTGTGGCTCCCCCACCACTAACATCTTTGGGGGACGTGATTTGACGGCTGGTAACCGCAATTCACGCGCATAAATATATCAATTACCGAGATCTGCTTCGGCAGAGTGCCACACCCAATAATGGATGAAAGGGGCGATGATATATTTATTTTTTATATTTAAATATAAATTTGTATACATGGGAGAATGTGAGTGAAAATAGATGGAGTGTCATTGCTTTTGTTTTAAATGATAAACGAGCGAAAAATTTAATTGTAAAGTAGGGTGTGAAGCACGTGGCTGATTTAGTATGTATGACCACTATTTGGTAGTGTTGCATATATGTCTGGATAAATATAAGCGAATCTGGCTGAAATGTACTGAAAAAATGTTTCGTATGAAATCCAATGTGCTGCAGAACGAGGATTTTATAGATATGTTTGTTGAGGAAGTAAATGAATCTTTGCTCGAATGTGGTCCTAATTTTGAATGTACCGAATATGTTGCTTGTTTGAAATTTAAGGATACAGTTTTAAATGTCCAAAAAAAGTTTGTTTAACGTAGATTAGGCTCTTCTGCAAGGAATACTTGGTGGAATAATGAAGTGAAAGAAACTATTGAGAAAAAAGATCATAGTTGCGATTTCTAAGTATGAAGGATGTTACCGGCAGTTTATGTGATGTATGGTTGTTGGAATATATAAGAAAGTAGTGACATAGAGTAAGCTGAATTTTAATAAATTGTTGATTGAAAGATAAAT
This sequence comes from Pterostichus madidus, assembly GCA_911728475.2. Classification (NCBI taxonomy): domain Eukaryota; kingdom Metazoa; phylum Arthropoda; class Insecta; order Coleoptera; family Carabidae; genus Pterostichus; species Pterostichus madidus. The sequence continues at coordinate 30,211,212 of OU452304.1, read as the reverse complement.
TATTTTAAAATGAATAAAAGAATGTTTTGGATTGAGACGTGAAAGCGATTAAAAGTACGGATGGTGAATTATTGTGAAATGATTCAGATGTTAGGAATATGGAATAGTTTGTGTGAGTACTCTATGGATTGTAATGAAAATGCAAGAATATAATACAGGTGTTGAATTGTACACCGAATGACATGATAGAGTAGGGATGTGAGAGGTTAATTGAGTTGCTATTTGGTATCTGATGGTTGGAAACGTGCTGTAATTTATCCTTTATTTAAGCCTAAATCATGTGAATGTACTAATTTTCTTGCGATAAGTGTTGAAATTCCCGCCTACTCTCGACACCAGAGCATTTCACCCCTGAAGCCGCAACTACATCCGGGACGCATTGGCTGGCGTGGGTGGAAATGCTGAGGCGGCAGTGGTGTACCGAACCTCGAACTGTGTGGTAGGCTGGCCTGTGTGACCTGTCGTCGTGTGTTGCTAGTTCTGTGTATATACGTATATTGTTTAACTTAGTTTATCCTGACTATTTAATAAAGATATTCCTTCTGCGTGTGACGTAAGAATAATACAGCTAACATAAGCATGTAGAGTGTGATGGAAAACTTGTACGTGATAATTCTGATTCATAAGCTGCGAGCCTTAACGATATGACATGCAAGGTGGTTTTTTACCTGTGATAGATTTGTAGATCATTTGTTTACGTTTGAGAAGTCACTTTCTAAGGACAAGAAGTGGTTCTACGATTTTCGCATTCTTCAGAAAGCATATTATAGTGTTCATTAAGAGACAATGTGGGATGTACTTTTGTAGTACTGTTAAGGCTGAATTTTTTTCCTTTACTGGTTTATTTCGCCTTTTCTCCGCCACCCACAAGACAAATGTATACTTCTGGTCTTCAGAATGTTAAATGTCAGGCGTCATACCTCACTTGTCAAGTTAATGTAAATTGTTGCTTGCTAAAACTAAAAACTTAGATTTATAAATTCATTTAATAAAAGTGTTATCAAACAGATCTTGAGTATTCTGGTTATGCTACCTAGTTTGGAAGATATTCGATTTAGTTTATTTTTTTGCCAGATTTATATCGAGAGATCGCGACTCCAGCATTCCATTACAACCATTATTTAGAATTTTTTGAATGAAAACAAAACAATCACAGGTATATTTATATGTATATATATAAATATAAATATATCATCACGCCTTCTACCCAATGTTGGGTGTGGCACTCTGCTAAAGCAGATCTCGGTAAGTGATATATTTTTGCGCGTGAAGTGCGGTTACCAGTCGTCAAATCACGGCCCCCAAACATGTTAGTGGTGGAGGAGCCACAGGGATAGCTTTTTCAAATTATGAAAATTTGTCGCCTGTGGGAATCGAACCAGGGACCTCAGGATCCACAGGCCGACTTCATACCACTGTGCTAGCCATCCCATATGTATATATATATATATATATATATATATATATATATATATATATATATATATATATATATATGTATATTTATATATATTATATATATATATAATATATATATATATATATATATATATATATATATATATATATATATATATATATATGTATATTTATATATATATATATAATATATATATATATATATATATATATATATATATATATTATATATATATATATATAATATATATATATATATATATATATATATATATATATATATATAATATATATATATATATATATATATATATATATATATATATATATATATATATATATATAATAAAAAATGGTTATGGGTGGCTTCCCTTAGAAGAAAGCAGGCAGGTACGATTGCTTTCTCTTAGTTGTGGTCAATGTTGAGGGTGAAGAGCGGTGTCTTTGTAGGTAGGCCCTAGACCGATAAGTAGACAGCTGGTCTGAATCTGGCGACTCTTGGTGTGGTGGAGGGGTGACTTTCTTTGGTGCTGATACTGGATCGAGGTTTTCAATGACGTCAGTGTATACTTTTTGTAGTGATTGAATAAGTATGCAGATGCATATTCCAGACGACCTTGAAAACTTTCAAACACATTTTGCAGTATTGATGTGTGTGAGATAGATAAAATTTCCTCTGGATTGTTGAGTTTATTTGCCGTGTGGCAATCATCCGAGACGATATTTAGGTTAATTTGTGACATACAGCAATATTTTATCCAATACAGCTAAGTAAGGAATATTAGGCTGTTTGGAGGCAAAATTTGTAATCTGGGTGAAGGATAGGAAAAGGTGTGAACAAATTTTTGGTATCACGCAAAAGTTAGTTGAGTAAATGAATTTGTTGGCGATTTAAAGTTGAAGGATCAAATATCGCGTGAATATACATAATTTTTATTTTCATTGGAAAAGTATTTCATTTCTTTTATAGTTCTAGATAAACGTCGGTTGGAAAATTATTGAAGAGTATAGGACAAATAAGATAAAAATATAATATTATAATTATAATCGAAATTAAAATATACCGATAAGTAATATTTATAATAAAAATTAGGATATAGGAGAATAAACTAATTATTATAATAACATTGAGATATACGAGTATAAGTTTTTATTAAAGTATATAATATAAACTTAGAATAATAGATATAATTTTTTATTTAAAATAGGAAATTGGATTTTGTAGTTGTGATTAAGGAATTAGTTTGTTTATACCTGTACTTTGGCTGAAAAATTTATAAGTTATAGTTTCTCGACATTCTTTTAGAATTTTCAAAATATTTATAAATGGTATGTTAACTTTTATTTTTAAATTTCGTTTGATAGAGTTTTTGTAAAAAATAATTTTGTAATATTTGTTTGGATGAGTAGATAAATAAATTTTTATTTTATTATTATTAATTTTAAGATTCTGTTTAGATTTACTTGTAGACTTTTTGTAATTATATGAATTTAGTAGCGATTTAGATTTTAATTTTGTTGAAAAATTTTGGTTAGTTATTTTTTGTTTAAATATTTGTATTTTATTTCTTGGAGGATTTATTTTATGTTTTAATTCTTCGTTTGATTTTTCCTTTTTAAGATTAGGACGACTTTTTCTTTGAGATGCGTAATTTAGTAAAGATAGTTTAGGTTTATTTTTTGCTGGAATTAGAATTGAGCAAAATTTAGGTTTTTTATTAATTTTATTATCTTTGGACTTGTTTATATGGTTTAGTAATTTTTAGATGCGATATCTTGCAAAGATGGTTTAGGTTTAATTTTTGATGGAGTTAGAGTAGCGTTAGATTTTGATTTTTGTTTAGTTCGATTGACATTTGATATTTTCATGCTATTTGATAAAATTTTGGATACGTAATTTTGCAAATTTGGTTTAGATTTAGGTTTTGATGGAGTTGGAGTAGCGTTAAATTTTGATTTTTGTTTATTTTGATTAACTTTAGATATATATTTGTATGCTATTTGATACATTTTTGGATACGTAATTTTGCAAATTTGGTTTAGATATAGGTTTGATGGAGTTAGAGTAGCGTTGGATTTTGATTTTTGTTGACTTCTAATATTTATATATTATTTGGTTGTAAATTTTAATTTTGAATTTTAGGTTCGCTGCTATTAGAATTTTTACTATGGTCAACATTAAACTTTTTAATTTTGTTAGGTTCTTGTTCTAATTTTGGAGAATATATTTGATTTTGGAAAGGAATAACAGGTGGAATTATTGTATTTTCGATGTTTTGTGGAATTATTTCGATTGAGTTCGAAATATTAACTGAAGTTATTGGTGAATTTAAATTTTGATTATTATTTTTTTTTTGTGGCTTCTTTTGGCGGACCAACTACTTAGGTCAAATGCCGCCATTACGCCCTGATCTGCGTTTTAGGTATTATGGTCAACAGCAACGCGGGTTTTCTCTGGACGGTCACCCATCCAAGTACTACCCGCGCGCAACGTTAGTTAATTCGCGTTATCGCTTAGATCAGTTCCAACGAGTGCAGCCATGGCCGTTGACAAATTTGATTATTAAGTTTGTTGATATTAAGATTGGAATTATTTTCTTTATTTGAATTTTTAATTTGATTAATTTCTTGTTCTTTTTTTTTGATAATTTTTAAAAACTGAAAGAAGGTACAATGATGTGAAGCACAAAATTGAAGATATTCCTTGAATTCCTCATAGTTTTCGAAGTTAACGTTTCGACAAGCGAATATATATATATATATATATATATATATATATATATATATATATATATATATATATATATATATATATATATATATATATATATATGTATATATATATATATATATATATATATATATATATATATATATATATATATATATATATTACAATAACATACTATTTACAGTTTAAAGTGAATGATTAATTTGGGATTTCGTTATCAAGTCAACAGTTTTAGATTTCGTGATCAAGTGTTTATTTAGAAGTCAATTGTTTGAGATTCTGTGATCAAGTCTGTTCTCTTTTAAAAATTAGTGATAAGCTAAACTTTTTAGTTACTCCCCACTAGAGGGTTTTTACCCCCGTAAGTAGGCGTTCTTGAATCTCATTGGTGACATATTCAAGTCTGTTATGAAACGCACAGAACTTTATTTTAGTTTTCTTTAAACGCGTCAAAATTTAGTATTATAAAGTGTATAAAGAAAAAAAAGACACCACCAGGATTTGAATCTGGAATCATCTAGCCACGATCATAGAAAAAAATAGTTAAATTATAAAATTAATATTATTATTACTTTTCGGCACTTTTTTGTTTTCGTGCTTTTCTTTTTATTTGTTCTATATTTCATTTCCCCGATTCTTACTTTCTTATAAGCATTGCAAATCTATTCCCAAGCATCCAATTTTTTTTCTATTTTTCGTACTATCGGTTTTTGGTTTCAGTTAAATTTCTAAAATTTTGAATTATTTCCAGCAAAATTAATCTTTCTTTTTCTGTATAATTTCGGCTTCTATTCTTTTTATCAATTTTTGATTGAATTTTTTATTGATTCGTACTTATATTTATCGATAATGACAAGTCAGTGACAATGACAGTTACAGTGATACTGTTGCTACACAAACATTTCAATAACTAAAGATCTCAATATATTTTTCATGCAACAGTTCGAATTTTAACGATTCATTAACTTTGTAGGACCAGTAACTATAGAGTCAATAAAGAATTTATTGAACAGTTTTCATGCAACCCAGCATAAGTGTGATTCAAAGCGAATATGATTTTGAATTACATGGAGTACTGTTCAAATATTGTATTCTACACTTTCCATTACGATCGGCATTTAGCTTTATTAATTCCTCACGCAATAACGCCAAGTGTGCACCTTGCCGCGTAGTTCTATCATTTAAAATTGATACATTACTTAATTTTGGCACTGATTTTTAATTTTTCTTACGTTTTTGAAAACTTGTTTAATTGAATTAATATTAATAAACAAACTTTTATAGGTCTTGGTCTGACATTATTCCCAACACTTTTGCCTAAACGCCTAAATGAAGAATCACTGCATATTATTTCAGTTAGTACTGTAGACAATAATTCATTAACAGGTTGATAATCATTAGATGGGTTTTCAAAAAGTCCATACATAATAATTTTTTTTGATAATCTCTGGTTTTTCTAGTTTATTATTATGAAATACTCTAATTCGGCAAACTCATTTGTAGATTTATTGAACTGAGATAAGGGCAAAGAATTGCATGCGTTACAGAAACATTTAAAATTTATTTATTAATATATTTCTCTACACAAGTAATTTTTATAGCTTTATTATAAACGTGGACAATGGAGACAGGCAGGTTTTAATTCGGGAAAAGGACGGGCGTCCGACAATGGATAGTTATACAATTGACGTCGCGCGGAGGAGAGATGAAATGAAATTAAAAGAAAGAGACATCTCGCACTAGTGGGAGAGTTAGTTGACAGACCACAACTAAACAAAGCATACTTTTAACATACGATGCAGATTAAATGGCATATTAAACATATGCTCTAGTTCATCATGGTCTGTCTAATAGCTCTTTCACTAATACGAGATATCTCTTTTTTGTTCCCATTTTTAAATGTATAACTACCCATTACTAAAGTACTTTCAACGAAGCCAAATTATGAAGGTGGGTAGGCATAAACGATGTTCTCTGAACCTAAAAGATCTAAGGGATGTGAGGAAGAGACCAAAAGGGTAACACAAATCGAACAAGAGCTAGTTATAACAATTTGGTTATTATTGAAACTCACAAACATGTAGTTTTGATTAAACAACGATACGAAAATACTTACAAGAGACGATAACCACTCTTCGGATGAATAAAACAGTAGAGGAACAATACCTGGCGTACATAGTGTGCCAGAACTTTATTGTAATATCACACTATACTTACAAAACAACACGATTCTCTCCGAACTGTTCGAAATTCTAACACGCCTAAACCTTCGCACACCTAGCGCATCGTATTCGTAGACTGTAAATTGCTCAACCGAGAAGGGAAACAGAAACAGGGAATTAAGGGTTGCGCGAAACAGTGCAGCGCGAACTATGGATACAAACGATGTGCCAACCAAATGAAATAAACCAAACAAATAAAGTTTTTAACAACTATGGTTCCTTACAACTTACAAAAATGTGTAAAATGTTTACCGCGAGTGTTACCTGTCTCAAAAAAAAAAACCCAACTATGTGAATCAATACTTACGAAATGAAACCTAATTGTACGAAAAAATATAAGAATTTTAAAATTTACTATTACGTGTATATATAATTCTGACCAAAATAATAATAAATTATAAAAGTATCTTCAAATGTGTAAAACAATGTAAATAATGCGAAAACACACACATTGTCGCGTCAAGGACATAAGTTTAATCGGGGGGCTTTTGAGGTTTACAGCCGGCGGTAGATACATAAGGGGCGCTACACCGAGCACGTTCTTAAATGAAATTTATATTTGTATATACTCGTATATGCTCAAAAATTAAATAACTTCACATAAATTAAAACTTGAGATGAAGCAAATTATGAACTGATTTTAATATGTCGAAAAATAATTGAATTTAGTGTTATTTCTTTGTTTCTAAAACATTGCAGTGCTCTATACTAGGGTACCTTAAATAGAAGGGTACTGCCATGATGTGTTAACGTCAATAAGGTCGAACTTCGCTTGCGGTCGTTTTAGCCGTCATTAGTCTGCCAAACAAGTGTTAGAATACATAGCGTTATATAGTGTTAGTATCATTATTTTAAGCAATTTGCTTACTTTATTGTTTAATTATGTATAATTTATTTTTAAAAGATTTCTCTAAACATATTGTAACATTTGTGTTAAGTTTATATAGATAAATATATTTTTATTCTACTTAAATAAGAATCTTGTTTAAATAGAGATTCCATTTATTTCAAAAATGTTATTATAAGATTAACTACTTTATAATATTTACACCTATAATCGGTATTTAGACTAAATGTTATTATTTGAACATTATCATTATTATAATAATGATGAAACGGAAAATAAGGAGTTAATTTTAAGAAATAAGATTTATAAAAATAAATTACGAAAAAATAATAGAGAAAATATTTAATATTATATAAAGTAATGTAATAAGTAAAGATGTTAGTACCGCTTTAAAACTTATGTCAGATTAACTTAACAAGCCAGAATATTTAACAACAGGTTAGTACATAAATCTTATACAAAAATGGTTTACCTTAAAGAGATCTAGGCACCCAACTTTAGCACTGAGTAAATTTTCAGAAACTTAGTATTTTATTCATTATCCAGAATTTATATATATATAAATATATATATATATATATAGGACCTAAAAGGTCATGGAAATCTTCTCAAATGGGTGTATTAATTTCTACTAAATCAATTTTAGATTTGCAAGATGATTTTTAAATAATAAAAACTCCAAATTTTTATTAAAAATTAATTTAATACTGTACAAGCGAAATAAGAAAAGCCATCAGCCCTTCAGTTTAAAAATAATTTAAAGTTACTTATCCCAATATTTAAAAGATACCTCAAAAGGAAGTTACAATGAAGATGATTGAGAATTTTTAACTGTTGTACAACAAAAAACTACAATTCAGACTTATGATCCTATAAACATCCCTGAAATTTAAAAAATCCAAGAAATAAATTTAAATAACAGCGAGAAAAATTCATTTTATTATAATGCCGGATATATAATTTCTAGATTTCTTAAATACTCGAAAACATGCCGGAATAGTACATCTGCTCTTGGATCAATTATAAAAAGGAAACTGTACATGTTTCTTTATTATGCCGTTTAAGAGCACACAAAAAAATACTTTATTTTATTGTAATATGGATACATACGTCTATTCTTGTAAAATGGAAAAAGAATTTCGGACATACTACGATACAATCCAGCATAAAAAAATAGATTAAAAAAAAATTATTGAAAAAATTTTAATTTCATTTAAAACAAAATTAAAAGATACATGCCATAACATTCACAACAAAATCGTAAATAGATTTGTAGTATACAGATTAAAAATTACTAGTAAAAAGAAAATTTACACTGGAAAACAATAAAGCAGCAAATTTATGACAAGGTAAATCATATACTTATTGTTTTCAGATCATTTTAAAATTGTATATTGAACAACATTTATTTTTTTCTTCATTAAATTGTGGTTTCATGTTAATTTAATGTATTTTAATAATGTAATAGTCAAATAGTTTATATTTATTATGAAAAAACTTAAATAAAAATATAAATTTAGTATTATTCCTATGTCTTATACATGTTCTTGGCAGACTAATGGCGGCAACCCTTTCTATTTGAGGTACCCTACTCTATTCGCTAGGTGCAGAGTCATGGTGGGGACAGCCGAATCGACTTCAGCGATCGCGGTGGACAAAATAAGCATAAAATCATTCTCACGTTGTTGTGACCGCGACTGTCGAACATAGGATTTTAACATGTAAAATCATAATTTCGTAATTTTCTGCCTCACTAAATATTTTAAGCAAAAATGCTTCAAATAAAAGTTTTAGGGCATAACATTCTTCATCTAAACCATTAAACAAAATTAATTTTACATGCTGTATAACGGCACAAATTAGATTTGAAAATGACGAAAATTGCCTGAAAACATCAAATTGAAACAAAATTAATCAAATGTTTAACGTTTATGTAAGTGTCAATTGATAGAAATTTTGTTGGAAATTAACTGTCTTAGAGACGATACGGGAGACATTTTGGAAAAATTACTATTTTATGCAAAATTTAGTGACATTTTAGAAAAATTACTGTCTTTGAGACGATTTGAGAGATATTTTGGAAAAATAACTATTTTAAATAGAATTTGGGAAACATTTTAGGAAAATAACTGCGTTAGAGGTGATTTGAGAGACATTTTCTTAGTAAATGACGGTCTTAAAGACGATTTGGGAGACATTTTGTTGAATATTAACTGTCTTAGAGATGATTTGGGAGACATTTTGGAAAAATGACTATATTAAAGAAAATTTGGAGATATTTTAGAAAAATGACTCTTCTAGAGACGATTTGACATTTTCGGAGATATTTTGTTGGAAATTTACTGTCTTAGAGACGATTTGGAAGACGCTTTGGCAAAATGACTATATTAGAGACGATTTGAACACATTTTAAAAAAAAATATTATTTTTAGAGATAATTTAGGAGATATTTTATTGATAAATGAACATCAAAGAAAAAATTTTACACTTTGTTTTCAAGTTTTCTTGAGGTTGGCTTCGTCAAGTAACTGCCCAAGATCTATTTTTAAAAAATCATTCAAAAAATATACTATTTAATCCACAAAGTAATAAATATTATTTAAAACATTTACTTTGCTTTCCATATGAGAGGTATTTATTTCTGCTATGGTTGAGAACCTTGAAACAATGAGACAATGAAAGAGTACTGCAAAAATTGAAACATCTCAATTATTTATTATTATTATTCGTCATTTATTCATAATCATTTACATCTCTTTTACCCTTATGAAAAATTATTAACCAGTTGCGAAATAAGAAATACAAAAATAAGAAAAATGTATCATTTTAATAAACACAATTCTTAGATTTTTTCAGCATTTTGTGCGGCTTTCACAATATCACTTTATATATAAACTTAAATAATACATTTTGTAATATTTTCAATTGTTAAAAACTGAAATTATAAACATTTTCATTGTTTTAAATCTTGTTTTTATCAAAAATTAGACAAAATCTTGTATGAATCAACGGTTATAGAGCATGATTTAATGTGGCCGTCAGATGTCGTTGTCGTCGCGCACCCAGCCAATACTAGTATTTCACGCCAACGCAGAGCACAGTGCATACATCCGTAGGCCGCGCAGGGATAACAATTTTATTTTAAGGTGAAGCATTCGATCTGAAATTAGTATCAGAACGATGATCTGCCTTGATCTCTTTGAAACGAAATATTATTCTTATTATGAATGAAACTTATTATGTATTGTATATAATGTTGAAGCCAAAATTTCAAAGTATGGTAATAAACTAATTACCATTCGTGTTATGTACAAATGTTGAAAGAAATTATATTCAAAATTTTAATTTATTTCTGAAAAATGTGGCGATCAATTTTAATTTAAAAATTATCTATATTTAACACTCTGGTCTTCTATAATATAATAAATTTTTATCCAATTTGATCGTGGAACTTTGGAGAAAAAAAATTAAATATGCAAAAAAACGCTCAAAACAGGACTTTTTCGTATATTTTTAGTTTTATCTCAAAAGTCCCACGATCAAATTGAATAAAAATTTATTGTATTATAGAAGGCCTGATTTTTAAATATAGAGAATTTTTTAATTAAAATTGAACGACACATTTTTGACAAAATCAGACTTAAAATTTTGAAATCATGATCTCTTACACTTCAATTCCAATTTATTTATATTACAAACATTAAACATTCTTTTTAATACTTTTATCAAAAAGCTGAATGTTCGGAGATTATATAGTACTACTTGTTTCTTAATTTGGGTAAAATGAAATATAAGAAATATTTTTTTGAAATTTGAATTTGTTATTGCTATTTCGCGATATTCTCATTCTCCATATGTGATGTGGACTTTAACGTACACTCAGCGTTAAAATGATATGGCAGAATGACAGCTGTCATAATCATGTGTGTCAAGATTTACTAGATAGAGATGTACATGAAAATATAAAAGTAATTCATAACTTGTGGTTTGAAATATGTCTAGTTTTGTTTTTCGTGTTACATTATATTATAATATTCAAAGTCATGGGTACTTTTTTATAATAAAATATTTTATCAGTTTTAGGAGAGTATACTAGTGGAACAGGATTATGTGTAATATTGATATGTTTTATTTCTCTTTCAATAAACGATATTTTCAACATAAAAATATCTAATTATACGGTTATAGAAAGTAATTCATTTCTAACCTCAAACATTTCATCAAAATAAAATTCATAACTGGACGAAAGGAATGAGATTTTATTATTTGGACACCTCAGGTTATAGAAGTACAGACAATAAAAATTGATGAGGAGTTTGTTCAATGGATGTTTCCAATATTAAAGAAATTTTATGTAAAAGAACTTTCTCCAGTTGATTCACGAAAAGAAAGAAGCATGTCGATCAGGAATATGCCACAGAAACGCAGAAAGTAAGAAATTTTAAAAGAGTTCAAATAACCTGATTAATTCAGTGGGACGGAAAATAGGGTTTTCTGGTGCATTTATGTACATTGCATATAAGCATAATAAATAATTTATTAAATGAAACTTCTAAATCGTCATGACTAGAAATATTGATATATAAGTGGCATAAACTGCAATAATAGTGAAAGCGAAAAATTGTATATAAAAAAAGCTATACCATATCAGAATCTATAGAAGCAGTTAAAGTTAGATTTTTCTGTCAAATACTCAATCTGACGCTCGTTAAAATCAAGGAATTTCTTTAGTTTACCTGCGGCAGAAAATATTTTCCTGCCGCTCACGAGTGGTAGGGAAATTATATGACGTAATGGGAAAATTTTCCGGCGTTTGAAGAAAAAAAATAGCATATTTTAAGTGGAGTGAAAATGACGTTTTGTGCCTCATTTATAGATGACGGACGAGCGCACAAAAAAGTATCACTTTAGCTCCTTATAAAATAATATACTTTATTTATGATTATTTATAATTGAAATAATATTGTAAGTAATTTTTTTTATTTTTATGTTATTATATCAAATAAAATACTATATTTTATAAAATTTTAGTTTTTGTGTTGTCATCATATAGAAATATTTCTTGCGATTTAAAATAATTTTCTTGAAAATCTTCACACTTGTGTAGTTTTTAAATGCGCGCCAATACCCTTTCCACTATTCTATACAGATTCACATTCTTGTTAGGACCACAAGGAACCCTACTTACACGACAACAAATTGTTGGTTAACGAACTACAGGTGGAATGCTTCACCTTAACTGATTTATTGTTAAATAAAGGTAAATGATTAATATTTGTCAAGTTTTATTCATATATACATTTATTTAAATTTGCCTTTTAATTGCTTTGATACAGACCATTAAAGTTGTTATTTTATAAACAATCGCTTAAAAATGTTATTCCGCTAGTGGTTTAAAATTTTTGTTTCACTATCGACATAAAAATGTGAAATATATGTGAATCAGAACAAATGTAAAATTTATTAAATAATTATACATTCATTGTATTAATAATTAATTAATTAATGGGGTGGCTAGCTCAGTGGTATGAAGTCGGCCTGTGGATCCTGAGAACCCTGGTTCGATTCCCACATGCGACAAACAATTTTCATAATTTCCAAAAACTACCCCTGTGGCTCCTCCACCACTAACATCTTTGGGGGCCGTGATTTGACGACTGGTAACCGCACTTCACGCGCAAAATATATCACTTACCGAGATCTGCTTTAGCAGAGTGCCATACCCAGTAATATGTAGAAGGCGTGATGATATATTTATTTATTTTATTTGTATTAAATAATTCAAAAAATATCACGAGCTCGACAACAAACAAAAAAAAAAGGAAATAACAAAATAGTAGGAGGAAGTGAGACAGATAATTATTTTTGGCGGCAACTGGAAGTGTGATTGCAATACAACTAAAGAACACCTTACAACACACAACTTCTGAGAACGAGCAACACAAGTTTTAGTGAAATAATAAAGTCCAAATTCCTAATAAATACGAGTTTGTCTAAGGGAAACTAATTAACCTAATGGGGATAACGATTTCTAATTTAAATGAATACAGGATATTTTAAAAAGAAGATTTATTTCACGGCAAGGACTATTAACATCGAACAAATCTTGTGCATCATCCAACGGTGGTAAAAGACTAAATGGAACTAAATGAACGCTGCCAATAAAGGAGTTAACATAATATAAAACATGATCACTAAATAGGAAAACTTTGGAGCATTAAATCAGAGGTAAATATAAAAATATGCTGCCTCTATATTGTACAAAGAAGGAACATTGGATTAAATTACAAGGCCTAAGAAGTGTACAAGGAATATAGTGAAAAAATAAGTATTTGGAATAAAGTAAGAAATTGGAACGTAACAAATTGATGAGATTTTGAAATTATTGATACATATATGTCGGGGATTCAGTCTGTATCTGTAACCTGTCACAACAATCAGGCACGTAAGCGCACATGCAGCAAGAAGTATGTGTGCTAGCAGAACCAAGGCCAGTCGATTGGAGATGAATAGCCGTATTCATTTAAGAGATAACAGCCCGTAAAAGACAATTGATAAGAGAATGCGTGTGGGAGATAAGAGAACATTACACTACCACCCTACGATCGAGCTGGGTCAACGGGATTGCTACGTGTCTAATTGTCTGTTAATTGATAATATTGTTGTTTTGGTAAAAGTGGTGTTTGTATACTTGCATTACATTGTTAATAAACATTATAAATAAACTGTTTATTGTGATCGTATTTATTAAATCAATAAATGCCGATATATAGAAATATTTTTGAGCATATACAAATCACCAAATTTTCTGCAATAAAATAAAAAAATATTTAATATACCTGAAACAAATTTACCAGGGACCTGTTCCACCAAACACTTTTACACTTTGCATTTTTTTAAATTGCAAAGTGACAGGTGAAAGTGTTCTAAATCAATATATCTACCTTTATGGTTAATCGATCTGAATAATTGCAGTAAAATATATTATAGACAAAAAAAGATAACACGAGAAAAACAGGAATTGTTGGAGTTTCAGACAAAAAATTTGATGAAGTAGATATTGCAATTTTTGAAATACTTAATAAAGAATCTACAGTTTTGGATGGACTGGGATTACCTGAAATTAATGGAACCTTTATGTACGTAAATAAAAATGATTTAATTTGCATTATTTATATGTTATATATGAAATACTAAATTAATTAATTACAGTTGTACAGTTTTTAAACTGCTGGGGTCATTATATGTAAAAAAATTACAGAAAAACTTCAATCCCAGAACAGAAGAAAAGAAGTCAATAATAATGCAAAAAAAAGACATCTGCTGAAATATCACAAAGAAAAAAGTTAGATTTAGAAAGAAAAAAACTGAAGAAAATTCTATTATAAATTTAAATTAATAAGCAAAAATTTGAAATTTTAAAATAGAAAAAGAAATCAGGAGTTCCACCTTCAGAGTATACTGCACAAAATTTATTTCAGATAAAAAAGATATTAATAATAATAATAATATAATATATTTTGCTTGAAAGAAAAATTTCATACAAATTGGTTGGTACAGTTATTTCATTTTATAATAAATATGTGTAATATATGTGATTAATAATTATTTAAGATATTTTCACAAATTCAGAATAAATCCTTTAATTCTTAAAGCGGTTTTAACAAAGTTATAAATATCAAGTACTTTTTCTTTGGATAGATCGGCAAATAAGCTAGTATTGAAGTTTGCTGGGTTGATGTCGACCAAGTATTTTGAGATATACGTGCCTCGTATGGAACTGTATGCAGGGCATCTGAAAAGGAAGTGAAAGACAGTGTTATCTTCTTGAAGGTTGCAGATGTTGCAAATCTCATCTTCTTGAAATTTATGGTGATGTCCATCTTGGTAACAAAAGAATATTTTGCTACTGGATACTCTCAGTTGGCTAACAAATTTAAGGGCAACAAAAGGAGTGTCAAGAGAAAGGTAGTTGTGGGTTATATTATATGTTTGGTAAAATGGATTATATGAGGAATTGATTATTCTTATTGTGTCTCTTTCATATAAGGTGTCATTATATGCTGCTATTATATTATTAATTTCCGCTTTTGTTATAATACAGCTCTGTGATTCCCATACCCATTCAAAATTGGATATGTACATAATGTGTTGCAGTTGTCTAACCCAGTTATATTTTATTTGCTTCTCATCTGCAATAACGTCAGGTGATTTTGTGTTTATTGTAAGTAATTTATTGTAACACATTTTAATATATCTTCCTTCAGTCATAAGCAATATCTGTAACCAAAAACGTAGCATTTTTTTGGCAATAATCAACTCTAAATTCTGTAGTCCGGTTTCTCTTCTGACTATATAACCAGGAGTACTTTTCTGCCATGAAAATAATGTCTTGAAGTATAATGTAGACCCTTTCTCTATGTTTTCAAATTGAGATGAACCCCATATTTCTGCTGCATATAGTAGTGTTGGAATAAGAATCGATGAATATAATTTCATATTAGTACTCCAGGAGTACATTTTTGCACGTTGCATTGTATTTTTTATAGTACCTGTAATTCTTCTCGCTTTGCTTGTGTTGTTTTTGGTGTTTTCGTTATATTTTCCCGACGACGTCAGTGTCATTCCTAAGTAAGTATACTTGTTTGAGTACTGGATTTCTTCATTTTGACATACATGTTTTATTCTACGCTTAGGAGGTCTTCCTTGGTGAAAGTGGACAATTTTTGTCTTTTCAGAATTGACTTTAAGCTGTTGTAAGTTACAATACTCCGTTAATGCATTTAATTTTCTTTGCACATCTGGTGGTGAATGTGCAAAAAGCACTATATCATCTGCGTATTGCAAGGACATAATGTCTGTTTTATTATTTATGAAGAAACCTTCCAAATTTTTATTTCTTAGGTAAGACTCTAAATCGGAAATGTATAACGCGAAAAGTAAAGGACTAGTGCATTCTCCCTGTAAGACTCCTTTAGTAATTTTGATTGTTTTCGATAGTTCGTTATTAACACTTATTTGTAAAGTGGCTTCATTATAAATGTTTTTTAACAGTCTGGTTATTTTAGCACTTATACCTAACTGATATATTTTATTCCACAAACTCGCATGTGGTATCGAATCAAAGGCTTTCTGAAAGTCTATGAAGATCGCGAATACCCCTTTTTTACCCGTTAAAAAGGATGATTGTATTATCGTGTTTATGACAAATAAATTATCTACACACGATCTTTTTTTTCTGAAACCCGCTTGGGCTTCTGGCAGGATGTTTTTACTTTCTGTCCAATTTTGCATACGAGCATTTAGAATAAAGGTGAATATTTTCGTCAGAGAATTTATCAAAGCAATTCCTCTATAATTGTCTTTGTTTAGGCGATCACCTTTTTTATGCAAAAGTATTAATTTAATTCTTTTTAATTCCTTTGGTAGATCTTCTTGTTTTAGAAAATTGTTTAATAAGTGACGGAGATATATTTTCCATTCAGGTGGTAGATTTTGTAGTTGCTCGTATACTAATCCATCGGTTCCCGGGCTTTTATTTGTTTTAAGCCGTTTAAAAGCATTATTGAGTTCACCAGATGAGATGTCATTGTCTAAGTACGGATTATATGTACCAAAAAAGGTTTCTTCGTTAATAATTATATTTCCATGCAAATTTTGTACGTACTTTTCCCATTGTTTAAGTTGTATGGGGTTTGAAGAAAAATTTGTAGGATGTAGTGATTTAATTGTTTGCCAAAATTGTTTTTGATCTTTGAGATTTTCTAGTTTATTTTTTAAGTTGCTTTTATATTTCTTCTTTTCTTCATTTATAGCACTTTTATAAAGTTTTTTCGCTTGTCAGATATAGATTATCTTTTGTATATCCATGGGTTTTACAGTATCTTAGATGTTGCCTAGCAGTTTTTTTAAGTTCATGGCATCTTTTACTATACCATTCTTTATTTTTCTTCAACTGTGATTCGTTATACATTTTTATTTTTTTTGTTATTCCGATTTCCTTTGATACATTTACAATTTCTGTTTTGATAATCTGATATTTATGATCCATAGAGTTTTGCTCAAACAAGTTATGTACTTTAATTTGTAGTTTTGCTTTGTATTGATCTACTTTTGCATTATCCCATTTTGTCTTTATAATATCGATACTAGAATTATGTTTTAATGAGTTATTTTGTGTTGAGATATTTTTTATTTTAATTGAGCAAATGAGGTGATCCGATATAAATATTTCTTGTATAATTGTAAAGTCTATTATTAGCTGAAACGCACTTATATCTACCCATACCAAATCGATTATACTTTTTCCAGTAGTTCCTAGGTATGTATAATTTGCCGGTGAATCACTGTATGTCCTCCCGTTCAGAACAATTAAATTTTCGCTTTCTAAAATTTCCAGTAAATCTCTACCTTTTTTATTTAGCGTGGAATCGAGAACCATTCGGTCGGCACTGAGATTACAATTTATACAGACTTCATTTTCAATATTATTTAAATCTCCAATTCGTGCATTAAAGTCACCACATAGTATTACAGCATGGTGTGGATATTGTTTTATTATATTATGCAGGCTTTCTTGGAATAATTGAAGCAGTACACTGTACTCATAGGAATGAGAAAAATAAATCACACCGAGAATAAAGTTTTGACTAGTGCTGCTAAAGTTAAGAAACATCCAGTGAGTTTCTTTTTCTATAATAGACATGTTTGAAAATGGAAATTTTGAGAAAATAAGAATTCCTCCAATGGCTCTACCACTACTAGCCTGTTTTGATGCTTTTTGTTCATATTTCTGAAAGTCTTTTAAAAAATTTGGATTTTCTTTTAATTCAAAATTTGCCCATGTTTCAACAATACATATAATTTCATGATTTCCGATGATTTCTTCTTCACTAGAAGTTAATCTAAACAAATTTTTTAGTCCTTGAACATTCCAAAATAGTATAGTATCAAAATTTTTAGATGAAGTAATTAGCTGATTATTTATATATAGTTTTTTGAAGTTGATTGTGATCTGAGTTTGATTGATTGAAGTGTTTATCTAAGGGCCCTGGTCCAGGTTTGGTTTGATTTATTTTGTTTGATTTTTTACCGCGACCTTTAGGAGTATTCTCTTCTATAGGTTTTGATATTGTATCCTGTTCATAAATTTCCGATTCGATATTCGGGACGTTTTCATTGTCAGTAACGACTATTTGTTCTAAGTTAGAGATTGAGTTGACCGATTGAGAAAGACTCCGTGTTCGTGGGAGTAATAATTTTGTAGTTGCATTATTCTCGTCCCATTCTTTGATATCATTTACTGAGTATTTTGTGCCGTTAACAAATAAGAAATTTTGATTTAAGTGCGCCTTATAACCATCTTTTTTTGCTTTTAACAGATGTGGTTTTAATATTTTTCTTTCTTGGAGTATGCGTGGAGAATAATCTTCTTCAATAAATATCTTAAATTTTTTCAGTTTGTTCAAATTTTGTAATAGGATAATTTTAATTTTTTTTGTGTTAAATTCGACATATATCGGTCTAGTTTTATTATTATCAAATTTACCAATTCTTTTTACCTCTGCTATGTAATAGGAGAGTACTTGTTGTAAATTTATAGTTTCATTTAGTATTTCAATTATTTTTTGCTCTAAATTTTGTTGTTTTTCTTCTTTTATACCAAAAAATATCAAATTTTTCTCTCTGATTTTCTTCTCTAGGTATTCTAATTGTTTTTCTTTATTTATAAGCTTTTCTTCGAGGTCTTGGAATTTCTTTTGATTTTCTTCATTAGTATTATTTACTCTGGTATTTAAAGAATTAATTGAATTTTGCAATTTATCTAGTTTATTTGTAATAGGTAATAATAAAGTTTTAATTTCATTTACTGTTGCCATTTTCGTTTTTATTTTTGCTATGACTGGGAACACTGTTTTAATATTTAACGCGTTCTCTCGCGCGTTAATTAAGTTTGCTTAAGGTAACCTTGAGTTGTTTGATTATTTATAATACACAGTTTTTTAACGTTAAACTTCCACTAAAAATCTTTAATTTTTATATCAATGTAAAGCGCACTTTTTGCACTTCACAACAATGACAATTTATTAATTGAACTATTAATTTTTAATAAGGAAAACGAAGTTAATTTTGACACTACTCAGAATAACACTTTCTTGTGACGCCACTATTACCAACCGATAAAAAAGATATTAAAGTCATTGGTTATGTAAATTTAAAAACAATTAGTTAAAATAACGAAACATATGTCGCAATCTTATATAAAACAATTTAGCAATCTATCCACTTCTAATAATTGTCACCTAAATACGATGTAACTTTTTCCGTGGTTAATGCTCCTTCTACACTTTTCTATTCATGTATTTGTCAGGATAATAATAATAGACGAAGTACAGTGAATATGTACATCAGTTTTATTGACAATATATAATTACAAATGTTCAACTTCGTCTCTCACCGAATACACACTAACCTAGAAACTATTTACAAAGTCTCATGCACCCTTAACCATTCACACACGTCTCTTCGTCCCTCACCAATTCTAATATGTTCTCACATTCGGCGTCACTCAGACAGACCCAGACACACTTGACCATAATTTATTAGTTTAGAAACATAAACACAACCCCAAACATGTCATTCTCACGATACTTAATATTTTCTAAAACCAATAACCATAAATTAACTAAAACGAGTAAAACTAAACACATAATTTAACAATAACAGACTAAATTATAAATATAGCCACACATATCTTAACATTCTGGTGTCCGCATTTTTATCTCCTTCATCTCTTTCTCCTTCTGGAAAATTATCTATGAATTCAATATATTCATCAACTACATCCTCATTGTTCATAATTGCGATTTCTTCTCTATCCACAGTTGTTGCAATTTTATGATACATGTAATATTTTAAAACTATTTTAACAGCCTTTCCTGGCTCAACTCGAAGATGATTCAGACAATGAAGAAAAATCGTATTCATAGTTCACTTGATCATATTAATCAAATTAAGCAAACTTGGCATCATTAAAAAGATATACCAATATGCATCTTATATGACTAATCTATGGGAAAGGAAACTTTAGTATCTACTACTACTATTTTATACGTTTTCTCGATCTACTACTATCCATATATTAAAATGATTTAAAGCAAAAACTGTTAATTTCACAATCCGATGAAATAAATAAATAAATCACTAAAGCTCGGATTTATAGGTAAACATTTTGCGTAAAATATACGCGTATATATGCAGGCTTTTTAAATAAAAAATGCAGCATGGTATCCAAAATAGGCAATATTATTGGCAAAATATGCAAGAAAAAAATTACATTTAATTCGACATTTATTATTCATAATATTACATTATAACATATATAAACTAAATCAGAATCAGTACAACTGTGAAGTGTCCGTTTACTATCAAAATGTACGCGGGCTTAATACGAAACTATCAGATCTTAATTTGAATGTGTCTACCTCTAATTTTGACTTTATCGTTTTTACTGAAACGTGGTTGACGGACAATGTATGTGATGCCGAGCTGTTCGACCGCCGCTATTTGACGTTTCGCAGCGACAGAGACCACGCAGCGACCGGTAAGAAGAGGGGTGGAGGAGTTTTAATTGCTGCCAAATCTGAGTTCAGTCCGTCAGTTTACAACATGTCATGTAGCGCATCAAATGTTGAACTTATCTGTGTCAAATTTATCATAAATAATAGTACTTTGTATTTAATTTCTATGTATGTTCCTCCAACTGCTAATTCTACGGCATATGAGTATTTATTTGACACAATTAACTCATTACCATTTGTATATGATTCTAAAATTCTTATTATAGGTGATCTGAATATAACAAATTTAGGTAAATATTATAAAGAGAAATTATCGTCAGATATAATTGTAAATAATTTTGTAAATTCCATTAACTTGTTAAACATGAATCAATATAATTGTATTTTCAATAGCAACGGTCGGCTTCTTGATGTTGTCGTGAGCAATTTTTACTGTACTGTACAACACTGTACTGATCTTTTACTTTCAGAAGACTATCATCATCCCGCCTTGTTAGTTGAATTTTCATTGCTTGTGAACAACAAATTCAAATGTTGTGCTAATAAAGATTTATATTACCAATTTAGCAAGGGTAACTATGCTCTTCTGTATAATATGTTAAGTTCTATTGATTGGACGATAGTAAAAAAATGTAATAGTGTTGATGAAGCTGTCGATAAATTTTATTGTATTATTTACAGTATTTTTGATGTATGTATCCCCAAAATTCAAAGACGGAAAAACACATACCCGGTTTGGTTTAATAAAGAGCTTATTGTTTTAATTAAAAAGAAGGAACATCATCGCAAACTTTATCGCCAATCAAAGCTGACTGTTCATATAAACAATTTTAAAGAATTTAGATCAAAATGTAAATATTTATCTTCTGAATTATATAACAATTATATCAAAAACATACAACAAAATATTGTAAATCAGCCAGATCAAAATAATTTCTGGTCTTTTGTTAAAAATAAAAAACAAAACTCTGGAATTCCAAAAACTATGTATGCTGATACTCATAATGAACCACTTGTTGACGGTTCACAAATTGTAGATGGTTTTGCACATTTTTTTCAAAATGTCTTCATATTAGACAGTGATACTATTGCTTCTAGTACTGACAATAATAATTGTAGTTATGATAGCACATTTGTTCATGTGGAAAATATACCAATTAGTGATATTTTTGAGGCAATAAAATCACAAAATAATTCAAAATCTGTTGGCCCAGATAATGTGCCTATTTATATTGTTAAAGGTTGCTGTGAAATATTTGCTCAGCCGCTTCATCATATCTTTAATTTATGTTTAAAACTGCAAGTATTTCCTTCAGTTTGGAAGACAGCTAAAGTTTGTCCTCTATTTAAATCTGGAGATCGCTCTCAGTTGCGCAACTACAGACCAATATCGTGTTTGAGCACCTTTTCTAAGATATTTGAAACAATTTTATTTAAATATATTCAAAATCAAACTAGACATTATATTAGTAGTTTTCAGCATGGATTTGTTAGTGGTCGCTCAACTGTGACAAACTTATTGACATTCACACAATTTGTATCAAGTGCTTTGGAGAATAAATCTCAAGTCGACTGTGTTTATACAGATTTCTCCAAAGCATTTGACACAGTATCACATAAGATGTTGATCTCGAAACTTGATCGAATTGGTTTTTCATCCAGTATGTTAAATTTAATCACGTCTTATCTACAAAACCGAACTCAGTATGTCTTTATTGATGGATATAAATCGCATAATTATTTAGTAGCATCTGGAGTTCCACAAGGATCAGTTCTTGGTCCATTATTGTTCTTATTATTCATCAATGATATAGTTGACAGTATTTCTTTTTCTAAGTGCTTGATATATGCGGATGACTTTAAGTTGTTCCATATTATTTCCGATTTAAATAGCTGTTATGAGCTTCAAACTGATTTAAATAATATTTATCAATGGTCATTAAGAAATAAATTATTTTTTAATTTAGAAAAATGTCACATTATGAGTTTTTCCAGGAAACTTGACACTCTGTTTTATAATTATAAAATGGATGTTTTAAGTTTAAGTAGAGTCAATCATAAAGTTGATTTGGGTATTTTATTTGATATGAAGTGCACATTTCAGCAACACATAAATCAAGTAATTAGTGCATCCTATAAAAATCTTGGTTTTCTATTGCGCGTAACTCGTGACTTTAGAAACAAATCTTGTTTAGTGAATATATTTTTTTCTTTAGTTAGAAATAAGTTAGAATACGGTTCTGTTATTTGGTGTCCATTTTATAATTATCAATTATTCGCCATAGAAAACATTCAAAAAAAGTTTTGTAAGCACTGTTTGTTCCGTCTGTATAATATCTGGCCTAGCGTGGATTATGATTATTTGTTACAAGAATTCAATTTGGAGTCTCTGTCAGCACGTCGGTTTAAACAACAGATTTTGTTTATTTATAAGATTGTTAATGGCATGATAGACGCATCCGAAATATTGGAACAATTAAATTTTTTCGTGCGTCCTTGTAATACAAGAAATTCTTCTACTTTTTTTTGTGAATTTTCAAGAACAAACTATCACCTGCATAGTCCTATAAATTCAATGTGTAATAATTTTAATATTTATAGTTCGCAGCTTGATCTTGCTGATAGTTTGTTTGTATTCAAGAGAAAAGTTTCAATGTTAGATATTTGATGTTATTATAACAATTAGTTAGTATCTTAGTTAAACTTACTATTATTTTTTTTATTTTTCATAATATTGTATTTTAGTTTATATATATATATATATTTCTTTCTCTCGTTTATATATGTTACATACTCGTAAATATTATTCTGTTATTGGGTTGTACCTGTTGAATAATTATTTAAATAAATAAATAAATAAATAACTAATCTTCCTAATAACCAAACGCTTTTGGATCAGCCATGGGTGCTGGTTTTACCTTCTATTACCAAATACCTTTAATTGAATTTCTGGTTCAATATAATACGTCAGTTTTAAGGGATTGTTACTTTTTCACAAAAGTAGCAACCAATATCCTGAAAGACAGTCACAATGATATAAATCTGAATTACCACAAATATACACTGATCAAGTACTTGTTCTTCTTCTTCAATGACGCTACAGCCCGATTCGGGCCTGGGCTTACCAGGCACACCGAGCCACAGTTTTAACGCTGCCGTACTGCCGGTTTCTGTAGTCGGTGTTACTTTTTAAGACATATGTATAAGTGACTAGCTAATAGCGCCTGTGTATGTTTAATAAAAGTAACTGTATTTTTTATTTAACAACAAATCATACTTTGTCGACAGGCGAATTCGAACTGACAAACCTTAGTTCGGGTGACGTCACAGTATGTTAAGAGATGTGCATTAACACGCTCAGTCACCGCGTCTGTCAAGTACTTGTTATTAATTCTTAAAGTAAAACTAAATAAATTATCACTGGGCATTGGTTACCTACAAAGAAAACTCCGCAATGGGCATTGGTTACCTGTCAACATCCCTAATGGACATTGGTTACCTGATAAGGAAACCCTTCATATTGTTCATAATATTTTATTCATATTTCATTAGATTAAAAACTAACAATATTACTAAAAAACACTAATTTATCGCTTTAATAATTATTCAAAGATATTGATGCATTAACAAATTATTGTGACTAGTCTAAGTATAGATTCTGTCTGTTTTAAATGACATATAAAAATGTGTAATATAATTGTACCAGACTCATTCTCAATTGATTTTGATAATATTTGATGATTGGTTTGGGCTCTCGCTTGGTGTTTTTTTGTTGTGTTTTTTCCTCTTGCGTAAGGTAAATACCAGAGAGCTAATTTACTATTTATTTCACGACAGAAGTTTGTGTTAAAATCACTCTGTTCTTTCTAAAGTCACAGAATAAATGATATTTCTTTAATTACTTGAATTTAAATAAATGCACAAGGTATGATGTCATAGTCATATCTTTTGGAAGGAATCTAAATGTTTTACTCCAATCAACCTTTCCCGAATTCCCCCACCATTGACAGCTATTTCGTATTACGAACATTTTGAGGGTTACATGTAGGTAAACACAACGTAGGTCCATAAATAATCATTGATTATACTTTACAGAATTACGTGCCATTATTGAGGATTATTTTATACTCTTCGGCGTCGGTACGGTTACACTATTGACATTAACAATTACGTGTTTTTTTAAATTAGTAAGTGTAAATAATTGTCTTCTGTCACTTAAAATATGTTTGTAAATTGAAAAACTACGCTTTATATCGACAGACATAACCGGGGCATATGTTAAAGATGATAATATTTGTAGGAAGTTCATCTGATAGTTCTCCATTCGATACAATCGATATATTGCACAATATGGTAAGACCCTCATTTCTTTTAGGCTAGTTCTTTATTTTTTATTTTTTTTTTAATTGATTGAGCAAAAGTACTTTTTGCTCCATTAACATTTAACTCTAAATTATCTATCAAATTTACTGATTCTGCAGAAGATGCTTCTTGTTTTTCTAGTTTTAATTATGTTTCAGAAATGAATCGATAATTGTTATTTATAGAACATAGATTTTGAAGTAGCCTTGTGTCAATTAAAATCAGTTTTACCTTTTTAATGGCCAAAAATGAATTTTCGTTAAATTGTGATGTTACTTTTTGTATTTGTTCAAAATATTTAAAATAAAACAAAGCCGTGTCGAGCCATGCACCCTACCATGTAATAACAAGTTTAGGGGGCAATGGCACATCTTGTATAGTTTCTCTGTTTATTCCATGAACGACACAAGTGCAATATATTAAAATGAGGTAAAAAACTGTAAATGTAATGCAGCCTTAATTATGTATGATGCAGCATCACTAAGCATTATTACAATTTTATTATATGGTATAGAAATGGGCAAAAAAATATTTATAAAATTTTCTTGTATAAATCTATTGATTGTTACATTGTTAATTTTTTCCAATTCTTATGTGGTTTTATCGACAACAAAATAAATAAAATTTTCTAATTCTGCCTTAATTATAGATATTGTTTCTACATACAACTTGTCAATTGTGCTGTCATCCGAATTAACTTTTTTACTATTCTTTTTAAAAAATGATTTAAAAATTGAGTTACTTAACTTAATTAGCGATGCACATATAGCCTGACATAAATCAAACTTGAATGTATATTGTTTTTTTAATAACAAATAGGCTTGAAATGTACATAATAAAACAAAATTGAATTAACACCGAAATAACAAGAAATAAAATAATTATTCGTAATATTAATAAATAACATAAAAATTAAAATATTAAAATCGAACTTACCGCTTTTCCACAAGGTTGCAAAAAACACCATCACCTTCTAATGAAAACAGAAAATTGTAATTTTACCCCTGATACAACGACACCTAAACTCAGTAAGAATTTCCAATTTCCTTCTTAGGGTACGAAAAGAATAAATATTCTGGCCGGCAGCTATAAAATTCGGCGAAAACCCCAATTGAAAGGTGTTAATATCCAGTATCTGTCCGTCTGTTTTAGATAGTTTAAATTATATTACATACAACGAATTACATACCTGTTTGAGAAATTCAACAAACATGTACAAATAGGCACGTTGCTTTGAAATAGGCAAACGTAGCAAAAAAAGAATGAAATATGCAAAATATGAAAATATATGCATTTTACCTAAAATCCGTGCTTTAATCATAAGGAATATTTTTTTTATATATATACATCCCGGATAAACTTCCAAGATGACTACTTTTACTTTTATTTAACTGACTGTATGTCAGTATGTATGTATTTTGTTCATATAAGTTCGACATATAATTGAATGAAACACTAAATTTGTATTGCCAAAATCTGGTGTAAGAATAACCAAAATTATATCCTACGATACATAGTTCATAGAAAAGCTTGAGAAATAGATCACAGGTTATAATTATATCTTATAAAAAAAAAATATGTGCCTTACCGTAACTTCATCATGGAAAAAGAAATGAACCAAATAAGGTCATCAGATTACAGTGTACGTCTACAGCCATCTCTCTCGTAGTTAGACCCGTCTTTCTCGCTACAATTTATTATTATGAATCATATTTACATATGAGAAAATACAAGTTTTTCTTTTTCATTTGCTGGCACAGTTTGTTGGAACTTTTCACTTTACAGTTAGAATCTTATATTTGTGCATGGAATTTATAAAAGTATCCGATCCCACGTACCGCACAAGAACAATAGTTAATCACAAACGATACAATTCATTGTGGTGCTTTGGAACTGTTTTTGTGGTCAGTACACAACATTTAATTTTGAATTTAATTTGGTTGTCTCCTGTGGCCAGTAGTATCGCGCTTTACGGTCACTGCAAGAATTATACAGTTTTTGTTGTGGTTGGTCAAATGTTTTGCTGTCTGTTTTTGTTCGGAAACTTCGACATGTTCTTTTTTTATACATTGTTTCATATATATATATATATATATATATATATATATATATATATATATATATATATATATATATATATGAGCATTTCCGTTACTTTTCGACAAATTTTTTTGGGTCAAAAATTTCCCAATCATGAAACTTTGAGGCTTTTTAGAACGAATTAATTGCGGCTTTTTCCCGTAAAAACCAATTTTTTTCATCTATGTAGAAAAAAGTTATGAATTTTTGAAGATTTGAAATTTAGGAAACTTTTCTTTAAATAGAGCATTTAAAAAAATTGCAATTACGTGCATATTTACTAATAAATAATGCTTCTCATGTACTAAAAAAATAAAAAACGCGCGAGAAAGACCCACTGAATTTTTAAGTTCAAGCCGAAAGCGTAATTATGGACATTACAGAATTTTCAAAATATGATTAACGTAACTTAGACCTCATTTTAGTAATCTCAGCACAATTCTTTTACTTTTTTAAAGACGTTTCACAGACAATAAATATAATCAATAACTAATTGTAGAAAACTAATGATTCCACTTTCGAGGTAAAAAAAAACGTATAACTCATCATCAGCGCATTTCTCTGTTTAGGGAAAATAATTCTGACAATTAGCCGACATCTAAAAACAACGGGTTAAGAAAACTGATGATGAGTTATACGTTTTTTTTACCTCGAACGTGGAATCATTAGTTTTCTACAATTAATTATTGATTACATTTATTGTCTGTGAAACGTCTTTAAAAAAGTAAAAGAATTGTGCTGAGATTACTAAAATGAGGTCTAAATTACGCTTTCGGCTCGAACTTAAAAATTCAGTGGGTCTTTCTCGCGCGTTTTTTATTTTTTTAGTACATGAGAAGCATTATTTATTAGTAAATATGCACGTAATTGCAATTTTTTTAAATGCTCTATTTAAAGAAAAGTTTCCTAAATTTCAAATCTTCAAAAATTCATAACTTTTTTCTACATAGATGAAAAAAATTGGTTTTTACGGGAAAAAGCCGCAATTAATTCGTTCTAAAAAGCCTCAAAGTTTCATGATTGGGAAATTATTGACCCAAAAAAATTTGTCGAAAAGTAATGGAAATGCTCATATATATATATATATATATATATATATATATATATATATATATATATATATATATATATATCCCCAAATTCAGTATCTAAATCAGCAAATAAAATTACTTTTCCATTCTTCATAATTGAAAGGAGGTTAAAAATAGCGATTGCAATGGAACTGAAACAAAAAGATAAATAAATGTTGACGATTATTTCGTCAGAGGAATAATTTCTAATGATTACTAATATTAATTACCTGTAATTATCTGTCAGTGTTAAGTTGAAAAATTACTAAAAAAAGGAGACGATTGCCAAATTACTGATTCTCCTTCATTAGCAACTTTGGGGGAAGGGCGTCGAAATTTGACGACTGGTATTTTTGTGACATTTTTTAATAATGCGATGTAAAGTAAACGACATAGGTAAAAACTAATTAATATTTGTGGAGTTATTCACATTATTCCATAATTATATATTATCTACTGAGTTTTTCAGTCTCCAAGTAAGATAGACGTGATATTATCTATTCAAAACCTAAAAAAGATCTGTGTTCTAAGATCACGAAAATTACAATTTGACTTTTGCTGTTTAAAACACAACTCTCTAGACCATGAGAAAGTAGTGCGAAAACGAATTTTATAATAATAATAATACTTTATTATACAACAGGACAAAGAAAATTTCAATTACAGAATATTATAAGATATAAATATACATTCAAATTTTTATATAAAAAGTGTAAAGATAACTTATTTTTGAAAAGCCTATAATTATCAGAAAAATCTAAATTAGAACAAACCTTATTATAATATCTACACATAGCATTTACAGTAGAATGAAAATGGTATACGGTATATGAAAACTTACAAATAAAATTTTTATCGCATATGCTATTACAAAGATTGATATAAAAATTTAGTTGCTGTAATAAGAGATAATCATCTACATACTAGTTTACAATTTTATATAAAAATAAAATTTGATTCTTTGTACGTCTGTTAGATAAAGGCTCCAGATTAAAATGAGACAGAATCATATTATAATCAAGGGTTGACCAATGTTTATAAATTCTGAGAAATATAGTTTGACAGAACTTTTTCTGTATGTTTTGTAAATCATTAATTAAAAAATGTTTTATAGGGTTCCATATTATACATCCATATTATATTTTACTTAAACTCGTTAAACGAAATAATGATATTAAATACATAAAATAAAACCTAGGATCTTATAACAAGAATTGATCAAACAATCTATATGATACGTGAAAAGTAATTTGTAATCTAGAAAAAATCCCATATCTTTTATAATTTCAACACTCTTTAAAGTGACATTGTTCATTTCATAATTGAAATGGAATGGGGAATTTCCTTTATGGAAGCTTATAACTTCACATTTATATATGTTAATCTGCGGTTGATTAACAACAGACTAATTATAAATTAAGTTTAAATCATTTTGTAGTAACTTACTTTCATCAATGTTCGAAATCATTCGAAACAGCTTAAAGTCATCAGCGTACATGAGACAATTCGAAGATTGTATGATACTAGTGTTGTCATTTACAAATAAAAGGAATAACAGCGTTCCAAGAAAGAGCCCTGTGGCACGTCATAGGGAGCAACAAAATTTGACAAAGTATAACTATTACAGTACACATATTGTATTCTTTTACATAAATACGATTGACATAGCAATACAAAATATCGGAGAAACCAATTTTTTGTAGTTTATGCAATAAGATATTATCGTTAGTAGTATTAAAGGCTTTTGTAAAGTCAGTGTCTACTACATCCATTTGGGTTTTCTTATTAAAAGCATCAAAAACGAATTGAACAAAATTTGTTAAAATTGTTATAGTAGACCTAAGATTCACAAATCCATGTTGGAAACTACTTATGTAAAAGCTTGTTTGATTTTGTAAATATTTAAATAGCATGTGTTCAAATATTTTTGCCGCCGAATTTAAACATGAAATTGGACGAAAGTTTTTAATTTGAGATTTGGAATCTGACTTCAATAGAGAAATAAGTTTAGCATATATTCAAATATTTTTCCCGCCGAATTTAAACATCAAATTGGACGAAATTTTTTAATTTTGAGATTTGGAATCTGACTTCAATAGAGAAATAAGTTTAGCGTGTTTCCAGTTGTCTGGAACACATTGATGTTTTTATAAATAAATTGCAAATCATATACAAAGGATACAAAAATAAATTACAACAGCCTTTATAAATATAAACAGGTATGTTGTCGGGTCCCACAGATTTAGTATTGTGTAGTGCTTTAATAACAGAAGAAACATCAGATCGTAGATATATTTATGGGATTACATACATTAATTTTAGAGAAGTCATTATTGATGTTATCATGGGAATAAATACTTTTAAAGAAATCAGAGAAGGCCTTTACAATTTTTAGACCTGAATCATAGCTCTCTTTATTGTAATAAAAAAAATTTACAATTATCCTTTTTTTAAAATAAAAAATATAAATATATAAATATATAATCACGCTTTTTACCCATTACTGGGTGTGGTACTCTGCCAAAGCAGATCTCGGTAAGTGATATATTTAAGCCCGTGCAGTGCGGTAACCGGTCGTCAAATCACGGCCCAGAAAAATATTCGTAGTAGGAGAGCCACAGGGGTAATTTTAAATTGGTGAAAATGTTTTGTCGAAAAATTCCCTTTGATGAACTAAATTATAATAAAAAACCTCGAATAATTTTAAAAATAGGGAACATGAGAATCTTTAATGGACTTTAATAGGCTTGCCATGGTTTAATTGACTAATGATGGTTTTCTCATAGTAACCAGTATTTGCTGCTATTTTAAAAATTATTTCAAGTTCTTTATTATAATTTAGTTCATCCATGGGAATTTTTAATAAATTTTAATATTCTTTCCATAGTTTACTTGAGCGCCTATCAAAAATTAAAGAACTTAAAATAATTTTAAAAATTGCAGCAAATAATGGTTACCATGAAAAAATCAACATTAGTCTGTTAAATAAAAAAATTAGGAGAATTACAATAGATGCATTTTATCCTGTACAAAACGAAATGAGATACAATCTAATTTATAAAAAATTAAACTATGTTAAGGGCGTGAGTCGTGTGTAACCAATAAGTGGAAAGATTTTGACATCGTTCCAGGTTTTTACAATAAGCATACAATTAAGAACTTGTTAGTCAATAATAAATTAGTTAATAAAGACATTTTGTTAAGATCTGGTATTTACGAAATTAAATATAACGATTGTAATTCGATGTATATAGTCAGACAGGACGGAATGTCATAATCACATTCAAAGAACATTGTCATAACTATATGTCTAAAATATCCCATTTTAATGTCTCGAAACACCTGACAAATGTTCTGTTAGTAATTTTTCTGTATTACATACGATATAGAAAAGAAAGGTTTAAGACTTACTTCCTTAGAAGCTTATGAGATTAAGAAATCCCAAAAAGCAGACAGATTACTAAGGAATGAACACTTCGATGTAATTGCCGTTAGTAGATATATTTTTAAAGGAATTTCCGATTCTCCCTTCTTCTAGCAATTAAATATGACCTGTACATTGTATTATAAATAAGATCCGTTTTGTAAACCTTTTACTTATCTTCTGATGATGGCGTAACTGCCGATATTGATTAGTCAAATTTTGTGAAACAAATACCAAGTGTTTTATTTATCGTTTTAATTATGTTTCACCGAATGCCTACAGCTTCAGCAATTAAATTTAAATAAGTAATATTAAAGTCACCTGAAATAATAACATCAGAATCAAATATGAATGGTAGAGCACTTATAACCTCATAAAAGGTATAATATTCTTGGACAAAAGTATTCGGACGTATATAAACAAAAATAACATATAAAGACCGTAAGAAATAATTTGAGTTCATTTTAACACAAATGAACTCAATGTTAACAAAATCACAGCTGAGTTCAATTATGTTGTTGACCGCAATCAGTACTTCTCCACCATGACTTCTGCCTGTCCTATCCCGGTCTCGGTCGCAACGAAAAACACTGTACCGTTCATCAAATAATTCACTATTAGAAATATTGTAAAATAAATATAAATAAATATATCATCACGCCTTCTACCCATTACTGGGTGTGGCACTCTGCTGAAGCAGATCTCGGTAAGTGATATATTTTGCGCGTGAAGTGCGGTTACCAGTCGTCAAATCACGGCCCCCAAATATGTTAGTGGTGGAGGAGCCACAGGGATAGCTTTTTCAAATTTTAGAAATATTGTCACTCTTTATAATCAATAAATTTAAATAAAGTTCTGCTAACTTCGTTTTTAGTCCGCAAACATTTTGATAATACACATTTAGACTTTTTGAACAGGAGTTGTTAAATCTTTTTGTAATAATGTGAGGTACACCATTAAAATATTTTATTAACAAGTTTTATTCACTATATTTTGTACGTCTTTCGAATTCCTTTTTAATATCGACAAAATATTGTCTTTGTTTCGATGTCTTATCACTGGACATTTTCACAATACAGAATTTGGTATTCTTTAAATTGCCGGATTTCTTTAAAATATTATAACATCTGAAACACATTTTAAATTTACTTTAACAGGCCTCGGAGAACTATTTTTAGTTTTCTGCTCAATCTAGTAACTTTAAATTCAGATGGAGGTACAGATGTAAAAGTTACTGTAAAATTACATCACTAACAACAAAAGCGTCATTCACTGGATTTTATTCTGAGAGGTTATAGATCATCAAATTAGTTTGACTAGTGTTTCAATCTTGAATTTCTGATATTATATTCTCAAAACATTAATTAAGTTTAGTTTTTTTCGGCTCATTTATATCAATTCTCAGTTGCTTCAACTCCGCTTGTAAACTTAAAATAAGACTTTTTAGCTTAGATATTTCACTC
The DNA here is from genome assembly GCA_911728475.2 of Pterostichus madidus. Taxonomy (NCBI): domain Eukaryota; kingdom Metazoa; phylum Arthropoda; class Insecta; order Coleoptera; family Carabidae; genus Pterostichus; species Pterostichus madidus. The sequence goes on along the minus strand of OU452304.1, from coordinate 30,178,015 downwards.
GATGTTGATTCATTAGAATTCACTCCAGCTCTCCGCAAGGTTTTTGTATAGAATATCTCTTACAATTCAACCAAGTAAGTACACTGTTGTTTCCTATATTATAATATAAAAATAATACTGACATTTCCTACAAATAAGTTTTACATCCACTAATAATGAATGTCTATGATATAATTACTGCTTACTGTACTAAATAGTAAAAAGTAAATATATTGTAATATGCAATGCTTTACATTGAATCGAACAACGTTACCACTCTCAGATTTTATGCCACTTGTTTTTTCTTGTTCGTGTGTGGAGACGTCAGTAGATTACACAAATATACAATATGTGGGATTGTAAGAAAACTATCGAGGGCCATAGTTTCTTGCATATGTGGATTTAATTTTTTTTGTGATGATATGAATACTGAAGAAGTGCGTTGAAACCTCTATAATATCAATAGGTATTTTATTTTTTTTTATAAACGTACAAACAGAGTGCGATCCTAATTTAAAGATTCAAACCATTTTTACAAGGTGGTAAGAAAGCGCTCATGGTACCGCAATTTTCAGAAATTACAACCTTTGCTAGAAGGAGATGAAATAGGTGATAATGCATGAGAAGGTGACAGTGATTGTTCTGTCTGTCATTAACTACTAACTAAAATTCCTCACCCTGCCCTCCCAAGAGGAAAAACTTTAAAACAAAGTTTTTATACGAACATATGATGTTAAACGGAGTTATGAAGTGAGAAAACAAAGGTTCCCTATCATAACAAATGGTATAAGAGTAAGTATAATTTCAGTGGAAGCCATAATTATTACAACATAATAATTGCCGCGAAAATGAGGTACAACCACGTAGATCAACTGAATTTTAATAAATTTCAAAATATTGTAACGAATTTAAAGCCAGACAGTTGAGAGCATTCCAGAAACCTTCTCGAGAAACAAGTGCGTAGCAGCGTGACCTCACTTGTGCATAGAGCTCGCTCGCATGTCTGAACGTGTGGTTTGACGGGATATTCTAGGACGTTCAGGACTATTCGAGAACTGTTCTACGGACGGGAGTATATAAGCCGAGGTCGAGTGGCTGATGGCAGTTGACAGTAGACTTCGAACGCGTAATATAAATGTGGTGATATAAATAACAGCTCAAGTATAAATAGTAGTGTTAGTGACCGTTATATAAATAATATTAGTGTTTAAATATTTATTAGTAGTGTTTAAATATTTATTAGTAGTGTTTAAGATTTATTGTAGTGTTAATTAATTCTAAATAAGTTTCTGTTATTTTTATATTCATTTATTAAATAAATACTTTTATTTTCATTTAACATAAATAGTTGTGAGTCATTTCTGTGCCTTAAACATTCTACACACTTCTAGAAAGACGAAAAACGTTACAATTGGTGTCAGGTGTGGGGTTATTAAATAGTGAAGTGTATAGTAAAACAAATAAAATGGCGTCGTTCGGTTTAAAACTAAGTGAATTTAAAGTTGTGGACCTAAAGAGGGAATTAGAGGAGCGAGATTTAGACTCATCCGGGTTAAAATCAACGTTACAACAACATCTGCGAGAGGCTTTAGTTGCGGCAAATCTGGATCCTGAGGAATATATTTTTGAAATTGGTTCGAATGACAATCGTAAAATGTTGGAGAAATTAGAAGAAAATTCCAGAACTTTGCAAAAGCAGTTGGAAGAAAGTTCTAGAACTCTAAAAGAAGAATTAACCGGATCCGTGCAACATCAATTAGAAGAGAATTCCAGAAAATCTGAAGAACGTTCTAGAATTCTAAAGGAAGAACTGACAGAAAATTCTAGAACCTTGAAGCAAAAGTTGGAAGAAAATTCTAGAACCTTGGAGCAGAAGTTGGAAGAAAGTTCTAGAATTCTAGAAGAAGATTTGGCGGAAAATTCTAGAACCTTTGAACAGAAGTTAGAAGAAAGCTCCAGAATCCTAAAAGAAGAATTAACAGAAAATTCTAGAACTTTGGAACAGAAGTTTGAAGAAAGTTCCAGAATCCTAAAAGAAGATTTGGCAGAAAATTCTAGAACATTGGAACAGAAGTTAGAAGAAAATTCCAGAAATTCTGAAGAACGTTCTAGAATTTTAGAACAAAAATTAGAAGAGGATTTAAATGAATTGAAAAACGAATATGAAAAGAAAATAGAACAGTTAGAAAATAAATTCCTCACTGCAACTGCAGCATCAAATTTATGTCCTGGTGTGGCTGAAACAGAACCAGCAAGTGAAAGGCAAATAGCAAAAGGTGAGACTGCATCAACAATTCGTATAAAAACACCGGAATTTGATGGAAAAACATCGTGGCCGAATTACTTGAGGCAATTTGAAGCTGCTGCAAAAGCTAACGGATGGTCACCGAGAGAAAAAGCAATTTCATTGACAGTAGCGTTGCGTGGAAATGCCGTCGATATCTTGCAGATACTGAAGCAAGAAGAACAAGAAGACTACGACCAGCTGGTTAAGCATTTAGATATGCGATATGGAAATGCGCACCTAGAACAAGTATATCAAACGCAATTAAGAAATCGATATCAGAGGTCGAATGAAACTCTCCAAGAATTTGAAGCTGACGTTGCTCACTTGGTTCGCCTCGCAAATCCTACAGCCCCGGATAGCGTATTAGAGTGCTTAGCTATCCAAACATTTATTTATGGAATCCGAGATGGCGAGATTCAGCAAGCATTAAGATTGGCTCGGCCAAAAACATTAACCGAAGCACTGTCTCTTGCTTTAGAACAAGAGGCTGCAAAACTAGCTTCGCGTAGCCAATTTAAAGTAAGATCAATAAACAGCGACTTTAAAACCGAAGATAATGAAGATATAGAAGCGAAGTTACGACGAATCGCTACGGAAATACTTAGAGGCAAGAAAAGAATACGTTGCTGGAATTGCGGTGAATTAGGACACCCGCGAAGACTTTGTGGGAAGCCGCTTAAAAAAGAAAACAGATGCAGAGTCGGAAATCTAAGTCGGGTTGATGCGAGGGGGCAGTCGTCGACCCGTATTCTGGTAGCCCCACAGTCCATCGGATATGTCGCCTCTCTTCATCATCAAGTCAACAGCATTTTCGTGGATGGTCTTGTTGACGGAAGGCCAGTCAAAATGTTGCTGGATACGAGTGCGACAAAAACAATAATAAGATCCGACTTGACTAAGAAGTTTGCACCAACAAAATTATATCCGACGAAGTGGCGATTACGTATAGCAACTGGAGAACTAGCTACATCGTCAGGAGAGTTAGATGTGACCATCAACATCGGGAACACCTCCCTCAAACATCGTGTGTTGGTAACCGAAATCGAAGATGACCTTATTCTTGGAATGGACGTCATGGAAAAATATGGTTTTAAACTGGACCTCAAGCACGGCGTAATAGTAGTAAATGATGAACAGCTCGTACTGCATCCACGAGAGGACGAAGTTGCACGTGCTTTAATAACCGAAAATGTAGTACTTCCGGACCGAAGTGAGACCATTGTGGAAGCACAACTTGAAGGAAAATTTTGTACAGGAAATGTTACCATGTTGGAACCCCGAATTAATGATGAAGAAACCGGTCGGAGAGTAATGGTTGAAAAATCACTGGTAAAGGCCAACAAGATAATACCAGTTCGAATAATTAACAAGATTAAGTATCCGGTTCCAATTAGACAAGGCACTATAGTAGGGGAATGTTGATCCGTATCTTTGATTATTAGAACAATAGTAGCTCAGAAAACTCCAACTAGCAAGATTACGGATACTTTACTCAATCAAATATCAACATCTTTTCACGGACTGACATCTGACGAGATAGTCAAAGCGAAGAACTTAATTAGCAAGTATCAAGATATCTTCGTATATAACAATAAATCCAAGGTCAGAACGAACGTTGTCCAGCATAAAATCTATACTGGAGATGCAAAACCCATCCGTCAAGAAGCAAGACGATTACCACTGGTCAAGCGTGACGAAGCTAAAAGGATAATTGAAGAAATGAAGAAAGAAGGCGTGATTGAACATCCAAGTAGTCCATGGGCTTCACCAGTGGAATAAGTGAAGAAAAAGGATGGATCCATCCGATTCTGTGTAGATTACCGTCAACTAAACAACGTGAGGAAAAGGATAGATATCCATTTCCCCGAATAGACGATACACTGGACACGTTGGCTGAGTCAAAAATATTTTCCACGTTGGATCTAAAAAGCGGATACTGGCAAGTTAACTTGGACCCGAAAGACCGTGAAAAGACAGCTTTTACCATCGGAACAGGACTTTGGCAATTCACAGTTATGCCATTTGGACTTTGCAATGCTCCTGCAACATTTGAACGACTTATGGAAACCGTGTTAGCTGGGCTGTCATGGAAAACTTGTTTGGTGTACCTTGATGATATTATTGTGGTTGGAAAAACGTTCGAGGATCACATGAAAAATTTGGAAGAAGTTTTTCAAAGATTGAAACAGGCAAATCTCAAGCTCAGCCCGAAGAAGTGTCATCTGTTCCAGGAAAAAGTGCGTTATCTCGGGCATGTGGTTTCTGATAAAGGAATTGCAGTGGATGAGGACAAAATAAAAGCTGTAAGGGACTGGCCAGTATCAAAGGATAAGCATGAATTGAGAAGTTTCCTTGCTTTATGCACTTACTATCGGCGATACGTGCAAGGATTTGCCAACATTGCTAAACCACTGACACGGCTTACTGAAGAAGGTAGAAGATTTGTTTGGGAAAACAACTGTCAAACAGCATTTGAGAAATTGAAGGATTCTCTGACAACCGCGCCAATCTTCAGTTATCCACTTCCGGAACGCAAATTCATTTTGGATACTGATGCCAACAATGTAGGGATTGGCGGCGTCCTCTCTCAAGTACAAGGTGGACGTGAAAAAGTTATTGCCTACTTCAGTAAGACACTGTCGAAACCAGAAAGAAACTATTGCGTCACCAGGAAAGAACTATTGGCAATTGTGAAGTCCACTGAGCATTTTTACAAATATTTATATGGCAGAAGATTCCTGATAAGAATCGATCATGCTGCCTTGAAATGGCTATTACAATTAAAAAATTCAGAAGGTCAGGTAGCCAGGTGGATCGAAAGGTTGCAGGAATATGATTTTATCATTGAACATCGGGCGGGAACTAGCCATCGTAACGCTGACGCGTTGTCCAGGAGACCATGTTCCGAAGAATGCAAGCATTGTTGCCGAGTAGAAGAGAAGCAAGCTGCTGCGTTAAGAACAACGGTAGTCGATGATAAATGGCAACCGGAAGAATTGCAGAAAGATCAGGAAAATGATCCGGATTGTAATAAATTGGAAGAAAAACGGGGATAAACCGATTAGGCAAGATGTTGCACCATACTCCCAAAAAGTGAAATCGTACTGGGCGCAATGGGACTCTTTAATAATTGAAGAGGGTCTCCTAAAACGTGTTTTGGAGAATGCGGAGGGTACAGAGCAGAGAACTCAGTTAGTAATACCTAAGAACAGGGTACCTGAAGTGTTGAAAGAGATCCACGACGGATCTGCTGGAGGACAGCTTGGAGTCAACAAGACTGCTGAGAAGTTGCGGGAACGATTTTACTGGCTAAATTGTAAGGAAGATGTTAAAGAGTGGTGCAAGAAATGCGTAGTTTGCGCTGCAAGTAATGAGCCAAATAGGAAACGTAGAGCCCCAATGCGTCAATACAACATAGGAATCCCATTTGAACGCATTGCAATCGATGTGGCTGGACCATTTTCCGAGACTAATGATGGCAACAAGTATATAGTAGTCGTCATGGACTACTTCAGCAAGTGGATTGAAGCTTACCCCCTGCCCAACCAACAAGCAATCACCGTCGCTGAGGTAATGGTGAAGGAATGCATATGCCGATTTGGAGTACCGCGCGAAATACACTCCGATCAGGGAAGAAACTTCGAGTCGTTTTTGTTCCAAGATATCTGCAAAATATTAGACATTCGTAAGACAAGAACGACTGCATTACATCCGCAGTCGGACGGCATGGTTCAGCGAATGAATAGAACTGTCGAAAGTTGTCTCTAACCACCAAAGAGACTGGGATCGTCATCTGCATATGTTTTTGATGGCATATCGTTCATCTGTGCATGAAACAACAGGACAGACACCCGCGAATATCGTATTCGGACGTGAATTGCGGTTACCGTGCGATTTGAAATTTGGATGTAAACCTGGAGAAGATCTAGCTGGGGAAGATTACGTCACCGATTTACGAAGAAGAATGAACGACATTCACGAACAAGTTCGTTCAAATACCCAAACTTCAAGCGATAGAATGAAAGATCATTATGACATCAGGGCAGAAAAGGGAGGATTTGGAACTGGAGAGTCGGTATGGTTATATTACCCACAGAAGCGTCGTGGTCTATCGCCGAAGTTACAATCATGCTGGGAGAGACCCTATGAAGTGATGAAGCGGATAAATGACGTTATCTACCGAATTAGGAAAATACCGACTGGGAAGCCGCGAGTAGTCCATTTTAATCGACTGGCCCCTTTTTCTGGAAACAGCAATGAGGTTAGTGATGTTTGTGCAGCAAATGTTCGCTGCGTTCAAGAGCATGAACATGAATTAACATTTGGAGACTTCATGAAGAAATATTCCACCGGTCATAAAGCACGGCACGGCGTGACAAAAGAAGAACATCGAGATATGTTCTTGGTGCCTTTGGAGTATTCCATAGCCCACTGTGTGGCGGAAGACTTAAACATGTCTCGAGGAATTGCTACAGTATTTAAAAAGAAATTTGGACGGCTACAAGACCTAGCCAATCAGCGTCCATCTGTTGGAAGAACACTAAAACTGCGCGACAACTCAGAACACAAACGGTACCTTTACTATTTAGTCACCAAGGCACGATCATCTCAGAAGCCCACCTATCGCACCTTATGGGAGGCACTGATCAATTTGAGGGAACGTCTTTTAAATAACGATGTTATGAAGCTGGCGGTACCAAAATTGGGTTGTGGACTAGATGGGTTGGAGTGGAGAATAATTAGGAATATGTTAGAAGTTCTCTTCCACCGCACCGGAATTCTTGTTTGCAGCTTTGACCCCAAAGGAAGAGCGAAATTAGATCGCACTGTGGATTGCCACTTCTTTAAGACCTCAGGATACATTAAGGGTTCGACTTGCAGATTTCGTCATAACTTCTCCGAAACCCATCAACCTCTGTTCCGAGACGAAACAGCTTTAAGGAGGGGGCAGTGTAACGAATTTAAAGCCAGAGCTCGCTCGCATGACTGAGCGTGTGGTTTGACGGGATATTCTAGGACGTTCTGGAATATTCGAGAACTGTTCTACGGACGGGAGTATATAAGCCGAGGTCGAGTGGCTGATGGCAGTTGACAGTAGACTTCGAACGCGTAATGTAAATGTGGTGAAATAAATAACAGCTCAAGTATAAATAGTGGTGTTAGTGACCGTTATATAAATAATATTAGTTTTTAAATATTTATTAGTAGTGTTTAAGATTTATTGTAGTGTTAATTAATTCTAAATAAGTTTCTGTTATTTTTATATTGATTTATTAAATAAATACCTTTATTTTCATTTAACATAAATAGTTGTGAGTCATTTCTGTGCCTTAAACATTCTACACACTTCTATAAAGACGAAAAACGTTACAATATATGGAATTAGAAAATAATGCAGATAGCATTTATAAATTACATTTATTATAACTTAAATAATGAATTTAAAATACTGAGTTCAATATTTTTTTCTTTTAATTTCAATTTAAATAATTTCATCCTTTCCGTACTTCTAAATGCAATTTCTAACTGATTTTTCTCTCCTACTGTGCTCCTCTTCTTGCCTCTTTATTGCATCCTCAATTTGCCTATCTTAGACAGCAACCAAATCAGCTTTCGCTGCAGTCGATTTCCTTGTTCCTTATGCTTTCTTTCTTAGCTGAATTTCTTCTTAATGGAGCAGATGTTTATTTTTCAGTTGTCCTGAATTATAGTTTGTCCAATTGCTTGAAGCAAGCTTACTGGGTTGACTATGTGAGAGTTTCAATCAATTAATTTTTTTGTTAATATTGGCTTGAAGTGCAATTTATTGATTATGACTTGTTCCCATAAACTTATTTATGTTTTGAATATAATTTTCAGATATTTGAATCAATTCAACAACTTCAAGTTGCATGCTGGCCGAATTTATACTTTCAGCATTATTGTCAAATTCAATTGTAAAACCAGTAATGTGAGATCCTAGAACCTCATTTTCTGCAGCAGTTTTACATTACTTGTCGATATTTTTCTTTTTTAATTTATCGTAGTTTCCTTTTTAATTTAATGCATTTCTGCAAAAATTGCCATTTATTACATTAAAATATTTTAAATTTTTTCCCAACATAAGAGTTTTTTGGTTGCTGTTGAAAGAATATGATTTTAAAAATATTTTAATATATGTAGATATTAAATTTTTCATTACATCTGTGTTATATCATATTGCTGTAGCACAATCTGCAACACTTTTTGTAATTTATTTGAAATTATTACAAACTTCCTTCATTGCTACCAGTTGTTCCATCACTATTTATCGCAGTAACAGGAGGTGCTCCAATGTCGTAGATAAAGTCTAAATTTTCTACGATTGTAACTTCACAAAGACTTTTTGGAGTTTCACTGTCACCAACAAGAGAGAAGTGACCAATTAAAGAAAGCAGCCTTTTTTCTATAGGCAAGAGTTTAATCTACGTCATTTGGAAAACACTGGTTAAAGACCTTTTTTTTAAAAATTGCCATTTTCTTTTAATATTGGTTTTCCAATCGCTCCATACTTAACGAAAGTATAAACAAAGAGATTTAAAAGAAGAATTAACATTTAATCTTAAAATACCATTTAATCAATAATTATACTTCTGTTTTTAAAAAAAAATAATATGCTTATTAATACATACATACACACATATCTTCACGCTATATCCCATCAAATGAGATAGCACGAACAATAAAAAATTCACTCATTACATAAATCTGTAACAAAGACGGATAATTCTGAATTTGATTTTGTTTATAAATTATGATATTTCACTATCAACTCAGCTTCGAAAGATACAGACTAATTAAGCATTATCTTAAGTATCTTTCTAAAGTTGACTTGACTGAGTTTATTTTGTTTATCAAATTTAGTAGAGCATATGTTATAACTGGTTATATGGGATGTGATGACATATCTGGGTAAATTATAGCTGAGTTTGGGGTCGGATAGATTTAACCTCGTCTGGATTTTTTTGTAAATACATATGTGGGAACCGCTAACCCGACCATCGCGACGAAACCACCCCTCACCCTTTGTCAGAACATCCCATGGAATACAGCAACATTCAGTCAGTGGTGGTTTAGCATCGATCGAGACAAGTTTGGCTCTCATCGTCTGTGCAAGATGTAGGTCTTGCCATGTATTTAAGTATTTAGTTACTTAAAATTACTTTTATTCATACGTTGTTATTGGTTCCATTGTCGGGAAATTGTTTAATTTCAATATTAATCACATTAATAACTTTTGTCTTTTTGTAGTTAAAACTTCTGCAGATTTCATAATTTATATATCTCATTTTTATGTTTTATTAAATATATATTTTTACAAGAAGTTCGTATTATTTTGTCTTGATTTTAATTTAGTTCGCATCAAGTTCGTTTATTTAATCGTGTATTAAATCGCGTTATATTTCGTCCTGTTTCAGTATGTTACATTGGCGCAGTCGGTAGGATACGGCCTCTGAATAGGTAAATTCAAATTTTTTATTTGTTTTAACATGTCGTTTTCAAAGAATTTGCGTTTTCCGCTCGTGTTGTTTTAAAATTTAGTTGTAATCCTGTGATTACATGGCGCAGTTACTGTTTATTGTTTATTATTATTGTGTTTTAAGTAAAAATGGCAACGCAACTTATGAAAGTGTTTTTGTATATAGGCATTAGTGTAATTGAAAAAGCTTGTGCAACAACCAAGTGTAAGTAAAGTGTCGTGCAACAATATGTATGAGTGTTCGCAAGTGCCACTGTGGCTTCCGCCACCGTTCTATCCGTGGAGTCAGCACCAAGTTGTTTCGCCGCATCCGCAGGTAACAATGTACCCGCAGTATGGTTACGAGTGCGACGATTCAATACCAGGCGAGTCACAACTTATACGGTATCCGCTTAGAGGTGAACCGTGTCGATTTCGTCCCGACGTTCAGCTGAAGACAGCGTTATCAGATAAGTGGATGGCGTCATTTGTCCAGCCACCGCCGCAAGTGCAGCAAGCACTGTTGAACCCGCCGTTTTTGCAAGGGCATAATACGGATCGTAGTCGGTCATACCTGGAACCGAGCTACGGATCTGTTGCCCAAACTAAGGTTCAAGTGCTACCTGTAGCAACAATCAGCGTAGCTGAAATTGAGGCGTTGCTACAGCCCGAGAAACGGGTGGTTGTGGATATTCCGCGTCCTATGAAAAAGGTAATCGCTGACTTCGTTGAAAACGTAAAAGTGGAGGATGAAGTTATCGACGGTGAACAAGGCTCCAGGATAGAGGTGAACAGCTTCGAAGAGGTTGCCGAACAAAGTATTGTAGAGCACACTGAGCAGGTAAATGAATCAATCTGCGTACCTGTCAGTGTTTGTGAAGAAAATTATGTACAAAGCGACCGTAGCTTTCGTAGCTGCAAAAATGCAATTTCTTCTCACCTCCACCAGCAGCAGCAGAATCAGCCGATGTCCAGGTCTCGCGACCTGGATAGACATCGTGAAGAAAAGTTGTGCGCCGGCAGATTCCATAACTCAAAGCAGATCAGTTGGTTTCGTCCTTATCTCGAACAGCTGATTTTGGAACGAGGTCATCTCCCGCCACCAAAGCCCCCTCCCTTGCCCCTGTCACTGTGTTGTGAAGTGACATCGGTTGAGTGTGTGTGTGTGACCAACCCCCTGTGTTTATGTGTTTCGACGTGCCGTGGTCACAAACCCATGACGGTAGCTAGAACTGTCCCTTTTCCGCTACCTGATGTCGTCTCAGTTGTTTTTGTTTAATAATTAAGTGTTGCATGTTTGCATGCTAATTAAGATTATATTAAAAATAAACCATTGTTTATTTAAGCTGTCTGTTTAATATTTGAAAAAAAGTGTAATTTGGATTTATTTTGTTACAAATCTAGATATGCGAACTTATGTTCATTTACGCATTTTTAGTTCTTGAATTTGCATAATTTTGGCTACAAATTCAGATTTTTGCGAACATATGTTCATTTATGTATTTTAGCATCTGAATTTGTACAACTTTCGTTCTTGTATTTGTATGATTCTGAATTTTGATTTTGTATTACCTAGTAGTATTTGAATTTTCTCAATTTAGCAATTTGTGTTTGTTTATTAGCATGTGTCAGTTGTATATTGTAATACATATGTATGGTTCGATTTATGTCAATTCTAATAAAGAATTTTTTTTTCTTTCGCTTGTAATTTGGTAATTCAATAATTAGCAGCTTAATGCTGAATTTTATGGTCTCTGTTTTGTATAACAATTGTATTTCGTTATACTTATTTGTGCCTTCATTTATTACATTTTAATAAAGATTTTTGTACCTTTCCGCTTATGCGTAGCATAAGATGATATTTTGATTGATTCAGTTTAATTCTGAATTTTATGTGTTTTTTGAATGTTATTGTTTTTGTCTTAGGTTATGTTTTGGTAATAATTATCTCGTAAGATATAATTATATTTGAACCTGGGACAGTGTAACAAAGACGGATAATTCAGAATTTGGTTTTGTTTATAAATTATGATATTTCACTATCAACTCAGCTTCGAAAGATACAGACTAATTAAGCATTATCTTAAATATCTTTCTAAAGTTGACTTGACAGAGTTTATTTTGTTTATCAAATTTATTAGAGCATGTGTTATAACTTCAATATTCAGTAGACCATTATTTATCAAGTTTATAGCTTTTCTGGATTGTCGCGTCTGGTTATACGGAATGTGATGACATATCTGGGTAAATTATAGCTGAGTTTGGGGTCGGATAGATTTAACCTCGTCTGGTTTTTTTCTTATGTAAACACATATGTGGGAACCGCTATCCCGACCATCGCGACGAAACCACCCCTCACCCTTTGTCAGAACATCCCATGGAATACAGCAAAATTCAGTCAGTGGTGGTTTAGCATCGGTCGAGACAAGTTTGGCTCTCATCGTCTGTGCAAGATGTAGGTCTTGCCATGTATTTTAGTATTTAGTTACTTAAAATTAGCTTTATTCATACGTTGTTGTTGGTTACATTGCCGGGAAATTGTTTAATTTCAATATTAATCACATTAATAACTTTTGTCTTTTTATAGTTTAAACTTTTGTAGATTATATAATTTATATATCTCATTTTTATGTTTTATTAAATATATATTTTTACAAGAAGTTCGTATTATTTCGTATTGATTTTAATTTCGTTCGCATCAAGTTCGTTTATTTAATCGTGTATTAAATCGCGTTATATTTCGTCCTGTTTCAGTATGTTACAAATCAAATACTCAGCCCTAGTCAAACATTCTCATTCATACACACCACTCTCACTTTAACAATATTCATAGATCACTACATATAAACTCATTTATATTTTACACTCGAAATCATTTATCACACAACAAACCTTCAATCACATCTATCCAATCACTCCTATTCACATATCATTCATCCTATGTCTTCGACGTACATAACATATACATAAAACATCTCAAATTACTCATACTTAGTCCTAATAACAAATCTAATACCGAATCTAATAACGAATCTACAAAGATTAGAAAAGATATCTGCGATAGCCTGCACTTGTATATGAAAGAAAAGTCCATACAATGCAGTAACTGAAAATGAAACAAAAAGATAAGAAAGGAAGGGAATGTCGCTCTGCGCTTGTTTTTGAAAGTGAATTCCGCACAATTGCATTTAAACACTCTACGTAAGAATTGAAAACGAATTAAAAGATAAGAAAGGAAGGAAGTGTCGTTTTACGCTTGTTTTTGAAAGTGAATTCCAAACAATTGCAGCTAAACACTCAATGTCAGATCAGAGAACGAATAAAAAAGATACGAAACGAAGGGCGTGTCGTCCCTGCTCTTGTTTTTGAAAGTGAATTTCACACAATTGCAGGTAAACATTTTAATGAAATAAACAACAAAACTAAATAAAAAATCCTGCACTTTTCTTAAATCATCAGATTCATTCCGCAATTAATTTTCGCCAAACGTTTCTATTCTGACACACCACTTTAGCTTCAACCATATTCCTAATTCCTTTCGTACAAGCACGTTTGTTCCTCATACTTGGAAACTTTCGTTCACGCAATATTCCTTCAATCATATTTATCCATTTATTCACACTCAATTTTACCAATTTATACCTGTTTCACCAATCTCTCATTCGACATACGTTCTACATACCTAAACTATATTCTTCTCAATTTCACACTCATCCTACACCAATGTATTCCGGACACTATCTCTTCTAGTATAATCACACACACCCCGCAAATACCTCATTTCCACAGCAGTTATACGACGTTCACGTTTCTTTATCCACACCCAACATTCACTGCCATACATCAATGTAGGCAGTAAAACACCATTATACACACTCTGGATACATTCACATTTCGAGCAAAGGTTTCCAGAGCACCCGATACCTTGCATCCCGCAGATTATCTTCTTTAAATCCACAATAAATACGTCCATCCCTCGAAAACATACTATCCAAATATAAAAACTCATTCACTTGACCCAATCTCACACCATTCACCGAAACATTGCAGTCAGTCACCAAATCGCTCCTTTAAAACACTAACACTTTAGATTTATCAACATTTAATAACAGATTTAAATATTTTCCTACTTCATTTAAACTTAAAATCATTCGTCTCAATTGCTCTTCAGATTCACCCATAACATCCTCCGCATACGCTAATGCAGGCACAACACTACCACCAATATAGACAGCATCCACCCCATTCAACGCCGTTCGTTACAACACATCCATGTATAAATTAAAGAGCCCCGGAGACATCCCACAATCTTGTTTCACGCTAATATCTGTACAAAACCAATCACTCAATCTACCATTACCTCTCACCGCAGCCTCACTACCTTCATATAGTGCAAAAAATGCCCCCAACAAATTACCATTTATACCGTACTTTAGAAGTACATTCCATATTGTCTCGTGATGAACACTATCATATGCTTTTTTCATATCGAGATAGCCACAGAAGACCTTCTTCTTCTTAGAAAGTGACTTTTCAACAATCATACGAAGAGAAAACAATTGATTCACACACCCTGTCTCAGACAAAAAACTACCTTGTATATCGGTTAACTTGGAGATTGATAAGATTCATACCTTATGAATAAGAATCTTCCCGTACAACTACCCTACCACACTTAGCAAACTTATCGCATGGAAATTGGTACCTTCACTCGAACTACCGTTACCTTTAAATAAAGAACAAATGATAGCACGTTTCCAATCATCAGGAGCTACACACCGTTTAAAAAAAATCTAAACAAATAAATTAACCAGTCAAATATCCTTTCGCCTCCATATTTCAACATCTTATTCGATATACCAACCAAACCGGGAGTCTTGCAATTCTTTAGACGCATCAACGCAAAACTAACATCACTCTAATCTATATCCCATTCATCACCACTAATATTTTCTCTAACATTTTCACTACAACCATTCGGTCTATTAATGGTACCATATAAAGCCCTAAACTACTCACACCATCTATTTGTAACATCTGATTCGTCCCACAATAACTCACTATCCGCACTCTTAATCGCTTTCACGGCCTTTATATTGCCACCTCTAAATCTCTTCACTCTCAACCAAAACATTTTTTATTTACACTAAAATCATTAGTCAATCTTTCACTCATCAAATCATCAAAACGCGCCTTGCTTTCTCTTACTACTCTCTTAATACATTTATTTCACCTCTTGTATTCCAGCAAGCATTCACGTAAACGTCCAGGCACATCTTTCACATTTAGAATTCGCAAATATGCTCTCTTTTGAACCTCAATCGCCTCTTTTACTTCTTCATTCCACCATGCATTCTTTGGACAAGAGCCTAAGCTACATTCACCACAAACTGAATTTGTACAATTAAGAACTTTATCCTTAAATTTCAACCAAACATCATTTATACTGAATTAAAAATTAAACTCACATACAGACAAAGATTCATTTATTTTCTCAACACACAAATCTCTAACATCCTTATTCTGCAGCGCACTGAATTTAACACAAAATTTTTTTTAGTATTTTTCACCCTTATACTCAAACATTTATCTAGACGTATACGCGATACCACCAACTAATGGTCATTTGTTCCCAATTCAGCACCACGCTTCACACTTCTTAATCAATCATACTCCGTCTATTCTCACTCACATTCTCCCATGTATACAAATGAGCTATTTTACGTCTAAAGGCAGAGATGGAAACAAAGAGATCACGCTCCAAACAGAAAGAAACTATTTTTCTACCGTTTTCATTCACTCTCGCATCACCAAACTTACCCGATACATTCTCAGACATGCTTCTCTTAACTTGCATCCAGCCATTTAAATCACCACATACAATAACTTTCTCACCTGAATTACATGAATTCATAACACTATCTAACAAATTTAAAGTTTATGACTATCTAACAAATTCCAGAATCTATCTTTTTCAAGATCATTTTCGGATTCAGTTCGGCCATAAACTGACACAACAAAGATTCTACGCAAGGCTACCTTTAATCTCAGCTAAAGAATTATCGATGAAGTACAACTGTAATCCCTCGAAAATTGTTTCATTCTTTCACTAACAAGTACACCCACACCATGCGTCGCATGTATATTCTCACCAATACTGGACCACAAGCAAAACATTCCATCCACATCTGTCTCCCTACATCCTTTTCTTTTAGTCTCACTGACACACAAAACATCAACATTATATGCTTAATCGAACCAATATTTTCTGCTCTACTAGATAGAACGCTGGGCCAACTAAAGAAAGTATAAAAAATCAATATATTTGAAGCAGCTTTAAAACTATATCCATTTTTAATGGAATAAAAAAAAGGACAATTATGATGAATGTTAGAACATATACACTTTTTTCGCAAAAAATTTTAGTACAGCGACGAACTCATGGTCTTTTGATTTTCTAGACTAATAATATTTGCTAAATAGTTTTATTTTCTGTAACGATTTTGTGATAATAAACTTATTCTGAATTGTAGTAGCTAACAAACTTTCCGGAAATTATCAGGAATGTATAAATCGGAGACTAATTACTCAATATATATAAAAAAACTTTAAATCAGACAGGTATTAAAGAGCATATAAATAGTTGCTAGTTTTATAGGAGAAATTTAAATTGGTTCCATTTACGACACAATATAAATGTTGGTAGTAAATGAGATTATGATATAAATAAAATGTATTTCTGATTATAAATTGTATTCGTATATTTTACTGCATGCCATTATTTGGGCTATTTTTGTGGTCCTAGTTCTGCGTCTAAAATATCTATCAAATTTTGCCACTCGTTTTTGATGCGTTGTCGCACATTTAATTCTGGAAGCCTCTAAGGCGCTGAATTAGATTAAACTTCCGTAAATGAAATTAATTTTTTATATTGGATGTGCTTCATTTTCCCGAATCTTTTCTGAGCCTCTAAAATTAGTTTGATTATTTTACATATGCATATGAAACGCATTTTGAATCATTATTAATCATCAGGAGTGCTGAAGAGAACGTGCGAGAGCTAGGAAAAACAGATAAACTAAATCAATACAAATACGTAGATCATCACGCCTTCTATGCATTACTGGGTGTGGCACTCTGCCACAGCAGATCTCGTGAAGCGCGGTTACAAGCCATAAAATCACAGTCCCCATAGAAATTAGTGGAGGAGAAACTACAGAGGTGGTTTAACGTGGTGAAAATTGTTGTCGACTGTGGAAATCTAAACTGGGTTCCTCAATCCACTGAAGAATCTAGAAAAATCTTGTAATATATGTATATAATGAAAGAAATTTGAGAACATGAAATAGCTTGAAACATGAAATGGGGGAGAACCTGTCACTACAAATCGAATGTAGTTATTTATTCAAATTATTGCACAACCTAAGACGGGCACTACTGAATACAAAGAAGCGAATGGAATTAATATTAATTGATGAAATTCTTTAATTATTTTACTAAAGTACGAGTTAAATATTAATTATAATAATAGTAAAATAATTCAGAGTGAAACTAAGTGAATTAAAGTGCAGCAGTGGAATTAAGTGATGTGAAGTGATCTGTGAAAATAACTGAGAAAAAGTAAAGCTTAAAAATATAAGTAAATAACCGAAATAGTTTTTAGTGAATTTGTGAAAACGCGTTAATTTATAAAAAAGGTACTGTAAACGAACCCGAGAAACAAAAAAATAAAAGTTTAGGATTCAAATCATATATATATATATATATATATATATATAAAGGATTCAAGATCCAGTAATAACAAGTTATATAAAAAACCTGAGAAACCAAATATTTACAAGTGGCTAATAAAAGTTTCAAGGAAAAATGGAAGATTTTTTAGAGACAAAGGAGGAAAAAATGTACTTGTTAAGTAAACTAGATATTATAAACAAACAATAATCATCATGTCAATGAGGACTACTAAAAGAAAGAAAAAATGATCATTAATAATAAATAAATAACTAAATAAAAACGATTAACTAGGAAGTCAAGAACGTGGGAGAACAAATATCAGTGTAAAATAGTTTAATAATTTTTCGAAATTATTGTTGACAGAATTAGTGAAATAATAAATGAATTGCAAAACAGTGAATAATAATAATGATAATGATAATAATAATAATATGTAATACTACAGTGAAATAATTTAAATCTGTTCAATTTAGGTTAAGTGGAAACAAGTTTTTCGGTTAAATAAAGAGTAAAAATATAAATGTACAGTGAAGTTGCTAGTGATATAGTATAAAACAGTGATGCAAAAATTGTTAATATATAAAAAAGTGTAATAAAAATAAAAACTAAAAATAAATCTGTGATAAATCGATGAAATATAAAGACAACTTATGAACTCTCAAGAAATAACTTAGACAGGAAGGGAATAAATATAGCTTCAGCTACTGACGGTCACTGGAATTCAACGAGAAGATATATTTTTTATGAAACTATACAATACAAACACTTAGGAAAGGGCTTCCTAGCAGGCGCCGTGCTAGCGCAGCTGTGGAGTGAAAAAGGTGACCGATACACAAACAATGAATGTTATGGACTCTAAAATCGAAAGTTCATGAAATAAATCGAAATTAGATTAAACTAGCGGTCAGCCTGGCTGCGCCAGACCTTCACTCTACGCTCCGCGGACACTGAAATAGGATTCACTTCTGTGAGATTGACACAATATAAATGAAAATATTTCCGATGTAAAACTTTTCAATTCTGCACGTCTGTCCTTAAAAATACCTTTAATTGATACCAAGCACGATAGGTTTCATAGCTCTGGCTCTAAAAAAATTGACGATAAAAAAATCCAAGTGAGCATACGAACTCTTTATACGACCTTTCATTTGATACCAAACACAATGGCTGGTACCACGAGCTCTGTTTTTGGGTGTTTTAAGAGCGCTGTTTTTGGGTGTTCTAAATATATGTACCACGAGCTCTGTTTTTGGCTGTTTTTGCATGTTTTAATTAAACTGTTTAGTAACGTGTTCTAAAACTGCCTAGAGTTGTTTTAAACAGTGTTTTAAGACAAACATGGTTGAAGTCTATGATAAAAATTGTACGAATCGCCTAGTTCTTGAAGTAAATAGGCATTAAAAAAGGGTAATTTTATTTTAGTAACGCAAGAATCCATTTATTTTGTTGGTAAAATACCGTTTTTCAAAAGAAAAAAACGAAAAATATAATAAATGTAGTGAAAAATTATTTCGACTGAAATGCAAGTTTGAAGATGAAAAAGGTAAGTAAAATTTAAATTAAATATAAGCGCCAGTTATACAGTATCTGCGCGCAGTCGCATATCGCCTGATATTTTGGTTCTTCACAGCTATCATATGGCACAACACATAACCACAATTCTGTTTTGTATTTCGATGTAATCTAAAATACATTAAATGTATAAGTATAATAATTTATTTTATTGTCTTCAGGTGATCTACACGACATTTCTCAAAAGTACGACAGCAGAATTATAAGATATGTGTACCTATGTAGTGCTGGTATCGCATATTCAAATATTCATCAAATTGGACAATTTAGCGAAAACCAGACAATAATTTTACAGTATAGCAGAATATCCCTCTGTAATCGAATGAGATGATTATTATATTTACAATACTTTTTGTTAATTCTTGCACTTTTAAAATAAAAACTATCCTTTTTCAGTTCCTATTTGCTTCATAATTAAATTTAACATAAGTGAATGTTGTTAATAGCAAAATTTTATTATTAATAAAATAAAAGTTGTATTGTACATATTTCTCGTTTAATTTTTTTGTTAAATGCTACAAATTACAATTCTTCCTAGTCGAATCGTTTCAAACACATTCATAATATCCAGTCATGCCAGTTTTCTGTCACATCTTTTCTTTAATTTAGGAAGCAAATTAATTTCCTCGGACGTTCAATTTTCCGTTTTAATCTTTTCAGCTGGTCATTCTCTTTCTAAAATACAATAATAACATTATAATAATATAGTACTGTATGTGCTTAGGTACAAAATATTAAAATTAAAATATGTTCGTGATAAATACTTATATTTTAATTGTATAAACACTTTTTACTGTTCATTCAAGGAGCAACTAGCATTCCTTCATGAATTTAACGAAGTGTCTGTCATCTAAAAACCACAACCTGTCAAACTAATTTCATGTTGAATTGGAAACTACTGTCAAAAATATTACGAAACGCGCATGCGTATTGCGTCTTTTACAACGTTGTCATATATATTTTCTTGTTTACATGGTATTAGCTAAAACATACTTAAAACAATGCTCGTGGTAAGCATAATTTTAAGAGTATTTTAAGATGTCGTCATGGTTTTAACTAAAACACCCAAAAACAGTGTTTTAGTAACTCGTGGTATCAACCAATGTGTTTTGAAGTATTTTCACTAAAAAAATGCCGATCGAAAAAATTAGAATTCTTCACGCAAACTCTTCAAAAGACCATTTATTTGAAACTAAACACGATAGGTTTTGAAATACTTTCACTAAAACAATTGCTGTTTGAAATAATCTCAATTCTACATGCGTGACCTTCAAAACTTTCATATTATACCAAATACGATGCACTTTCAATAAATAGATATCGATAATAAATTTAAATGAATAATAATAAATTTATTTTTAATGTACATCGCCCTGAACAATATTTGCTTAATTTTACTATATATTATCTTCCAAAAAAACAATTACATTGTTAAAGGTACGCCAAGATTGCGCAGATTCCTTCCCCAAAAATTGTAATATCTATATATTACAGATTTTTAAAAAAGTGATATCTAATTAAGCCAAGAAAAATATTCGAATTTAAAAAACCTTATCGAACAGTTTTAAAAATATCGGGTCAAATAAAAAAAAAATTAATTAAAAAAAACCTTGGCGACCCCAGCGTTTAAAATGTTACTTAAACTGGTAACATTTTAAACACTGGGGTCGCCAAGGTTTTTTTTAATTAATTTTTTTTTTATTTGACCCGATATTTTTAAAACTGTTCGATAAGGTTTTTTAAATTCGAATATTTTTCTTGGCTTAATTAGATATCACTTTTTTAAAAATCTGTAATATATAGATATTACAATTTTTGGGGAAGGAATCTGCGCAATCTTGGCGTACCTTTAACAATGTAATTGTTTTTTTGGAAGATATCACTTTTTTTTTTATACAATAGTTTGACCCTATATTATAAATGATATTTGGTATTGGTATATTGTTATTACATCTTTCTATAAAAATCTAAATTCGTTCTAAAATAAATATATATAAGCATGTTTAGAGTTTCTTGGCGAAGTTTGTTTTTCAACGTGAGAATCATTTGCAAGCATCCTTGATTTTCCTTTTTTAATCATATTGTGTAGTGTCCCTCAGCCATTGAAGTACCATGGTGAAGTATAGCACTTTGAATTTATATCCTTGAATCAAATAAGTTCCCATTGAATCGTTTTAAATATTACGTGTATCAGTTAGTTTCCGAATATATTCATTTTCATTTTAAAATAACAGAATTTGGAAAATTAATACTGTGCCAAAAGAAACTAATTCGGTTTTATGTAATTTATGTGAGTGTAAGCATTCTGAACATTGAGCTTCTACATTTTCTTTCACAACCAATTGTTTATTAATAAGCTCTTGTATAGTAATGCTATTATTACTACAATCACGTATTGGAATAATAATAAATACTAGCGGTCGGCCTCACGCTAATCTCCGCGGACACTGATATAGAATTAACTTCAGTAAGACAATAGACACAATATAAATTGAATTATTACGAATCTAAGACTTTTAAATTCTACACGGCTGTCCATATAAAAAACTTTTAATATATACTAAATATGATAGGTTTTGAATCACTATCACTAAAACAATTGCCGATCAATAGAAATCCAATTCTGCAAGAAAGCTCTTCAAAAGACCTTTCAATTGATACCAAAAACGATGGATTTTGATGTCCTTTCATTAAAACAATAGACGATCGAAAAGTATAAATTTTATATGCGAGCCCTTCCAAAGATCTTTTATTTGATACCAAATACGATAGGTTTTGGAGTACTTTCACTAAAACAATTGATAATCGAAAAGTATTAAATTTTGTACGCGAGCTCTTCAAAAGATCTTTCATTTGATACCAAACACGATAGGTTTCGAATCACTTTCATTAAAACAAATGCCAATCGATAAAATTCCAATTTTGCATGTTAGCCCTTCAAAAGACCTTTCAATTGATACCAAAAACGATGGATTTTGAAGCAATTTCACTAAAACAATTGACGATCGAAAAGTATTAAATTTTGCTCGCAGGCCCTTCAAAGGATCTTTCATTTGATACCAAACACGATAGGTTTTGGAATACTTTCGTTAAAACAATTTCCGATCGAAAAAAATCCAATTTTGCATGCAAGCCCTCAAAAAGACCTTTCATTTGATGCCAAACACGATAGGTTTTGGAATACTTTCGCTAAAACAATAGCCGATCGAAAAAATTCTAATTCTGCATACAAGCCCGTAAAAAGACCTTTCATTTAATGCCAAACACGATAGGTTTTGAAGCACTTTCATTAAAACAAATGCCAATCGATAAAATTCCAATTTTGCATGTAAGCCCTTCAAAAGACCTTTCGATTGATACCAAAGACGATGGGTTTTGAAGCACTTTCACTAAAACAATTGACGATCGAAAAGTATTAAATTTTGCTCGTGGGCCCTTCAAAAGATCTTTCATTTGATACCAAACACGATACGTTTTGAAACACTTTCGTTAAAACAATTGCCGATCGAAAAAAATCCAATTCTGCATGCAAGTCCTTAAAAAGACCTTTTATTTGATGCCAAACACGATAGGTTTTGGAACACTTTCGCTAAAACAATTACCGATCGAAAAAATTCTAATTCTGCATACAAGCCCTTAAAAAGACCTTTCATTTAATGCCAAACACGATAGGTTTCGAAGCACTTTCATCAAAACAAATGCCAATCGATATAATTCCAATTTTGCATGTAAGCCCTTCAAAAGACCTTTCGATTGATACCAAAGACGATGGGTTTTGAAGCACTTTCACTAAAACAATTGACGATCGAAAAGTATTAAATTTTGCTCGTAGGCCCTTCAAAAGATCTTTCATTTGATACCAAACACGATAGGTTTTGAAACACTTTCGTTAAAACAATTGCCGATCGAAAAAAATCCAATTTTGCATGCAAGCCCTTAAAAAGACCTTTCATTTGATACCAAACAAGATGGGTTTTGGAAAATTTTCGCTAAAACAATAGCCGATCGAAAAAATTTAAATTCTGCATGCAAGCCCTCAAAAAGACCTTTCATTTAATGCCAAACACGATAGGTTTTGGAACACTTTCGCTGAAACAATTGCCGATCGAAAAAATTCTAATTCTGCATGCAAGCCCTTAAAAAGACCTTTCATTTGATACCAAACACGATAGGTTTTGGAACACTTTCGGTAAAACAATTGCCAAAAGAAAAAATTCTAATTCTGCATGCAAGCCCTTGAAAAGACCTTTCATTTGATACCAAACACGATAGGTTTCCAAGCACTTTCATTAAAACAATTGCTAATCGATAAAATTCCAATTTTGCATGTAAGCCCTTCAAAAGACCTTTCGATTGATACCAAAGACGATGGGTTTTGAAGCACTTTCACTAAAACAATTGACGATCGAAAAGTATTAAATTTTGCTCGTAGGCCCTTCAAAAGATCTTTCATTTGATACCAAACACGATAGGTTTTGAAACACTTTCGTTAAAACAATTACCGATCGAAAAAAATCCAATTCTGCATGCAAGTCCTTAAAAAGACCTTTTATTTGATGCCAAACACGATAGGTTTTGGAACACTTTCGCTAAAACAATTGCCGATCGAAAAAATTCTAATTCTGCATACAAGCCCGTAAAAAGACCTTTCGATTGATACCAAAGACGATGGGTTTTGAAGGACTTTCACTAAAACAATTGACGATCGAAAAGTATTAAATTTTGCTCGTAGGCCCTTCAAAAGATCTTTCATTTGATACCAAACACGATAGGTTTTGAAACACTTTCGTTAAAACAATTGCCGATCGAAAAAAATCCAATTTTGCATGCAAGCCCTTAAAAAGACCTTTCATTTGATACCAAACAAGATGGGTTTTGGAAAATTTTCGCTAAAACAATAGCCGATCGAAAAAATTTAAATTCTGCATGCAAGCCCTCAAAAAGACCTTTCATTTAATGCCAAACACGATAGGTTTTGGAACACTTTCGCTGAAACAATTGCCGATCGAAAAAATTCTAATTCTGC
Source organism: Pterostichus madidus (assembly GCA_911728475.2). NCBI lineage: Eukaryota > Metazoa > Arthropoda > Insecta > Coleoptera > Carabidae > Pterostichus > Pterostichus madidus. The sequence goes on along the minus strand of OU452304.1, from coordinate 30,153,940 downwards.
ATGCAAGCCCTTAAAAAGACCTTTAATTTGATACCAAACACGATAGGTTTTGGAACACTTTCGCTAAAACAATTGCCGATCGAAAAAATTCTAATTCTGCATACAAGTCCTTAAAAAGACCTTCCATTTAATGCCAAACACGATAGGTTCCGAAGCACTTTCATTAAAACAAATGCCAATCGATAAAATTTCAATTTTGCATGTAAGCCCTTCAAAAGACCTTTCGATTGATACCAAAGACGATGGGTTTTGAAGCACTTTCACTAAAACAATTGACAATCGAAAAGTATTAAATTTTGCTCGCGAGCCCTTCAAAAGATCTTTCATTTAATACCAAACACGATAGGTTTGGAACACTTTCGCTAAAACAATTGCCGATCGAAAAATTCTAATTCTGCATACAAGTCCTTAAAAAGACCTTTCATTTAATAATAAATTTTAGTTTTGTACTTCTGGTTTTGCATCAGTTTCCGATCGACAACGAAGCGAGCTCGAGAGCCGAAGTTGTCGAACTGAGCGTAAGGTGCTGCCGCTAGTCGGACAAGTCGCGAAAAGCCAAACAAAATGCGTCGAGAGGAACGAAAAATTGATTGAAAAAAATCTTATATAGGGAAATAATAGCTTGTAAAGTAATAATTAATACAAAAATTGTATCTAATACAAACAAGGGTGGTATGTAGTAAATTATCATATGTTTAACGTGACTAATTTATCGGCTAATAAAAAGATAAATGGAATTACAATTTTCGAATATTGGCTCAAAGTCTTCGTTACTGTAATATAGACAGTCAGTGTCGCCGGCCGTAGGCTGCTTGATCTTGGCGTCGACAACTACCGCCTGTCTTGATTACCGAGGACAGTTTTCGTTGGGTTTACCTGTATACTTTATAAAACTTGTCAATTTGAAGTTTAAAACCAACTTCATAGTGAACTGTCAAAAATTTATTTTTAAAATATACATATTTGAGATATGTATTTATAACAAAAAGTCCCCTCAATTCCCCAATATGAGTAAAATATTTCAAAACTTGTCACAGAAATTTGATATTTATGTTACTTTTAATTAAAAATTCGACAAATCCACTGACAAATGTCAAATCAATCGTAGACTTTCTTAAAAAATCAAATGACAACACACTCTTAGTTGGTTTTGCTCCAAATATGGATGTTTTTTTAAGATTTCTCGCATATCATGCGTAATAAAATTATGAAATTATCAAAAGCACGTAGTCCAAGTTGGACTCTATCAAACAAAAAAAAATTCAAATTTATCGGACAAACCGTCTAGACTGTAGCGGTGAGCAATTGACCGTGATGAAGCCTTTAAATTCAAATTTGGTATTGGCATAGACGAGAACCAATCTTAACATATAGATATAATAACGCTTCACTCCGCCATCTTAAAACAAAATGGCCGCTAGCTATTCTGAAAAGTACTGCACTGATTCGATTAAAATTTGGTATGGACATAGAAGAGAACCAATATTAACATATAGATATAATAAAACTTCAATCCGCCATCTTGAAACAAAATGGCCGCTAGCTATCCTGAAAAGTACTGCACTGATTCGATTCAAATTTATATTTATACAATTTCGTTTTTTAAACTATTTTAGACTATATATATATAGTCTGAAATAGTTTATAAAACGAAATTGTTGTAAAAGAATCAGTACTGTGAATCACTTTTTGCGTATTCAAAAAAACTCAATTTTCGTTAGTTTTTACCAACCCGTTTAGCAATAAACAGTCATATAAAATGATTCTTTATTGTAATCGATGGATTCGTTATCTCATTTAGTTTAATGCTCGCTTGAAATTGTGTCAAAATATTGAAAAACAAAAAAGTTATTGCATTTTGAATAAAGCTGAAGGCAAAAGTGAAAGTAGCCTAGAGGCACGAGTTAAACTTATTTTAAAAATCTGAAATATTTCATTTAATACTTTTTTGTGATTTTAAACCAGATTTCGGGTGAAGACCGACAAAATTCGAACTTATCCAAAATAAGGGCCATCCTAACATATATATATATATATATATATATATATATATATATATATATATATATATATATATATATATATATATATATATATACATATATATAAATTATGTTATTAAACAAATTAACTTTGTTTTTAAAAAGTATTTATTTTACTTTAGGAGTTCCTACTAGTACAGATTCTGAGCTAAGACTAACTTAAAGCATACAAAGAATATCCCATCATTAAACTACAACTACGTATAATATATGACACCTCTACATAAAGTCACGTTCTTAAAAGTATTCATTGTCTATGTCAGCACTATTCCGCACTATAACTCCTCCCTTCTTCAGAAAGGAGCACCTCCTGGTAGCTCGATTTGTTCTTCTTCTGATTTCGAATTGATGATCGGTTTTCTTAGCTTCTTTGATTTTATCCACTTTATTAATAAGTACAGTCCAATTATTATGATTAACAGATACAACATAACAGTCCATACACTTGGCACATGGATGTTGATGACTTCTTCTTTAATAGCGACTACAGGGTTTAATGAATTGTGTTCTAGCTTCACAGGGTTTAAGTTTATTGAGAAATTTGTTAATGTCGAAGTATTAAGTGCGAAATTTATAGTTTATAGTGTTTATGTACATTTAATTTAAAATTAGTAAAAATGTAGGTATAAAAAAAGGAATGTAACAAGAAAAAATGGTTAAAATAGGATTATGTATTAAATGTGTAGTATGCAAATTGTGCCCCTTTACAGGAAGCAAAGTCCTCGAAGAAGGGAGGAATGTAACAAGTCAAAGTCAGCACATTCTTAGTGAATACAATTAAGTAAAGTAGAGCATGTTCTAATGGGGTCAAGTATTCAAAATAATATTGTTTTATGTATTAGTTAACTCTTTGCTGACTTAGCACGTTGGAGTAATGTATAAATAGGTTAGGTTAGTAAGTAAGAAGGGCAGTTACAAGACAGAGTTACAAGAGAGTCACAAGACACAGCCACAAGAGTTAAGAGAAGAGTACGGATAGTCACGGTTGTGAGTGAAGTGTGTGTTCCAAGAAGTCGGCACAAAGTCAGAAGAAACCTTGTATTAAATTACGTGTGAATAAATAATTGTTATTTGTTATACCAAATTGTAAGTACAAACTTATTTTCAACATACCCTAGTACTTGTTCTTTCTCCGATCTGACAAGAACCCATTTAAAATTATTTATTAATTCTCATTTGAATAAGGGAGGGTTACAGAAGTGTGTGTTATAATAACATATCAGTGTGTGTTATGTTCAACTTTCCGCAATTATTTATGATGTTGTTATGGTTACTTTCAGAACTCGTTGTCTGAAAATGAAATTAAACCTCTAGATGACATTTGTACTAAAGTATTCCAATAAATTGTAAACTCACTACAACCCAGTATGTGAACGCTAAATTCTCCTAGAAGAAAACTCTAGTTAATGTCAGTGCACAAAGCTGAGTATCAAAAGATACCACATCGAGATCGTTCTCGAAATCAACCAGTACCTCGCAGTATTTTCTCAAGAAGAAAAACATAAGCTTAACTGCCCACAATGCGCAGAAGTGAAAGATCTAATTTGTGTGTATCTCATTAGAGAAAATAATTGTGAAGTGATGTTCAAAGATCAAAAATTAATTTATCAAGATAAAATTGGCAAACCATTGCTGTTCGATAAAATGAACTTTAATTTAAAAACAAACAAAATATCGAAATTACAATAAATTTAAAATCACTGTACTTGGAATAAATACCAATAAATCCCATAACTCCGATAAATAATAAATCTCCCAATTGGAATATGCCTAGTATTTGGACAATTATATTTTATGCTGAACTTTTAATTATAATAGCATACTATGGATTAGTAATTCTATGGTTGAAATGTTTCCGAGGCGATTTCGCATGAAAAATCTTCCGATTCGTACGTGTTATCTGTGTGCGTGTCATATTCATACTCGATTGTTTCACTGTCTTCATTACATAATTGTTCGGAGATTACATTTTGTTTTGGTCTAAAATTATGGTAACCGTGAGATGGTCCTGATTGTAGTTGATATGTATTATTTGAAGATATGCTCATAGGTGTTGAATTTGAAAAACGTTGACCGAAATTTGGATTTTGTTGTGATTTTAGTTTTGTTAGCTTGAAAATTTTGATTGAAATATCTGTTAAAAGGTCTATTAACATTTGGTGCGTAATTTGTTAAATATAATGGTTTAGTCGGGCTAAAATTTTATGACTGGTTATATTTTGGAGCAATTTTCTGTATGTTCTGTGGTTTGGGATTTTTAGTTGATGGGTTGTCAAACTGAAAATCATTAGTCAACATGCTTAATGCGGAATTTAATTTTTTTAGCCGTCATAAGTTGTCGTATAACAAATGTTGTAAATTGTTATAAAAGTCAAAAGGTGTTTCATTATATGACTGTTTTAATTTAATCATTTCTTTGGCCAGTGTACATGTAGGTATCGCGTTTGTCAGCGTACGTATTTGTTAAAGCAGTTATTAGTTTGAAATGGTACAGCCGGCAATATTAACTGCGGAGTCGCCTTTTATCTTTGACAATATTCTGGACATTAGATATACGTTTTGAAAATTCATTGAATCTGCTACGTTATAAAATTTAGTTACCAATTTCTGACATATTTCAAGAAATCGAGGTAAAAGTTCGCGTTCTCCATGGAAATCGGGTTTCATATCGACATATTCTCGTTTTTCTCATTTTTATTTGATTAAAATTAAATACGAGATTTCTAATTGATTAATTTGAGACTATTTTATTAGTTAAAATATTTGGGGACAGTTCATTTTCAGAACAGGAGTCAGAATCAGATCTTTAGTCAGAATTAATTATTATTTTAGAACTTTTTAAAGACATAAGGTACTTACAGCAGAATCACCGTCTTCATGTACGTTGAAGATTTTGCCCCGTGCGAAGTTGAGACGTTCCGATGTTTCCTCGGACTGCTCGTGATGCCTTCGTAGTTAACGTGGGTGTCCTGTGTCCGATGTTCTCTCGACCACGGTAGGCGGTACTGCGATGCTTGATGTGTGTTCGACGACAAGAGTCACCTTCCACTTATCACTTGTTTGATCGATTTAGATTTTAAATTCGCCTTAAATCGCTAAAGCGAATCAGTACTATTTATTGATAGTGCTGTTTGGTAAATCCTACCAAGACTGCGCAAATAAAGGTTCTACCTACGCAATTTGATTTTTTAAAAAGATATTTATTCGACCACGAGCAACGATGTTACCTAAGTACAAGCTTGATTCCTAACTAATTATATTTTAGTCTCTTCAAGCAGCATTCCAATTTAAAATCGTCCTCACTTGGTACTAAAACAAAGTTTCTGGTGTCTCTATCAATTACATTATTGTATACTACTTCACCTAATGGGGTATTGCAGCAAACTATAAAAAAAATTAAAAAGGGCGGAAATTTTGAAAATGGGCTTTATTACCACCTGGGCCTTATTTGCCGCACCCACCTTATATATATATATATATATATATATATATATATATATATATATATATATATATATATATATATATAATAAATAATCAACGCCTTCTACCCACTACTGGGTGTGGTACTCTTTCGAAGCAGAACTCGATAAGTGATACATTTTATGCGTGAAGTGCGGTTACTAGTCGTCAAATAAGGGCCCTCGAAGATATTACTGGAGGGGAAGGCACAAGGGAGATTTTAATGTGGTGAAAATTGTTTGCCGGCTATGGGAATCGAACCCGAGTTCTCAAATCCACAGGCCGACTTGATACCACTAAGGCACCTACCCCATAAGTGCATATTTTAAAACTGATATTATGTACAGGATACTATTATGCGGTTGTTCAAGGTACTTCCATCATTTAAATATTTTAATTGGAATTTGTCCTGATGATGACATATTTGATGGTGAAACGTTGGACTTAGTAATTCTCTAAAATAAAAAAAAATGTAGGACTGAATTCCTGTTTATTTATCCTACATCATCATCTGGCCAGTCATGTACTTCATTAATTATAAAGGCATTCATATTTAGTATAAAAAGATACCCGTTATCCTTTTAAAAGAACTTTCATAAAAGTAAATTATTATTTAAATGATTAACTACTTGCAAATATTAATTTTGCGATAAGACTAATCTTTTTGCAGTGTTCTACATCCTACAGTACTGTATCTCCGACATTTCTGTGGGTTCATAATTAAAGTCATAAATATAATTTCCGTCGACGCTGGATGCAGGAGATGAAAACAAGTAAGCGAAGTAATGGTGCAGGAATCAGGGATCCAGCATAGCAACAGGATTTTAATAAATCATCCGAGAGCTCTATAATCAGAAAGCGACAATGCTGTTTTCCTACAGAATAGAAGCTTAGCTAGCGTGGACAGCAGAGATATAGTAACATCTGTTGTCAACAAGAAAAGCTTTTTTTAATAATTACACGAAGGCATATATTTATGTTATCTATCTAACCACAAAGAAAAAAATTTTTTTTTCATCGTAAATTTCTTCTTCACTTATACACTTATGCCATCTCTTTTCTAAGTATCCTATAACGAAAGAAAAAAAATCCTTGACCAGCTCTGAAAAAATTGTTCAACAGCTTCATCCAGTGGCGGCTGGTAAAAGTTTTAAGTAGGGATGCTGTTTTATATACAAGTATACTGTATAACCAATTTATTAATAAGTACGAGTATACTGGGGGGATTGAAAAAAATAAAGTCTGATGGTGAATTTCTTTATTATTAATTTTAGACTTATTGTTTGCATTACAAATTTGTATACAAATATAAATATTTTTTTTTATGTATAAAGTTTGAGAACCTCACTTATTTTAAGTATAATGATATAATTTTTATATTTTTTCAGAAAGTATTTAAATTTAACTCCACAAAGTTGTGGACAAACAAATTAACTTTTAATAAAAAATTAATGCAGTAATTAATTAATTAATTTTTAAAAAATTTCTTATATATTGTCTGTGTTCCCATGATAGATGTTTCTTGTTTTGTTTTCACTTTATTATTTGTTTCTCAAAATTTTTCTGTAAATTATACTTTTTAAATTCAAGGGACTTCACTAAACGTCAAAATAATTTATCAACAAAAACAAGAAACAACCATTTATAGCATACTGGGTAAATTTTTTATTAAAATTTCATGTGTTTGGTACCACTGTAAAGCTAATTTGAAATACTTTCAGAAAAAAGATAAAATTATATCATTTATTTAATATAATATTATTAAATCGTTCCGGAGAGACTGTAAGTGAGATTCAGAAATTTTATATACCAAAAAGTAGCATTTATGTTTGTACACAACTTTGTTATTGATACTATAGGTCTAAAATTAAAAATAAAGAAATTTTTTATTTGTCTCTATTTTTCAATCACCCTGTATACATATAATATACGAGTATGAAATAAATTGGTATTAACAAATACAGAAGAACTATATAAAATATAACTAAGCAAATTCACCAATCGACTAATAAAAATATCTCATTTCAAAATAAACTTCATCATTCTAAATAGTCTTGGTTCAGCAAAATAATAATTCCATAGCTCAACGAAATATTTAACTAACCTTAAATAAACAACGTAATTTAGGTACGAGTTCGTTCACGCCAGTATTTGCTGTATGGGCTTACTGTTAAGCACTGTTTGTCAGGCAGCATCGGTGATTCCTATGCATTTATTTCATATTTAGAGCTTTTAGTTGTTCATTTACGACATTCAAGCGTAATTTATATCTTTAAAATGTTATATTGTATTTATATAATACTTGAAACTATTGTTATTATTTTTTAACAAAACAAATTTGGCTTTTCAATTTTGCCTTGGTAAATGGTGGTGCTGCAGTGCCGTAGTGCTTATGCATGAGCCGCCATTGGCTTCAGAGGTACATTGTTTTGTTCTGATTATTTTAAAATTTTAATTAACAAAAAACCAGGACTATAAGTTTTATTCTATAAATCCCCAGTCATTGATAAGTAGCCGAACTTCATATTATTTATGAACTCGAGAATTATCGTGACTTATTTATCAACAAATAAAGCTTACAAATCTTTATAAATCCCGCAAATTAAATACAACTTCGCATGTGTACTTGTAAATAAAACAGTTATTTTATAATAATTTGTTTGACATATTTTCTTTATCACAGAATCTGTATCAATTCTAGTAGCAATAATGAAAAGAATATATATATATATATATATATATAATCATTTCTGTAGTAACTAAATTTTTTTTCGTTTTATGCCAAAGCTGCATAATAATAAAGTTTGTTTTATATAATAATTAATTTTGATTTCATAGGTCAAACAAATCATTATAATGTGTTAAGGGATATTAGATGTTAAATTTAGTTTAAGATGTTGAAAATTAATTATAGTGTCTAGTAAATGTGAGATATATATATATATATATATATATATATATATATATATATATATATATATATATATATATATATATATGATTCAAATAAATGTTGTAGGCAATTAAATTCTTCGTCGCTATTTATTTTACACTTTTTGTAACATATAAAATCGAGTATATTTCTTTTAGTTCGAATTATTTTCAAAAGTTGCATCCAAAAGAAAAAAAAGCCATTTCACTAGCCACAGACTTTATTAATCCTGTGTACTAATTAAAGTATCAGTCCATCTATTTTAGCCCTTGGAATAAAAAACTCCAACCAGGCACATTTACTTAATTGAGACTAATTACGTGCTTTGATGTTACCGAATTAAATACATAACGTAACACGTTAACTCCCCATATGCGAATATCTGCTGCAGGTTTACACTGAAAAGTTGGCCATGATATGGTTCAAGCTTTTCATGGTTATTAGCTGAATTATAACTAATGGCCACTTAGCAGATGAAACAGATTCTGATGTTAATTTTATTGGTTATTAACTTTCAAACTGGTACAGTGGTACCAGTTTACTCATTTAAGCTTTTATTAAAGTACGAATAAGTTTTACACCTAACTAAGATAATATTTGCTTTCTAATGGATCATAAACTTTATACTTGTAATACGTTCGTCAGTACTATATAATTTCCCTTTCAATATCAAAATTGATTAATCCGTTGAAGAATAAATAGTTTGGTATTAGTTGAATGTTACAAGTTAGTTTCCATCGATTTGAAATTCAATTCATAACTGAAATCAAACAATCATCGAAATTTCCCAAGAGTTCAGTCGGATGCTTCAGGGCTCCTAAAACAATTGCCGTGTTCACTTACCCAGAAATCATTATTTATACTGTACATACACCTGTAATTGATCGATTCAATCAATTTAATTAATGTGTTCAATTGTCGTACCAATAGCTAGTAACAAGTATGTTAATTTTCATATAATTTAAAAATCGAGAACTATGAAGATGTAACAGAATTTGCTAACATAAGAGACTTTTCTGCTTTCAACAGCAGTAACTTAAATGCGAGCATTACCTAAGTGTGTGTTAAAGTAAAAGAGATATTAACTTCGGATAATGGTTCACATTTCACCGTTTGCACAGTTTCTCGATTCCAAAATGAGATTGCACATCCTTGGCACGTTTCTATTTTATATTTATTACTTTAAATTAGACAATCATCGCGTCGTTGAGCGGAAATCAATAACGTGACCGCAACGAGCTGCCGCCGCCTAGTCAATCCAAACTTGAATATTTTTCTAACCTTTAAAAAAATAATAATTTTAATTACTGTATAAATTGTAATTATTTAAAAGAAAAAAAACTATTATATAAATTTAATATTGTCCTACATTAGAGATAGTGTGTAATACAACAAATTTCGGTTTATATGATTTTACAACTAGATATTATTCCCTATACGACACATAATAAATATTAGATGAGGATCTGTAATAAACATTGAAAAATGTATAATGTGCCTTGATTACATAGTTTCATTTACATTCTTGATGATTTTTAAATTAAAATATAAATATTTACGATTCCAATTTTACAAAGAATAAACTCAAAATTAAATCACTCTTTTAATTCATGTATAACAAAAGTAAATTATACTTACACGAGTATATCTGAATAATGTATCGAACATTTTATTCTTAAAAGATTACTTTACTTTATTTTTTATTTTTGTAGAAATGTGATAACGGGGTTAATTTACTAAAAATATTAGTTTTATATACCTTGTTTAGATACTTAAAAAAAAAAACAAATATGTGGTGGTGTTTGGTAATGACGAACATAGGGATTTAACATGGCTATTAGTTTTATGCAATTTCCTGCTCTCCTATTAATTTTACGAAAAAAACTGTAAAGTGCAAAAAAAAATGTTCAGAATTAAAAGGTGCATACAAAACTGTTTTTACATTTTTTATTACGTGCAGTTTTGATTGTGCATCTTTTAATTCTGAAAATTATTGCTATCTACAGTAATGAACAGTTGCATTAACTGATTGCGAGCTTATAATTGCAGGAAGATATTATAATTATTCAAGAAGAATGGAATGGTTAATCTTAGAAAAGACTACAAACAATTTGCCACAATTTTTAGCTAAGAAAGATTTCAATGTGTCAAATAATATAAATTTAGCAAAGGACAATTTTAACATAACTTCAGAGATAGTCTTATGGGATCAGAAATTATCTTGGCTTACGAGTATACATATTTAAAATCTGATAAAAATCTCAACATATAAACGAATATTACAGCAAACTCAATTTGGCTGGATAGTAACTTGATCATTTTTAGCAAATAAAGATAATTTATAAATTAATTAAAGTTATTTTGCAAATTAGAAGAAGTATGCGAAGAACGTAATGGACCACATAACAGGAATGCGAAAAACAATTAAAAAGTACAGTAATCAGAAATGAGAGAGAACATTTTTAAGTAGGTTTACCGAAAAATAACATGATAGAACTAGATAAATCATATGAAGGAGGAAAAACATTATTTGAGTCGTTGGAGAAAAATTATTAGTTACATATCATGTTTGACATTAAATTGAAGCATTTGAAGAGAGATTTCGAGCAAAATAATTAAAAATTTTGTTCGACTAATAGCCAAATATTTTTATAAACCACTGTTAGAAATATACAATGTTTGGTATCAAATTAAATAATTAAAAAATATCTTCGATTGATTTTTAATTGTTTTTCCTAAATATAATTAGAAACCCGTTGTGTTTGGTATCATCAGGTTTTAAAAAAAGATTTAGAGCAGAATTGTCAATCATTGTGACCGGCTGATTATCAAATGTTCTCAAAGTTAATAGAAATCTATCGTGTTTGGTATCAAATTAAATGTATTAAAAAGAGATGAATGATTTTGTGCAGAATGGTATAATATGACCGATACTTAATTGCTTATCCAAAAATTAATATAAACCTATTGTTTTTCATATTAGATTAAAGGATTTGAAGAGAGATTACGAATTATTTTTCTTAAAAACAATTAGAAACTTATCGTGTTTGTTGCCTATCAAATTAAAAATTTTATAGAGGTGTTTTGAACAGAATAATTAAAAATTATAATCGACTGATCGTCAATTATTTTTCCTAAAAGTTATTAAAAACTTTAACGTGTTTGATATAAAATTAAATATTTTGAGGATTGATGCCCAAGAAAATAGGTAAAAATCGTAGCCAACTAATTACCAATTGTTTTTACCTAAAAGTCATAGGAAATGTACCTATTTTGTTCTAATGAAAAGTTTTTACAAGATAAAGTAAAAATTAAATAACCACGGATTGATAGGCAATCGTTTTCTAATAATTAACCGAAAGCGTTATTTTTTTTAAATGACTAAGTAATGAGTCCAAAAAAATACTTTTCTTAAGAGTCCGTTCAGCCTTGATTTACATACCTAAATGTCGGACTGTGGATTTGAGAATTCAGTTTAAATTCCACAGCCGACAAACAATTTTCACCATATTAAAATTACGCTTGTGGCTCCTCCTCTAATAACAACTTTGAGAGCCGTGATTGACAACTGGTAACCGCACTTCACAGACACACACAGGTATATCATTCACTGATATCTGCTACAACTGAGTATAATAGGTAAAAGGCGTGATGATATATTTATTTGTACCACGGTTGGAATTACACTATGAGGGGCCCTAAGCACAGCAGATTTTTCCCCCTCGCTACCGTATCAAGAAAATTATTCTTTATTCATAGAATAAAGTAATCTCGTGTGTAAGTCATTTATAATTGTATGTACCAATGTTTTTCAACGGTACAATTGAAAAGAGAAGGTTATTACCAGGAAAATAAGTAATTGTATATTCAGAATATAGCCTATATAATATATTTTATGACATATATAAAATGTATTGTATATACTTTGATTTGGTCGTAATCAATTCTGTGAGTACGACACTGACGTATAACATCCTATGTCGAGCGCGCCAAACTTGCCTTAGTGGAGGGGGTACGCTGTCGCCGATAGAGGGATCACTTTAAGTCTTAAAGAATACTAGCCACTGCCCTACACTTCGAAGATGAATTGTTATAAGCGCGAATTTTTCGTCTTTAATACTTTAACTAATTCTTGACGTTCTTTAAAAATGACCAGCAGTTAAGCATACGCAAACTTATATATTCCAGCAGTTACTTCTATCCGTTATTTTTTACCCAAAAAAATTTCATTATTAGTTTTTTAATTTTTCTAAGCTTTAGCTTAGTCAGCTTATGCTGTAATCCTGCACTGATTTGTACCTAAATGCAACTTTGTACTTCGATACAATATTCCAGTATTCTGACTGAAAAGTCTGCATCTCGTTTATTCTAAATATTTTCAGTACTTTCATAGTGATAAATTAGAACTGCTACATATAAATTGGCAAATATTTTTGGTAATATGACTATTATAAAGAGTGTAAAACGTTAAAATTGTCTTCTGAGAATGTCTTAATTTTAAAATATTATTATTACGGAGAACTGAAAAGTAAGTGTTCATGAATATATTATTATTTCGTTATTATTACTGTGTCGAAAATATTTTAATATTACGATTATTTTAATTCACTGAAGCAGAATATAAAATAAAACGTTACCAATTAAATGGAACATAAAAACGTAAATAGGAAAAATAAAAAGCAAGCTACTAACCTTTTTTTTTAAAGCAACTTTGTATTATAGCAGATTTGTGTCATCGAATCAGTATTGACGATCATGCAATCCCGCAAATCTATATATTTAATTTATAACTTTGTATATTTTTAATATTTTCGTATTGTTTCGTTTTAAATAAAATTATTTTAGTCATTTGTAAAAAATACATACATTTCTTAATACGCCAAGTTGGAGTGGGCACTACTGTGCCTAGGGTCTTTGAATGTCTTAATCCGGCCTTGATGGTAACCCTAGCATAAAGCAACACACCTGTAAAAATATGTGTAGTAGTAGAATTAATCACCTCCCAGCTAACCTGATATCGGTTAGCGAAGCTACGGTCGCCAGTAATAAACAAAAAAGACCGTCGCAACCGAAATAATTTCAAAGCCCTTTTGGTTAATACAAATAATCCAATCATGTAACGGGATCGTTGTCGCTAAGAACTAAATGATGGGTTACCTGTGATAGGAATTTTGCTTACTATGATTGGATTTCCAACTACATGATTAGTAAGTGTTACGCCAAATGACACATTAAATGTATAAGCTAATAGTATTTATGGAAATAAAAGACCGTTCTACATACAGGACTTACACAATACATATTTATGTAAAAAGTACATAAAGTTCGTTTATGTACGACTTGCATACAAAGCTCGACTGCCTACAGGGGATTTCTTTTCTTATTTATTTATTTATACTACTCTGTCAAACAGGAACTTAATCCCAATTATAGTATAGGGTCCGGACTCACCGAGCCGGAGTGTTGTAGTTCATATAATTTTAGCTTGAGTGAGATCCGACATCGGGATCTCCGAATTCGAATGCCGTAACGGTGCCGACCCCATCGTACTAAAATATGATAATATGAAAAACTTAGTTGTATGTATAAAGTGTGCCTTTTTTGTTTCACAATGTTATTTATAAACATTAATTGTCAAATTTGTCGAAAAACGCAAAAAGTGTCCATATGTCTCAAAACATTTTAGTTTTCATATGAATGTTCATATTTTAATCAATTTGTTTAGTTTGCAATTTAAGTCTGTTGGCACAATGCAGGTTAGGTTATACTAGTTCCTCTATGATGTTCACTTGTACTTTGTAGTGTTTGTTCATTCGCAATCATTTACTACTCTTTGAAGTACTAACACATAAAATAACTTATTGTATTATTTTAATTTTATTATACATATTAAACTTCACTAGTATAATATGATTTATAGTAACTTAACTTTTATCTAACGCGTACATTTTTATATATTATTATTAGTTTATAGCTTTAAATTGTTCATTGTTATGATACTTTACCTTTTACTCCATATTGGATATAACAACATAATTGGTGACATTGATTTGATCCAATTGTTACGATTCTCGAAAATAAAACTGGAGTCGTTGAAGTTAAAAAATTATTAATTAATTTAATTTGTTAAATTAAATTATTACAATAAAAATAGAAATCAATTCGAACAACCATAAAAAAAAAATGTAGATATTTAGTATAAAAAAAGTTAAATTATGTTTACTAAAATATTATGTTACGTAGTCAACTTATACATCTGTAAAAATAGTTATTTGACAAGAAAAATTAATGTGGCAACAAAAAACTTGATTCAACAATAAAAAATTATATATATATATATAGGGCTAATAAATAAATATAAAATAATAATAATATTTTGCAATAGAGTGTGAGTTTAATTATCATATATAATTTTCTTGCTAATGACTCGATTTCAAATGTGTTTATCTTTTCTGCTTCTGAAAGTTCTTATAATATTTTAAGTCAAATATGCTTTAACTAAAAGTGCTAGATAATTTAGTTTTCCGTCACTTTTATTCGACAAGTAAACAAATAAATAAATAATATATGAATATATTTTTGTATATAAACAAGTGTTGCCAGCATCAGATAATGGCCTCCAAACATTTTTCTATGCACAAAAGTGACCAGTTAATTTTAGATAAAAGTTCTTTAAATACAAGTTATAGAAAATTAAATATTAAAAATATATATAAACCTGTGGTAGAGATACCGTTAAATAAATATTCTTTAGTTCACTAGGAAATCAATTTGGTGTCTAATTTCTAACATACCAAGAACAGAATTACAAATAAATTTTATGTTCTGAAAGATGTCAATTAAAGTCAAGATTCATTTTGAAAAGATAATTGATGCAGAGAAGAAATGAATAAATACAGTAAAATCAATAAGATGGCTAAATGACACAGTATGTTACGAATTTCCAGTAAATATTCGAAATGAGTCATTGCACAATGACTTGTTCAATATTTTTACTGTAAAAAATGGTGTAGCTGGTTTAAACAAACCAGATCAATTTCGTAACTTACAAATAACTTTACCGGATATTATTGTACCATTGTACATTGATGATGATAATAATTTTGTGTTCAGAAATATTTATTTAGAAGGAAAACCAATTGAAGAGACAAGAAAGAGAACATCAATAACATCTTTAGAGAACTTGAATAAAAATGATTTAATAGAAGTGAAATGAATTAAAAGTGAAATTAACTGAAACATAAATGAATTTGTCTTATATTGAAAAGAAGTTTGTAATTGATAAATTTGACGGTAAAAGGAATGCAAGAGATTGATTAAGTGACTTTGAAAATGAATGTGAAAGACATAAAATTACTGATAAAACTATAAAAATAAACTGCCTAAAATTGTTGTTGGAAGAAGGTGCAAAGGAATAGTACAGAACGAAATTGAAAGAGATTCCAACAGATCAATGGTTGGTTTCGTCGGATTCATTTTTGATGGTGTTTGCTGATAAAGGCTGGACAAATGTTAGACATGCAAAGAGTTTGCGATATTTAAACGGTTCAGTAAGTGATTATGCTTTAAAGAAAGAACGTTTAATATCTAAAATTGAGAAAGAAATGTCTGTTATTTCGAAGATAAATCATATTGTTGTAGGATTACCATTGAATATACAAGATAAATTAGATCATGCAGAAATCAAATCTACAAATAAATTAATGAATGAATTAAGAAAATATGATTCGTATCATATTAAACAAAAGAAAGAATTTAAACCAAGATTATTCAATAATATTGTTGGAAATGATAAGAAAAGTACAGAAAAGAACGATATTACAGGTAGAACATTATTTGAGAAAAAAACATGTACAATGTGTAAGGCATTGTATCCAATAGCAGAATTTCGTAATCATCCAACTGCAATATGTCGTAACAAAGAGAAGTACTTGAATATGAAACATGTTAACATAACTGAAACTGAGATTGACGAACTAAATAAAATTGAGGTAGGAGTTAAGCTTTCCCGGTGAATTTTACTCCACTGATTACATTGAATGTACTTATTAATGAAGAGAAGAATGTTAAAGGTGTCTATGATAGTGGTTCTAATGTGACATTGATTAATTATCATAACTGAAAACTAAATTAATAGAGAATAAATGTATATTTAAAACAATTAATGGTTTGAATTTCATCCATAGCCGGGCTCGTTTATATTTGAAGGTAAATAAGATTCAAAATATTTTAAATGTTTATGTTGTAAAGAATAATAATTTTTCATATGATCTATTATTGGGTCAGGTGCAATTAAGAAATTTAAATTGATCCAAGATGAGAATTTGAATATAGTTCAAAGATAAAATGAGAAAGAAAAAGAATTAATTACAAATAAAAAAGAAGAAAGAGAAAATATTCAAATAAACTGTGCATACATAGATATTAATAAATTTAAAGAAAATTTATATCATTAGGAAGAAGATAATAAGAATAAGATACTAAGATTAATCGAGAAATATGAGTCAATATTTGCAAAGAATAAATTTGATGTTGGTATGGTTAAGAATGAAGAAGCAAAGATTAAATTGACAGAACAAAAGTATATTGCGAGGAAACCATACAGGTGTTCTATACCAGATCAACAAGAAATTGAATCTCAAGTAGCTGAATTATTAGAAGCAGGACTTATAGAGGAAACAAGTTCTCCATTTGCATCACCAGTTACTTTAGCATATAAGAAAGAAGATGGTTGTAGATCAAGATTATGTATTTCATCATTTGATATAAATTCAGCATTTTGGTTTATCCCAATCAGAAATAAAGATAAAGAAAAAACAGCATTTGTCACACAAAGTGGACATTGGTATTGGAATTGTTTACCATTTGGAATAGACTTCATCAGCGATTTTTCGAAGAATTCTTGCAAACATAATTAGAAGAAATAAATTAAATAATTGTTGTATCAATTATATTGATGATATATTAGTATTCCCAAAAACATTTGAAGAACATTTGAAATATATTGAACTATTGATGAGTGCACTTCAGAAAGAAGATTTTAGATTAACACTAGCAAAATGTAATGTAACAAATGTCACTTGAGATTTGCGTTTGTGGCGCCATCTGTTTTATTTTTCAGGGACTTTTCACTCTGCCATCGTATATCGACAATTTATAATCAAGAGAAAGATGTAATTCATTTATATGGATGCAAGTGGTGCTGGTTTAGGAGCTATTTTAAAGCAACCACAGGAAGATTGTAAACTACATCTAGTACCTTATTTTTCAAGAAAATTAAACAATAGTCAACTAAAGAAGAAAGAAATGTATTTAGATACTTTGTCAATCAAAGAAGCAATTGTGTACTGACAATATTAGTTAATATGTAGGGAATTCACAGTAATAACTGATCATAAACCTCTTGAAACACTAATAGCCGTTTGCACCACTACCGTTTAGTTTCTCGGTTTAACTAAGCTGAGTTTAAGCTAAGCCATGGTTTAAATTTTTAGTGGTTTGCACGGGTAATATCTAACTGCGGCTTACTTAAGCTTTAGATTTTATGACAATATTATACCTTGTATGAATTTAGGAATTTTTTATTTTCCCCTAACATTCTAGTAACTTTTGGTACTTTAAAGTTACACATTTTTGTTTATAATTCGTTTTGACATTTCAAGCACAAGTGAGCAGTTGTGTTTTCAAATTAATTATCGATGTTTTGGCTGTATAAAATAAATATTACATTATAAAACACACTATTAATATAAAATATTTTTTGTAGATTGCGGAAAAAATATGTCATTTCTAGTAAATTATTACTTACAAATTATACGGAAATTCTAATTGATGTTCTACTAAAATTAATAAACTATATAAATTTCTTGTCCTCAAACGAAATCGTTTAAAAAATTTTCATCATTGAACCTATAAAATTAATTACTTCTTTCATATATTTTTCTTATTTGAATATTTTCTATAGCTCTTATGTCTTCTATATTATTGTCCATATCGTCAGAATAAAAAATGTCATTCATTTAACAGTAATTTAAACGAAAAACATATTCACATATTTTCTTTCAAGCAGGTACTCGGCAACTATCACATAATTGTACTGTTAAGCCGAAGATGCAGTAGGGTTTAAGTTAAACTACAGACGGACTGTTTTAGTAACTGCGCAAACCGATTAAAATGTAAACCTTGGTTTAAATGTTAAACGGTAGTGGTGCAAATGACCATTAGAGTAAAAGCAAGAACGGATGAAGAACTTGGATATTTAATGCATTATTTATCACAATATTCTTTCAAATTTATTTATGCACCTGGAAAAGATAATTTAGAAGCTGAAGCTTTATCAAGAAACCGGGTCTTAGAAAATTTTGCAAACAATGAAGATATACTAAAGGTTGTAAACATAGTAACATTGGAAGAGATAATTGATGATCAAAAAATTACTAAGAGAGAAATACAGAACTCAAAGAAAGTGATTAAAAACGGTGATATTAGTTTGAAAAATTTGAGAAACAGATAGAGAATCTATGTGTCACAAGATTTTGGCTTAAAACAAGTAGACTAATTGGATTATTGTCTAAACTGGATCCAGCAACTAAACCATATGAGATTATGTCAATTGATTCGGTTGGTAGGTTTGGTAATAATAGATCTTTTAGCAGATCATTTTTCAAGAGCAGCATTCATTTCAAAAACAAAAGGTCAATCAGCAAGAGATATTATAAATTTAATTGATAAAATTTCAAATAAAAATTAAATTAAGATAATTTTAGCTGATCAATATAGTGGAAAAAAATTATCCAAAGAAAAATAACATCATCTTACTAGTATTTACATCAGTTGATTGTGCAGAATCTAATGGATTAAATGAAAGATTGAATCAAACACTAGTAAATCGAATTCGTTGTAAAATAAATAGCAATGATAAAAGAACATGGTCTATTATTGCTCATGAATGTGTAGAGGAATATAACAAAACAACAAATAGTGTTACAAAATATTCTCCAAACTATTTACTATATGGTCAGGAAAATGAGATTATTCCAAATGAATTTGTTAAAGAACATGATCTAAGTAAAGATAGAAAACAAGCATTATTGAATTCAATGAAGAATTTAAAAAAAATAAAGAAATAATTGATAAGAATAGAAAAGAATGGGAATTCAAGAAGAATGATTTAGTATATGTTAAAAATGGAAACAAATTAAATAGAAACAAATAGGATGAGATTAGAAGTTGTCCATTTCGAATATTGAAGAGAATCTCGAATGTAATTTATGAAATTGATACTGGAAAGAAGCGTAAAGAAGCCAATTTATTTCATACTTTTAAATTAATACCAGTCAGTGATGTTAAAGAATAATGTTATAACCTTTGTAGACTAGTTACAATTATTCATCTCAATATTTGATATAATTATATATATATAACCTGGGTTTAAAACTTGGGGAAGAGAGATATAAATATGAAACCTGTGTTACCAATTGTTTAGACATGGCTTCATATTTTTTAATTTTGTTTTATGGATGACAACTGTCAAAGTGTCAAACTGTTTATAAACATTGAAAAGATATTTTCAAAGATAGATTAAGGACATTTAAAATTGATTTTTTAGGTAATAAGTTTATATGTTTATAGATATGTTTTGTAATTAATTTAAATAAATATTGTTTAGTTCAATTTGGTGTCTAATTTGTCACATACCAAGAACAGAATTACATATAATAATAATAATAATAATTTTATTCAGGTTTAGAACATTACAGTGATGTATAACCATGGTCAAAAAGAAGTTTCAAAGTTACATTTCATAAATTCTTCGATATTGTAGAAACATTGTTGTAATAATAATGTTTTTACATGATTTTTGAATTGATTTAAAGGCAAAATTTTTACATCGTTACACAATTTATTCATAAAATTAGGACCCCAGTAATCTAAACAGTTTTTAGACTTATTTAATCTAACAAATTTTTGTACAATATTAATTTTATTTCTTGTATCATAACAATGATAATCTGAATGTACTTGATATTTGACGATATTTATTTTGACATAAACTAAATATTGATAAATATATAAAGAAGCCAATGACATAATATTGTTGGACTTAAACAAAGGTTTACAATGATCTCTATAATTTGCATTGGAGATAATACGTACAGCTTTTTTCTGCATCACAAAAACTCTTTCACTTTGTGAGCATGAGCCCCAAAGTGCTACTCCATAACACAAATGAGAATGAAAAAGAGCAAAATATGCTGCACGTAATGTATCTAAGTCGCAAGATGTTGTGAGTTTTCGGAATGCAAAAATTGCTGATGATAATTTCTTACATAAATCATTAATCGCGTTTGTCCAATCCAAATTATTACTTATATTAATACCTAAAATTTTTACAGATTTAACATTATTGGTTAAATTTACATTTCTGTTTGAAATTAACATATTTTTTGTCTTGTCTTTATTTAGCTTTAGTTTGTTTGCCGTGAACCACAATTCCGAAGAATTTGTATTGTTTCTGAAAAGTATGCTAACTGCATCAAAATCTTTAACTTCACTTAGGAATGTGGTATCATCAGCAAACAATATAGTTTTTACTTCTGACATGTTTTCTGGTAGATCGTTCATATAGATAATGAACAACAAAGGGCCTAATATCGAGACTTGTGGTACACAGTGTGTAACTAATTTTTTACTAGAAAATACATTATTAACATATGTTGAATGAAAACGATTACACAGATAAGATGCCAATAATTGCAGAGGTGGACCTCTTATACCATAATAATTTAGCTTATCTAACAAGATGTCATGTGCGACGCAATCAAAGGCTTTTGATAAATCGCAAAAAGTTGCAGCTACATAATAACCATTATCTACAGAGTTTATAATATTTTGTGGAATATTTACTAATGCTATATTCGTTGACTTATTTTGTCTAAAACCATATTGACATGAAGTCAAAAAATGATTTTTTTCAAAATAAGAATTTAATCTAGTGTGAATTAATACTTCAAATATTTTTGATATAGTAGGCAGTAAAGAAATTGGCCTATAATTTTCTATTTCAGCAACATCACCCTTTTTAAAAACTGGAATGACTTTTGCAAATTTTAACAATTGTGGAAAAATGCCTTCAGTAAAACTAAGATTTATAATATAAGTTAATGGTTCCGAAATGACATGCTTGATTTCTTTGACTGTACTAACACTAAAATTATAGATATCACGACTTTTATTATTATTTAAATTATTTATTGTTTTTTCAACTTCCAACTTCGTTGTTGGTTCTAAATAAAAAGAGTTTGGGATATTTATATTTCTTTATTACTACAATTTGAGACCGGTAAAGAACTTAAAATGTTTTGAGCTACATTGACAAAAAAAGGATTAAATTCTTCACATGTTATATTATCACTAATACATTTTGTAGTATTTTTACTGTTTAACTCTTTGTTTATAATGTTCCAAACTATTTTATTTTTGTTATGATCGTTATTAATTAAATTACTGTTATAATTAATTTTTGCACTTTTAATTTTGTTACGATAAATTTTTTTATATTTAGAATATACTATTTTAATATTATCGTGCGGATTATTTTGTAAGTACTCATAGATGAAAGACAAAGTTTCTTTTATGTAGAATAATTATATATATATATATATATATATATACATAGGCGGTTAACATGTAAAATCAGTATTTTGTAAATAAAAAGGTTCCGGCAAAAAATTATGGGACCAAATGTTATATTACAATACTTCCAATACTACTACATCTTATTTAATAGAGAATATTGCATTTCAATAGCGTAATTTAATTAAATTAATAAAATTAATTTCATATTTTTCGCCTACGATTTTATTGCCACTGACGTAAAGCACTTGCAATTTGTTTTAAATATTTTAATCTGTCACTGTCATTATGAATATTTTAAAAGTCGAGAACTGCGAAAATATTATAAGAATGTATTATGAGAGGAGCAAAACAAGACAAACATCTGTGTATTTCGTCAAAAATTTAAAATTTCAAATATTTATAATGACAATGACAGATGACAGTGACAGATTAAAATATTTAAAACAAAATGCAAGTACTCTATTAGTAGTAATAAAGGAGTAGGTGAAAAATAAGGAAATATTTGTAATAATATCATTAATTTACGCTATTAAAATTAAATAATCTGTATTAAATAAGATGTAGGAATATTAGCAGTTTTGTGATATAAAATTTGGTCGCATAATTTTTCGCCGAACACTTTTTATTTACAAAAAACTGATTTTACATGTCTATGCCAACATTTACTTGGGACACACGTATATATATATATATATATATATATATATATATATATATATATATATATATATATATATATATATATATATATATATATATATATATGGGACGGCTAGCTCAGTGGTATGAAGTCGGCCTGTGGATCCTGAAGTCCCTGGTTCGATTCCCACAGGCGACAAATTTTCATAATTTGAAAAAGCTATCCCTGTGGCTCCTCCACCACTAACATGTTTGGGGGATTTGACGACTGGTAACCGCACTTCACGCGCAAAATATATCAGTTACCGAGATCTGCTTCAGCAGAGTGCCACACCCAGTAATGGGTAGAAGGCGTGATGATATATTTATTTTATTTTATTTTTATATATATATATATATACTAACATTTTTTGAGGCCGAGATTTGACGACTGGTAACCGCACTTCACGCGCAAAAAATATCACTTACCGAGATCTGCTTCGGCAGAGTGCCACACCCAGTAATGGGTAGGAGGCGTGATGATATATTCATTTTATGTACATTTATTATTATTATTATTATATACATATATATATATATAATTTTACATATACATATACATATACATATACATATACATATACATATACATATACATATACATATACATATACATATACATATACATATACATATACATATACATATACATATACATATACATATACATATACATATACATATACATATACATATACATATACATATACATATACATATACATATACATATACATATACATATACATATACATATACATATACATATACATATACATATACATATACATATACATATACATATACATATACATATACATATACATATACATATACATATACATATACATATACATATACATATACATATACATATACATATACATATACATATATATATATATATATATATATATATATATACATATACATATACTATAATATCATATAATGTCATATATTGTCATGTAATGTCATGTATATCATATTAATGTCATATAATGTCATGTAATGTCATGTATATCATATTAATGTCATATAATGTCATGGAAAG
This sequence comes from Pterostichus madidus, assembly GCA_911728475.2. NCBI lineage: Eukaryota > Metazoa > Arthropoda > Insecta > Coleoptera > Carabidae > Pterostichus > Pterostichus madidus. Next base: position 30,130,135 of record OU452304.1, on the reverse strand, counting down.
TAAATAAATAGTGAAGTAAGTTAACTGTGTAGTCTATTTAATTAGATAATAAATTAAGTGTCATTGAAGTTATTACTTATAAGTCATTATTGTATTAGTGTTTGGAAAAAAGTCAAAGGCATGTGAGAAAATAAATTCAGTGAATTAAGTAGGTCAAACTAATTGTTGTAAGTCACTGTTATAAGTCATTATTATATTATTTTGTAAAGAAAGTTAAGTAAATCATGTAATTGTATTAAATCTAAAAAAGAAATATTAATTTCTATAGTCTGGGATCGAACTCACAACCTACCGTGAGGATGACGTAATCACTCTATACCAAAATAAGCGACGCGTTAGCTGCATAGGCTGTCCATCGCCCAATTATTATTTTACATCCTTTTTTATTAAATATGACAGAGAAACCATTTTCCACTATTTTATGTACAGAAAGAATATTTTCCATAATATTTGGTGCATATCTTACGTTGTTGACTGTAATTAGCTCGGCTTTATTATTTACTCTTACCTTCAATTCCACTTTACAAATTTGTTCTGTCCTCAGTTTCGTATTATTTGCTACAGTAATTTCTGCGGAATCTGAATATTTTTCTTTTAAAATCGTACTATCATAAGTTAGATGATGTGTAGAACATGAATCTATGTACCAATTTTTATCACGTGCAGGTAAATTTGTGGAATAAAGTACACAGAAAGTCTTTTTGTGTGAAGTTTCTGTATGTTTATTTTGTGATGGTGCTATATGTTGCGCCATTTTTCTGTACCTACACTGACTGGAAATATGACCAAACTTTTTACAAATGTAACATTGTACCTTTTTATTCATTTTGTTTGGATGTGTATAAAATACCACATTTGAATTTGTATTATTGGTTTCTTTTCTTGTCTTTACGTTTTACAATCCTGCTAATAATAGTACATCAATCCATTCTTCTGTTACTTTAAATCCAATGGAATTTAGTTTATGTATACAGTCAAGTCCGTTATCTACGAGGGCGGTCCGATAAGTACTTAGCCTCACCGCCAGATAGCACCACTATCGCAAGAGAAATTTTGTATTGATTAAAACATTCTCGTAGACAGCTACTGTTTAATTTTCAGCTGAATCGGACGCGTAGTTTTGTTTTGACCGCGTGTGGAAGCGAGCGTGTCCGCAGATTTGAGACAAATGGAAAAAGAACAATATCGGTCGATGATTCGATTCTTGTTTTTGGAAGGGAAATCGCGCAGCGAAATCAAATAACGCTTGGATGCTGTGTACAGGGACTCTTCTCCTTCGATGGCGACCGTCAAAAATTGGTTTAACGAGTTTCAACGTGGTCGCATGTCGGTTTTTGATGAGCCACGCCCAGGTGCCCCGAATACGGCTAACACGGAGGATAACGTAACGTATTGGCAGACCGCCGATTGCAGGTGCGTGAGATATCTGAGACAGTAGGTATCTCAAAAGACCGCGTGGGTCATATCCTGCATGAATTATTTTGCATGAGACAACTGTCGATGGGCGCCGCGTTTGCTCGCTCCGGACAACAAGCGCCTCCGCGAGATTACTTTAGAGCAGAGTTTGACGATGTTTAGGCGCAATTCAAAGGAGTTTCTGTGTCGTTTCGTGACCATCGACGAAACATGGGTACACTGGTAGACACCAGAGACCAAGGAAAAGTCGAAACAGTGGACTTCACCCGGCGAACGTGCTCCCAAGAAGGCGAAGACTGTCCTATCGGCCGGAAAGGTGATGGCCACCGTTTTCTGGGATTCAAAAGGTGTGATCTACATCGACTACCTGGAGAAGGGCAAAACAATCACAGGGCTCTACTATGCCGAATTTTTGGGCCGATTCGACGCCGAATTGCAGAAAAAACGGCCCCATTTGGCAAAGAAAAGAGTGCTCTTTCACCATGACAATGCTCCGGCACATACCTCCGCCGTCGCCACGGCGAACGTATTCTACGGATTTGGCTCCGTGCGACTGTTTTTTTGTTTCCATATTTGAAAAGTCTCTCGCCGGGCAGAAATTTAAATCGAATGAGGCAGTTATCTCCGCCACGGAGGCCTACTTTGCAGACCTCCAGAAAACGTATTTTTCAGACGGGTTAAAGAAGCTGGATCAAGTGTATCGAACTCAAAGGAGATTATGTTGAAAAATAAATCGCCACTATTTCCAAAATTTTTGTTATTCTTTTGTATATATATATATATATATATATATATATATATATATATATATATATATATATATATATATATATATATATATATATATATATATATATATATATATATATATATATATATATATATATATATATATATATATATATATATATATTGTTACTATTATGTGCGACATCGTTCGCGGGGTCTACAATTTAATGCAAGTATCCGGCATGCATTGCACTGCAACTCAAAGAAAGAAAGTGTTTGTGTTTAATTCTGTTTATTGAAGTGCTTTTGGATACACAATATTTTGGTTTTTTTCTTTGGTACGTACTCAAATAAATCAGAAGGTTTTCCGACGCGTGAACATGCCACATACACTTATAAATTTGAGAAGCATGGATTTTCCAAATTTAGTCCACATACTTATAGCGGTTGTCCCTGTGCTTTGTTGATGGTCATTGCATATGCAAGTCGTACCGAAAACTGCAAACGTTTGAATTCGAATGGCATAGGACTGGAGCTTTATTATACCTATATGTTAAGATTGGTTCTCGTCTAAATTTGAATCGTACCAGTGCAGTACTTTTCAGGATAGCTTAGCTAGTGGCCATTTTGTTTCAAGATGGCGGAATGAAGCTTTATTATATCTATATGTTAAGATTGGTTCTCGTCTATGCCGATACCAAATTTGAATTTAATCAATGCAGTACTTTTCAGGATAGCTAGTAACCATTTTGTTTCAGGATGGCGGACTGAAGCTTTATTACACTTATTATAGTTTTAACGAAACTGAATTTATGTACAATATTATAAATGAAACTAATGATCGTATAATAAATGTAAATAATATAATTGTGTTTAATTTAAAGGAGTCTGATAACAAAGAACAAAGAGCTCACGATACAACAATTATAAAATCTATAGTGAATGAAGTCGATGATATTAATTATAACGATATAAAAATCTTCAGAATCAGCAAGTATGATTCTGCAAAAATACGGCCAGTCAAATGTATTTTGAATAACGTACATGATGTTAAAACTGTTCTAAATTCGGTAAAATCTGTTCTTAACTCCGAGAAATTTAAGCAGTACTCTAATTTAAAATTTGCAAATGATCAAACTAAATTAAAACGTGAACTTTATCGTGCAGTCAAATCAGATCTTCATAAATTAAAAGATAATGGTGATAATAGTCAAATGATTAAACACATAAACGGTATCTCTAAAATTGTTAATATAAGAAATATTAAATCAAAAACTTATCAGCTGTCTGCGAAATCAAAATGTGCGCGGTCTTCGTACCAAATCTAACCAACTTTTTCTTGAAACATAAAATGCCAATTACGATTTAATTATTTTTACCGAGACATGGCTTGATAGCAAAAGTCTTTCAACTGAATATTTTGACGCCAACTACAATGTCTACGTAAAGTTCGAGATAGTAATACCAGCGATAAATCCAGTGGCGAAAGTATCATGATTGCAGTTCACAGCAGCTTATCATCTTCTGAATTAACTTACTCCAGCTTATCTACCACGGTTGAAGAACTATGGGTAACTGTGTTATGTGGTAATTCTGAATAAATTTTTAGTGCCGTTTATATTCCTTCTGTCTCTTTATTATCTAAATATTAAGCACATATGAAATCATTAGATTACATTACAGAAAGACACCCTAGTGCAGTTATTAGTGTAGTTGGCGATTACAATCTTACAGCTGTCAGCTGGTCAAAAATAGATGATTATTGTGATCTCAGTTGTAATAACGATATGAAATCTGCAGTGGTTATTGATAATTTTAATTTTCATGGATTCAAACAAATTAATTGTATACCTAATTGTAGTAACAAGCTTCTAGATTTAGTTTGCACAAACAGTGGCAACACAATAAACGTAGTGAGATCTGATAATGAACTTTTAAAAGTAGACACACATCATCCTCCTTTGGATTTTTGTATTCCAATTAGGAATCAGGAGGATCGTATTGGATATACTGAGAACTGGAAATATAATTTTAATAAAGGAAATTATACGGGTATTAATGATTATCTTGGTTCCTTAAATTGGTCAGCTATATTTAATCATGACGATATTAATTACTGTGTTCAATTGTTTTACAACATACTGTATTTTCTTATTGTGTCTTTTGTACCAAAATGTTACTTTTTTTTTTTTTTATTAAAGGGTTTTTGGGCGTTTCGATTACTGAGATCACTAGCGCCCATGTACAATTTTGTTGTGGTAGTTACAGTTTTGTTACATATAGGTACATAAACTATTATATTTTGTTTAACATGTCAATGTCTTTAAGGTATTTGATTACATTGTTTATGGCTGTGTTGTTGTTTGCTAGGGCTTGTGAGAGTGTGTTGGGTATGTTATTGTTTATTCTTTGTGTTCTAAATTTTGTACATTGTGTTATTATGTGTTCCACTGTGATGGGGGTGTTGCAGTTGTTGCATTGCTCTGACTCCGTCCGTTGAAGCAGGTGCTCGTGCGTGTATCGGGTGTGGCCGATGCGGAGCCTCGTTATTGTGACTTGGTGTTTTCTTTCTTCTGTCGTTGTCCAGTTTGAGGTGTCCTCTTTGAGTTGTCTTAGTTTGTTATTTGTTGTTTCTTTCCATTCCTTGTTCCATTCTTCGATTATGTTTCTTTTCAATATGCTGTGGATATCGTTTGGTGGTATATTTATGTTGTCTGTCGTGTGTAGATCGCAGGCTTCTTTTGCAGCAGAGTCGGCTATTTCGTTTTCTTTGATTCCTGAGTGACGGAACCCAAACTAGTTTTATGTCTTTTTGCCTATTCATTGCTTCGTGTATGTTTTCTTTGATGTCTTGAATGATGTTATTAATGTTGTGTGAGTTTGTAATGTTTTCTAATACACTTTGGGAATCTGTACATATAATAAACTTGTTGATTTTGTTGGTTTTTATAATTTCTGTGGCTTTTTTTATGCTGTATGCTTCTGCTGTAAATAAGCTAGAGTTCTTGGGTAGTCTGAATTTTTGTATTTCGTGACCTATGACGACGCTGGCTCCCGTTTTTCGCTCTTGTTTCGATCCATCGGTGTATATAAATGTATGGTCTGGGTGATCTCTTTTTATTTCTTTTAATTTGTTGTGGTAGAGCTCTGAGGGTGTATGATTTTTGGGATATTTGGTCATTGTGAGTATGATGGTTGGACTTTTGATTAACCATGGGGGAGTTTTGTGTAGAGTTTTTTGTTCAATTTGTATTTGGGAGAGGTTTATTGGTTGTAGGATTTGGTGGGCAATCTTTTGCAGTGGAGTTGAGTTTAATACTTCCGTGTTTAGATTTGCTGTTTGTTTAAAAAACTGGTTGTATATTTGTGTTGTTTGTTTACTTGCTACTTTAGATAGATACGATGCCGTTAGTTGTTTTCGGCGTATTTTTAGTGGGGATTCTCCTGCTTCGCAAAGTAGGCTATTTACGGGACTCGTACGGTATGCTCCTGTAGCTATGCGGATCGCTGTATTGTGGATCGGGTCTAATAATTTCAGGTTTGTTGCTTTCGCTGTCTGGTATGCCATGCATCCATAGTCCAATTTGGATCTTATTAGGGATTTGTACACTTGTAGTAGAGTTTCTTTTTGTGCACCCCACGTTGTGTTTCCTAATACCTTTAGTATGTTGAGTCTTTGATGGCATTCCCTTTTTAGGTTGGTGATGTGTTTTGCCCAAGTTAGCTTTGAGTCTAGTGTGACACCTAGAAATTTCTTTGTGTTTTCGTACTTTATATTGTTGTCGTTAAGTTTTAGTTTTGGGTGGTTGTTTCCTTTTCGACCATGGTGGAAATGAATAGCATTTGTTTTTTGGTTTGAAAAATGAAAGCCAGTTGTGGAAGACCAGTCCTCGAGGTTTTTTAGCGTTTGTTGTAGTTTTGCGCCTATACTTTCCGTGTTTTTGCCTCTGCAATATATCACAATGTCGTCAGCAAATATGGTAGTTTTAACATTTGTTGGTATTGTTTTTGGTATTTTATTAATTGCTACCAGGAACAGTACGACGCTTAGGATTTCCCCTTGCGGAACACCATTTTCTTGAGTTTTCTCTTCTGATAATGTATTATTACATTTTACTTTGAATGTCCTATTTTCAAGAAAACTTTTTATTAGAAGTAGAATATTTCCCTCTATTTTGAGTTCTTTTAAGGAAGTTATGATGTTATGGCGCCATGTCATATCGTAGGCTTTTTCCATGTCCATAAATATTGCGATGAGGTGTTGTTTTCTCGTGAAAGTTTCTTGGATATCGGCTGTGAGAGTTAAAATGTTGTCCGTAGTTGATCGTCCGTTTCTAAATCCATTTTGTGCATTATTGAGGAGGTTATTCTTTTCCAAGTACCACATGAGTCTCTTACTAATTATTTTCTGCAGAACTTTTCCCATTGTGTTGGAAAGTGCGATTGGCCGGTAGCTTGATGGATCTGTTTTTGGTTTTTCTGGTTTTAGTATAGGCACTACTGTTACTTCTTTCCATTTTATTGGGTAGGTTTATAGATGAAGTATTGCATTGTATATATTTAGTAGTTGGTGTAATGCTGGGTCCGGTAAATTTTTGATGAATTCATATGGTATTCCATCTGGTCCGTAGCTACTGCCTCCTTTGATGTCCTTTAGGGCTGTGATTAGTTCGCTTTTCTGAAAGGGGGTGTTCAGTGGGTCGTTATGTGTGGTGGTGGTAAGTATCGGTTTGAGTTCCTCTTTTTCCTTATATTGTAGAAATTGTCCAGTGTAGTGGTTATCTGAAGAGTTTTTTTGGAAATTATCGGCTATGATGTTTGCAATTTCTTTTGGATTTGTGATTTTGTTGCCATTTTGTATTAGAATATTTGTTTTTTGGGAAGATTTTCCATTTTTTATTTTGCCTATCTTTTCCCATACTTCGTTTGGTGGAGATTGACTGGTTAAGGTCGATACGTATTGTTGCCAGGATCGTTTTTTACTCTTTTGAATTGTTCTACGTAAGATGGCTTGGGTTTTTTTTAGTTCTATTAAGTTTTCTACTGATTTATTTTTCCTGTATTTGTAGAGTGCGTGTTTGTTATTTTTTATGGCTATCTTGCATTCCTTGTTCCACCACGGTACTATTTTCGTTCTCTTTTGGATTTTCCTTTCTCCTTCCGCTGCTTTTACTATGTTTTCAGTTATATTCTCCACTGCTTTGTTTAGTTCATTTTCGTTTTTTATTTCTTGATTTTTAATTTTAACTGTTGATGTAAATTTTCCCCATTTGCTGTTATCTATCTTCCATTTTGCGTATATTGGGTGGGGATTCGGGTTTGTTTGCTGTGTGATTGGACTGATTTTAATGGGGAAATGGTCTGAGCTAAATAGGCAAGGTAGTGTTTTCCATGTGAAGTTTGTTGCTATGGAAGGAGAACATATGGATAAATCTATGGCTGAAAAATTTCCTGATCTGGTACAGAAGTGAGTGGGAGAGTCGTCGTTGAGTAGAATAAGGTTGTTGTTGTTTATAATGTTTTCTAGTGTTTTACCTTTCCGGTCTGTGTTATTTGAACCCCATATAATGTTGTGGGCGTTAAGATCTCCTACAATTATGTAAGGTGTGGGTAGCTGGTTCAAGATATTTTCTATTAGTTTTTCTTCTATATTTTGATCCGGGGGGATGTATATATTGCATACCGTTATTTTGTGTGGTGTAATTGTTTTCACGGCTATCGCCTCTAAGTTAGTAGTCAAAGGTACTTCCATTCCGGCGTTACTGGATCTGATTAGTATTGCTACCCCTCCACTCGCGTTACGATGTGTATTTCGGTCTTTCCTGAAGATATCATATTCTTTCATGTTGACTGTTTGGGTATTTTTGAAACGAGTTTCCTGCAGGCATATATAGTCGGGGTTGTTGTCTGTAATTATCTTCTGTAGTTCTCCTTTATGGGCAAAGAACCCATTACAATTCCATTGTATCAACATTTTAATCTAATAATGATTCCTGGCTGGAGAATATGGTGTTGTTTAATTCTGTCTTGTATTGCTTTTTTATTGTATTTTGTATTTTGGTAAATCTTGTTCTGAGTCCTCTGTTTGTGAAGGTTGGGTAGAGAGATTTTAGCATGTTTACCAGACTTATCACGTCTGTAGTAAATTCTCGTGCAATAGTTAATTGATCTGCAACTCCAAAACCATCTTCTAAGAATTTTTTGAGTTCCTCAAATGTTAGTATATATTTTGTTGAGTTTTTTTCCATTTCTGTTCGGATTAATTCCAGTGCATTTTCTAGAGTCTGTTGTCCTGGACTTATCGCCCTTGATTTCTTTAGTGTTTGTTTTTCGTTGTTTTCTAAAGTTTCTCCTGTTGTTTCTTGTTGCATATGGGTTGAGGTTGAAGAGGTTTCTGAGTCAGGTGGGGGGCGTTTGTTTGACATAGTGTTCCTAATATTCGTTGGAGTATTTTCTCCACCTTTTTTTTAGTTCGTTTTGTTGATTTTAGAGTTCGTTTTTGTTTTTTCTGTGTCTTCATTATTGTGCGCTGAGTTTATAGGTACTGTTGTGTTTGTTTCCTTTGAGATTATGTTTGTATTTATTTGGGTAGTATTCTCATTTGTCGTTGTGGCTGTGCTAGTGTTTACTTCTGGGTTCATTTCTTTGCATTGATTGCTTGTGTGTCCTTGCTGGTTACAAGTGAAGCATGTCGTTGTTTCTTCGTTTATGAAAATCCTATATTCCGTGTCTTCATAATTAATAGTTATTGAGGGTGGGAGGGACTCGTTTTCGTTTGGTGATATGTAGACTTGTCGCCGGAAGCTTAGTACATGCGAGTATTCTGGGTCTGGCATTCCAACTCTTAAAAAGGTTATTGATGAAACTAAACGTATTTCTGACTTTGTTAACGCTTCTTCGATTAAGTGGTGTGGTATTGTTGGGCTGACATTTGAGAGGATTAGACGCTTTGCTGGTGTTATCATTCGGCGGATGTTGATTTTATTACTTTCTATTTCTACTTCGCTGTGTTCTGTAACTATTTTATCTACTAGCATTGTTGTTTGTAGATAGATACATACTCTATTTTTGGAGATTCGGGATGCAAATAAAACTTGTTTTGGGCCTACTATATTACCTATGCATGTTATATAATCTTTTATCTTTAGTGTGTCTACGGAATTCATTATTATGGCTTGTTCTCGTTTTGGAAATGTATCGGTGCGTCTAACGACATCTACGAATGATTTTGTTTGTTTGTTAGGATTCTGTAATTGAGTTTGTGACATGTTGAAATTGGTTTTCTGTGAGTCTGGAGTTTTATTAATAGGTGGCGCGGACATGTTGGAGATTGTTTGCCTGTGCGCCCCTGTAATCAGGAGGTGCTCAGGTTTGGTTTGTTTTTGCTATTTATTTATAGATGGCGTGGTGGTCGTTTTGGTTTTGATAAAGTAACTTTAAGGTTAAGGGTGGATGGTTGATGGATGTTCAAGATAATAAGGGATTTATATAATTAATATTAGAGCTCTACCTTACTGGGTTCTCAAAATGTTGTCGATACATTTCTTCTGTTCTGTTTTCTTGATGACACTGCTTCGTTGTTTCTACACGTGGTTGAAACGGTCGAGGTCACAGAGTAACTGAAATGTTACTTTAAAAGCGACAATAATCCTAGTTGTTTCGCAAAGGAAACAAAAAAGCTCATTAAAGAGAAAAATCAATATTACAAGAAGTACATGTCTACACAACTTCCTTCATTTAAGAAGAAGTGTGCTGAACCTAGATCACAAGCAAAGACCGCTATTAAGAACGATTATCATACATTTATAACGAATACAGAAAATAATGTCATTAATAACATCAAGGCTTTTTGGAAGTTTGTTAATGAACAGAAAAACATTAACGGCATGCCTAAAACTAAAAATCAACAGGTTAAGGGCCCAGATCATTCCGTGAGTGAAGAAATTTTTGGTGACTTCACCAGATTGGAAGCAGTCGGCATGGGAAATGTCGAACTAGAGGCGTACAATGGGGAAACATGGTACAAGGTCATCCTCAAAAATGTGCTGTACGTTCCGAAATTGAACTTCAATTTATTCTCTGAGAGTCAGACGCTGGACAGAAATTACGTGCAGACTTCAGATCGGTACAAGTCAATTTTCAGGACGGCAGACCATGGAGAAGTTGTAGCCATGGTGGAACGAGATGGAAATCTATTTCGGATGTTGCTACGTCGAGAAGAGACTGATAAATGTCTGATTACTGAATCTTTCAGGACTTGGCATGAACTTCTAGCGCACCAGAATATAAAATATGTCCGAGAGATACTTCAACAATGTCACATCAAGTACAAGGACGATTGGCACAAATACGTGTGTGAGGGTTGCACATATGGCAAGCAGCAACGCATCTCCCATCCAGTCAACAAAAAGATCGCCGGTCAGCAGTTAGATCTAGTGAATGTTGACTTGTGTGAAATGAACTTGTCATCATTGGGAAGAGCAAAATATTTCCTCCTGTTTAAAGATGATTATTCACACTACCGCACCGTGTACTTTTTGAAAACGAAGGACGAGGCACCTGTTAAAATAGAGTTGTATTTAAAAATGGTTGAAAATCAGTTTGGAAGACAAATCAAATGTCTGAGATCAGACAACGGGAAGGAAATTAAAAATTCCAGTACGAGGAAAATACTGGAGGACCTAGGGATCTTTCACTCTTTTTCAAACGCCTACACACTAGAACAAAACGGAAGAATTGAGCGCGAGATGAGATACATGCATGCATACATGCATGCAATTTGACAGAAAATTTGACAGAAAAATTGTGGTCCGAAGCAGTAAATTATGTTGTATTTACTCTGAACTAGACAGGAATCAGCACACAGAAAGAGAAAATCCCAGCTGAAATGTGGTTTGGACGTCATATGGATCTAAACAAGCTGAAGACTTTTGGTTGCGACTGCTACGTGTTGACCCCGAATCCCAAGCGAGCTAAATTGGACCGGAAGTCGAAGAAAGGAATATTTGTGGGATACGACTGGGATACTCCGTCGTATCGAATCTATCTGCCGGACGAATGGAACGTTATTAGCTCCGAGAATGTCAGATTCGACGAGAAGGAAGAATCCGAAACACAACGCTCCGAGATTGAGTCAGTCATGCAGGATGAAGCAATCACGGAACCAAATTTGGAACCCGAAGAGTCAAATGCAGAGGACAGTAGTGAATAGGATAACCGAGAGCAAGATGAACAACCAACTGAATCCCTGAATATACTACAGGCCCTGCAATGAAGCACATATGGTCTTCGTAGTCGTCAATATTCAGCCTCCAACTAGGTACTCTGATTATGTGACGAATTTTTTCAAGATGCCAATGCAGCCATGTTGAGTGAGGTCGAGGACATATCGGTGTCAGCTGCACTCTAGGACAAAAACTGGTTTCGTACCATCTCTGACGAGTTCGAGTCACTGAGAAAAATTAACACTTGGAAGCTGATGCAATGTCCTGACACGGTCAGACCACTCACGTGTCGTTGGTGTTGAGAGAAAAGTCGAATGGAAAACTAAAAGCAAGGTTGGTAGCTCGAGGCTTTGAGCAAGAACAAGGACTGGACTATGCAGAAACGTTCAGCCCTGTAACTCGCCACGCATCTATTAGATTAATTCTAAGTCATGCCGCTTCATTAAAATTAAAACTCATACCTTTTGATGTAACTTCTGCATTTTTGCATGGTGACCTGGAAGAGGAATTATTTATGTTTCAACCCGAAGGCTTTGATGATGAGACAGGACGAGTTTGCAAGCTGCAAAAGAGCCTGTATGGATTGAAACAAGCGCCTAGAAAATGGAACGAAAAAATTGCAAGCTTCCTAGAGAAAACTGGACTGTGTAACACTGACGACGATCCATGCGTATATTACAATGACAACAGAACCATATTTATGACACTGTTTGTCGACGATGGACTCATTGCAGGACAAGATGAGCAGGAGATCTTCAGAATCCTAGAGCAAATTAACAAGCGATTTAAGATCAGCTACAGCCGCACAGTACATTGGAATGGACATCGTAGTCAAGCAGCACGGAATCTTCGTAGGTCAGACGAAATACACGGAGAGAATGCTAAAACGTTTTGGAAGTGACTCAAGTAATCCAGTATCGACACCAATAGAGAAAGCCATATCTCGGTTGTATATATATATATATATATATATATATATATATATATATATATATACATATATATGTATATATATATATATATACATATATATATATATATATATATATATATATATATATATATATATATATATATATGTATATATATATATATATATATATGTATATATATATATATATATATATATATATATATATATATATATATATATATATATATATATATATATATATATATATATATATATATATGTTACATAGTGCCCATGAGGGCAAAACCATGAAAGGCAAGAAACATATCGAGATAGCACGTAAATTCATTCAAGAACACGTTGGCAGGACGGTAAAATTAAAACATGTAGCCAGTACAAACCAGTTAGCTGATAACTTAACCAAGCCTTTAAATTGTAAAGTATTTACTAAATTATGTTGTTAAATAGTTAAGGAGGAGTGTTAAGATTAACTATTTTTTCTAAGTTAGCGTTGTACTAATTTGTTACTGTGACAATTTAATGTTTATGTTTATATAGTAATGTCAAGTTGTACGTTTTGTATGTAATGAAAAATTTTCAAAATCAGTTCTGCTCATACTGCCAAATCTCAAAAGAAATCAACAATAAGGTAGTAGAAACGATGTTTTGAATTACAGACTGATATCAGGATTAAATATTTTCTCAAAAGTTCTGGACAATATTGTAACATATCAATTATCAATAGCTTTCAAAAATATAATTTGCTGGCAACAACATGGGTTTATCAAAAATCGTTTTACTAGTACTAATTTAGCAGTTTATACATCTTATATTTTTGAGGCATATGAACAGGGCTTACAGGTTGACCCAGTGTATACGGATTTTAAAAAGGCGTTTGATTGTGTTGATATTAAACTGTTACTATATAAATTAGAAGCTAATGGAATTACTGGTACTTTACTTAAATGGCTGGGAAATTATTTGACTGGTAGAAAACAATTACTTAAGATAAACAATTTTATATCTAGAGAAATAGAGGCAACTTCTGGAGTACCACATGGTTCCATTTGGGTCCCTTACTTTTTTCATTATTTATCAACAACATAGTTAATTTATTCACGTTCTCCAAGTGCTTATTGTTTGCCGACGATCTAAAAATATTTGTTAAAATATATACTGTGAATGATGCCAAGATGAGTTAAATGCACTGACTATGTGGTTTTTCTTAAATGGTATGAAAATAAATGTTCTAAAATGCAAATTTATAAGATTTGTAAGGAAAACAAAGTTTATAAAATTTGATTATGTTTTGAACAATAATATTCTTCATGAAATAATCGGAATACACGACCTAAGAGTCGTTCTTGATCCTGTACTCAAATTTAATAAACATGTAGATAAAGTAATTAAGAAAAGCTTAAAAATGTGTGGGTTCATTAAACGGCAATGTAGTAGTTTCACAAATGTTAATGCCATTCACTTACTACACTTTTCATTAGTGCGAAGTCGCTTGGAATACTGTAGCATAATTTGGGCACCTTATAGTCAGACACAAATTAATAGAATTCAACAAGTACAAAATAAGATAATTAATTTCACACTATTCAAGTTAAACATAAACAGAACCATTGCCGTCTATATGAAGAGGCCAGAAACAGCGTTTCTGTGACGTTACTGCGTAAGGCCGACGAACGCATCTAACTTGCATAGTTTATATTTTACGAACAGTATTTTAACATGAGAGCTTATGCAAGTTAGATGCGTTCGTCGGCCTTACGCAGTAACGTCACGTCATATAAATATATATATATATATATATATATATATATATATATATATATATATATATATATATATATATATATATATATATATATATATATATATACAAGTAGTATTCTGTAATTAAATATTTGATATATTTATTTTACACAGCGCACAATCAGGTAAAAAATAAAAAGCCACTCTCAAAATAAGTAGAAAGAAAAAATATAAACTTTTTAATTAATAATAATTATATCTTGAAAATAAACACAATCACTTATTTTGACTGAGACATTCAAACTTACTAGAAAATTTTGACCAATAATATATATATATATATATATATATATATATATATATATATATATATATATATATATATATATATATATATACAAGTAGTATTCTGTAATTAAATATTTGATATATTTATTTTACACAGCGCACAATCAGGTAAAAAATAAAAAGCCACTCTCAAAATAAGAAGAAAGAAAAAATATAAACTTTTTAATTAATAATAATTATATCTTGAAAATAAACACAATCACTTATTTTGACTGAGACATTCAAACTTACAGTTTTTTTTTTTGTAGTATTTTCCATATTATTATGTTTTATTTTTATATAATTATTTATTAAAATATTGCACATGGGTACTCTTGCTTTATTACTGAAGTTAGCATTACTTTTACCGCATTTGCAAACAAAAATTTCTATTGAAGAATACTCTCCTAATTTTTCTATACATATTTTTTTCCAAACATTGCCCCTGATTTTTCACTGATAACATTTTTTCTTAATCGCTGTAGCTAATTATTATTTGAAATATTTGATATACATTGCAAACTACATTAACTATGAAATATTTAGGCCAATTAAGTCCACCTCTATCAATTATTTTTAAGTACAAGCGTTAAGTCTTATTTAGTTTTTAAAATACATGTTAGAAAGTACAAAAGAAGAAACAAGCCACGTTTCTCCGTAAGTCAAACTAGATTTTGAAAATAAAAATATCCCATTGATTCGTCTTTACGGGGAGAACATTTTAATTTCAATATTTCTGATATTTAACGAGATAGAAGCTAGTTTATACATTAGGAACAGAATTTTAACATGGCAGCATATGCAAGATACGCTGTGACGTCACAGCCGCTTGCGCTTCGCTGTTCAAGGCCTGTTCATATAGACGGCAATGACAGAACCCAATACGATTACAATCAGAGATTAGTTTTACTGGGATTCGAGTCTTTGGAGAAACGTAGAGGAAATCTAGTATTTGTTTTGTTTATAAATTGATAACTGGATTAATTGATGTACCTGATCTATTGTATAAACTTAACTTTAGAGTTCCTCTGTATAATACCAGAAACAATAATTTATTAGTAAACAGGGCCAGTAAAACAAATTATGGTAAATTGTCATTGTTAAACAGGCTGATTAATTTAGTAAATATATTACCTCATCATATAGATTCTTTCATGAAACAGGTTATAATTATATTATATTTGGTTATTGCTATTATTAAATGTTTTAGTATAAGTCTTATTATAAACTGTACGTTCTAATCTAATCTAAATAAATAAATAAATAGATAAATAAATCAATAAATAAATCAACAAGTGAATTTACCTGTCAGTGACCACACCTGTCAGATTGCAGTCCGCGAATATTGGCGATAAAGGTAGGAATTTTCCTCTTACTTTGAATTTATTTGGGTTGTTGGGTAACATTAATTCGTACTAATTCGTACTTAACGACGGTAAAATCTCGGCCAGAGAGGTGATTTTTTGGCCGTTTTAGCAACTTTTTCATTGCTGGCCAACACTTACCTGAGGTCCGCTTTTTTTGCCTCAATATTCCAATTTTTTTATTTTTTTTGTTTTCTTTTTTGGATAATATTTTAATTTTAATAAATACTTTATATTGATTTCTATTTTGTGCTGCGTTTTGCACTTACTGATTTTATATATTTTATTTTATGGTAATAAAATAAAAAAATTACCCACCAGACTAAAAAAATGGCACTGGACTCGGTTCCAGCTGCCTCACCGAGAGAGAAGAGGCAGAGAATATCCTCCGAGAACGATGATCCATTACCATCGTTTCTTATTATGAAGCGAAGTGCTGGTGATTTTAATAAAGTGAGCCCATTTCTCATTTCTAAACTCCTAAAAACTGCAGCTGGAGATCCTAAATCGGTAAGGAAGATAAGGAAAGGCTAGCTCTACAATTGCTTGGTGAATTTGATGTTTCAGTAAGTGCTCATAGCTCACTGAATACTAGCAAGGGCATTATTTACTTTCGTGATTTGATGACCTGCCAAACGGAGGAAATCCTCGCCGAACTCAAAGACCAGGGTGTTTATGAGGTTCGAAAGATTACATCTAAAAAGAACGGAGTAGTAGAAAACACGCCTTCACTAATTTTGTCGTTTAAGTCTCGTGATGTCCCTAAATATATTTTTGCAGCATTGTATATACTTCCTGTTCGTGTGTATATTCCTAACCCTATGCGCTGTTTCAATTGTCAACATTTTGGACAATCGTTCACTAGATGTACCTCTGCTAAAATATGTATGTGTGGTAAACCTACCCATAAAGGAACGGATTGTAGTAACGTTAAATGTATTAACTGCGCGAGTAACCATCCATCGAGCTCGAGAAACTGCTCTAAGTTTAAGTTCAAATATTTGAACAAGTGCAGTTTTCCTGAAGCAAGAGATTACGTCACTAAGCTCAGTCCATCCCAAACCACATAATATGCTAGAGTTGCAACGAAACCAGCTTCATATCCACCTGTTAATATGTCCGACATGGTAGCCCTGCTTATTCCCGAAATGACGACTCTGATTAAAACTCTATTTGCTGAATTTGCCACAATGATTAATCCACAAGCACAATTTAAGACACTTACTGTTAGTACCACACGACCTACTGAGAAATTAAATGACATTCCATCGCAAAAACCGATCTCAGGGAATAAAACCCCTGCACCCATAACAAATGTATGTAACATCAGGACAACAAAAATATCAACTGAAGGAAATAAAACCTCTGTACCTACAAATGCTAACATCAGCGTAGAAGAAATCTTACATCATGATATCAGTGACGAATCCGAATCAGGCAGTGTAACATCTGCAAGTGGTAGCACCACCGGCAATATCGAAGTTAAGAAAAAAGGACGAGGCTGGCGTAAAGGTAGGAGTAAACATACTTAACCTGTCTTTATTCTTATCGCGACTTCTCAGCTAATCCTCATAACATATATACCATCCTTATAATCATAAAATTCATAATTCTATGGTATTGTAATGGCATCGTCAACCTCCTACCAGAATTACGACTGATATTAGCTGAGTACGACCCTTGTTGTGTTTGCATCCAGGAAACTCACTTAATAGCTCAGAATCTGTTCTCCCTACGTGGATATAACATCATTCGTCACGACATCGTGCCCGACGTCCGTGCTCATGGAGGTGTGGCAATCCTGATAAATTCACGTACACCATATAAAGTCTGCAATAGTCAAACACAATGCAACGAATAATGTTGATATTCTGACCTGCCGCGACTAGCTTTTGACAGTGGAGAAGGCATGCGGTCCAAATGTCCAGTGGTTCCGTAAACCAATGACTCACAGTCAACAAAAATAATTCCGGGGGCGCCAGCTGACCTAACGGCTGACGTAAACCTACTCTCGAGTCGGTCAAAAAACTCCAGTTGCCAGAGCACCTAACAAGAACTTACGGACGGATAGGGTTGTGAGAGGAAGATAACTAAGCACATCAAATATAACTAATATATTGAAGATAATAAATGAAATAATACAACCTGACACAGTAGCCCTAATCACGAACCAACGTACGCCTAGCTACGGAAACTGTTGTGCCAAACGTGCACACAAATGAATACTTAACGGCGGTGATCAGACAGTTTCGAACTCAACCGATAATTACAATCAAAATATTTGTTACCAATATAAATCTACTACTAAACCGTGAAATAACAATTAAATCAACTAAAACGACAATACGTAAGTATTTCGTGTTCACAAAAATTATTATCAAATATAACAAATAACCAAAAATAGTAATGAAAATAATAAAGTATTTGCTTAGCCTTAGGCAGAGGCAGAAGTATAGATCTTTGCATCAGAACACGTGCGAACAGCTGGGCTGTAATGGCGTTGCCGTGCAACGGGTTGTTGCAACGCATGCTTATTGAGTTTGTAATAAAGCCTTATCACTTTTTACTGGTGATTGAAGCATGGTAAGTAAAATTTTAGTAATGGAATGTGCATAATTGTTAAATCTTTTATTTATTTTCAGCAAAATGTAAGACGAAAACAAAAAAAATATCCAGCGATCAGAAAGAAATTTTAGTGTCCTTCATGGAAGATGATCTTGATTTTGCACGGGGCCGGTTACAATCTACAGAAGGATGGCAAACTTTTAAAAATCTGTTGATGATTTTGAGCCAGCAATTAAATGGTACAGGTAGAATACAGAAAACTATTCAACTATGGCAAAGAGTGAGGAAATGTAATACGCAAAATATGTAATAATCTATAATTTTAACTTTTATAAGCAGACTTTGATAGATATAAAAATTAAATTAAAGAGAAAAGTGTCTGCCATGAAGGCAAGTCGGACAAAAACTGGAGGCAGTCCAATAAGAGAAATAAAAATATCTGATTCGGATGATCGTGTCATCAAAATATCGTCCGAATAATATATTTTTGGAATTGATGATCCTGAAAATATTTATTTAGAAAGTGAGGGAGCAACAAAAGAAAGTAATATTTTATTGGATGTTGCTGGCCCTTCTAGCCTCCAAGAAATATCAGCAAAAAAAACAAGCATCTGCTTCTACTTGGGTGCAAAATGCTGAATTTTTAGAGGGGACAGACAAGAACACGAATGTAATTTATAATAAATGTTTTGTTATTTTTTTATTATTAATTTATGAACTTTACAGATACCAGATGTACTTATAGATGATAAGGAAAAAGACGAAGCAATTTTAATGCCTCTCAGAAAGTATTCACACTGAATGACGATAATTATAAATAATATTCTTTACTCAGTGATATTATGTGGTAACTGCAAAAGAGCTGAAGCAGCTACATAATGAAACAAATATTAAAATCGACGGGCTCTTAAGTGAAATGACAAAATTGAATAAGAATTTTGAAACACTTATTCAACTAAATAATCAATCCATGGATAACAAGATTGAAACCAATAACATATTGGAGCGAATTGCCGTAGCGTTAGGACAATACCTTTAAATAATTACTAAGTTATATATTATTGAGTAGAGGTCACAAGTGTCACAAGTGTCACAAGTGTCACAATTGTTATTGTCTGAATTCTTTGATAAATCGAAAACAAGTTAATATTTTCACATGAAAATTAATCTAATACGAAGCAGGAGTGATAAAGAGGTGATACACTTGAAGTTAAGCCCAGGGAGAAAAGTAGTAGAGGAAAGTTTTGATAAAAGGGGAATGCACGCTGATTAACCTAAAAGTATAGTACGCACTAAAAATAAAAGCGTTGTCTATAGGTCACAGACAACAACTACAGAGCTGACTGTCAGCTATTGCAAAAGTATCCTTTTATGAGATAAATTAGATTAAGAACAAATTGCCAAAAACTTAACTCAGAATAAATCGCAAAACGTCACGTTTAAAAGTTAACGAAGAAGCAACCCGTAGTACACGGCCGCTCACTGGGTCAACCAACCAAAAGGATAACCAACAACAGAAATCAAGGTGCGGAGCTAAAGAAGAATAGAATGTCAGATAAAGGAGAAGGAACTGGGGAAAAAGAAAAACAAAGAAGCAACAGTAGTGACGAGACAAAGGTATTTGTAAAAAGCAGAAGAACCGAAAGATCCCCAATACGAAAAAGGAAGGAGATGGAAAACTCGGACGAGCAAATAATGGTATTCTTAAGAGAAATGAATAAGAATATAGAAACAGCGAGGCAAGAAACAAAAAATGAAATACTACAATTAAACAGCAAATTAGAAGGAATTATCAAGCTACAAAAGGAAGAAATAAATGAGCTGAAGCAAAATGAATTGAAGATGGAAAAAAAGGTACAGAACTTAGTGAATAGAATCGAAGAACTAGAAAAAGCAGAAGAAAAAAGAGAAAAACTCAAGAAAAAAAATAACATTATTATCAAAGGAGCAAAATTGGAAAATAATAATAAAGAGATAGAAAAGTTCCTGTTGAGCAAGTTGGGAGTGGAAATTAAAGTCACAAATACATATAAGATAGGGAAAAATGAAGACTGGCAACATACTGTAGCAACAATAGACACGTGGGAAAATAAAAGGAACATCATGATGAAAAAAAATAAGCTGATAGGTACAAAAATATTTATAGATAATGATTTAACAAAGGAGGATATGAGAATTCAAAAAGAAATACTTAAAAGGGCAAAAGAAGAAAAAGGAAATAATAGCATTACAAAAATGGGATACAGAAAACTCAAAATAGACAATGAATGGTACGAGTGGTGCACAGGCACAAATAATCTAAAAAAAGGTAATGCATCAAAAAACTATTAGAAGAAAACGAGAACACAAAACAGAAAACAAAGGAAAAAACGAAACGGAAACACAAAAGCAATAAACATATTAGAATTAGTACGTGGAATATAAGAACTTTACTAACAGCAGGTAAAATGATAGAAGTTAATTTAGAACTAGAAAAGTATAGAATACAAATAGCGGCATTGCAAGAAACTAGATGGAAAGGAGATGGACATATAAACAATAAAAACTTTACATTGCTATATTCAGGCGATAAAAAACAAGGGCAATATGGGGTAGCTTTCATGGTAATGCGAGAAATGAAGGAAAATATAATTCAGTTTAAACCAATAAATGAAAGGTTAGCAACTCTACGAATAGCTTCAAAACCATTTAACATATCTCTGATAAATGCCTACGCCCCAACAGAAAACTCAAATAGCGAAGAAAAAGAAAAATTCTATGACACAATGGAAATGGAAATAGAAGATATAGCTAAGGAGGATATAATAATGATACTAGGAGACATGAATGCTCAAGTTGGAAAAGAAAACTACATCAGCGAAGTAGCAGGCAAGCACACAATACACAATAAAACAAACAATAACGGTCAAAGATTATGCAATTTCGCAGCAAAAACCAATATGATCATAAGTAGCACGAGACATGAACACCAATGGCAACACAAGGCAACATGGGTGTCAGCAGATCTTAAAAACTACACACAAATAGATCATATATTAATAAACAAAAGAAAGCAGACATCAATAAGAGACGTACGAACGTACAGAGGTGCCTGTGCCGATACTGATCACTACATGGTAACTGCCACGGTAAAGCAGAAAATAAGAAGGGCGGCAAAGACTACAAGCAAAATAACAGCATGGAACAAAAGAAAATTGAACAACGAAGAAAAAAGAAATGAATACGTAATAACGGTAGATGAGAAACTATCGCACAAAGAGAAGAACGAGGAAAATATAGACAATGAATGGAATAAAATAAGGTCAAGCATAATAGAAGCAGCAAAAGAAGAGTTAGGAAGTCAAGAAAAAGAACACACTAAAGAATGGTTCAATGAAGAATGCAGGGAAATATCTGCGGAAAAAACTAAAGCAAGAAATAAATGGATACAGACAAAGAACGAAAAATATAAAGGAGAATATGAGAAATTAAGAAAAGAGTGTAAAAGAATAATAAGACAAAATAAAAGAGAATGGATTGAGGAAAGCGTAATACGAATAGAAGATGAAAGAAAAAATAGAAATACGAAACGTTTCTATCAAAGAATCAAGAAGCAACAACACAAACATAAAGTGGAAACAAACAATATGAGAGATAAAAACGGAAAAATAACCGAAAATGAACAAGAATTGAAACTAGTTTGGGAAAAATACTTCAAGGAACTACTAACAGAGGAAAAGACTGATGAGAGTGAAAATGAGAAGGAAGAAAGAAATAAAGAAGACAAAAACGAAAATCTAAATGTAAGAGAACCAACACTTGAAGAAATAAAAAATGTAATAAAAAATAGCAAAAACGGAAAGGCACCAGGAGCGGATGGGATAGACATGGAACTTATAAAATATGGCGGTGAGATATTATATGAACAATTACACGCACTAATACTTAAAATATGGAAGGAAGAGCGGATGCCAAAGGATTGGGAGGTCGGACGGATGATCATAATACACAAAAAAGGAGACCCTATGGAATGCAAAAACTACAGAGGTATAACATTATTAAATAACGCATATAAGATACTAGCGACAATTATACAAAAAAGACTGGCTACATCAACAAGGCATAAAATCGGACAGTACCAATGTGGTTTCCTACAAGGGAAATCAACAATAGACGCTATCCACACGTTAAAGCAAATTCTAGAAAAAGTACACAAAGCCAAAATAAATATAGATATACTATTTATTGACTTTCAGCAAGCTTTCGACTCGGTGAAAAGAGGGAAACTAAATGAAATACTAAGAAATTTAGAAGTGGAGCCAAAATTAAGAAGATTAATAAAAATGACCATGGAGAACTCAAAAATATGCGTAAAAACAAGAAAAGGAGACACTAACGAATTCTTAGTAAACAAAGGCGTAAGACAAGGTGATTCACTCTCAGCAACATTATTCAATTTAACTCTGGAATATGTAACCAGGAAAATAAACAAAAAG
Source organism: Pterostichus madidus (assembly GCA_911728475.2). Taxonomy (NCBI): domain Eukaryota; kingdom Metazoa; phylum Arthropoda; class Insecta; order Coleoptera; family Carabidae; genus Pterostichus; species Pterostichus madidus. The sequence goes on along the minus strand of OU452304.1, from coordinate 30,107,361 downwards.
TCAATAAGAATAAACGGTGGACAAATAATAGCGTATGCTGACGATGTAGTATTAATTACAAAAAGAAGAGAAATAATGGAAGAAATGGTACAGGAAATAGTTATTGAAGGAGAGAAAGTGGGATTAAAACTAAATGCAAATAAAACAAAAATAATGAGATATGGAAAACAAACACAACAAGAAATGATAAAAATAAGAGGAATAGAATTTGAAGAAGTAGACAAATATAAATATTTAGGTGTCATGATTACGAACAAGGGAGACAGAGAAACAGAAATAAAAGAAAAAATATTTACAACAAATAAAGCATATCACATGCACAAAAAGCTATTAAAAAGTAAATTGCTAACAAGAACGACAAAAATGAAAATTTACAAAACAATAATAAAGCCAGTATTGATGTATGATGCAGAAACATTAACAATAACAAAAAAAGAAGAAGAACAACTAAGAATAATAGAGAGAAAAATATTAAGGGATATACTAGGCCCAATTAAAGTGGACACAAATGAGTACCGGGCACGAATGAACTACGAATTGTTACAAGAAATAGATGGGGAAGACATAGTAAAAACAATTAAACAGCAAAGAGTAAAATGGTTAGGCCACATATGGAGAGCTGGAACAGAAGAAATGATACACTCCATACTGCAATGGGACCCTGGATCAAAGAGAAGAGGAAGACCAAGGTCAACATGGCTCAAGGAAGTAAAGGAGGACCTTCAAAACGCTGGAATTACAAATTGGAAGACGAAAACAAATGATAGGAAACTATGGAGAAGCATAAGTAAGATGATATGAAAAGGAAATTAAGGGATTGATCCTCCCTAAAACGTAAAGGATCTAGAGAGCTCTATGAGCGGCGCAACCCCACTTGGGGTGTTAAGCCACCATATATATATATATATATTTTTATAATAAGTTGTATATTTTTATTATAAGTTGTATATTTTTATTATAAGTTGTATATTTTTATTATAAGTTATATATTTTTATTATTATTTCTATGTTTTTATTAAAAATATTTATAAATAAAAAGCTGTACAATGTCTTTTGTTTTTAATTAATACGCGAAATTATATTCTTAAAGAGATCCAAAACCGACTGTTAGACGATAATTGAACATAAATTCAACATCGCTCACTGAAAATAGATTTTGATCGTCTCTTACATTTCTTCTAAATAAACGATCTGCATGAATTTTGTTTTCGTTCTCAAGTTCTTCTATTACAACCAATACTTCATACATAAATGCCATTGTAACAGCCGAAATAATTTTAAATAATTTCTCCACTCAATATACTAACTTTTGAAAGCAAATACTTTTTGTATTTATTTATTAATTTAGGGCTGATATATCTAGGTACTCCTAATAAAATTGTCTGTCTAATTAACAAAAAATATCGCATCGAAACTATTAAATTATATGAACAGTCAATTTTGTATATGCTATTATTTTGTTTTTAGACAAATAAATTTATTGGGCACTTTTATATCTCTGCCTTAAATGTATTTTATGTTAGTAATAAATGCTTTAATTTTTAATTTAGAGATATCTACTGTATCGACACTTAATCTTTTGTTATTGTTATGTTGGCAAGTGTCGAGTACTTTTGTTTGATTATTTGTTATTCTCAATGAAATCTGTCTTTATTTTACTGTAAAAAGGTCATCTGTGATTCAGACGTGATTTAAAAGGAGCTAAGTCTAGTACGAATATCTTTAAGGTATTTATTATGTATAATAAACACATGCGAAGCCTAACTCGTAAATAATGTATTTTTCAGGCTTCGTAAACTAGGGAACTACCTATGTTGTATCTGGTTTTTAGTTTATGTACTGTTCTAGTTTATGTATTTCAATTATTGAATTTGAATACATTCATTTCATTTATTTATAATAAATTTGTTTTTCATTCAAGTTATAAGTTGGGGCAACTCGCTTTCAACAACAAGCAATATAATAATAATAATAATAATAATAATAATATTAATAATATATATTTATTGCCCAACAGATAAATCCAATTACAGGACAAAATACAAAACAACTTTAAATTTAAATGTTCAGAAAATACAAACAATAACGAATATATACATAAAATTATAGAAAAAATTAATATAATTAAATTAAATAAAGATATCTTCATAACGATTATCAGCATTACGACACATCGTATGGATGGGTGAGCGCCGTATAATGTCGGAATGACCAGCAGGTGGATGGAAAGTCATTGTAAACCTGGATGTCAAAAGTGGAACATGAAAATTTATGCATGAGAGTAAATAAGGTGCATCAATATGGTTATGTAACAACATCCAAAGAAACCTAGCACTGAACGTTTCCCTTCTAGATGTTAATGAAGGCATTGCATAACGCAAAAGAAGTAAATTTTGGTCAGTTCCTCTTTCTGGATAATTTTGATCAATTTTGAAAGACAGATATTTTAAGAATCTACGATGTATCCTCTCTAAAGTAAGACATTGATAATTATAGTAAGGATACCATACTAAATTGGCATATTCGAGTTTGCTGACGAGGAAAGCAAAGTATAAATATTTTAAAACAGTTATGTCACTAAACATTTTACATATTCTTATAACGAAACCAAAGGTTTTACTTGCTGACATGCAGACATTGTGAATGTGTTCAGAAGAGTTAAAATTAAAAATGACACGGCTTACTGAAGAGGTAGAAGATTTGTTTGGGAAAATGACTGTGAAACAGCATTTGAAAAATTGAAGGATTCTCTGACAACCGCGCCAGTCTTAAGTTATTCTCTTCCGGAAGGGAGATTCATTTTGGATACAGATGCCAGCAATGTTGGGATTCGCGGCATCCTCTCTCAAGTAGAAAATGGTTGTGAAAAAGTTATTGCCTACTTCAGTAAGACACTGTCGAAACCGGAAAGGAACTATTGCGTCACCAGGAAAGAGCTATTGACAGTTGTGAAGTCCACTGAGCATTTTTACAAATATTTATATGGCAGAAGATTCCTGATAAGAACCGATCATGCTGCCTTAAAATGGCTATTATAATTCAAGAATCCAGAAGGTCAGGTAGCCAGGTGGATCGAAAGGTTGCAGGAATATGATTTTATCATTGAACATCGCGTGGGAATTAGCCATCGTAACGCTGACGCGTTGTCCAGGAGACTGTGTTCCGAAGAATGCAAGCATTGTTGCCAAGTAGAAGAGAAGCAAGCTGCTTTGTTAAGAACAACGGTAATCGATGATAAATGGCAACCGGAAGAATTGCGGAAAGATCAGGAAAACGATCCGGATTTGAAAATTATAATGAATTGGAAGAAAAACGGGTACACACCGATTTGACAAGATGTTGCAACATACTCCCAAAATGTAAAATCGTACTGGACGCAATAGAACTCTTTAATAATTAAAGTTGGTCTCTTAAAATGTGTCTTGGAGAATGCAGAAGGTACTGAGCAGAGAATTCAGTTACTAATTCCTAAGAACAGGGTACCTGAAGTATTGAAAGAGATCCACGACGGATCTGCTGGAGGACACCGCGGAGTCAACAAGACTTCTGAGAAGTTGCGAGAACGATTTTATGGCTAAATTGTAAAAAAGATGTTAAAGATTGGTGCAAGTAATGGACCACATAGCAAACGAAGAGACCCAATGCGTCAGTACAATGTAGGAAGCCCATTTGAACGCATTGAAATCGACGTGACTGGACCATTCCCAGAAAATGATGTCGGCAACAAATATATAGTAGTCGTCATGGACTACTTCAGCAAGTGGGTTGAAGCTTACCCTCTGCCCAACCAAGAAGCAATCACCGTCGCTGAAGTATTGGTGAAGGAATGCATATGTCGATTTGGAGTAACGCGCGAAATACACTCCGATCAGGGAAGAAACTTCGAGTCTGCCTTATTTCAAGATATCTGCAAAATATTGGACATTCATAAGACAAGAACGACTGCATTACATCCGCAGTCGGACGGCATGGTTCAGCGAATGAATAGAACGATCAACAAATATCTGTCGAAAGTTGTCCCTAACCACCAAAGAGACTGGGATCGTCATCTGCATATGTTTTTAATAGCAAATCGTTCATCTGTGCATGTGTTGCGGTTACCGTGCGATTTGAAATTTGGATGTAAACCCGGAGACGATCTAGCTGGGGAAGATTAGGTCACCGATTTACGAAGAAGAGTTAACGATATTCACGAACAAGTTTGTTCAAACAGAAAACGGAGGATATGAACCTGGAGAGTCGATATGGTTATACAATCCACAGAAGCGTCGTGATCTATCACCAAAGTTACAAACATGCTGGGAGGGACCTTATGAAGTGATGGAGAGGATAAATGACGTTATCTACCGAATTAGAAAAATACCGACAGGAAAGCCGCGGTTAGTCCATTTTAATCGACTAGCTCCTTTTGCTGAAATAACCATGAAGTTAGTAATGTTTGTGCACCAAATGTTCTCTGCGTTCAAGAACATGAACCTGAATTGACATTGAAAGCACGGTACGGCGTGACAAACGAAGAACATCGAGATCTGTTCTTGGTGCCTTTGGAATATTCCATTGCCCACTGTATGGCGGCAGACTTAAACATGTCCCGATGAATTGCTACAGTATTTGGAAAAAAATTTGTATGGCTACAAGAACTGGCCAATCAACATCCATTTATTGGAAGAACATTACAACTGCGAGACAAATCGGAACACAAACGCTACCTTTACTATTAAGTCACCAAGTTACGATCATCTCAGAAGCCCACCTATCGTACATTATGGGAGACACTGACCGATTTGCGAGAACATCTAAATAACGATATTAAGAAGCTGGCAGTGCCGAAATTGTGGCCTAAATGGGTTAGAGTGGAGAATAATTAGGAGTATGTTAGAAGTTCTCTTCCGCCGTACAGGAATAGAAATTCTTGTCTGCAGCTTTGACCCCAAAGGAAGAACAAACTTAGATCGCACTGTGGATTGTTACTTCTTTAGGATAACAGGATGCGCCAAGGGTTCGACTTGCAGATTTCGTCATAACTTCTCTGCAACCCATCAACCTGTTCCGAGATGAAACAGTTTTAAGGAGGGGGCAGTGTAACGAATATTAAGCTAATCAGGTGAGAGCGTTCCAGAAACCTGCTCTGGAACAAAAGCGTTGCAGCAAGACCACCCAGGTACATGGAGCTATCTCGCATATTTGAGCGTGCGCTTGGGGAGCGATAGGGGAAGATTCTGGAACTTTTCTACGAACTACAGTATAAAAGCGTAGAGTCGTAAGCGTTATATAAATAATATTAGTGTCTGAATATTTATTAGTAGTGTTTATGTTTTATTGTAGTGTTAATTAAATAAGTTTCTTTCATTTTTATTTGTATTTCATTAAATAAATACTTTTACTTTCGCTTAACATAATAGTTGTGAGTTATTTTTGTACCTTAAAAATTCTACACACTTCCAGGAAGACGAAAAACATTACAATATATATATATATATATATATATATATATATATATATATATATATATATATATATATATATATATATATATATATATATATATATATATATATATATATATATATATATAGATATATATATATATATATATATATATATATATATATATATATATATATATATATTTATATATGTATATATATAATATATATATATATATATATATATATATATATATATATTATATCACAACACTGCCAATATCCCTACATCTTATTTAATATAGATTATTTAATTTTGTTAGCGTAATTGCATGATATTAATAAAAATATTTTCTAATTTTTCGCCTACTTTTTATTGCTATTTTAATCTGTCACTGTCATCTGTTAGTGTCATTTGAATATATAAATTTTTCTGTCTTTGACAAAATACACAGATGTTTGTCTTGTACTACACCCTCCATAATACATTCCAATAATATTTACACATTTCTTGATTTCTAAAATATTCACGATGACAGTGACAGATTAATATATTTAAAACAAACTGCAAGCACTTTACGTCAGTAGCAATAAAATAATAGGCGAAAAATTTGTAATTATTTTCATTAATTTCATTAAATTACGCTATCAAAATGGAATAATCTCTATTAAATAAGATGTAGTAGTATAGGCAGTATTGTGATATAAAATTTGGTCCCATAATTTTTTACAAGGAACTTTTTATTTAGTTCTATTAAATAAGATGTAGTAGTATTTGCAGTATTGTGATATAAAATACACAGATGTATATGTCCCATGTAAATATTATGTAAAATCAGTCTTTTCTAAATAAAAAGTTTCTTGTAAAAAATTATGGGACCAAATTTTATATCACAATACTGCCAATACTACTACATCTTATTTAATAGAGATTATTCCATTTTGATAGCGTAATTTAATGAAATTAATGAAAATAATTACAAATTTTTCGCCTATTATTTTATTGCTACTGACGTAAAGTGCTTGCAGTTTGTTTTAAATATATTAATGTCACTGTCATCGTGAATATTTTAGAAATCAAGAAATGCGTAAATATTATTCGAATGTATTATGGAGGGTGTAGTACAAGACAAACATCTGTGTATTTTGTTAAAGACAGAAAAATTTATATATTCAAATGACACTAACAGATGACAGTGACAGATTAAAATAGCAATAAAAAGTAGGCGAAAAATTAGAAAATATTTTTATTAATATCATGCAATTGCGCTAACAAAATTAAATAATCTATATTAAATAAGATGTAGGGATATTGGCAGTGTTGTGATATCATATATATATATATATATATATATATATATATATATATATATATATATATATATATATATATATATATATATATATATATATATATGTTTTTCGTCTTCCTGGAAGTGTGTAGAATTTTTAAGGCACAAAAATAACTCACAACTATTATGTTAAGCGAAAGTAAAAGTATTTATTTAATGAAATACAAATAAAAATGAAAGAAACTTATTTAATTAACACTACAATAAAACATAAACACTACTAATAAATATTCAGACACTAATATTATTTATATAACGCTTACTACTCTACGCTTTTATACTGTAGTTCGTAGAAAAGTTCCAGAATCTTCCCCTATCGCTCCCCAAGCGCACGCTCAAATATGCGAGATAGCTCCATGTACCTGGGTGGTTTTGCTGCAACGCTTTTGTTCCAGAGCAGGTTTCTGGAACGCTCTCACCTGATTAGCTTAATATTCGTTACACTGCCCCCTCCTTAAAACTGTTTCATCTCGGAACAGGTTGATGGGTTGCAGAGAAGTTATGACGAAATCTGCAAGTCGAACCCTTGACGCATCCTGTTATCCTAAAGAAGTAACAATCCACAGTGCGATCTAAGTTTGTTCTTCCTTTGGGGTCAAAGATTTTACGTTCCAGTATACTTAGAGTAGTACAACGATTTCGTGAGACTAGTAGGTACACAAAGAAGTTTGGTTCTGGGCGTAAAAGGTCTACAACAGGACATGATCGCAAATTTATTGTCATATGTATTTTGAGTAATCATCATATTACTGCCGTCCAATTGAGAAATGCTTCGATAAGAGTACGAAATAGTAATGTGAGTGAAATAACATTCAAGGGAAGATTAGAAGATAATGAATTAAAGAGTCTTAGGCCTGCCAGAGGGCCGTAATTACTTAGGCACTACATAATTTCTTTACAGTTTTTTCGAGAACATATCCCATGGACAATTGGGCAATGAAGATAAGTATTGTTCAGTGACGAATCACAATTTTCGTTAAAATCTCCAGGTGGAAGAGAAAAAGTTTGGAGACGAGTAGAAGAGTGCTATGCTACTTGTATTTTTTGGAGAGCGTAAGTTTTGAAGGAGGATCACTAATGATTTGAGAAAGAATTTCTTTTGCGACTTGTACAGAGCTCGTCTTTATTATGGTAATGCTTTAACTATTCCACGATATGTAGAGCAAGTCTTAGAAAACCATGTTTCAGTTTTCAATACAATTGTAGTCGAAAGAGTTGTTCTTATGCAAGATAATACACGACCAAATACAGTCAGAGTTGTTTCTGAATATTTAAACCAAATAGGAATTAATTCCATGAACTGAGCTGCTTGTAGCTTTTACTTGAATCTCATTTAATTTGTGTGGGATATATAGGGAAGACGTGTTAGAGATCGTCTGTGTGATTTTTAACAACTTAAATGATCTTCGAAGAGTTCTTCAGGATGAATGCGATAACATTCTTTGAGAGGATATCCAGCATCTCATTTTAGGAGTGCCATGTAGCATGGAATCTACTATGAGGAGTCGAAGAGGAAATACCCGTTTTAATGCCTTGTTGAATAGATTTTAAGTAATAATTTCACAATTGATATAAGCAAAATCGTGTTACTTTTTTTAATTCCTGTATATTTTTTTTATAATTGTGTATCGAAGTACAATATTTTCGCCCCCAAATAAATAATTTTATTTTAACAATGTTAGTTTTTGTTTTTATCAATTAACATTGCAACTTGAATTTATTATAGGTACATAATAACAGTTATATTTACAGTATTTTAAATATTTTGTTGTCCCACTTTTTTGCCGGTCAGTGTATAAAGAATTTTAGTTACTTTTGTATAATACTTGTAACTTATGTTACGGCTGTATTTTCTTTTCTCTTTTTGTTTTATTTCGCCATCCTCAAGGCGAATGTGTACTTCTGGTCTTCGAAATGATGCAATGTTAGGCGTCATAATTCATTAGTTAAGTTGTTGTAAATTTTTGTTTGCTAAAACAGGAAAAGTTATATTTTTAAATTCGTTAAATAAAACAGTTATTGAGTAGACTTTGACTGATCTGGTTGTGCTACCTAGTTTTGAAGAATTGTTGGTTTTAGTTTATTTTTTTGGCAGATTTTTATCTGAATCACAATGGTAGCACTACAACCTTTATTTAGAATTTTGTATTCTGCGGCATTGAGCTGGATTTAAGAGATCATTAAGACAATTTACGACAAGTCGCCCAAGATCTCAGGTAATTAGTGAATTAAAAATCTAGTTTTGCATTTTTATATTTAGTTTTAACAGCAGAATCATTTTGTATTCTGTAAAGTAAGCTTTAGTTTAAATTTTTATTCAAATTGGAGTAGAGTCAGTGGCGTATTTATCGTGTCATATGAGACCTAACTGCGTACTTTATTTTCAGGCTTTTTCGTTTTATATCTTTATTTTCTTTACCATATTTTTTACGTACTACTTTTGGTATGTTGGTTTGGAACGTTTTTGGGGAAGTTGAGAACTGTAACTAGTTTTTGGATTTATTGTATACCACCACAAACATCCAGCTTGTTTGTGTTGTGGATCGGCATATATTTCCGCGAAATATTTGAAAGTAATTCAGCAGCGGCCGGCACTGAAATCGATCATCGATCACGCCCGACATTCCAAGGACATACATTTCTGTCCTCGTCTACAGCTAAGCAAACAATTTTTTATTTTTTTTAAACTATTGTTTTGGATTACTTGTTTTACATTCATATTTAATATTGAGTTTTGTGTACATGAAATACTTACGTATTGTCATCGTAGTTGATCTTGTTGATATTGCACTGATTAGTAGTAGATTTTTATTATTAACATACGTTTTGTTTGTAATTATCGGTTGAGTTCGAGACGGTCTGATTATCGTCGTTAGGCATTAACTTATGAGCACGTTTGGCACAACAGTTTCCGTAGCTAGGCGTACTTTGGTTCGTGATTAGAACTACCATGTCAGGTTTTATGCACGCCACGATATTCCATGGTCGACCATCGAAATGCATGTATGTCACGATGATAAAATTAGAAAGGCAATTCTTTCCATTGGAAATATTCAATCATTCGTATTGTTATACAATGGATGTGTATCATAATTAATTTAAACTAACTTTGTATCCACAAATGTCTTAATAACCAATATAAACGGGACTCACCTCAAGTAGACTCGTAAAACAAATGAACTCGCAAAACTAAGCAAACCTGAATGGAACAATCCGCGTATCACCTAATGCGAGCGTAAACCATTTAATGTCTGTAAGAACCAAACCGTGAGTAACAAACTCAATGAGGAGTTAATATACCAAAACCTAATCATCATTCATACATGAGGGTGACTCCATACCCGTAGGTCACCAGGTCACTACAGCCTGCAGCGCTGCTACCGTGGGCAACCACAGAACCATCTGTGGTATCCGGTTGCTGCCGTTGGCAGCTACAGAACTATATATAGCCACTACAGTTCACGGGACTGCTCGTCGGTGAACCCGTATGCCCGAAAGCCACACGAAGGCCGCCGGGTCACTACAGCCTTCAGTGCTGCTATCGTGGGCGACCACAGAACTCTCTGTGATCACTACAGCACACAGCTGCTGCCGTTGGCAGCTTACCGAACTATATGTAGTCACTACAGTCCGCTATTCAATACATCATCTCAGTGATGGACAGACTGCTAGCAGTGCTATGCACCCCAACTCAATCATACTCTCTCAATCGTGCTCTAGATTAACTGACTCACCTCGCTAATGTAATCAGCTCAACACTAACCAAACACTATTCACCGCGACTTGATCACTACCAACTTAACTATCGCACTATAACTTTGTTCCTCAACCGATGAACACAAAAACTAACGTAAGAAATCTGTTTGCTGGGTAAGATCGGTCTAACTCCTTACATAAACCTTTATTATAAATTGATATAATACGAACAGATAACATAACGTCGAATGAATTGCTAACTTATATAAATATTATTAAATTAAATCTAACGTTTTGTGACACATATGAAATTGAGCGCTGTAGTGTATGTTTTATCGGAGTCCTAATTGCCACTACGTCGGTACGTTACGTGAAACTACATTTGGTTCAGTCATTTTTGTACTGCACGCTGATAAAATTTATTCGAACCTCCACGATAACACTTTACGACGCTTAAATTGATATTTATTACTATTTCATACTTTTTCACTTACTGCACTCAACGTGTATTATTCTATTTATTATCTTTAATATATTAGTTATAATTTATATGTTTATTCATCTTACTCTCCAACCCTACCCGTCTGTCAGTTCTTGCTAGGTGCTCTGGTTTGTTGGCCGACTCGAGGCTAGGTTTACGTCAGCCGCTAGGTCAGCTGGCATCCAGAAAATATTTTTGTTGACTGTGAGTCATTGGTTCACGGAACTACCGGACATTTGGACCGCACGCTTTCTCGACTGTCAAAAGCTAGTCGCGACAGGATAGGGCATCGTTAGTTGTAGCAACTACATTTTTTCGGTTTAATCGCTAATACTACTATTGAAAGTACAGTTTTATTTGTTTGAGTCTCTTTATTTCAATCAACATGTTTATCCATAGTAAGTAAGCTTCTTAACTGTGATAATAATAATAATAATAATAATAATAATAATAATGACGTTGGAAAAATAATACACCAGCACATATGCATGCAGCACAAATTATTAGTAGAAGAAACACCATACTACAAATACAAACCTCAGCCCGTTATGGAGAACAACAACGTGAAAATATATTGGAACCGATCTATTATAACTGACCACTACACGCCAAGCAACAGACCAGATATTGTCTATAATCTTAAAGAGGAGAAAATAACATACCTTATTGATATTGCAATTCCAGCAGCAAAAAACATTGAAAAAACCCAATCAAAGAAAATCGAAAAATATCTAGACTTGGCACAAGAAATAAAATCACTATGGGGTCAACAGAGAGTAGAGATTATCCCCGTAATAATTGGGGCCACATGCGAAATACCATTCAAGCTGTACGAGGGATTAAAGACACTAAACATCCCAGAAAAAACTTATCTCATTATGCAGAAAAGCGTAGCCCTTAATACATGCAACATCGTCAGGAAGGTGCTGAATCGGTCGACGTCTGAAGATTCCAGCCTAGATGTAGCTGAGGAAGTAACCACCACCGATGCTGATGAGTAGTCTCAACGATGATCTCCGCCAGCACCTAAAAATGAATTAATTAAATAATTACTTTATAATACACAATTCATATGTACTTACCTCACATAATCCATTTATTGTATATATACTTGCCTTTTAGGCCGTTTTGTACAAATTACCTGTAAATACAGAGAAAAATAAATGAAATAATAATAATAATAATAATAATATTTATTGTTTAAGAAACATATCTTATACAATGGATTGACAACATTATAGAAAATTATTGACATGATATACCTTTCCTTTACATATTTACAAATAGAATGTATGATAACTGTGATAATAATGGAAGAATAAATATGTTTACTAGAAATCAGTCAATTTATTGTTGAAAAAGTTCACTCAATCGGTTTCGAATCCCACATTGGTCACCATCATCATAGTCCAGAAACCTACAAAAATGAAAATAATAAATTATTTTAACAATATTAAATTTACGTGAACTCAGTTATTAAAAATTATAACATTTATATGTCTAATGGTTAAATGTAACATCTTGGTAAGTATTTAAAAAAAATAATAATAAAATAATGGTTGATCCGGGCTAATGTAAAAAATTTACCAAAATTTTTATTTATTTAGCTCTCTAATTATTATCCAGATCTGTTACGGCATAGTGCCACACCCTGTAATGTGTAGAAGGCGTGATGATATACTTATTTTTTATTTGATTCTTATATGAAAATCATAAAATATTTCTAATTGTTCTTCTTCGTTCTCTACATTTTCTAGTAATTTTTGTATGCAATACTCAATTTGGTTAAAAATTTCTTTGTAGTATTTTAGAAATTTCTATATCTAGTGATAATTGAAAAAGTGCCAGATTTCTAATTTTTTATGCTAAATAAGTTTAATAAATTTGATCACATCTTTTCAAAAGTTCTCTCATTGCTTTTCAAATAAATATTTGTTTTTGTTATTTAAGTATCTTTATGTTTTTATTTCTGTATTCTCTTTGACTCTAAAAGTATTATTTAGTTATCAGCTATATTTATTCTGTCGTCTGAATATTTTATTCCGGCAACTAAATTTTCGTTTGAACTATGATTTATTTGAATATTTTTGTGTCCATCTACATTATTTTGCTCACTACTGTTTGCGGATTCATTGTGATTTACGTGTGGAAGTATATGAACATTTATAGTTACATTCGTATTTTCAACTTTTTATCTAATTTATTTTTTACTTTTTTCCATTTTAAGTCGTCTAGTCCAATCATAATTTGGGTATATTTATAATATCAATTTCGTTCATTATCATGTAGTCCCTGTATTCTTTTAAAGGATTAAATAAATGTATGAATAGTGGAGTATCAAAGTAATATGTTTTTATAAGGATTTGAAATATTATTTTACCATTTATGTTCTGAATAATGATATTTTTATTATTTGTTGGCAATTGCAAATACATTACAAACTTTTTTTTAACCTTTCAATATTGACTTGTCTTTTAATAAGTAAAGGATGTAATTAATTTCTATTGATAGAATTTTGTATAATAATACTACTAATAATAAAATTCTGGTATAATCACTAGTGAAATTTAAAATAACTACATGTAATATCATTGCACTCCTAGTTTGATTTTCAACACTTGCAAAACTGAATTGTATTTCAGTAAATAGGAAAAATTAAATTTCCGTTAGAAAATGACACATGTATTATACACAGAGCTGGGCATGATTTAAATCAAAAGGAATTATAAATTGATTTAAATCATATTTCTTGATTTAAATCAGGTGAATTAAGCCTTTTTAAAAAATTCGCAAATCAGGCTTGCGATTTAAGACCTTCAAAGAAATTGATTTGGGCTTGTGAATTGTTCTAGAGCTGAAAAAAGGCTTAAATCATTTTTCTATGCTTAATTCAAATGAAAGGGCTTAAATCAATTAAAAGGTCTTAATTAAATTGAAATGACTTAATTGAATTAGAAGTACAAATTTGTTATCCTGCGTTATAAATAATATTTTTTCATTTTTAACGGTTTCTTTATTTTTTGGATTATATAACAGTACATTATTTTTGTTATAGAGATTGGCAATGCTGGTGTACGTTTAAATGTTACATTTCTGGCTGTAGCTGTCGATGATCTGTGAATTGATTCGTAATTGTGTTACATTAAACATTTGTTTCAAATTACTAGCCATTTTGTATATTTTTACAAAGAAAATTCGTATTTTTGAATACTCTTAGTCGATAGTCGTTTTAAAAGCTAAACTGTTGCAATGCAATACAATGTAAAACCAGGTACAGATTTAACCCACGTCATTCATTTAATTACATTTTTTGATGATGTAATTCAATCCTTTGTATAAATCTACTTAAATCTGTTTTCATTCGGTTGTGCACATATCTTTGGCATATTGCAATGCACGTAGTATTTTTCTAAAATAAATATTAAATAAATTGATAATATTTAGTACTTGTAAATGTGATTTAAGCCCCAAGCCTCAAGCCTCAAGCCCTAATTCACAAAAAGGCTTGTAATTTATAATTCACATATATAAAGCACAAATCACTTTGATTTGTAAATTAATTTACTTTGAAAATGAAGTGGAATTGTGAATTGTCACAAAAAAATAATTGTTTGATTTGTGAATTGTGATTTAATTGCTTTTGTTCGTGATTTTGCCCAGCTCTGATTATACATATATATATATGTACAATTACTTTGAAGTTAAAGGTTGTTAAAAGTAAATAAAAATAATAACTTTCTCGTCATAAGTGGGCCATATTATTATTGTATTGAATAATATAATTATGTATATATTTTGTATTTGAACCAATTACCCAGATAACTTTTTGTTATTTTAATAAATGACACAATTCTTCTTCTTCCAGTGGTACTACAGCCCATTAGTGGGCCTTGACCTCCTTTAGCCTTCGCCTCCATTTGTCCCGATCCCGTGCTTCTACTTGCCAATTTCTCACACCGAGGAGCTTATTCGCGTCGTTTTGGACGTTGTCTCTCCAGCGTGTCCTTGGTCGTCCCCTGCCTCGAGAGTAATAACGCATCTTGTTAATCAGGATTCTTCTCGGTACTCTATCTTCCTTCATTCGTTCAACGTGCCCTGCCCATCTGAGTCGTTGGGCTCTGACAAAGTCCACAATATTCAGGTCTTTATATAGATCGTCTAGCTCGAAGTTGTATCTAATGCGCCATCCATCTTCCTCCCTGACCGGACCGTATATTCTTCGGAGGACCTTCCGTTCAAAAATTGCCAGCATTTCCTCTGTTTTCTTTGTGAGAGTCCACGTCTCACACCCGTACAGAACAACAGGTCTAACTAGTGTTTTATAAATTCGGATTTTCGTTTGTCTTTGGACTAGACTTGACTTGAGGATATTATGTAATGCATAAAGAGTTCTATTTCCTTTCATCACTCTAGTTCTAATCTCCTGCGTGATGTCATTTGTCTCGTTTATCTTACTTCCCAGGTATGTAAACTCTTGTACAACTTCGATATCGTCATCACCAATAGTCCAACTTTGGCGTAATCCTTCCCTTGTCCCTATTTCCATGACTTTAGTCTTTCCTAGATTGATTTCTAGTCCAATGCCTTGGGCTTTCTCTTTTAGTTCCCTATATCTTTCCTTAGTTAGCTGCTCTGTTCTTCCTACTATGTCAATATCATCCGCGTACGCTATCAGTTGTTGCCCTTTATTTATGACAATTCCGTTGACGTCAATGTCCATTTGCTTTACGACCTTGTTTAGAGCAATGTTGAACAACATTGGGGCGAGTCCATCTCCTTGCCTTAGGCCTTGCTCAATAACAAACTCATCTGTAGTTCTTTGCTGTATTTTCACCTTTCCTTTAGAGTTATCCATTGTCATACTCGTTAACCTTATTAGCTTTGTTGGGATGCCTAATTCTTCCATTGCTTTGTACAGCGTCCCCCTTTGTATGCTGTCGTAAGCTTGCTTAAAGTCAACGAATATCTGGTAGACACTAAGATTATACTCCCAAGCTTTCTCCATGATTTGTCTGACTGTGAATAACTGATCCGTGGTCGACCTACCGGCCCGGAATCCTCCTTGATACTCCCCTATGTGCTCCTCCACGTATGGCTCTATTCTATGCCTTAAAATGTCTGTGAAAATCTTATAGGTTGTGCATAACAGTGATATGCCGCGGTAGTTTTCGCACCTTAGTTTTTCACCTTTTTTATGAATCGGGCAAATAATGGCCGTTCCCCACTCCTTCGGCATACCTTCCGACTTCCAGATGTTGATTATCAGCTGATGAACTATCCTTTCTAGCTCTTCACCTCCGAGCTTTACCAATTCAGCTGGAATCTTATCCACTCCTGGGGCTTTATTATTTTTTAATCGTTTAATGGCTTCTGTCACCTCGTCTAGCGTAGGTTCTTCAACCATCGGTTGGGCAGCATTCATTAATTGTCCTGCCTGGTGTGGTTCACATTCATTTGTCTTATTTAGGAGTTCCTCAAAATAGGTTTTCCACCTATCCATTACTTGCTCAGGGTTTACCAGTATGTCTCCCACTTCATTTTTGCACATTGTTTCTCTGGGTTGGTAATGATTGACATTTTTTATAGCTTTGAAGAGCTTTCTAGCCTCTTTAATATCATGTGCTTGTTGTACAGCTTCTAGTTGTTTGTTCATAAATTCTCGCTTCTTCCTTCTACAGATACATTTGGCTTCTCTTCTAAGATTTCCATACTCTTCCTTTTTTGCTCTGGTCGGTCTTTGAATCATTTTCAATCTCGATATATTTCTCAATTCGACTGCTTCTCTGCACTCTTCGTCGTACCATTCATTTCTTATTTGGGCCTTTTGTGTACCAATCACTTCTGTTGCTACCCTACTCATAATATTCTTTACGTCACTCCACACATTTTCAGTGTTATGATCATTAGTGACGTTTAGTGTCTCCATTTCCTCCTTCATTCTACTTCTATATCTCGTTAGCGTTTCTCCGTTTTTTAATTTTTCGATATCGAACTTGGTCACCCTGGTGGCAGTTTCCTTCTTCATTTCGCTAATTTTCTCTCTGATTTTTGCCCGGACGAGAATGGTCCGAATCTGAGGCCGCCCCTCTACACGTTCTGACATCCATCACACTTGAGTATGATCTACTATCTACCAGCACATGATCTATTTGGTAGATGGTTCTTCCATCCGGCGATGTCCAAGTTCCTTTGTGAATATCCCGATGTGGGAATGAAGTGCTTCGGATTCGAAGGTCGTTGCAGGCAGCCAGTTGAATTGTTTTCTCCCCATTATCGTTAGTAACCTGGTGCAGGCTGTGCCTGCCAGCTATATATCTATACTCTTCCTCCCTGCCTATTTGGGCGTTGAAGTCCCCTAACACGACCTTCATATCATTATTTGGGATCCTGTCCAGTTCACACTGTAACCCAAGGTAGAATTCCTCTTTCTCCTCCTCATTTTTCTCCTCAGTTGGCGCGTGTATTGAGAGAATAGACAGATTTCTAAGCTTTAGTTTGATTCTAAGGTAGCATACTCTATTGCTCACTGGACGGAATTCGATAATACTCGATTGAAGTTTCTTATTTACTATAAAGCCACATCCCAGCTCATGTCTGTTATTTGGTCCGCCACTATATAAGATTAGGTACTTATCTTTCTTTAGGGAGCCCACCCCTGGCCATCTTATTTCTTGTAGGGCTGTTATATCTAGATTATACTTCTTGACAACTTGCAGCGCGTTAGTTAGAGCGCCTGCTTGATACAGAGTTCTCACATTCCAAGTACCAATACTCATATCCATTTTCCTTTGCGTTTGTCGTTTCCGTGAGATCAGTCCATTCCGAGGCTCTGCTGTAGGCTTCGCAACAAGAGTTCTTTTTACAGTGTAGGGTTGTTAGCCGGACGACCAACCCCCTTATCGGAGGGCCATTTCTCCCGCTCTCGTTGGCCCTGTCTAGTAATCTACCAGTTCAGGTTACCAGGGTTCACCACGAGGAGGTGAGAGTCGGAATTGGGTAGGAGAGGCTAAGCGGTGTTATCCGAGAACAGCACCGTGCGGTACGCATGCACTACCCCATTGAACCCCAAATGACACAATACGAATTTTTATTAATCTATGATTTTATTTCCATGACTATTATATTCAGTAATCTAGAAAACAGAGTTGACATGAAACTGAATAAAGTAATCCCTACCACAGCACTTTTTTGCTTACTTTAACTTAATACTATTCTGCTATCATGAATACAATATTCAATAACTAATAATAATTACTTATAGTATGTTTTTATTAACTACATATTTATATCATTAAACTTGTAGAACGGTAAATATACGATTCATCTTCTAAACCATCCGAAATTGTAAAATTTAAATCTTGGAGAAACTTTACCGTAGAAAGATTGATAAAAAGCAAAATTCTCGTAATTTCTGTAGCTACAATTTTTATTTCAAACATTTTCTCATAATCGTTATAGATTTCTAGTTATTTAAAGAAATTGTGTAATGCAACAATCGTCTAATATAGTACAACAAATGTTTAATTTCGGACCTACGTTGTGTTGCATTGTTACTCTGACCAGTACCAATAACAATCTGTAACTGATTCAAATCATTTTGTCAGAAGTTCATTGAATATGCATTTGGTTTGATAAAGTTCATCAACAGCCTGGCCGAGCCAAAAGCGCTTGGTGGAGGAATGGAATTTTCACCAATAGCCTGGCCGAGCCAAAATCGCTTAATGGAGAAATGAAAAGTTCACCAGCAGCCTGGCCGAGCCAAAACCGCTTGGTGGAGGTACGCCAAGGACACCAGCAGCCTGGCCTAGCCAAAAGCGCTTAGTGGAGGTACGGAATGGACACCAACAGCGTGGACGAGCTAAAATTGTTTGGTAGAGGAAAGGAATCGAACTCTAGGCTTACTAACATAGAGTTAGCATGGAGACACCGGAGAGTCTTCTCGATTGCAGCAAAACGCCCAGCTTATATTCTAAGATTTCCCACTCGTTCCTCCTGGTGAACTAAGGCTCCACGTGAACTTCATTTTCACCTCCTTTCGGTCGATCTTGTTGGCGGTAGTTCGCCTGTGTGCTGAGACATCATTTCGGAGATGTTATTTCATGACATCAGCGTCTGAACTCTAGACCAAAGCATTCTAAATACAGATGCACTAAATCTAGGAAATCATTTAAAACGAACCAGTTCATAATCATGCGTATAGTATGAGTTTTTTTTACTGGGTAATATGTCAGGTGAGACCATGGAGACCATGCCTCTGTCGGTCAACGACATGCAGTGCACCCTGGTTAAAGTAAACAAATATACAAATATATATATATATATATATATATATATATATATATATATATATATATATATATATATATATATATATATATATATATATATATATATATATATATATATATATATATATATATATATATATATATATATATATTGTAACGAATTTAAAGCCAGACAAGTCGAGAACATTCCGGAAACTTTCTCGAGAAACAAGTGCGTAGCAGCATGACCTCACTTGAGTTCGCTCGCATGTCTGAGCATGTGGTTTGACGAAATGTTCTGGGACATTCTGGAATATTCGAGAACTGTTCTACGCTCGGGAGTATATAAGCCGAGGTCGAGTGGCTGAGGGACAGTTAACAGTTGACAGTTGACAGTAGACTTCGAACGTGTAATATAAATGTGGTGAAATAAATAACTGCTCAAGTGTACGTAATATAAATAATAGTGTTAGTGACCGTTATATAAATAATATTAGTGTTTAAATATTTATTATTAGTGTTTAAGATTTATAGTAGTGTTAATTAGTTTTAAATAAGTTTCTGTTATTTTTATATTCATTCATTAAATAAATACTTTTATTTTCGTTTAACATAAACAGTTGTGCGTCATTTCTGTGCCTTAAACAATCTGCACACTTCCAGAAAGACGAAAAACGTTGCAATATATATGAAATAAGCTTCTAGGCAGAGTAAAATTTAAGTCATTTGGACAAAAAACAACAGCGTAGCGTTAATTTGAATAATAAGAAGTTTGAAAAAAACGGCAAAGACGTTAATATATGTTTGCCGTTCTCAAACTTGGTAGTCTTATGGTTTTGACATAGCTTAATCAGAATCTGATGTCATAATTGACATTTTTATTATTGACAGTTGTCAATAAAGCTGTCAACAAATGAGTCTAAAATGGTTTTACCGGTCTTTCGAGATTTTAGTTAGTTTTCCAAGGCTAAATTCGCATTTTTTGTTAAAAACTGGATGAGGTTGGATTTTAAAATTTAATTTAGGTAATAATAATGATCGTCCTTGGATTCTACTTGAAAATACTAATTTTTTATTTTTGAAATAAATTTCACAGTTATCCTCATTATTTATTAAGTAGATTCCTACTAATGCTAGTTTCGTCTTGACATTTGATTACGACTTTTCCTTCCTTGGGGAAGATAGCCAGGTATTTGTTGAGTTCTGGAATGACTTCAACGTGGTTTTCTATCAAGTTTATTTTTGTATAGTGGCAGTGGATTGAAGTCTGCTCTTAGAATATTTCTTCTTCGCAGCTTGCAGGAAAATGGGCGTGATATTTGTTGGGACATTGGAATATTTTTGCTCGTACACACATGTCATTCAGAGGGATAATTTCTTTATCAGATTTTAAAAGATATTTTGTATTTGGGTTAATTGTAACAAAATCTAAACCACATTTTGTTGGAATGTGATATAAATAATATAATTTGAATTTTTTTTCAAAGTTGATTGGGGTAGAAATAAAATTAATTATTTGTGTAGGTTTCTCTTTACAATTAGTAAGGATTCAAAAGCAAGTAAATTTTCTTATCTAGGTTCAAATGGCAGTTGTGTATGATAAAAGTTAGAAATTTTATTAAGTTCTGATAATAATTCAAGAGGGTGTATAATACTCGGGTGTAGGATTCGTAATTTACAAAAAGTAATAGAGTTCTCAACATCTTGTAAGATATTGAGGACCGAGTTATATAATATAATTAACTGGTCGCAAATATTTTTAGCAGATAGAATATCTTGAGAATGCATATTATTTATTATTTCTGAGAGTTGTAAAATTTTGGATTTTAATATGTCTTCATTATGTTGAATATCGAGGATCGTATTATTGAAATGTGTAATAATTTGGTGATTTACTGAGTACGCTAATTTCATTTGATTTTCTAAATCATTCTCGTTCTCTTGCATATGAGCGAACATATCATTATATTTTTTTCCGTCTTCGGCATCTAAATTTCCGGTTATGGATTTGAAAATTGTCCCCAATCCATCTATGAGGCCACGTTTATTTCTGTAATTGCGTGTAGTCCGATGTTGGTGATTTTTGTGTCTATGTTAGTTCGGATGAACTCTAATATTTTATAATAATTATTTAATTCATAGAGGTACTGTGTGTTGTTAGATATTGTTAATTTTAATATATCGTATTGTGTTTAAGCTGTTGTACTAATCAAGGAGAGGTTTGAGGTTATAGTAGTGTATGAATTTGTGTGTGGTTTTTTCGAGCTTAGCGGCACCGAGATTGATGGGAAGGATTCCGAGATTTTCTGTTATATTTCTTATGATTGTTCCTCGCCCCAGCGCGAACAGCCTGGAAGTGATTCAAAGTTATAATTTTTTTGTCGGGGTCGTTTTATATTAGAAAGATGTATTTTTTCTACTGTGTTGACATGAGAGGCCTTGATTTTACCGGTTTTAAGTGTTTTGTTTAATTTAGTTATTTTTTCGCGTTTCCATAAGAGCCGGAATTTTTTTTCTGAAAAAAAAGTTATGGGAATTGTTAACAAGGATGCTAGAAATGAAGAAAATGCATATTATTTATAATTGTTATTGTACACTATTTAAAAAACAGAAAAAAAATGATGTTACCATATGGTAACACTAGGCTTTGATAGAGTACAAAATTTAAAAAATACAACAAAAATACATAAAACATATGAAATTCTTTGTAACTATCTAGGCTGTATGGAATATTTTAAAACATTCGATGCAAAGACCTACGTTGCATTTGCAGCACTGTGTTCTTCCAACTGAAGAACATCCTTCACCTGCACATGGTCTTCTTCTTGAATTTGGAACTGGCTCAACTAAATGACTTATATTGTCGTAACGTATGTCGTCCGAAATTCTGTTAAGACTTACACTGTTTTTTGAAACAGACGAACGCCCGGGTCCTTTGGGCATATTTTTATATTTAGTTAAATATGTAGTTACAATCTCTCTTCTAAATTCTAAATTTGTCATAGCTCTTCCTGAACATTTGTATAAAACCCAAGCATTTTGTAGAGCCGAATCTATTAGCCAGATGAATAGTGGCCAGTACCACTTCTTACCTCGAATACCAATTCGGTATCTGTTAAGATCCTCGTCCATTCGGTCTGTTCCACCCATAAACTTATTGTATTGCGCAACAACATTTGGTCGCTGAACTTGAATAATTTTTTTTTGTGCCTGGGAATATCTTTTTACCGATGCAATAGGTGAAATGCCAAATGTCGAAGATATCATCGAAACCATCGCATTGTCCATCCATCTGGTCAGCATGATACCATCTGTTTTGCAAATTGCAGAGTCAAATGAGCCTCTACTTTGTTTTGTGAATGTTTTTTTATCTGGTAAAGGACAATTTTTTGGAATACGATTTTGTCGAATCGTACCGGTAGCACCATAACCACGTTCTCGCAGATGAGCAAAATTTGAAGCTGCTGAACAAATTATCCGTATAAATCTGATATCGTAGTTCTTTGCGTGGAATTTCATCCAACATAACAACCAACGGTGCAGATGATTTTTCAAATTTTAATTCATAATCTGTATTTGAATTTGGATTTTTACCTTGGTAAATTTCAAAATTGATGAGGTAACCATTTTCTGCGTTCAAGCACCACACTTTATAGCCAAAGCGGATAGGCTTTCCTCGGATACACTGCTTACATACATGCCTTCCATAATACCTTACCATACTTTCATCAAAATTTATATTTTCAACAGATATAAAATATTTAAGATAATTTTGTTTTAGTTTTTCTGCGAATGGTCTGATTTTCCAAATTTTATCCTCCCTGTTTATTTTTGTGTTATATGCGCAGTGTATGAACCTCATAGTTTGAATAAATCTATCCCTCCGCATAGTTTTACACACCATTTCGTTTCGCATATCAAGACATGAATCCCAATATCTTCGTTTACCTGGAAGTTCATTGTAACCACTAAGTATTAGAATCCCAACAAAACATTTTATTTCTTCTACACTAATTTGTGGATCCGGACAATTGAGGAATAATGCATATTTTTGACTCTCTGTAACTAGCAAATTTAAAACGCTGTCATCCATAAACATTTCAAATAACTCAACAGGTGATTTATCCCGAAATTCAGAAAAGTCCGGTTTTGGAAAAGTTGTAGTTTTTTCTAAATCTCCCATCATCCAATCCTTCTCTGTTTTACTTCCTTCTTCTATATTCCGTATCTCATCAACACGCCTTTTGCTACCAGCATATCTAATTTTAGCCGGGGCCGATAATTGACGAGCTGTCAAATTATCTACTAAACCTCCTTCATCTTCGTCTGCAGAATCCTCATCAGTAATTTCATTCGGTTCCGGAGGAGCAATATAAATTCCTTGTGTAGATGTATCTTCATCTGAACTATATATCATATCTAGGATCTGTTGCAAGGAAAATCCAGGTCTAAAAAAAATGCACCTATATTAGCCTAGTGTAACCATATGGTAACACATTGATATGTTACGTTATATTTCATATTTATAATCAATATAAATAATTTACAAATTACAGTCTTGTAGCACCATATTTGACAAACATAAAAAAACAACTTTATAAGCAATTGCAATGTAATACAAAAAATATATTATACTTACACAAAATTCAAGTCCATGTTTTTCGATGTGATGTTGAGTACACTGATTTTAGAGCAGATTATTTTCAAATATAATGAAGAATGCAACGAAATTTTTACACAATACGTACAGCGCAGTATCCAGAATACAAATAACACTACTCCAAACCAAAGAATGAAATGCAACTACAGTAAATGCGGAACAAGTATGAACAAGTCAGGGTGACCATATGGTAACACTAGGACTTAATGGGTATTTATTTTTTGTTTTCTGATGTTTCTGTTTATTTTTAACATATACTGTATCAGATATTTCGGGTAGATTTTCTCTAACTTTTGTGATTTTCTATATAATTATTTATAAGCTGTTTATTTATGTCAATGTTAAAGGGTGATTCTGTATCTAAATGGCCGGTAATGATTTCGCATGGTTTAAGTTTAGTTACGGAGTGAATTGTGTTATTATATGCCAGAAGAGCGTAGTTTACTTTGGATTCTATAGGTTCATTTTTGTATTCATTTTGATTATTAAATAATCTAATATATTCAATAAGGGTAGAATGAAAACGTTCAATTATACCGTTAGAATCGAGGTGCTGAGAACTTATGAAATGAATGTCGATTTTGTGTAATTGTAATAGTTCTTTTACGACAGAATTTTTAAATTCTAATCCGTTGTCCGAAATGATTTGTTTTGGTATACACTGGTGTGTGAAATATTTTATAATGTTATTAACGACTTCTACTCCTTGACCAGAATTTAATTTATACGCTTGAGCATATTTCGAAAATGAATCTACGATAGTTAAAGTTTTTGCATGTTCTAAAGTAATACTGTCGATATGTAAAATTTGGAAAGGTTTAATAGCAGTGGGTGTGATGTAAAATTTTAATTTTAGTGGTTTTACTTATTAATTGTATGATCTCTTCTTCTTCGATGACATCGGTTAAGTACTGTGTGCAACAATATTTATTTCAGAATTTTAAAAATAATTCTGGAGTATTAAACTTAATTTTTTATATAATTCATCTATAAAATAGATATAATATTTTACTCTAGGAATAATGTATTCTTTAAGGAACGTTATCATTTCATTTTTATAATTATTTTTTGAAAATTCAACCAGAATTCTTAGTTTTGTTTGATTATATAATTTAATTATTTTAGGGGTATAGAATTATATTCTACTTGTGATACTATAATTTGATTTTTTCCGTAATTAACTGACACGAGAGTCATCGTCGTTTATCACACTGGATTGTGCGTAGCCTACTTCAACGGCAAGGGATTGTGTGTCGCCATCGTTATTGTTATCTTTATTCTTTTCTAATTTTTTATAAAAATTCTCCATATATTTGTTCAATTGTTCAAGATTATCTGAATCATTTATATTTAGTTCAATTTTAGAAGTTTCAGGAAGGTTGAAAACTGTTATTGTTATGTCAGTGTTTTGAAAAATGTATTCTAGCATTGTTTTAACTACGTTCCAATTTAATTTGTCCTTACCGCAAGCTATTTTGGATATACTCAAATTATTTATATTTTGATTTAAGCAAAATTCGTTCAAATTTAATAATGTATAAAATAACCCTTGTTTAGTAGGTTTGTTAAAGTATCTTTCTTTTGTAATTAAATAAATTAAATATCTGCCTCTATATTTTAGCTAAACTAGATTATAAAGTTGTGGATTTTGTGCTTTAAGTTTATGAACGTTATTAAATCTAATTTTGAATTTTTCTGCTATACCAGATGACATTTCTAAATCTTTGCTCACACAATGAGCTAGACTAGAATCGAGTGGTGCATTGAATAAAACACCTGTGACTTCAATAATGATGTTTTTAGAATTTTGATTTTTGTTATTTAAATAATCTTGATATATAATTAAAGGTGATTCATTATCGACATTTTTTAGTGAGTTTTGGGTTTTATTATCGTCTTTTGATGGATTACGGCTAAGCGCATCGGCGTTGGTATTTAATTTGCCTTTCTTGTATATTATTTCATAATCATATCCTTCTAGTCTTAGTCGCCAGCGAATTAGTTTTTGGCTACATTATTTAAGTGACATTTACCACTGTAATGGTCTGTGATCAGTATAAATTTTAAATTTTCGTCCGAAAAGGTACGGTCTGAAATATTCGGTGGCCCATACAATGGCCAACAGTTCTATTTCGATTGTTGAATAGTTTGTCTCGGTCTCGTTTAGTGTTCTGCTAGCGTAAGCTACGGGCAGGTCATTGCCAAGGCTGCCTGGTGATAACACGGCACCTATCGCTACGTTGCTTGCGTCACACGTCAGGATGAATTTCTTGTCAAAATTTGGATATTGAAGTAACGGTTAATTAGTCAAAGTAAAGTAAATTTTTACAAAGTTCAAAGCATTGTCTATACTCAGGATTGTTTATGTCAATGATGGCGTCCTTCTTTAAGCACTTAGTAAAGGGTTTGGTCAATTTTGCAAAGTCTTTAATAAATTTGTGATAGTAGCCTAGGAGTCCCAAAAAGCATTGAATTTGTTTATTCGTTTTCGGGATAGGGTAATTTAAAATTGCTGATATTTTATCCGGATTCGGCTCCATGTCTTCGGGTGTTACGATGTGTCCGAGGTAAGCTACTTCCTTTTTTAAAAATTCCGATTTATCAACTTGAATTTTGAATTTAGATTTTCTCAGTCTATCAAATACTAATGTTAAACTATGAAAATGTTCTTGTAGGCTAGTACTGAAGATAATTATGTCATCGAGGTAAACAAGACATTTGTCGTGTGTTAGTCCGCGTAAAATATTGTCCATAACTCGTTGGAATGTCGCTGGTGCGTTTTTAAGTCCAAATGACATACGTAGAAATTCGTAGTGCCCGTCTTCAGTATTTAATGCGGTCTTGGGTATGTCTTGGCTATCCATTTCTATTTGATGAAATCCCGATGCCAAATCGAGAGTAGTGAAATATTGACAACGTCCGAGTTTGTCTAAGAGGTCAATAATGTTGGGTAACGGGTATTTGTCACCGACGGTCTTTTCGTTTAATTTGCGATAGTCTATGACTATGCGCCATTTTCTCTTGCCGGATGCATCAATCTTTTTCGGTACAACCCAAATTGGGGACGACCATGGGGAGTTTGAAGGCTTAATAATGTTTTGTTCTAACATTTTATTTACTTGAAATCTAACTTCTTCCCTATGTACGTTGGGGTATCTATATGATTTAGTATAAACTGGAATTTCGTCTTGAGTTCTAATGGTTTGTTTAATTTGGTTAGTGAAGGTAAATTTTTTATCGTCAGAATAAAAAATATCGGGATAATCTTTGAGTTAATTTAACAATGCATTTTGTTCTTCGGAGTTCATATGAGCGGTTCTTATTTTAGCAAAATCTAAGTGAATTTTCTCAACTTGTGTAATATTTAGATTTGGGCTGCTGTAAGTTTCATAATTATCAAGTTTTTCCGCTATAATTGGTTTTAAAAGATTATAATTTATTTCCTGGTCAGATATGTTAACAATTGAACATAATGCGTGATAGTTATCTGCGACCGTAATGCACTCTGATATTTTCAAATGTTCAGTTTTAATTTGGGGTATTAATACAGTTCCTTTTTTAATACCTACTTTAATTTTAATAATCTTTTCAAAATTTGGTTCTATAACGTTTTTATTTATTGTTGTTATATTATTTGTATTAGAGTTATTTAAAGATTCATAATATTATATTTTAATTTTTGCATTTGGTGTTATAATAAGCTGTTGATGCGTTGCTGCGAATAGACGTGTTTTGCCTGCCGCTCCGCAAATTCGTTTTCTATCATAAACGGTGTATGTGAATCTGTGTCTCTAATTAAAAAAATTATAAATTTTTTGCGATTAGCTATGGCTAATACACGTTTGGGTGCCATCGTTAAAGAAGCGATTGACGGTTTGCTTAGCAACAGTGATTTTGTCGCTAAACTAGTGGACAAAGTCGTTGACAAACTTAATGCCAAGTTGGAAGAGCAGAAGCTGCTCTATGAATCTACAATTAAGGATCTATCGATTCAGAATAAATTCCTTGAAGAACGTGTCGATCAACTGGAGCAGTATTCTCGGCGCAACTATGTTCGTTTCTTCGGAATACCTGAGGATGGCATCAATGAACATTCCCAAGTCACTGAAGCTAAGGTATGTGCAATCATAAAAGAGAACCTGAACCTCAGTGACGTGCCTGATATAGATCGTTGTCATCGAGTTGGTGTTAAGAAATTGAATAAACCGAGACCTGTGATTGTTAAATTCAGTTCCTACAAAAGCCGTGATAAAGTCATTCGTGCCAGAAAAAAATTAATAGGAACAAAAATATCGATAAAGGAAGATCTTACGAAAATTAGATTAGAGTTATTTAATCAAGCCTCAAAAGTACTTGGCTTTAGAAATATTTGGTCACGTGATGGCAATATTTTTGTAAA
The DNA here is from genome assembly GCA_911728475.2 of Pterostichus madidus. Classification (NCBI taxonomy): domain Eukaryota; kingdom Metazoa; phylum Arthropoda; class Insecta; order Coleoptera; family Carabidae; genus Pterostichus; species Pterostichus madidus. The sequence continues at coordinate 30,079,080 of OU452304.1, read as the reverse complement.
ATTTAATAATCTAATTCGTAAAATTTATTCTTTGGATGACTTGTCACAATTTGAACATTCATCTTGAAAATTTGTAATTTAGATTTATATTTCTGTACTTTTCTTTATTTTTGGTTTTGGAGTTGCAGTGCGTAGATGCATCAATATTTTTTGTATTTCTCATAGATTTAGATATTTTGTTTGAGTGTTAAACTCATTTTTATATATATTTTTTATATTTATCTGTTTTATGTTGCTTGTAATTCTTACTTTTTGCGTGCAGGCCACTGCTATCAGCTGTGTCTGATTCGTACGCTCACTTGTCGCTTATTAATTAACATTATTCTAACTGTTTAAAACCTAAATAATTTGTTTCATTTCTTATACTCACTATATATCTTATACGCATCATCTTTGCAAATAATGTTATTATATTATCAAAATGTCCGAGGTATGAATACCAAGTTGGATGACTTCTCTAATAATTTGTGTTGCTCTACCTTTGATGTCGTTACATTGACGGAGACGTGGCTTAATAACTCGGTTTTTGATGCAGAATTATTTAGTTCTAATTACAATGTATATAGAGCTGACCGTGATTTCTTGAGAGCTGGTAAGGATCGAGGTGGAGATGTGTTGTGTGCAGTGCGTAGCAAATTTTCATCTACTCTGGTTAAACTAAATCTCAGTCCCGCCTCAATTGCTGACATTATCTGTGTTCAAATTAAATTAACTGCTGGCAAATCAATTTATATAGTAGTTGTATACTCTCCTCCTCCTATTTCCATGGAACAACATAATTTTATATATGATTGCATTGAATCTATTCCAAATATTTTGTACCAAGATTTTATAATTCTGGGTGATCTAAATATATCTAAGTTGTCTGATTTTTATTTTAACTCTTATACCAATAATATTATTACCTCTTTTATTAATTTCCATAGCTTTTTGAATGCCGCTCAATATAATTTTATTTACAACAATGACAACAGGTTGTTAGATGTTGTCTTATCGAATCTTAATTGCTCTGTTTCTCGTAATCCGTGTCCATTATTAAATGAAGATAATCACCATCCTGCTATTGATATCACTTTGGAAAGTTTACCTCACTGTCCCAATTCATCCTTTGATAGTTCTACACCTAGCTATAACTTCCGTTTAGCTGACTATCCACTTCTATATAATCTCTTGAATGCGGCCGACTGGAGTGTTTTATCTCAATATGATGATGTGGATGGTGCATTTTCGAGATTCTATACTATATTATATGACATCTTTGACCAATGTATTCCCAAAACTATCATAAGAATATCTAAATACCCTCCATGGTTCTCAAAGTCTATTATATCAATTATTAAACTAAAGCATAAATATTATAAAATTTATAAACTAACTAATAACATCTTATATTACAAACATTTTAAAGCACTGCGTTTTAAGATAAAACAAGATTTGAAAATTGCACACAAAAAATATTTGAATTCTGTTGAAAATAACATCTCTATTGAACCATCTAATTTTTGGTCTTACATAAGTAAGAAATCGAACAATTCTCGTATACCTGGTCAAATGCATTTTGACGACAAGTCTTTCAACACTACTCCGTCTGTTGTTCAAGATTTTGCAACTTATTTCTCCTCTGTATATGAACAGGACAATTCTACTTCTCCCACTCCTACTCCCATGAATGACAATTTTTCTGATTTACTATCTATTAACTTTATCTCTCAAACTGATATTCTCATTTCTATAAAACAATTAAAATCCTCTCGCAACCCTGGTCCTGATAACCTACCTAGCTTTATTCTAAAAGGGTGTTGCGACATATTTGTGAAACCTCTATTTACCTTATTTAACCTATCCTTATCTACTAACACTTTTCCGTCCAAACTTAAAACTACTTTTATTACCCCAGTTTTCAAGTCAGGAGATCGAACATACATAGAGATAACTACCGTCCTATTGAAATTCTTTCCAATATCTCCAAGATTTTTGAGAGGATTCTTTTCAATCATATATACCAGGATGTACAATATAAAATTTCTGAAGATCAGCATGGTTTCATGAGGGGAGAGGTCTATTTCTACCAATCTGGCCAATTTTACTGAATTCTCAATTAACAGTCTGCGCAAAAATTTCCAAATTGATGTTATTTATACAGATTTTGCCAAGGCGTTTGATAAAGTGAATCATCAAATTTTAGTTCAAAAACTTATTTGTAACTTTCAATTTTCTCATAAATTATCATCACTCATATGCTCTTATTTATCTAATCGAAATTTGATTGTGCGCTACAATAATCACTCTTCCCTTCCTTTTATTGCCACCTCTGGTATCCCGCAAGGATCTAATCTCGGCCCTCTTTTATTCAATTTGTTTATAAATGATATTACAAACGCCATTCAAAACTCAAAATGTCTCCTATATGCTGATGACATCAAAATATATAAAGTTGTAAATACGCTTGAAGATTGCCTTATGCTTCAACAAGATATTGATTCCATTCTTTCTTGGTCCTCTGACGTCAAATTATTTTTCAATACTAGTAAATGTAAAGTTATGTCTTACTCTATGAAAAAATCTATTATTGTTTGTAATTATCAAATGGCAAATGCAACACTATCTCGAGTATCACAAATGAAGGATTTGGGGGTATTGTTTGATCCAAAATTTCAATTTATTTGTCATGTTACAGAAATTGTCAAATCTTCTTATCGGAATTTAGGTTTTATAATTCGTAATTCTCGTAACTTTAATAAATTCAGTACCCTCAAATCGCTTTATTATTGTTTTGTACGTGCTAAACTAGAGTATTGTTTTTTGGTATGGAATCCACTATATAGGAACTCAATTAGACCAATTGAATCTATCCAAAGAAAATTTGTACGACATTGTTGGTATAAGTTCTGTAAACCTACATTGCCCATTACTGTTTTTCATTATAATGATTCTCTATTTGAGTTCCAAATGATATCACTTGAGAATCGTCGTAGCTTGCAGGCTTGCAATTTTCTATATAAACTTATTAATAATGCTATCGACGATTCTTATCTGCTATCATTATTATGTTTAAATGTACCACGAAACTGTAACACGAGGATAAAAGTTGCATTTGCTATTAAAACTGTGAAAACAAACTATGAAACAAAGAGCCCTATAAGATATATGTGTAATATTTTTAATAAATTAGATAATCCAGGAAATAATATTGATATATTTAATGATAATCTACAGCAGTTTAAAAACAAATTATTTGAGTCTTTAATATTCGGTATAGAATAAGTGTAATTAATAGTTTACTTATGTCTTTCATTAATTTTTGTATGTATCTTTGTCTAATTGTGGTAACGTGTTTAAATACTTTTGTATTATTTATTCATATGCCCTCTGTAATTGGGACTCTGTCCTGTTGAGAGTTTAATAATAAATAAATAAATAAATAAATAAATAATTAAATCATTATGAGTATCAATCAAAATTTTTAAGATTTTTAAATTATCTATGCCTAAAAGTAAATCGAATTGTTCGTGGAAATGAAAGAGATGGTATTTAAGATGTGACGATTTCTTATCTTTATTATTAAATGTTTTTGAAATATGAACTCTTGTACTATGAACCTCAGTAGTGAGCGATAGTAATTTGAAACGGGTCGTGACGGATAAAATTCTTGTAATATTTGTATGCTGTGTCTGGTTTAATAAAAGATTTAGTACTTCTAGTGTCGATTATAAATTTTAGATTATTCTCGGGGGTAATGATGAAGGGAAGTTTACATTGGTGGTTAGTCAGATTTAGTAATTCGAATGTAGGGAAGGATTGAGACTCGAGGCTGTTTCTCCTAAAAAACAGTTATCGGTTTGATCAAGAATGTTATTGTCGTCATTTACTAAATTTTGATAAGTGACTTGTTCTTGTTCGTTAAAGTTATAAGTTTCCAAATTATTAACTGGTTCTGTCTTCAATATTAAATAATTCTTCTGTTGTGAAATTGTAGTTGTGTAGATTTCGTCCGAAGGGGTTTTGTCCGAATTGATTTTGTCTCTGGTAAGACGGGTTCGGTCTGGGACGATATTGTTGAGTGTTTCAAGTGGAAATACTCATTGGAGTATGTTTTGGATAGTTTTGACTGGTAGTTGGGCCTTGGTTATTGTGTGGTACATTATTTTGGGGTATAGTTGTTGATTGATTATTAGGACATGCTGGAGCTCTGTTAGGTTGATTGTAATAATTATCAGGAAAAGGATTCGTATTGTAATATGTTGGTCTAGGAGAGTAATGCTTTGTTTTGTGTGCAGGTGGTTTGTGATTTGGTTTAAAATTATTCGAGTTAATGCTCTTAGATGGTTTGGAGACTTGTACGAAAGTCGTTTGCTAACATTCCTAACGCCACATTTAAATCAGAAGGATTTTTGGCTCTCATGAGTTGACCGATAGGTTCCTTTAAACTACGTAGCAATATGCGTAGAGCATAATTTCGAAAGTAGTTATTCATAACAAGAGCTGCGTCGGCTGTAGTATGGGTGGATATATAAGATATTTGCAGATTTAAAATGTGCTGCAATCTTAAATAAAATTCAAAAATATTTTCATTTTGATATTGTTTAATTCGGTCATTTCAATATTTAATGTAAACCAATCGCGTTTATCCGCAAACGCGTTTAATAATGCTTTTTTAATTCTTCCCATGTATTGACCTTACAACTTGCAACATTAACAGCGGCTTCGCCCTTAATTTTTGTTAGTATACTATTCATTAAGTACTCGTTTTGAAAATCTGTTTTGTCGGTGGTAATATAAAATTTATTTACAAGTTTTTCACAAATATCAATAAAACGAGGGAGTAATTCGCGCTCGCCGTGGAATTCCGGTAGCATATCAAGGTGTTCTTTCTTTAGAGTAGCCATTCTTAATTGAGATTGTCGTATAATGAAATTTGTATTACTTAAATTATTTTCAATTAGATCATCAAGATCTGGTTCAGATTCTGTATTTGAGCTTGTATCAGAATGAATGAGAATATTTTCTCTAAATGACATGTATGACTTACAGAAATATTAGTGTCCGCTTCACGTGCCCTGAAATCGTCCACGGGGTTGAAGATTACGACCAAAGTTCTCTGATGTACGTTCAGATAGTTACGGATGTCAAATCTCGGCTTCTGATGTGCTCTGAGTTGCTCTCTGGCTGGTGTTGATTGGAGAAGTTTTTGATTTTTCTCTTGATTGATTGCCAATTTAATTACAAATGTAAACCAAATTATAATTAATATAATACCGATTGGGCCACTTAACTTTCTCGAAACACCAATTTAGTTTTTAAAAACTATTTATTTTGACTTTTACTAAGTTATAACATTTACATTTGTTTCTACTTCTAAGTCTGAATCTGAACTGAGGTTACTGTAACTTATATATATATATATATATATATATATATATATATATATGAGGGCGGTCCGATAAGTACTCAGCCTCACCGTCAGATAGCACCACTATCGCAAGAGCAATTTTGTATCGATTAGAACATTCTCGTAGCTACTATTAAATTTTCAGCCGAATCGGACGCGTAGTTTTGTTTTGACCGCGTGTGGAAGCGAGCGTGTCCGCAGATTTGAGAAAAATGGAAAAAGAACAATATCGGTCGGTGATTCGATTCTTGTTTTTGGAAGGGAAAAAGCGCAGCGAAATCAAAGAACGCTTGATTTAACGAGTTTCAACGTGGTCGTACGTCGGTTTTTGATGAGCCACGCCCAGGTGCCCCGTAAACGGCTACCACGGAGGATAACGTAACAAAAATCCACGATCTCGTATTGGCAGACCGCCGATTGAAGGTGCGCGAGATAGCTAAGGCAGTAGGCATCTCAAAAGACCGCGTGGATCATATCCTGCATGAATTATTGGGCATGAGAAAACTGTCGGCGCGATGAGTGCCGCGTTTACTCACTCCGGACAACAAGCGCATTCGTGAGATTACTTCAGAGCAGAGTTTGACAATGTTTAGGCGCAATCCGAAGGATTTTCTGCGTCGTTTCGTAACCGTCGATGAAACATGGGTACACTGGTACACACCAGAGACCAAGGAACAGTCGAAACAGTGGACTTCACCCGGCGAACGTGCTCCAAAGAAGGCAAAGACTATCCTATCGGCCGGAAAGGTGATGGCCACCGTTTTCTAGGATTCAAAAGGTGTGATCTACATCGACTACCTGGTTAAGGGCAAAACGATCACAGGGCTCTACTGGGCCGATTCGACGCCGAATTGCAGAAAAACGGCCCCATTTGGCGAAGAAAAGAGTGCTCTTTCACCATGACAATGCTCCGGTACACACCTCCGCCGTCACCACGGTCAGATTGATCGAATTAGGCTACGAACTGCTGCCCCATCCACCGTATTCTCCGGATTTGACCCCGTGCGACTTTTTTTTGTTTCCAAATTTGAAAAAGTCTCTCGCCGGGCAGAAATTTGAGTCGAATGAGGCAGTTATCTCCGCCACGGAGGCCTACTTTTCAGACCTCCAGAAAACGTATTTTTCAGACGGGTTAAAAAAGTTGGAGCATCGCTGGATCAAGTGTATCGAACTCAAAGGAGATTATGTTGAAAAATAAAACGCCACTTTCCAAAATTTTTGTTATTCTTTTGTAGGCTAAGTACTTATCGGACCACTCTCGTATATATATAATTGTGGCCACAGCAGTACCTTGAAGATTAATTTTTAAAATGAAAAGATATATTTATTTTAGTTTTTCAGTGACACCATATTATTACATTTTTGTAAGGTGCATAGAACAGTGGTATCATATAAACTTGTGAATTTAAAACCCGAATTCAAGTTCAACAGCCAACAATCTTTATTCCACATTAAAACTACTCTTGTGGCTCCCACTTCATTAAGATTGTAATTTGACGGCTGGTAACCACGCTTCACGTGTAAAATATCTACCAAGATCTGCTATGGCAGAATATCGAGACCAGTAATGGATAAAATAAATGATGATATATTAGTTTTTTATTGTTATTATTATTAGTATTTGCTTTATTTATCTTTTCTCCATAATGATTAAGTAACATTGTAGTTACGGCCGTTTCTGGCAAGTAATTACAATTGAATTGCATGTAGAATGTGCCATGTAATAAATAATATATGTTTTACTCTATTTCAGGTTCCTAGTTAGCTGGTTCCAGGATTGGATCGCCTTTATCTCCGTATCCTATAACTCTGTGGACTATTTTGCATGTGTCGATTAGTCCTGCTTTCTGCATAGGTACGTACAAGTTCTTGCTTACTTCAGAAATAACCCCGATGATAATCGACATTATGCGCACTGCATTTATGCGCCACATATTCTTGATCTCATCTGCCAAAGGGACGTACTTATTTTTTTTTTTAATGTTGTTTGTCAAGGTTCGTCGACCATGGTACTGAAATATCTATAATATAAGTTATACTTGCTTCTTGCAAGATGAGTACGATGTCAGGACTGTTATTAGCTATAGTTCGGTCTGTGATTATTTTTCTATTAAAGTAAATCTTAATCTGGTCATTTTCGCAAAGTGGCGGCGGAGTATAATTAAAATACTGAATAATATCAACTTTTTCCTTAGCTCTATATATAGTATAGCGGTGACGTTATTATGCCTGTCTAGATATTGTTTATGCGCCATAACTGAACATTCTGATATTATATGTTCCAGTCGTTCTTCCTCCTTCGCGCACATTCTACTTTAATGTTTTGCAGTGGTTCTTTGATAATTTTCTTTCTGTAAGTACGAGTAGACATGATTTGATCTGGAGTAGCTGCGATAAATTCTTCCGTTTTATTAAATATGTTTCTATGTGTGAGCCATGCTCGGCACGGTTTTGCGATGTTTTCTTGCTGTATACTTGCGATATAGTTTCCACGAATGTTCTTTTTTTTTAGCCAAATGGGGCCGTGTCTTCCTCAATTTCTTATCGAATCGGTCCAACAATATACTCTAATACTGTTCTGTGATCGTTCTTCCTTTCTGCAAATACACCATGAGGATTATTCCATACGAATTCCATAAAATCGTGGCCATGACCTTTTCGGCCGATGGGATTGTCCTAGCCTTCTTCGATGCATATTCTGCCGAAAAAATCTATTGTTTTGACTGTCGCTTGGTTTCTGGTGTTTAATAATTTATCTAGGTTTTATCAACGGTGACGACACAAAAATTCCTGAGATTTTCAGTTAAAGAGTACACTGCGTTATTGACAGCCGTATCCGCTTGTTGTCCTCCGTAAGCAAACGCGGTACCTATCGGGCCGACATATTTTTCATACTTAACTTGTTATGTAAAATATTAATTGTCACATCATACGACACACTTACGGCCTCTACTAATCCGCATACTTTAGTTCGGTGATCAGCAACAATCATATCATTGACCTTTTCAATGATTTCCTCAGTAACCACGTCTGCTGGGCGACCTGGCTTTAACCTGAAAGCAGCGTTTATTAGGTTTGTTAATTTAATTAATTTTTTTTTTGGTAGTTTACGTTTTGCACCTGTTATCAGGTCAAAATTGGGTATATTCCTTGCTCTGAGGTTTTCTCTAATGTTATTGGCAACCTCTTTCTGAGTTAAAAACCTAATCTTGATATCATTGCCTTCTATTCTCTCTGTATTAATGCTTCAATAAGTATTTCGTCTGGTTTAAATATGTTCTCTAAGTGTTTAGCAAAAATTTATGTTTTATGGTCACTTTTTCTAGACCATAATCTATTTGCTTTCCTAATCGGCGAGGTTTGAGTGGTCGGTCTGTGTCTTTCTCTACTGTCAATTCACTAAGACCATTCTTCTTTCTTTTTTTAGCTGCTGTGAAAGTCTCTTACCTACTGTTTTATCTCTCAAGTAATGTGTATGCTGCCACTTTTTCCTTGCTTTTCTCTTCACGGCTATAAATTCTCTAATTTCAAGTGAGTATTATTCCCTACTCTTTTCCTTGTATATTCCTTCGTTTTGTTTCATGCAGAAATCTTCACTTTTAAAAGTATAATTGTTTAAAACTTAATAAAAGCTGTGTGCTCTTATTTTTTAATTTTAATTACTCCTATATATCTGATAACATTTACGCACTATTAATTTTATTATCATCTCTTCAGGACCATCAGGATAATACAAAAACTTGAAAAATCTGCACTTTTAAAGAAATAATTGTTTATAGTTAATAAAAGATGTCTATTCTTCATTTTATTAGTAATTATCCTTATACGAGTATATTTGGATATATTTACGCAGTATCAATTTTGCTATTATCCCTTCAGGACAATCAGGATAATAGAAAAACTTGAAAAATCTGTACATTAAACAAATAATTGTTTATAACTTAGTTAATAAAAGATGTCTGTTTTTCATTTTTTATACTAATTATCGCAATATATCTGGTAATATCTACGCAGTATCAATTTTGCTATTACCTTTCAGGACAATCAGGATAATACAAAAACTTGAAAAATCTGCACTTTAGAGGTATAATTGTTTATAACTTGGTTAATAAAAAATGTCTGTTCTTCATTTTTTACAATATGCATCTGACAACATTTATATATCTGATATATCTGATAACATTTACGCACTATTAATTTTATTATCATCTCTTCAGGACCATCAGGATAATACAAAAACTTGAAAAATCTGCACTTTTAAAGAAATAATTGTTTATAGTTAATAAAAGATGTCTATTCTTCATTTTATTAGTAATTATCCTTATACGTGTATATTTGGATATATTTACGCAGTATCAATTTTGCTATTATCCCTTCAGGACAATCAGGATAATAGAAAAACTTGAAAAATCTGTACATTAAACAAATAATTGTTTATAACTTAGTTAATAAAAGATGTCTGTTTTTCATTTTTTATACTAATTATCGCAATATATCTGGTAATATCTACGCAGTATCAATTTTGCTATTACCTTTCAGGACAATCAGGATAATACAAAAACTTGAAAAATCTGCACTTTAGAGGTATAATTGTTTATAACTTGGTTAATAAAAAATGTCTGTTCTTCATTTTTTACAATATGCATCTGACAACATTTATGGAGTAAAAATTTTGCCATTATCCTTTCAGGATCATCAGGATAATAATAAATCTTGAAATATATGTGATAAAAAATCTTTATTAAATAGCCTAAAAATATTACACTGTTACAAAATGACGTATTTATTTTGTTCTCTTATTTTTCATAAATATTTACATTAACAAAACATAATCATTTATGTTCGCCTCCTATTGCCAAATGAATAAATATACATATTGTTACGTTTGCAAATTAGTTGTTTACATAAAATAAAATATATTTCCAACACCCCTTCTCAACGAAGTACAGCAAACGCATCCTTCTTCTTAATTTAATTTTTCAGTAGACCAATTGATGACCGCAATTGTTTAAATTTGCCCTTAACTAATGGTTTCGTTAGTATGTCTGCAACCATTTGTTCGATCGGACAATATTTCAAATTGATGATGTTAGTGTCCCACAAATCACGGATAAAATGGTGAGATACATCAATATGTTTTGTCCGGTTACTGCATCGATCAAATGGGACGAGCTTGATGCAGCCCTGATTGTCCTCATGTAGGATGACTGGGTTGTCAACGCTGATTCCCAGACCTTGCAGCAGTCGTTTTAGCCACTGCAAGCATGGGAGACCGCAATGTATTCAGCCTCAGTTGAAGACAGCGTTACGGTGGTGTGTTTTCTGCTGCTCCAGGCGATTGTCGAAGTTCCCAACTGGAACAGGAAACCATTAGTAGACTTCTTGTAATGACGATCGCCGGCCCAGTTCGCATCCACGTACCCGACGAGTTCCAGCTTGCCTCCTGCCTTGAAGTGCAGTTTCAGGTCAACGGTGCTGTGTAGATAAATAATTATTCTCTTCACTGCTTTCCAGTCGCTCTCATTAGGAGTTTTAACTCGACGACAAAGAATACCAACAGCTAGGTCGATGTCTGGCCGTGACAGGTTGGCCAGGTACAGCAGTGATCCCACCGCTTTTCGGTACTGCTTGTTGTCTGGTAGTTAAGGACTTGGTGCATCATTACTTAGAAAACCCGCCTCCATTGGTGTGATGACAGATTTGGCATCTTGCAGGCCGTACTTTGTAACCAGCGCTGCAATCTTAGCACCATGATGTATCTGAAGAGATCCATCTCTTGTACGTTCCACTTATATACCAAGATAGTGGCGTACGTCTCCCAGATCCTTCATTTCAAAATACATGTTAATCTGTTTCCCAACGCGTTGAGTAACTTCTGGGTTGGTTCCCACCACTAGCATGTCGTCCACGTACAGCAGTACGAGAGTATTTTCTTTGTCGCCAGCTTTTTGTAAATAGACAGGGATCTGCCTGACTCTGCTTAAAACCCACTTGCTCCAGAGTTGACGTTACAGTCTTGTTCCAGGCTCTTGCGGCTTGTTTGAGCCCATACAGACTCTTGCGAAGACGAAATACTATATGTTCAGCACCTTTCATCACAAAACCTTGTGGCTGTTCCATATAAAGCTCCTCCTGGAGCTCACCATTCAGGTAAGCACTCTTCACGTCGAGGTGCCGCACGTGTTGACCGCGCGCCGCACTGTAGGCTAGTAGAACACGAACAGTTTAGTGTTTAACGACTGGTGCAAATGTCTAGGCATAATTTGATTATTATGCGATTGTCTGTACTTCTGTATGTCTTCTAAATCAGCTGCCGCTTCTTGCTTGACAGGTACTTCCGGTGATTGATGTGGAATCTTACTTAGTTTCCCCATCACACAGTCTGCTTTGCACGTGTTGCTGCCATTTACCAACTTGTTACCGCTGGCTAGCTTTCTTTTATACAGCTGTTGTATAGCTGCAGTGTCGCGGTGCTCAAGTCTACGATGTCACAATTCAGTACTCGCACGATGACTCTTCTCGACGATCTTGCTGTTGCTTATTTGTACGCATGACAGTTCGTACACGTCACCAATTTCGGCAGCATGCATTGCCAAATGACCTTCTTGACTTATCATACAGCCGCTGTCATCTGTGTGAATTTCGCGACCCTTTTTTCGAAGTTTACTAACTGATATGAGGCTGCTTCCAAGTTCTGGAACGTACAATACTTCAGTTAAGTTGATTATGTTCATATTACCATCTGGTAGTTTGCAGTGCAGAGTGCCCGTTCCAATTCCAGAAGATGGAGTAGCTTGACCTCTACCAGCCAACTGGATCGTTCGTTTCGTAGGACGCATCTCTGCAAAGAAGTATTTATCACTTGTCATGTGACTGGTACATCCCGTATCTATCAGCCACACATCACTCTTTTGCTTAGTGATATGAGCTCGCTCGGTTGCAATAAATGTAAATTGTTTTCTGCTTTCTGAAAGAACTGTTGAATATAAGGATAGAAATAATACACTCAGTTAACACCAAAAGATAAAATATCCACTTTATTTAAATGTCAGAACAAAGCACTAAAACAAAAACTCACACGGCACACTACATAATTATTTATCTTTAAAATAAAAAATGACCGTTCATTTTTCCAACACTCCCTCTTGAACGAACATTTTTTATTATTAACAATAATATTCATTACATAAATATGTATATCTTTTTTTCTTACAATAAAACATTATTACAAGCCGTATTTGTTTACAAAATGTTTATGTTTTATTTTTCTTAAATGATGTCAGTTCATCTTCTATTGCTTTTTTCCAGGCAAGACGATTTTCACCTGACAAAGCTTCTGCTGCATCTTGAGGTTCGTCTATAAACTGTTCATGTTTTGATTTTTCTTCTGTATAGTAAGAAATATTATGCATTGCCTTCTTTTTTTCTATTCTGGAAGAACGTCTTAATTTTATTTGATCTTCATCTTATTACACCACCAGCACGAGCGGTCCCCAGGAAGCGATCCGGGGTAGCTCTCGTCGAACCTCGGCCAGCTCAGTGAAGACGGGAGCTACCTCGAATCGCTTCCTGGGGACCGCACGTGCTGGTGGTGTAATATTGGCGCCCCACGTTGAGCGCCAATATTACACCACCAGCACGAGCGGTCTCCAGGAAGCGATCCGGGGTAGCTCTTGTCGAACCTCGGCCAGCTCAGTGAAGACGGGAGTGGTTTGAGCGTGCAGAAAAAATAAACCAGGGCGCCAGTCGGTCTGGGCCCAGAATGGTTCGACGCTACTTGGCCGACAAAATACGGAGCTACGGCCTACGGGAGGGTAAGGGGAATGATGCCGAAATAAAAGTCGTTCGTAAAAGACACGGGGGATTATATTAAACAAAATAAAATGAGTACAAAAAGAAATACTGAAGTTAAATTTACAAAATAAAAGGAATTTAAACTAAACAAAAATGAATCTAAGTTACAAAAAAAGGATATAAATTGAAACAAAAGTGAAGCTAAATTACAAAAGAAATAATATACTAAAACAAGTGAATCTAATCAAGGGAGGAATTGAATGAGTGAACATAAAACTAAAACAAAATGAAAGCGCAAAACAATGGGTCGCTGTGATACCTGATAATGCTCAGGACTGCGTTCGTGGTCAAAATACCTAGTGAAACGAACAACACGAAGTCGGAGCCGCGGTGGTACCAGCGTAGCGTGTCCTCGTGGACTAGTGTAATAAAACTAACGCAGACCTACGCCTATTCGGCACACAAACTACACACTGCTAAAAATGACCTGCTGTCCTACGATATAAAAAAAAATACTAACCAGCTTGACCAGATTTTACACAACAAAAACTAGATTACGAATTAATTCGCCGTGTTATAAATAATTAACGGTAACACGTTAAATAAAATTTAAAAAAAATTAAATACAAAAATAAAACAAAATCTTTGCTTAGCTATCTCCTAGGCGGCAGCACAGACGCGGCAACACCCGAAGTTTCAAAATCACAATGGCGCCAAAAGGGTGCGGTCGACGAGAAGATGGCGGCGGTGTGACGTTACCAACAGTTTTTGGGCGAGGCGTAGATTTGGAAAAGGAAGCGCGAACTTCAAGAACTCAAAACTACGGCCTCGTCACCAAAAATTCACGTACAGCAACACATAGCAAAAGAGAATGAACTAAACAATCGGTCAACGGACCGAGAGTGAAGGAACAAAAAAACGAAAAGACGAAAACGAAGAAAGAAAAAGCCTGAAAGAGAATTTACGATTAGAATCATAGCGTAAGCGGAACGATACTGTATTTGGGAATGAATAAATCAATGGAAACAAAATACACGGACGCGGAAAAATTACTTCATTATACATTTACCTGAGTTGGTAGGTGGCTTTAAAGTTTAAAACAGAAGACTTCGTAATGAAAACTAAATCCGGAGCAACTCCGCGGAATACACTATTCCAAAAAAAGATCGTGCGATTCTTAAATACCGAATAAATCGGTATGATTTTAACGTCGAAAGCACACAAAATCGCAAAACGTAAAATCAAAAAAATCAGCCAACACACCACTTCTCACTTCGAACTCTGATTTTCTAATCAACGGAAAAAGGTAAGTCGGAAGCAGTATAATTCCGTAATTTTTCGCGCATCCACTAATTGGTGCCTAATTGATTCTTCCGCAATGACAGGAATCGTTTTAAATGATTTCGCCATGATTCCAAACCGCAATTCCCTGTTGGAACGGTAAACGGCCCAACAGGCGACAGAAACACTAGCTCAAGACGACACCTACACATAAGAAAAAGAATGAAAGAAATAAACATTAAAATTAGGATGTCACGTTACCGGCTTAAATTTTACTTGAGAGAACTAAATTAAAAATAAATCTACCGATTTTTTAAATTTTAAAAAGCTAACTAAATAGTCAACATAATCTAAACATTACCAAAAAAATGTGAAATAAAATAAACAAAGAAATTAACATGACTCGAACAATATTCTACAACTCGCAAGACGAAACTAAAACAAAAGTACACGTGATAACCTAATCTTTGGAAACTAGAGCAGAATGAATGAAATAAAGAAAACTGAAATGACTAGACAAGGTGAGTAGAACATAAGTTAATGAAGTTTGAAAAATGTGTTTTAGACAACTAGTGGCAAAAGAAGAAAAGAGGAAATAAAGACGGAAAAAGGTTGAGTCGAAACGAAAGTGTAACAATCTTGTTGTACTTGTATTGATTCTTCATGATCTTGTTGTGTTTCCTCTATCTCTTCTATATTTTATTCTACTCCCTCTTCAATAATGTCTTCATGTTCAATATGAGTTAGAACAACTTCATTTTTCTTTTCTTCTTCGTTGAACTCATTTTTATTAGTTTGAAAAAATTTTACGTCTCGACTTATTGTAATCTTCTTAGATTGCGGATCTATAAATCGATAACCTTTTGTATTTTCACAGTATCCCATAAACAATCATTTTCTTGATTTTTGATCCTATTTCTTCCTTTTTTTGATCAGGGATATGTACCATTGCTTCACAGCCGAAAATTTTCAGTTGGCTTAGATCAGGTCTTTCACCTGTCAACGATTCTTCAGGTGTCATGTTTTTTAATGATTTTGTTGGACACTTATTTCTCAAATACGCTGCCGTTGCTAACGCTTCTGCCCAATATTCTTTCGGAAGTTTTGCATCTACCAACATACTTTTTGCTTTTTCAACAAAAGTCCTCATCATCCGTTCGGCGATCCCTTTCTGTTGCGGTGAATATGGAGTTGACAATTGATGCTGAATGCCATATTGAGTTAACAGTTTAGAGAAATTTTTATTTACATACTCTCCGCCGTTATCTGAACGAATTGCTTTTATGCGTTTTCCTGTTTGGTTTTCTACAAATACTTTAAAAGTCTTAAAATATTCTTCTACTTGATCTTTTCTTTGGAGAAAAACAACAAACACCTTTCTTGTACAATCATGTTTATATCAAAAACAACAGTTTGACCTTTTTCTGCAATTTTATAAACAGAAAGTAAATTAGCAGCTATGTTTGGAACATAATAAATTTTTTTTTTATTAATTTCGTTTGTATTTCCATTTGCTAATACTTTTATAGGTATATTACCTTTTATTTGTGCTTCTATTTTTGTACCATCAGCTACAGAAATCTTTAAATTGACCTTTTCTTTATTTGATCTGATCCAGTCGCTATTATTGGTAATATGTGTCGACGCACAAGAATCTAAATACCATCGCTTTGATTCTTTGCAGTACAAAAAGAATAATATGACTTGTTTTTTATTTCAGAGTCAGGTTTTTTACTTTGTGTACTCTTTTTGTTTCTGTTCCAAAAATATGAAGCAATATGTCCTAATTTATTGTAGACAAAACATCTCAATTGCTTTTTGTTTTTGAATTTATTTTTCTTTAAAAATAATGCCGTCTCAGTTTCTGACATACTGCCTTCTTTCTTCACATTTTGAAGAAGCTTTACTTTTATAAAAACAGCCGTTATTGCCATACCGGAGCTCTCAATGCCCATAATCATAGGTTTGTATTCCTCTGGAAGTCCAGCCAAAAGTAGAGTACCAATCCATTCATCCCCTACATTGAATCCTATTTCACTTCATTTGTATGCTGTCGATAATACGAGCTTGTCCACGTATTCATCAGCTGATCTGCAACTAGTTAACTGAGTAGTTACCAGAGTTCTAAGTAAACCCACCTTTCTTGTTAGACCGGAATCCTCAAATGCATTTTCCAAATTATTCCATGCTGCTTTAGCTGTTTTTGTGTCACTTAAATGAGAATAATTGATTGGGTCTACTGTCAAAATAATTTTTGATCTCGCTTTCTTGTTTTTTTTTCTCGTCATATTTACCTTTATCTTTGCTTTTAATCACACCCCACAAATCTTCTAATTCGAGATACGCTCTCATAGCAAATTTTCACGATGCATAATTTTCTCTTCCTAACAGTTTTTCGATAGTAGGACGACTAGCCATTTTAATATTATATTTTTTAATATTACGTTATGTGATACTATTTTGAGCACCTGGGCCCATAACCTGTTGAATATAAGGATAGAAATAATACACTCAGTTAACACCAAAAGATAAAATATCCACTTTATTTAAATGTCAGAACAAAGCACTAAAACAAAATCTCACACGGCACACTACATAATTATTTATCGTTAAAATAAAAAATTACCGTTCATTTTTCCAACAAGAACAACTGAATTGGCTTCTTCTTTTGAAATTGTTTGTTAAGCCTGTTCATACTTCCACTTGGGATACATGAGTTTTAGATGACCTCTTTTGCCACAATGATAACATAAACGGGTTTTCTTAACTTTTTGTTTCGCTTTTCCCGATTTGTTGTTGTAGTTGTTACCGCTAGATTTGTTGCTTGCGTGATTGCGTTGAAAACATTGTAGTGTCAACATCATTGCAATTTACACGGTGCTCGAAACGACGCGCATATTCATCTAGCAATTTTCTACTGCCGAAGTCTATGCTGAGAGTGTCTTTTCATCACGGCTTTCTAGAGCTGTTATTAAACCGTCGTAGCTCTCTGGAAGACTGGCCAGCAGACCAGCAACCTCTTCTGAAACTGTCAGTTCAATCCCGGCAGTCCTGAGTTGACTCGCCAACTCTTGCATGTCAGTGATGTGCTGTCGCATTGTACCGGAGCCAAAACGTTTGGTCCAGTACTTCCGGTATAAAATTACTTTGCTACTCATTGTCTTTCGTTCATACAACTGCTGCAGTGTGGACCAAACTTCCGATGCGATGTCTAAATGTCAAATATGAATCAGTTGATCTTCACCGACGGACAGCATCAGCCTGGACATGGCCGAATTATTCTTATTGAGCCAATCTTCGGTAACAGGTTCTGGTGTGACACCCTGTACGATGTCCCAAGTTTTGTCCTTGACCAGCAGCCATTTAGTGGTCACTTTCCAATTAGCATAATTGGAGCTGTTTAGGTACAGGATCCTCTTCTGTCCCTCATTTTCCGCCATTTTGAATTAACTTACCTGTTTTCCACTTTTTAGGCTTTTTCAAAAAAACACGCAGTTTTATTAACAAAGAATAGCTCAATGTTACAGCATAGGTTTTCAATAGGTTACCTATTGAAAAATATTTATTAAATAGCACTAAAAATATTACACTGTTACAAAATTACGTATTTATTTTGTTCTCTTATTTTTCATAAATATTTACATTAACAAAACATAATCATTTATGTTCGCCTCCTATTGGCAAATGAATAAATATACATATTGGTGCGTTTGCAAATGAGTTGTTTACATAAAATAAAATATATTTCCAACAATATGTATTACTAAAGAAATAGTTGTTTAAAAGTGCAGATTTTTCAAGTTTTTTTATTATCCTGATGGTCCTGAAGGGATAATAGCAAAATTGATTCTGCGTAAATATTTTCAGATATATAAGGATAATTACTATAAAAAATGAAGAACAGACATCTTTTATTAACGACATTACAAACAACTGTTTCTATAGAAATTAGGTTATTGGTAAAATTTATACTGTACATGCAATAGGGTAATGGTTTTGAAATATGTAAAACAAATATTTTATATTAACAAAGCTATAAAAAAATTTCTTTTAAATTTATATTAGTTTTTCAATTTCATATTTGGCAATTATTTTGTTAAGATACAGGATCTGTCAATAGAAATTTAATATACCCTTGTAAACATAGTTTTCTCGTTTTTTAATAATTATTTTGAACAAAGTAATGAAATAAATGTTAAAAGTATAACTGAAATGCGTGTGTAATGGTACATTATCGTTTGTTAATAATACTTATCATTATGTAATGGGCCTTGGTCTTATAATGATGGGCGCGCATAGTACTATGTTTACACGTGTTACAATCCCGAATCGTCTGCCAATTTCACCGTCATTTCAGCAATGCTAAATGTAAAAATCCAGCTGCCAGTAAATTAATGGTATTATTATTATTAAAATTATGACGACCACCCCTAATTGATTAAAGACTGAGAAATGAAGCTTGCTTGAAAATGAAAAAAGCCAAGTGGAGCAATACCTTTACTGATGACTACACCCCAGTCTGTGGCAGAAACGGAAATGAAGAACTCAAGACTTTCTCTAATTTATGTGAACTCAATATTTTTCAGTGCAAGAAACCTACAGCTGGTAAGATTTTTATTTATCTCTAAAATATATGTAATTTTTGCAAAATAGACTTGTAAAGTGAATTTGATATATATACGAAAAATTAAGGGTCCTAATTTATAATGGCAACACCACACGGTGGTACGGTATTTTAAAATTCACTAGACCAACAAACTATTAATAATTCATTATATTCAAATCATAATAGGTATAAAACATTTATTTTAAAATGTATTTTTCTATCCCCGAGCGTCAGTTTCGTCACTCGATGACCGGTCGCGCCACCGTTACACTAGAACTACCTTAACAAAGTAATTGCAACAATTTACGTGTGCCGATATATTGCTTAAAATAAAATGCCTACGTTAGAAAATAATTTTAATTGAACAATTTAAAAAAAATAAATTTGTTACATAACATATAACGCCATTTTCAACACAAAACATTATGACGTAAGTTTTTATTTAAAATAGTTTCGGCCGCAGTATTTATACTAGATTTACTAATTGTGCGGGTCCTGGTCGATCGGCGGAGGTTTGTACTACTTTAAACAAATGGGTGGCTTGGTGACAAATAGAAACTAGAGTAGCATCCACCCGAAAACTAGTTTACTAGGACTGGACTCAAAATATTCCGCGACCGTAACTACCTCAAATATTTACTGGTTTCACAACGTATATTACTGCTACATAGAATACTAAATTGAAAGAACAACAAAAAACAGATGATTAAGTCTACAAACAACTTTTAAATCCAAATTTTCTCTAGTTCTTTCATACTTACAGGTAACGTCATTCCAAAGTTCATAAATACTAATTGTAATTTAATTACTAGGTAACCCAAATATTCCATGCTCCTTAAACCTAATTACTGAAAGTTTCAATGTCCTTAAGTATGTGGGGTGTAATCAGCAATTTCAGTCTTGTTTTCGGCATGAAGGTCGATTATATTTGAAAATTTTTTGTTAACACTTATATTTTATTTATTTTAATATTATTTAATAAACAATTTAAAACTTTAGATTATGTCTCTACTTAATTGTTTTTCTTACTAATTAGTGAGAACCATTGTATTAATTTATTTAGAATTTTAGAGGTATCATTGGTGTCAAGAGTGCCGCTATTCTTACTTACTCGTAAATCACTTATTTTGCAAGTAGAACTTTATATTGTCAAATTTTTTAATAAACTTTATCTCTTTAGGCTTAAACATGATTCGCGGAGACTACCTACACTTTCCTTCATATTTCGATATTGTTCCTGTCTATTGAGAAGTGAAGAATAAATTAATAATATAATTATACTTCAAGTAGTATTATTATTATTAAACTCTTCATTCTAACAAAATAAAGTATATCTCATATAATAAAGTCAATAGTTGAGTTATTTCTCCGGTCTTGTCTTGTTCAAACTTTTAGGTTAGAATAAATCCATAAGTTGTAGTAACTATAAAGGTTTCAAATTATTAAATGCACTAATTTTATTTATCATCTAGCCAAATGAAGATCAGCGGAAGCTTTAATTGTATTATACTGCCAATGCAATTTGTATTCAAATGATTCGATGGTTATTTTGTGGCATAAAATTAACATTTAATCCCTTTTAATTAAATAGCATTCGTTGTCTTATATATTCCACTCGCATACGAAGCAGAGCGATTGTCGCCAGTTCGGCAAATGGAGAGTGAAGCACAAATCTGCTTTAATGAAATTAAATTCGTAAGACATGAACTTGAAGACCGAAAGTACATTGTTACCAAATTGCTAATAGAACTTGTGACACAAAAAAGGCTGGGTTATTAAGTGTGTAGTTTTTAGCCTTAATTGAACAGGTTTCCATACCATCTCATCATTATAACAAACATTATTTCATGAGTGTATCACATTTTACATAAAAAATGTCTTTAACAAAGATTTTCAATTACAAAGGTGTCCAATAGAGAATTAGAGAAAATAATATACTGATAAACATAAATATTTATGTATTCATGAAAAGAAATATTTATCTACATTTACAAATAACATTAAATAATTACTTGTGGATTGTGGATCATGATTACTAATTTAATTCAAAAATTTCCCAGTAACAATAAACATCCCCTGTAATGGGTACAAGACGGAATGATATAATGACAAATAGTAAAAAACACTACACACTAAAAGGTTGGTATTTTATCTTTTAAACCACTATTCTATTATACAACAAATTAAAACATTTAAAAATGCATAACAACGTTTTGTTTCGTACGATTCACATTTGCAATATTGTATAAAACATAAATAAATATATCATCACGCATTTTACCCATTACTGGGTGTGGCACTCTGCCGAAGCAGATCTCGATATGTGATATATTTATGCACGTGAAATGCGGTTACCAGCCGTCAAATCACGGTTCCCAAAGATGTTAGTAGAGGGAGAGCCACAGGGGTAATTTTAAGTGGTGCAAATTGTTTCTCGACTGTGGCAATCGAACCCGAGTTCTCAAATTCACAGTCCGACTGGATACCACTGAGCCACCATCCCCGCATAAGATAAAAAAAAGAAATAGATTTTACTCTATAAGTATTTTAAATCAAAAATATAATTTGTTAGCACATAATTACTTATATTTATTGTATTTTTTATAGAAATATACTTGAGTAAACTATGAAAACATTGTTTACAATTTAATTTTAAAATTTTACGTTACCTACCAATTTTTTATATTTAATCTCCAATCATTTAATTATTTGACACAATTTTACTGACATATTTTGCAATATATAATTACTGAAAAATATTATTGCCCAACTTAAATTAAAAAATAAAATAAGACAAAACCTATAATATTTTTTATATTTCAAAAGAAATAACAATGTAATTTTATTTTCTGGTTTTTGTATTTTAACGAAGTTTTTTTTAAAATTTTAATTAATTAGGTATTTCTACAAATAAAAAATGTGAATAACAATATATTTATACTTGGGTATGTGTTAGGTATTAATAAAATCAAGTTACATTAATATAAATAATCTAGATCAATAACTATTTACGAATTTTTGAATAATGTATTTCAATGCACTCGTAATGAGTACATAAGAAAATTGTTTGTCAATTTCTGGTATTTACTGTGTGGGTTGATCACTTGCTTTTATTGATCTTACTTGAAGAAGATAAAACTGGTACTATTATATCTGAAAACGACTTTTATACTATTTCTTTAATCATTTACATGCATAATTTTATGCATGCAAATTTTTTTAACTAATCCAAATGCCATAATTATAACAGTGGTAATTGAGCAAATAACTGCTCAATAAATAATCTTTAAGTAGTTGTGAAAGAAGATAAAATTTTCTTTCGCGGGCTACGTATATTAGATTCTTGATCTTTTTTTATTTGTTACGTTGGTATACATGTTCCCAACATATTTTGACATGATCAGCCATTTTTCATTTGTAGTTTGTTTTTGACAGATATAAAAGTTTGATGTATTTTGGTGTGCTTGGCGATTTTTTGCAACAAGAAAAATAGATCAAAGAATCTGTATAAAATTTTGTGTGAAAAATAAAATTAAGCCCTCCAACGCACTTGAAATGTTGATTGTGGCATTTGGCGAGTGTACTTTGAGCAAAAAACTGTTTATAAATAGTACAATCTCTCCACAGAAGGCCGAGAAGATGTTAATAACGATGCCTGCCCTGGACGTCCCAGCTTGTCAACAACCGATGAAAACGTTGAAGCGGTGAAGAAAATTGTTATGGAGAATCGTCGAATCACTACTAGAGAAGTTGCTGAGGATGTCAGCATCTCGATTGGTTTATGCAATTTTTTCGGATGTTTTGTGGCAAAACAATTCATGGCTTTTGCATCACGATAATGCACCTGTTCACACATCGTTGCTTGTTTGTGATTTTTTGGCCAAAAACAATATCGTAATCACGCCTTAAGGTACGGTTTCCTAGACGCGACTTTGCGCCGTCTCTAGTCGCAGAGCACTATTGTTTTCCTAGACGCGACAGCTGCAGTATCGCAGCGTGCATATTTCTAAATGAAGCGAATTGTCTTAAATAACAATTACGTTTTACAAATATTATTAGAAGAGGAGGGAGAAGAAAATGACATTTCCTATTTAACTAGGAAAGAAAAGGAAAATCACAGAAATGTTGTTTCAAGATCGAGAGAAGTAGGCGTTTGTGCGTAAATGCTAACAAATTTCGCGAGTTCTTTCGCGTTAATCATTATCAGTTTGATTTTCCATATACCAGGATTTCTGCCAGAGAAGATGTTACGTTCCATTTTTGCCTTATTACTTTTTTTCTTAAACTTATTTTTCTACTTCTTTGCTTCTCCCTAAAATCTATTTTTGTTGTAAATATTAGTTGACTAAATTTCTGTACTTCTTACCTTAATTTTATTATTTTGTTTGTTTGGTAATACTTAATATTGTACTAATAATTTAAAATCATTCTGTTTCTTTTCTAATTTCAATTTCAGGTTAAGCACGTTGCTTTGTTTTGACTCTTTAATTAGTAACCGCATGCCGTGAATTTAGCTTCTGTTTAGTTCCACTTTAGCTCACCTTGTTTATTGCTATTTTTATGATTAAGATTTTAGTTACCTTTACATTTATTTATTTTGGGATCTTTCCGTTTTGTCATTTATTTTCTTATCGGCCAATATTCAATTGTAAATTATTTTCTTAATTTCATACTGTCGGTAAGGTAGGGTCCCTTGCTATCTTGTCATTGTTTTAGTGTAGATGTCGCCAGAAGGTGATATGTTTAGCGGCTGAGACTGAAATAATTTGAATGTAATTGAAGAATGCACGAATTTACCTGTTGAGTTTTAAAGTAACGATTTCGAACAAATGATTCGAGTCGCGATTGAGATTTAAAAAAGTGATCTTCAAGTCGGAAGGTCGAGCTATTCATTATTTTATTGCTGCGTTGTTGAATTTAGTTCATTTGGATTGCTAAATAATACAGTTTAACTGGATTGGAGAGTAGTGTCGACCACTTTTGAATAATTGATTATTCAGCGGTTTATCCGGATCTGTTTTCGACAGGAATTTCATAACTTTTTCTACCTTAAAGCCGCCTAAGTACTCAGGTAATTCATGCATTTTTTTTATTGAAAAGTAAAACTAGTTTATTTGTGGTAATTCTTTTGTTTGGAATTATTTTGGATTCAGTTTTGTCTCGCCGCCAGACACGAACCTAATTGTGATTTCTATTTCAGGCTTTTTATTTTTAGTTTTATTGTACTGTCTTCCTCTTGTACTGTTTGTCGTTTACGTTTTGGGCTGGTTGCCTTTCGGTGACGTGTCGTGAGGTCCTAGTTATAGTCCTGGATAGAGGAGTTGGAATTATTGAGGAAAGGATTCGTGGTACCACGTGGAACGGAGGTGACGTCACGAGCACACCTGTGACGCCCGCCATTTTGGGATTGGATGTGTTGCCGCCAATATTCCAAGTGAAGTTATTCAGCTACTGGACCAGATTCACAGCTAAGCCCAAATATCTTTAGTATTGTTTTCGTCTGTTTTATGTATTTAGAGTCACATTTGAAATTTATTTGTATTAGAATTTACGGCATTGAATTGCATATATTTTATCATAGTTTACATATTTACATTTGATTAATACTCGTAGAATATTGTACAAATTCAGTTAAGGTTTTGTTTTTATTTATTCACTTAGTATCGACAGTGTTGTCGCAAGTTGTGTAGCTTGTGTATGAAGAAGTTGTTAGGTCTGCAAGTGAATTTACGTTCATTTGGTGTTGCGCCGCGTATCGCGTTTCGTTGGCCATCGGATCGTAATACGACGTTTCGCGCTACATTATCGTGTTTTCCGCCAGGTTTTTACCTTTTTACCTCTTTCGCAGTCCTAGTTGCTCCGGTAGAACACAGCGACCCAGCTTCTTTTGGGTTAGATTTATTTCTTATTGATTGCTGAGTGAATCTTAATTGGATTTCTGAATTTAGTTGTCTTTAATTTAATTTAATCTTTGTTATCATTTTCACATGTAGTTAAGCATAAATTTTTAATATAGCCGTAATTCTATTATTAAATATTTGATATTTCTTTATATTTCTGACATCCCTACGTACCTTGCGAGCCACCCTGCTTCCTGAACGCCTAGTATTTTTTTCTAGTTCCAGTACCTTCGTGGTTGGGTATCGCTGGCAACAAAAACAACCACGTGGCGCCCTATATTTATTTTAGTTTGTTTTGATTTAGAAATTCATTTTTTTTTGTGAATCGAACCCCCCCTATCTCCACTGATACAATTAGCTAGCCGCCTCCATCTTATGGAGCAGAATTGGACGTTATAAATTGGCACCCTGACGTGGGACTTTCTTGTATTGGCTCGCATTCTCGTATTATTTTGCGTTTCTCGAGTTGTTTTGCGTGTGTTTAGTTTTCTTCTATTACTAAATTGTATCGTATTTTCGGTAGTTAGTTAATTAGTCGATTATTTAGTTATTTATTTAGGATAGTAGGCACATTTTATGTAGAATTAATTTTTTTGGTGAACTATATTGCTTTTGAAATTTATTGTTGTCGTATCTTACTATTTTGGGTTTATTAATTTAGTTTTTGATGTAATTTCAGACATCAATTAATTTTTTTGGGATACATTATATTAATTGGGATTGACTATAGTTTCCTTTTTCGTGTAGTTTAATTAATCGTGATGGACACGAAAGTAGATATTAATCGTTTATCCAAAGATGAGCTTATTTATGAGTTAAAAGTTCGCGGAGTTGAAGATTTTGGTGCAGTGGACTCCTTGAGGCGAACTCTTCGAACCTTGTTGCGTCTTGAGAAAAATTCTTCTTTTGTGTTACCGAATTATCCTTATACGTTTGAAGAGGATCATGACGCACTTCAGAATCAAATTAAAGAGATAGTTGAGTTAATAACAGCTTTTTCGGATACTAAAGCATCATCGGCGTATAAGAAAATTGAGACTAAAATTTCTCATTCATTAGGTCGGATAAATCGTTCTGAGACGACAGTTGATACGCAAATAAAACAACGTTCACGAATTTTGCTCAAATTAGTCACTTTAGAATCGGACTTGAAAACAAAAGCTAAGAAGGCCAAACATTCTTCCACCATAGTTAGTGAGCTTCTAACTCATTCTGTCGCCGAATTAAAGTTGTCTGATCAGGATTCTAGTTCATCTGAATCAGAAATAGAAGCAGAAAGACCTCGTTCAGCAGTAGGAACAAATCCGGTACCAGTTTCAAAATGGGCATTAAAGTTTACGGGTGATTTGAGATTGATGTCGTTGAATTCATTTTTAGATAGGGTTGAGGAATTGCGTTGCGCTCGTCCTGTGAGTAAATTAGAACTCCTCTCGTCCGCGATTGATCTTTTTGAAGGGAATGCACGTATTTGGTATCGGGCAAATAAACATTTATTCAAAACATGGGATGAATTAGTTTTGAGTTTAAAGTTAGAATTTTTACCGGTCAATTATGAGGAGAAATTATTGGATGAAATCAAGCGCCGTACGCAAGGGCCAAATGAGTCAATAGGAATCTATGTTGCCGTCATGTCCACCCTGTTTTCGCGATTAGGAACTAAGGTTTCAGAAGATTTTAAAGTGCATATGCTTATGAGAAATATTTTACCGTTTTACCAGACCCAATTAGCGTTAATTGATGTGCGATCAGTAGCAGAGCTACTTAAGTTGTGTCGTCGCATGGACGGAACGTTTAGATTTTGTGTGGATTTTCGTAAAGTAAATAAGGTTACGCGACGAGACGCTTACCCAATACCGTATGTTTCGGATACTCTGGACAGGTTACGTGACGCGAAATACTTGACATCTTTAGATATTAAATCCGCATATTGGCAAATACCCGTTGCTGCTGATTCCAAGCAGTATACTGCGTTTACGGTTCCGAATCGTGGACTTTTTCAATTTTGTCGCATGCCATTTGGGCTCCATAACGCTCCAGCGAC
This sequence comes from Pterostichus madidus, assembly GCA_911728475.2. Lineage (NCBI taxonomy): Eukaryota > Metazoa > Arthropoda > Insecta > Coleoptera > Carabidae > Pterostichus > Pterostichus madidus. The sequence goes on along the minus strand of OU452304.1, from coordinate 30,052,069 downwards.
ATGGCAGCGATTTATAAATCAAGTAATCGGGTCAGATTTAGAGCCCCATGTGTTCGTATATCTTGACGATATTGTTATAGTGACACAAACGTTTGAGAAACATATTCAAATTTTGGAGGAAGTTTCATCGCGTCTCATTAATGCAGGATTAACGTTAGGTAGAGATAAATGTCAGTTTTGTCGAGACGAATTACGTTATTTAGGTTACGTCGTGAATGAGCGTGGACTTCATGTTGATCCGGAGAAAGTGCGTGCTATTTTGGACATCCCTGTACCTAAGTCGGTCTCGGATGTACGTAGGTTAGTTGGTATGGCGTCGTGGTACCGTAGGTTTGTGCCGCACTTTTCTACTGTACTCGCTCCACTCACAAACTTATTGCGGAAGAACTCTTCTTTTAATTGGAATTCGGATTGTGATAGCTCTTGGGCTAAGATAAAGAATTGTTTAGTTTCCGCACCGATTTTGACATGCCCTGATTATAGTCGAGAATTTATTCTCCAAACTGATGCGTCTAATTTTGGTCTTGGTGCTGTTTTAAGTCAGCAATACGATGATGGGGAAAAAGTTGTGTGTTATTTGTCTCGTTCCTTGACGCGCCAAGAAAGAAATTTCTCCACTACCGAGAAGGAACTTTTAGCTTTATTGTGGGCCGTGGAAAAACTCCGTCCGTACCTAGAAGGTACACAATTCACTGCCGTTACTGATCACTACTCCCTGTTGTGGTTACATAAACTTGAGAATCCATCGGGTAGGCTTGCGCGTTGGGCAGTTCGCCTTCAGCAATATGATTTTAAAGTAGTGCACCGTAAGGGCAAAGAACATGTTGTTCCGGACGCATTATCGAGATCAGTACCTGTTGTAGATTCAATTGAATTATCGGATTTTGAGGATAAGTGGTTAGGTAAATTATTTCGTTCAGTATCGGATAATCCCGGAAAATACCCCGATTTTCGCATTAGTAGTGGCAAATTATATAAGTTTGTAAAATCAGACTATTCGGATCTCGCTGGTGAGGACTCCCAATGGAAGTTAGTTATTCCTAAAAATAGGAGAAAAGAATTGATTGCGAAATGCCACGATCTTCCTGTTAGCGGTCATTTAGGAATGTACAAAACATTTAATCGGTTAGCGCAAAGTTACTATTGGCCAAAAATGCGGTCGGACGTTGCGGATTACGTACGGAAATGTGTAGTGTGTATTAGGTCCAAACCTGAACAAAAAGCTCCTACGGGACGAATGGGCGGACATTCTCAAATTAGTAGACCTTGGGAAGTCATCTGCACGGATATTGTCGGTCCTCTACCGCGATCGTCTAAAGGTTTCTCGTATATTCTTGTAGTTTCAGATTGTTTTAGTAAATTTTCACTTTGTTTTCCACTTCGGAAAGCATCGGCAGTGAGTATTGTACGTCATTTAGAGAATGATGTTTTCCTTTTGTTTGGTGTGCCGCGTAAGATTATCTCGGATAATGGGAAACAATTCAAGTCAAAGGAGTATGCCAAATTATTGTCCTCATATGGTGTTAAACCTGCGTATACGTCACTGTATCATCCTCAAGCGAACCCTACGGAACGAGTTAATCGCGTTATTAAAACTATGTTAATTTCCTTCGTGTCGGAAAACCATCGCTTATGGGACGAATATTTGCCAAAGGTGACTTGCGCACTTCGTACTGCTAAACATGAAGTGACAGGATTAACCCCCTATTTTATAAATTTCGGTCGTGAAGCTAGGTTGCTAGGGAATGAAGCTGATGAGGAAATTTCAGATTCCGAGGAAATTCAATGCGTTAGGGATAAGGACAAAATCATAGAGAGATCTTGTAATTTTAGAAAGCTATATAAAGACGTTAGGATAAGGCTACAAAAAGCGTACGTTAAATCAAAAACGAGGTATGATTTACGACATCGAGAAATCGCATTTTATCCTAACCAGATGGTGTGGAGGAAAAATTTTGTATTGTCGGATGCAGCGAAATATTATACGGCCAAATTGGCAGAAAAATATGTAGGGCCTTTTCTAATTGATAAAAGACTTTCCACCGATACTTATCAATTGAAAAATTTAGATGGGAGTAATCTTCAGGGAACTTGGAGTAGTGAACATTTGAAAGCGCACCCGGATAATGACTTGGATTAACGATTTTTGGTTTTGCTAGTAACTGGTTTTATCTTCTTTCCCTTCAGTATTTTTTTGTTTACGTGCCTCTTTTTTTGCATAGTGTTAGTTAGCGGTTTTGGTTTACTTCTTCTGTACTTCGTTCAAATTGAAAATTTTCAAGTAAATTTTCTCAAGTGGTGAGGGGAGAGTTGTTACGTTCCATTTTTGCCTTATTACTTTTTTTCTTAAACTTATTTTTCTACTTCTTTGCTTCTCCCTAAAATCTATTTTTGTTGTAAATATTAGTTGACTAAATTTCTGTACTTCTTACCTTAATTTTATTATTTTGTTTGTTTGGTAATACTTAATATTGTACTAATAATTTAAAATAATTCTGTTTCTTTTCTAATTTCAATTTCAGGTTAAGCACGTTGCTTTGTTTTGACTCTTTAATTAGTAACCGCATGCCGTGAATTTAGCTTCTGTTTAGTTCCACTTTAGCTCACCTTGTTTATTGCTATTTTTATGATTAAGATTTTAGTTACCTTTACATTTATTTATTTTGGGATCTTTCCGTTTTGTCATTTATTTTCTTATCGGCCAATATTCAATTGTAAATTATTTTCTTAATTTCATACTGTCGGTAAGGTAGGGTCCCTTGCTATCTTGTCATTGTTTTAGTGTAGATGTCGCCAGAAGGTGATATGTTTAGCGGCTGAGACTGAAATAATTTGAATGTAATTGAAGAATGCACGAATTTACCTGTTGAGTTTTAAAGTAACGATTTCGAACAAATGATTCGAGTCGCGATTGAGATTTAAAAAAGTGATCTTCAAGTCGGAAGGTCGAGCTATTCATTATTTTATTGCTGCGTTGTTGAATTTAGTTCATTTGGATTGCTAAATAATACAGTTTAACTGGATTGGAGAGTAGTGTCGACCACTTTTGAATAATTGATTATTCAGCGGTTTATCCGGATCTGTTTTCGACAGGAATTTCATAACTTTTTCTACCTTAAAGCCGCCTAAGTACTCAGGTAATTCATGCATTTTTTTTATTGAAAAGTAAAACTAGTTTATTTGTGGTAATTCTTTTGTTTGGAATTATTTTGGATTCAGTTTTGTCTCGCCGCCAGACACGAACCTAATTGTGATTTCTATTTCAGGCTTTTTATTTTTAGTTTTATTGTACTGTCTTCCTCTTGTACTGTTTGTCGTTTACGTTTTGGGCTGGTTGCCTTTCGGTGACGTGTCGTGAGGTCCTAGTTATAGTCCTGGATAGAGGAGTTGGAATTATTGAGGAAAGGATTCGTGGTACCACGTGGAACGGAGGTGACGTCACGAGCACACCTGTGACGCCCGCCATTTTGGGATTGGATGTGTTGCCGCCAATATTCCAAGTGAAGTTATTCAGCTACTGGACCAGATTCACAGCTAAGCCCAAATATCTTTAGTATTGTTTTCGTCTGTTTTATGTATTTAGAGTCACATTTGAAATTTATTTGTATTAGAATTTACGGCATTGAATTGCATATATTTTATCATAGTTTACATATTTACATTTGATTAATACTCGTAGAATATTGTACAAATTCAGTTAAGGTTTTGTTTTTATTTATTCACTTAGTATCGACAGTGTTGTCGCAAGTTGTGTAGCTTGTGTATGAAGAAGTTGTTAGGTCTGCAAGTGAATTTACGTTCATTTGGTGTTGCGCCGCGTATCGCGTTTCGTTGGCCATCGGATCGTAATACGACGTTTCGCGCTACATTATCGTGTTTTCCGCCAGGTTTTTACCTTTTTACCTCTTTCGCAGTCCTAGTTGCTCCGGTAGAACACAGCGACCCAGCTTCTTTTGGGTTAGATTTATTTCTTATTGATTGCTGAGTGAATCTTAATTGGATTTCTGAATTTAGTTGTCTTTAATTTAATTTAATCTTTGTTATCATTTTCACATGTAGTTAAGCATAAATTTTTAATATAGCCGTAATTCTATTATTAAATATTTGATATTTCTTTATATTTCTGACATCCCTACGTACCTTGCGAGCCACCCTGCTTCCTGAACGCCTAGTATTTTTTTCTAGTTCCAGTACCTTCGTGGTTGGGTATCGCTGGCAACAAAAACAACCACGTGGCGCCCTATATTTATTTTAGTTTGTTTTGATTTAGAAATTCATTTTTTTTTGTGAATCGAACCCCCCCTATCTCCACTGATACAATTAGCTAGCCGCCTCCATCTTATGGAGCAGAATTGGACGTTATAAAGATCCCAAGAAAGCAGTTTTTAATTACAGATTAAGTCGCGCTCGAAGGGTAACTAAAAAATTCTTTTGGTATATTAAGTCAAATTTTCAGAGTTTATTATCAACCAATAAATATTCAAACTAGTACTTGTGATGATTTAATTTGGGTAACATGTTGTTTGCATAATATGTTACGACAGGATTTCATGGAATATAACAGAAAACCCTTTTGTAAATATGACCCAGAGAATTCACTACCAACAAACAATTTGGTACCCATTGCAAAGGCAGGAGGTTTTGCAAATGTTAAAAGATTTGGAACGAGAGATACATTCACTTCATTTTTTAACAGTGAGGGAAATGTTTCATGGCAATAAAATGTATTGTAATTTGAAATAAATGAAATATGTATTAGAAAATGTTTATTATATATGTATAAATATATATGGGATGGCTAGCTCAGTGGTATGAAATCGGCCTGTGGATCATGAGGTCCCTGGTTCGATTCCAACAGGCGACAAATTTTCATAATTTGAAAAAGCTATCCCTCTGGCTCCTCCACCACTAACATGTTTGGGGGCCGTGATTTGACGACTGGTAACCGCACTTCACGCGCAAAATATATCACTTACCGAGATCTGCTTCAGCAGAGTGCCACACCCAGTAATGGGTAGAAGGCGTGATGATATATTTATTTATTTTATTTTATTTTAAAAATATATACAAATATATTATGTAATAGAAACTTAAATATTTATTCTATTTTAATATGGTTACTAATTAGTTACAAAAAAAGAACCTTTTCTATGGTCGCAGTACTACTGAATCAGTCCTATAATTAAAAATGTCTCTGTTCCTATTCATATTCTAATTTTCATAGTTAAATGTATTAAATTGTGAACATGGTGATGATGAATTAGAATATGTAGAAGAAAACAAAGAACCTACATCTGATGATGGAGATAGTATGTAGTCAGAAGAATGAACAAAATTCGCAGATATGGCTGGTTGGCCGATAATACAATATTTCTCTTCTAATTCTGTTACTAAACTTAGCATTTTGATTTTTGCTTCAGATCGGCAGCCCTTTGATGTTTAAAGCTAGACTTTTGCAAAATAGGTCTACGTCGTCATCGTTCTTTTTATTCATGTTGAGTATTTTCTCATGTTGAGTATTTTCTCATTTTGATCTGTAAGACATTTCATCATAGCATTTAAATCTTCGGATTTCTTTTCTAACATTAATGTCAGTTTGTCTTCTCTTGTTTTCTTCGGTGATCGTGGAGAATAGGCTTCTTCTTCCGGATCAAAATTTGGAGATATCTCCTCATCTTGCGACATCAGCTCGAGCGGTTGGCTCTCATTGGAAGTACTACTGTAATTTGTAACATAAAATAAATTATTAAATATAAAATTACCAATATCGATAATTTTTGTATCTTAAAGTTTTATTGTTAAAAGTATAATATAATTAGTAAATATAATTCAGTATATAAAAAATAGAGTAATTAAGATGAAAATATTTTCATAGATAATGTCACTGGCTACATACCTTCTTTCATGTTCAACTTCATCTAGGAAGGAAAGATGAGCAGCCAAATGCCATTTACTTCTCTTTGCCGCAGCAGATTCTGTCCCGAGTTTTCTTTCTATAATAGCTATCACGTATATTTTTCCATTTTTTTTTTAATTTCGTCCACTGATAAATTTCAATTTATGGCTGCAGGAATTTTTTTATTTTATTTTATTTACTATACCTGATTTTTCTATTTTATCTGCAATCTCCTTCCATATTTCATCCTTATGGATAATATCCTTATATTTATCATATCTGCTATCATACAAAACTTTATTATCTCTAAATTCTTCAACCAATTTTTCGTCATCAGCGATTAAAAATGTTGGTTTCGCCATCCTGTCGCCGGCGACTGTCGCAGAGTACTCCTCACTATACCAGTCATTCGTTTGTCGCCGCGCAGTCGCGACGAGGAAACTACTTCTTAATAATTAAAATAAAAATAACCCCTAAGCCTTAATCAATATAAAGAAAAATCTAAATACGTATTTCGAGAACTAAGTTCTCATCATCAGTAGACAAAAGCAATGGAAAACTCCCAGATTACACAACTTGTGATCCAAGCCAGTGGTCCAGGTAGAATCCAAATTGCCGAACAGGTACATACCAATTTATACTAAAACGGAGCAATAAGCCGTGTCTAAGGCTAAGCATGAAGCTTGAGTCAACGTACAAAACTAATTACCTAAGAAAGCAAACAATTTACTGTTAGGAATGGGACCCATGTCAGAATTAATCAGGCGGTGTTTATTTTTAAATATGTTCATACTTTCATACGCGTCTAGTTGTCTAATATTATTCACTGATTTTAGTAATTTTAAATTATCCGAGTTGATGTTGTGATTATTATGAAAGATGTGTTCCGAGACACTCGATTTTTGAGGATTACCGTATTTAACGTAGTTTAAATGCTCTTTAAATCTAGTTGTTACTTGTCTTTTAGTTTGCCCAATATACACTTTATCGCAATCGTTACATGAAATTTTGTAAATTTCTGATTTATTAAGAGGTTCGATCCGAAAGATAAAATCGAACCTGAAGAGCAATTGAGACGAATAATTCTAAGTATAAATGATGTAGGAAAAGATTTAAATTTGTTATTAAATGTTGATAAATGTAAAGTGTTAGTGTTTGAAATGAGCGATTTGGTGACTGACTACAATGTTTCGGTGAATGATGTGAGATTGGGTCAAGTTAATCAGTTTTTATATTTGGGTAGTATGTTTTCGAGGGATGGACGTATTGATTGTGAGATTGAAAGAAGAATATCTGCGGGATGCAAAGTATTGGGTGCTCTGGGAATCTTTGCTCGAAATGTAAATGTATCCAGAGATGCTCGATTGAGTGTGTATAATGGTGTTTTAGTGCCTACATTGATGTGCGGTAGTGAATGTTGGGTGTGGATGAAGAAATATGAACGTCGTATAACTACTGTGGAAATGAGGTATTTGCGGGGTGTGTGTGGTTATACTAAAAGAGATCGTATCCGGAATACATTGGTGTATGATTAGTATGAAATTGAGAACAATGTAGTTAGAAAAGTAGGCATAAGACAGTTGAGATGGTTTGGACATGTAGAACGAATGTCGAATGAGAGATTGGTAAAGCAGATATATGTTAATGAAATTGAGGGTGAAAGATTGCGTGGGCGACCTATGAATAAATGGATGAATATGATTGAAGGATTGTTGCGTGAACGAAAGTTTTCGAGTATGAGGAACAAACGTGCTTGTATGAAAGGAATTATGAATGTGGATGAAGCTAAAGTGGTGTGTAAGGGTAGGAACGTTTGGCGAAGATTAATTGCGGAATTAATCTGATGATTTCAGAAAAGTGCAGGATTTTAGATTTGAGCTTTGTCGTTTAGTAATTTCATTAGAGTGTTTACCTGCAATTGTATGAGATTCACTTTCAAAAACAAGCGCAGGGATGGCACTCCCTTAGTTTCTTATCTTTTTAATTCTTTTTCTGATCTTACATTGAGTATTTACCTGCAATTGTGTGGAATTCACTTTAAAAAATAAGCGTAGAACGACACTCCCTTCCTTTCTTATACTTTAATTCGTTTTCAGTTTTTACGTAGAGTGTTTAACTGCAATTGTGTGAAATTCACTTTCAAAAACCCCCAAAAATCCAAAGAGCACCAAATTTTTAAGAAGTTAAAAGGAAAAGAGATTATTTTTCTTAAAGCTGATAAAATTAATAAATATAAATAAAAAGGCTTCAAGATCCAATATAAAACATATTTTATTATAGGACGTTTCGTATGTATAACACATTAATCATCAGCTCTAAAATAAATAAAATAAGTAACAATATTATAGTAATATAATAAATAATAATTACCAAAAAATTAAGAGTAAAACGTAGAAACAGAATATAAAGTATTTATCAAACATAAAAATTAAAATTGTCATAAAACAAAAAACGAAATTTCAAAATGGTGTCAAAATAAAACATAAAAAACAATACAAAAAAAGTTTACTTGATTATACATTAGTAAAATTTGTAATAAAATTACGGGCATATTTTAATTTATTATATGCATCTTTCTGATAATTTATATTTATATCACGATTTGTATTGATATGTAAAGATTCACGGATAAGCCTATGGTCCTTTCTTTTAATTTTGTCAACAATTATAGTTTCTTTAAAATTGAAAATATGCCCAGTTTCTTGGTGATGTCTAGTGAGGGCACTATGGTCTGGATTTAAAAGCTTGCTATGGTAGCGGTGCTGGTAAAGTCTCTTGTGAAGTGGTTGTGAAGTTGATTATCAATATCAGGAACTATTACGCTGGATTAATAAGACAAAACAGTTTGTAAAACAATATAGAAACGAGATTGTTATTACTAGAGCTGACAAGGGTTCAAAAACGGTTATTCTTAACACTTCTGATTATCTTTACAAGGTAAATGAAATACTTGATGATTCTACTACGTATTTAAAACTAAAGAAGAATCCAATTTTTACTATAAATGCAAAATGCAAAAAAAAATTAAAGCATGTTGATTTAAAAAGCCTTATAGTACAGAATCCGAATGTAGGAAGAATGTATTTTCTACAAAAAATACACAAAGATAATGTTCCATTAAGACAGATAACATCAATTATAAACACACCTACATATTATTTGGCCAAATATTTGCATGACATAATTAGTAAAATTACAAATATATCTCCTTACAGAGTCAAGAATTCTTTTGAAGTAGTCAATGAAGTACGTGAGTTATCCTTACTAGAAAATCATATTTTATTTTCCTTGGATGTTGTTGCATTATTTCCTAGTATACCGCAAGAGCTAGTAATTGGAATGTGTAATCAAAAAATGGGACCTTCTTAATTTACATAATTTTTTTTCACAAGAACTCTTCATTGAAGGAATAAAACTTTGTTTTGATTCAGCAGTTTTTTGTTTTAAACAACAGTATTACCGGCAAATAGATGGTACACCTATGGGATCAAGTCTAAGTGAAGCATTAGCTGCTCTAGTTTTACAGATTTTTGAGGATGCAGTAATTTCTGATATCCAATATAAAATATTATATTACCGTAGATATGTTGATGATTGCCTTTTTATAACTCCTTCTGAAAACATGATTTTGATTTTTGAAAAGTTCAACAGTTTCCATTCCCGTCTTAAATTTACTATTGAATATGAAGTTAATGAGACTATAAATTTTTTGGACATTTCTCTTTTACGATTTAATAATAAAATTATGACCAACTGGTTCCACAAACCAACAGCATCAGGAAGATATATTAATTTTTATTCTCATACTGTACAAAAGGAATTTATGCTCTTGTAGATCGCGCTATTAAACTTTCTCCTATAATAAAAAACGTTTTATATTGGATCTTGAAGCCTTTTTATTTATATTTATTAATTTTATGATTTGGATCCTAAACTTATATATTTTAAAGCTGATAAAGGTAATTCAATAGTTATTCTAGACAAAAATGACTACTACCATCAAGTTAATAAAATGTTAGTAGAAGGTCCATACATAATACTGCCAAAATGTCCGTTATCTAATTATATTAATACTACTACGAAATCAGTTAATAAATGCAGGAATTTAATTAATTAGCAAGTGCAAAATAAAATAAAAATCGATGACCGATGTTTAGCAAGATTATAATGTCTACCAAAGATTCACAAAGAAGAGAATAAATTTAGACCAATCGTAAACAATAAAATACTCCTACATACAATTTAAGCAAATGTCTAGTACAAGAATTCAAACAGTTAATTTCAGAAGCTGAAACAGTTATTGAAAATTCTTACGATCCTATAAATACAATCAATAATTTTGAGTTCAGTGATAAAATAAAAGTAGCATCTTTTGATGTAGTTTCGCTCTTTCCAAGCATTCCTGTAGAGGAACCATTACAAATCTTGAAACAAACTGTACAAGATTACAACATTGAAGATCATATCATAGAAGAATATATAACATGAACCAAATTATGTATGGACCAAAATGCTTTTACATTTAACAATGTTAATTATAAACAGACTTTCGGTACAGCTATGGGGAATCCTCTTTTAGCTCTCTTAGCAAAATTTATTCATGTACTACATAGAAAAACAACTGAAATATAAAATTGTAAATTTTCCTTTACTGTGGTTGAGATATGTAAACGATGTTTTTGCCGTTATAGACAAAGAGTTTAACATTAACAAATTCTTGAATTCCAAAAATTCTGAATACCCTTCAATCAAATTTACCTTTGAATTAGAAGATAATAACATCCTACCGTTCTTAGACTTAAATGTAATAAGAAACGGAACCAACATAGAATTTAATAGTTACAGAAAAAGTACCCATACTGAAAATTATATACACAATTCAGCGTATACTTCAGTGCAAAACAAAATGGCTTCTTTCAATTTTCTTATACATAGACTACATAGAGTTTCTCACAACAGAACCAGATTCAACACAGAACTAAAACATATTATTCAAATTGCTACTCTAAATGGATATACCGTAAGAATTATTTTTAAATTAATGGACACAGAGAAATTTAAAATTCTAAAACAAAAATCAACGAATTTGTTAAGTTTGAAAGAAAAATATAAATTTGCAAAAATATGTTACAATGAATGTTCCAAATTTCATTTCAAAAATTAATTATAAAAACATGGAATTAAAAAGCTAACTCTAATAACCAAGATAAAATAGAAAACATTGAAAAATCTGTAACTTACTCGATTATATGTTCACAGTTATATGTAGGCCAAACAAAACGAAATGTTACCTAAAGATTCAGGGAACATATGTAGCATGTAAAATGTAAAAATATATTTAAATCAGCGTTGGCATCTCATACAAATGATACAGGACATAGATTTTCAATAAGTAACCTCCAACTACTGAAATATTGTAGTAATAAGCGAAATTTAAATATGTTGGAATCCATTTACATGAAAAAGAATAAACATAAACTGTTAAATTTTGACCTGTCACCTATGGATAATACGTTATTGATATCTATAAAATAAGACATAGAAATATTTAAGTTGAAACCGCCGCACCTGTACGGTTACAGAAAATTGTCTTCTTGTATTGTTATTAAGTATTCCTGTTACTTGATTCTAAGAATTATTACCTCCAATGGTATAAATACTCGTACCAGTTTTTAATTTGTTAGTGTACTAGGATGATTGCATGGCAGTCGAAATGTACAGTTAGTGTAATAAAATTTCCCTAGTGAAGAAAAGAATATTGTGTTGTTTATTACACTTCTTATCAAATGATGAAATCAAGTATTTAGGGGCAGAGATCGCTATTACGAGTAGTATTTTACACATGATTTTATGGTTTTTCCCAGATTTTTTTGCAATGACATGCATGTAAAATACAAAATCACATTATTAAAAATGTTGGATGAAAATACAATTGAATTTAACAGATCTTTATATTTTTTCATTGTTTACTGTGAACGTATTTTGCGACAATACGAGAACAAAGATTGGCGACGGTATGTTCGGGCGCCAATTGTCGATTTCCGCAAACTGAACGAGATCACCATCAAGGATAGCTACCCTCTGCCGAGAATCGATACTGTTTTGGATTCCCTAACTTGTGCTCAGTTATTCACAGTCCTTGATCTACAGGCAGGTTACTGGCAGTGTGAAGTGCGACCCGAGGATAGACCTAAGACTGCTTTTTCTATAGGAAGCGGTCTATATGAATTCAATGTGCTTCCCTTTGGCATTTGTAATGGGCCAGCAACCTTCCAGCGGCTCATGGATGTTGTGTTGGACGGCCTTCATTGGGAGAGTGCATTGGTATACTTAGTTGACGTAATAGTCTATGGACGTACCTTTGACAAACATCTAGATCGACTCTCCGTCGTCTTCGAACGATTACATGCCGCGGGATTGAAATTCAACCCAAAGAAGTGGCGTTTATTCCATAGGCAAATAGAATTCTTAGGACATGTTGTCAGTGGTGCGGGAATCGCCACGGATCCTAAGAAGGTACAAGCTATCAAGAAATGACCCGTTCCCCGAGATCTCACAGAGCTACGTGCCTTCCTGGGCCTCTCCCTGTATTATAGACGGTTCGTCCCGAATTGTGCAACGGTTGCAGATCCTCTGAATCGCCTGCTTAATAAAGGTGAACGATTTTAATGGACAGATTTATGTGATGAAACATTCTAGAAGCTTAAGAAGGCTTTAATGGAAGCACCCATACTTTCATATCCGGATCCTCGAGATAGTTTTATCATCGACGTGGACGCGAGCAACACAGGGATTGGAGGTGTACTTAGCCAGATCCAGAACGGCGAAGAACGCATCGTATATTACTTCAGTCGTGCTTTGACAAAACCAGAAAGGCAATATTGCGTAACAAGAAAAAAGTTATTAGCACTGGTGTCCGTATGTCGCCATTTTAAAGCTTACTTATGGGGCGCACACTTCACAGCCCGAACAGATCACAATTGCCTGAAGTGGTTTCAGAATTTCCGTGAACCAGAGGGACAAGTGGCCAGATGGTTGGAGATCCTGGCCGAGTATGATATGGAAGTAATCCATAGGCCGGGTAAGAAGCATGCGAACGCCGATGGATTGTCACGCCATCCGTGTCCACAATGTGAAAACGTTGAGAACGATCAAAAGTGTTCGCGATCGGTACAAACTCAAACTAGTGCTCTAATAGCGTCGATGATAGAAGGTGAAACCGAAAAATTAGTGATTCAGCGTGAACAAATGAACGACGAGTGCTACCGCGCTGTTTTTTTCTGCGAGATCGGGAAACCAACGAAGCTGTACTTCCAAAGAGTGCTAGCCGGTTACTTGCGGTTAAACCCCAGTTATTAAACGGTACTCTGTGTTTAGTGGATAAAGTGAACCGACAACTGCGTCCTCGGGTAATTGTACCTCGAGTAATAGTTGGAGACATTATAAAGGAATATCATGGGAGCGCGGCAGCGGGGGCACATTTAGGGGTAAATAGAACGATAGTACGGTTACGCGAACGCTTCTTCTGGACGAACATGCAGTCGGATGTTCGGAAGTACTGTGAAAACTGCGAAGAATGTAATCGTCGTAAGATTCCGACGCCGAGTACCAAAGCGCCACTATAATTGGTTAGTGTGTCGTGCCCTTTGGAACGGGTCGCCAGTGACATTCTAGGGCCATTGTCAGTTACCATAAAAGGCAACAAATACATTGTGGTGATAAGTGACTATTTTACTAAGTGGGTGGAGGCCTGTGGTCTCCCTGATCAGACTGCCGAAACAGTAGCCTGAGTGATAGTCGAGGAGTTCGTGTGTCGATACGGGGCGCCTGAAATCATCTATTCTGACCAGGGGCGACAATTCGAGTCGCAATTGTTCCAAGAGATGTGCGGCCTACTAGGCATCACAAAGACACGAACTTCTCCATTTCATCCACAATCAGATGGGTTAGTCGAAAGGTTTAATAGAACATTATTAAGCATGTTAAGCCATTGGTCAGGAAATCACCAGCGGTCTTGGGAAGCTAAATTTGGTGATGATGGCTTATAGGAGTAGTAAGCACGAGAGCACCAAGTATACTCCGTTTTGTATGATGTTTGGAAGGAAAATTCGCCTTCCAGTCGACGTTCAATATGGACTGCCCCCACAGCAGTCATTTAATTCGGATCAGAACTACATCAAGCCCCTAAGGTATTCACTGGACCAAGCTCATGAGTTAGCCCGTGAGCATTTGAATGCTTCGAATCAGCGCCAGAAAACTTATTACGACCGTAATGCTAAACCTAAGTTGTACAACGTGTGTAATCTGGTGTGGCTACATCAAGCCGCACCTAGTGTAGGTGAGACTCAAAAACTTCATCGCCCTTGGACAGGACCTTATAGAATTATCAAGGAAATGGGTATGAACACCTACAGAGTGCAGCATTGTTCTATTAAGCATAAACGTCTGTTGGTCCACCAGGACCGTCTTAAACCATGTACCCACTTGCCGAGTCCTGAGATAGCCAGAAGAGAAGAACGAGCTAGCAGACCTCCGGGTCATCCACGGCAACCAGTTCCAGATAAAAGTTCTGAACAGTCAAGTCATGTGTCCCAAATTGAAGAGTTATAAGGGGATCTCTTTGATGCGCCTGTCGGTTTTGCGTCAGCTCATTGTGTGGCAGCTGACTTTCAGATGGATGCCGGAATTTCCAGAAAGTTTAAAAGGCGTTACGGTGGTGTAGAAAGGTTAAAAATCAGTTGGTTGGGCCCGGGGGCACGGCACATTTGAGTTCACCTGGAAGAGAAATCTTCTATTTGGTTACTAAGGCAAAGAATAATCATAAACCGATGTATGAAACTGTACGGCAAAGTTTATGTGCGATGCGAGATTACACCAGACGTCTGAATATTTGGCAAATAGCCATGCCTATGATTGGATGCGGGCTGGACGGATTGAATCCCATAAAGGTGAAGAATTTGATTAAAAATGTCTTCACTGGGAGTTCCATGCATATCAGAAATATATTGTAAACAAGCTCAACCATTCCACAAGGATAGGGAAAACCACAATTTTCCGCTGTCCCCTAATTCAGCGCGAGATTATACTCTTACCCGTTACTCTACTCCGTTACGACAATCACTTGATGTTGAGTTGAGTAACATGCCTTCGGCGCCTGAAAATGAAGATGCACTTGAAGAGTTTTATCTGGCCGAAACTGAAGATATACCGCAAGAGGTAACCTCGTAGGGGGCGCACGAGTCAATGTCTCAAAGAATGTTGTCTCCCGGTCTGAAAACAGAATTATCGGAGACTAGTTTTACCAGGGACGAAGGAGTGACAGTAGCCGAGGAGTCAGGACAACGGGAAGCTGAGACCTCTGACCCGCAAACCGAGGCTAGAGGTAGCCTTGACACCGAAGAGAACCCCGCCATGAGCACGGACCACCGGCAGTTACTCCCGCGTGCTGCGCGGGACTTGGACACATGGCGGATTCACGAATCTTTCAGTGCTTCCAGGAGGAAACCTTAACTTCGGCGGGAGAAGTGTAGCGTGTCCGAAAAATTACTGGAACATATACTTGCCGCTTTACATGCGCGAGTGTGCCCGAAGTGCGACGGTAGGAGCCAAAGAAGACGGGTGCGGCCATAGCAGTCGGCAGTAATGTCAGTGGAGTGAATGCTGTGTCTAGCGAACGCTGGAGGAATATGATTAACCAATTTTCTGTTATTGTTTTGTACTCCATATTACATTATTAATAAATGTTCCTGTTTTGTGTTTTTGTATATTGGTGATTTCTTGTGTTACCCCCTGACACGCTACAAAATTAATGAAATGAAGTAAAAAAGAAAACAAAGCTCGTTTCCTTTAACTGTCAACTGTACAACTCAGGCAGTGCTGTTTTAATTTCAAAACGCACTCGAAGATCTCGAATATCGAATACTTTCAGTATTCGCAGTATTCGAGAATTCGTGGGAGATATTCGCCCATCTCTAGTGGTAACATTTCAAGTTGTCACATGAAAATAAATTGATAAACAAAATGTGTAATTAGTGATAGTGTAGTGTTTAAAGTTAGGTGTTATTATGAATTGCTTAGCTTAAGAGACTGCATGTCGTTGCCAAGAGAGAATGCCAAAGGAGTAAGGGAGAATAATTTACTTAATCACGACACTGTGAAATTATTTTTATACCACTGGTCTATTGCAGTTAATACTGGTCGGCAGAGCGGCTCATGTAGTACGTATAACACTAATAATAAAATATTTCTAATCGCAGTGCCGCTTTGTACAGATCCTGCAATCATTTAACATTTTTGAGCTTAGCATACTAGAGATGGGAATTCTAGTTCATTTGAGTGAACTAGTTCATTCGTTCTCGTTCACCAAAAAGATTAATTTACTGAACTAGTTCATTAGTTCACTTTCGTTTACGAAATTTTTAAGACTCTGATGAACGGAAATCGTATTGTATTGTGATTCACGAGCGAGAACAAGTGAACTTTTAGGATCTGCTTCCAGTATAATTTAATAGCAAGTATGAAAAAAGAAAAAAATTAAAGACAAAATTGGTTTTTTAAAGTTGTATTTTTACATAAATAAAAAATCAAAGCGACGACGACGAACGAATGAAGTATGAAGTAAGCTCCTCACGTAATTAGTCTCGTTCAAATCATATCCAAATAGTTCGCAGTTAACTATAAATAAATAAATAAAAATATCATCACGCCTTCTACCCATTACTGGGTGTGGCACTCTGCTGAAGCAGGTCTCGGTAAGTGATATATTTTGCGCGTGAAGTGCGGTTACCAGTCGTCAATTCATGGCCCCCAAACATGTTAGTGGTGGAGGAGCCACAGGGATAGCTTTTTCAAATTATGAAAATTTTTCGCCTGTGGGAATCGAACCAGGGACCTCAGGATCCACAGGCCGACTTCATACCACTGAGCTAACCATCCCATTACTAACTAGTATGTAATAATCTCACGAACTAGTTCGTGTCGTTCACTATAAGGAATAGTTCATATGAACTAGTTCGTTTACGAACTACACACCTCTATAGCATACTCTCATGTTGATAACGGTAATAGTGCTTCTATTAAATTAAAATTTCATATGAGTACTGTTGTTCTAATTCTATTATTAAATATTAAATACATTAATGTGCTCCATAATTACGCAAATAATTCGAATATTCGAATATCCGAATATCCGAATATCCGAATAGCCGAATAATCGAATAGCCGAATATCTTAATATCTGAATATCCGAATATTCGAATATCCGGATACGAATATGGAGACTAACGTATATCCGAACTATTTGGACACGAATATTCGGTTGACCGAATATCTGACAATTTTTTACAAAATCGATATCCCTAGTGAACACGGCTACTGGATGAGTGATACACAGACGTCGTAGACACTAACTGACGACTGCCATTTCTGCCGCGGTATTTATACTCAATTTGTTAATTGTACTGGTCCTGATTGGTCGACGGAGGTTCATCCTATGATAAACAAATGGGTGGTTTGGTTACGGACGGAAACTAAAATAGTAACTACCCGATTTGGTTTAACAACTCAAATGTTGCGGAAGACAGTTTCACGCGCGCTCTCGAAATTTGGCGGAGCTCGGAAGTCGGACGCATGAGAAACTAGTCCACCAGGACCAGACTGTAAGCAACTGATCGCTAAATTAACCTTGTGACGAACACTTCGTCACATTACATATTATTTTTTTTACGTAATTATTTAAAATATTCTGAATCATTTTCTACTTATAAAAAATACTGGTACGTCACCGATTGTTAAAAAAATAAGGTGGCAAAACTAGGTACTATTTATTACATTTGACAAACTCTATATTTAACTAGAACTTTTTTTCTGTTTTGTAAATAACTTTAATAAATAAAACTAATAATTTTTCTAGTTAACATAAACTCTAAATTTAATCATCTATATTAATCTTTCAGTTAAAGTTGAGTTTTTTTATTTATTTTATGATATTGGTGTTACATTTAGTTTATATAAAACATTTATTAAATTATTGGTATCTTCACAAAATTTTATTAAATTATTTCTGGGGGATGCCAGTGGTTTGACTTTAAACAGCGTTATACTCGTATGTAGTACCAACCTTTATCGCCAAAAAAAGACGATTATGTCGGAATGGTTCGAATTCTACTGTAAGCTGTCATCAATCTGTCAAACGCGAATACCAATTTTTGTATTAACAGTTACGAATCCAGGAGGAGGGAGCGTGCGAAGGGATAACCTCTTCCCCTGAAAGATTTTTTTTAAAAATGAAGATATTAGTCCTTGTTAAATTACAGATAAATAAAAATGTAGTATTTCGTTTAATCGTATAAAAACTCAACAAGCACAAAAAAAATTGTAACAAAGTTAGATAGTATCATCTAACAATGCAGGCTTCTCAGCCATTACGTGGTGGAGGAGTATTTGACCTCATTGGGTCCACCATCAAATCTCCGAAGAAAGATTGAGATACGCTCAATTAGCACGACATCCAACTGATTTCATAGAATGATGGCTACCGAAATCGCCATCGAAGTACAAGCTCCTAGATCTCTCCGGCGGGAGGGGGTCTACCTAAAACCTCTACTGAGTATTGTATATTTTACAATTAAACTGTTCGGTTGTGTCTGTGATCGTTCCGATATTAAGTTAAGTTTCTAGTGTCACAATCAATAAAAATTGCTAAAACTGTGCTAACTAAATTTACAATCATACTATTAGTATTTTCCAAACTTTATTTTTTTGTGAAGGAAAAAGTAAATTATTATTTTGTGATAAAAACATTTCAGTTTGACGTTTAAGTAAATTCAGTGTCTTGTAGTCATTTCGTTGCATTTAAGACCTGTTGGTGCTCGTTTACATTGTTCTCAATAAATTACTGAATCATTGTAACTAACTTAGTAGCGCCTAATTTGAAGCAACCAATCTATCGTATCTATATTTTCAACATCTAAGATACAGGGGTTATAATGGAAAATAGTGATATAAGCAACAAAGAACTATTACGATTACTAGAAGTGAAAATTGATACAGAAATCGAGATTACCAAGGAGGAATTCTAAGAGAATTATGATAATCTCATGAAGAACACTTTCGACGAACTAGAAAAGGTAAAACTAGATTTTTACAATCTTCAAAAAGAAATCAGTTTTTTAAAGAAAACTTCCAAACTAAACAATCTCATATTTTTTCGAATAGCTGAAGAACATAAGGAGAATCTTCTCGTAAAGGTAATCGAACTAATTAATAATACACTAGAAGTCAAGATTTCAGAGCATCAAATTGATCAAATACGTAGACTTGGCAAATTTAAAGAGAATAAAACACGTCCCGTCTTAATAAAATTTATCAGTAATCATTTAAGAAACCGGGTGAAGCAAAATGCATTAAAATTAAAATTAAAAGGATTAAAAATATCACTTGCAGATGATCTAACTGTTGAAGAACGTGCTGTAAGAAATCAGATTAGCGTGTTCAAAAAGGAGGCTATCGAGAAGGGCCATTCTGTTACATACTTTAAACAAGGTCTAAAAATTGATAATGAAGTTTATTCTTTCAATGATCTCAAGAATAAAAAACATGAGAATATACCAACGGAAAATGGTGACGAAACTGTCACTGATAGAATTAATTTCAACAAGATAACGCCCGCAATACTAGACATCACCCAAACGACTGCATCTTCAGCTACTACGAACGAAACTATCACCCAATCCTCGTCAACTTGTATTAAAAATACGAAATATAATTTTCGGAAACACAACAACAAGTAAACATACAATTTCTGATGTTTCAGTACCCACTTCAAACTATTCAAATGACCCTAACAATCAATTAAAATTATTTTATTTAAATATGCAAGGATTAAGACACAAATATCTAGATCTTGAAATTGAAATTAGTTCTCTTAATTATCAACCAGAATTTATATGCATCTGCGAACACTGGCTGAAGAAAGATGAAATCAAAGTAGTAACTATTCCTGGATACAAGGTTGCATCTTCATTCTGCAGGGAATATTATGAGCGTGGAGGTACATGTGTTTTTATTAAAGAAACTATATTATTTAAAGATATAACTAATTATGATTTCTTGCTGGAAGAAAAAATTTTCGAATTTTCTTTGATAGAAACTATAAGCTTGAACAGGAATATCTGCATTATGGTTATCTATAGAACACCAGATAGCGACTATAAAGCATTCATGAATAAATTTGATGCATTATTAAGTAACATTTGTGTAATAAACAAAAACATAAATTTGTTAATAGGCGGAGATATAAACATTTTAGAAAATTCGCAACAAGTTAGACAATTTAATGGACTTTTGAATTCGTTCAATTTGAAGTTACATATTAGTGAACCCACTAGAATAAGTTCGAAGTCACGTACATGTATTGACAATATAATCACATTTAACAACTTCCACTTAGAATATAAAATCCTAAGTTCAAGTTTATCTGATCATGAAGCGATATTTTGTAAATTTTCTCAAAATAAGCCAACACTAAGTAAAATTCAATACATCGAAAAAAGATTTTTTTCTGCAAAAAATATTAAAAAATTCAACAATATGTTGCAGCAAGAATCCTGGTCCAGTCTCCACCTCGAGCTGTCAGTAGAAAATTTATTTTTAGAATTCAATAGAATCATAAACGGGTATTTTGAGAAACGTTTTGCGATAAAACGCATTAAAGTGAACAAGGCAACAAACACTCGTACTTGGATTTCACAAGGTATTCGGATCTCATGTGAAAACAAAAAGAAATTAAAAAAATCAATTAAATGCAATCAATCCCCGGAACTTAAACTATATTATAAATCATACTGCAAAATTCTAAATAGAGTTATATCCATAGCAAAGAAAAACAATCTAAATAAACGCATAATAGAATCTGACAACAAACCTAAAACTGCTTGGCAAATTATAAAGCAAGAAACAGAAAAATATCGCAAGAATGATGTATTAAGTAGTGCACCACATATGGCTAATAAATTAAATCTACATTTCCTTAGTATCGGGCAAAAATCTCATTCTGACATTCATAGCACAAGTCTCAAGAAAACTTGTTCACTATCTTTTTTTGTCCATCCTACTGATGAAGAAGAAATATTAAATATAATTAGCTTAACAAAGAATAGTTGGTCTTCTGGCGTTGATAATTTACCATCAATTGTTATCAAAAAGAGTGCATCGCATATTGCTTCGCCTTTAGCAAAAATTTTCAATCAATCCTTTGAACATGGGATATTTCCGAACATGTATAAAAAATCAATTGTAACTCCAATCTTCAAGTCAGGAGACAAAAAACTATCTGGTATTTCAAAAATTCTAGAAAGATTAATGTACAACAGGCTTCTTACATTTTTGCAAAAAGAAAACCTGATATCAGTTAGTCAGCATGGCTTCTTGAAATCTTAGTCAACCACTACCGCCATCAATACATACGTTCAAAATATTCTTGACTATCTCGACTCCAATCATTGCGTGTTCGGTATATCAAGTGATTTGTCAAAAGCATTTGACACGGTTAGTCATTCTATTTTATTAAATAAACTCGAAAATTATGGTGTACGCGGAGTGGCTCTATCGTGGTTCACAACCTATTTGGCGAATAGAGAACAGGCAGTGAAAGTAATGTCAGTGACAAACAATACGATATTACCATATATCTCCGGCTGGGGTGACGTCATATCTGGAGTCCCGCAAGGCTCTGTCTTGGGCCCTCTGCTGTTATTAGTATACATTAATGATCTACCGGACTTCGTTAGTAATACTGAGTGCGTTTTATATGCAGACGACGCTTATTTTCTTGTGTGTCGGGAAAATACCACAACAGTTGAAATAGAAGTGTCTACAGTCCTCAATAAATTAAATCAATGGTGTTCTTTGAATAAACTAAATTTAAATCTCAACAAAACCAATGTTATTCAATTTTCGCTCACTTCCACTAATCGCGTTAATATTACAATGGATCATGATCGTGTAATTCAAGTAGACAGTATTAAGTGCCTGGGTTTGCTAATTGATAGTGATTTAAAGTGGTACAACAACACAAAATTATTGATTCAAAAATTAAATAAAGCGTGTTACTGTCTAAGAATATTAATATCAAGAATTGACACTAAAACTCTAAAAATGGTGCATTATGGTTATTTTTTTTCAGTATTAACGTATGGTATGATTATATGGGGTTCACATTCAGTTCTACAGGATGTATTTGTAACACAGAAGCGAGCCATTCGAATAATACTTGGCGTTAGTCCTAGAACCACTTGCAGGGGAAGGTTTAGAAGTTTAAACATTTTAACAGTACCATGTATCTATCTATTAGTTAAATCTGTTATTAATAACCGGAATAGATTTGATATGGTCTCGAATGACTATTGTACTCGACAAACAAATATTATAATTAACACACCACGTCACAAATCAACCGCCTATGAAAAAAGTACCAAATACATGGCTATAAAACTCTTCAATAGCTTGCCGTCAACTTTAAAACATATGAGTAAAACTAAATGTACAAATTTACTCAAAATTACATTAATTCAAAAAGAATATGACTATCTAGATGATTTTTTTAACGATTGTAACTCTGGTACATTCTTATAAATTGTGATAATAAATTCGGAGATTATTTACCAAATAATGTTTATGCAACTACATTTCAAACAATAATTATTATTAATATTGTTATAATTGTGTTGTTATTATTGTATTTATTGTTATTATTATTGTATTTATTTCAAATAATTATTTCGGCTTGTCTATTGTGTATGAGTTAATAATTTCAAATGAATAATTTGTATTTTGTTTAATTTTTCATATTTGTATTAGTTTAATTAAGTACAATTTTTTATATCTAAGGTGGATTTGAAAACCAGCCTGTGCTGAAATCCAACCTATCAAGCTTGTATACTATGTATATCTTGTTTTTGATAAATAAATATTATTATTATTATTAGTGTGCAGATCAGTGCCTTAGCAGATCAGTGCCTTAGCAGATCAGCGCTGCTCACCCGCCGACATCCGTTGTCAGCGGACATCTTGCCTGCGATGTAGGCTTTTAACCATCACCCGCACGACTAGCCGATCAGAGCCGGGGACACTGGTCCCCGTGCTACCGGAGCCTCTGGTCAGGGCCAGTACATGTTTGAACACATTCGCTGGGTACTCGAGGAAGTGGAGTCGTAAATCCAATAGCATTCGCCTCCATATCAGGATATGGTAGGATACTGCTTCCTCTGTTCAAGATCCGTCCAATCATAATGTCGAAAACAGCGCCGCCACTTAAAGGCTGATGGGCCGGTCTTGGGTGAGACCTTAAAATATCTAAATAGCGCCCAAAACACCCCCGCACTAGCAACTAGAATGGAGTCTTAAAATCACTAAATAACACCCTTTAACACTTCAGCGCCTACATGCTTTGACGCATATAACATCATATGTTTGTTTATTTAACCTAATATGTATGACTTTCAATAACTAAAAAAAAGTAATTCGCTACTCCCTTAGAGATTTTTGGGATCCGCCACTGCTTATTACATCTAATATCACTAATTCATTTCCACCGTCTATAAAACGCGATTTACTGCTGTACCTATTTGTGGCTATGTGTGAGTGGTGCCGCCATTTCAGGTAGTAACAAAACGTCTCTGGAGATTTAGTCGAACTGCAAAGGCACTCTCGCCATAATTACTGCAGTGAACGTCTCTATTCTTGCTGCATTGCATGGCACTCGAGATACGTTCTGACAGTATTTTTCTTTATAACAAAATAAAAATATATATTATAAATAAAAAGATCAAATTAAAAATTGTGCTCCAGTAACACTTGAGAGAAACGTAATTTCATTACATATATTCTAATAAATAATAGCAAGAGACATGAGTTTCAGTGACGAAATTAGAAAACTGGGATCGGATCTAAATTTTTGAGGCAACTGATTCATAAACTATTGATTTATAAATTAAATTAAATCAAACAAAATATAACTTATTTTTAGAAAAAACATTTATTTTTCATATTTAATATAAAAAAAAAAAAAAATATATCATCACGCCTTCTACCCACTGCTGGGTGTGGCACTCTGCTGAAGCAGATCTCAGTAAGTGATATATTTTGCGCGTGAAGTGCGGTTACCAGTCGTCAAATCACGGCCCCCAAACATGTTAGTGGTGGAGGAGCCACAGAGATAGCTTTTTCAAATTATGAAAATTTGTCGCCTATGGGAATCGAACCAGGGACCTTAGGATCCACAGGCCGACTTCATACCACTGAGCTAGCCATCCCATATTTAATAATATCATCAATTTAAAAAAAATAATTTTTCGTACTCTTTTGTAACTATATCCAATAATTTTTAATCATGAAGACACGTTTTTCATTTTAATAAACATTATCCAGCTTATATAAATAATATTCTTTAAACATTTGTACTTATCATGAAAAACAAAAGTCTTGGCTATTGTTACAATTTAGCAGAAATTTAGAAATTTACTTTTAAACTTGAGGTTAAACCAGATACGTAATAAAAAATATTAAAATAATTTAGTATGCATCGTTTAATTCAACATATTATCTGTAAAATGAACAGGAGAGCATGAAATTGCACAAAACTAACATCTCATATTAAATCCCTATGTTCACCACTCGGTAGAATTGGTAAAAAGCGAAAAAATATATGTTCAATATTTACTTTTACTTATTTCTTCAAATTGTGCTATGTAAAAAGATAAGAGATAATTTTTGAGAATGTGGAATGTTAGTCGAATATAAGATTGTCAAAATAAGTGTATGAGGATGAGAGATTACGTAAATGATCTAGGAATACATGGATGGATATGATTGAAGGTTTATTGCTTGTACGAAAGATGTGAGATGAGATGAGCTTGTATGAAAGGAATATAAATGTGAGTGAAATGAAAGTGGTATACCAAGAATTGGTGAAAAGATGTATTTCTTTCTGCACAACATATAATATTAAACAAAATATTTGATAGCCTTCATAATTTTCTCTACAGCAACTTCTACAGTATTTTTTTCTTCATTTGCTGCTTCTTTCCAATCCTCGTTCAAAACATTTTTAATATGATCACATAAAACAAAAGAAAATATTTTCAAAAATAGTATACGAAATAAATTTACTCACTTTGGTACCTAACCCTTTATTTCGTTCTTGTTCTGCATCAAAAGAAATTCTTTGAATCTCTTTGTTATATAAAATACTGTTTGTAATTTCAATATGTTGTTTGCTTTTTTTGTCTTTAAGTTGATATTCGATATGATTTTTATCAAGAAAGCTTTAAATAGGAAACATAAAATTCTGCATTTATCCAATAAATAAAATTAATTTTACATGCTTCGTGACGGCTCAAATTAGATCTGAAAATAACGAAATTATCGATAACCATGAAATTCAAACAAAATTAACAAATATTTGACGTTTTATATATCAAAATAAATGACATAATAATTAAATAAATTATTTTGACAGAATATACGTCAAACATTTGTTTAATTTTGTTTCAATTCCATGGCTCTCGATAGTTTTGAGGCTATTTTCGTTATTTTCAGATCTAATTTGTGCCGTTACGAAGCATGCAAAATTAATTTTGTTTATTAGAATAGATGCAGAATTTTATATCCTAAAACTATTAATTGAAGCTGTCTTGCTTAAAATAATGAGGGAAGCAGGAAATAATAAAATTATTATTTTACATGTTCGAGAGTCGCGGTCACATTATTATTATATTATATTATATTATATATATATATATATATATACAATTTAAGGAAATGAAATGATATGTTTCTGTTATTTAAACTAAAAGTTTGAATCCGGGCCCTAAAATCTTTGGGCCCTAGGCTATTTCCGTTTTAGCCTAGGCCAAAGTCCGCCTGTGGATACCGCTGAGCCACCAACTCCATTATTTATATATATATATATATATATATATATATATATATATATATATATATATATATATATATATATATTGTGACGAGTTCTTTACCAACTCGGCGACAAATGTTGGCGCTGGTTGCTCGGGCGCCAACGGTTCCGGATAGCAGGTATGGAGATTGAGGTTTGGGTACGAAGAAAGAATAAAACATACAATAATGGTGAAACAGTGCTGTTGCGTTTTATTTGATATTAAAAACAATTCGTTGGTATACTGGAAAATGGTCCGGACGGTGATGGTGTTGCGGGTGATGATAGCTGCCACCACTAGGGTCGGTGTACCCGGGAGAATCGTTTCTACCTGGCTTCCGTGGGCGACGCTGGGCGTCGCGGCGCTGATATGACCCGGGGAGTGGTCGCAATCGTCTGCTTGGGTGTCCGCGAGTACAACGAGCCCAAACTCGGATTTTCGAAAATCGACGCCGGGCGTCGCGACGCTGATATGACCCGGGGGGTGGTCGCAATCGACTGCTGGGGTGCCCGCGAACACGTAGAGCGCAAAACCGGAGTTTGTAAAAATAACGACGCCGAGCGTCCCGACGGCGGGGTCCACTAAGTAGCGGCTGGTTGGTAGTGTCGAATGGCGAAGAGTGGTTTTCCAACTTTTTTGGAACCGACGCCTGGCGTCGCGACGCTGGGTGCTCGGAGATGACGGATGGTGTGCTGATGGTGGAAGTGAAAACCGTTTTTGAGATTTCCGTGGGGTACCCGAGTTACGGGGTCTCCACTCTGACTCTATGTCAGTAACTTCAGAAGTTCCATCACCTTCCCTATCACCACTCAGTGCTATCGGCATCCGGGCACGGGTGAACATTCCTAATTCGACATGCAGTGCTATCGGCATCCGAACACGCTGTCACCCTCCACAACCACACTCAGTGCTATCGGCATCCGGGCACGGGTGAACCTTCCTAATTCGACATGCAGTGCTATCGGCATCCGGGCACGCTGTCACCCTCCATAACCACACTCAGTGCTTTCGGCGTCCGGGCACGGGTGCACCTTCCTAATTCGACATGCAGTGCTATCGGCATCCGGGCACGCTGTCACCCTCCATAACCACACTCAGTGCTATCGGCATCCGGACACGGGTGCACCTTCCTAATTCGACATGCAGTGCTATCGGCATCCGGGCACGCTGTCACCCTCCACAACCACACTCAGTGCTATCGGCATCCGGGCACGGGTGAACCTTCCTAATTCGACATGCAGTGCTATCAGCATCCGGCCACGCTGTCACCCTTCACAACCACACTCAGTGCTATCGGCAACCGGGCACGAGTGCACCTTCCTAATTCGACATGCAGTGCTATCAGCATCCGGGCACGCTGTCACCCTCCATAACCACACTCAGTGCTATCGGCAACCGGGCACGGGTGCACCTTCCTAATTCGACATGCAGTGCTATCGGCATCCGGGCACGCTGTCACCCTCCACAACCACACTCAGTGCTATCGGCATCCGGGTACGGGTGAACCTTCCTAATTCGACATGCAGTGCTATCGGCATCCGGGCACGCTGTCACCCTCCACAACCACACTCAGTGCTATCGGCATCCGGGCACGAGTGAACCTTTCTAATTCGACATGCAGTGCTATCGGCATCCGGGCACGCTGTCACCCTCCACAACCACACTCAGTGCTATCGGCATCCGGACACGCTGTCACCCTCCACAACCACACTCAGTGCTATCGGCATTCGGGCACAGGTGAACCTTCTTTCTTACCCAGCATACCTTTTACATGAACTTTTGTACTTAGTGACATACGTCAGTTTTAATTGTTGTTACTTTCTCACGAGAGTATCAATTCGACGTAACCGGGGCTAATGTTTGTACGCGGAGTAAATTCCTAATTAAATAGTTGCTTATTGTTTGTTACTGATCAGATATTGTCGTATTGACAAATTATTGTGACGCGCCGTAAAGTATTAATTCTGTTATGTTCTGAATGAAATATATAAAATCTGTAATTTTGATGTACGAGTTATTTTGAGAATATTTTAATAATTTGGTTCGTCTCTCTGCTTGGGGTTTTTATGTCGTGTTTTCTCCGCTTGCGTAAGGTAAATACCAGAGAGCTAATTTGTGCACGACAGAACTTTGTGTTCGAATCACGCTGTTCGTTCTAAATTCGTTAAATAAATGATGTTGTTTTGGTTACTTAATTTTCAATAAATGCACAAGGTATGACGTCACCGTCATGTCTTTTGGAAGGAATATACATCTTTCACTTAACTCAACCTTTCCCGAATTCCTCCACCATTGACAGCTACTTCGTATTACGAGCTATTGAGGGTTACATTTCTTTAAACACAACGTAGGTCATTTTACATTGTTTTAATAGTATCATTAAACACAACGTAGGGCTATAAAATAGTGATTTATACTAGACGATCACACAGTTATTAAAATTAGTTCATTATCATTATTAACCTTATCCGTAGACTACTACGGACTGTTAGAATTAGTCAAGTGACAACGATTATTTTATTTTAAATATCGTGTACTGTTACAATAGTGTGGATATCGTTATGGAATTCGAATTCGGAAATCCCGGGTTCGAATCCCACTTAAGTTGAAAATATATAAACTATAACGATATTCTCCTGCCATTGGGAGAGGTGCCAGCTCGGCAATAGAGAAAGAAAGGGATGGGAAAACCGGGACGGCATACAATTGGAGCAGCATACTCATCCCAAAAACCCAATTGTGAAGGCGGACAGGAAAAAAATACTTGGCAAGACTGCGCGGAAAAGGATACGTTTCCAAGTAAGTTTAAAGAATTTAATTGACAGTCTATATTAATTAAATTAAATGAAGTTACTACATTTACTAAAACAACGTCACGCGCCAATCGTCAGCAACAAAACAACAATCCGACTGTAATGAATGTAAAATAGAAAAACAAATTGAGATTTAAAAATAAAATGAAAATAAATTAAACAAGGGATTGAATTGAAAACAAAAGTTAAGTATGAGATTAAACTAAATTAATGAATAAACTAAATTTAAATGCTAGATTATATTCTAGGACGAAAAAATATCATTAAAAAGGAATGAAGGATCAAATTAGAACGTAACAAATCCCTTGCTAACTTCCTTGAGGTTTACTTACGAAAAAAATTAAGCTCACATGTAGCATTCAAGAAGAAGATAAATCACAAGAAAATAAACTAGTCAGTGGACAAAGAATAAAGAAGTGAGAAGTGAAAAAAGAGAGAGAAAGATCTGAAATACATATATAAATCATCTCTGCGTCATTCATGAAACCATCGCCAACATTATAAACAATTTTCAAGTTTCCATCCAATCCAGATATTAGATCTTTCACATGTCAAGTGCCACGCAAGTTTCCCATCTTATCTTCTAATTCATAAACCCAGTACGAAACTTTATTACGCTCCTTAAATGGACCAACTTACTTAACTGCAAGCTTATAGCGTAATTTTCAACAACATTCGACAACTTGAAGTTGCGTCTCCATAAATAATATACTGTATACTCGACCGGTCTGCGCTCTAGTTTTGGTCTGAACGTGATCCAAGCGCTTGTTTACTTCGGCGTAGATTTTCAGTAACTGAGCCTGCTTCTGGTCAGTTACAGCATTTCAGTCCACATCACGAACTACTATACTGAAGAACGGGAAAGTCTTGCGCGTAAGGCATCCACCGAAATGAAGCAGAAAGAGAGCGACAAAAAAGTGAATGAGATGGAAGCATGAGTCTGGCAAATGCATTGTACTTGTGAGTTTATTCATGCTTTTTTTTTACTTTATAGAACTAATTACTTTAAAAAATGTTATTTGCAATTATTTAAAATTAAAGACACATTTTTATATAAGAATATCAGATTTAGCTTGACAAATAAAAATACGTGAAACCATATATAAAGACATTTTTCTTGTAGTATATTTATTTTTGCTATTTAATTACACCATGACAAGTTACACAAATGTAAAATTAAAAAATATGTACATTTGGCACACATATTTTTATTTTTAAAATACAAAATGGTAAAACTTATACAATAAAAATTAGACATTTTATAAAAAAAAGATGAAGATAATAGATAGAACTGAATATTAAATTTTTTATTAATTTATATTTTTGTACACTTTATGAAATGAAATAGTACCTGCATATTTTTTTTAATTGATGGAATACATAATTAGATCCGAATATTTAAATTTCTTCCTAATTTATATTTTTGTGCACTTTATGCAATCGAAATAGTACATTATACAATCGAAATAGTACATTATATAACTAAAAAAAATATAAATTGTTTCTCGAGCATTAGGATACAATTGGTAATTGCTTGAAATTTGTGAAAAGGAACAGTTCTAAAATCATCACTTCGTTTTGTCTGTTCTATTTGGTCATGTTTAACAATTTTCCGTATTTTTTTTTTTCAAATTTTGATAAGTACTTTAGACAATTTGGGAAAGTAGTAGGTACCGTGTTTGATTTAAGTCGAAATTGTTTTAAATGAATCTATAATACGCAAACATATTGTACTTCTTTATACTTACAATAATTATTTATTATTTTTGTATTTTCACTATATGACCATTCTTTAATGATGTCATCTGCTACAAAATGTTTCTCACATAAAACATTATTTTCAGTCATTATTCTATCTTTTCTTCGAATTACAGTTTTCCAAATTTTCAACTGCTCTTTTCGGGCAAAAACAAAGATATTTTGTTATGATTTGAGTCATAATCGCTGGTACAATTGGGCGCAAAATACTTACGACCCCGACTAATTATTTATTATTATGAATTACCAAACAAGATTAATTATTAAAAAAGTAACCTGCGTTAAGTAAATACCAGCCTCATTTTAGCTATCTCTCTCTGTCAAAGTCAAAAGCTGGTCGTTTTCTAACTGCGCTTATATACGAAGTTGAATATGGCTGGTCTACATCAATGGCGCCATTTCGATTTACAGCATCCATGACGTAGTCAGAACCCAAAAAATTTGTTTCCTATCGAAGTTAGCAAAACAAGAAGTAAAGCCTGTTACTTCGTGAACCAACGTGCGTATAGCACAACTTACAGAAGGTAAGTAGGTACTCCACTTCTTCTGGGTATCCTCCACGTAGGACGACAGCAAAATATGACGAATGTTCTACAAAACCTGACTAATAAATAATGAAATACAAATATATGACACAAAAAACGTGGCAAGCAAGAGTTCTTTGAATCCAGTTTTGAAATTCCGATCAGTCTCACAAATATAAACTCCTTTATAGTCTTTACATTTAAATTTGTAAACACCAGATTTTTCTAAAACATTTTTGCAATCTTTATTATAAATTCAATTGAAAATCTTTTAAAAGGTTTAAAGGCGACCGATAGATCCAATTTCCTTAAACAAAATTCAGTGGATTCACTAATTGTTCCAAAGTATGTTAAAGAATCATATTGTTTAATGGAGTCCGATTTAGATATGGGATAAATTAATTTTAAGAGAAGATGTTTTCTTTTCTATTGATTAAATTTTGGATAATATTGTTAGGAATATCGGTATTTTTCCCTATTTGTTTTACAGTATCAAGATTTTCTTTGAAAATATATACTCATATCATCTTCGTCCTCTACGGAAAAGTTTTGTAAGCAAAAATGTTAAAAATTACATTTATTCGAAAAATTTGTTTGAAAACCACTATTATCTTTAAGGACCCGAAATAAATATTTTGCCTAGGGCCCGAAATATATTAAATCCGCTTCTGGTGGTATCAAGTCGTTGTTCTATTGTTTTTAATATAAGAGTAAGAAGCAAACGAAAAATCGCTTTTATGAAGAAAATTACGGATAGAGTTCGAAAAATTTGTTTGAAAACCGCTATTTTCCTCAAAATGTATTTTTCGAACAACTCTAATTTTTTTTTTAATTTTTGCTTTCAAAACTTTTCCGTAGAAGACGAAGATATAAGTATATGTAAATGCCGTTAGGTTTTTTTGTTCAAGGTGAACCAACGAGGTGCAATCATGGGCATCGCAGAGAGCTTTTTTATTTTTGGATCATTTTTGTGCACGTGCGTAGGGCCAATTATAAAAGGAAATTATGGAGATTTTTTTTATAAATTTCTTAAAGTAAATGTGTCTATTGATGTCAATTAAAAAAATTGCTAATTAATAAATGGTTTTGATTTAAATATAAAAAATAATTTAAAAGCTCTTTTTTTAACCCCATAAAACCAGAAAGACCCCTTAAGTCTTAAGGGTTAAATTTATTTTTAGTTAGTTTTTAGATTTAGATTTTTACTTTTTAACTGACAATATTACTCATGAATACATCTGCATGAAGTGGACTTAGTGGAGAGCCCATTGCTAAGCCGTTATTTTGTTGGTAATTTTTTTCATTAAATTGAAAATAGTTTTCGTTAATAATAAGTTAAATTAGATATAAGATATCTTGAATAATTACAATATTAATGGTGGAATATTAGCAAACATATTGGTAACATCAGAAGAAACTAATTTACAGTTATCCGGTATGAATTTGTTCTTAATCTTCTTAACTAGATTATTGGAACTTTTAACAGAGTGTTTGTCTTGGAATTTTGCAAGAGTTCTGAAAAATAGCATTATGTTTCATAAGTAACTGTCTACCAGGACTATTAATGTAAGAAACTACGGGTCTTATGGGCGCATTGATTTATGTGTTTTTATTAAGCCATATAATGTAGATGCCGAGGGATTCATATTGATAAGAGTCTTGGTTAGTAAATAAGCTTTTATAGATTTTATTTCAATTGATTGTAGGATATAATTTCAACTATATTAATGTACAGAATCAATATTGCATTACCGTTGTCACTTTTTGATACAACTAGATTGTTATTTTTAACTCATTTATTGAAACCGCTAATAGTTTTGGAGTCTGAGTTACTTTGAAAATTAACACATTTTTTAATAATATTCCAGATTTTGTTGTTTTTTTGAAATTTTTACATCCTTTAGTTTCCATAAAGCTAATTCACATTCAACTGTTAAAGTTTCTTTTACATTTTGATATTTAATTTTAGGTGAAAATTTAGGTCCTTTGTTTAATAGGTTAATTTCTAGATCCGAAATGTGAGTGTTCGATAAATGATTTATGCGAGGGTGAAAATTATTTTGTGCGGATGGCACCGTCTTCGGGAAAACTTGCCATAGTTTTTTTCTTTCTTTCTTCTTCTTCTTCTTCTTTAGGATGTTTTAGCTTCTAATTTCGTTTTTGGAAAATCTGGTATCCAATTATATCAACTTTTTCTCGAACTTAGTAGTCCAATAAGTCAAACTCCATCGCATAAAAGTAACGGGTTAGTTTTTTTGAAGTCTCTAGTGATGAACCAGGATTTCGTTTCCTCTTATTTCTTCATAGTTAGCTGGGTCTTTTTAGCAGCTTTCGAGTTTGAGTAAACTTTCACTTGTATAAACTTAGGTGTGATGTTATTTTATATGCACTATTGGTTAAACCAAATAATTTGCACACCACGTTTAAGTTTCACATTTAATATAAAGTACATTATGGCTTGTTGTGTCACATTAGCAGATTTTAAACTTCTAATTATTTCAGTCATTACTTTGTAATACATTATTTAAAATTTCAATTCAAATGAAAAGTAGTAACTTTGTTTAATATCACTTTATTTTACACAATTTTGTAATAAATTCAATTTTAGTAACTAGTTTCAATCATGCCGGTCATCATCAAACAATACTTTCAGTAAATTTGGCATGCGAATTTATACCAGATAAAAGTACCATTATTTACAACTATTGAAGAGGGGGCAGTATATTGAATCAGTTTGGTCATTTAGTAAAGTGCATTTTTTTGTCTTTTTTATATTTGTAAATTTCCAAGGCTCCAAGTAAAATTAGTTTTAAGCCTTTATTTGTCAAATGAATTGGAATTATTTCTTTATCTGGTGAATTATTATTTTATAAAAGGTGGCAAGCAATAGTGGAATCTATTTTTTTTTATATAAATGCTCCTAAATATTCCTTGAATATAGTTTTGAAATTCCGACCAGTCTAACCAATATAAACTCCCTTTAGTATATTTACCTTTAAGTTTGTAAACAGCAGATTATTCTAAAACATTTTTACTATCTATTATAAATACAATTGAAAGTTTTTTGAAAGGTTTAAGAGCGACAAGTAGATCCAATTTTCTTTAAAAAAAATCAATGGGTTCACTTTGTGTTCCAAAGTAGGTTAAAGAAATACATTGTTTGAGTCCTGTTTAGATATGGGATAAATTGATTTTAATAGAAGTTGTTTTTTTTTAATTGATTAAATTTTTGATAATATTGTTAGGAATATCGGCATTTTTCGCTATTTATTTTACAGTATTGATTTCTTTATCAACATTTTCTTTATTTAAGAGGTTTGGAACGCTTTGTGAATCATTGAATTGTTGGCAGCAATTTTTTGCTTTAAACAATGTTGGGAATTAAAAGGAATTGTAGAATCATATTACCAGTTCATTTTGCAAATAAAGGCTTAAAACTAAGTTTACTTGAATCCTTGGAAATTTACAAATATAAAGAAGACGAAGATAGCACTTTTCTAATCGACCAAACTGATCTAATATACTTCCCGCTTTTTAATAATTGTAAATAACGGTACTTTTACCTGGTATAAATTCGCATGCCAAAATTTACTGAATATATTAGCTGATGATAACCGAAATGATTGAAACTAGTTACTAAAATTGAATTAATTATAAAATTGTGTAAAATAAAGTGATGTTAAACATAGTTAGGTACTACTTTTCATTTGAACTCAAATTTTAAATTATATATCACAAAGTTGAAATAATTGTAATTTTTAAATTATATATTATTACTCGTAGTCAGCAATAGATATCAAATATAAAGGGCAAAAGTTTTATTTATGAATATTTATTTTGTGTAGAATCGAATTTGTTGCTTCTAAGGAGTTTCAAGTCAACATCTTTGCTGGTTGGACTACTCTTAAATTTATTTATTTATTTTATGCATGCGCGCACACAGAATATTATTTTAGGGGCGGTTCAATCGATTACATGAAAATAATAAAAATAAGAATGCCATAGTCTCTATACACTCAAAAATGAACTTGGTACTTATTTTAGTAGAGTATAAAATTAATAAAAATATTTACGCAAATTTTCCACACAATATTATACAATATATGTATATATAAGAAAGTGTAAGATACTGCAATATTGTCTCTCTTTCGTTCGATTGTCTGAAGCAATTATTCATCTCATTCAATATACCGCAAACCCAACTAGCCAAGAAGGCCCTCGATTTTTAAACCGCGCAACGTAGATAGAAGTAAATTAGACTATACAGTATGAACGCGACACTAATTTAATATATTTGCACATTTCTAACACTGTAAGCGAGTCGTTGCAAAACTTATTATCAAGACGGATATAGCAACCAATATATTTTATTGTTTTTTTGTTAAATCCTATGGATGATCCCAATTTACTAGACTGCCCTCGTGTGTGCACTCCTGATTTTATGTAAAGAGAAACTTTCTACATGCACGCAAAGCGAGACGAAGCGTGAAATATAAAATATCGATTTCGGCTCATTTTTCAATTAACATCATCGATCTTACTCTTTTCGCCTCCTTTTTGACCGATAATCTAGCTACAAATAAAATTAAATGCTTCTATATAATTCTTGTTTACAAATAAATTTGTTAAATAGGCTTTTTCATTTTACCGTAATTAACTATACCTGCTTTAAAGTAATATATTGCTAATAATTGAAATACTAAATATCAATATTTTTTCATGTAATTTGACGGCTGATAACCGTACATCACGCATATTAACAAGACCTATATTAGTTTATAAAATTTCCAGTTATTAAAACAGATCTCTAAACAAATATTCTTGATTTTAAGTAGTTTTCAGATCACAGTATCCCAAATATAAAAAAAATAAATAACGATATAACCCGTCTAAAGCGAAATAGCTTGTGAGGTCATTCTCTGCATTTCTTATTTCACAAATGGTTTTTATAGTTTAGCATAAACAGTTGGTTTTAAAGTTAAAAAAAATAAACGTAAACCAATAGTTTTAACATTTCATTTTTAAAATATTAATTGAAATTTTTTTAAATTTATTAGTATAGAAATAAAAACAATTTATAACTTGAATGAATATTTTTACCATTATTTCTGTTTCACATGTTTAAAAAAAATATTTATGACCCACATTAAAGTTTGTTTTAATTTTAACCATTGAAGATGACTTTTTTATCGGGAATATCCTAAAAATGTGATGAGTAACTAGTTAATTTTTGTTATTACCACATACTAATATATAAAAAAAATTATTATAGAAAAGAAATGTTCAAGCTATAGACACCTGTTTATTTTATAATTATATGATTGCTTTTAAAGAAGTTATTTAACTTAAAACTAGCCTAGGTTGAGCTATAATAGCCAGTCGTGATATACAAAGCTAGGACAGCTAGTCAGCGTTCAATTAATGATAAACCTTTTGAATATTTTTAAATAAATGCAATTTTTAATTATGATTTTTGACTAATTTAATATAATTATATTACGAATATGAAAAGAAATATCAATTGAAATTGTTTATGT
Source organism: Pterostichus madidus (assembly GCA_911728475.2). Taxonomy (NCBI): domain Eukaryota; kingdom Metazoa; phylum Arthropoda; class Insecta; order Coleoptera; family Carabidae; genus Pterostichus; species Pterostichus madidus. Next base: position 30,015,586 of record OU452304.1, on the reverse strand, counting down.
GGTAAAATTTGTGTATTATATTTTTATTATAATAAATAAAAACAAAAACATCTAGGATAAATTCGGATATTGGGTATTTACAGTGTATTTTGTTCAAGGTCTTTATGCCGGATGGTTCCAACGTGATAATAATTACGTTAAAACACTCAGTTGATTTCTGAATGCGCTGGGGAAGAGTCGTTTGCGGAAATAAATAAGGTTGGTTTTGAGAAAATAATTATTTCGTTACAAGAATTATTTTTCATGAGTATTTTATTTATTAAACATGATAATTTCACATAAAAATAGTTAGGAACCATTAATAGGAAAGAATATCCTAACATTACTGGGTAAGAACGCAAGCTGCATGACAGCTATAAAAATAAATAACAACAGAAAAATGCCAATTGCGAAATGGAACAAAACTTTAAATAAGAAAAATTGGTAGGAATAACAATATTTATTTAAAGTTTTATTTCATTTCGCAATTGACATTTTTTGTCATTGTTATTTATTTTCATAGCTATCATGCAACTTGCGTTTTTACCCGGTAGAAGGCACTGCATAGTTCTCCGAACCTCTCAGGCTATCATACCAAAGTTAGAAGTTTTTAACTTTGTCAGTTCAGCTCTGTCGTTACCACTGTTCATTAGTCCCTAGTTGGTCTAGCTGAATAGTGAGTGCCACCGTACTGATGAGCTCCAAAAGAGCGAAACGCATCTATGGTTAAGAGCTGAACTGACCCGCAACTGATGATGACTTAATAAGTTGACTCAGTTTCTCTTCCCTTGTGGAACTTAAACAAATGTTGGGATATTTTTTCCTAATAATTTTTCTTATTTCAAGTTTTGTTCCATTTCACAATTGACATTTTTTGTCGTTGTTATAAAAAAAAAATAGTTATTTGTGTACTTATTTCGCGTAATTCCTGTTTTAGTGTACTGAGAGTAAAGGTTTGTTTGACGAAGATTGCCGAGGCAAACAATAATTACTCGAGGATGCTACACATATTTCACTTACGAGGTGCACATAATATTTTTAATAATTAATGATGAAATATTAAAACGCACTATAAAAGAAAAAACTAGTCTTATTTATAATAATAAATTAACTTCTTGAATCACAATGAGTATTCGCAAATGATGGCAATAAAAAACTATATTTAATATTTCGGAATAACTCAGGTTGCTGGTAGGATGTGACGCTACGAGTATTTAATTGTATATTGAGGTTAAAGATCATTTGTAGGAATTTTAGGTTAATAGTTTACGAAAAAGATGACATCTTTCTAATGTTAATTTCATACATTCTATAAAAAATAATGAAATATATCTTTCAGATGTTTTCAAAGATATTCATATATATACATATATATATATATATATATATATATATATATATATATATATATATATATATATATATATATATATATATATATATGTATATATACATATATATACATACATATATATATATATATATATATATATATATATATATATATATATATATATATATATATATACATATATGAAATTCTGTTCGTGGTATGTTAGAAATTAGACACCAAATTGAATTCCTAGTGAGCTAAAGAATATTTATTTAAATTAATAACACAATATATCTGTAAACATATTCCGGGACCTTCTGGAATATTCGAGAACTGTTCTGCGTACGGGAGTATATAAAAGCCGAGGTCAGGCGACGAATGCATAGTCTGAGTTGGCCTCTGATGTAGTTCATACATTGAGTAACCTCTTAAACTGCTAGTTGATTAAGTCGTCGAGACAGCTTGTTTGTACAACTGTCGATCCCCGTCAGGGTGACTTAATCTCACTTGTGTTAGTGCCAAAGTTTTATTTGCAACTGCATGCAAAGCGCCCCTGCAGTGCACACGAAGTGCGTGATGAACGTGGCCGCCATCTCGTCCGACAAGATGCAAGAATTCACCGTCGTGCGCAACAAACGTGCTCGCCAGCGCAGGAGCAGATCCACAAACGACTACTCCTCTGACGACGACCGCAATAGCCAACGCCGAGACCTGCGTCCAACTCCACCACGCTCTGCGGTTATTGCTACTCCTACGCCACCTGCGGTGACACCTGGTTCTCCAAGCCCAAAACCAGGTAATCAGCTCTATTCTGTTCTTGTGTCCAATCTGCCGGACGAGGTCAGTTCCTTAAAGAAGCTTTCTTCGTACCTTCGACTGACTGGCGTTGACATCTACGACGTCATTCCAACACGTGCCGGAGCTTTTCTAGTCAAAAGCTTTGACGCCGAAGCTGTTATCAAACTGAGAACCCTGCGCGCCAAAATCACCGAAACCATCATGGTGACGGCATTGGACAAGCCAAACCGACAAGCTCATCTGGCCAAACCTCCATCATTCTCAGCCGTGATCACTGGCGTCGATCTCAGCATTTCCATGGAGGAGGTCATGGAGCAGCTTCAAGAGTGCGGGCTTCACTACACGCGAGTCGTCCGCATCCGTTCACGCCAGACGGATCGTGAAACACGCTTGGTGCGGGTTATCACCACCGCTCGCGCCACCATCGACCATCTGCTTAACAACGGCATCCAAATTCACTTCCGACGCCACAGAGTAGAACCGTCACGAGCACCGCCTCCTCAACCAAAGCAGTGCCACAGATGTCAGGCGTTCCATGATGCCTCAAATTGCACGCTTCCGGTGCGATGCAAGAACTGCGGCGGGTCGCACAAGTCCTTCCAGTGCGAAAGCACGCAACAGAAAACTTGCGTCAACTGCAAGGAACAACATGCAGCGGACAGCTACCTCTGCAAGCACCGCCCGAAACCTGCCACAGTAGAAGACATCGCTCCGCTAAAGCCTCTAGCCACAGACGAGGATAGCAGCGCACCAGCCACCAAACACCAGGTGATCCGCTTCATCACTGCCGCGTTGCTGCATGTTGCTCCACTGCAACGTGACAGTGTCACCAAGGCAATAAATAACCTTGCTATGAGCTACCTCAACACCAAGGTAGCCGTGAGCTACTCTGGGTCCAGGCTGCACATCACGTGCACGGAGGCCAACAGCAACCACATGTCCGCCGAATCCTTTCGCGCTGACTGCCGGACGGAGAACATTGCCGAGACATCCATTCTAAACTCTGACCTCAATGGATAATACAACTGAATGCAGAATCGCCGCCATCAACGTTTGTGGCATTTCTCGCAAACGTGCACTTATCCAAAATCTTCTGCGAGAAGATAGCATTCAAATCCTTGTTGCTTCGGAAACCAAGGCTGGGCCAAAAACGCTCATCAAGGCAAATGGCTTCCATTGCCTGCGGCGTGACCGGGATGTAGATGGCAGCGGGGGAGTAGCTCTCCTAATACACGAATCAATCCCGTACCAGCAGCTTCAGCTGCCGAACAATTTGGAGCATCTCAATGCCGTGGCTGCTACAATTCACTCGCGCACGGGCCCAGTGCACGTCATCGGTGTGTATCTCCGTGTGCATCAACCTCTTCCTCTGGAGCTATTTACCCATGCAACCCAGTTAGGGAGAGCGGTGGTTCTCGGAGATTTCAATGCCAGGCACCATAGCTTTGGCGATCACGCCAGTAACGCTAAAGGCATTGCTCTCGTCAATGTCCTGGATCAGCTGCCGCTGATTCGCATCATTCAAGAGCTTCCAACGTTTATAAGCCACCTGGGCTCTTCCAATATCGATCACATCGTGATCACAGAAAACCTGATCAATAGTTTCAACACGGAAGCCTTCATTGGAACCAGCGTCACTTCCGACCACCTCCCGGTTGTCGTCGCGACTTCACTTTTACAAGTCCCGAAAACTAAGCCAGCCACGAGACTTGTGAGAGATATAGTGAACGCGGACTGGAACCAGTTTAAGCAGCTGCTAGACAACAGCTTACTTGAACCTCCAGAAGAATTCAGCACCAACCAGGAAATTGACGATGCAGTTGATCATCTCACGAGCTGCACCACAGCCGCTGCTTCGGCTGCCATTCCAATGAAGAAAATCTTCGTGGACCGCCAACCACTTCCACCGCGTATTATGCGCATGATTCGGTATAAACGTCAGCTGTACCGTCAGTACATACGTTGCCACGATGTGCATACCAAGACGGAATGGAACCGGATGAACGCTGCAGTACGTCGCGAGGTCATTCGCTTTAAAGAAGAGAAATGGGTCACCGCTTGCGAAAAACTTGACCCCAAGGACGGATCCAAGTTTTGGCAGACTTTCAAACGTCTCACCGGCCAAAAATCTGTGTCCAATCACCAGCTGCATGTTGACGGAACCGTGCTTTCGTCGCCAGAGGCAAAAGCGGAAGCTTTTGCGGCTGTGATGGAACGTGTTCACCAGGCGACAGTCGATCCCGAGTTTGACGACGATTTCCGGGCAGAAGCTGCTATGCAAGTTGCTACACGACTTGGAATGCCACCACCACCTGAGGACGGAGATATTAACATCACCGAAGTCGAAGTCGAAGAAACTATTGCAGCAGTAAGAAGAAGATCTGCTCCTGGTGCCGACGGAATCACATTTACCATCCTTAAACACTTATCACAACCCGCCATAGCCTACCTCTCCAAACTCCTCAACTCTTGTCTACAACTTGGTTACCATCCAGCCAAGTGGCGCGAAGCTACAGTTGTCATGATCCCTAAACCTAGTAAAATCCTTACCGATCCAAATTCCTACCGTCCGATCTCTCTCCTTAATACATTTAGTAAAGTGTACGAGAGAATCCTATCCACCAAGTTACAAACCTTCCTCACCGATCATGACATCATTCCCCAGCACCAGTACGGCTTCCGACGTCAGCACTCAGTGCAAGACGCCGCACTCAGATTGTCATCGTCTATTGCGGCTGCTCTAAATAACGGTCGCTTCGTTGCGGCTGCTTTTCTCGACCTGGAGCGGGCCTTCGACAAGGTGTGGCACCACGGCATTCTCCACAAACTGATGAGCACCGGGATGCCTCACCTTCTAACAAGAGCCGTTGCCGCATTTCTGCGGCCAAGAGTTGGTCGGGTACGCGTTGCCAACATGGTATCTCGGCCTTACCCGCTTCGTTCCGGTCTGCCACAAGGAAGCGTGCTCTCGCCGCTGTTATTTAATGTGTACTGCCACGACATTCCGGAGGTGCGTCAGCCGCAGCATACACTTCAGCAACAATACGCGGATGACACGGTATGCTGGTCCATCGGCAACAATCCCCGCGCAGCTGCTGAACAGCTACAGTTTCAGCTCGACCAGCTCCAGAGCTGGATGCGAAGATGGCGGATCAAACCAAACCCGCTAAAGACTCAATTTGTGTTGTTCCGCCACCGCCATCTACGAGTTCGCCAGAACACAAGCATTCAGCTGTGGAATCAACAAGTCCAGCCGCAGCGACAAGCAACGTATCTCGGATACACATTCTCCGACACCCTCAACTGGCGTCCGGACATCAAACTATGTGCTACCAGGATGCGACAACGGCTCAACCTGATCTACTGTCTCCGGGGTCGTCTCCGAGGTTGCAGCCTCAACACCATGCTGCGTACATACACTATGTTTGTTAGGCCACTTGTTGATTTTAGAGCTGTAATGTACGCTGGCACCACAAGCTGCTGCCTGCAGTCCCTGGCGTCACTTGAGCGCCGGTTTCTGCGCCGATCCCACAATTTACCACGAGACTTCCCATCGGCCGCTATCGCAGAGGAAACCAACCAGCTACTCATTAGCGACCGGCTGTTACTTCTGCAAACCAAGTTTGCGGACCGATGCGTTCGCAACGAAACTGCCAGTGCCAGCCTCCTGCGTGCGCCCATTCCACTCGTGAGAAGGAAACCACGGTACAAGTACCCTTTCCCACCGGCGAGACTACTGCAACGAGCCACGGACCTGCCAGATGTGATGGCCGCCAATCTGGAAGAAACCAAACTCTGCCTGCGCAGGAGCTAACCTTCAGCAGGACCCATACTCGCCCAATCACATACACACACTCACACACACACAATATTAATGTTACCAAACTCACAAACACACATCATATATATTTTTTTTTTTTTTTGTAAATATTGCTTGTTTCTACATTTTGTAATATATTTTTTTTTTTTTTTTTTTTTTACCTATATTGTTATCTTGCAAAGTGCTAAAGAGGGCAAAGATGCCCTAAAATAGCACGCCACTGCTTTATTGTAACCATCATATGATGTACATAACAACTTATTTTTAATAAACGTATACATTCATTCATTCGACGAATGCAGTTCAGTTGACAGTAGACTTCGAACGCGTAATATAAATGTGGTGAAATAAATAACAGCTCTAGTGTACGTAATATAAATAATAGTTTTAGTGACCGTTATATAAATCATATTAGTGTTTAAATACTTATTAGTAGTGTTTAAAATTTCTTGTAGTGTTAATTAGTTTTAAATAAGTTTCTGTTATTTTTATATTCATTTATTAAATAAATGCTTTTATTTTCGTTTAACATAAATAGTTGTGAGTCATTTCTATGCCTTAAACATTCTCCACACTTCCAGAAAGACGAAAAACGTTACATAACTAATAGATTCCAACAGATCAATGGTTGCTTTGGTCGGATTAATTTTTGATTGTATTTGCTGATAAAGGCTGGACAAATGTTAGACATGCATACAGTTTTCGATATTTAAATGGTTCAGTAAGTGATTATGCTTTAAAGAAAGAACGTTTACTATCTGAAATTGAGAAAGAAATGTCTGTTATTTCAAAGATAAATCATATTGTTGTAGGATTACCATTGAGTATACAAGATAAATTAGATTGTGAAGAAATCAAATCTACAAATAAATTAATTAATGAATTAAGAAAATATGATTCGTATTATATTAAACAAAAGAAAGAAGTTGAACCAAGATTATTCAATAAAATTGTTGGAAATGATAAGAAAAGTACAGAAAAAATCGATATTACAGGCAGAACATTATTTGAAAAAAAAACATATAATGGCAGAAGATCGTTATCATCCAACTGCAATATGTCGTAACAATGAGAAGTACTTGTATATGAATCAAGTTAACATAACCAAAACTGAGATTGACGAACTAAATAAAATTGAGCTAGATGATAAAAAAACTAGCTTGCCCGGTGAATTTTACTCCACTGATTACATTGAACGTACTTATTAATGAAGAGAAGAATGTTAAAGGTGTCTATGATAGTGGATCTAATGTGACATTGATTAATTATCATATTATGGAACAACTGAAAACTAAATTAATAGAGAATAAAAGTATATTTAAAACAATTAGTGGTGTGAATTTCATCCATAACCGGGCACGTTTATATTTGAAGATAAATAAGATTGAAGATATTTTAGATGTTTATGTTGTAAAGAATAATAATTTTTCATATGATCTATTATTGTGTCTAGATGCAAGTAAGAAATTTAAATTGATCCAAGATGAGAATTTGAATATATTTCAAAGATTAAATAAGAAAGAAAAAGAATTAATTACACATAAAAAAGAAGAGAGAGAAAATATTCAAATAAACTTTAATGCATATATAGATGTTAATAAATTTAAAGAAAATTTAGATCATTTGGAAGAAGATAATAAGAATAAGATAATAAGATTAATCGAGAAATATGAGTCAATATTTGCAAAGCATAAATTTGATGTTGGTATGGTTAAGAATGAAGAAGCAAAGATTAAATTGACAGAACAAAAGTATATTGCGAGGAAACCATACAGGTGTTCTATACCAGATCAAAAATAAATTGAATCTTAAGTAGCTAAATTATTAGAAGCAGGACTTATAGAGGAAACAAGTTCTCCATTTGCATCACCAGTTACTTTAGCATATAAGAAAGAAGATGGTTGTAGATCAAGATTATGTATCGATATCAGAGATTTAAATAAAGTAGTTGTATCTGGACCACAACCCTTTCCAAGAATTGAAGATATTATTGTTAAAGCTGGTAATTGTAATTGGTTTCCATCATTTGATATAAATTCAGCATTTTGGTCTATCCCAATCAGAAATAAAGATAAAGAAAAAATTGCATTTGTCACACAAAGTGGACATTGGCATTGGAATTGTTTACCATTTGGACTAAAGACTTCATCAGCGATTTTTCAAATAATTCTTGCAAACATAATTAGAAGAAATAAATTAAATAATTTTTGTATCAATTATATTGATGATATATTAGTATTCTCAAAAACATTTGAAGAGCATTTGAAACATTGAATTATTGATGAGTGCACTTCAGAAAGAAGATTTTAGATTAAAACTAACAAAATGTAATTTTGCCAAAAATTCTGTAAAATATTTAGGACATGTAATTGAAAAAAATAAGATCAGACCATACAAGGACAATTTAATTTCAATCAGAAAATTTCAGAGACCAAAGAATAAAACTAATGTGAGGCAATTTTTGGGTAAAACAAATTTTTATTATAAAGATATTGAAAATGCAGCTAACAAACTTGAACCATTACACAATTTACTAAAAAAAACATAAAAATTTAATTGAACAGAAGAATGTGAAAATGCATGATTTAAAAAATTATTTATGTTCTAGTCCTATATTGGCAATTTTTAATCAAGATAAAGATGTATTCATTTATACGGATGCAAGTGGTGCTGGCTTAGGAGCTATTTTAAAGCAACCACAGGAAGATGGTAAACTTCATCCAGTAGCTTATTTCTCAAGAAAATTAAACAATAGTCAACTAAAGAAGAAAGCAATCTATTTAGAAACTTTGGCACTCAAAGAAGCAATTGTGTACTGGCAATATTGGTTAATAGGTAGGGAATTCACAGTAATAACTGATCATAAATCTCTCGAAACACTAAGAGTAAAAGCAAGAACAGATGAAGAACTTGGGTATTTAATGCATTATTTGTCACAATATTCATTCAAAATTATTTATGCACCTGGAAAAAATAATTTAGAAGCTGATGCTTTATCAAGAAACCCGGTCTTAGAAAATTTTGAAAACAATGAAGATATACTAAAAGTTGTAAACATGGTAACATAGGAAGAAATAATTGATGATCAAAAAAATGATTAAGAGAGAAATACAGAACTCAAAGAAAGTGATTAAAAAAGGTGATGTTAGTTTTAAAAATTTGAGAAACAGACAGAGAATCTATGTGTCACAAGATTTTGGTTTAAAACTTATTAAAATGATTCATGAATTTTATGGTCATATTGGTGTTGGTCACATAATTAATAAGTTAAGACCATATTATTATTTCATGAATATGGATAAGATAATTCAACAATTTTGTAAACAATGTGAAATATGTGTTAAAAATAAATCCAGAACAAGTAGACAATTGGATTAGTGTCTAAACTGGGTCCAGCAAGTAAACCATATGAGATTATATCGATTGATTCAGTTGGTGCGTTTGGTAATAATAGATCATCAAAGATATACATGCACATTTTAGCAGGTCATTTTTCAAGAGCAGCATTTATTTCAATAACAAAAGGCCAATCAGCAAGAGATTTTATAAATTTAATTGATAAAATTTCAGATAAAAATGAAATTAAGATCATTTTAGCTGATCAATATAGTGGAATAAATTCTAAAGAATTAAAAAATTATCTAAAGAAAAAGAACATCTTACTATTATTTACATCAGTTGATTGTGCAGAATCTAATGGATTAAGTGAAATAGTGAATCAAACACTAGTAAATCGAATTCGTTGTAAAATAAATAGCAATGATAAAAGAGCATGGTCTATGAATGTGTAAAGGAATATAATAAAACAACACATAGTGTTACAAAATATTCTCCAAACTACTTACTATATGGTCAGGAAAATGAGATTATTCCAAATGAATTTGTTAAAGAACATGATCTAAGTAATGATAGAAAACAAGCATTATTGAATTCAATGAAGAATTTAAAAAAAATAAAGAAAGAATTGATAAGAATAGAAAAGACTGGGAATTCAAGAAGAATGATTTAGTACATGTTAAAAATGGAAACAAATTAAATACAAACAAATAGGATAAGATTAGAAGTGGTCCATTTCGAATATTGAAGAGAATCTCGAATGTAATTTATGAAATTGATACTGGAAAGAAGCGTAAAGAAGCCAATTTATTTCATACTTTTAAATTAATACCAGTCAAGTTCTTCATCTGTTCTTGCTTTTACTCTTAGTGTTTCAAGAGATTTATGATCAGTTATTACTGTGAATTCCCTACCTATTAACCAATATTGCCAGTACACAATTGCTTCTTTGAGTGCCAAAGTTTCTAAATAGATTGCTTTCTTCTTTAGTTGACTATTGTTTAATTTTCTTGAGAAATAAGCTACTGGATGAAGTTTACCATCTTCCTGTGGTTGCTTTAAAATAGCTCCTAAGCCAGCACCACTTGCATCCGTATAAATGAATACATCTTTATCTTGATTAAAAATTGCCAATATAGGACTAGAACATAAATAATTTTTTATATCAGAAAATGCATTTTCACATTCTTCTGTCCAATTAAACTTTTATGTTTTTCTTAGTAAATTGTGTAATGGTTCAAGTTTCTTAGCTGCATTTTCAATATCTTTATAATAAAAATTAGTTTTACCCAAAAATTGCCTCACATTAGTTTTATTCGTTGGTTTCTGAAATTTTCTGATTGAAATTAAATTGTCCTTGTATGGTCTGATCTCATTTTTTTTCAATTACATGTCCTAAATATTTTACTGAATTTTTGGCAAAATTACATTTTGTTAGTTTTAATCTAAAATCTTCTTTCTTAAGTGCACTCATCAATAATTCAATATGTTTCAAATGCTCTTCAAATGTTTTTGAGAATACTAATATATCATCAATATAATTGATACAAAAATTATTTAATTTATTTCTCTAATTATGTTTGCAAGAATTCTTTGAAAAATCGCTGATGAAGTCTTTAGTCCAAATGGTAAACAATTCTAATGCCAATGTCCACTTCGTGTGACAAATGCTGTTTTTTCTTTATCTTTATTTCTGATTAGGATAGACCAAAATGCTGAATTTATATCAAATGATAAAAACCAATTACAATTAACAGCTTTAACAATAATATCTTCAATTCTTGGAAAGGGTTGTGGTTCAGATACAACTAGTTTATTTAAATCTCTGATATCGATACATAATCTTGATCTACAATCATCTTCTTTCTTATATGCTAAAGTAACTGGTGATGCAAATGGAGAACTTGTTTCCTCTATAAGTCCTGCTTCTAATAATTCAGCTACTTGAGATTCAATTTCTTTTTGATCTGGTATAGAACACCTGTTTGGTGTCCTTGCAATATACTTTTGTTCTGTCAATTTAATCTTTGCTTCTTCATTCTTAACCATACCAACATCAAATTTATGCTTTGCAAATATTGACTCATATTTCTCGATTAATCTTATTATCTTATTCTTATTATCTTCTTCCAAATTATCTAAATTTTCTTTAAATTTATTGACATCTATGTATGCATTAAAGTTTATTTGAATATTTTCTCTCTCTTCTTTTTTATTTGTAATTAATTCTTTTTCTTTCTTATTTAATCTTTGAAATATATTCAAATTCTCATCTTGGATCAATTTAAATTCTCTTAATTGCATCTAGACCCAATAATAGATCATATGAAAAATTATTATTCTTTACAACATAAACATCTAAAATATCTTCAATCTTATTTATCTTCAAATATAAACGTGCCCGGTTATGGATGAAATTCACACCACTAATTGTTTTAAATATACTTTTATTCTCTATTAATTTAGTTTTCAGTTGTTCCATAATATGATAATTAATCAATGTCACATTAGAACCACTATCATAGACACCTTTAACATTCTTCTCTTCATTAATAAGTACATTCAATGTAATCAGTGGAGTAAAATTCACCGGGCAAGCTAGTTTTTTTATCATCTAGCTCAATTTTATTCAGTTCGTCAGTCTCAGTTTCGGTTATGTTAACTTGTTTCATATACAAGTACTTCTCTTTGTTACGACATATTGCAATTGGATGATAACGATCTTCTGCCATTGGATACAATGCTTTACACATTGTACATGTTTTTTTTTCAAATAATGTTCTACCTGTAATATCTATTTTTTCTGTACTTTTCTTATCATTTCCAACAATTTTATTGAATAATCTTGGTTCAACTTCTTTCTTTTGTTTAACATAATACGAATCATATTTTCTTAATTCATTAATTAATTTATTTGTAGATTTGATTTCTTCACGATCTAATTTATTTTGTATATGCAATGGTAATCTTACAACAATATCTTCGAAATAACAGACATTTCTTTCTCAATTTCAGATAGTAAACGTTCTTTCTTTAAAGCGTAATCACTTACTGAACCATTTAAATATCGAAAACTATATGCATGTCTAACATTTGTCCAGCCTTTATCAGCAAATACCATCCAAAATGAATCCGACCAAACCAACCATTGCTCTGTTGGAATCTATTAGTAATAACGATACGTGATCATGTCCTGCCATTAAACGTCAACTTGTTGCTATTGACATATATAAATAAATAGATAATGTTTTGTACATAAATTAATTGACATAAATAGTTTTCATCTGTGTTGTATAAGTTGCGTAATATTATTTTATTTAAAACGTTGTGTTGTGTTTTTATTTCAATTACCATCTTCCACTATAATATATCTAAAAGAATCTCTTTCAATTTAGTTCTGTACCATTCCTTTGCACCTCCTTCCAAAAACAATTTTAGGCAGTTTCTTTTTGTAGTTTCATCAGTAATTTTATGTCTTTCACATTCATTTTCAAAATCACTTAACCAAACTCTTGCATTTCTTTTACCGTCAAATTTATCAATTACAAACTTCTTTTCAATATCCCAGAGTTTCATTTGTTTTTCAGTTAATTTCACTCTTAATTCATTTATCACTTCTATTAAATCATTTTTATTCAAGTTCTCTAAAAATGTAGTTGATGTTTTCTTTCTTGTCTCTTCAATTTGTTTTTCTTCTAAATAAATATTTCTGAACACAAAATTATTATCATCATCAATGTACAAGGGTACAATCAAATCCGGTAAAGTTACTTGTAAATTACGAAATTGACCTGGTTTGTTTAAACCAGCTACACCATTTTTTACAGTAACAATATTGAACAAGTCATTGTGAAATGACTCATTTCGAATATTTACTGAAAATTCGTAACATACTGCGTCATTTAGCCATCTTACTGATTTTACTGAATTTATTAATTTCTTCTCTGCATCAATTATCTTCTAAAAATGAATCTTGACTTTAATGGACATCTTTCAGAACATAAAATTGATTTGTAATTCTGTTCTTGGTATGTTAGAAATTAGACACCAAATTGAATTCCTAGTGAACTAAAGAATATTTATTTAAATTAATAACACAATATATCTATAAATGTAATGCCTCCCTTTTTCAAGGAGAATTAACAAATAATTTATATGGGTTCTTGTCAGACCGGAGAAAGGACAAGTACTAGGGTTTTTGTAAATAAGTTTGTACTTACAATTTGGTTCAACAAGTAACAAAGATTTATTCACACTTACTACATGGTTGGTGTTGTCGAGTTCCTACTGAACTCTCGTATTGACTATCTGACTATCGACTATATTAAGTGAATAACTGACCTAACGCTACTATATATATAATTACAAAAGTACTAAGTCAGCAAATAGTTAGCTACTTACGTTAACGAATATTATTTAGAATACTTGACCTCATTACAACATGCTCTACTTTACTTAATTGTATTCACTAAGAATGTGCTGACTTTGACTTGTTACATTCCTCCCTTTTTCAAACAATTTGCTTCCTGCAAAGGGGCACAATTTACATATTACACAAAACATAATTTAACTATTATTTCCTTGTTACATTCTCTTTTTTATACCTTAACTTTTACTAATTTAAAATTAAATATACATAAACACAAAACACTTTTATCACTTGTACCGTCCATAAAATAGTCCAAATAAACACCACCATCGTCTTATGTTTATTTTATAACGCACAACACTAGAATAAAATTGAAGTTTATACCTCGTATCTCGTTCTTTCTTGTGGTTATTTGTGAATGTCGAATTTGGTTTGAATTTCTTCTTGTAGTACTGCTTATGTCGTCTAAATATTGAATCTCGTTTACTCGTACTTCTTTTCATCTTTTGGCCATTTGTTGTGGAGTTCTTTAATTGATGTGGATTCTTCCTATCGTACTGTTTTCTTTGTTCTTTATTTCTCTGAAACTGTTTGCTGTTTTCGAACTTAATGCTGATCTGTCCAACTTCGTCATTTCCTACATTAACCGCTTGTGAAATTTCCTCAATACCCGTACCCTCTATTAAGCCATCATTTTTAACCCCTGATGCTTCTTTTTCCTCCCTATTTACCTCGTAAATTTCCGGAGCTTCCTTGGTAACGGCGTCATTAGGTCTCTCTTCACTGCTACGGTCTTCTTTCGAACTTACTTGTTGGGAATCATCCTCATTCTTGTCTATTTCAGCAATATTTTCTCTTTCTCTTTCTTTAATTTCTTCACAAAGACAGTACTTTTTCTTAGGCATCTTGCATCCAAAACATCTTAATACTCCATCGTCCATCGGAATGCCATCTAAATGGTTATAAATCATAAGAGCTGCCTCTTGGTCACCGGATATTTCCGCCATTCTTAACATATTGAAGAACCACGTAATTTCCTTCATCTCTTTTAATTCTTCCGCGTCAATTTCTTCTGTATTTTTCTTAGTTTGGCCTGTTGTTTCTGCTTCTCTTCTGTTATACTGTGTATCATTTTCAATGTCTTCTTCTTTATGATTATCATAAAAATTTGACTGCTGACGCTGATATTTATGCTGACGCTGATGCTTATGCTGACGCTCACGCTGACAATGCCTGGCGTAATGGTTGCCATTGCAATTATAACACTGAACTTGATTTCTTCTATAATGAGTGTCATCATCTTCTCTCTGGTAGTCGTAGTAATCGCCTCTCTGATCATTGTAGTTTTCTTCATCCTGGTAATTGTATTTTTCTTCCCTCTGATAATGGTTATTTTCTTCCCTCTGATAATGGTAATTTTCTTCTCTCTGGTAATTGTAATTTTCTTTCCTCGGATAATTGTAATTTTCTTCCCTCTGGTAGTTGTAATTTTCTTCCCTCGGATAATTGTAATTTTCTTCCCTCTGGTAGTTGTAATTTTTTTCCCTCGGATAATTGTAGTTTTCTTCCCTCTGGTAGTTGTAATTTTCTTCCCTCGGATAGTAGTAATTTTCTTCCCTATGATAATGGTAATTTTCTTCCCTCGGATAGTGATTCGCTCGTTGACGCTGATGCTGTTGCTGACACTGCCTGGCATAGTGGTTGCCATTGCAAATGTAACATTGTACAGAGCGTCTTCTCTCGTTGTAATTTGATCTTCTTTGGCCGTACATCTTTCTTGAGTCACTTACTTGCTTGTTGTCATTGAATCCATGCTTCTCAATTTACCAAACATTTAGTTCGTGTAGTTTGGAAAAAAAAATTCGCAAATTGCTGCCATCATTTGTATCGGAGAGAATACAACTGTTGTTATTGTTGAAGATTCCTAATACTTGCTTTTCCGCGAGTGGACCAAAAACGATTGGCCACCCTGATCTGACAAAATATCCTTTACCGCTGCCACCAATTTGTAAGACAGACCGGAGAAATAACAAGTACTAGGGTTGTTGTAAATGAGTTCGTACTTACAATTTGGTTCAACAAGTAACAAAGATTTATTCACACTTACTACATGGTTGGTGTTGTCGAGTTCCTACTGAACTCTCGTATTGACTATCTGACTATCGACTATATTAAGTGAATAACTGACCTAACGCTACTATATATATAATTACAAAAGTACTAAGTCAGCAAATAGTTAGCTACTTACGTCAACGAATATTATTTAGAATACTTGACCTCATTACAACATGCTCTACTTTACTTAATTGTATTCACTAAGAATGTGCTGACTTTGACTTGTTACATAAACACATAAACTTATTACCTAAAGAATCAAGTTTAAATGTCCTTAATCTATCTTTGAAAATATCTTTTCAATGTTGATAAACAGTTTTGACAATTTGACAATTGTCATGTATAAAACAAAATAAAAAAATATGAAGCCTTGTCTGAACAATTGGTAACATAGGTTTCATATTTATATGTCAAAAAATATCAATATGAGAATAAAATTATTTTTTTAACCTCTACAATAATATACATTAAATAGGAAAAATATGGGATGGCTAGCTCAGTGGTATGAAATCGACCTGTGGATCCTGAGAACCCTGGTTCGATTCCCACAGGCGACAAACAATTTTCATAATTTCAAAAACTACCCCTGTGGCTCCTCCACCACTAACATCTTTGGGGGCCGTGCTTTGACGCCTGGTAACCGCACTTCACGCAAAAAATATATCACTTACCGAAATCTACTTCGGCAGAGTGCCACAGGCAGTAATGGGTAGAAGGCGTGATGATATATTTTTTTATTTTAATTTTAAATGGGATAAATTGGAAAAAATTCCAACATCTGTCAAAGTTCCACAAAAAATTACAGCACATTTGAATCAACTTATTAGGCCATCATCAAACGGCTAGTCAGTTCAGCTTTAACTATAGACACGTTTCGCTCTGTGGGAGCTCATCAGTATGGTGCGATCAACTATCCAGCTAGACCAACTAGGGACAAGTGAACTGTGATACTGTTTAGGCTGAACTGACGGATGTTAAGAATATCTAAACCGATATCTTGACATGAGAGCTACGTAGCACCATTTAGTGCGATCTTTATATTATTTAATTGCTGTCAAGCAGTTTGCGATTTTTGTTGGTAGATGACACTACTTTTTTAACATCATTTGTTTTGTATTTTGATTAATATTATAAATATATTTTTGTTAAACTTTATAATTTTTTCTAATTGCATTTAATTTCTATCTTAAATCAAAAATAAAATTTCTTTTGTTTTTCTATTTTGTAATTATTTATATTTAATTTAAAAATTCTGCAAAACTTATTTTGTTTTTATTTTGACAGAGGCACCTATAGTTCACACTTTACAGTTTTCAATTTGTGATAATTTTGAACAGTGCTAATCACTTCTTAGTCAAATCGGATTCGTTCATATCCTATCGGAAATTGTCCGAGCTCTGCGAGGTCGAACGCACTTGGAACATTTAGCAATCGAAACGGTGCGGCTTGCAGGTCTGCATTAATCACTGAGCCACGACCTGGATCTTTTTTATTTAACGATCCGGCTCTCTTCGTTTACAAAACTGACCCGGTTCAATTAAATTAATTGGTTATTAACTACCCATCTCTTAAATAAATTTATATTTTTATTTTCTTTGAAGTTTTTTATTTAATTTGACTGACAATATTCTCAGTTATATACATTATTTAAATTTTTTTAAGTAAAAACTTGATTTAAAATTCGACAAAATTTTGAAAACTTGTCTCCCTAAACTTCAACAAATATTTAATTGTGTTAGTACGAGTACCTAGGGTATAAAGTAGTCTATTGGTGATCGAGCTTGAATATTTTTTATAGAGGCGTACCCGAGAGTAACAACCATGCAAGAGTGACAAGGACACTTTCGGCTCGTGGTGCACATAATATTTTTCTCTACGACCGTTTAAAAATGCTTAAAAAAGTATTTAAAATTAATTTTGACAGTTTTTCTGTTTTTAAATTTACTTAAAATTGCTCACAGTTTTCCCGTTTCTGTGGGTATTCTTTACTTTAGGTACTAATAATATTTTTTTATAAGACATCATAATATTTTCAAACCAAAAATATAAAAATACAAACAAAAAAAAATGCGCAAACGAATATAATGTAAAGTTTATCTGTATCATATACATAATATTGGGTCTACCGGAAGTGCTCGGCGCTCAGCCTGTCCAATATAGCACGCCAACCAGCAAATCATTTCCGGTCATATAATAAAGCTATACACGAACGCTAAACAAGAACGCGGATAGCAATGTATCGGATGCTGTCGTTCGCATGAGATATGGTTGAGGTTAAAAAAAAATTGAAATGTTTTAATAAAATTACATTTTTATAATATACCAAAATTCATAATTGTTTATTAGATGTATTAACAAAAATATTGTTTTGTGTTGCAACATACTTTCAGTGGAGAGACTACAATGAATAAATTTTACCCGGCACCACGTTATTTTAGTTACGAAAAGTACTCAAAATAACGCACCCAAGCGAATTAAGCGGAAAGATGGAATTGTAGGAATATTTTTAATGAGAAAATCGCAAACTAGATTTAACAAACTACATTAAAATTACGATAATAATGTTGAAATATAGACAAGAATAGATTTTAGATAGATAGAGCACAAGTAATGTACAGCGATCAGAATTATTAATATAGAAGCAAACATAGATAATAAATATGCAAGCAGTATTTATGGTGATTTTTGTATACAAGGGCGGAGCCATATGTGATTGTGTATATGTGTATGTAAATTTTTTTTTTTGTGGCTTCTTTGGCGAACCAACTACTTAGGTCATATGCCCTGATCTGCGTTTTAGATATTATGGTCAACAGCAACGCGGGTTTTCTCTGGACGGTCACAAATAATATTTAATTAATATTTTATTTAATATTTTTTACGAAAAATCTATAATTATACAAAATATCGAAACATATCAAATTTTAAATAAAACATTGACTATAACACGCAGAAAAGCGATTTATTAGAGACAACAAAAAATTAACATTGATAAAAGAAATGAAAACAAAAAATATTGTAAATAAATAATGTTGTATTTAAAGAAAATTTTAGTGTTTCAACATAAACTGTTGAGGGTTTTTTCAAATACTACTGCCTCTAATTTATGTTGGCCAAGCTCTGTACGTAATACATAGTGCGGGGTAGTTTTTTGTATGTAATATATGGATTCATAGAAGTTAGATTAAGCTCTTTCTGGTTTGTCTACAATATTGTAGGTCCATATTTCCGATGCATATAAGGCTATTGGTAACAATGTTGAATTATAAAGTTTGATATTGGTTTCCCAGGAGTTGAATTTGGCTGTTAGCAGTGTGCTTTTTATGGTTCCTGTAATTTTGTTAGCTTTGCCTATGAATTCCTCAGCTGTATGATTGTATAGGCCTGACTTTGAGAATTTTACTCCTAGGTATGTTTATGTCCTTTCTGTTTTGATTTCATTCCATTGACAGGTATATCTTAGTTTTTTTCTTGGGTGATCTGCCAGTGTGGAAATGCACAACCTGAGTTTTGGTTGGGTGTTTGATTAGTTCAAGTGGCTGACAAAATTGTTTTAGTGCTTTTAGTTTGTGTTGCACGTCGATCTGAGACATAGCGAGGATCACTATATCTTCCGCATACTGCAGGGTCATAATGCATATTGATTAATAAATATACCTTCTAGTTTTTGCGATCTGAAGTAGTCTTCCATGTCTGATATATACAGGGCGAATAGTAACGGGCTTGTACATTCTCCCTGGAGGACGCCCCTGTTTACTGGTATGGGATTGGTATATTCATTATTCACACTTATTTGGACTGTGGCTTGTTTTTAATTAATCTCACAATTTTGCCGCTTACTCCTATATTAAATAATTTATTATATAATTTTTTGTGGGGAATAGAGTCGATAGCCCTTTGGAAGTCGACAAATATTTCAAAGATGCCTTCCTTGTTAGTTAGCATACGTGATCTGGTACGGGTGTCTACTATAAACATGTTATCTATGCATGATCTGCGTTTTCTAAATTCAGCTTGCGATTCCGGGAGTATGTTGTGGCTTTCCACCCATGTTTGAAGACGATTAATTATTATGTATGTTAGTAGCTTGGTTACAGAATTTATCATTGCTAGACCTCTGTAATGTAAGGCAGTACGATCGCCTTTTTATATGTCAAAGTTAGTTTTATTTTTAAATTCTTTTGATATATTTTCTTGTTTTAGAAACTCATTTAACATATTTTGTATGTACTGATGCCATTCATCAGGTAAGTGTTTTATTTTCTCATTAATTATTTAATCCATTCCTGGGGCTTTGTTAGGTTTTAAATTGTGTATGGCATGTTTTACTTCATATAAAATTATTTCCGCGTCCAAGTATGGATGTGATGCGTCATAAAGGGATGTGTCAGTGCCTATTTTTGGTTCTAGAGAGTTTTTGAGGAATTCTTCACATTTTGGTTTGGTAATCGGATTCTCAGATGTGTTTTTTATATTTAATTGTTTTACGGTTGCCCAGAATTGTTTTGGTTGTAAAATGTTTTCTAGTTTGTTTTGGATGTTGGTTTATGCTCCTTTTTTCAGCTACTGTGTCTTTATATCTCTTTTTCGCTTGTAGGTATATATCACATGTTGATACATCTGTAGGGTTTCCTTTGTAGACTTTGAGGTGGTGTTTCACATCTTTCTTGAGCTCTTTGCACTCTTTATCATACCATGTCTTATTTTTATTGAATGTTGGTGTCCGAAATGTTCAAGTTATTTCTTTCTTTAGTCCTAATTTGATCGAGGTATTGCTGATTTCAGTTTTAAAGGTTTCGTAGAGAGTTGTCAAGTTAGTTGTTCGCAAGTGGCTCGTTCTCTGGTGCATTTCTTCTTTGTATGTTGCTTCCTTCTCTGTATACCATTTTACCATTGTTTTTTTCGTTAGTCGGCGTGATGTGTTGTGATTTTTTTAATAGTTATTATGTAGTAGATTGAGTACGGAGAGTGAACAGATTATGTGATCCGACACAACTATATCTGATAATATGCTAAGGTTCACTATGTGTTGTATTGTATTTATGTCAATCCATATTAAATCTATTATGCGTTTAGCATTTGTGCCTAAATATGTATAATTAGCTGGTGTATCATTAGTTGTTCTTGCATTGATGACAATTAGGTTTTCTAGCTCCATAATTTCGTTTAAGTTTTTGCCGTTTTTGTTCGTTGTATTGTCGTTTGTTGTTCTCGTAGCAGTTAGATAAGATTGCTCGAAGAGTTGATCTTCGTCCTGATTTAAGCTACCTATTCTTTCATTAAAGTCGCCACCTATTATTAAATTATAGTCTTTATACCTATTTCTTATGTTATTAATGCTAATTTGTAATAGCTCAAGTAGTATTTCGTATTTATACTTTGGTGCGGAGTAAGATAATTTTTTGTTGGTTGTACTCTATTTTTATAAAGAGCCAATGTGATTCTTTTTCAATAATGTTGATGTTTTTTTATTATTTCGAGTGTACATGATAATTCCACCAATTGCCCGTCCAGTGCTGTGTTCTTTAATAGCTTTAACTTGATAGGTGTTGTAATTTTACATGAAATAAGGATTATTTTTTATTTCATAATTGGCCCAGGTTTCGGTAAGACATATTACTTCATATTTCATCAAAATTAGTCCTGCTTGCTTGTTCAAATTACACAGATTTTTAAATCCTTGCATGTTCCAGTACATTATTTTGCTGGTTTGTTTTATTTTTGCAAGATAGCCTTCTTCCTGTCTGAGTTTTTTGACTCCTTAGAATGAGATCGCGTATGTATAGCGAAGTGTCTTTTTAAAGGTCCAGTGACGTTTATAAATTTTTTTTACTGATGGAGTTTTTGTTGGACGGGGTATTTGCTTCTGAAGATGATGGGTGTAACCATTTTGTGTTCCTTATTATGTTTGCATTGACTGATGTTTTCTGTTGTAATTTGATTATTAGCAGGTTCTTCATTTTCCGGTAGCTGTTTGTCTCTATTGTTGGTTTCAGTATCTGTATTACATTCTTCGCTTTTTGTGTAGTTCAACTTTTGCAGCTGGTTCGGTAGGTCGGGCAGCGATTTCTTTTTCTATCTCTTCCTCTATTTCTTGTAAAGAGAAGATATTGTTATGAATCACAATTTTATCAGATTTTAGGTGAGCAACGTGTCCTTCCCTTCTCGCTTTTATCAGATAAAGCTTTAGTGCTTTTCGCGCATCTGGCACACTTTTTGTGTAATCCTCTTCTATATATATGTTTGTTTTTTTTTTAATTTTCCTTGTTTAAAATTATCAATCTTTAGTCTTTTAGAGCTGTGTTCTGCAATAATTGGTATGGGTCTATTATTAGTGTTTGCTGATCTTTTTTCTAATCGTCTTACACATTCAATGTTATTTATAGTAATATGTTTTAAATTTAATGTTTCATTGATGAATTGAAGGAAGATTTCACCTAGATTTTCTCTTTCTTTTCTTCTATTCCAAATATAATGATTTTTTTTCGCGAGTTTTCCTTTCCAAATTTTCTATTTGTTTATCCTTTATCATTTTTTTTTTCCAGGAGCTCAAATTTAGCTTTGTTTTCATTGGTGGCCTTGTTAAAGTTATCTACTGAGTTTTGTAAAGTCGTAAGTTTTTTATTTATGTCTTCAGCATATTTTCCAAGCGATTTTTCTAGAAGTTTTTGGATCTCTTCTGTGGAGGCCATTGAATTTTATGTTAGATCAGGTTGGGAATACTGATTTTGAGTAGTGCTACATGATTGTGCTGAAGCCGAGCTACGCGCGCCTGCGATATATGTGATCGAGGTTAAGCGTAATTGCTTCGTTTTACACTCTCTGTTTTTGTTGGTTATTAGCAGATCTGCTATACTTTGCTTGCACAGGTATTTCAATTTTAATTTACAGTCTTGAATTGATTATCTTAGGAATAGTTAGATGCTAAACTTCTTCAATTCGCACTCATACCAACCTCAAACAAATAAGTTCAAACAGATTTTTGTCCTAATTGTTTTTATTAAATTGACGTGGTAATCTGGATTGTTTACTTTTTCTACCTTAAGGTGAACCATACGGGCTGAAGATAACAACAGAACAATGGTGGAACGATGATCTGTCTTGATCTATTTGAAATAAAATATATTTTTTATTATAAATGAAACATATTATTTATTGTACATATTCTTGTAGTCAAAGGTTCAAAGTTTTATAATAATATTACTAATTTGAAATATCTTTCATATAATAAAAGAAAATAAATTATACATTACATCAAATTTAATTTGAATTTATTAAAAAATTGGCCCTACGATATAAATATAAAAAATACAGTAAATTATAAATATGACAGACTAAGTCTGATGAAATTTTCATCCAAATTAAACACGAAAATTTTTAGCAAAAAAATAAAATAGGCAAAAATACCATGAAAAACGGAGTTTTTCTTTTTTTTTCTCAAAAGCGTTGTGTTTAATTTGTCTGATTTTTTTTTGTGTTATAGAATATATTAATTTTAAATATACATTTTTTTTTTATTAAAAACGTAGGGCCCAATTTTGAGAAAAGCGGACTCAAATTTGTGAATTTGGTCCGCTTTGTTTATCTCAATATTGCCGGTATATTCAAAAGTTTTTGAAAAACTCATGTTCAATTGCGTACTCAAATTCATAAATTTTCATAACATTATATCAAAAGAACAATTTGGTTTTCGTGAAGAGAGGACAACCACTGACGCCATGATAAACCTAATTCAAAGTGTCACAAAAGCTTGGGAAAATAAAGAAATATGTAGAGCCACTTTTATAAAGCTTTTGATACCATACCACACGATATCTTACTTGCAAATTAGAATATTATGGCATACGAGGTGTAGCACTGGAATTGTTTGAATCTTATCTTACAGATTGAGAACAACAGGTTTTGATAAATAACACAATTAGCAACTCTACAAAAATTTACAAAGGTGTTGTCCAAGGCAGTATTTTAGGCCCATTATTGTTTACAATCTATGTTAATGACCTATCTATTAACATGAATTGTAAAACCATACAGTTCGCAGATGATACAATCTTCATCTGTTGTAATGCCGATACGAAAATCCTAAATGATAGTTCGGATGCTATATTTATACAAGCCGTGAACTGGTTTACATCTAATAAGTTAGTTTTAAATAACAATGACTTTTCAGTTAAATACTTAGATATGTTAGTAACACGTAATTTAAATTGGAAATGCCATATTGATTTGCGCAGTAAAAAATTATGTAAATGCTTATATGCTCTACAAAAAATATACAGCACTGTTGGACCAGCGGCTGCTAAAATCGCATATTTCATTGCATAATAACATATGGGATAATTATCTGGGGAGAGGCTCCCCATACCGAACGGTTTTTTTCTGCTACAAAAGCAGGCACTTAGAATAATTTCTGGTGTTGGTTCTAGAGATTCATGCCGAGAATTATTTAAACTGAACAAAATTCTAACTGTTTATTCTCAATACATATTACAATGTGTAGTATGTATTAAAAAAAAACTTGTCCAACTATGTAACTCACGCGCAGACTCATGAATACAACACTAGAAATAATTCTGATTTGATAAATGCAGTAACTATTTCAAAAAATTTTAAAGTAAATAGTATAAACTTAAAAATATATAATAAATTACAACATGAAATAAGACATTTGGAGGTAAAAAAGCTCAGAAATATTATCATCCAAAAGTTATTTGTTCAATCGTATTACAATATCGGCGAGTATATCACAGTCGAAAATTTCTGAATTTTTTCAATTGAAATATCAAAAATGTGTAAAAAATTATATCATCCTCTAGTTCAATTTAAATTTAATTTGTTGTTTTAATATTGTCTTTCTTTATAAATTTGTATTGGTATTTATATGACGTACTGTGCATGTATTAATGGTTTACAGTAAATAAATATTATTATTATTATTATTATTATTATTTTCGTTTAACATATTTAGTTAAATAAATAAAATCAATAAATATATCATCACGCCTTCTACCCATTACTGGGTGTGTCACTCTGCCGCAGCAGATCTCGGATGTTAGTGGTGGAGGAGCCACAGGGGTAGTTTTTGAAATTATAAAAACTGTTTGTCGCCTAAGGGAATCGAACCAGGGTTCTCTGAATCCACAGGCCGACTTCATACCACTGAGCTAGCCATCCCATGCATATTTAGTTGTGAGTTTTTATATATTTTAAAACCTACACACTTCCAGAGAAGACAAAAAATGTTACAATATAATAAATAAATACTCGATATTAATAATATCATAAAATATATGCAAATCCGCAACAAATAATAAAATAATATTTACGGTTTCTCAAAAAAGTTTTAGTTAATCCTGAATTTTGAAATAAGCTTAGCCCAGTCTAGTCCGGTTTTAAAAAGTTAATCCAAATTACTTTTCGAAAGTAAAAAGGTAACATGATTATATTAGAATTAATTTAAACTTTTTTGAAAATATGTTTCAAATTAATTTGACTAATCCAAAATTCTGGATTAGCTAAAACTCTTTTGATAATTAGGCTGTTAATGAATAAAATATAAGTGATACACTTATAATATTTAACAAATCAAGAACAGTACGAGTTGCATATACGGTGAGTGTTTTGGGAACGCTATGTTCTTATTAAAGCGGATATATCACTCTTAAAAGAGAAAACAAAATGGCTGCACCGCGAGTGAAATGGAGATGCAAGATAGTACTCGTCTGATGCGACCATATGCATACAATCTACGTGATGACATTAGACGGAGTCGGGGAGAGTTTCGCCACAGATAAACATTTGTTTGTGTGTGGTTTCGCAAAAATTCGTCACTGTGACGTCAGTGTCGCCAGGTCAAAAAAAAATCATCACTAGATATTGTGCCAAAAATTTACTAGATTTTTACTAAAATTAATTTTTTTATTGGTTAACTTAAATATTCGTTTATGTACTTCAACTATGATTTTTTTCATGTGCCAAGATATGGGTTATGCAAATAATTCAATTCAATTTACACATATTTACAAAATAATAATAATAATAAGAAACTAATGCAAAAAAACAATACATTCTTATTAAAGTTTAATTGAATTAAACCGTGTTGGTGAATGTAAGGAAGGAAAATAAAATTAATTTCCTTAATTCTTGGATTTTAGCCAGTAGCAATTTTATTTTATTTTAAAATTCAAAATTATAATGATTCAAAGTTAAGGTTACGTTATAGCGTCTGGATATCAAATATTAAAAAATAAATAAAAAATAGAAAAAAGAAACAAATCTATTTATTATTAGAAAAACAATAATATTACAACAAAATCACTAATTATATGTATTTTCATAAAAGTTTTCACTATATTACTAAACTGGATATAAAATCAACAGATCTACTGAATTTTACTAAACCGGGCAACACTGGGCAACATGACATTGCCTCCTTTTTCTAATTCTTAAATGCCACTTTTTTTACCGGGTAATTTTTAGATTTGCTTTTGAATGATTGTTGATCAACATATTTGGTTTTATATCTCGTAAAAAGCAATATTTATACAAATTTGCAGATATTTTTCTTTTTAACACACGTATGCAAAACAATTAAATAACGATTAATCCGGCTGCCTTCCTTGATTGTCGTCCGTGTCCTGAGATGAACTCTCGCTAGCCTGGATCCTGTATTCGAACATTAAAATCATTAAATTAGAAAAAAAGAATTGCAATTGGCAACAGTTTGAAACGGTTTATTGTGCTTTGAATACATAAATGTGGAAAAACAACATACGACCCAACATACATATCACCTCAGTTCAAAACATTTCGAGCAATAAAAATCTCAAAGAAATTCCTAAATAATCTGAACTAACAATAAATATAGATAAATATATCATCATGAATTTTGACCTTTCAATGGGTAAGGCACTATGCCGTAGCAAATCTCGGTAAATGATACAATAAATACGCGTGAAGTGCGGTTCCCACCCGACAAATCACGGTCTCCAAAGATTTTTAATGGTGGAAGAGATACAGAGGTAATATTAATGTGGGGAAAATTGTTTGTCGGCTTTGTGAATCGAATCCAAGTTCTCAAATCAACAGTTCGACTAGATGCCACTGAGCCTATTATTGTTGGATAACATTTTTAAGGGACGTTAAAAATTAGCAGATTCAGTCAGATAATATGTCCATTAATAATCAGCCTAAAAATTCTAAAACACATATACACACGCACACACATGGTATCTAATACGTGCAGTCGTATTTAATATTTAATTTTAGTCTTATTAAACTTAAACAGTTACGAGCATGTGCGATTTTATCAAAACGTTAATTACTTACATATTAATACCTAATTAGTTTTCATTTTGACAGCAGTATTAATTTTCCATTCGCTGCTGAAAGATCGTTCTTGGTATAGTAAGAATCAAAATTTTTGAAAGTAATTCACTTTCATTTTCTTCCTGAATCATTTTCTCCAGAAAATTAATTCTTCTCAACTTTCATAATTGAAGTCCTTAAAATTATCTCGTTTATTACTGTGGAAACTTTTTAACTTTTCTTACTCCAATTTTAACTGTTGTATTCAGTGGCATGTTTATCCTGGAGCAGTTCAGAACATTCAGAATGCTAGTGTTCCCAGTTCGAGCGTTGTCATTTCTTCGGTGGGCGTTTTTATTTGGCGTAGTTGAGAAACGCAGCAATCTTGGTCCTGCGTTACAAGATCTCCCGCGGGAAAATGTCGTTCATCCTGTTCCGTTCCATGTTGAGAATGAAAAAATTCAAGAGAAATTGTTGGAAGGAATCAGTATTTAGATGACATGCGAATTAAATAACTACAATTTGTAATTACAGGACTGCATTGCAATTATCAGTCATGAGACCATTTCATTTATCTTTAAACACATTTGTAAGCGTGCAAGTAATGTTACGCGAAAATTGTGTCTGTGGTCAGATCCTTCGGTCCATAACTTATTACCTACCATCAGTAACACCTAGCGCTTAACAAATTGAGTTAATAGTTATCACTAAAGCCCGGATTCTGTGCAAAAGCCTATTTCTATTATTTTTTGCAGGCATATTATTATAAAATTTTATTTCATATAAACCATACTTTATTTTTCTTGTAAACGTTTTAGTATATTTTGTTTCATATTGAGTTGAGCGTTCCATTTTTAAAGAAATAAAAAATACCATCCCTTGAATCCATGATAGGCGAATAATATTTCACTTTAAAAAAAAAAATTATTTAACAAATTTTAGAGTAAAAAAATAATTAGTAGCGTGTCTACTTCATACTCGAACGGGGGTCACTTTGACATCATATTATTTTTTAACGGAAATCGAAAGTAGCCCCTTTCCTGATAAATTTAGCGTTTCTAAAAAAAATTGAAATTAATTCTGTAATTAGTTATTAACAATTAAAGGTATTGGGGTGTCTTTGATACAAGAATAAGAGGCATTAATACGTGTAAATAGTATATTTGTATAAAAATAAGTTACAAATATTATATAAATCAGTCGTTTCAGGCACATAAAGTAATTATTATTATTATTATATCACAAAACTTAAAACAAACAAAAATAGGAACTACTCCGAAATAATACGGATAGAAAATAATATTTAGGCATTTTACTTTTCATATACATCAACTGCTGTTTCAAATCAATTCTACTAGAGTAGTTGTTTTCCCTTCTCAATCACACTTGGCCTCTGTAATATTTCAATCAAGTCTGATGTAGAAGTGTAGAACTTGTGAGATTTTTTCTTCTGGAATATATTGTGCGATTTATCGACGCTTTTGAACCCAGTAACATGAACCTCATCCTTATTATAGCGTTCAACTACAGCCACATATTTATAATATTTATTTTGCGAGGATTTTATTTTCAAAAGCACAAAATCCCCTTTCTTCAGGTTTGTAACCAGTTTTTCTGTTTGACTATCAGTGCCATCTTTTGAAGTCCCTGGTTTCGGTGAATCAACGCATTTCTTGTGTTTGGATTCAGGGACGTTAGCGTCGGAGGAATGACTAGAACTTGCTTTTGATGTATCTATTTCCTTTTCATCGGAGCTATTATCACTAATAGTTTCTGATTCCGATTCGGAACTTGACGTTCGCCATTCTGTTACGGATCTTCCTGGTTCGACACGAAGTTTTTTTCTGGTAGACGGTCTTGTAACAGATTTTTTTTGAAAACGAACTTCTTTTAAAAATTCTTTGAAACTGTTATTTACGAAATTTTCATCTGGGTCACTGTCACTGTTTGGCAGTATTTTTGCCAGTACTTTTTGCTCATTTAATGGATAAATCCCTGTTGCCTCAAAACCATTTTGTGCATTTCTCATTATGGCCGAACTTGATTTATCACCAAGTTTGTTACTGCTTTGTGGCAATACTCCATCCATTTTTTCGAAGCATTTCTTTAGTAAACTGGGAAAATGTTCTTTCGGTAAAGTTGCCATTCTGGTATTTTGTAATTTCCAGTCTAGTAGAATTGATCGCCACGACATTTTAAGTGGACGGAAAAAAGATACATCCACAGGCTGCAAGAGATGTGTTGAGTTAGGAGGCAAACATACAAAACTGATATTATGTTCGCGGCACAAAGAAATGACGTCTATGTTAAAATGCGATGCGAGATTATCGCCAATTATGACCTTCTGACCTGGAAGATTCTTTGCATGTGGCAAAAAAGCTGAACAAAACCAATCATTGAAACAACTGGAGTCCATCCAGCCATGTGATGTTCTGTTGTAGAACGTGCCGTGTGAACAACATCGTTCTTTGCAACATGGACTTCCTTTGGGCCCACCAGTTGTCCAAGTATTCCATAAATGTTCCGCTTTAAAAACGATATAAGGTGGCAGTAGTACTCCAGAGGCTGAGGCACAAAACATCACTGTAGTGGACGATTTCGAATGATTAACAACCTTTTCTGGATATTTTGTACCTCTTCTAAAAATGTTTCGAGTTTTACCAGGATCATCCGACATGTTGGTTTCATCGTAATTGAATATATTTTCAGGTGGTATTTCATCGAGTGTTACTTTTAAATTAGTATAAAATGTTTTAATTTCTGCCGCACCTACTTGAGAGCGTTTTCGAGATATGTTTGTTGCTAAACGTTCACATGCGGAGCTTTTGTGCCTCTTAAGTAATGATTTTGCCCAATCTATTCCCGGCAAGTTATTTTTAAATTTCGGCATTGTGCGTCCTAATTTATCTAAATAGCTCTTCGTGAAATTTCTTAAATCTAGTAAAGAAAGTGAATATCCCCAATCAGAATATTGCAAAATGCTTTTAATTATTGTTTCTTCTTCTTTAAAGGAAAGTACAGTCTGTGTTCCAGCTGGGCGGGTATGTTTCCCACGAAATTTATTATACAAAGTACCATATGGAATTTTAAATTTCGCGCTTGCTTGTTTCACAGTGCATTTGTTATTTACGATTTTATTTAGAGCGGCTTCCAATGCATCTTCGTTGTAATTTCTATAATTTCTTCTTGCTATTGCAGGTCTGTATGTTCTCACCATGATGAAATATATTCTGGAATGTTAAAAAATTTACTAATAACGTTTTTAGTTTACTTAAGTTTACAAAATGACATATAAAAGATAAAATCAAAGTGTCCCCAAAATTCAGTCAAAGTAGCCCCTTTGGAAAAAAATCGTCGTAGATAACACATACAATGATATAAAAAAATATAGGTTAACTATTCGTCATCCCAATAGTCGAAGTTTTGACATTGTAAATATTATTAAAGAATACACTGCATAGTTTCACGTGTACACAAGGAAGTTTCACATACTAGAAAAACAGCAATATTTCACCGCTTATTTCAATATTTTTTTAATTAAAAACAATAATACTTACGTTTGTTCTGTCTGGGTATTCACATCAGCTGGAGTCAGTGTTATAAATTGCCGTATTTAAAAAGTCCCTACAATTCTTAACAGTAGAGCTACATGCAAAACAAAAGTTTTCCCTAGAAAAATCAAAGCCACCCCGCGAAATCAAAGTAACCCCATTTTACGGTATGTTCCTATTTGTCGAATATCCAGTGTTTATATTTTTTCCCCTATTTTTTTCATTCTAAGTGCCTCATTTGCTCATTTTTTTCAAAATAGTTAATGAGAGGGTAATATTTTTGTTTATATGCTATTACATCTTACGATGGGATGGCTAGCTCAGTGGTATGAAGTCGGCCTGTGGATCCTGAGGTCCCTGGTTCGATTCCCACAGGCGACAAATTTTCATAATTTGAAAAAAGCTGTCCCTGTGGCTCCTCCACCACTAACATGTTTGGGGGCCGTGATTTGACGACTGGTAACCGCACTTCACGCGCAAAAATATATCACTTACCGAGATCTGCTTCAGCAGAGTGCCACACCCAGTAATGGGTAGAAGGCATGATGATGATATTTACATCTTACGATATGCCTGCTTCACACTTTTCGGTAATAGATAGAAACTGTTTTAGTGATCAATATATCGTACTCGTATGTTTATCTATTGGCTGAAACCACACTGAGGCATAATATGTCGGAATAACATCTATCCTTTTTCTTTTAAATATTGTGTCTGATTTAAAATTATGTGGCTATTCATTTTATAGTTTTACAACAGATTAATAATAAAAATTTATTGTAGAAATGTGACAAAAAAAAGTACTAGACACAGAAAAAATGCCTCTTGGTTTTAGTACCTATATGAATTTTTTATTTTAGTACCTTTTAGTTAATTTGTATTTAGTTATTATTATTTATTGTGATATTTGAGAAAGAAAATTAAGGAATGTAGTCCATTAAAAATAAGTTTTCGCACATTTTAATAACATTAGTTTTTAGGCAATATTATGTATATCGCCCAGTAATATTAAAACGCGTATTTTGTGAGTTTAAAAAGGAATATTTGCATGTCTATTTTCAACATTTTTAAGGGCCTAAAATTCGGGTTTTAGTTAACTGCCCCTAATATTCATTTCAAAGATAAAAGATAACAAAAAGAAAAAAATTATAAAGTAAATGTAGTTTTTGCTACGTGTATATGGTAGATTGTGTAATTGTATGGTGTTATAATTTGTCAAATAATACACTACAGATTTTTTTTTATATTTCGTATTTTACATTTGGACTCACTGCTATTTTGTGCTTTAGTAAAAATATGTCAAACATTATTAATTGTAGCTACATTTATGTCTTAAGAAATGAAATGCAAAAAAAATTCTAATTCTCATTACGTACTTTTTCTAACAAAATAGAAACATAAAACAAAACAACATATTTTTGTATGTGCCATTTTCTTAGTAACGAATCAACATAGGAATATGCGATTTTACTCAATAGAAACACTTTACTCAATAACAACCAACACCTTACTTATTTTAGACTATTATTTTGTTTGTTTACCTTTTACCATACATGTTGTTGTTTCTGTGTTTCCGCAAAGATACAACTGTGACGAATTTCAAAAATATGTGTAGAAAATTATCTTCCTATGTTGATTCGTAACTAAGAAAATGGCACATAAAAAATATGTTGTTTTGTTTTATGTTTCTATTTTGTTAGAAAAAGTACGTAATGAGAATTAGAATTTTTTTGCATTTCAATTTTTAAGACATAAATGTAGCTACAATTAATAATGTTTAACATATTTTTACTAAAGCACAAAATAGCAGTGTGTCCAAATGTAAAATACGAAATAAAAAAAGAAAATCTGTTGTGTACTATTTGACAAATTATAACACCATACATTCACACAATCTACCATATACACGTAGCAAAAACTACATTTATTTTATAATTTTTTTTCTTTCTGTTATCTTTTATCTTTGAAATAAATATTAGGGGCAGTTAACTCAAACCAGAATTTTAGGCCCTTAAAAATGTTGAAAATATACATGCAAATATGCCTTTTTAAACTCACAAGTCGCACAAAATACGCATTTTAATTTTACTGGGCGATAAACATAATATTGCCTAAAAATAAACATAACTAAATTATAGATATATACATGCAATGTTATAATATGTGCGAAAATTTATTTCTAATTGATTACATTCCTTAATTTTCTTTCTTAAATATCACATTAAATAATAATAACTAAATACAAATTAGCTAAAAGGCAATAAAAATAATTCATATAGGTACCAAAACCAAAAGGCATTTCTTCTGTGTCCAGTACTTTTTTTGTCACATTTCTACAACAAATTTTTATCATTAATCTGTTGTAAAACTATAAAATGAATAGCCACATAATTTTAAATCAGACACAATATTTAAAAGAAAAAGGATAGATGTTATTCCGACATATTATGCCTCAGTGTGGTTCCAGCCAATAGATAAACATACGAGTACGATATATTAATCACTAAAAACAGTTTCTATTTACATACCGAAAAATGTTAAGCAGCAAAATTACTTACACGCTTACAAATGTGTTTAAATATAAATGTAATGGTGTCATGATTGATAATTGCAATGCAGTTCTGTAATTACAAATTGTAGTTAGTTAATTCGCATGACATCTAAATACTGATTCCTTCCAACATTCTCTCTTGAATTTTTTTATTCTCAACATGGAACGGAAAAGGATGAACGACATTTTCCCGCGGCAGAACTTGTAACGCAGGACCAAGATTGCTGCGGTTCTCAACTACACCAAATAAAAACGCCCACCGAAGAAATGACAACGCTCGAACTGGGAACACTAGCATTCTGAATATTCTGAACTGCTCCAGGATAAACATGCCACTGAATACAACAGTTAAGATTGGAGTAAGAAAAGTTATAAAGTTTCCACAGTAATAAACGAGATAATTTTAAGGACTCCAATTATGAAAGTTGAGAAGAATTAATTTTCTGGAGAAAATGATTCAGGAAGAAAATGAAAGTGAATTACTTTAAAAAAATTTGATTCTTACTATCCCAAGACCGATTTTTCAGCAGCGAATGGAAAATGAAAACTGGTTAGATATTAATATGTAAGTATTTAACGTTTTGATAAAATCGCACATGCTCGTAACTGTTTAAGTTTAATAAGTATAAAATTAAATATTAAATACGACTGCACGTATTAGAGACTATGTGTGTGCGTGTGTATATGTGTTTTAGAATTTTTAGGCTGATTATTAATGGACATATTCTCTGACTGAATCTGCTAATTTTTAACGTCCGTTAAAAATGTTATCCAACAATAATAGGCTCAGTGGCATCTAGTCGAACTGTTGATTTGAGAACTCAGATTCGATTCACACAGCAGACAAACAATTTTCCCCACATTAATATTACCTCTGTATCTCCTCCACTACTAACATATTTGGGGGCCGTGATTTGTCGGATGGCAACCGCACCTCACGCGTATAAATGCATCATTTACCGAGATTTGCTACAGCATAGTGCCTTACCCATTGAAAGGTAAAAATTCATAGCACAATAAACCATTTAAAACTGTTGCAAATTGCAGTTCTTTTTTTCGAATTTAATGATTTTAATGTTCGAATACAGCTAGCGAGTGTTCATCTCAGGACACGGACGGCAATCAAGGGAAGCAGCCGGTTTATCGTTATTTAATTGTTTTATATACGTGTGTTAAAAAAATATATATCTGCAAATTTGTATAAATATTGTTTTTTTACGATATTTAATACCAAATATGTTGATCAACAATAATTCAAAAGAAAATCTAAAGATTAAGCTTCTGATAAAGGCTTGACAGAATAAATAAACGAAAAAATTAATAATAGAAATATTTGTAAACCTCAAACCATTCATAACAAAGATAAAATGTGACTATACGCATCTATATAATATTAATTCTGATTGTTTATTGTTCCACAACGTTCTGGCCAGAACTATGAATTCTATTTTTTTTTCATTATAATATAATATGTATGAAGGTATTTGATCTTTTACTCATTCGTTTCTTGTGAAACACATAGGTACTTGAGTTTACATCTGACGAGCCGGCAGACCGACGAACAATAAATAAAACAAATCTGAAGCAGTTTTCAACATGAAAATAGGGGCGAATCATCTATTTATGAAAATTATTACCAAAGAGGGAATCAACTATATTTACAAACTAGATCCTGAGTTCGAATCCAAGGCAAGCTAAATATATAGGCACTACCAAACTATGATTCTGCGAATGTTCCCTATACTGTAATTGGGATGAAGTTTCTGTTGTACAGAGTAGAATAAGGAAATAAGTTAGTCAATAAAATTAGTAAAACAATAATAATTATGTGTAGTTAAGTGATTTCGTATAAAACAGTGATACAAAAATGGTGAATATATGAAAAGTTAAATTAGTAAAATAGGGATAAATGAACTCTGTGGAGTTATAATTGATTTGGGGAAAACATTGATACTAAAAATTGTGAATATATGTATATAAAAAGTGAAATTAGTATAACTGTGATAAATATGTGGAGTTATAAGTTATTTGGTGAAAAACAGTGATATCAAAATAGTGAATATGTAAAAGTGAAATTAGTAAAACAGTAATAAATCTGTGAAGTTATAAGTGATTTGGTGTAAAACAGTAATAAAAGAATGGTGAATATATAAAAAGTAAAATTAGTAAAGCAATCATAAATCTGTGAAATATTGAGAAAATTGATGAACTAGGAAGAAATAGTTTTACAGCAGGAAAGGGGATAAACATTGCTCCAACTATTGACGATCACTGGAAAGTCACGAGACACGACATTTTCTATCAAATCATAATATAAGAACGGTGCAGTGCAGTGAAAAATTCGTCCGATACACAGACAATGAATTTTATGATCTTTAAAATCGAAAGTAGACAAATTCATGAAAAATAAAATCTAAATTAGATTAAAACAGTGCCATTAAGAGCTTTAGGAAATATGTAAATGTGATAGAGTGAAGTGTAAACTGTGATGAAGTATTACAAAATTGAACATAACAAATAATATGATCTTTGGGGAATTAAGAAATAAAAGAAAAAGAAAACAATAAGTCCAGACAATAACAGATAAATGCAGAAATCTTTTCATCTGACGTCGACGCTAACCCCGGTCTCGCAAATGAACGTGGAGGTGAAATATGGGAAATATTATCTGTACCTATTTATAAATGATTAATTTGTGAATATGAATGTATATGTTATTATAAACTATGTCATAATACAACAATATTATAGTTACCATTACAAATTAATTTTGAAACGTCTCAAATAATTAACAAATGGTTTAGGAACAACAAATCGAAGATGTTTTCCATTAGGTATATGATACATAGTATGTATAAAATACAATCCGTTAATTCCATAATTATAATCTCTTGAATTCCTCACAAAAACTATAACGAATGTGATTGTTTTAACTCTAGTTGTCTGACTGTAGAAAAGAACTATATGTACCATAAATTTGTTTATTTCAGCTGTAAACGAGATGTTTATGAGC
Source organism: Pterostichus madidus (assembly GCA_911728475.2). Lineage (NCBI taxonomy): Eukaryota > Metazoa > Arthropoda > Insecta > Coleoptera > Carabidae > Pterostichus > Pterostichus madidus. Next base: position 29,979,414 of record OU452304.1, on the reverse strand, counting down.
AAATAATCAAAGTGATGGATTGTTCATACTGTAACAAGTCAAAGTCAGCACATTCTTAGTGAATACGATTGATTAAATTATGATATGTTGTAATGAGGTCAGGTATTCAAAACAATATTGTTTGACGTAAGTAGCTAACTATTAGCAGACTTAGTACTTTTGCAATTAGATATATAGTATCGTTAGGTCAGTTTAAGATCAGTAGTATAGTGCAGTTGACATCAGAGAGTAGCAGCATAAACTCAACAACATCAGCCATGTAGTAAGTGCGAAGCTAAATAAATCATTTGTTGTATGTTAAATCAAAACTAGAAGTACCGAGTTATTTCTACAAACGGTAATACTTGTCCTTGCTCCGGTCTGACAAGAACCCATTCAAATTATTTGTTAATGCTCCTTTGAAGCGCTGCAGAAGTTCGGAAGAGAGAGATCTTTGTTACAAATTGGTGGCAGCGGTTAGGGAAATTTTGTCAGATCAGAGTGGCCAATTATTATTGGTTCACTCGCGTAAAAGCAAGTATTATAAGTCAATCAGCGTCAATCAGCTATGAAGTACATTTGGCAGTGTAAAGTGGGATTGTTTTACAAATAATGGCAGCGGTTTGCGGATTTTTGCCAAACTACATGAACTAAATGTTTGGTAAATCGAGAAGCATTGACTCAACAAAAACAGGTAAGTGAGTCAAGAAAACTGTATGGCCAAAGAAGATCGAATTATAACGACAGAAGACGCTCTGTAAAATATTACATTTGCAATGGCAACCATTATGCCAGGCAGTGTCAGCAACAGCATCAGCGGCAACAGCCGAATTAGTATCCGAGGAAAGAAAATTACAAATGCCAGAGGGAAGAAAATAATAATTATCAGAGGGAAGAAAATTACAATTATCAGAGGGAAGAAAACAAAATTTATCAGAGAGGCGATTACTACAACTATCAGAGAGATGATGACACTCATTATAGAAGAAATAATAGAAATCGAAGGTATAAAAATGAAGTTCAATGTTACAATTGCAATGGCAACCATTATGTCAGGAATTTTCAGCGTGGGTGTCAGCATAAGTATCAGCATCAGCAATCAAATGTTTATAATAGTCAAACAGAAAAAGATATGGAAAATGATACACAGTATAAGAGAATGCAAGCAGAAATAACAGGCCAAAAAAAACAAAAATACTAAATAAATTGACGCGGGAGTATTAAAAGAAAAAAAAATATATATAAAAAAATCATCGCACCTTCTACCTATTACTGGGTGTGGCACTCTGCTGAAGCAGATCTCGGTAAGTGATATATTTTGCGCATGAAGTGCGGTTACCAGTCGTAAAATCACGGCCCCCAAAGATGTTAGTGGTGGAGGAGCCACAGGGGTAGTTTTTGAAATTATTATTATTAAGAGATGGATGAAATTACATGGTTCTTTAATATGTTAAGAATGGCGAAAATATCCGGTGACCAAGCGTCAGTCCTTTTGATTTATAACCACTTAGATGGCATTCCGACGGAAGAAGGAGTATTAAGAAGCTTTAAATGTGAGATGCCTAAGAAAAAGTACTGTGTTAGTGAAAAAATTAAAGAAAGACAAAGAGAAAATATTGCTGAAATAGATAAGAATGAGGATAACTCCCAATAAGTAAGTTCGGAAAAAGACCTAATGGCGCCGTTACCGAGGAAACTCCGAAAATTTACGAAGTAATTAGGGAGGAAAAATAAGCATCAGGTGTTAAAAATGATGTCATAATAAAGGATAGGGTATTGAGGAAATTTCATAAGCGGTTAATGAAGGAAATAACAAAGTTCGAAAACAGCACACAGTTCCAGAAATAAAGAACAAGGAAAACAGTACGATAGGAAGAATCCACAACAAAAGAAGAACTCTACAATAGATGGCCAAAAGAAGAAAAGAAGTACGAACGAGCGACATTCGAGATCTAAACGACACAAGCAGTACTGCAAGAATAAACTATAACCAAATTTTACTAACACAAAACACCACAAGAAAAAAGAACGGGATGCGAGGTACAAACTTCAATTTTACACTAGTTCAGTGCGTTATAAAATGAACATGAACGAAGGTGGTGTTTATTTGGTTCAAATCTTGGCTGGTACAAGTGATAAAAGTGTTTTAGTGTTTAGTGTCTATATAAAATCTATTTCGTTTGTTTATTGTTCCATAACGTTCTGGCTAAGACTATGATTTTGATTTTGTATCATTATAACATAATATGTATGAAGGTATAAATATTATCTCTCGCTCATTCGTTTCTTGTGAAACACATAGGTACTTGAGTTTGCAACATCTGGTGGGCAGGTGTATCGACACTGCGGAACGAGTGTTCTGTTTTGTGTCTTTTAAAAGATAGCAACAAATGTCAAGTGGTTTTTATAAATCTATGCGATATGCACACGTGTGGCTCTTCTTTGTTTCGGAAAGGTATGAAAGGTATTAAACAGTACATGACCCTACATTTTGACACCTTCGACACGGGGTGAGAGAAGAACCCACGCCATCTTTGGAGACGAGGTGCAGAGGATAACCCACTCTAACTTCGGAGAAGCGGAGAAGAGGACTATTGTAAGCCCTCGCAGTGGACGAACGAGGGGACAACTAGAGTATATAAACTGCATGATTTGTCGTATTCGAGGAGACTCTCACGAGACTCCAGAAGACGCCCAGGGGTCTTTACTTCACTCTGACTCTATGTCAATAAGCTGCAAAGTTCACTCACATTCATAATATCCATCTGGTAGCTGTGGCTAGGCCAGGCACGGGTGATCCTATTTTTCCCACCTTATGATTGTGGCTAGGCCAGGCACGGATGATCCTATTTTTCCCACCTTGTTGCTGTGGTTACTCTAAGCTCGAGTGATCGTATTTTTCCCACCTTGTTGCTGTGGCTATTCTAGGCACGGGTGGTACTATTTTTTTCACCTTGTTGCTGTAGCTAGGCCAGGTACGATTGATTCCGATTTTCTCACATTGTTACCATTCCTAGGTCAGGCAAGGGTGATTCTGATTTTTTCACCTTGTTGCTGTGGCTAGGCCTGGTACGGGTGATCTTGATTTTTCCCAACTTATTGTTGTGGCTAGGTCAGGCGCGGGTGATCCTGATTTTCCCACCTTGTGGCTGTGGCTAGGCCAGGCACGGGTGATCCTGATTTACCCACCTTGTTGCTTTGGTTTAGCCAGGCATGAGTGACCTTCATTTATTCCATAATTCGGTTATTTGAACTTTCAACTTCATGACATACGTCGGTTTTAATAATTGTTACTTTCTCACAAAAGTAGCAATTCGTTCTACAATGAAATTATAATTGTTTGAATATGGAAATTTGAAATTTGAAAATTATGAGAATACTGACAGACAGTCAAAATAATATAAATATGATTGAAATGAATTTCTTATTAAATATTGGTTGCTAATTCATTGCAACAACACTAATTATCACTGGGCATTGGTTACCGTTAAAGGAAACTTCCCAATGGGCATTGGTTACCAGTAAAAGAAACCCTCCTAATAGATATTGGTTGCCTCTCAAGGAAACCCTTCATAATGGACAGTGGTTACCTCTCAAGGAAACCCTATATATTATAAATAATAGACAACATTCAAACACATAACATTAGTAACAAACACTGGACTAGTGATTTAACAATCATTCAAAGATATTAATTCACTGACAAATTATTGTGATATGTCTAGAAGTTGTTCTGATTGAAATATATAAAAGATGTAATTTTGACATTTGATGAGATACTTTTTGATTAACTTTGGCAATATGTGATGATTGGTTTTTATCTCTCTGCTTGGGATTTTTGGTCGTGTTTTTCCTTCTTGCGTAAAGTAAATAGCAGAGAGCTATAATACGATTATTTCACGACAGAACTTTATTACTTAATTTTCAATAAATTCACAAGATTTGACGTCACAGTGATGTCTTTTGGAAGGAATCTAAATCTCACTCAAATTAATCTTTCCTATATTCTCCCACCATTGACAGCTACTTCGTATTACGAACATTTTGAGTGCTACATTATTTGATATTCAAACACAACGTAAGTAAACAAAACGTAGATCCTAAACTATTTTATTTTATACTAGACGAGTTGCGTGTTACATTAATTATTGAAAAAAGCGGCAATAAAACAATAATTCATTTCATCACACAATGAAGAATCGAAATTTTAAAAAATTTACACACCCTTAAAAGAAATGCGAGGTTACTTAATTCTGAACGAATTTAGTGAAATAAATATACTTCTTTTAGGCTGTGAGGTAGATCGATCCATTCAAAAATAAAAGGAAAATTAGAAAAAATATTTATAGGGACAAACACAACTAATAATTTATAAATTAAAAGTAAATAATCACGTCTCAAAATCAATAAGTGATCATAACACAATTCACGTAGACCAGTTTAGTCCTGTAAATGAAATTCACTATACTAATGCCAGATTAAATATAGGAAATAATCGAATCATTTTTAAACTTCTTGAACTGGAAACAACAATTGAAGTAACAAAATTATTTAAAAATCAAAAACAAATATTCATTTGCAATTTCAATAACCAAACTTATCGAGAGGACATATTTAAGTATCTAAAAGATTATGTAGCTCTAAAATTAGATATATAATTATATTCGAAACAAAAAAATAGATTAAAAACTTCAAAAATTATTAACGGAAAATATAATATAAACTATATTACATTAATTTCCTTTAATTCATTAGCAAAAGACATTAAAAATAAAAAAGAAGAGTTAGAAATAATTAGTGAATATTACAATGGTATTACTAATCAGCGAGGAATAATGGCTAGAATTAATGCATTAAAAGAATTACATTTCTGGCCTATGATGACTAAATATATAACAGAATTCATAAATAGATGTGAGTTGTGCAAATTAAACAAATATAATAGAAAACCAATTCCACCTATCGATGTACTAACATTAATCCAAAAATAATTTTTAACAATTTTTGATCAATTTTCAAAAATGCTACAAAAATTCTATCTACCCGAAAAAACTGCAAAAAACATTTAAAATCATTTAATAAACTATTATCAGTTAAGAACATTCTAGCACCTTCTCGGGGACGAGAGCGGTACGTAGCAGCCAGACCACCCAGCCGTTCTAGCGTGAGAGCGCTTCTCTGGTCGTGAGGTTGGGAGGGGGAATTCTGTAATATTCTAGAAAAGGTCGAGATATCGGACGGCAGTATCAAAAGCAGGCTGGTGGGCTGAAGAGAGTTAGTTGACAGTTGACTTCGAACGCGTTACATAAATTTCGTGAAATAAATAATAGCTCTAGTGTATGTGATAAATAATATTAGTTTCAGTATATTTATAAGTGGTGTTTAAGTTTAGTTCTAGTGTTAATGAGTTTGTAATAGTTTTATTTATTATTAATTTTAATTCATTAAATAAATACTTTTATCTCCGTTTAACATAAATAGTTGTGAGTTATTTTTGTGCCTTGAAATTCTACCCACTTCCAGAAAGACGAAAAACATTACAATTGGTGTCAGGTGTGGGATTATTAAATAGTGAAGTGTGTAATAGAAATAAATAAAATGACGTCGTTCGGTTTAAAACTAAGTGAGTTAAAAGTTGTGGATCTCCAGAGAGAGTTGGAGGAGCGAGACTTGGACTCATCCGGTTTAAAAGCGACGTTACAACAGCGTCTTCGAGAGGCTTTAGAGGCGGCTAAGCAGGATCCTGAGGAATTTGTATTTGAAATTGGTTCAAATGACAATCGTAAAATGTTCGAGAAATTAGAAAAAAACTCTAGAACTTTGCAACAGCAGTTAGAAGATAGTTCTAGAATTCTAGAAAGAAGAATTAACAGGATCTGTGCAACAACAGTTAGTAGAGAATTCCAGAAAATCTGAAGAACGTTCTAGAACTTTTGAACAAAAGTTAGAAGAAAGTTCCAGAATCCTAAAAGAAGATTTGGCAGAAAATTCTAAAACTTTGGAGCAGAAGTTGGAAAAAAGTTCTAGAATGCTAAAAGATTTGGTGGAAAATTCTAGAACTTTGGAAAAGAAGTTAGAAGAGTATTCTAGAAAATCAGAAGAAAGTTCCAGAATTTTAAAAGAAGAATTGGAAGAAAATTCAAGAACTTTGGAACAAACTTTAGAAGAGTATTCTAGAAAATCCTAAGAAAATTCCAGAATTTGAAAAGAAGAATTGGCAGAAAGTTCTAGAATTTTAAAAGAAGAATTGTAACAAAAGTTACAAGAGAATTTAAATGTATTAGAAGACAAATATGAAAGAAAATAGAACAACTATAAGAAAAGTTCTTCAATGTAACTTCATCAGCAAATTCATGTTCTGGGGTACCGGAAACCGAAGTAGTAGGTGAAATAAAAATAGCGAAAGATTACAATATATTAACAATTCACATAAAAGCACCGGACTTTGATGAAAAAACATCATGGCCGATTTATTTGAGGCAATTTGAAGCTCCTGCAAAAGATAACGGTTGGTCACCCAGGCAATTTCGTTGACAGTAGCGTTGCGTGGAAATGCCGGCGATATCTTGCAGATACTAAAGCAAGAAGAGCAAGAAGACGACGACCAGCGATATGCGATATGGAAATGAGCACCTAGAACAAGTGAATCAAACACAATTAAGGAACCGATATCTGAAGTCGAATGAGATTCTTCAAGAATTTGAAGCTGACGTGTCTCGCTTAGTTTACTTCGCACATCCCACAACTCCGGACAGCGTATTAGAGTGCTTAGCTATCCAAACATTTATTTATGGAATCCGAGATGGCGAAATTCAGCAAGCACTAAGATTGACTCGACCAAAAACATTAGTCGATGCACTGTCTCATGATTTAGAACAAGAAGCTACAAAACTAGCTTCGCGTAGCCAATCTAAAGTACGATCAATAAACAGTGACATGAAAAACGAAGATAATGAAGATATAGAAGAAGCGGTACGACGAATCGCTACAGAAATACTTGGATGAAAGAAGAGAATACGTTGCTGGAATTGCGGAAGACTTTGCGGGAAGCCGCTTAAAAAGACAACAGACGCGGAGTCGGAAAACTAAGTCAGGTTGATGCGAGAGGGCAGTCGTCGACCCGTATTCTGGTAGCCCTACATTCCATCGAATATTCCGCCTGTCTTCATCAACAAGTCAACAGCATTTTCGTGGATGGTCTTGTTGACGGAAGGCCACTCAAAATTTTGCTGGATACGGGTGCGACGAAAACAATAATAAGATCCGACTTAACATATAAGTTTGCACCGACACAACTATATCCGACTAAGTGGCGATTACGTACAGCAACTGGATAACTAGCTACATCATCAGGAGAGTTAGATGTGACCATCAACATCGAGAACACCTCCCTCAAACATCGTGTATAGGTAGCCTAAATCAAAGATGACTTCAATCTTGGAATGAACGTTATGGAAAAATGTGGTTTTAAACTGGATTTCAAGCACGGCGTAATAGTGCTAAATGATGAAGAACTCATACTACATCCACGAGAGGACGGAGTTGCACGTGGTTTAGTAACCAAAGATGTAGTACTTCCGGAGCGAAGTGAGACAATTGCGGAATCACAACTTGACGGAAAATTTTGTGCGGGAAATGTTACTATGTTGGAATCCCGAAATAATGATGAAGAAACTGGCTATGGTGTGATGCTTGGAAAATAACTGATAAAGGCCAACAAGATAATACCAGTTAGAATAATGTACATAAATCAGTATCCGGTTACAATTAAACAAGGAACTATAGTAGAGGAATGTTCATCCGTATCTTCTATTATTAGAACAATGGTGGCTCAGAAAACCCGAAATAGCAAGAATCCGGATGCTTTACTCAATCAAATATCAACATCTTTTCACGGAATGACATCTGACGAGAAAATCAAAGCGAAGAACTTAATTAGCAAATATCAAGATATCTTTGATTATGACAAGAAATCCAAGGACAGAACGAACGTTGTCCAGCATAAAATCTATACTGGAGATGCAAGACCCATCCGTGAAGGAGCAAGATGATTGCCACTGGAAAAGCGAGAAGAAGCTGAAAGGATAATTGAGGAAATGAAGAAAGAAGGCGTGATTGAACCATCAAGTAGCCCATGGGCTTTACCAGTGGTATTAGTGAAGAAAAAGGATGGATCCACCCGATTCTGTGTAGATTGCCGTTAGCTTAATAAGGTGACGCAAAAGGATAGTTATCCACTTCCCCGAATAAACGATACACTGGACACATTGGCTGAGTCAAATATATTTTCTACGTTGGACCTAAAGAGCGGGTACTGGCAAGTTGACTTGGAACCAAACGACCGTGAAAAGACAGCTTTTACCATTGGAACAGGACTTTGGCAATTCACAGTTATGCTATTTGGATTCTGCAATGCTCCTGCAACATTTGAACGACTTACGAAAACCGTGTTAGCTAAGCTGTCATGAAAAACCTGTTTGGCGTACCTCAATATTATTGTGGTTGGAAAAACGCTCGAGGATCACATGAAGAATTTAGAAGAATTTTTTCAAAGATTGAAACAGGCAAATCTCAAGCTCAGCCCGAAAAAGTGTTATCTGTTCCAGGAGAAAGTGCATTATCTCGGGTATGTGGTTTCTGGTAAGGAAATAGCAGTGGATGAAGAGAAAATGAAAGCTGTAAGAAACTGGCCAGTACCAAAAAACAAGCATGAATTAAGAAGTTTCCTTGGTTTATGCAGTTACTATCGGCGATACGATACGATACGGCGATACAAGGATTTGCCAAACCACTGACACGGAATACTGAAGAAGGTAGAAGATTTGCTTGGGAAAATGACTGTCAATCAGCATTTGAAAAATTGAAGGATTCTCTAACAACCGCGCCAGTCTTAAGTTATCCTCTTCCGGAAGGAAGATTCATTCTGGATACAGATTCCAGCAATGTTGGGATTGGCGGTATCCTTTCTCAAGTACGAAATAGTCGTAAAAAAATTATTGCCTGCTTCAGTAAAACACTGTCGAAACTGAAGAGAAACTATTGCGTTACCAGAAAAGAGCTATTGGCAGTTGTGAAGTCCGCTGAGCATTTCTACAAATATTTATACGGCAGGAAATTCTTGATAAGAACTGATCATGCTGCCTTGAAATGGATACTACAATTCAAGAATCCAGAAGATCAGGTAGTTAGATTCATCGAAATGTTGCAGGAATATGATTTTATCATTGCACATCGTGTGGGAACTAACCATCGTAATGCTGACGCGTTGTCCAGGAGACCTTGTTCCGAAGAATGCATGCATTGTTGCCGAGTAGAAGAGAAACAAGCTGCTGCATTAAGAACAACAGTAGTCGATGAGAAATGGCAACCGGAAGAATTGCGGTAAAGATCAAGAAAACGATCCAGATTTAAAAATTATATTGAATTGGAAGAAAAATGGGGACAAAACGATTTGGCAAGATGTTGCACCATACTTCCAAAATGTAAAATCGTACTGGGCGCATTAATAATTGAAGAGGGTCTCTTAAAACGTGTCCTGAAGAATGCGGAAGGTACTGATCAGAGAACTCAGTTATTAATCCCTAAGAACAAGGTACCTGAAGTATTGAAAGAGATCCACGATGGATCTGTTGGAGGACACCTTGGAGTCAACAAGACTTCTGAGAAATTGCGAGAACGATTTTACTGGTATTGGGAAAGGAATGTATATGTAGATTTGGAGTACCGCGTAAAATACACTCCGTTCGGGGAAGAAACTTCGAGTCTGTCTAGTTCCAAGATATCTGCAAAATATTGGATATTCATAAGACCAGAACGACTGCATTATATCCGCAGTCAGACAGCATGGTTGAGCGAATGAATAGAACGATCAACAGATATCTGTCTAAAGTTGTCTCTAACCACCAAGGAGACTAAGGTCGTCATCTGCATATGTTTTTGATGGTATATCGTTTATCTGTACATGAAACAACAGGACAAACACCCGCAAATATCGTTTTCGGACGTGAGGTGCGGTTACCGTGCGATTTGAAATTTGGTTATAAACCCGGAGAAGATTTCGCTGGGGAAGATTACGAAGAAGAATGAACGACATTCACGAACAAGTTCATCCAAATATTCAAACTTCAAGCGACAACATGAAAGATCATTATGACATCAGGGCAGAAAAGGGAGGATATGAACCTGGAGAGTTGGTATGGTTATATAATCCACAGAAGCGTCGTGGTCTATAACCGAAGTTACAAACATGCTGGCAGGGACCCTATGAAGTGATGAAAAGGATAAATGACGTTATCTACCGTATTAGGAAAATACCGACTGGGAAGCCGCGAGTAGTCCATTTTAATCGACTAGCCTCTTTTACTGAAAATAACCATGAAGTTAATGATGTTTGTGCAGCATATGTTCGCTGCGTTCAAGAACATGAACCTGAATTAACATTTGAAGACTTCATGGAGAAATTTTTCATTAGTGTTTAAGTTTAGTTCTAGTGTTCATTAGTTTGTAATAGTTTTATTTATTATTAGTTTCAATTAATTAAATAAATACTTTTATTTTCGTTTAACATAAATAGTTGTGAGTTATTTTTGTGCCTTGAAATTCTACACACTTCCAGAAAGACGAAAAATGTTACAGTATAGAAAGAGTACACTCCACTATTATTGAACATCTGAGACTAATAAACCAAAATGAAATATTTAAGAAAAAAAAAATATTCCAAAAAAATTAAATAGCCATTCTAGCATATAACAATTAGAAACACAGCATAACTAAACTATTCCCAAACGAAATATTATATAAAAAACACAATGACAAATCTGTTAAAATTAGTTTTTGGGCTAAAGAAGAAATAATTCAAAAATATATGTCAGAACAAAATTAATTTCAACAAATTATTAAAGAGAGAATTTCAAAAGAAGAATGAAAAAGGAATAAAGAAAACGAAAATGCCTTAGAAATCAAAAAGGAAGTTTTTATTACAGAAGATACCAACAGATCCGTTCATGGAAATCTACAGAATATTACCGAGAATAATTAAAAATTAAAATTAAGATAAGAGAAAAATATATATATATATATATATATATATATATATATATATATATATATATATATATATATATATATATATATATATATATATATATATATATATGTATATATATATATATATATATATATATATATATATATATATATATATATATATATATATATATATATACGAGGGTGGTCCGATAAGTACTTAGGCTACAAAAGAATAACAAACATTTTGGAAAAGTGGCGATTTATTTTTCAACATAATCTCCTTTGAATTCGATACACTTGATCCAGCGATGCTCCAACTACTTTAACCCGTCTGAAAAATACGTTTTCTGGACGTCTGCAAAGTAGGCCTCCGTGGCGGCGATAACTGCTTCATTCGACTCAAATTTCTGCCCGACGAGGGACTTTTTCAAATTTGGAAACAAAAAAAAATTCGCACGGGGCCAAATCCGAAGAATACGGTAGATGGGGCAGCAGTTCGTAGCCTAATTCTATCAATTTGGCCGTGGCGACGGCGGAGGTGTGTGCCGGAGCATTGTCATGGTGGAAGAGCAATCTTTTCTTCGCCAAATGGGACCGTTTTTTCTGCAATTCGGTGTCGAATCGGCATAGTAGAGCCCTGTGATCGTTTTGCCCTTCTCCAGGTAGTCGATGTAGATCACATCTTTTGAATCCCAGAAAACGGTGGCCATTATCTTTCCGGCCGATAGGACAGTCTTCGCCTTCTTTGGAGCACGTTCGCCAGGTGAAGTCCACTGCTTCGACTGTTCTTTGGTCTCTGGTGTGTACCAGTGTACCCATGTTTCGTCGACGGTCACGAAACGACGCAAAAACTCCTTCGGATTGCGCCTAAACATCGTCAAACTCTGCTCTGAAGTAATCACACGGATGCGCTTGTTGTCCGGAGTGAGCAAACGCGGCACCCATCGCGCCGACAGTTTTCTCATGTCCAATAATTCATGCAGGATATGACCCACGCGGTCTTTTGAGATGCCTACTGTCTCAGCTATCTCGCGCAACTTCAATCGACGGTCTGCCAATACGATATCGTGGATTTTGGTTACGTTATCCCCCGTGGTAGCCGTTTTCGGGGCACCTGGGCGTGGCTCATCAAAAACCGACGTGCGACCACGTTGAAACTCCTTCAACCAATTTTTGACGATCGCCATCGAAGGAGAAGCATCCAAGCGTTCTTTGATTTCGCTGCGCGATTACCCTTCCAAAAACAAGAATCGAATCACCGACCGATATTGTTCTTTTTCCATTTTTCTCAAATCTGCGGACACGCTCGCTTCCACACGCGGTCAAAACTAAACTACGCGTCCGATTCGGCTGAAATTTTAACAGTAACTGTCTACGAGAATGTTCTAAGCGATACAAAATTGCTCTTGCGACAGTGGTGCTATTTGGCGGTGAGGCTAAGTACTTATCGGACCGCCTTGATATATATATATATATATATATATATATATATATATATATATATATATATATATATATATATATATATATATATATATATATATATATACATTATATATGTATATATATTTTAATTTTAATGTTACCAACTTATTATCTGAATTTAATAAATTAGAAACCGCAAAAATAACAATTATAGAAAACACTATACAATATAAAGAAGTATTTAAAAACCAAATAACAATCCTGATATTTAGCTTTGATTAAATAACGCTTTAGGAGGCGTAATAAAAACAATATCGTATAATCTTAATGAAAGCGATAAAAAAAGATATATGGAACTTTTCGAGAAAATTAAGAATAATAATAAAATATTAAATGAGAATAATAATAAAAATTACTACTATTAAGGACCGGTTTTTAAATCACTGATTAAATGCTGGTTAGCGGTAACCATGGTAATCTCATTGTTTTACTCAAATTCGAGTTTTTCATTCACGGATTAGTTCTAATTATGATTAAAATTTTCCACTAACCGGTAATAATTTACTCGGCCAATTTTGGCTGTTTAAACTACTAACCGGAGTTTTGACAGATGCATTCAACTTTCATTGTCAGTCCTATTTTACATGTGAAATATGGATATTTTATGTGATGTTATTTCTGATTAGAACTAAAAATTCAAATGTGAGCAATATAAAAAAAACGAAAGAGAATATAATATAAGAAGAAGACCGAACCATTTTCTTAAATGGGACAATACAAATATTTTTGATAGATTCTGTCTAACAAAGCGAAGTGTGAACTTCGCTTTAGAAATTATCAAAAATTAAATTCAGCGTTCTACAGAAAGGTATTATATATGTATCATATATGTTTATATATTTTAGAAATCATGCTGTATATCAGCGTTACATCAATTATTATTGACTTTAAGATTTTATGCATTTGGCAGTATGATTATATCGCCAGCAGACTTTGCTGGTATAAGCAAATCCTACTGGTTGTAAAATTATTGATGGGGTAACAAGAGCTGTGGCTAATTTAAAACCATGGTTTATTAAAATGTCCAGCACTGAAGATGAGCGAAGAAGAGTAAATTACGATTTCTATCAAATCGCACGATTTCCTAGAGTTGTAGGAGCACTAGACTGCATGCATTGTAGAATTCAATCACCAGGATCAATTTTTAATTTTTTTTTTGTATTAGTTTTTAGAAGATCCTATTTTTAGGTGGTGATAATGCAGAGTATTTTAGAAATCGAAAAGGTTTTTTTTCTCTAAATGTACAGGCAATTTGAGGTAACAGGTATAAAATTATGGACACTGTTGCTCGATGGCCTGGTTCTAGTCATAATTTAAATTTTTTCAATAACTTTAATATATGAGCATGCTTTGAATCTGACGAATTTGGTAACGGACTATTGCTTGGCAACAGTGGCTACCCCAACAGATCTTATTTGATAACACCTTTACAAATCCACAAAATCGCATACAAAATCTATTTTATGAATCCCAAATACGAACAAGAAATGTCAATTCTAGCATACGGAATGAAAACAAAATTGTAATTTTGGAATTATCTGAATCAACATAGTTGCGTCTTTTTCTTTTCTTATTTGTAGATATTTTAGAGCTTTGAATTTCTGGTTGATTATTTGGTACTCTTTTTTCTGTTTCTGCTTCACTAATAACACGATTTTCTTCAACTGCTAAGATATCGGACTCTACTATAAGCTCTTTTGATAACGGCAGTCTTAAACTAGAAGAATTCCAACTATCCCAAACAACTCCTTTACAATATTTTTCAAGAAGATCGCTCTACGAGAATAAATATTATCATTAAAATTTTTGGCAGATGGCTATTTCTTAATTCTTAATTCTACTATAATAATTATTATGATCAACGAATCGGTAATTACGACTACAAAATTTTCATCAAACCGGGGAGGTAAACCATCAACGGAAAATGCAATCATAGAATGTAAATTTTCTTCCTTGGGAGTCAATGGGGAAATATTAGATATTGCTCCTCCAGTGAGTTGTTCTGATTTATTTTTACAATTTTTTTTTTCTTTATTTGTCGGTTTACATTGTCATATTTTAATTTTATTCCTTTTACGCTTCTTAATTTTTCTCCAACACTTGCATTAAAATGTGTTAAAATTTTCGCCCAAGTTATTTTTTTTCTTTTACAGAAATTGCATCGCTTTTCTCGCAATCAGTAATGTTTTCATATTTAAATTATATTTATTAGTTTTTCTCTTTTTAGACAAATTACCACCATGCACTCTTTTTGCACTCATTTTGAATATTATTTTTCAAATTGACAGTTAAACAATAGAAATAAAGATTGCAGGCCTACTTAATTGTAATGATTTTTATCGAAATAAAACGGTATGATATTCGCATCAGGAGTGGGATCATATAAATATGAAAACGGTATTACGTTTTCACATAAGTGAAAACGATATTCGTCACTGTAGTGATCATATAAAATTAGTCACTCGCTTCGTTTTCATCTTCGGCTATTTCAGTAAAGTCACTGCGGTTTTCAAAAAACGATATCGTTTATTTAGTAAATTTGTGTCTATATGGTTTTAAAAAATGACATTAATTTTCGAGAAATGTGTTCAAATTGTTTATTAATTTAGAATTTTAGGAATAATTTAAGTACAGTTTTTATCATTATACAAGGAATACTTATGTAATTTGCATAAATTTTCATAGTTATGAATTTTTTTGCATTATTATGATCAATTTGGATTGTTGTGGCCATTTTCTTTGTTGTAATTAGGCTTTGTGTTGAAATACATCTTCAAAATTATTTTTATGATGTCTATATGTTATATACAAATTAACAAATTATTTACTTAATTAAGTATATGTCGGTTTTCTTTATACATTTTCTGGAATACTAATTTTAATAACATATATTTAATATCTTTTTAATTAGAAACACATTAAATAAATAATAAATATAATATATTATGTTGAAACTGTCACACATGTCACAATATGTCATTCAATGTCAATATAATAATTCAGATGTTTAATATTTTATAAAAATTTAAACGAAGATAAACTTATACTAGTATAAATATGAAATTGACAAAGATAGAAACAGTTAATTTCGTTTTCACTCAAATGAAACAAGGTGAATATATTTCACGTTTTCATCCCTATAAAACGAAATCGTTTTCACTATTCACTTTTACGTGATCACTTGACAAGTGAGTCACATCTACTCACTCTTATATGATCCCACTCCAGTTCCGTCAGCACCACTTTATAATACCACCCTTGTAGTGAAAAATTTCTAACCATGGTTAAATTTAATTTTATTAATCAGACTTCATTTCTGACTTGAAAAACCCAAATGAAAAATTAATCATGGTTACACTTCTGACTAAATTAATCATGATTAACTTAACGGAGGTTTTAATCAGTGATTGAAAAACCGGCCTTTAAAGAATGTAACTAGCCATTTTAATAGACAATTAGAAAAAATAGACGATAATGAAAATATATTAAAATATACAAATCTCTTCAATAAAAGAAATCTTAAATATAAACATTATTAATCTCAAATTTAAATAATTTGTAGAAACATTTGGAAAATACGTTAACTTTCTGTTCATTACTTAAACTCGACACTACAATAATATCAAAAATAATTCTACAAGGAATAGAAGAAGACGTTTTCAAATCTAATGAGTTAATAGAAACACACTGTCAGATTAACAAACAAATATTACACATAATAATTACAATCCCAATATACAGTAAAGAAACATAACTCTTATTTCAAATAACACCTATACACACAAAACTAAATGATAACTTAATAATAATCAATCAAAGCTTCTACTTTATTAAAAATAATAATTATATCCTTATTGTTAGCTGTACTAGTAGTAAAATATATATTTATGTACTTCACAATATTTTACTTTAAATAAATGTCTGACTCAATTAATTTCAAACCAAATGATTGATGAATGTAAATATCATATATTAAAAACACCAAATAGCTTTGAAATGGTCTCCAATACTAATAGCTTAATTATTATTAGTCCAGAGAAACAAAAATTATAAATTAATTGTAAGAATAAGAATATTCAAGAAAATATTATTGGAATATTTAAAATAGATTTAAGTGAATATGGTAAAATGAAACAAAATTTATTTAAAATAATTAATCAAAAGTATAAAGAAATAGAGTATAACGATTTGGTTATTAAAGATAATAAATAAAATTTAACTAGTGAATGAAATCTATTAAAGATACAAAAATTTAAAAATACTTTTGAAAAATTAAATGTCTTTGGAACTTTGGCTTTCACAGAAAATAACCACTATTTTTTTATAATCTATGCTGTAATAATATTAATTATAAGTAAATTACTAGAAATCAATGTTGTATGAAAATTTGTAAAAATAATAATAAAATTAAGAAAGAAGTTGAATCAAACCCATTGTAGTAATTATGATGAAATCTTGATGGGTAGGAATTACATACGGCTGTATCTTCTATTTCATCATGCTTACTCTGATATTGTGAGATGTCAGCAGAAACTGCTGTAACTTTCCGTCGTAATATGAATGCTTAACCTTTCGTTAGTCTGCTGAATTTTTCTTACCTTAGTGGTCTGCTGGGGTCCAATGAACCCCACAGGACTTTTCTATGATTTTTCCTGTATTTAGTTCCTTCCATTGTTGCACTTATTTTAATAACAGGTATAAATAAGAAATAATACAATAAACAATTGTTTTATTGTCAAAATAAACCAAATAAATAAAATATAAACAAAAAAGAACAAAATTATGATTCAAAAATTTTTAAAATAAAAACAATCAAAATAAATAGTCAATCTGCGCACTCGTTGCACATAAAGTTAGCATGCTGCAAACAAACAGTTTTTTCACATTTATTGCAAAAGTATTGGGATTTTCTGTCTGACCCTCTAGGACAAAAATCGCAGCGTCGTTTTTCCTTGGGCACGTTTTGATTTGCTTCGTTTTGAACAAGACGCCTTTTTTGTAACGGTTTCTCAGCTTCTTTACTTCTTTTATTTAAATGATTGTGAATCATCTCAAGGCCCAATTTTTTCAAATAATTTCGTCTTTTTGTAGTATAGTTGTTATTATTTGATCGATAAACTATTTCTGAATTCACTCCAGCTGTATTCATGAGAGCAAAAAATACAGTAAGTGGCCAGCGTCTACTGTTTCTTGAAATATTATACGTTGCCGAAAGTTTATCAACAGTATCGACGGCACCCTTTGTAAGGTTGTAGAATGTAATGATTTTAATATAAAAACAATATTAATTTTACACTAAAAACATAAAAAACCTCAAACTTACGAAAATAATATCACCAACGTGAATAGACTGTGGGGTCTATTAAACCCGAAGAGTTAAAAATATTCTAAATAACACGTACTCGAGCCAATGTCAGACAAGCCGGGAATGACCATGTTTGAGGTTATGCAAAAGAGGAAGGTACTAAAATTGACAGAATTTAAAGCACGAAATTTGAACTTTTAAATCAATTTTACGGTTTGACTGGGTCCATCAGACCCCACCAGACTAACGGAAGGTTAAGTTAGTTTCTATAACGTATAAAAAACATGTATCAACACTCTGTATCATCATATCATTCGTGCTTGTCACTTGTAAACTGTAAAATAGAAAATATATATTTTTTTAATTAAATTCAAGTAAAGACTGAATTTAATTTGCGTCAGTCATCTTACTCGCTTATAATAACTTATTATAATATAATGTACTATTAAATGTCTTCATTTTGTTTTATTTTGAAATTTTTTAATAATAAAAAAGGTTTTTCCTCATAGTTTAGATTTGGTTGATGCTTCTTACATTTTTATTACATAACTCAGTTAAATCTTAATTTACTTACTTATGTCTTATGCTTAATACACATGTAGATACTGCTACCAATGAAGAATCAAATTGTGCGGCCCCTTATTTGACCCCTAAGTGAAATATTCCGTTTATGAGAAGTCATAAAATCGAGGCAGTTTTTGACAAATACCTACCAAAAAGAGAAAATAAAATTTAAATGATGACAATATGATAATCAAAGGCCTATATAGTCTATTTGATAACATGTTGTCAGAAACTAAAATTCCCGGGTTAAAATCTCGGCGTTGGTCACACATTTTCTCCCTAACTAATAATTGAATTCATTAATAAGTATCAGAAATAGTGCTTATAATTAAACCGCTTTATAATTCTTTATATATAAAAGAAAGTCGGGTTAGTTACACCATTTATAACTCAAGAACGGCTGGACCGATTTTGATGATCTAAGATTTGTTGGATTCGTCTTCGCCCCGAATAGCAGAATAACTATTAAAATATCGATTTACGTAAAAAAAAACAAAAAAATTATTACAGGGGTTAGAACACATTGTACTTTTATTTTTCCACTCTGTGGATAGATGTCGCTAAATTGGCTGCGTTTTACTTTTCCACTATGTGAATAGATGTCACTAAATTGGCTGCGTTACAGTATAATTATAAAGAGCATAGAATTCTTAAAAGTAGTGTACTAAATTGGCTGCGTTACAGTATAATTAGAAAGAGCATAGAATTCTTAAAAGTAGTGTACTAATTTCACACAGAATATATGAGAAATAGACCATATTACTATCTCAATACGCATGCTCATAATGCACCAATCATATGCTAGGAAGTACAGCTAAAATAAAACCAATGTATTTTAAAGTAAAATATAATTTTATCTAAACGTAAATGAATGATAATTTTTTTATACAAGTTATATTTAATTTTTTACTATCGGATTCTGCCCTTATAATATATAAATAATCAATACAGTAATATTAAAATAAATATTAAAATTTGAAAAATTTAAGCGCCAATTTGCTCTTCTGTCATCTGTCACTGGCCGATAACCTCAAACTTACGTTTTGTTGTGATTGTTTTGTGAAGTGTGAATTTTGTTTGAAAAATTCCTGGGTACAATTGTTCCCTCCCGGATTGTAATTTGAATTCATTAATTAATAAGGCAATATCTTTTCATTTCTTTCCCAAGATTAGTAAACAGACCAAAATTTCAAATTAAAGATTTCATGTCAACTTCAAACTGGCGGCAATAAAACTGTCACAATTTATGCGCACATGCGCATATGCATCACCGTTCGAGCCACATGGCGTCACAAACATTAGTATTGCCAACATAATTAGAAAAAAATAGAAAAAAAGTTTGTCACCCTGGCACGCTTTTTACATTTCATAAATTTGCCGGCAGAGGCGCTATAGAAAATAATATGGTCTATTCTCGGAACATTCCATTGCCGCTGTCTGTCAGTATATAACCAATAAAGTTACCTGTAGATTTGTTAGTTTTTTGCGAGTGTTTAAAGAATAAATCTTATTTGTTTTCTTATAATTTGTGCAAGAATTATTATTAAAAATGTCGCGACTCAGAAGATCTAATCTTTCCCAACAAAGCCGTAATGCAATTCGGCTTCGTAACACTGCGAATCAATCCACCGAAGAAGAACGGGAAATCGCACGAGAAGAGCGCCGCGATAGTATGGCCTGACTTCGTGCATCTCAAACACAAGAGCAAATAGAGGCAGCCCGTGAAACAGCTCGGTTGGTAATGAGAAATCGTCGAGCTTATCGCACAGATCAACAAATGTCGCCTGTTCTCGTGTCGGACAACCATCAACATTATTTATTTACGCGCCAGAAAACAAAACTAAAAATGTTGTGTATCAAAAAGCATTACAATAAACACTATGTTTTCGAAATAATTATTAATTTAAAATTAATTCCACTTCAAATTGAATATTCATAGTTAAGACAGGACAACGTCTGTCGGGTCAGCTAGTCTTCTTATATAGAATCATCCCGAAATGGAGAAATTAATACAACCGTACATTTTCTTACTGATAGTCAAGCGGTTTTGAAATGTAAGTGCATAAGAAACGAATAATCTATTTAGACAAAAATCTAATATTTCCAACAAATCTGGTAAAAGAGTGTTTAAATAAAATAATTAACAAATTCAAAAAATAAATGAACAAGAGAAAAGTATTAAAAATGTACTGGAAACAATTTAAATTAATACTAACAAAATTTCTTCAAATAGACTTACACGTGATAATAGTAGTTAAATGAATGTCGATAACATTGAATTTTTTGCAAACAGAAACGCAACCAGCTACAGCTATGTGCAAACAGAATAAACAATTGAAACAACTTGATATTTTTACTTCGCCTGCTACTACTTTACCAACCGGTAATGACAATATTCAAACCGGTATAAGTTGTTCCATGCGTCGTTTACCCTTTCCTTGAACTGCTCTGTCTTCTTTATCTGGCGGAAGTCGAATAATCCGCCAAGAAAGAAAAAATTTGAACCAAGTGGTTGCTTTTTCACAGCTTTATTGTTGCACCTCGCGAGAGCGAACCACATTCAGCAATATCCGTACAAAGCTCTTGCAACTCAGCGAATATAAATTGGGAAATGCGAATGTGTTTTCCTTTACTATGTATATAAGTAAAATCGGATGGATGGGTGTATTATCCACCTTGAAATCCTTTAACACAGTTATACTATAAAATATAAATTTAAACTTTTCTAGGTACTATATAATATTTCTGCATAATTGTGGTATAATGATATTAAAAATAAAATTTATTAAAAATTCAAAACCATTTTTCTCAATATTTTTTTATTGTAAGGATATTAAATGATTACATGATTGAATTCACAAAAAAATAGTCTATCTAACGAGCTTAATTGATTTACAAATTGCTATTTAAAAAAATATTACATACTGTTGGAGCTTGAGAACCAATGGTTTGAATATATTTTCTTCTATAATTAACTATCGACAGTCAGGTTCTCAAATCCAGACATATCTCCACTGAACTATCTCCTTCATAAAATTTCAAATAACGACAAAATTTGTAGATTAGCTGTAAAATATATATTTGATATAGATGTAACTTAGAAAATGCACAATATAATAGCTGTGGTAAGTAATTGTTTTGTTTGTGATATTTGGCGCTTATTTGTGTCTTCACCTGCATTATGTATAGAGATCTCAGGGCGTTAAAAATGTGGAAACTAATCCATATTACAATTTTACATAAATTCGAAGAGAAAACACGAAGAAATACTCAAATATAGAAAAAAAAGTCATTAATTAATTAATGGAATACAAGACTCAATGGCAACTCGTGGAAGAGTAGATTAAAAATCCCGAGTTTGATTATTAAATATCACTTACTAATATATGCTATGGCACGGCATCATATCAAATAATGAATAAAAGGAGTGATAATACATTTATTGGGTTTGTGATATATTCTTGCGAATTTCAGCCCTCCAATCACAAGCTTCCAAGGATATTATTGGAGGTGTAATTTTAATGTGGAAAAATCAGTTTTTCAGCTGTGGGAATCAAATACACAATTCCACGCATTGCCACTGAACTATCTAGAATTATAATTAGTTAAATTTATTCAATGATGTAACTAAAATTATTAATCAATTTTTAATTCTCGTAATTTTAAATTATACATTATATATTTGGATAATTTTCATGAAAGAAAAAAATGTATACAACTAAATTAAATATATATTTTGTTTATTCCAAATTTCTGTGTTCACTGTATAAAGATGAATGATATGATTTCCTACTTAATTGTGCAATTTTTCGCATGTGTAATTAAACTAGTATTTATTCAAATATTATCTGTAGAGACCTTGCTATGTTCCACTACAAAACTTTTTCTTTGTTCAAATATTTGTTTCTAGTAAATAATTTACTACAATTATTGTAGTATTGTTATTTTGTTAAAATTTAATTACATCTTTCAACAACTCACATTAAAATACTTCAAGTGTAAAGCACTAAACTTTGTGTTCGCTGATGGATGTGAGAATCTTGTTTACGACGTAGTTTCAGAGATTTTCATTTTATGCACATTACCCTCTATACTACGATTATATGAAATGTTTGTATGAATTAATTTCTATTAGTAATAATAATATAGGTACATTAAAGGTCGGTCTTTTCACATCCAAACAAAACTCACATATATCGCCTCGAAATCATTGCGAAAAAAATGTGCTGAATATAATTTTTTGATAATTTTTTTTTCCTTTTTATCTTATTCACAATTGTCGAAAAATTTATCCAATGATTCAATTAAAAACATCTCATACATTGCACTTTTGATAGTTAATATAACAGCTATTTATGTAACAAGTGCATAATGCAATGCATATTAGACAAGCCGTAGTTTACGGTCGAGTGAGCGCAGCGAGTGAGGCTGATAAATTCGAGTGGCATACAACGTTGTTTGAGTGTCATGAGAGCAATTTATTAATTTTGTAATAATAATAATTTAATGTAAACCAATGTGTGCTTCGTTATTGCTTTTGTTTAACAATATTACTTATGATTATTAAATTGTTGAATTTATCAACAACAACAAAATATGGAAAAATTGTTCATAATGTTTCAAGAGAGAAGAGTCATAAAAGTAAATAAATTTTATTAAATGCAAAAGAATGAATGAATTAATTAGTACAATATTTATTTTGACTTTATCTTTTTTGACATTGACTAGTAAATTTTGCTAATTTACTCGTATTGTACTAGTCCAATAAAGTGCTATTTTATGGACACAAATTAATGTCAGAAATCAAGTAGTTATGGTACAATCGAACATGTACAATTTTATTAAATAAGTAATTCCAGATTTTGGATACATTGAAAAAACTTTTCATAAGCCCATTTCTTCATTCTTGTTGATTTGATATTATTTCATGGCAAATAAAAGTAGCCGTATCCATGTATGATAAATTAACTAAAGATAATATATTTATAATAAAAAAGATTTTAATGTTACAATAAATGTATAAGTTATAATACAAAGTTATTTTTTGGTGGTCATTTGTACCGCTCAATATTAATCTTTAAACTTAGTATAGATAAATAAAAACAAATCTAAAGTTATTTATTCCATGTGACTTTGATTTGCTTTTATTTATTTACCATAACTAAGTTTTAAATTCAACTTTTGGCGGTGCAAATGGCCCTAGTGTACTAAGCATTTTTGAGCATCGCTAGAGTAACAATATCAATTTCCGTAATTTAGTAGATATTTAATTTATTTTACAATAAATTACAAAAAATCATATCTTTTCTGGTTCTACTTGCTAGATATATAATTTTCCAATGTTAAAACGTCGCAAACAAATTTCGCAGGATACATTTTCATCTGTCTGCTGTTAAATATTAAATCAGAAACCATTCATCTAAGGTAGGAAAAATAGATACTTCTGACTGCCCCTATTTCATATTTTTCTTGTAATGCTAAGATATTCACAGATCTGCGCAGTCTGATTACATGGATGAACAGCGATAAAACCTAATAGAATATACATTTTTTATCTCTCGAGAAATTAAATCAAAGTTTTATAGATGATACAAATGCGAAGTATTCCTCTGAAACTTATTTTTGTTGTTGCAATATTTGCTGAAAATAATTATAATTATATATCAACCTTCTTCACAAATTTTAAATTATGAATAATGAGTTCCTTCAACTTTAGTTTTATGCCAGAAATTATGGATCGATAAATCGCGTCTCTTTGCATATTCAATGTGAAAATGTTTTCAGTTATTTTAAATTGAAATAGATATTTGATTTTATTTATACCACTTTATAAAAGAACACGTTTCTTTGAGCAACAATTATTATTCAAATTATTTTATTTTATTTATATGTTTATTTATCGGTGATCAATACATATATGGTAACAGTCAAAAGAGCATACAGAAAATTAGCACAAAAATTACAGTTCTATCGTCTAAATATTCATTTACTGAGTTATAACATTTTGATAACAGAACTGTAAATAAATCAATCTTAAATATATTAGGCGATTTGGATAGTTCTTGCAGCAAGTTATAAATCAGTGCGCCAGTATAAATGACACTTTTTTCATACAATGTGAGTTTATGTAATAGCAATTGACAACTATTGTCCTCTCTTGTAGTATATTTATAGTTACTATTATGCTTTACAAAATTTAATTGGTTTTTATATACATACGCATACACAAACATGATAAAAATATTAACACGGGAAAGGTAGTAATTTGCATTTAGTAAAAAATGGTTTACATGAAACAGTATTACTTACGTTAGCCATACATCGCACGTTTTATATTTGAATTTTAAACATCCTTTCAGCGCTGATATAATTGCCTCAGAAAATTACTTCGTAAATTAGGACAGTGTTCATACTAGCACAATGAAAGGTACGTAAGGTATTCCAGTCAACTAGTAGTCCTACTCTTTGCACTATAAAGCTAAAGCTTGATAGTTCGTTCCTTACATAATCACAATGAGCGTAGAAATCTAGATTTTTATTAATGTGCATGCCACAAATCTTTACTACATCAACATTCACTATAGATTTTCCATTCCATACTTTTTTCTGATATTTTACGCTTACGTACATTTTCAGGGTTACAAAGTAGCTCGTTACAATTACACTAATTTAAAAAATATTCGAGTGATTCGTTTGTACACATTACATTTTTTGTGTTTATCTGAGATACAAAGCATAGTATCATCATCATACATGACTTTTACCATGTGTAATATATTCTGGTAATCATTTACATAGATAATGAACAAAAATGTGATGAACATCACTCTTAATTGGAGATTCGCTAGCATTAAAGTCATTTACTTCGGTTAACTGCTTCTGATTAGCTAAATATTACTACGTATACCATACGTTTCTAGTATATTTAGTAATATATTATGGTTAATACAATCAAATGCCTTGCTAAGACTGAAAAAGTGCTAAAAGTGATATTTGCTAAACTGTTATAAATGTAATTTGGTAAATGTTTGATAAGCCGAAAGGATAAATTTGTTAAATAATATGGATTACTGGCTTTGGTAAAGTCTTTATTAGAAAGACGACGTGAAATACTCTTATTAAAAACAACTATCCATCGCTCTTTTTAACTAAATTGATTAATAGTAGAATATAACATCTAGAATATAAAAGTTCAAATTTGTCAATTCTACCAGCTAATGGTGTAAAGAAGAAATACATATCATTACCGTATTATAAATATCTAAACAGGGCTTTGAGGTGTTTGACTGATGAATTGGACCTAACTATTGCTTACAGAACATCTTCAGACACCAGTAGTCTTTTCACCAAGTTAAAATCTAAAACTGACAAATATCTTAAAAGTAACATAGTTTACAAAATCAAATGTTCAGATTGAAACTCGGTTTACATTGGCGAAACCAAACAATATCTTAAGTCCAGACTTAACCAACATAAATTACACATAAAAAATAATAACGAGGATCGCAGTGCTCTGGTTCAACACTCCCTTACACATGGTCATTCCCCTGATTTTGGGGATGTTGAGATTGTTTATAGTGAAGTTAATAGGAGTAAAAGAATGTTTGTGGAAAGTTTGTACATCAACCTACATGATAATGCTCTGAATCACAAAACAGATTTCGCATTCTCTAATGATCAATATATAGTCACCCACAATTTACTTAAAACATAACCTTTCTTGTGACATGTTCTTTTTGTTGACGTTTCAAGGTTGTTGCAAATTTTTGTCACCTTTCGTCGTTGTGTTGTTTTGATACTAGATGGACCTAGTGTGTTAAATTTTTGTTACGAATTTAGTCATCCGTTGACTCTTGAAAGTGAAGCTTCACTTTCAATGAGTTGTTTAAATATTAAAAAACTTTTTATTTAACTTAAATATTTACCTCAACCTTACGGTTGCAAAATTAATCTTAACATGTAAATTTAACTTCACATAAGGATTGTTATTTATTTCACTAATTGTAAACTTATTAATGTTGTATTCACGATGTAACAAGAAAAATTATTTTTTCCAGACTTGGGAATGATTCTATACAGAATCGAAACATCGTCTTTCTAATAAAGATTTTACCAAAGCCAGTAACCCATATTATTTAACAAAAAATGTTATAAATGTATTCCAATTAAAGCAGTTAATGTAGCTTTATCAGGTCTAAAACCATGCTGTTCACTGCGTAATATATTATGTTTAATTAACAAGTTTGTGATTCTTCTAGCAAACAATATTAAATTTTTTTTTGAGAAAGATGAGAGCTACAATATTTCGACGTGTTCCTGATACTGACACTTGTTTTTTGTTGATGTTAATTTGTGAATTGTTAGTAATTGTTAAAAACAATAAAGATTTAATTGAACTTTTATATTAAAACAATATGAAATTTGAATTGTCAAGATAAATGTCCACTTGGATTTTCTAAAATATTTTTTTTAGGACAATAGTAAAGATAACATAAAACTTTTAGATTAAAATATTACAGTTATTCATAATTATCTTGTACCAACCATTTAATGAAGTCTTCTAGAATTTTTAGGTTTAATCAGTTTTTATGATAGATATGTTCCGAATTGTTCTATCATTTTACAACCTTTAAATAAGTAACCTAACCTAAATTAACCTTTAAATAAATTAAGAGAAAATTAAATTAATTGTTCTAAAGATATTATTTTATTAGAAAAAGCGATTAAAGGTTTTATAAATATTCAAAAAGGATTAATTAAGTTCTCTACTTTAAGTAACTATTCTAATAAACAACGCAATCTCTAATTTTATGGCTGATGTTCCTGATGGAGTGGTAGTGGTTTTACAACAATTACATGCATCCTATTACTTTTTTTCTACTTGATTTACACCAACACTATGCTGCTGTAGTAGAAATGGGTAGTTCGTGACCGATCCGTTCATTTCTGTGAACAAAGTGCCCTGGATCGCTAAATGAAAAAGGTCCTGGTCGCGGCTCAGTGGCTGATGCAGAGTCCGTAAAGCTCGGTAAATTTGACTAAGAAGTAATTGGCACTATTAAAAATTATTACAAATTGTAAACTGTAAACTGTAAACTAAATGTACTTCTGTCAAAATAAAATAAATAAGTTCTGCAGAATTTTTAAATAAAAAAAAAGTAATTACAAAAGAGAAAAACACTTATATATATATATTCTAGATACCACATTTACCCTTACCTTTTGCCAGTGTGCTCGCTTCTTTTAAGTTCTTTCCCTTTCTCTCTCATACAGTTAATATGTTGTCTTCCCAGCTTTTAACAGGTCTTCCTCTACCTCTTTTCCCTATCATTCTTGATTTCCATACTGTTTTCATTTGTCTATTTTCCGGAGCTCTTGTTATGTGTCCGTACCATTGTAATAGTTTTTCTTCTATTAATTGTATAGCTGATTTCGTTTGGAGATTTAGTCTGATGTTTTCGCTTCTTACTCTATCTATTTTCGTTACCCCTTCGTATTTGCGCAAGCACTTCATTTCCATTTTCATGCTATTCTGTCTCTTATTAGTAATCCATGCCTCACTTCCGTATAATAATATTGGATTGTTATTTATTTCACTAATTGTAAACTTATTAATGTTGTATTCACGATGTAACAAGAAAAATTATTTTTTCCAGACTTGGGAATGATTCTATACAGAATCGAAACATCGTCTTTCTAATAAAGATTTTACCAAAGCCAGTAACCCATATTATTTAACAAAAAATGTTATAAATGTATTCCAATTAAAGCAGTTAATGTAGCTTTATCAGGTCTAAAACCATGCTGTTCACTGCGTAATATATTATGTTTAATTAACAAGTTTGTGATTCTTCTAGCAAACAATATTAAATTTTTTTTTGAGAAAGATGAGAGCTACAATATTTCGACGTGTTCCTGATACTGACACTTGTTTTTTGTTGATGTTAATTTGTGAATTGTTAGTAATTGTTAAAAACAATAAAGATTTAATTAAACTTTTATATTAAAACAATATGAAATTTGAATTGTCAAGATAAATGTCCACTTGGATTTTCTAAAATATTTTTTTTAGGACAATAGTAAAGATAACATAAAACTTTTAGATTAAAATATTACAGTTATTCATAATTATCTTGTACCAACCATTTAATGAAGTCTTCTAGAATTTTTAGGTTTAATCAGTTTTTATGATAGATATGTTCCGAATTGTTCTATCATTTTACAACCTTTAAATAAGTAACCTAACCTAAATTAACCTTTAAATAAATTAAGAGAAAATTAAATTAATTGTTCTAAAGATATTATTTTATTAGAAAAAGCGATTAAAGGTTTTATAAATATTCAAAAAGGATTAATTAAGTTCTCTACTTTAAGTAACTATTCTAATAAACAACGCAATCTCTAATTTTATGGCTGATGTTCCTGATGGAGTGGTAGTGGTTTTACAACAATTACATGCATCCTATTACTTTTTTTCTACTTGATTTACACCAACACTATGCTGCTGTAGTAGAAATGGGTAGTTCGTGACCGATCCGTTCATTTCTGTGAACAAAGTGCCCTGGATCGCTAAATGAAAAAGGTCCTGGTCGCGGCTCAGTGGCTGATGCAGAGTCCGTAAAGCTCGGTAAATTTGACTAAGAAGTAATTGGCACTATTAAAAATTATTACAAATTGTAAACTGTAAACTGTAAACTAAATGTACTTCTGTCAAAATAAAATAAATAAGTTCTGCAGAATTTTTAAATAAAAAAAAAGTAATTACAAAAGAGAAAAACACTTATATATATATATATTCTAGATACCACATTTACCCTTACCTTTTGCCAGTGTGCTCGCTTCTTTTAAGTTCTTTCCCTTTCTCTCTCATACAGTTAATATGTTGTCTTCCCAGCTTTTAACAGGTCTTCCTCTACCTCTTTTCCCTATCATTCTTGATTTCCATACTGTTTTCATTTGTCTATTTTCCGGAGCTCTTGTTATGTGTCCGTACCATTGTAATAGTTTTTCTTCTATTAATTGTATAGCTGATTTCGTTTGGAGATTTAGTCTGATGTTTTCGCTTCTTACTCTATCTATTTTCGTTACCCCTTCGTATTTGCGCAAGCACTTCATTTCCATTTTCATGCTATTCTGTCTCTTATTAGTAATCCATGCCTCACTTCCGTATAATAATATTGGTAGATATATGGTTTTATAGATACTCAGTTTATACCTTTTGTGTAGTAGTTTGTTTCCGAAAATTGTTTTATTTAGTGCATAGTACGTTCTTGCGGCCGCCTGTATTCTCCTGTCTATTTCTTTATCGACTTTCCCTTTTGCTTCAGTAATACTTCCCAAATATGTGAAGTTACTAAATTGCTCTATATTTTTCATTTTTAATTTAATGTCTAAGGTTTTGTTTTCATTACTTATAAGCATAACTTTTGTCTTGTCTATGTTTATGCTCATGTTTATTTTATTTTATTCTTCTTCCCATATATTTAGATTATTCTGTAGTTCTGTTTGTGTGCTACCGAATATTGCCATATCATCTGCAAATATACATTCTGATATGTATGTATGTACTCTTAAGATTCATGTAGCCTATGAATGTCTTGCTTATTTTATCTTTGGCTTTTTTAACTGCTTTATCTAAAGAGAGTATGAATAGTAATGGACTTAGGTTTCCGCCTTGTCTAAGCCCTTTTTGTGTTGTAAATTTACCAGATAAATTCTTTCCTCTCCTGATGCAGTTTTTGTTTGTTTCATATATGCTTTTGACTATTCTTATCATTTTAGCGTCTATTCGCCTGTCCAATCATACAGTTCGTTTCTGTCGACTTTATCGAAGGCTTTTTCCAGATCGATATAGCAAATACATAGTTCTTTTTTGTACTTTATTATTCTCTCAGTAATTTGTCTTCGAATAAAAACGTGATCTTGAGTGCTGTGTCCTTTCCTGAAGCCACTTTCCGACTTTTCTATACTAGCTGTTTTTTCTCTTAATTTAGCCTCGATTATTGTTTCGTACACTTTAGCTTTTGTGCATACCAGAGAGATTTCCCTGTAGTTTGAACAGACACGGTTGTCTCCTTTTTTGAATATTGAAAGTATAACAGTAATTTCCCAATCTGTAGGTATTCGTTCATTTTTCCATATTTTGTGAATTAGTAGTAATAGTAATTGTAATCCAGTTTCTCCTAGGTACTTAATCTGCTCTGGTCTGATATTATCATATCCTGGAGCTTTGCCCAGTTTTATTTTACCTACTGCCCTCTTTAGTTCTTCCATTGTTACTTCCTCTTGTCCTTCTTCGTCTATACTATGATTCTGTACCTTCCCCAGTTCTTCTCTAATTTCTCTTCCTTCCAACAGTTCTGTGAAGTATTCTTCCCATCTTTTGATAATATCTTGTTCACTTGTAAGTATTGTTCCTTTTTTGTCCTTTACTTGTTTGAGTTCTACTCCTTTCTGTTTCCTTGCCTGCCTCGTTACTTTGAAAAATAGTTTTTTGTTTTCTTTATAGTTATTCTCCATTTGCTTTCCGAAATTTTTCCAAGATTGTTTCTTGGCTATCATGATCATTTCTTTGACTTTTTTCCTCTGAGTTTTGTAATTGTTTTTTGATTTATTGTCGTTCTTACTTAAATGTATTCTCCATAGCTTTTTTATTATTTGTACTTCAGCTTTTAATTCAGGGCTCCACCAATTCGTATGTTTATTCGTTTTCTTTATGTTGTTTGTACCACAGGCCTCTGTCGCAGCATATAGAAAAACATAACAAGTTTTATTTATATTTTTGATTGTAAACAGAAATTAAATGCAATTAGGCAAATTATAAAGATATAACTAATACATATTTGTAATATTAATCAACATACAAAACAAAATAAAAAATATATTTTCAGGCTTTATGGCAAATTATTATTTAAAAATAATTTTTCAGATTTTTTTTTGCTTTTTACTCTGTTCCCTTTTTCGTTTATAATTTCATCGGCTTTAGAAAAGAGTATTATGGTTTCCTGTTGATTCGTCTTTAAGACTTAGAATCTGGAAAAAATAATCACAATTTATTTTATTGTCACGTAATTCAGTAAGATGTTTCCATATTGAGCTAATTTTACGGGAAATCATTATAAATAACTTTAGTTGCAATAACAAATAAATTATTTATTAACGAATGTAATACGCAACCTGAGAGGAGACAGAACTACTTACATTTGCTTTAGTGGGTCACTGAGTCGGATCATTTTTGCGATCGAGATACATTGATCCAGTTATAGGATAGGGGAAGAAGCAAGACTGGTGGATTTACAATTGGGGAACCTATGGGCGCGAAATCAAAAGATAAGAAAATAAATAAAAAAAGAAGAAAACTTGTACGGATTTGCGAAGAAAACTCATAGATAATATTAAACAGAAATATGCAAGAAGATGAAAAAAAGTACGTGTATTTTGAGATGAAAGGTTCTAGAACGGTAAGTGACTACATATTTATAAAATACGATAGTTAAATCACCAGGCATTATGTAAATATTTAGTAAAACGCATGATCAACAAGGAGGTAAAAGATTTAAAAATCAGTATGGGTCAGAGAACAAATAGAAATTTACAGAAATAATACGACAAATTACCAACAAAGAACTTAATACAGATTTAGAAGAAGTAATTAATTAAATAGATAACGCGATGCAGAAGAAAGAAACCATAATAAATAATACGAAAATTTCTTTTAGAAACAACAGGTGAAACAATAATTGGAGAGAAAGAAACAAGGGCAAGAAAAAACAAAAAAGTTATGAAATGAAAATAGAATAACAGCAGAAGAATAGAAGAAAGAAATAAAAGAATACAAGGAGCTTTGCAATAGAAGAAAAGAGGAGACAAAAAGAGAAACTGAAAGAATTCTGTCAAATATAAAAAAAGAGAACAAGGCATAGAAAAGAAAGGAAACATAAATAAAACACTATCAACAACACATTACTATGAAAGAGTGGAAAAAATATTATTTTTCATATTCATGAAAGGCAGAGAGAAGAACATAGAGAACAAAGAACTCAGCGAAGAAAGCTATATCATTAAACAATACAATTTTAACAGAACAGATCAGAAACCAAATAAATAAATTAAAGATAAAAAAGCGACAGGAGAAGATAGTATAAATAATGAAGCATGGATTTATGAAGATTTAAAAATCATGAAATATATTACAAAGTGTGGACCACAGTAGAGATCCCGAAACGCTGGAAGAAAGAAAATATACATTTCATAATTAAAAAATAGACAGAGATATAATTGAACATTATAGAGAGATAACTCTACTGGACACAGCTTTCAAAATATACGCAATAATAAGCCGAGAAAAATTGGAATATGAGATATTAATTAAGAAGGTAATACCAAAAAAATCAAACTGGGTGTCAAAAAGACAGACGACCAACGGACGGTATATATATTCTGACCCAAATGATTGAGAATGAACGCAAGAGGAAACTTACTAACAAAATTTTATATAAATAAACTTATATTAATAGAAACGCTGAATTGAATATTTATTACTTGCTCCTTGCGTTTGACAATTATTATTTGACATATATATATAAATGTTGAATATGTTTATGTTTTTTGTTTCTTTTGCTACTATGATTATTGGAATATATTATTAAATATATAAATTAGTTTTTCTCAAAATTAGACGCATATACAGGAAAATTGGAAATAACATTTTATGTTCCAAATATTTTTGATATCTTTTATTTGAAACTTTTTTTCGTATTCCATTTTTGAAATAAATGGAATTTATTATTTTGTGTGTCCAGTAAGCTTCCTCTTCTGGTTTTTCAATTCCATTCAAAATCAACTCAGCTCTTCGTATTTTCATGAAACTTATAATTACCAAGTTCCGTTAAGAAATCTTATCTCTTTCATGAGATATTGCACACTCGGACATACATTCATCCATCCATGCATCCATCCATTCATCCACATACACACACGCACACAGACATCATTAAGAAAATGATCAAAATAGATTCAGTGGACCTCAAAACACGAATTTACGCGAAAATCTCGTCAACGATTTTCTTCACGATTCCTGTACTTCCCTATACTGTTAAGGAAGTAAAAAACGAACACGCGGAAGATATGTTCATGTATACCGACGGATCCCGCGACAATAACAAGACCGGAGCCAGTGTAGTTACAGAAGAAACAAAGCTAAAATTTAGACTTCCAAACAACACCACCAACCACACAGCTGAAGCGTACAGTATCAATAAAGCAACAAAAGTCATCATAGAAATCTAACACAACAAATATGTAATATGTTCCGATTCATTAAGAATCCTCAAAAGTATCGAAGATCCCCACAAGAAAAATTACATTATCCAGGATATCCAAAACAATATCAACAAAGCAGCATGTCAACAAAAGAAGGAAATAAAATTCATATGGATGCCATGTCACATCGCCATTGAAGGAAATTAAAAAGCAGATATAGCGGCGAGAGAAGCATGCACGGAAGAAACAGAAGAAAAACGACAAATTCCGATAAATGACATAAAGAATAAATTAAAAGAAATCATTAAAGAAGGATGGAAAGCAAAATGACACAATAGAACAAACAACGAACTCTGACGAAATAAAGAAGAAAAAACCAATTGGATATCACCAGGAAGTAGAAAACATCAAGTCATCTTCATAAGACTAAGAATAGGACACACAAAATATACACATTAACATCTACTATAACATTCATAACTGAAAAACTGTGAAATATCCAACACAAACACCACAGTAAAACATATCCTAACACAATACACCAAATACCCAATTCAGAGACAAAACTTTAATATTCCAAACACAATAACACAACAACTAGCAAACAGCAAGCACAACACAAACAACATAATCAAGTATTTAACAGAAAGAACTTAATTAATAAACTATAATATATAATAAAACAATTAAAAATATAAGAACATGTAAAACGAAAAGCAAAACGCTAAACTATGACAATGTAAGTAATTGTGCCGGGGTATTAGTGATCAAAGTTATCAAAACACCAGAAAAACACCTAATAAAAAAGAAGTTGCGGCAGTCGTCGCCCAGTGGATAAAACTTGCGTCTACAAAGCAAGCGACCCTCCGTTCAAATTTCACATTCTTTGACTTAAGTACATAAAAATTACTATTATGTATATATGATTCGGATCCCACTATAAGCTGTAGCCCCCCTTACATTTCCTTAAATGTACTTTTCATGGTATTTTTTTTTATATAAAAAGTCAACCTTTCCTCACTCAAAAAATTTTCACTATATCACATCTGTAATTAACATACAAGTTCAAAGTTAATTAAATTAATTCATTCTGCTTCTAAACAGATATCTCATATACTCCTATCCGTTCATTCGTAAGTATAGAAATTTGGTTATTAAATAATAAAATTTACTAAATGTACGAGCGTAACTTTTCCTTATCTTTTGGCAAAGAAAGTTATATTTTACTTCCTAAGAACTCAGTCTCTTTAACCCTTGGCGCAATCTAATAAGCCAACGATCGGACTGATATGTATGTTCTACTGAATTTATCTTTTAAAAAGTCATTCCGTTTTTCCCGGATTGTCTCAGTTAATAGCATTTTTATGAACATTACATTGTTTGATTTCCCGCATTAACTTTTTTATGTTCCAGCCAAGTTTAAAAGTTGTTGATGCAAAAAAATTAATTGCTGTATCTAATAAAATGTTGTATGTTGAAATTTTTTCAAGTTCAATTTGCTCATTTATATTTTTATGACTCCTCATTATACGCATATGTTACCCGCAGAGTATTATATTCAGGCAATGTACACAAGATACACAAATTTCCAAATACATAATTATTATTATTTATTATTTTTATTTTTCCATTCTGGGCAAAGTTCGCTTCGCTCGCACTTCTAACAAACAAATCCTACGCCCGAAGAATTTGAGCTTAAATTATTTTGAAATTAATACGTAAAAAAAAATAAATAAATATATCATCAGGCCTTTTGCCCATTACTGGGTGTGGCATTCTGCCGAAGCAGATCTCGGTAAGTAATATATTCATGCACGTGAAGTGCGGTTACTAGTCGCCAAATCGCGGACTCCATAGATGTTAGTGCTAGGAGAGACACGGAGGTAATTTTTAAATGTTTGTCGTCTGTGGGAATCGAAACACGTTTTTCAGGATCCACAGGCCGACTTGATATCACTGAGCCACCTGCTTCATATTGAACAAAAAAGTCCTAATTTTGTAAAACTAGATAAAGCAATTTTACTTACAAATAAATCTTGTACATTAATTGAAATATCTTTTGATATTTTTTGCGATTTAGTTGAGGATTATGAAATTGAAAAATACAAATTAACGTTGTTTGTTAAAGGTTAGTTATCTCTAATTTTTTATAAATTAAAATAATATCCAGTTGACTTTTTGATGTGGTCTAGTTTTTTGTTTTTTCCTTTTTCTGGTGCGTATACGTGATAGAAATATATTTAGTCTACTAAGTACAAAGCATTTAAATTCACTGAAAATTTTACGTTATTTATTATTTTGAATATATTTATAATATTTCCGGTTTTGTTGATTTCAAATAGAATACTCATTTCTTTTGTGCACAATATTGTGTTAATTTATTACAATAAATATGTTTTACATTCATTTGCGTTTATTGTTATTTATATGCAATAGTTTAAACATGTTTCATATTTTATACAGTTCTTAACAAAAATATATTTTTTTAATTTTTTGTTACATCTGTTAGTATCTCATTTAGTCAAATGATTTTCGCAAGTTTGAGAATTGTATAAATAGATAAACCAATAAATCAATAATTCAGTCAGTAATCACAAATAATTACATTTAAGAGTTCCCATCATGAAGATATTTTGTCATCTGTGTTATAAGTCTAAATCTAGTTTCGATAACCATGTGAGAGCAGCAGGTGTAGCTTCCATAATATCTTTCCACTCACCGTTGAACTTTCTTGTAGGGCATTCCCACACTATATGGGTTATGGTTTGAGATTCATGTCCGCAGTCACATTCCGGGTTGTCGACGATTCCCCATTTGTGCAACGTTGCTTTTGTTTTCGCATGTCCCATTCTTATACGATTCAGACGGCTCCATAACTTACGAGGAAGTTCCATTTCAGGTAGCTGTTGGTTGGGATCTACAATTGTGTGCTGGTCAATTTCACTGTTTGCCCATTTGTTTTCCACGTTACTTGATTGGAGAATTTGTGGGTTAGTGCATTATCCGTTCATATGGGTCTACGTGATTTTAACCGGTTTATGGGATTGTCATTTAGGGTTTTATGTATTGGAAGCGTTTCCATCTGATTTGCATTATTTATTTTTTCCATTCATGATTAGTTGTGTGGAGTCGTCGAATTTATGGAGGAGCTTTGTTTGCAGGCAATTGTAACCATGGTATTGGGGTTGATTTAAGTGTACCGGTTCCGATTCTGAGTGTGTCGTTTAGCTGAACGTCTACATTCCTTATGTGCGAGCTTCTATACCACACCGGCGCGCAATATTCTGCTGTAGAGTATACCAGTGACTGTGCTGCCGTTTGTAGTGTTTTTGCATCTGCTTCCCATGTGGTACATGCCAGTTTCCTGATAATATTATTGCGTGAGTTTAATTTTTTACTAACTTGTTCTAGATGTTTTCTGTACGTCAGGGATCTATCCAGAGTTACGCCCAAGTATTTTGGGAATTTATTGTGCTTTAGGCGTTCGCCGCGGAAGATAACATTAAGGTCTTTGTTTGCTAATCGGTTTTTCAGATGAAAAGCACATACCTCTGTTTTGTTTGGGTTCGGGCGAAGTCTCCATTTTTTATAGTAGTTGTAAAGACACTGCTTTAATAATAGAATACACCAAATTGTGTTTTAACTATCTCTTTATTTCAAATCGAATTCTGATGAAATCAAACATTTATCAATAATCTGAAGTTGTCTATATCAACCGATTGTTCTTTGTTGTCTAGGGACATTTATATGCCAACCTTATTTTAGCACTATGTTGCTTCTCTCTTTTTTTTACAAAAATAATTACAAATTAAATTTTTCCGGTTTCGTTATTTTTCTTCCATATCTTGTAGTCTGGCCATTTCTTGATGAATTATTTTGAGCTGAGTTTCTGTCTCCACTGGTTCTGGATTGCATATCTGATGTTCTTCATTAATGCTTCTTTCAGTCGGCTCTGTTTCGCTTCGTTTTATATGTTGATCTTGATTAAGATGTTGTAAGAACCAAGAATTTCTACAGTAGTTGTTTCCATTATCTGTTTCGATCAGATATGATTTCCGTTTCTTCATTCCAGCATATTGTTTTCTATAGCCCCTAGGAATATTTTTTTTTGCGGCTCCCGTAATAACGCCGAATCTGTTATAGTTATCAACCAATGGTAAAAAAGCGAATGTTTGATTCGATTTTGTTTTTATATTTTTCCCAATCAGCCTTTCTGAAGTTGCACCTTGGTCTAGGGATCGACTTGATGAGGGGGAGATGTATGCCGAGGTCAACAATTACTGGGCGATGTTGGCTGCAGGGGAATCCTGAGAGAACTTTCTTTGTATGGGATTGATGTTACATTCATATTACTATACCTGTAAAAAACAAGAGAAACAACATTTAAAGCCTCTATTTCATGTACTGTTATGTCTTTATACAGGTTTTCTTTATAAGTTTTAAAATACGCTCGTTACACTTGTTTTCTTCCTAATCCGCAAGTCACGTCAAAAAGACAAGCGTCTCCCCGCTGCCTCGCCTGCCGATAAGGCGGCAAATTCAATATTAAGAAATGCGACGACACCCGTACATAAGAATCGTTGATTTTCCTTAGAAATATAAGGAAAACATGTAACAAAAAGACATAAATAGGAGTAAGGTAGATAATTAGAGTACTTCTTGTATCACTTGTCTAAGATAGACCACGTCGGTCTAGCTTATTATTGTAAGCAAATAAACTAAGTTTGAAAACTAAAATCAGCTGTTTGATTGAATTTTTTTTTTATTGAAAGTCAAACTCAAAATCAAAATTGGCGCAGTCACGGTAGGATAGCCAGAAAGAATCCAGTGAAGTAAATAAAAACCTCGTAAGTCTGTGAAACGCTTGCCGAAAATTTTAAAATTCTCACAAGGGCTATCCGAACATCATCTAAATTCCTTGAACGACCTAAACAGTGGTCGCACCAGGGTCTAACCACGGCCCATCTTTAACCAGCCCATCGTGAAGAAAATCCTTCATGGAGCCGCACGACAAGATACAAGGCCTACGCTTACTTGCAGCGTATCAGACCTCCATGATCATGAAAACAGCTATCTACTTCGTGACAACCTTGCTGTAAGTTCATTCTAAGATAATATTATCTCTGCCAGTCATAACAATCGGTTTGTGACTAAATACTGTTATACACAATTACACAAGGGTTTTGTGGAACAGCTAATGCTGTTAGGAAACAAAACGAGTTCCGATACAAGGCAAAAACATACAATTACACATTGTAATATTAATATATGTCTTCTGACGAAGAAATAGAAAATTTAAGTATATTTAATAAAGTACCTATTACGCTCAAACCTAGCATATTAGATAATAGTAGTAAGTTCTAACAACTTATTACAGGGATCAAAGATATCTCTAAAACATTCTTAGAACACCCAGTACAAGATTTTCAAATTAAATTAAATATGGAAACCGTAACGATTAGCGACATTCTAAATTTCAGCGACACAGTACCCGAGTATAATGGAGAAATCAAATCTCTCCCCAGATTTATAAACGAAGCCGATAACTTTTATGCGGTAATGAATTCTTTAGAACTAACTTAAATACAGAAAACATATTGCTTTTCTATGTTACAAAATAAATTTACTTATAAAGCTAAAGATACTCGTATATTAGATAGCCAAGAATTCACATCTTGTGATGATATAAACATATATCTCCAAACTAACTTTGAAGATAAAAGTACTTACAATACTTTATTATTAACAACGATTAAAATCACACAAATAGACAACAATATAAATGGTCTTTTAAAGAAATTTAAAGATCTATATCAAAGAATGACTTCCAAAATTCAACTATTACAATACGAACAATATGGAAAACAATGTCTAATAAATGAAACTCAAAAAACAGTACTCTCTCGTTTCATCTCATTATTACCTATGCACTTTAAAGCCTCATTTATAAGCAAAAATCTGCAGACGCTCGACGCCTGCGAGCAACTTCTAACAAACAAATATAATTCCATACAACTACACAAATCACTTATGAACAGAATAACACCTCAGAACACACAACAAAAATTCCAAACACACTTTAACCCCCCCCCCACAGAAATTTCCAGCACAACAATTTCTCTCACGACCATTCAACTATAAATATTCGCGCCCTTCCGGACCACAATCATTCGCTAGTCATAACTAAAAAACTGCATAGAAACAAGGCGCGAATTGAAACCAAACCCCATGTCTGGTATGACAAAAACAACCACACCTATATCCATACAAACCATAAGACA
Organism: Pterostichus madidus; assembly: GCA_911728475.2. Classification (NCBI taxonomy): domain Eukaryota; kingdom Metazoa; phylum Arthropoda; class Insecta; order Coleoptera; family Carabidae; genus Pterostichus; species Pterostichus madidus. The sequence goes on along the minus strand of OU452304.1, from coordinate 29,939,511 downwards.
AAATTAAGCGTTAGAAACAGAAAACGACGTAGAAATTAATAACGACGAAATTACGAATAAAGAAGAATTAGCATACCAGTATGAAAATTTCGAAACACAATCTTTTTTAGAATACAAGCAAGAATCGACAGAAGAAAATACGTAATGTTCTCTAACAAAAAAATAAATCCAATCATTATATTTCAAAATTTTAAAATCCTTATTGACTCAGGATCAGATATTAATTTAATAACAGAACAAAGAATGTTTAACTTTTAGAACCGCAACAGATAAAGTAAAATGTAATAAATATGTCGAAATCAGAATCTATATATATATATATATATATATATATATATATATATATATATATATATATATATATATATATATATAAAAATTAATGTTTGTTTGTTTGTTTGTTTGTTTGTCCCTTTTGCGTTCCTATATCATACATCCGATTGTGATTAAATTTTGCTAAGTTGTTGTGCGTACGCCCGCGAAGGTTTCTGACATAGCAAAAGTCCAATCGGCCATCTTGAAACAAAATGGCCGCTAGCTATCTTAAAAAGTACTGCACTGATTCGATTCAAATTTGGTATCGACATAGACGGGAACCAATCTTAACATATAGGTATAATAAAGCTTTAGTCCGCCATCTTGAAACAAAATGGCCGCTAACTATTCTGAAAAGTATTGCACTGATTCGATTCAAATTTGGTATAGACATAGACGGGAACCGATCTTAACATAAAGGTATAATAAAGCTTCAGTTTGCCGTTTTGAAACAAAATGGCTGCTATCTATTCTGAAAAGTGTACTAAACTGATTTGATTCAAATTTAGTATAGGTATAGACGAGAACCAATATTAATATATAGGTATAATAAAGCCTTATTCCGGCATCTTGAAACAAAATTTCCACTAGCTATCCTGAAAAGTATTACACTAATTCGATTCAAATTTAGTATAGACATAGACGGGAACCAATCTTAACATAAAGGTATAATAAAGCTTCAATTTGCCTTTTTGAAACAAAATGGCCGCTAGCTATCCTGAAAAGTACTGCACTGGTTCGATTCAAATTTGGTATAGGTACAGACAAGAACCAATCTTAACATACAGATATAATAAAGCTATATTCCGCCATCTTGAAACAAAATGGCCACTAGCTATCTTGAATAGTAGTGCACTAATTCGATTCAAATTTGGTATAAGCATAGACGGGAACCAATCTTAACATATACGTATAATAAATTTTCAGTTCGCCATCTTGAAACAAAATGGCCGCTAGCTATCTTGAAAAGTACTGCACTGATTCGATTCAAATTTGGTATTAGAATAGACTGGAACCAATCTTAACATATAGGTATAATAAAGCTTCAGTTTACCGGTTTGAAACAAAATGGCCGCTATCCTGAAAAGTACTGCACTGATTCGATTCAAATTTGGTACAGGTACAGACGAGAACCAATCTTAACATATAAGTATAATAAAGCTACAGTCCGCCATCTTGAAACAAAATGGCCGCTAGCTATCCTGAAAAGTACTGCAATGATTCGATTCAAATTTGGTATAGATACAGACGAGAACCAATCTTAACATATAGGTATAATAAAGCTCCTATGCCATTCGAATTCAGACGTTTGCAGTTTCCGGTACGACTCGCATTTGCAATGACCAACAAAGCACCGGGACATTCGCTACAATTGTGTGGACTAAATTTGGAAAATCTATGCTTCTCACCTGAACAACTGTACACAAACACTTTCTTTGAGTTGCAATGCAACGTATGCCAGGTGCTCGCATTAAATTGTAGACCACGCGAACGAAGTCGCGGTTAATAGCTAGTATTTAATAAAAAATATAATTTTTTTGTCGTTAACTTCCACTGTGATTGTAACTTGCTATTTGGAACAGAAATATTTCATGAAACAAATACTATTATAAATTTCGCAGAAAATATACAAATGGGACAGAAATTTAACATCCAAAAATTAAATAAAACAAAATAATAAACATAAAAACTAAACTATATAATATAATAGAACAATACGACTCACTCTTTCCAAGAAAAAATTAAACATTGACATATACATACAAACAAAACACAACATAAAATTTATATCTCGGACGACATCCCCATATACGCGAAAAATTACCGACTCCCTCAAATCTATGAGAAAGGCATTGAAGTAAACGTCCAAACTATGTTAGAAACAGGAATTATACAAAAATCAAAAAGCGCTTATAACTCACCTATACGGATCGTACCAAAGAAATCAAACCCCTCAAATAAACAAAAAACTAGATTAGTTATCGACTTTCGAAAACTAAACCAAAAAACGAAAGAAGACAAATTCCCTATACCATACATTGACACACTTTTTGACAAAATAAAAAACCCAAAGTACTTTACTACACTCGACTTACATTCAGAGTTTCATCAAATACTTGTTGACAAAAAAGACAGAGAAAAAACGTCTTCAGCACAACCACGGGACACTACGAATTTTTGCGTATGCCCTTTGGCTTAATTAATGCCCCCGCGACATTTCAATGATGCATAAACGAAATACTACAAGACTTAATCGGCAAAATTTGCCTTGTATGCCTCGACGATATTATAATTTTTAGCAATACCGAATTAGAACACTTAGAGAATATTAAAACAGTTTTTGAAAAAGAGGCAAATCTAAAAATAAATAATCTAAAAGTTGAATATTTATGTTTCAATTTCAAATGAAGGTCTTAGACCAAATATAAAAATAATAGAAGTAATACAAAACCTTTAGATTCCAAAAACCGTCAAAGAAATAAAATCATTTTTAGGCAAACTTTCCTAGTATCGAATATTTATTCCAAATTTCTCAAAATTAATGAAACTCTTCACAAACTGTTTTCGAAAAGATCAATAATAGATATTCATAATAACGAATATAAAGAATGTTTTATACAAGCAAAAACACTGATCACGAATTCCCCGACTTTAATAACAATTTTATACTAACGACCGACGCCTCTGACTATACCATGGGCGGGGTATTATCTCAAAACCATGACCTACAAGAAAAACCACTCGCTTACGCATCAAAAACTTTTAATTACCACGAACAAAACTATGCCACCATAGAAAAAGAACTGAAAGCAATAGTAAGGGCTATTCCAAATTTCAAACCTTACCTATACGGGAGAAAATTCGTCATACGAACAGACCACAGGCCGCTCGTCTGGCTTTTTAGTAGGAAGAACGCGAACCAGAAATGAATGCGTTGGAAAATTGAACTCAGTGAATATAACTTTGAAATAGAATATATCTCAGGAAAAACAAATAAAATCGCAGACTTATTAAGTAGAATCAGAAATAAATTTAAAATTAATTACAAGATAGGTGATGTAACAACAACCCCTGTCTTCGCACAATGTATCTCAGAAGATTACAAATTCGGCAAAGGATTAGCAAAACAAATTGATGATCAATTTAATAGTAAAAGTTTCTGTATAAATAAATTATCAAATAAAATTATAATCGAAAATTAATATAACAAACAAATTTTTCATTTATTTTCAAAAGAATTACACAATGAAGAATGTAATAAAAAATTATTAAAACAATCACTTATTCAATTACGCGACTATTTAATTAAAAAAACGATATATACGAAATATCATGTGGTTGCGACAGACTACCAAAAGAAAATTTGAATAAAATCTTAATTTCAATATTCGAGAACACCTGCATACAAATTAATATTTACTCATCACCTGAAAATTTTGCATTAAGCGACGAATTAGAATCGAGAATTGAATTAAAAAAAAATATAGGTCACGACGATGATTCAATAAAGACAATAATAGACACACAAAATGACACTAACACCATACACAGCGCTCAAGAACACCCTGTCAACGGTCTAAAAATTCTGGACAACGGAATAAACGTAGCCGATAACCAAATCATATTCTCTTTCGATACGAAATATGATGTAAAAAAGAAAATAACGTAAAAAAACAAATTCAAGAATTTATAAAAAATTATGTCATACCAAAGAATAGATATTACTGGATATGTAATGATAAAATATTTGAATTCTTAAATCAAATTATTCAAAAGGACTTTGAAATAAATAGCATCAATATTGTTAATAAAGATGTAGATGACATAGAACAATTCGATGAACAAAATGAAATAGTATACTCATACCACATAGGAAAGAGAAACCACCGCGGAATTATGGAAACGTATAATAAAGTAAAAGCAAATATTACTGGTCCAAAATGATAAATACCATCACTTCATTTATAATTAACTGCCAAATATGCAAAGAATGTAAATACGACCGAAAACCCATACAACTCACTGATAACCTTACCGAAACACCCGAACGATCCTTTGAAATAATTAATATCGACTTACTATACCTCGACAGACAACATTACTTAACGATATACGACCAGTTCTCAAAATACGCACAAATATATTTAGTTACGACAAAAGAAATTAAAGACATAGTGAAAATTCTAGAAACATTTATCAGAATAAAAATACCCTTTAGAAAATTAATATGTGACCAAGGTTGCGAATTTAACAATAAAACCCTGCGAACATTTTGTCATAACAACCAGATCGAGTTACACGTAACATCAGCCCAAAACCCAAAATCAAATGCAACAGAAAGATTTCACTCAACACTAATCGAACATCTAAGAATCAAAACACGAACTGATAATCTGAAACCCTTAAAAGACGCATACAATAACTCAATCCAATCTACCACAAACATGACACCAAACGAAATACTTTATGGTAAAGATTACACAAACTTCAGACCAAAAGAAAACACACAAAACAAATTACAGAATTACGTAGAAAGACGACAAGAAGAAATAGAACAAGTAAAAATTAATATTAACAAAGAAAAACAAAAACGTTACAAAAATCCTAAAGAAGATGATAAAATCGATAAATTAAAAAATCTCACAGAAGCATATATAAAACAAAATCCCCATTTAATAACTACATTTAAGAAACCATTATACGCAAAAACAAAAATTAGAAATTATAATGATAAATATAGAACAATATACGCGAAAGATAAAACAAGAGAACGAAAAGTAAAAATTGATAAAATTAAAATTTAACTGTTTCAGAATCCCTCTTGGATTCGCAGATGTTAAAAATATCACTATCAACTCTGGATTCTTGTTACACACTATCGGCGAATGCCACCTAAGAGAAAACGAACAACTACACTATTTTTATAATGACATAAACCCCATATACGATGAATACTTAAAACTAAACAAATCATCGACAGAGAAATACAACAACTAACAAATGAGACATTCTTCTGTGAAAACGGTCAAATTATAAATTACATGTTTAACGAATTAGAACAGAACATAATTAAATTATTTAATAAAAGAGCCAAAAGAGGGGTAATTAATGGACTAGAAACGATAATAAAATCTACAACCGGAAACTTCGACGCCTCCGACGAAGAGTGATACAAGCTAATATTAGAACAACTCAGTAATAACCAAAAAATACTACAAACACAAACAAATGAAATAGTACATCAACAACAAACACTCAGAAAAATTTAATAAAAATCTACAAAGTATAAACCTTAACGAAAATGATTTACAGGAATCGCTTAACGAAATTATAATTACAATAAAAAGGAAGGAAATTGGAAAACATTTATATACGTAGAGATACAGATTAATAAAATATTAATCTATATCCAACGACTTAAAAATACAGTCGATAATGTTATAAAATCATAAGAATTTTGCTCATTGAATCAATTAGATATCACCATCATAGATCCTAACAGCCTCCTGAATATTACTCAAAACCAGTCCCAAATTACACAAACAACCTATACAAACTACAACAATTCACACCTACACCATATTACGACTATGTGTATAAACAAATATTGGAAGACAATACTATTTATGTTAAATATGATAATAAAAATATACGTATTTCTAAGTTTAATAATAATAAATATTGTATCTTAAATTATAACCCCATAAATAGTTGTATTAATAATATATTAGATAAGCAAGTATATGATGATTGTTTAAGTAAACAAATAACAGAAAAGAATTAGATTTCTCAAATATCGTTCACAAATAATAATAATTTTTTCAACAAACTTACAGAAGCTAGAATTCAACTGTGGAAATAATTATAAATATAAACAATTACAAGGTATCTTCCTTAATGAACAAGATAGGTGTGTTATTAAAAATTGGCAATTTCAAAAATATAAACCCCTGTATCAAGAATATATCTTCGATGATTTAAAAACTATAGAGATAAAAAAGTACCCCAAATTCGTAAAATTAATGAAATAAAATTAAGTACTACACACTTGAGACAAATTGAATCCGTTAAACAAATCAACAATCAACATATATCCATACTTTATGTAACCCTTTTCTTTATGATTATTATTATTATTTTAGTATTATGTAAAAAATAGAATATATACTTGTGATACAAAATATAAGCAAAATAAAGTTATTATTAATCAGAATACAGATTTAGAAATAAATCCTTGTAAATAATGTTATTATGTTATGGGGAGGAATTATGTATCTCGAAACGCTGAGGTTTCATTGTCTGATATCAGAAACAACATTATCTTTAGGAATGTAAGGAAAACATGTAACAAAAAGACATAAATAAAAGTATGGAAGATAATTAGAGTACTTCTTGTATCACTTGTCTAAGATAGACCACTTCGGTCTAGCTTATTGTTGTAAGCAAATAAACTAAATTTGAAAACTAAAATCAGTTGTTTGATTTCATTTTTTTTATTAAAAATTAAACTCAAAATCAAAACTTAAATATATATAAATTTTTATTTAAATTAATAAATATCTCACTTATTTATTGATTTCGCTATTTTAATCACATAATATGATGTATTCTACACTATGTGTAAATCCTTGATATCACATCCGGTTTCCGAGTATGTGATATCAAATTTGAATATTGAAATAGAATATATTATATTTTTTTACAAATTTGAAAAGTATATCAAATTTGCTTTATAATTACGCTGAACAATCCATATGATACGAGTTTTAGAATTGAAGCAAATTACCGTTTTCCAGTCAAATAAATATTTTATTTAAACTAAAACTAGAGAACTTAAATGTTGAAAATTGCTACGTAATTCGAAAAGACAAATGATCTACTATTTTATTAAAATTTCAATTATGCTGATTATTTTATAAATAAAGTAGTTATTTGTGTATTAAGGGAAGAAAGTGAGATATTTCTTTCCGAAGACGCAGTTTTATTTCCCGAGTTGCAGGCGAAGGACACGTTTCGGTATTTGAAAACTAATTAAAAATTATTTAGTTTTGTTCTGCAAATCTCTTCGAAATGATAGTAAAGTGAATTGGAAGTTGACACTCTGAGTAGTTTTTGATCAAAATTTGGGGATCCATTTGGAGATAATTTTCTCAAACCCAAATCATGATAAACGATGTGAAAGATGCATTCGTACAAAATGTTTAAAGTGTCTGCTATACATTTGAGTCCAATTCGTCGATCCTCTAAAATCATGTCATGTACGAGTTTAACATTTTCGGGTCTTTTCATCATAAAATATATTTCATCAGGAGCTTCATTTAGAAATTTGTTCATTTTACTCTTGTACATTCACATAAGAGCTTAGGTTTAAAAAACGGTTTTGCGACGTAGCATTCACATAAGTTAATTTATGTTTAGGTTTAGTTCAATAGTGCAGCTATCTGTAATATGGTAATTAAAATTTCTTAAAATATCGATAATAGAGATTTTATTTTATCTGTCAATTGGGTTACAATTAATCAAGTATATTCGAAAAATAATTCAGTATCAGACATCCGCATTTCTTATATTATGTTATACCAATCTCCCTTGCAAAATAGGATGAGAGCACCACCTGCGATTTATTTTGTTTTAATTGTTGAATATGCTAAAGTTGTTAATAAAATTAACTGCTTTTGACGATTTATTTTTAGAAATAAATGACACACATTTGTGGTTACATACTTATGACAGATGACATGATAGAGTGAGACATATAACTCTATATCATTTTAAACAAAATTAATATTGGTTGCTTCCTAAATATAAACCTAAACCTAAACCTATTGTATGAAGTTTGCAAACTTTATGTTTAAGAATACGCTACGATTGCGCAGTGCGAATGCTTCTATTTGAATACATTGATCCAATGTATTATAAACTTAAATCAAATCCTAAACTTTAAACCTAAACTATTATGTGAAAGCCCCTGATATATTTTTACTATTTTTGGAGGGTAACCTATATTTTGCTTTGTCAAAAACGCAATTAGTTTAGTAAATTTAGAAATTGGAACATTTAGTTAAAATTACTAAAGTAAATTATGTACTGATAGAATTAGCAATAAAATTCGCAATTTGAGAAAGATACTGGAGATTTATTTTCTAATTTATCGAACTCTCGAGTTATATTTAAATAGATTATTTTTTGACTTAGCTGTTGAGGTCGACTCATCAAACTTAAAAGATTTTGAAGTGGGTTCATTTAGATTGTTTACTTATTAATGTATTCTTGGAAGTTGTTTCCGAAATTTGTTGGTGTATTTATGTATCTGAAATGGAACTAAATCGATTTTTTTCATACATTTTACTTGACCGCATTGACAGTTTTAAATAATAATTTCACAACTACCTATAATTTGTCACAAACAAAAAAGCACCTACAGAGACTATTGCCGGGAATAATTACAAGTGCTTTATTCTCAGTATAATAATGACATGATTGGTTAAAACGCATGCACGTGACTACAATGAAGCATTTTATTGGTTTTGAGAAATGTCAATAAATAATCTTTTATAATATTTTGTTATTATCAGCGCGTGCGCTGTGTTCTGACTGATTAAAATATGTAAATAAATTTTTATATTTAAATAATGCCGATACAGCAAAAACAATTATAGAGCATTCGATCGTTAAGTTCTTGATATCAGGAATCAAAAATTTAAAAAATCCGACCCTGCGGATCTCGTTCCTCTAAGATTTTCTCGTTCTGTTATAAATCACTTACCGAACTTGTATTGTAATATACTATTTCCTGGTACTCATTATGAATTTCCAGACTCGGCGCCTTCATCAGCATGTACGAAAACATCTTACTAGTACCGTAAAAACTTGTTTACCGGACTTGTAACGTAAATAACTATTTCATGATCCTATCAGAAAGTAAATTTTCCTTCGCGTCATTGAGAGAAGAAAATGTATGTGTCATCCTTAGGCAAGATAAGTAAAATGTCACATGGAAAACATCTGTATAATTTGGCATTAGTGACATCCGGGTAACAACTGCCAAGAGAATTATAAATATTATTTAAATATCTTAATTTATTTCTGCAAATTTTACATTCTGATTAGTGATGCGCCGAATACAATTTTGGCCGAATAACCGAATACCGAATATTACCGAATTTCATAGCGGCCGAACCGAATATTCGGCCGAATATTCGGTTCTAGTTAAAATGTGCGAGTTACATTCAAGTTTGAACTTGCCGAATCGCGCTGACTAGACAGCGTCACTCGCCGTTCTTCCGCACAACAGTGTGCTTCATAGCAGTACGTATGAGTGAGCTGTAGCTAGGTATTTGTCAGTAATCTAATTAGTAATTATTGATTTCAGATTCAGGCATATCGTCTTAAGAATTAAATTTTATTTTTTTCAAATGAGTGGACGCAAAAAATCACGAATTTGGATTTTTTTTTGAAGAGACGGAAGAGAAAAGCAAAGTAAAATGTACTTTGTGCGGTATATTGATATCCCGTGGTGACACAGGAAAATCTGCAGCTACGCTGAAAATATCTGTACATAACCTCCATAGCTAGAATTTTCTTATCACCACCAGCTAGCACTGTTTACAGTGAGAGACTTTTTTCTGAAGCTGAAAATGTCTATAAAGAGAAAAGGAATCGTTTATTGCCGGACAGAGCTGAAAGTTTAATTTTTCTGCACCACAACTTACCTTTAGTAAATTATTAAATGACTATTAAGTATTAAGTATATGTACCTACCTACATATTCTTTCTATATGTTAAATTTTAAAAAAATGTTCATACTATGTTCCTGTTTTCTGTGTATTATCTTAAGAATTGCGATTTTTTTCTAATAAATAATTTACTTTCTTATATGCATTATAATCGTTTTCAAATAAATAAAAATTACTAATATGACAAAATATTTTTGTTTTGAATAAATTATTAATTTCCAGAATCAAATAAAAAGATGCCGAATATGCCGAATACCGAATAATAACCGAATATTCGGCGCATCTCTAATTCTGATGGCGTAATGAAAAAAATAAACAAAAATAGGTACTCGTATTATACCATATAGAAAAAGTGTAATTCTTCGGTCATGTGCTTTATTAGAGGTGTTGATCATGATTCCCTTCTACAACGTCATTCTATGGTCTCACTATCATCTAGAAGAGAGATCCTTGTTGTTAAATTTATGTGGTTGCTACTGCATAATAAAATTGATTCGTCTTATTTGTTGTCATGTGTGCCTTTCCATGTACCCAGATTAGCTTCAAGAAATGTTCGTTCCTTCAACCTTCCACCGGCAAGAACTGATGTACAACTCCGATCACCGATTCACATTCTGTGCCGTTATGCTGAGTTGAGCTGCAAGGATATATTTTTGTAAACTAACTTTTAATTGTATACTTTTTTTTTTGTTTATAATTTATTAACTTAATATGTAATTTATATTTTTTATTTGTATTTATCTATTTTTAGCCCTTTTACTGGATTTTCTGTTGGGCAATAAAGTATTATTATTATTATTATTATTATTATTATTATTATTATTATCCTTTGCCTACAACTCGGGAAATAAAACTGCGTCTTCGGGAAGAAATGTCTCACTTTCTTTGCTTAATACAAAAATAACTATTTTATTTATAAAATACATACATACATAACATCTACTCATTAAATTCATCAAATAATGAGTCCTCGTCAAACATTCTCATCCTAGCACACCACCCTTACTTCAACCACATTCATGAATACCTCCAAATAAGCTCTTTTACTTATCACACGTGAAATCATTCATCACACAACAAACCTTCAGTCACATCTATCTAATCACTCTTATTTACTTTTCATTTATTTTTCTTCTACGTACATAACACATACGCAAAACATCTCAAATTACTCACGCTTACACATAACAACGAATCTAATAACGAATCTAACAACGAATCTATAAAGATTAGAAAAGATGAAAGCGATGGCCTGCGCTTGTATTTGAAAGAAAATTCCACACATTGCAGTAACTGGAAATAAAACAAAAATATAAGAAAGAAAAAGAGTGTCGTCCTGTGCTTCTATATAAAAGTGAATTTCACACAATTGCAGTTAAACACTCTATATAAGAAATGAAAACCAATTGAAAGATAAGAAAGGAAGGGAGTGTCGTCAAACTTCGCCAAACGTTCCTATCCTCACACACCACTTTAGCTTCAACTACATTCATAAATCCTTTCATACTCGGAAAATATCCTTCAATCATATTCATTTATTTATTCATAGGTCGTCCACGCAATCTTTCACCCATAATTTCACCAACATACACCGGTTTCACCAATCTCTTATTCGACATACGGTCTACATGCGCAAACTATCTTAACTGACCTCTTCTACCCACTTTCTTACTACATTCTTCTAAATTTCACAGTCATCATACACCAATGTATTCCGGACACGATCTCTTATTTATAAAATACTCAGTATAATTGAAATTTTAATAAAATAATGGATCATTTGTCTTTCAAAATTACGTAATAATTTTCCATATATGTTATCTAGTTTTAGTTTAAATAAAATATTCATTTGACTGGAAAACGAACAATTGTTTGAATTCTAAAACTTCTTATTATCCATTATTTAATAAATAAAATTAAATGTGTAGCCTGATGTAAACTGATGCGTAAAAAATTATTTCCTATATTTAATATTTATGAGCCAATGGATCATAATACATTTATTATATTTCTTTCACTTTTTTTGTACTCGTATATATGGTATATAAACTTATCATTTACCATAGAAATTATAGTTAAAAGGCCTTGATCTATAAAACACTCAGGGAACAGTAGTTAAATTTTCAGAAGTAATTACTTGTTCGTAGGAAGTATTGATACTGGTCATTTCGCATTTTACCTAATTACTTCTTTCAGTTTAAGTTATTTTACAGAATTTATTGTAAAGTTTCGTTCAGGATTCATGCTTTTACAAGCTATAACACCAGTTCCTGCTGAATACTAATGTCACTAAACCCACGATTATCATACAAGCAGTTTTCCGCCCCCTTTTATTTTGGTATGTTAGCATTCAGGCACAGGCCAAGCACCGGATAAAACGATAGGCTTATTTTGCAAATTAGACGCTGTAAGATAACGATGCTAAGATAGAAGAGTGGAGGGGGTGTTGCAACGAAGACAAGAGAGATAACCCGATGAGTCTAGATAACAAAGGTATGTGCGTAAATGAAGATGCTCTATTAGATCTTTCATACGGCTTTTTATTAATATTAACACTTATTAAAATATGAAACAAAATAAAAATAGACTCATCTTATTTTAACGGAAACTGTGTGACACTAAAAACATAATTTTATGTTCGACGAAACCATATAACTACTCGATTTATGTCAGTATTTAGTGTCCATAAAATAGCACTTTCTTGGACTAGTACTATAAAATAGCAAAATTAGACTCCAGCTAAAGAAAAACATAAAAGTCAAAATAATTATTATACCTAATTATTTAAAAAATTTCGTTGCTGTTAGTACAATTTCTTTTACGTCTTTTGAAATTCTTCTAAGTCTTGAAACATTATGAACAAATTTTTCCATATTTTTTTGACAAATTGAACAGTCTAATATAAATATCATTATTAAGCAAATGCAACAGCAAAACACACGTTAAGATACAACTTTTTGGTATTAACATACTTTAAGAAAATTAATCGCTTTCAAAGCTTTATATGCAACTTGTACATAATTGTATATACTTACTACATAAAATAACTATTATTAAAAATTTCTTTCTGAAAAATATTTGATGAGATATATGTACTACTTAAATTATAAAAAATATTGGAGCATAAAAGCACCGGGTTTTTAGTACAACCGTTCCCATTAAAATGAAAATATATAACAGTCAACAACTGTGGCAAGATACCTACGTGTGTTTTAGTTCATTTAATAATGATAAGATAAGCACAATTGTGCGCGATTAGTAACTAGATTAATAACCGCGAACAATGCATGTCCTTATCACATAATCGACAGTGACGTAAATAGGAGTATGCAAAATACATCGACAGTTGTCCTAAAGCAGGGATGGCAAACTTAATTTGGAACGCGATCGACTTTTTTTCTAGAAAATGTGCCGCGATCTACTATTTCCTAAATTTAATTGCATATGGTTACAAAAGTGAAGCAACATAAAATGAAAAATATTGTTTATTAATTTTGAAATGAAATACAACTTAAAGTATTTTTCTACATTTATATGAAATACAAAATTGAATTAACGTGAAGTTTGTGCCTTCATGTCATCTACCAAGCTTTCAAAATCGAGAACATACTGTGATAAAGCCAAGTGTAAAGAATCTTCTGTATGCAAGTCAGTAAGATTAGAACGGTGTTTTGTTTTTATTTGTTTTAAATACGAAAAGGCCGCTTCACATAGATATGTGGAACCGAAACAAGAATTTAAAAGTTCGGGTTTTTTTATTGTATTTTGATACTTTTCTGGACAAAAATAATCCGAAAAGCTTTTTCTAGTGATCTGGTTTTTAGAAATATATCATTTCCCAATATTATTATTTCATTTTCAAGTAATATATTTTCTATGTGAAAAATTTCAGCGATTTTACTTGCGATTTGCTTCGAATCTAAGTCGACGTTAAATAGATTAGAAATGTATCGAACAATATTTTCAATTTTTCTAAGTCACTGAATCTAGTTTCAAAATAACAATCTAATTTTCAGAAAAAAACGTCCTCAAATAAAAACGTTTTATATATAACTTGTTGTTATTATATTGGATCATGAAGCCTTTTAATTTATATTTATTAATTTTATGATTTGGATCCTAAACTTATATTTTTTGAGAAAAATATTTCGCTCTATCAAATACAAAAACACGATATTTTTGCAAATGGTCTTGCAAATTTACAAAATGATCTAAATTTTTTTTTAGGTCCTCAACCATTTCCAGAAATTTATATTTTTATGTGAAAATACTACTAATCATGACACCCATATTTGTATTATTTCCTTGTAATTCCAAATTTTGATCACATAATTTAATGGTAAAAATTACCAAAAAAGCCAGATCATACGACCACTCCGGATCTTGTAGCTGTTGACAATTATCTCCCTTTTGTTCAACAAATTTTTAATTTCATTCAATAAATTTTGAAATCTCTGTAGGAATTTATTTTGGCTCAGCCACCTTATATTGCATTTTGAAATGTCTTCTTTGGAGAAATTTCCTTCTGACTGAATTTACAATTTTGAAAGCTATTAGTATTTAATCTATTGCTGGCTTTTACTTGTTAATAAATAATACAGTGGTAACTCAAAAAATCTGGGAATTCATCATTTTGTCGGCACATTGCGATAAATCCTTTAAGATGCCTCGTCATTAATTTAGCTCCATTTGTTATTATTGGTGCAAGTTTAAGCAGTGATAATTTAATTCTTATAATAAAAATTGTGAATGCGTTAAATATATCATGACCTCTAGTTCTTTTTTTAACTAAATCATATTCAACATTTCTTCTCCAGTGGCAGTATCTTCGAAAATCAGATACGTGATGTTGGCAAACAAATTTAAGCACTAACGAAAAAAAACATACGTTTGGTTAGTGCTTCGTTAGTGCTCTTTAGTGCTTCTAAAAGTTTTCTAGCAGACATCACTGTGACGTCATAATTTACGTCAGATTATTTTTATGCCAAGTTCACGCTAGCCGGCAGTTATTAATAAAATTTAATAAGCATAATATCGTTGGTTAGTGCTTCGTTAGTGCCCTATAGTGCTTCTATTTTTTTGCGCCAGTTATCGCTGTGACGTCATAAATTGCGTTAGATTATTTTTCTGCCAAGTTCACGCTAGCCGGCAGTTTTTAGTAAAAATTAATAAACATTATATCGTTGGTTAGTGCTTCGTTAGTGCTCTTTAGTGCCTACAAAATTTTTGTTCTATTTATCACTGTGACGTCATAAATTGCGTTCGATTATTTTTTGGTCAAGTTCACGCTACCTACCCGGTAGTTTTTATTAAAAATTAATAAACATTATATCATTGATTAGTGCTTCGGTAGTACCCTTTAGTGCCTCTGAAATTTTTGTTCTATTTATTACTGTGACATCATAAATTGCGTTCGGTTATTTTCCGACCAAGTTCACGCTAGCCGGCAATTTTTAATAAAATTTAATAAACATATCATTAGTTAGTGCTTCAATAGTGCCCTTTAGTGCCTCTAAAATTTTTGTTACAGTTATCACTGTGACGTCATAAATTGCATTCGATTATTTTTCTACCACGTTCACGCTAGCCGGTAGTTTTAATAAAATTTACTAAACACGATATCGTTGGTTAGTGCTCTGTTAGTTCTCTTTAGTGCCTCTAAATATTTTAATCTAGTCACATTTGCTGACAATTTTAAATAAAAATTTATAAACTGTATATCGTTCTCCATTGCTTCGTTAAGGTCCCTCTAAAATTTTTGTTCTAGTTATCACTATGACGTCATAAATTATGTTCCATCAATTTCCCGCTAAGCTGACAATTTTTAATATAAATTTATATATTTGATATACCTAATTAGTTAGTGCTTAATTAATGATCTTTGGTTCCTCTAATATTTGCTTATAGAAGAAAATATTTTTTAATTTAGTTCTCAAGTATAACATTATATTTTCTCAAATTAGATTCTATAAATTTTCTGTGTATATTCGATAGCGTGTTTTTTTTTCTTAATTCAACTACATATATTCCGATCCGTAGAAATATAAATTTGTATTCTAATTTGAGAACAACTGGTTTAAAACATTATTTTCTTTTAATACCAAATATCCCCTTTGGTCCTCTTTATTTTTTTCTACAGATTTTTTTTTTACTGTAAAGAAAACAGTGGCGTTGTTACACGTATTAAAATATTGCTTTACTCAATTCAATTAGGTAAATTAGGTATTATTAAAATGTAAAAAATTAATTTGTATCTTCAATTTTTACTATCGTATCGAGCTAATTTAATTTAGTCTTGTATAATCGAGCTAAATTAATTTGAAATAAATTATCTTGTAGCTGTTAGTAATAATTAATTAATTAATTTTACATCGATATCAGTATAGTCTGACTAGGGATCGAAAAATGACTTTTAAATTATTTTAAGGTTGTGGTTTCCTTTCAAAAGTTAGGAGGCTTTGTTTCAGGTATCCAGCTAAGTAAAAGATTAGGAAATCCCAAAGTAACATTAGCATGCCTAGCTTAAGATAGATGGACCGCTGTGGAAGATGAGAATAACAGTACAGGAGTGTATTGAAAATTTTACTACCCTTAATATTTTAGAAATAATCCATTACTTCTTGGAATTTCCATAAAGTTTAGTATAAAAACTAAACTACTACAGAAGAAAACAATTTTTCAAAAGAATATGTAGTAGAACAAATTCGCTAATTTAATTAATAAATGTTTTATTTTTTTAGCTAAAGGAAAGAAAAAGAAATCAGTACACAAGAATCCCTGTCCAGAAATTTTGTACGTTAATGATGGTGAAAAAATTAATATAGGCATATTAAGCAATGGCAACGTTAGATCCCGACATATAATATTAAATAAAAATAAATTCTTTTTTTCACAAACCTGTGCTTTTGATAGTATTCTACAAATATTTGTAGCTGCTTTTGAAGACAGTGTTTTGTATAAAACCATATTTGAAACAGATAATGAGACACCAATGATTAATTTAATAAAGCATTTTTTAAATTCAGGTCCGAAACATAAAGCCTATAAAATAAGGGGAGATATTTTAGTCAATATGAACTGCTTCCAGAAACATACCTTAATAGATAGAATAGTTAGGATTGATTGTAGCGCAAATGTTGCAACCCTATTTCATAAATTATTCATTAATTATCCGTCCGCTAAAGAAAAATCATTCTGTTCAAATGAAACATGTTCTCGGGGTATTTTCTTTAGAAATATCGATATATTTCTCAATAATATTGATATGTTAAAAACAGATTACATAAATATGTCTGAAGCAATTTGATCTGGTATGGAAAGAAATATTAAATGTGCTATTAAAACTGACAATAAATTATGCAATAGTAGTATCGTTTTCGAAACTAATATTAATGATCTCATCATTATCCAAAGTGCGAATTGTGGATCAATTTTATTGGCGGAAATTAAAATTTGTATTACACCTTTTGAGAAAACATTTATATTAAGAGGATTATGTAACTACATACCAGCAATTTCAAAAAGTATTAGTGCTTCTGGACACAAATAAAGTATTGCATGTTAGTAATGCTACTAGAGTCAATCCGCATATTATATTATATACTATTTAATTTATATTATGTATTTGTTCATTCATGTTGCACATTTATTTTTATTCTGGTAATTTTAAGTTTATTATTTTTGTTATTAGAATTAGCTATTTTCGTATTTATTTTATTATACCTATCAAGCAGATTCATAAAACGGGTAAGTCACACACATAATTAGTAATTTCCTATTTAGTACAAGCAAATTCATAGATTCCATTAAATTTGTTCCTCACTAATTTCTTTTTTAAACTGTTTTAAAACAATTCTGATTTGTGATTTAAACACTGTTAAATATGTGTTACATATTTTCTCATTTTATTAATCTGCGGGTATTATGTTTATACCTACTTTAGATATTTATTAGAAATATAATTATCATTTCTCTTTCTTTTTGAAGATTAGTTGTGTTCTTGCTTATATATTTATTTTACATATTTTATACATGTCAACATAAAAAAATTAAAACATTGTTCGTAATTATTATTTGTTCAATATTATAAAATTACTTCTGTATACATATTTATTTTTTATTAATATTATTTAAGTTGATGGTGGGTGCAACTGTCAAGCTTATATACCTGTGGCGACTCGAACCTGGAACGTCACGGTCCTAAGCCAGGAACGCTAACCGCTAGACCATCGATGTGAATAGCATATTTATTAAAAATAAGTAAATAAAAAAAAAGTATCATCATGCCTTTACCCATTACTGGGTGTGGCACTCTGCCAAAGCAGCCGTCAAATCACGGCCCCCAAAGATGTTAGTGATAAGGGAGCCACGTAGGTAATTTTAAATTGGTGAAAATGTGTGACGGCTCTAGGGATCGAACCAGGGTTCTTAGTATCCACAGGCCGACTCGATACCACTTAGTCATTACCCTATAGTAGTCTTACTTTACTATGAATAATATTGATGATCGGTTACATGGGTAATTATCTTCCGGAGGAACGGTACTTGAACACGTAAAAATCAGTAAAATACAAATAATTGTACAAAAATATTTTACAAATAATTTAACAATGAGAATGAAAATATTTACTTATATGAATTGCCCTAAACCAATCGGATAATAATTAAAATATTTTTATGCTTATAGACTCCGCACTTCGTTTCTTTGATTAATTCAGTTGCTGTATCCTTTGATTTACGTTGCGTTTATTATGTTTTTTGATCATATTATAAATCAATCTTGAATTATTAATACGCTAGCAATGACCCCTTCGTCGCAACTTTTTACATTTCAACACCTGATGACTGTACTTTTATTATGTATGTAAATATTTATATTGTAATTTGTAAAGTAACAGACCATATATTTTGCCGCATTTACAAATTTTGTATTGCTATCGCAAATAATTTCATTTCGCAAAGCATACTACTTTTCCATTATTTCGTAATGGTAACTTGCTAGAAATAAAGTTAAACGTAATTTATGACGTCACATTGATAAATAGAACAAAAATTTTGGAGGCACTCAAGAGCACTAACGAAGCTCTAACCAACGATATGATGTTTATTAATTTTTATTAAAAACTTCCGGATAGCGTGAACTTGGCAGAAGAACAATCGAACGCAATTTATGACGTCACAGCGATAAGTGGCACAAAAAAAATAGAAGCACTAAAGGGCAATAACGAAGCACTAACCAACGATATCATGCTTATTAAATTTTATTAATAACTGCCGGCTTGCGTGAACTTGGCATAAAAATAATCTGACGTAAATTATGACGTCACAGTGATGTCTGCTAGAAAACTTTTAGAAGCACTAAAGAGCACTAACGAAGCACTAACCAAACGTATGTTTTTTTTCGTTAGTGCTTAAATTTGTTTGCCAACTTCACGCATCTCGAAAATCATATGAATAAAAATTGAGCTGTATCATCATCGTCTGTAAATTCGTTCAGTTGTAAAAAAAACATAATTAGTGATTTGTAACTGTTCGCTCATATTTTACACATACCTACTTTCGATGCGTCGCATCACAGTATTTCGAGATAATCTTGAATAGCATTTTTAATTTCATTTTTATTTTTTAAATTTTCAAAAAGAGACTCTTTTATTTTCAAAAATGCGTCTTTGATGATATGGACGTCAGAAAATGGTTTGAATTTTTTTGCAAAAACGTTACACACTTTAAATAATAGTACAGTTACTGCTTTAGTTTTATTAATAAATATTGTCTTGCAGATATCCTCGTTTTTAGTTCTTTTAATTTATTTTTTCTTATATCACTATTACGTAGGTTTAAAATTTGTTTGATATTTAACATGCTTTGTCTTGAAATGCCTTTCTAAATGGTGTTGTGATAGAGGCATTGCAAATTAACAACAACATTATACAAACATTATAAAAAATAATCAAATTCCCATTCTTATTATCTTTTTTGTCATATTCATTTTGAATCAAAGCACTGTCAAAGTATTCACAAACTAAAAATTCACCACAAACACCGTACTCTACCATAACGACAACGTCCTGTAACACTATACGAATGAGGCGTTGATCTATCGTGATGGTAAATATTAAACAAATCTTAAACCTAATAGTGATATAAGAAAAAATAAATTATAAGAAATAAAAACCAGGTTTTCTGCAAAACAAGATTTATTTATAAAATCTAATGTTATAACATTGTTAGCTAATTATACTACAACATTATACAAAAATAAGTTCAAGGTTAATAATTAGTTTTAATAATAATAATAAAATAAAAATATATATTTGACTAATTTGTTTTATATTTAAAAATTGTCGCGATCGACTAAAATCATAGCCGCGATCGACCGATCGACATGTTTGCCATCCTTGTCATAGAGGGCCCTTAGTCGTTCTACCGAACTAGAATTATAAATGTAAATTTATAAAAACTGATTTTTTAATGTATTTCGAACTACGAGCAAACACTTATAAAGATTTCTTTTAATTTATAAAATTAAAATTAAAAAAAAAATAGCTTGTCTTTTACCCACTACTGAGTGTGGCACTGTGCCGTAGTAGATTTTGATATATTTGTGCGCATAAAGTAAGGCTACCAGCAATCATATCACGTCTTCCAAAGATGTTAGTACACGCAGAGCTGGGCAAAATCACGAACAAAAGGAATTAAATCACAATTCACAAATCAAACAATTATTTTTTTGTGACAATTTACAATTCCACTTCATTTTCAAAGTGAATTAATTTACAAATCAAAGTGATTTGTGATTTATTTATGTGAATTGTAAATCACAAGTCTTTTTGTGAATTGGGGCTTGAAGCTTGGGGCTTGGGGCTTAAATCACATTTACAAGTACTAAATATTATCAATTTATTTAATATTTATTTTACAAAAATACTAGATGCATTGCAATATGCCAAAGATATGTGCACAACCGAATGAAAACTAATTTAAGTAGATTTATTCAAAGGATTGAATTACATCATCAAAAAATGTAATTAGATGAATGACATGTGTTGGCATGTTTACATTAAACTTGTACCTGGTTTTACATTGTATTGAATTGTAACAGTTTAGCTTTTAAAACTACTATAGACTAAGAGTCTTCAGAAATACAAATTTTCTTTGTAAAAATATACAAAATGGCTAGCAATTTGAAATAAATGTTTAATGTAACACAATTACGAATCAATTCACAGATCATCGACAGCTACAGCCAGAAATGTAACATTTAATCGTACACCAGCATTGCCAATCTCAATAACAAAAATAATGTACTGTTATATAATTCAAAAAATAAAGAAACCGTTAAAAATGAAAAAATATTATTTATAACGCACGATAACAAATTTATGTGTTCTTTTAATTGAATTAAATCATTTCAATTGAATTAAGCCCTTTCAATTGAATTAAGCTCTTTCAATTGATTTAAGCCCTTTCATTTGAATTAAGCCCAGAAAAATGATTTAAGCCTTTTTTCAGCTCTAGAACAATTCACAAGCTCAAATCAATTTCTTTAAAGGTCTTAAATCGCAAGCCTGATTTGCGAATTTTTTAAAAAGGCTTAATTCACTTGATTTAAATCAAAAAATATGATTTAAATCAATTTATAATTCCTTTTGATTTAAATCATGCCCAGCTCTGAGTACACGTATAATATTTTCTACAAATACTATTAAGAGTAGAGTTTAAACGGTGGCTTAGTGTGTTAAAAATTATATTTTATAGCACTAGCGTTAAAAGTAATTTATTATAAAGTAACATTTATGAATGTGGCCAAATATGATTGATTTATTTATTAAAACGTGTTTACTCTCTTCATATATTTATATATATGGACAAATTATTACAATTTGTTATATTTACGCCTTTTTAAAAATTATTTAGTTAATTTAAAGAGTTACAAATAGATTGGAAGTAATGTTATCATTGTGTAATTTACCCAAAGCGTAAATGATTTCAAAATTTTTACATTTTATATTTTTATAATAATAACCACAGATTTTTTTCTCGCAGTACCATTCAATAAATCTGTCATGTGCTTAATTTATATTGCTGTCGAAGTAGTTCTAAAGTAGCTCTTAAACCAGCTTCTTCAATTTCTATTGGTACAAATTAGTACAAATATACAGTGCAACATAATGCCACGTACATTTGTCAAAAATTTTCACGTAATTAATAAATAACTTTAAATTTTTATTGAATTCACAGACTACATGTTTCATTAGATTACTATCAATTATCTTTTATTACTAAACTGTCAAAAACAATTACATAAATTATTTGTTAAATTCAAATATAAAACGATGTTTGTAGAAAAAATCTTATATGGATATACTTGTTAAAAGTGATTTTATTTTTTTCGTGGGGTTGCTTCACTCAGCATAAATAACTATAATGTAATATACATTTTTTATTATCCTGTAAGAGGAATGTTGTCAGTGGGTAATTGTTTAATGTACCAATTTAAATTTATTTATTTGTCTTATTTCCGGTTTGGTCCAGTAAACACGTGCTTATATTGATTAACTATTAACCAACTACAAAATCCACTATTATTCAAAAATTTAGCTATTGGGATCGTTAAGTCATAGTGAAATATACGTGAGTGAACGGGCGCGAAAAATAAAATTGTTTTCATGAGTGGGCGTGACCGTAATTAATTTTCACTCAGGGATCCAGCTTTATTCAGTGACATCGAGTCGCACTGTGGTTTAAAGAAGCCAGGTTCGATTTTCACAACCAAAAAACAATATTCACCAAATTAAAATTATCCCTGTAGTGTTCCTCCTATAAATTAAACCCAGTAATGGGTAAAATTTGTTATGATATATTTATATTAATTTTTCTGAAAAAGTGGCTACTTTCTTGACCAATTTTAGTATGGAAAATAGGTTAAATAGGTAAAGATTTTACCTGACTGTTATTTTTGTTGCAACCTTGGATACGTAGTCTGCTGTCAGTACAATTCTAATCTAAAAATTAAAACATTTTGAACTATTAAATCTTGATTTAATTATACGATTTTAGAAAAAAATAGTACACATAATACGGGAGGAAACTGTTTTTACTTGACTCATCGGATTAAAATACTCGGCCTACGGCCTTGTATTTCAAACAACCGCTTCGTCAAGTAAAATATTACTTTCTTGGCTTATTATGTAATATAGTATTATTTTAAATATTAAGTATCCTCTTATATCAGTTATCTTTTCTCATGACAACACTTAGAATAAATAATGAAATACCAAATATAGCATATTATATAATAAGTCAGGAAAGAGATATTTTACTTGACGACGCGGTTGTTTGAAATGCAAGACTGCTGAGTCAAATAAAAACACTTTCCTGACGTACATATTATGTATACTATTTATTCTGAAACCGTTTAATTGAATCAATATTTAATCATAAGTAATGCAATTTTTTTGCAAGGATCATATTGATACCAGGTTATGTATCCAAGTTTATAACATTTATTTGAGTCTGATAAAGTATTTTTCCTGAAACCGGCAAGAAAGTACATCCTTTCTTGACCAATTTTAGTTTGGCAAGTAAATTTTTATCAAAACAGTCAGATAAAGTAAAAGACAGTCAGGTAAAGTATTACGTACCGCGCTGGATAGTAACAAAAATTACCTCCGGAGAGAAGGGGGTGGGAGGGATATTTACAGAGTGGCACGTAATCTATCTAGTAATCCTCATCCGCTAAATTACGATAGTGCAAGGCAAAATAATTCAAAGTTGACAGCCGAAGCGAAACCTGTAAATTCGCTAAAAAAAATAAACAAATCGGAGCAGTCCAAAATAAAACGGTAAATTTCCTTTAAAACTAACTTTATTAACCAATAAAGGAGAATGTTAGTAATCAAACATAACCTCTAATAAAGTAAATATGACCGTACGCCAGAAATAACGTACAGCAAACCAAATGACACAACGGATGTCCGTAACGCCGACAACTGAAAGAAAAAGAAAGAGCATTTAACGCGTTTACCAGCAACTATCTTTCCAGGACCGATGCAAGAGAAATGTGTTAACTATCGAAGCTGGACAGCATATATGCATTATTAGTACTAGTAGGTATATGCTGGCCAATCGACTTAAAAGGAAAGCGGGTGTGGTCGCGCAGAACAGTGGGGAACACAGTGCAGGCGCAAATAAAATTTCAAATCATAATGCGAAGCACAAAGAACAAGCTAAATGCAGAATTAAAGCGTAAAACAAACGAACATCCGCGTTCACACAAATATATAACAGGATAACTAATAAAATCATAACCAGGAAAACAAATAAAATAAAATGGTAACTTAAAGTTGCGGCTGAAGGCCAACAATATTAAAGTTCTCAAAAGAATGTCTGAAGGACCAACAACATTAAATAAATAGTAAAGATGAAAATAAAATGCAACCGCACGAAGCACAAAACTTTGCGTTGATTTTATCTCATTCGCCACAATCACTCTGTCAGTTATCTGTCTCTCGCACGACTACTGCAGGTGAACTGGCATAAATGCGGAGGACGTGAATCGCTAGGCCAGTTGCTCGGACTCGATCTGTGCGGTGATTGGCCATTGAGAAAGAGGAAGACGAAACGATGTAGAGCAGTTCTCGTCGGGCTTCACGAATCTCGGAAATAGCTAGACAAAATCCTCTTATGGGCGTTCCGGGTGGATGTGTAACAAACCCCGCTCGCAGAATAAAGTTTCCACTGAACTAAATCCCGACAAAACGGTAACGACGCAAAAAGGCGAAAGTCGTAATTTTTAGTCGATGAAAAATACGTGAATTTTTCGAAAGACCGTTAACACTGCCGTCGTCTCCTAGACTTCAACTGTGACTCGCGTTACTGTAAAATTTCGCTCTTTTCCGAACCTTGCATATGTAGTCTTCTGTCAGTATGATTCATACCGAAACAAATACTTTTTGTATTATTTACGATTAATTATTGATCAAATTAAACGATTTCTGAAAAAAATTGTATAATGAAAACGTTAGTAAAGTGTTTTTACTTAACTCAGCGGATTAAAATACTCGTATTTCAAACAACTGCTTCGTCACATAAATCATTACTTTCCTAACCTATTATGTAATATACAATTACCTGACTGTACTTTACTTGACTGTCTTTTACTTTACCTGACTGTTTTTACTTTACCTGACTATTTTGTACTTTACCTGATTATTTTTGCAAAAATATACTTTCCGTACTAAAATTGATCAAGAAAGTAAGCATTTTTTTGTCGATTTCAGGATAAAATATTTATTGGTACTATTGCCCTTAGAGATAAACTGACAGTGTTACCCAAGCAACATACGTATATGTATAAACCAGTGTTTCTCAATGTAGGCGATGTCACTCCCTAGAGGTACTGTATGGATTATTCCACACGGAGACGTTAGGCACGACTCTGGGCATCAAATTGTTATTGCTTTAAATATTTAAATATTGCTATTAGTATTATGACTTATTAATTAATAACTATAACATATTAACTATTGTTTTGACTTCATTTATGCTATTAGTGCAATAAATAGGTTTTATTTTTATATAATGCACATACATATGCATGTTGGGTCGCATTGACTCATTTGGGGGAAAAAAATTATTTCACTTATTTGCTTTTACTTTATATTGGTGACAGGGTCCAAAATTTACTGAAGCAACTGTTCCGATTCATTAAATTCTAGTAAATATTATTAAATAAATATTAAAATTATAATAAATATAATTTCGGTTCATGGAATTATTAAAATTATTGTTCAGGTTGCTGATAACCATAAAGATTTTATCATTCTGGTTTATAAAAAAATTACAGTATTTAAAAAACTTACTATTTTTATAAAAGTATAATCAATCATATCATAATTTCGAATTAGTGTGCAGGTTCACAAAATTTTCCATTTCGGGCCTTAATTGCTGAACTAAAAATAAATGTTTTCACTTTTTCTTGTGAATAGGAGGTATTCTTATCAAAACTACAACTACGAAGAGCAGTGATACAAAAAAAATAATTGAGAAACAATGATATAAACAATTTACAAACACTTGTTTATGAAAGATCTTAAGAAAAGTAAATACTTAACGAACTGTGAAGAGTGTGTAAATTAGGTACTTTATATCCGGTCGTATAAAAATTACTTTAATGCAATAGTAATAATTAACTAGTTCAAGAGAAATAAATTAATACTTATGCAATATAAAAATTCAAGCATTGCTGATAGGAACAGAGCTCGATTTCCACAGTCTCATGTATTACTACGGAGCTATAACTATGAGATAATTTATCTGGTTTTTGCAAACTTTTTCTTCTGGAGCACTAATACTTTCATCATCTAATAGCCACTGCCATACTCTACTCTACGTGTATGTGTGAGTGTGTTTTTTAGGAAGTGGAAATTTATCACTAACATGTGCAATAGAATAATGGCGCACTTGTCCATTCTTATAAAAAGAACGGACGAAGATTCGGGTTTGCGACAATTATCTCGCATTTCATCTGGAAGAAAAAACTGTTTAATTCTAAACAAGGGAATGTTATTACTTTCTATTAACTTATTTGCAAATTTTCTTATAAACAAATGTTCCAAGACTAATGACAAATTTATTTGTCATCTGTTATTTTTCTGGTTTATTATAAGTTAATAAAAATGCGTTTCATTAAATTTACCTAATATTACTTACTAACACATAATGCAAAGTTCTAAAGCTGGATTTATAATTTACATAACATAGCATACCGTAGCATAACGAAAATATAAATACACATACATACATACATATCTTCACGCTATATCCCAACAAATGGGGTAGCACGAACCCTAAAATCACTCATAAAACATTCACTCATCACACCCATCAAACAACCAGTCATCGTCAAACATTTTTATCCAAACATACCACCCTCACTTCAACCACTTTCATAGATCACTCCATATAAACTCATTCATTTATTACACTCGAAAGTATTATCACACAACAAACCTTTAATCACATCATTCCTTTTCACTTACCATTCATTTTCTTTCTTCGACGTACATAACGTATGCATAAAAAATCTCAAATTACTCACGTTTACTCCTAACAACGAATCTCCAAGATTAGAAAAGATGAAAGCGATAGTCTGCACTTATATATGAAAGAAAAGACCACACAATGCAGTAACTGAAAATGAAACAAAAAGATAAGAAAGGGAGGGAACGTCGCCCTGCGCTTGTTTTTGAAAGTGAATTTCACACAATTGCAGTTAAACACTACGTAATAACTGATAACGAATTAAAAGATAAGAAACGAAGGGAGTGTCGCTCTACGCTTGTTTTTGGAAGTGAATTCCACACAATTAAAAAAAAAATAAATACACACAAGTCCATACACCACTTTATAGTTCACTGACATAGCATAACATAACATATCATGACATCAGAAATGTCCAAATTTCATTCATTCGAGGATTCACGAAAAAACATGGTATAGCATAATACCATGTTTTTTCGTGAATCCTCGATCATGATCGAAATCTCTCTTACAATTGTTTGTTTATATGTGTCAAAAATTAAAAACAATTTTGGTTTGTTACTCGGGTTTTACATTTAAGTTCATTTCATTCTTTCATTTTTTTAACACGATAATAAAGCAACTACAATCATAATCATCCATTTTCCAACAAAATCTAAATTACAACTCTCAATATAATACCGAATGTGGCAATAATCTAACATTATGAATATAGTTGGAAATAATTTTTGTGAAAAAAAAATTATTGAAACTGTAAAACCCTCAATTTTTTTTATGTAATATTATGTTATGCTATGCCATGATATGATATGTGAACTATAAATTCCGCTTAAGTCAATAATTTTATAATTATACAGGGTGTTAAAAAAGGTAAATATTCGTTTCGATACACAGATTCTCAGACAAAATAGCTATTTACATAACAAGTGCGCGCAGATATACTTTGTACATTTGCGTAATTTTAAAGCACGATCCAAACTAGTGCTTTAATATGCGCGAATAGTGCAAATGACGTCTTCGTACACAAGTTTTGTACAATACTTTTTGTAATGAGCAAAAATTATATAATCGACAATGAGAAAATTTATCAAATTTAAATTGACATTTGCTATTTGAAAACAAATTGTTTTTTTTTCTCGTAAAGTTTGTTAAAATATGTCTGATTGATAACGTTATAAGCTAATGTGTCTATTTCTTTTATAAATTCCTTAAAATATGTTTATTTAAGTACAGTTAGCGTTTTAATTCAATTACTTTGCGCACTAGTGCGCAAAATCAAACTTCCCGTCGGTTTCCATGGTAATGTAAACCTTTCCGAATGAGTACAAAAATATGTTTTCATAATTTGCAAACTTAAGGCCATCGTTTATAAAGTATAATGCCACTTACGACACGAAATTTGTAACATTAGAATTTAATTAATTTATTGTTTTATCAGTTACGTAATTAAATAATTCATTTATAGTTTTACTAAATATTTACAATTTATTTTAATTATACACATTTTTAAAATAATCTTTTTATCTAAGAATCAGCACAACAAAATGTATATACTCTAAAAGTTATTTTTATCCTTTATTTAACAACCTTAAGTACGTAATTTTTTTTATGAAGGTACTAGCAAAATTCCAGTAATGTATATTTCAAATATCGTATATACGAGTATGTTCGGCAATACGATGGTGAGTAGCGTTAAGGTATTCGAATCCGGAAATCCCGAGTTTGAATTCCATTCAAGCTAAAAATATATATGAGCTGCCACAGTGCAGTTTGGTGAAACTGGACCCTGTACTGTAACTGGGATTAAGTTTGTATTCTACAAAGTAGCATAAATAAATAAATGTATTTTCTTTTTGTATAGTAATCGAAGAAACGTTAAATTTTTAGTACAATTTAAACATTATTCCAATGTAACAATCACAAATTGTAGAATTTGATTTTGTGTAGAATTATTTGTATACCATTTTTAAAATTTTGTTCACTAGGTAATATATTTTCGTATTATTTTAATTCAAGAAAGCAGTTGGTTTCCACTAAAATATTTAGGCAATCAACATTCTCGTTGAGCTGGGCAGCTCTGAAGAATAACAGAACAACGCTGGATGAAAGAAAAAAGACGAATGAGGAACAAGAAAATCGAATTTAAAAATAAAGTGGGTTTCCAGTTTTCACTAAGGGAGAGTAGCAAAAACAAAAGTGCTGCTCTCTAAATATCCAAATGAAATTAATGAAACTGTCGGCTTGCAGAAAGATATTTTGTGTTTCTATTCTTATTTATTACTATATTTACTTACATTAAAAGTTTTTCGCTCCTTCTTAGCATTTAAATATGCGACATAATATAAAATATTACATAAAATATAAAAACTTTAAGTAGTATCAATGGAACATATATTTAATACAAATGAACCCAATAAATGTAAAACCAACGGTAAACCTTAGCTATAGGATGCATCAAAATAATAATTTTGGATCCTTAGTGGAATCTCGAGAACAAAAATTGGAATAAATTACCAAAGTAGTGTCATTTTATCACGCGATTTGTTTTTTTTTATATAATACTCGTAAAACTAGTATTTAAATACATTGAGATCCGATATCGAAACACTATTGGAATTTTGAAAACTACAGAAGTTATGATATGGATTAATTTGGACAAAAATGTGTACTTTACTAAATAAATTTAATATATTGTTTTCTCGAAATATTACATAGGTCACTAGATAAGGAAGAAAAATTTACTTCAGTGGATTTTTTCGTTTTCAAATAGATTCTGTACATTTGTACATTGGAAAAACAAAATTAACAAATGAACAAAAAATCAAGCAATTATATATTAATATTTTATGAAATACCTTTTGTTAAATAAACAAATTTGGCAGCATTTTAAAAAGTAATTTTTAATATATACTGGACGCAAATAATTGAAAATATAAAGAATACAAATGATCCACTGATCTTCATCATATTCATCATCAAATCAAATTAAAATCGATCAAACTAATAAAATATTATGTCTTTGATGCCACATCAAAATTTTAAAACATCAGTTTGTCTTGAAGTGTTGTGAAGCATTCACTTTACCGAAGCATCTAGTCGGTAAAGTCGAATATTTTTTCTAACAAATACAGTAACGGCCTTTGTAGAAGATTCCACAGCATTAAATGCAAAATGATGACTTTAACGTTTTACCTTTTGGCCACCTTTCTTGAAGTTTCGACCAATGTCGCGATTTTATAAATCATATGGATCTCAAGAGTATTCGTGTAATGAAAACAAGGAAATTTATTAAATAAAAATATATTTTCATTAGGGGTCATTTCACACAGGCAATATTTTAGCGGACGATTTTGTTATCGTACAATAACCTTCAATGTATTGAATGGAATGCAAATTATCGTTCGATAAAATATCACTCCTGTGATGGCTCTAGTACTGCGTAGGATTTTTTGCCTACTGCTTTTAATAAATGTTGCACTTCTTGCAGTGCTTTACAACACGGCGATTAATGCTGGCGTAGGTTTCTCGGACACCAAAGGTGCCGGATAGCGGTTTTGGAGAATGCCGATAGGGTATGAAGGAGGAAATAAAATACACAATAATTTGACGGCTGTTGTGTCTTGGGGGACAGTCAAAGCTATGGCGAGGGTCAGCGGACTCGCTAAATGCGATTCCACGGGGTTTTTCGTGACCGATGCTGGACTTCGCGATGCTGATTTGACGTAGGGAATGGTCGTAATCGTATTCTTGGGTTTTCGCGAGAAGTGGAACGCAAAACTGTGGTTTTCCGAAAAATCGATGCCGAGCGTCGCGACGATGGGATCCACGAAGTAGCTCCTGGTTAGTTCGACCGCAGTTAGTGGCTTTCCAAATTTTTGTGGAATCCGTTTCACAGATTTCGATGGGGTACCCGAGTTATTGTGAATAACGCGCGGAGTATTGCGGATGAGTGAGTACCAAAAAATGATGGTAACAGGCACCAGACGGCGGCGAACGTCTTGGATCGCTCTCACTGACGCCGTCAGAGTGAGACCTGTTGATCTCACAGAAGTACCTGAAAACGATGGTGGTAGACGGACGGAGGTAGCTCGGAGGAAAACGTAAGAGCTACGACCGCAGATGCCTTGAATTGCTCGCTCGGGCGTGGCGCAAGTAATCTTTGCTGATTTCGCACAAGTTCCAGGAAAGGAGGGTGGCACACGACAAGCGTCGGTAACTCGAGAGAAAACACAAACGCTACGACTACAGTTTCCTAGGATGGCTCGCTCGGGCGTTGTGGAAGAAATATTTGGTGCTTTCGCATAAGTACCAGAAAAGGATGGTGGCACGCGACAGACATCGGTAGCTCGAGAGAAAACACAAACGTTACGACTGCAGTTGTCTGGGATTGCTCGCTCGGACGTTGCTGATGTAATATTTGGTGCCTTTGCACAAGGAAAAAAAAGAAAGGTGGCACGAAACGGACTGTAGTAGCCTGGGGAAAAACATAAACATGACCACTGCAGTTTCCTTGGTTTTCTCGCTCGGGAGTTGCTGAAGTAATATTTGGTTCCTTTTTACAAGTACCAAAAAAGGAAGGTAACACAAGACGGACGGGTGTAACTTGGGGTAATACGCAAGGATCACCGCGGCGGGCGCCTTGGATGCTCTCTCTGACGCCATCGGAGTGATACCTGCTGATCTCGCACAAGTTTCCCAAAAACGGAAGTTACACAAAAACCTCCAGGAAGCGTACGGCATGGAACAGGGTAAAAACAGGAGTGCATTTGCTTACCTAGTGGTCGGATTCGGAGATGACTTTTTCTGAACTGAATGCAAAATGACGGTCTTCTGATGTTTCCACTATCAAGATACGGCTGACTAACTGTTTCGATGTTGGCTGATGGCCCGGATTTTATATTGTTTCCCTAATGAATCCTGTCCCGGGATGTAGTCGGTGGCTTGTACAATGTAAAAGGATAGGACTGTTTTGTAAAATTTGGAAACTGGATCACGAGGATCTGGATTAGGTTTAAAAGTAAGAAGACGGGTTAGTTCGAATTCATAGGGTCCGCGGTGGACATGGGGAGTGAGTACGAGCAGGCGTTCGCGAGTTATTCGCGATTTAGTAACGCGCGCTTTAATTACGCGGACACGGGACCGAAATAAAACATTGTGACGAGTACACCTCGTCACAATAGATAACTGGCTTTTTGAATAACAATTCACTTATCGTTAACGCTTCGTTACTGAGTCAAACAATTACACGTCAGTCTATACAATTACGTAAGGAATTGTCCAAATAAAATAAATCTGTACCTAAACTATCACGGGCAGATCTAGAAATTTTTATGTATAAACAAATATAAAATAATGAATGGCGTAGCTAGCACTGGACGGGCTCTGTATCAAGGATTTCTAAGGAGACCCTCCTCCTCTATAATAAATAACAATCGAATTAATTTATACCTTACTAAATTTATTGTAAGACATCATTTCATAATTTTATATTTTAAAAATTGGTGAAGTGATAATGATACTGATAATTTATAAATAATCAATCTTTATATCCCGAGTGCTATCAATTTAATCGATTAAATTTGACATGTCTAATCAGGGCAAACATTTATTTCATTATTTTAGAGACTGTATTTTTATTTTCGATATTAACATTAAAAATATTAATTAAATAAGTTTGTTTATGTAAAAATAACAATAATAATATAAACAAATAGACAAATAACAATTGTATAACAGTTATTATTACTGACAAAAAATATTCGGAAACAAAATTTTAATCCAAATGATAGTAAATATTAAAAAGGAGAACTTGAAAATTCTCAGATATACATGAATTTCAAAAAAAAAAAATTTACATACCATAAATACAAATACACGTAACAAATAGACAAAAAAATATTTAAATTTATGAATTAAATTACTAGTCTTTATCGTCTGGATTTGAATTGAAGAGGAAGGACAATCTTCGAATAACTCTTCCATAAATTGACACCATTTCTTCAATTAATTTCGACTCAGCAGTTTTACCGTTTTTATGTTTAAAAATTTTGTGTCTGTGTATACTTAATAAACTTAGATTACTCAATCGTTACGATAGGGAACATGTCGCTAGCTGGCCATAAGAATACTGCTGAAAATTTAAGCGAAACTAAATTTTCAGCCACGGAGACATCCCACAACCTTGTTTCACACAAGGTTGTGGGATGTCTCCGTGGCTGTTTAATTTGTATATGGATGTGTTGTTACGAACGGCGCTGAATGGGGTGGATGGTGTGCATATTGGTGGTAGTGTAGTGCCTGCGTTAGCGTATGCGGATGATGTTGTTGTTATGGGTGAATCTGAAGAGCAATTGAAAAGAATGATTCTAAGTATAAATGAAGTAGGAAAAGGTTTAAATCTGTTATTAAATGTTGATAAATGTAAAGTGTTAGTGTTTGAGAAGAGTGATTTTGTGACCAACTGCAATGTTTCGGTGAATGGTGTGAGATTGAGTCAAGTGAATGAGTTTTTATATTTGGGTAGTGTGTTTTCGAGGGATGGACGTATTGATTGTGAGATTGAAAGAAGAGTATCTGCGGGATGCAAGGTATTGGGTGTTCTGGGAACCTTTGCTAGAAATGTGAATGTATCCAGAGATGCTCGATTGAGTGTGTATAATGGTGTTTTAGTGCCTTCATTGATGTATGGTAGTGAATGTTGGGTGTGGATGAAGAAACATGAACGTCGTATAACTGCTGTGGAAATGAGGTATTTGCGGGGTGTGTGTGATTATACTAGAAGAGATCGTGTCCGGAATACATTGGTGTATGATGAGTGTGAAATTGAGAAGAATGTAGTTAGAAAAGTAGGTATAAGTCAGTTGAGATGGTTTGGGCATGTTGAACGTATGTCGAATGAGAGATTAGTGAAACAGGTATATGTTGGTGAAATTGAGGGTGAACGATTGCGTGGGCGACCTATGAATAAATGGATGAATATGATAGAAAAATTGTTGCGTGAACGAAAGTTTCCGAGTACGAGGAACAAACGTGCTTGTATGAAAGGAATTATGAATGTGGAGGAAGCAAAAGTGGTGTGTCAGGATAGGAACGTTTGGCGAAGATTAATTGCGGAATGAATCTGATGATTTCAGAAAAGCGCAGGGTTTTATATTTTAGTTTCGTTGTTTAGTAATTTCATTAGAGTGTTTACCTGTTATTGTGTGAAATTCACTTTCAAAAACAAGCTCAGGGACGACACTCCCTTCGTTTCTTATCTTTTTTATTCGTTTTCTGATCTTACATTGAGTGTTTAACTGCAATTGTGTGGAATTCACTTCCAAAAACAAGCGTAGAGCGACACTCCCTTCCTTTCTTATCTTTTAATTCGTTTTCAGTTATTACGTAGAGTGTTTAACTGCAATTGTGTGAAATTCACTTTCAAAAACATGCGCAGGGCGACGCTCCCTCCCTTTCTTATCTTTATGTTTCATTTTCTGTGACTGCATTGTGTGGTCTTTTCTTTCATATACAAGTGTAGACTATCGCTTTCATCTTTTCTAATCTTGTAGATTCGTTGTTAGTTTCGTTATTAGATTCGTTGTTAGGAGTAAATGTGAGTAATTTGAGATTTATTTATGCATATGTTATGTACGTTGAGGAAGGAAAATTAATGGTAAGTGAATAGGACTGATGTGATTGAAGGTTTGTTGTGTGATAATGTTTTCGAGTGTAATAAATGAATGAGTTTATATGGAGTGATCTATAAATGTGGTTGAAGTGAGGGTGGTGTGTTTGGATGAAAATGTTTGGTGATGGCTGGTTGATTGATGGGTGTGATGAGTGAATGTTTTATGAGTGATTTTAGGGTTCGTGCTACCCCATTTGTTGGGATATAGCGTGAAGATATGTATGTATGTATGTATGTATATACAGGGTGCTGACCGCGACTCTCGAACATGGGAGTTTAACATGTAAAATTATATTGTTTTAATTTCCTGCTTCCCTAATTATTTAAAACAAAAAAGCTTCAAATAAAAGTTTAAGGGCATAAAATTCAAAATTAATTTTGCATGCTTTGTAACAGTACAAATTAGATCTGAAAATGACTACAATTGTTTCAGAACTATCGATAGCTATGAAATTGAAACAAATTGAAACAAATGTTTAACGTTAAATCTGTCAAAACTGTCAAAATAAATGAAATAATAAATAAAGGATTTATTTTGACAGACAAAACGTCAAACATTTGTTTAATTTTGTTTCAATTTCATGGCTATCGATAGTTTTGAGGCAATTTTCGTCATTTTCAAATATAATTTGTGTCGGTATTGGTTTAAATACAGAATTTCATGCCCTAAAACTTATTTCAAGCTTTTTTGCTTCAAATATTTAGGGAAGTAGAAAATTACAAAATTATAATTTTACATGTTAAAGTCTGTTCGAGAGTCGTGGTCACCGCCCTAGTTAATAACCGGTTGGGGAGGGGGCGAGGCGTTCGCCCCTCCTTGTCTCCCCTGCGGACGCCCATGATATTTATAGAGTTGTATAAAGTGTTTTTTTTTTCAAGAGAAAGATGCGTGTTCCTGACCCTGCCTCCTATATTGGCCACTATATCGTAAACGATTCACTAAATAGAGTTGAGTTACCTCAAAAAAGATTCGGTAAATAGATTTATGACTACAGTCATTAATCTTAAATCACGTGTTTGTATTACTAACCAATTACCACCAAGCAACATATTTACTGTAGCGAATATAAAGGCTCACAATGAAATTTTGGTTACGTCCTTCATAATCTTTACGGAACATCTCATTCATGTTAATTTTCAACCCTTAGACCATTAGCAACTACTTCGATAAAGTCATTCTAGACACGACAACTTGTGACTTATGACAAGGGTGTTATAATATCCTATACTCTAATACGAGCAATTCTTATCTGTCTGTCTATCTGTGTCTATCAACGATTTCGGAATCGGCACTAACGATTTTAATGAAACTTGGTATTCTAATGTTTTTGTGGCGACAAAAAACGTTTAGGTAGCAAACTACTAAAAATTAAAAAAAAAATTAAATACTCGTGAAAATATAGTTTGACACAAAAAAATCGATTAGACCAAAATCAACTTGATATGACAACTGTTTTCAAGATATGATCCGTGGCCTTTTACATATAATTTTAAACTACCCATCTCCAGTTACCTCCTAAGCCAAGATATTCTAGATATTTGTAGATAAAAATAGCAAATTATGAATTTCATCTTAAAAATAGAAATGTTTATTGATAAATTGATACGGTATCAAGTTAGCCTACGGCATTAAAAACCCAGGTTCGATTCACACAGCCAACAAACAATTTTCACCGCATTAAAATTATGTCTGTAGATCTCCCTCCATTATAATGTACCGTACTTCAAACGCATAAATATAACAAATATTGACGATATATAAATTGAATTATAAAGGAAAAAAATATTATTACTTCAATTAAATGCGACATCTGTAAATTAAAACAGACCACCGTAGATCATAAAAAAACTGAAAAGGTTACATACATCCGACAAGCTCATTACTGACAAATGTATTAATGAAGATAAATTTCTTCAAAACTATATTGTAAATATAAATAGGGCTTTGATTGGTGAATTTATTCATACAACATAGGAAATACAGTGTTATTTTTTCTTATAGTAATATGTTGTTCCATATTTTAGAGTAAAATGCGTCAAATATATCTTGTAGATAATTGCATTCTAAGTCTAAGTCACTAATCATATTTATTTTTGGGTCATTCCACGTGAAGTCGGCCAAAAAAATCCCGACCCTTTTCGATTTGTGTGAAAATGCATATACTGATACATTTTCATCTAAAACTAATTACGAAGTTTCATATTTGACTCATTTTTTATTTATCCGATTTTAACGCGACAATCGTCTAGTAGGAAGCAAAATGTTTATTTACGGACCTACGTTGCGTTTTAAATATCGAAGAATGTATGCCTCAAAATGTTCGTAATACGAAGTAGCTGTTCAATGGTGGAGGAATATAGGAAGGATTCAATTAAATGAAAGAATTAAATTCCTTCCAAAAGACATTATTGTGACGTCATACCTTGTGCATTTATTGAAACTCAAATAATCGACAAAATATAATTTATCATTTGAATTTACTCGTAGTATGAACAGAGTGATTTGAACACAAAGTTCTGTCGTGAAATAAATATTAAAATAGCTCTCTGGTATTCACCTTACGTAAGAGGAAAAACACGAAAAAAAAACCCAAACAGAGAGAGAAAACCATTATTCAAAATATGACCAAAATAAATCAGAATGTTTCTTGTACAATCAAAGTTACATTATTTATATAATTCATTCAAAATATTGCAGAAGTAATACTTCCAGACTCATCACAATAATTTGCCAATGCGTAGCAATATCTTTTTTAATCATTGTTAAATCCGTGGATCAGTATTATTGAAATTGTTGTAATTATAAGTTGGCCCTGAGGCAACGACAAATGAAGGGTTTTCTTTTAGAGATAACCAATGTTCATGTTGTGTCGTTTTTATAAACAATTACCAAGAAATACATGACCAGTAAAATAGTTCTGATAATTCATATTTATACCATTGTGACTGTCTTTCAGCATTAAATAATACTTAAATGCATCATTCAACATAATAGCAGCTTATAAGTATTTTAAGTAAAATTGCATTGTTACAATTCAAATTTTTCGGTTGCCATCTAGTGAGTAAAATATAATTTAATAATTTGTTATCTTATGTAGCGAACATGGTATAACTTTACAATTTGACGTACATATATCACGGGATTCAAACGTTAAATGTCAAACATTCTATGTTGACTGAACAACAAATGTGGGAGTCTGCGGGGAGAAGTGCTGAAAGGACAAAGCAGTTAATCGACTCGGCATGGTGTTACCTCGCTCTTTCTACAAATTTGTTGCTTCACACAAAATTGTGTGGAGGGGGGTCTGTTACTGGTCTGCTGCATGTGACGTCAAAATTATAAGTTCCTATTATGTGAGAAACTGTAAAATACTCGTTTTTTAAAAACAATAGATTTTTTAAATACATCATTTTAGATTTTGCTGCAATTTTGCCAAATTATAGAAGAAGAATCATATTTGAATATGAAAAATATTTGGTTTTAAAGATGATTTTTCCAGATTTTTAAAAGAGAAAAATAATTCAAATTGTTCATTCTAGTTGAAATTAATGTAAATTAACATGAATATATTGTATTATGTTTAATTTTGGCCAATAGCATCGTAATTTTACTTATTTTGGATATTTGTTAATTTTGTATAATTTTTTTAACAATTTCGTTTACACAAATCTCCTTTATTATATTTGTACATTCAAACTATGAACCTGAAATCAAAAGAGAATAGTAATTACGCGTTAGGTAATGCAACTTTAGTTATCTTCCACCGTCTGTTCAGTCATATTCAAAATATAACCTCGTTTTGAAAATTCAGTTTTAACAGTCAGATTCTCAAAAAAGTTTTAACTAATCCTGAATTTTGGATTAGCTAATTTTATGTTAGTCCGACTTAAAAAAGTTAATTCAATTCACTTGCCGGAAACTAAATGTTACGAAGCTATATTAAAGCTTATCTAAGCTTCTTTGAGAATATAGTTTAACTCAATTTGACAAATTTAAAATTCAGGAATAAACTCTTTTGAGATTGGGCTGTAAACGTACAAAAATTTACAACAAAATCATGGCTGAGCTAAAAACCTGTACTCTTAGAAATAATACTGTGTTCGCAAGAAATTAATTTCAAAACTGTTGAATCGTTTTCGGAAAGGCAGATATTTTTGATGCGAAAAAAAAAAGTGGAAATGACTTGCAGACAGTATGCATGAATCACGATATTTTTTTTGACATTTTATAAATTGAGACAATTACATTGCTGCGATCAATTACAAACCCATACAAACAAAGTGAGGAAATCATTATAGACCATCTGTCATGGTTTTGAAATCATACAGAATAATCTTTGACCTAATATTTTAAAAGATAATCTTGCTGAGAATATAATATATATTGAACATATTTCAATTTGACAGGTACGAAATAACTTTGATTTGTTAAATTAAACAAAATACAATGTATTCATGTTAATTTATGTCAATTTCAACTAAAATGAACAATTTTAAATTTTATTATATTTTTACTATTTGAAAACCTGGAAAAATCATATGTTAACTTTAAAGCAAAATATTTTTCTTAAATAGAAAAACAATTAATTGCGGAATGAATCTGATGATTTCAGAAAAGCGCAGGGTTTTAGATTTTTAGTTTCGTTGTTTAGTAATTTCATTAGAGTGTTTACCTGTAATTGTGTGAAATTCACTTTCAAAAACAAGCGCAGGGACGACACTCCCTTCGTTTCTTATCTTTTTTTATTCTTTTCTGATCTTACATTGAGTGTTTAACTGCAATTGTGTGGAATTTACTTCCAAAAACAAGCGTAGAGCGACACTCCCTTCCTTTCTTATCTTTTAATTCGTTTTCAGTTATTACGTAGTGTTTAACTGCAATTGTGTGAAATTCACTTTCAAAAACAAGCGCAGGGCGACGCTCCCTCCCTTTCTTATCTTTTTGTTTCATTTTCAGATACTGCATTGTGTGGTCTTTTCTTTCATATATAAGTGCAGACTATCGCTTTCATCTTTTCTAATCTTGTAGATTCGTTGTTAGTTTCGTTATTAGATTCGTTGTTAGGAGTAAACGTGACTAATTTGAGAATTTTTTTTTTTTTTTTTTTTATGCATATGTCATGTACGTTGATGAAAGAAAATGAATGGTAAGTGAAAAGTAATGATGTGATTGAAGGTTTGTTGTGTGATAATAATTTCGAGTGTAATAAATGTATGAGTTTATATGGAGTGATCTATGAAAGTGGTTGAAGTGAGGGTGGTATGTTTGGATGAAAATGTTTGACGATGACTGGTTGTTTGATGGGTGTGATGAGTGAATGTTTTATGAGCGATTTTAGGGTTCGTGCTACCCCATTTGTTGGGATATAGCGTGAAGATATGTATGTATGTATGTATGAAAAACAATACCGTGGATTTTTAAATAAATAAATATATTATCCTTCTACCCATTACTGGGCGTGGCACTCTGCCAAAGCAGATCTCAGTAAGTGATATATTTTGCGCATGAAGTGCGGTTACCAGTCGTGAAATTACGGCCCCTAAAGGTGTTAGTGGTGGAGGAGCCACAGGGTTAGCTTTTGAAATTATAAAAATTGTTTGGATTTTTTATATTTTCATGATTCTTCCTTTACAATTTGGCAAAATTACAACAAAATCTGAGATGATTTATATACACATAAGAAATAGATTTTTTTTAAAAGGGGTATTTTTACATTTCCACATAATTCCCCACAGTCATGCTAAAAATCTCTCTCGTTCGCTGAACTGAATAGTCTAAAGCCAGCTCTTTCAGAATATCATGTACTTGTTTTAATTGAAATGATTGGTACAATTTTTTCTGAGTGCTCTTTGCGGCAGGGCAAAAATAGTCATATATGAATGTATAGAATAAAAATGAAAAAACGGTAAAATAAAACAAAAAAGGATCTTCCTAATTAATTTTAGATGAAAATGAATAAGTATATGTATGTTCAGATAAATTGGAGAGGGTCGGGATTTTTTTGGCCGATTTCACGTTGTGTAACAAGTCAAATTCAGCACATTCATAGTGAATACAATTAAGTAAAGTAGAGCATGTTGTAATGAGGTCAGTTATTTAATATAATATTGTTTTATGTATTAGCTAACTCTTTGCTGACTTAGCACTTTGGAGTAATGTATAAATAGGTTAGGTTAGTAAGTAAGAAGGACAGTCACAGAGTAACAAGACGAGAGTCACAAGAGTTAAGAGAAGAGTACGGATAGTCACGGTTGTGAGTGAAGTGTGTGTTCCAAGAGGACAGCGCAAAGTCAGAAGAAACCTTGTATTAAATTACGTGTGAATAAATCATTGTTATTTGTTATACCAAATTGTAAGTACAAACTTATTTCCAACAAACCCTAGTACTTGTCCTTTCTCCGGTCTGACAAGAACCCAATAAAATTATTTGTTAATTCTCCTTTGAATAGGGGAGGGTTACAGTTGTATGACCCTATAACACTTATTATAACACGTAAAATCTAAAAATAAGAAAAATAATAGGAAAAAATAATTTCCAAACACTTGTCAAAGTTCTACAAGATTGCAGCAACTGAGTCAACCTATTAAGTCATCATCAATTGCTAATCAATTTAGTTCTTAACCATA
This sequence comes from Pterostichus madidus, assembly GCA_911728475.2. Taxonomy (NCBI): domain Eukaryota; kingdom Metazoa; phylum Arthropoda; class Insecta; order Coleoptera; family Carabidae; genus Pterostichus; species Pterostichus madidus. The sequence continues at coordinate 29,898,119 of OU452304.1, read as the reverse complement.
CACGTGTTTCGCTCTTTTGGAGCTCATCAGTAGTAGCTAGACCAACTGGGGAGAACAGTGGTATCGACGGAGCTGAACTGACGACGTTATAAACGTCTAACATTGGTAAGATGACCTGAGAGGTTCGAAGAACTATGTCGTGCCATCTATCAAGAAAAAACGTAAGCTCTTAACAGCGATAAATAATTACAAAGACAAAACGTCAATTACGACCTGGAACTGAGTCTTAAAATAAGTAAAATAATAGGAAAAAAATAATTCCCAAACACTTGTCACAGTTCCACAAGATTACACAAACTGAGTCAACCTATTAATTCATGATCAGCTGGTGTGAGGTTGCTTATGTATTCTTCAAATGTGTCATTTTTTATGTTTGCTATAAGTCGTTTGAGTCTAGTGCTGAGGTTGTTGAGAATATTTTTGTCTTGCGGATGTCGAGTATGTTGCCATGTTCTTCCGGCTTTCTTTTTTTCGCAACTTAGATCACGAATATGGTTAGGATAGTTGTAGATGTTATCATTGTGATTTATTTTTGTTGGAGTAAACGTCTTGGCGGCTTCCTGTATGCAGTTGGTTATTTGTGCTACGGCATTGTCTATGTCATCTTGTGATTTAACGGAAATCTGTAAGATTAATTCCTCGTTTTTTCTTTAAAGTTGCCCAGTAGGTAGATTTGTTGTATATAAACGGTTTTTTGATGGTTGGACTAATTGATGTTAAGAGTAGTGAGTTATCAGAGTATAGATCAAAATGTTCTTCTATCAAAATCAAAAGATGTCTAGCAGGTCTGGGATTTTGTTAGTGTCTGATGGGCAGTGCATTGGTTTTCCGGTGCTTAATGGGACGTAGTTTTTCAAGTCGATCACAGCTTTCAGTTCTCTTCCTTTCGGGTTTATTAGTCTGGATCCCCAGTGGCAATAAATTCTCCTTCTGCGATAAATCTATTTCCTAGAGCGTTCAAGTTATCTTCGAATTTGTCTCTTTTGACTGTGTGCTTTGGAGGACAATACACGGCTTTTATAATGATTGTTCTGTGTGAGTCCTTAATGTTAATTTGTGTGGCTTGAAAGTATTCTTCTTCGTAACTTTCTAGTTGAAATAGTTTCTATGAGTAAACTGCGTTTCGGAGACTAATACAATGTCAATTTTTTCTTGTTTGATGAATGCTTCGATTTCTATTCTGTGTTGAGATAGCCTGTTGGCATTCCATAATGCTATGTGTAGTGAATTATCCATTGGTTAGGTAGTTAATTAGCTTGAATAGCATAGTTATAATGTTGGTGTTCTGGTTTATGAGTTGACTTAACACTGTTTCGAATCGGATTAAAAATTGTTGAAGCGAAATGTTTTTTTTTGCGTAATCGTTTTTGTTTTGGTGATGTTCACATAGGTATTATTATGTGGGTTGTTGTTATCATAAGTTTGTGAGTATTCGTTGTTTTTCTGTTGTTCTGTATTAGTACTTTGTTCTTGAATGAGAGGGTTGTAATTTTTGCGTATATATTGGTATTTGATGCGTCTTGTTGAATTTCCCTATATTAAGGGCATCCTTTATAATTCGCGGGATGAGGTCCTTCAAAGAGTGTGCATGTTGGAGCTGTATCTCTGCTTTCGGGACAATTGTTTGTAGGATGGTAACCTGGGCATATTACATAGTGATATGGTTTTGAGCATTACGTTTTTGGTTGCCCATAATCTTGGCATCGTTGACATTGTGGAATGTTTCTTTTTTTTTGTGCTTCAACTTCTTCTATTTTTGTGCCTAGAAGATTTGTTACTTTGTATATTTTTTTGTTTTCTTTGACCTCTAGATCTATAAACAACATAGGCAGAAGCTGTTTGGTATGCTAGATTTTTATGTTTGATATGTTCCTTGTAATTAATGATTTTTCTTCTAAGGCTTCTTTAATGTCCTCTGTAGACATTGTTGGGTACAAGTTTTTATTACGACCCTATAAGCACGTGCGGCTGTTAGCTGGTAGGTTTAGTACGCTACTTTACTTTGTTTTAGTAAATTGATTAATTTTCGATACGCGGTTGCAGTTTTTGTATATACTTTAATCGTTTTTGGCAAGAGTTTTATATAAGAATTCATCTGTATTGAGCGTTGTTTTGATCTAGGAAAACAGTTCTGAGTAGTTTACCACGTTTTAGATGAATACAGGGAGTGGTTTATATTTATTGGTTTTACCTGGATTTGTGTGCCTTTGTGGTGCGTCATCGTTATTTAAGGCCGAGAATTTATTTGTTGTTTTTGTGTTTCCATTGATTTTGCTAGGATATAGTTTCTTTACTTTTGATGGGGAATTGTGATTTGCGTCTATCCTAGTGCGCTTAGTGGGTCTCTTGTTTGTAATAATTTGTCATGGGCATTGTGACTCTTGATCGCTGTCATCTGAGTATAGCAAGTCAGATTGTGGTGTGTCTTGTGATGATGTTCCAGTATTTATGACTTGTACGTCAGGTGAAAGTGGTATTGGTTGTGGATTTCTAGCTGGTTGTAGGTCTGGATTGACTGGGAGAAATGGAGCTGTAAATATGCCCCTCTGAGCAGACCGGGAAGGAGAACAGATGGGAGTTGTAAATAATGGTGCAACTGTATAAGTTGTAACTGAAGTAGTTATTACTGTGATTATTACTTGTGTGTTTGAAAAGTTCGTTCCTCCGCTGCTTTCAGGCATCTTTTGATGATTCATCTTTTCCAGTTGAGTCCTAACCATGTGCTTACACTTTTGTCTCTGGATCACGTCAATTTATGAAGATGTATTGAAGAATTGAACAAACTAGTTTAAATAACGTATTTAACTGTTTGTATAACTGTCAGTATTACTGTTTTGTCACTGTTTTATCACTGTTTGGGAACACTCTATAACACGTCCGTGCACTTTAGAGGTTACAGCAAGACGAGCAGCAAATAATGCAGAAGAGGAGATATTGAGAAATTGTTCCTCCTCCCGAAATGTTTCATACAGCAGCAAGTCATGAATTTATCTTTATGAAATCTATGTTAATTTTTAAACTTGTCCTGATAAAATTTTGCAATTTTAATTTGTTTATTAATTTTTTTTCCTATTAAAAATTGCCTGGAATATCAGAAACTCGATAAATATTATATGCAAATTTTGAACTGAATGGGAGCAGTTTTTCATTCTGAACGTTTCTTGTATTTACACTTATGTTTTAACATTAAAAGGACAGGAAATACTGCTACTTGAAAATTTTACCATTTTATATCATATAATCCATAAAAAAAACTAGACATCCGATAAAAAATAAAATTATTTATGAATTTTTTTGTCATTTTATATTACAACAAAAGATCCTAAATAATTAAAAATTTAAAAAATACGTACATACATATCTTCACGCTATATCCCAACAAATGGGGTAGCACGAACCCTAAAATCACTCATAAAACATTCACTCATCACACTCATCAAACAATCAGCCCTCGTCAAACGTTATCATCCAAATAAACTACCCTCACTTCAACCACATTCATAGATCACTACATATAAACTCATTCATTTATTACACTCAAAATCATTATCACACAACAAACCTTCAATCACAGCATTCCTATTCACTTATCATCCATTTTATTTCTTCAACGTACATAACATATGTATAAAACATATCAAATTACTCAGGTTTACTCCTAACAACGAATCTAATAACGAAACTAACAACGAATCTACAAGATTAGAAAAGATGAAAGCGATAGCCTGCACTTGTATATGAAAGAAAAGTCCAAACAATGCAGTAACTGTAAATGAAACAAAAGATGAGAAAGGGAGGAAGCGTCGCCCTGCGCTGGTTTTTGAAAAGTTAATTCCACACAATTGCAGTTAAACACTCAATTTAAGATCAGAAAACGAATAAAAATATAAGAAACGAAGGGAGTGTCGTCCCTACGCTTGTTTTTGAAAGTAAATTTCACACAATTGTAGGTAAACACTCTAAAAAATTACTAAACAACAAAACTAAAATCTAAAATCCTGCACTTTTCTGAAATCATCAGATTCATGCCGCAATTAATCTTCGCCAAACGTTTATATCCTGACACACCACTTTAGCTTCATCCACATTCATAATTCCTTTCATACAAGCACGTTCGTTCCTAATACTCGGAAACTTTCGTTCACGCAACAATCCTTCAATCATATTCATCCATTTATTCATAGGTCGCTCACGCAATCTTTCACCCTCGATTTCACCAACATTCTACATTCTACATGCCCAAACTATCTGAACTGACTTACACCTACTTTTCTAACTACATTCTTCTCAATCTCACACCTATCATACACCAATGTATTCCGGACACGGTCTCTTCTAGTATAATCACACACACCCCGCAAATACCTCATTTCCACAGTAGTTATACGACGTTCTTGTTTTTTCATCCACACCCAACATTCACTACCATAGATCAATGTAGGCACTAAAACACCATTATACACACTCAATCGAGCATCTCTGGAGACATTCACATAATCGAGCAAAGGTTCTGAGAGCACCCAATACCTTGTATCCCACAGATACTCTTCTTTCAATCTCACAATCAATCCATCCCTCGAAAACATACTACCCAAATATAAAAACTCATTCACTTGACCCAATCTTACACCATTCTCCGAAACATTACAGTCAGTCACCAAATCGCTCTTTTCAAACAGTAACACTTTACATTTTTCAACATTTAATAACAAATTTAAGCCTTTTTCTACTTCATTTATACTTGAAATCATTCGTCTCAATTGCTCTTTAGATTCACCTATAACAACAACATCATCCGCATACGCTAACGCAGACACAACACTACCACCAATATGTACACCATCCATCCCATTCAACGCCGTTCGTAACAACACATCCATGTACAAATTAAAGAGCCACGGAGACATCCCACAACCTTGTTTCACGCCAATATCTATACAAAACCAATCACTCAATCTACCATTAATTCCCACCGCAGCCTCACTACCTTCAGATAAAGTACGAATTGCCCTCAACAAATTACCATTTATACCGTACTGTAGAAGAACATTATATAATGTCTCGCGATGAACACTATCATATGCTTTTTTAAGATCGAGAAAGCCACAGAACACCTTCTTGTTCTTAGCAAGTTACTTTTCAACAATCATACGAAGAGAAAACAATTGATCCACACACCCTCTCTCAGGCAAAAGCCACCTTGCATATCGCTTAACTTGGAGTTTGTTAAGGTTCGTACCTTACGAATAAGAATTTTCCCGTACAACTTTCCTACCACATTCAGCAAACTTATCGCACGAAAATTCGTACATTCACTCGAACTACCTTTACCTTTAAATAAAGGACAAATGATAGCATGTTTCCAATCATCAGGAGCTACACATCGTTTTAAACAAAATCTAAACAAATAAACTAACCAGTCAAATAACCTCTCGCCTCCATACTTCAACATCTCAGTCGATATACTATCCAAACCGGGAGCCTTACCATTCTTCAGACGCATCAATGCGAAACTAACATCACTCTCATCTTTATCCCATTCATCATCACTAACATTTTCACTACAACCATTCTGTCTATTAATGCTACCATATAAAGTCCTAAAGTGCTCACATCATCTATTAGTAACATCTGATTCATTCCACAATAACTCACCATCCGCACTCTTAATCGCTTTCATTGCCCTTACATTACCACCTCTCAATCTCTTCACTCTCAACCAAAACATTATTTTATTCATACTAAAATGATTAGTCAATCTTTCACTCATCAAATTATCAAAACGCGCCTTGCTTTCTCTCTGTTCTCTCTTAACACATTTATATAACCTCTTGTATTCCAGCAAGCTTCATCACGTAAACTTCCAGGCACACCTTGCACATTTATAAATCGCAAATATGCTCTCTTTTTCACTTCAATGTAAGTAAAAAATAATTGTACTTTATTATAAATAAAACAGAAAGATAAGCAATACAGACAACTACTAACTGCGTGAAAGACAACTGACGACTCTTCTGTCAACTACTACGGACAACTATCGACAGCCAACTCTTGGTGCCTGGATCGGTGATCTCGTCTTATCACTCCGTGGTGAATCATCTTTAGCGAGAATCACTGGTCCTCACACCGCACTGTTACATTTAAATTAAATTAAATTTTGAAATTAAAGCTCATCATGTTTGAACAAAAATTTATTGTCACTGTAGTAACATGTAAAGATTCAGAGTAATAAATAGGTGTCATGGTGATATTATTGATAGTAATATTAAAATTAACGCATCTACTCTATATGCTTTTTTACAATCTGGGTAATGTGGTTCACACTGCTACGGCATAGTATCACACCCAGTAATGGAACAAACTCTCCTTCACTCATTAGCATGAACAGCAGGCAGCAAGGCTGGTCTCTCAAAAGTTAATTATTTGTTTAACTCAATTTATATATATATATATATATATATATATATATATATATATATATATATATATATATATATATATATATATATATATCGTATGTCCCAAATAAATGTTGGCATAGGCAATTAACATGTGATATTAGTTTTTAGAAAATAAAAACTATCCGGCGACAAAATTTTATATCACAAACTGCCAATATCCCTACATCTTATTTAATACAGATTATTTAATTTTGATAGCGTCATTTGATGACATTAATAAAAATATTTACTAATTTTTTGCCTACTCTTTTATTGCTATTTACGTAAAGTGCAATTTGTTTTAATTATTTTAATCTGTCACTGTCATCTGTCAGTGTCATTATGAATATTTTAATTTTTCTGTTTCTGACGAAATACACAGATGTTGATTTTTAAAATGACAGCGACAGTAACAGATTAATATATTTAAAACAAATTGCAAGTCCTTTACGTCAGTAGCAATAAAATAGCAGGCGAAAAATTTGAAATTATTTGTATTAATTTCGTTAAATTACCCTATCAAAATAGAATAATCTCCATTAAATAAGATGTAGTAGTATTGGCAGAATTGTGAAATAAAATTTGGTCTCATAATTTTTTGCCGGAAACTTTTTATTTACAAAAGACTGATTTTACATGTTAACTGCCTATGCCAACATTTAAATATATATATATATATATATATATATATATATATATATATATATATATATATATATATATATATATATATATATATATATATATATATATATAGTATATATTTTACTTATTTCACTCCACCTTGAAAAACGTTTGCGAACTGTACTATAAGTGAATCAATATAGAACGTAACAAAATGAAACATCCTGCATTATGATCTTATTTATAAACTCACAAAATTACATATTTACAATAAAATGCGTAGCACTCAAAATTAAAGCTGCAACAATTGGCACCAGATGTTTCTGTAATCTTGCGTTGTTTGTTTTTGATGTTGAAATAATATCACACGTCAGATAACAATTGAACATGAAATTACTCTCCTACTTTCGTAACTATTCTTTTCTATAGTCACTTCCAAATTCATAGACAAAAGACTAATCCAAATTACAAATTTCGTATTAATATTAGCATTTAAACTTGTCTTCCTTTTGACTTTTATTCAGGCCAGTCGCAAGCATGGATATTTACTTCCTATGCTGCCAATACTGCATTCTTAGCGAAATTGAACTATATTTTTTTTAAATCTGTCACATCTTACATATTATTATAATGGAAATAATATTACTTTTTTGTCCCAAAATTTATTTTGTTAAATAATATAATGTTTGCTTTTATCGAATGTCCTTTTCAACGTGCCCCTTCCGCATTTAACCTCCTTCACTCATTACCATGAACAGCAGGCAGCAAGGCTGGTCCCAAGAGTTAATTATTGGTTGAACCCAATTACCCTGCAGGATCACTGTCTACACCTAGCGTGCCCAATGAGAATTCAAACATGAGGCGATCATGTCACTTGGAGAATTCTTACATGGCATCAAGGCTACTTCTGAGCAATCAAACTAGGCTTTTCCTTGATCCCTTGACACCGAAAACAATTTTAGGGAGTTTCGCTAGTTAGATTACCGAACTTGGCAATTATGCCTTAGAAGATTCAGAGGATACTGTTAGTTTTATAAATTTTTTCTTATGGAAATATTATTACACATAGCACAAATTCTGTTTATATTAGCTTTTAGATAGAAGAATGATCTGCTTTACATAACATAATATTATGACTAAATTATAAGACAAAAATTCACTACAATCCCAATAATATCAAGGAAAAAACACTATTAAGACCTATATGTACAGGCTGCTCAATTTAAGTGTGCCGCCATTGCTATCTCGAGAACTATAAGAGCTATAAAGTTGTTTAAATTAGCAATGAAATACCATTTTACAAGTCTATTACAAAACTATTAACAAAAATGGTTCTCCAAATATGTGACATAGCTTTCTTATTTTATATGAGAACATATTTTTTAATATTTTTGTGCGGATGGGAATTTTATTCTGAATTGAACATGTATATATATATATATATATATATATATATATATATATATAAAAAACAAATTTACTACTTTATTATATAAACTAAAATAAAACAAACGCCATATTTTTATGAGCCGTTGTATAGATTTATAAGGAAAATAAGACGAGTATTACAAAATCATTATTCAAATAACACAGTCTAGCTTATTATCACATAAAATACAAAATAATTGTTCTGAAATAGCAAAAGATAGTAATAGTCTTATATATATATATATATATATATATATATATATATATATATATATATATATATATATATATATATATATTTCATTTTTGACTCAGAAAAATAGCAACTTATTAGCTTGAAATACGTTATATTGTCGAAAATATAAAACATGGCGAAAAAAGTGTATTTTAAGTTAAAAATATTTCAGCCCATATTGTCTAGATAGCTTTCCAAGTGATGAAGTTGTAAAACTATGGTTCTCGGCACAACATACTGAAAAATCAGCCATTTCTGACGTATTCTTTCAGAGATACAGCCTTAAAACTGAAAAAAGTGCTAAAAATGGCATTTTTTCTGTGTTCCGCATATATATATATATATATATATATATATATATATATATATATATATATATATATATATATATATATATATATATATAGAGAGAGAGAGTTCAATACGCTCAAAGTACAAATGTGCATGTTTAAATTGACAATAATTAAATTCAAATCGCATAGGAATCAGCGTACCTACTAGTACAAATGAACAAATGGTACTATTTTTGTTTGTTTGATTAATTATTCAATATCAATACGATTATTTTGTTATGAATTTCGTCAAATTGGTGAAAGTTTTTGTTTAATTTGTGAAGTATTTCGTTTAATTGGTGATTCTAATTAATAAATGTATCATTTTACAAATGAACAAAATGTTGATATGTTTGAACATTTTGGGCCGTAAAAATATTCGAGCTACGGTAAACATGTATGGCCCGTAAGAACTCCTGATTTAAATCCCTTAGATTATTTCCTATGAGGCAATATAAAAGATATTGTTTATAGTACTGTGCATCCAAACGTACATCGTTTCAAAGACATTATTGAAGATATTATATCGAATATTAATGGTAGAAAATAGAAACAATTCCGAAATGAATAAATAAATATAGCATCACACCTTTTACCCATAAGTGGTACGAGTCGGTCTGTGGATTTGAGAACTTCGGTTCAACAGCCAACAAAATATTTTCAAAACATTAAAATTACGCATAAATATATTACCCAGATCTGCTACGGCAGAGTGCGACACCTAGTAATGAGTAAAAGGCGTGATTATATATTTATTTTTGCATTCAAAATAAGAAAATTGTATAACATATTTGAAGAAAGAGTTGTTGAAAAAAAAATTGATTATAGTTTTGTAATATATATGCAAAATAGTATTTCTTTGCTAATTTATCCACCCTTGTAGCTCTTATAGTTCTCGAGATAGCAATAATGGCAAACTGACGAATCCGTTTGGTGTCGCTATATTTATACAGATCAGCTGATGATAACACCGTGTCCCTATTACAGATATCTTCATTTGTTGATTAGCTACGCGGTTTTTAGTAAAGATATTTTTTCGTTTGATTGCAGAATGAATAACCTGAAGGAGCAACGACTTGCTGTGAAATTTTGTGTTAAACTTGTAAAATCTGCGACTGAAACATTTGTTATGCTCAACACGGCTTACGGTGATGTTGCTATGAAGCATACGGCATGTTTCAAGTCGAATGAACGTTTTAAAGGTGACCGACAGTCGATTGAAGACGATGAGCGTCTTGGACATCCTGCCACGTCAGTTTCCTTTGATGCTAAGGGTGTTGTTCACCACGAGTACCTTCCCTAAGACTCCACATTGAACCAGACTTACTACATTGAAGTTCTAAAATGTCCGAGGGACTGATTTTTTCATTACAACAACCCTCCAGCCCATTCAGATCTCAGAACTCGTGAGTTTTTGGCCAATTACTCGATCACTGTTCTTCCTCAACTCCTCTTCTCTACTTACCTCGCCTTGCTCCTTGTAACTTTTTCTTGTTCCCCAAACTCAAAAGACCGTTGAAAGGAAGAAGATTTGAGACGATTCCCGATATTAAAGCAAATGGGGCAAAGGTGCTAAAAGATATTACAAAAGAACCGTACTAGGACTGTTTCAACAAGTAAAAGAACCGTTGGGATAAGTGTGTGCGTTGGAGAGTAGAGTACTTTGAAGGACACCCACAAATGTAACTTCTAAAAAACGTATATTTTGTTTTATGACGTCAGTCCGCGTATTTTTTTAACAGACCTCGTATATTGAATATCCTGTGTACCAAATATATAAAAGCATTTATTTATTTAGTTTTGTTATAATCGAAATTATAATTACAATTGCTTTTTATATTCAAATAGATTTTTCCTACAACTGTACGATGTCTTTGTTATTAAATAACTACTATAGCCGTAGTTACGGGTGGCAAGGAGACAAATGCAGACCAAGTGCGTTTCTGTATATGTAAAGCACAAGTGCCGAAAGTAATTTGTGCTTAACGCAAGTGTCAAAATAAAAATTTAACAGACAGCGATTTAAATTTTGCACCGAGCGCGGTATTTCATATTTTAGCCACAGACGCCTATGGAAGAAGAAGATATGTCGTGGTATATTTTAACGTTTATAAATATAACCTTTACAAATATTGAATATAATATCATCAGTATTCCTAATCTGCACACATCACAATGAGCGAAGAAGTACTTATAAGTGTATCATTATTAAATATAATATTTAACAAAAGGAAAAATGATTTTATTTGGAGAGTAAGTAGTATTTATTGTTTGTGTATATTAATAATACTGTTGTTATGGTTATTGACATAATGCGAAGTGGAAACATTTATACTGTCTAAAGAAACATTGATTTCTTCCGTAACTATTCATAATATCAACAAAACTATTATTTACAATAATTTCGGAGGTTTTAGAAGTACCAGCAGCAGGTTGTTTGTCATTGTCAAGAATAGATCTAACGTAGCTTAACCTAAGGCTGTAATTATCTCTGGAGATGTACATGATGAAGTAGAATCACTCATTACAATATTCAAATCTAGACGCTTTTGGGGAAATTTTCTTGAAATTAATCTTTACACTTATATGTAGCAAGCCTTTTTCGGAACTTTTTGTATAAAAATAACTATTAATTGTGAATATGGCATTTTTTTAAAATAATCTCAACTTATAACTCGGTAATTTGATGTTCAATACCATTAAAATTGTCGGATAGTAAGCACTAGTTTTCCATTAACCGTTTCTCTATCTCTACAGATAAAAAAGTTAGATTAGCAAAGGCCATGGTAGCCTGCGTTTGTTTCGGTTCACTCAGTTAAGTTGCAACAGTGCGTGAGAGTAGTAAAATTGATGACCGCCTTGTGGGCACATACGAGGTCTGTTCAAAAAATACGCGAACTGACGTCATAAAATGTACTTAATTTAGAAGTTATATGTCTGGTCCCCTTCAAAGTACTCTTCTCCCCAATACACACACTAATCCCAACGGTGTTTACACTTGCTGAAACAATCCTGGTAAGCTTCTTTTGTAATCTCCTTCAGCTCCTTCGTCGCGTCTGCCTTCGTCTAAAATATTCTTCCTTTCAAGGGTTTTTTGAGTTCGAGGAACAAGAAAAAGTCACAAGGAGCACGGTCAGGTGAGTAGGGGGTGAGGAAGAATAGTGCTCGAGTGTTTAGCCAAAAACTAAGTGTTGTCGTGATGGAAAAAAATCTATCGCCACTCCTCCACGTTTCTGACCTTTTGCGACGGATGGTATTCCCTCAGACGTTTCAGAACTTTGATGTACTAAGGCTAGTTCACTGTGGAGCCTGGTGGTGGGGGAGGGGTACTCGTGGTGAACAACAACCTTTGCATCAAAGAAAACTGTTACTATGTCCTCAATCGACTATCTACCACCCTTAAAACGTTCATGCCACTTTAAACATGTCGTACGCTTCATAAAAACATCACCGTAAGTCGTGTTGAGCATAGCAAATGTTTCAGTCGCAGATTTTCCAAGTTTAACACAAAATTTCACAGCAGATCGTTGCTCCTTCAGGTAATTCATTCTGAAATCCGACAACCGAAAAAAAATTTCACTAAAAACCGCGTAGCTACTCAAGAATTGAAGAATCTGCAATTGGAAAACGGCGTTATCATCCACAGATCTTTACAAACCTAGCGAAACCAAGTGGATTCCCCTGGAACCAACTGGAGCCGCGCAATTCAAACAGTCCGCGTATTTTTTGAAAAGACCTCGTATACCTTCAAACTCCGCTTGCCTTTGCGAACTATCGACAAGGAGTTTCCAAGGCGACATGACGCAGTTAAGCCCATTTGATGAAATAACAAAAATTAACTTTGTTGAAGCACTTACGGAAAATATCTCATGTGAAATAGAATTTTAATAACAAACTATTATTTTCAAAAAATGGTTATATAAATAAATATATCATCGTTTCTTTTACTCACTACTGGGTGTGGCAATCTGCTGTAGCAAATCTTGGTAATTTTATTTTGAACAAACTTCCACTAAGCTATCCTTGTATATAGAGCAAGAACTAGGGTTTTGTGCGTCTGTGGCAAAAAAACTACCTGCGCCCCTAGATATAAAGAAAATTAAAAATTAAATAAACTTCTGGTAAACAACTATTTTATTCTGAATATAGGATAAAAAATTAAAAATAAATTATATAAAAAATAAAAAGTTTGGAATAAAAAGGTTTCAGAAATCCTTGGTGATAAATTTTATTTAGAACAATATAAATAGTTTAAATTAAATAATATTGGTGCATTATCTTAATTCAAAATCAATATTCAAAAGTTTTCGATCAAGTCAAACTTGACTTGACACTCTTTCTTTGACTGCATGTACCAATGTAATACTGGTAAATATAAACTAAATTACAAAAAATATCTATCGGAAATCGAGAAATTGAGTCATTATTATTCAATATAAAATGCATATTAAATTAAATCGAAATATACATTATATAATTTTCGTGTTTTTATCATTATTCAACAATATAATTTTTTTTCTAATGCAGGCTTGCATGAAAGTTTTATCGGTTCATTAGCAACTAACGGTTCAATGAATTTCAGAAAAACATTATTGATACTGTTGCCAGATAAACAATTCTTTAACTAAAGAGCTCTTTATTTTTTTATTGCAATCCAGCATTAGAGTGTCAAAAAAATACGAAGTCACTTGTGATACGCGAAAGTTGTTTTTTGTTTTCACTCATCAATAACTCAATAATTATTGTATTATTCTTTTTTATAGTTATAGAACATTTTTTTTGCGCGTTTAAATGACTTGTTGTCTCGATCTAGCGGTCTCGAATAAAAATAACCTACTCTCGCTCACTTAATACAAAAATAAAAATTTTTTTGCTATCAATAATTTAATTTATATTCTATCATTTATATCATTCCATTATCAATAAAGTATTTTCAATTAAATTATTTTATTTTACAAACAATATTACTGTATTATTATATAAATGATATTATTGCTAAATTAATTGTAATTATATTAATATTAAACTAAAAAAAGCGAAAATGTAACCTCAATAATTCGGACTTAATATTTGTGTATTTTATGTATATATTTATAAGTGGCTCAGTATTATCTAGTCGAACTAAGGATTTGAGAAACCCTGTTTGATTCCCACAACCAACAAATCATTTGCACCACATTACAATTAAGCCTGTGGCGCCCCCTACACTAACATCTTTTGGGACCGCAATTTGATGGTTGGTAACCGCACTTTACGAGCATAAATACTCGAATAATAGTAAACGCGATTGTTTAAAATGACACACCATACATTAATACTATCTCACTTACCTAAAACTGCTACGGCAGGATGCCACCCTTTATCGGGTAAAAGGCGTGATGATATATTTATTTTATTTTATTTACATACATTTGACTTATAAAAACTATGCAGGATCAGGTACGTCTTATTTTCTTGATGGACAACGAAACATAATTGAAGGTTAGCAATAAATGTAGTACATAAATTCAATCTGGATTGTCATTTCTTCATTTCGAAAACTAATAGTTTAATCTGGGGAACATATTTGCAGTTATTTTTTTTTTTATAATTTAATTAAAAAATATTATTGATTGCTTCAGTATAATATTTTTTCAACACGTTAGCAACCTACCACCATCAGGTTCGAATTCACCACATATATCCTTATAAAAGTGTGCTTTTTGAAACGCCTGACAGAAGTAATAACTTTATCCCGATTATTTTGAGTATTAAGTATTAGTAGAATAAATTTAATGATTTGGTAAAAAGTTTGAATGAAATAAAAAAGAGAGGAGAAGAGAGAGATTGTGAGGCTTGCGGCATTTTGAGAGAAGAAGAAAACAAGAGGAATGTGCGTGCCGTTTCTTCGGCAATTAGAGAGAACGAGAAGCTTTCCACCTCTCTGCCAGTGCTACCGCGGGCATTTTTCAATTCCTACCAACATATAATAAAAAAATACCACATTGGTACCAACTATAAAATTACATTGATGATGTGTATTATGCATATGTGATACAAACTGCAATTTTCTTTTTATAATTGTATTTCATTGACTTTAAACTATTACGTACATAACAGATACTTTAATATAAAAAAATATGTTTGATCTTTCAAATTCCTAAAATTTTCATGAAAAATACAAAGAATCACCTTTCCGAAATATACCACATTGCACTAAAATAAAAATTGTAGTACCACTGTACCACTTTAAGAAAAAAAATACCACACGTGGTACAAAAATAACACCGCGACACTGCTTGGGCGCAGGAGTGGGGAAAAAATAAACTGCCAGGTCAGAATTCCTTAGCGGTTCACCCTAACAAGAGAAGTTTTTTCTTAAAAAATACTTTCAATTACAGCAACTGATTCACGATGTTTAATGCAGATGAATTCAACAACGTAGAACTAAAAATATGCTAGTTAAATATTATAAATTGACGTTAGATATGGACTGAGATACAATAAAATATATCATTTTAAAGGAAACCAACTAGAACATAAATATGTTAAAAATAAATGCAATTTCTAGAACTGTAGAATAAGAAAAAATTGTAAATTCAGACAGAATTCTTATACATCAGTGCTGGCAAATGTTTATAACAAAAATATAAGATACATCTAAACTGTGAGTTTTATAGTATTAATTTTACTGTGTAACATGTGAAGCCATATAACATGACACACTAAGCAAGAAATTGAAGTAAATAACCAAAGCTTGCTCCTTAGTTTGACGTTTGACTTATCTTAATACGGCTTCTATTCTGAACTACAAGGAAAGATAAGCATGTTAGAAAATTGCTAAATAAGATAATATATTTATGTCAGATTATTAATTAGTTTAATAAAATTTGTTTTGTTTTTCCTAAAATGAAATAATAAATATATCATCGCACCTTTTACACATAAATGTTATTTTAGCGGTGAAAAGTATTTAACGGATGATAAAATGACCATCATAACCACAGCAAACATTCATACTTCACTGAAAAGGTTAACTTATCGTACAAATTAATTAAGAAACGAGACTTTCAGATAATCGAATAAAAAATTATATTGTTTATCTCAAAAGATGGGAAGGGATTAAACCCAGGACAAACAACTAACATACCTGTTAAAAATATAACAATGTAGTCGCATTCTAAATCGTCACTCGTAAAGATATATTTTGATAAATATTAAATTATTAAACGGAGATCTTCTACGAAACTCTAATATTTATGAAATTGTTAAATTCTTTATTTCAAAATGGGTCATATTGCCCGAACATAACATTATTACTAGTGAATTAAATTTGTGACAAACGTTGATAAAAATATAAAATTTGTTTAAAAATACAATATATGTTGTAAAGTCGTTGAATGTCATAACGACATCTTCAAGAATAAAATATTTATTGACAGTAGAAATTAATTTTGGGTAAAATAGACCCGAACAGTAGGGTTATTATAAAATTTTAAATTTCGGATGTGACATACTAAATATTATGAATCTACCTCTAACTTGCTTTACTATAGTGGCAGTGAAACAAATATGTTATTGTAATGATATGAGATCTCATTGCTGTTGTACTACATTTAGGTAGAAGGTTCGTTTTGTATAATTTGACTCTCGCGACTATGTGCCACTAAGAGTGAGTGTGACATCTTTAATTTTTCAAGTATACGGTATAAATTATATTTGTCACAACTGTAGTTAATATTCTTATGATTCCAACAAGATTTCATGTTCGCCTTATCTGCGGTACCACAGTGTGAAATTACACAACCTAAACACATAATGCATCTGTTGCCACCCCGATGTGTGGAGGGTGAATTCCAGATGTGGGTATTGTACCCAGGACAAGAAGCATTTTAGGTAGAAAAGTCAATGTCGTCCATTGACTCAACTGTGAAGATGTGTGCATTTCACATCAAGCAGTGTTCGTGGTTTAAATTATATTTAAGTTTTAAGTCTCAAACTTAGTTCTGTTCTACATCATTTAGTTTATTTGTAACGTTTTGTGCTGTATTTCATATATTTTGTGATGTTTTGTGTTCTTTTAATTTATTGTGATTCATTCCTTCTCTAACTTTCCAATAACTCAATTAAGTGATATGTGTTTCATATATTATTGTTTACCTATTATATCCAAGATTTTCTACTACAAGAAAGAATTCACAGCACAAGTAAGTAACATTCGCATTAAACAAAGATACTATCATTTTAAAATTATTCCCTCTAACGTTCTTACATTTGTTACATTGTATTATACAATAATATTTTTTATTATACGAATTTATACCATAGAACGCTAAAGTAGTTGATTCCACAATAAAATATTTGCAAAACAATGTGAAAAATAATAACAATAATTAGTAAAAATTAGTAAGATATTAATAATTTTCCTGATTAGAAAAATTGTATCATTGCATTATTGATTTGGGTTTGGAACAGCATAACTCTGCATAATTCAAATTACTCCTATGTTATTTTTTATATTTTTATATTTACTACACTTGTAAAGCAAATTTAATATAGATTTCAAATTTGTAATAATTAAAAATGTATATTTCATTTGACATTGCAATTGATATAGTTTATTCGGAAACCGAAATTAGTATAATAATTTAAATTCGCTATTAATTGTACTGGAGGTAGGCGAATTTCTCGAATTCGAATACCGAATTTGAATATTAATCAGATCTAGAATATTCGAATACCTCGAAAATTCGAATACGCCGAATAAGTACTTATTTAAAACTTATATTTATTAAATTTACATTTGTAAATAATAAATAAATAAATAAATTAATATATGTTGTTATAAATAAAATATAATTATGCAATAAATATCTAACAAAACAATAATAATAATATAAATAATAAGAAAATGAAATAACGAAATAAGTGATAAACTGATAACGAAGTGATAACAGACTATGTGATTTATTTATATTATAATGTGATTATATTAATAGTTAGTGTTTATGTTTATGATAATTTTAAAACGAAGTTATTAAATAATTAAATTATCATTAAGGTTACGAATTAAGAAATGATTGAAATAAGGTAAATAAGTAAACATGTACCTGAAACCAAGCTCGTTTCGTTAAACTGTCTAGTGTTTTTGTTTACTATGCAAATCTTCGAAGTGTCTAATTGAAATGTTGTTACTAACAAATATAATTTGTGAATTGCTAGGACTAGGTAATCATTTTGAGGGATTCAAATATTAATATTTCTAAGAACGTATTATGGACAAGTAAGATAAAGTGCCATTACTTTGAAATAAACAATGTTAATTCGCCTTTTAAAAGTTCGCCGACAGAGTTACTAAACATTTAACAATTCCCCAGTGACCATCTCACATCTCAGTTTCATTTTATCTTTGGCGTAAATCTGTCCGGGCAAAATGGACTCTGTAGACACATCTCCGTGATTTCGTTATTTCCGGAGTCAAGTACTTTAGTTGTTTCCCGAGAGAGTGACGTCACTTCCGCGCGTAAACAGTGCAGAGCACTTAATTTAAACAGTAGCATTTTAATACATTCTGGATCCGTATTCTTATCTCGGAACAAAAAGATAAGGCTACGTTATGTTATCTTTCTCTGTAATGCGAATAATTTTGTTTTATGCTCCGCGAACTTACCTAAATATTTATATTTAAGTAACGCATTATAATAATTTTAGGTGATAATGTAGGTAAATAATAATAATTTATTTCACTAAGAACGGCCCTGCTCCTAATACAATTTTAGTTACAATTTCAACTTCTACTCCAATTATAAAAAATATTAATTAATATGATGCAAACTACAATAATATTTTCTTTTGTATATAGCCATAATACCAGTAATTTTAATGAAAGGTTATATAGAGCAGGGATCCAGAATGAAATGATTTTTTTTTCACATTTCGATTTAATTTTCATAAAATTAATTTCATTTCGGTTAATATCATTTGAATGAAAAACAAATTTTGCTCTAAACTGATTGATTCGTTCTAAGGTTATTTTTTAAAAGAATATTAAAAATACTAAATTTAATAATTATTTATTACATAAACTACAAAAAAATAGCTTCGTAAGATAATACTACTGACCTAGTGTTGTATTTGAGCTCGAAATTTAATCACACATTCTATATTGTAATTGAAATTAATTTCTTGTTGTGACAGAGAATCAAATAAAATAAAAAAAAAATAATTGAAATAAAACATTGTCATTAAAGATGCGTTTGATTTGAGTTCTTTGTTTGGTGATTCGGTAGACACTGACATTAAAACACGTATAAACCTAGCGACAAATTTAAATTCTTTAAAATATAAAAGTAACATTAAGAACGAAAATAATAACGTTGTAAACCAGAATTTATAATTCGGTGATATAGTTTTCGATTTCGACATAAGATCAGCAATTTTTTGTTTATTTCTGTTATTATTCATATTTTTTATTTTTTCTTGTTTGTTTATCGTTTTCGTTTCTGTTCATTCCGTGTCCCTGATATAGAAGCTCTTTTTTTTATTCGAATTAAGATGAAAAACTACGTGCCCTAAGAAAAAGTAGATGTCATGCGAGATATGTTATTACATATTCTCGTTATAAATGTTACTGCAAAAAAAGTAAAATTACAATATATTTAGTCAACCAATTTTATCAATATCGCGGCATATAAATGTAATAGAAAAATTGCAATAACAAATGAAAAAAAAAAACAAGTGGTAACTAAATATGGCCCCAACAATTTTCTATCTTGTAGCGTTTGTTATCAAAATTTCTACCTTCTATTCGGAATAAAACTTGCTTTAGTGAACATCAAATTGAAATCTTTTACTCTGTACTTTAATTAATTACAAATGAGTAATTATTATACTTTAATTGGGATTGATAGCTTTGGACATTATGTAATGGATTTGTCCCGAAAGATAGGTATTGGTTTAAAAAAATGTCAAAAGTTTTTTGGCACATAAAATCACTCTTTTGCAGCCATTCGTAACTTTTATAATTTGGTGGCTGGCATACTTGTATCTCAGTAAAAAATATATCTGTAGGTAATTACAGTTTCTCACACACTAAGAATTAGATAAAAAGTCTGTTTATATATTTAAAAATTATAATTAAAACTATTCAAACATTCTCCCCTTTATTCTTTATCCCAAATTAACCAAACCCACCTCAATATCAACATCAACCCTTATATATCGTCGTGCGCAGCACATTTAACAGCGCAGACTCCTGGTGAACAGCAAGAACGCGTCAGTCGCGGCTCAACATCGAACATGTTCGCACATCCCCGTGAGAGAATCATCGTTTGCCGACATCGCGCGCTGTTACATCCCGCAGGCGGAACATAAAACAAATTCAATAACTGTGAAATTCGCTTTAAACAGAAAGATATAATAACGTGGTGGAAATAAATGAAAACGTGAAATGGTTTCTGGAGTAATAAAGTGGCAGTGCACCTACGTACTAATTGTGTGAGCCTAAAATACGAGATGAAATTTTGATATGAAAATGTAAACGGTTAATTTTTGAAATAATTGATAAAATTTGAAGTAATAAAATATTTGTGATAAAGTTACAATGAACTCGTATATTATGTTACTCCTTATTTTCATTTTAGGTAAGACAATTTTAAGTATTTTTTATCGTATAAGAGTAGTAAATTTTGAATAAATTACTCATTTTGTCACCCTCTTGGATATGACATTATTATTTCAACTTTTTCAAATGTAAAAGAATGGTATTTCAGAAATATTTGCGTTAATATTAACAAAAATAACATTTGTACTACAGTTGTCATGGTCAATTTGCTAAATTTCAAATATATAAATATATTATCAGGCCTTCTACCCATTACTGGGTGGGGCACTCTGCCGATGCAGAACTCGGTAAGTGACATATTTTTGCGTATAAAGTGCGGTTACTAGCCGTCAAATCACGAACCCCAAAGATGTTAGTAGAGAGGGAGCAATAGAAATAGTTTTTTTTTTTACATTGTGAAAATCGATTGTTTTCTGTGGGAATCGAACCCGGGTTGTTAATGCCATAGGCTGACTCGATACCAATGAATTATTTGATATTTATTTGAATAAATCTGCGAAATTTTCCAAATTAATGGGTAAAAAAAATAATATGTTTCAATCGGACTAAAAATACTATTTCGAGTCTTCTAACTTCTATTATTTTGAAATGAAAGTTATGTTTTGTATGATTTTTTAAATTTTTGTGCAACCGCATGCGATCCAAATATTTCGCAGACACAATAGAGACTGCGAAATCAAATTTTGCGGCCGTTAAACTAAAAGTCACTTTGACACTTGAGAGTTGCCAATAATATGACAATGACTGTGTTATCTGATATTTGTACGATTTTATATAAACCAATTGTTTTGTTTATCAAATGACAATCCCATAATGACATGAAAGCCATCTTTCTATTTATAATGAATTAAACTGTTTAAAAACAATAAAATTTATAATTACATATTTTTACGGTTCTACAATGAAATTGGGCGTGGCACTTTGCCATAGCAGATCTCGATAAGTGATATATTTATGCGCTTGAAGTACAGTTACCAGTCGTCAAATCACGGCCCCCAAAGATATTAGTGGTGGGGGAGCTACAGGGGTAATTTTTTAAATTGGTGAAAATAGTATGCTGAAAAACCAGTGTTACAATGACCCTTATTGTAATATGCGTACAGTTTGTGTAACGAGCCGCAGGCAAGTTACGCATAGCACTAATATTACAATTGTAACATGTAACATGTGTTGTTCATACTTTTTTTCCTACATCGCATTCATTTACTTTTATTTTAATATTTTTACTTAAAAAAAATAATAATAACTTTTTAGGATGGTAATACTGACAGATTCAATAAACATTTAAAATTTAATTTATTTTGATTTTTGTTAGTTCGATTACAGTTCAAATTCATAATTATCTACGAATAGATTATGTTATAAAAGTAAATAAATGTGTTTTGTAGTGTAATGTAATTATTTTATTATAAATATAAATAAGGGCAATAATTTTACATTAGGTGATCAATGACAGCTAAAGTGATAGATTTATATAAGACATTTTTACAGTTAGACAACTTAACAACTTCACTAAAAGTATCCCCAAAAAACAGTTCTTCAAAAGTGAATTTTGTAGCACTGTTTTTGACAAATACATTTGTACACTTTGTAAAGGCGATATAGGGAAAAAATATTGTGTACACCTTGTCCGGGAAATCCTGTAGCGCCTTCGAGATTGTTCTGCCTCGGCCGCAAGCGTCCTCTTTCTCTCGTTACGCTAAAGAGAGATTTCGCGGCCTGTATATAGTATAAAATAGATTGACGTTTATAACCTTTAAATATGGACGTTCATAAATAATTCATAAAAAAAACTAAAATCATGGCTATTGCTACAATTTAATAGAAATTTTGAAATTTATCTTTAAAGGTGCGACTAAAAAAGACACGTAATAAAAAATGTAAAAACAGTCTTGTATGCATTCTGAATATCTTTGCACAGTTTTTATTTTTTTTTATTATTTTACAAGCAAGGGTCGCGGAATAAAAAGTTTTCTTTTTTATTTCATTAATTTCAAATTTGATACGAAATAATGAATAGTTCACTAAATAATGTCAAATATTTAAGTTAATTTAGTAGTATATAACATGTAAATTTTTTAATTTTTTTAAATCCGAATGGCAAGCTTCGAAATATGGACATCCTGTACAGAGAATTCATCAATTTACCTCCAAGAAGCTACTGCTTCAACGTTATTTGCGCTAGTTTCTTGCTATGCAGAAGTTCAAAAATGTTACAAAATTTTCAGATGGACGTATTTAATTATACAGGAAACTGTAATTTTTATTTTTATTTGTAATTTAACAAATGTAAACAATAAAGCTACATTCACAAATCGAAATTAGTTTTTGTTTTATGCTTTATGTTTTAGTGTGTTTTTAGGTGCCATTCACAAATAGTTTTCCTTTTGTCGATTTTAGTTAGTAGTGACATCTATCATAAATTTTAGAAGATCGGTTATACTCAGAAAATCGGAAATACAGTAAATGCAACTGTCAGATGTGTTAAGTTACACATGCTGTCATATGTTGTTTGTTTACCTTCGTGTATTTTGGAAGAGCAAGGTAAATATTATCATAATAAGAAAGTAGGAATTAAAATCTTCTTTTTATTTTCATTCATTTTGACACTCGAATAAAAACAAACTTAGGTTATCGTCAAAGCGAAGGATGATAGAAAGAGACAAGTATATAGCACTACATCATTCTACGCTTCGTCCTATTGGTCTATTCCTAAGTATAAAACGTAAAACTAAAACATAAGTTTGGAGTTTGCAAACTTTTGTGTTAAAACCAAAACTAAATACTGATTTGTGAATGGTTGCATAAGATAACATGTCTACAAGGTTGTTAAAACAAAAATGGAAAACGTAAAACAAAAACTAATTTCGATTTGTGAATGTATCTTAAGTATCAATAGATAAATAAAATCCGTTGCTAGGTGTCCTTTAAAGCAAAGTGTGAAAAGGTAATGGGGTTGTCCACAAAAAAAAAATTAATAAGTATTAAGGAATAGCTAATTTAGAACAAAAACTCCAAATATATGAAACTTTTCATTATTAATAAAAATAATTCGCGTTATTCAATGTGACGCCACAACTAAATAAAGGAATATGAAGATATTTTTATTTATTTATATTTTTTAGTGGTTATACTTAATCCAATAATACATATAGTCTCTAATACAATGTATAAAGCACTTTAGGTAGATACCTACCTATTTCACGTTTTGAAAACGAAATATCTCAGAACATAGTGCGTACTTTACTGACTACAGTTAGCAGCCATTAAATCTGAAAGAGTAACGTCACCAAGAAAGTTTAAAAAAATCAATGTTAAAAAACTTTGTAGTTTTAAAAAATGTAATAATCGATGGAATTAATACCTTAAGAATATAATAGAAAATAAATTAGTGGAAGACCAAAAAGGATAAAGCGATCGCGTCATATTTAACCCAAATCAAATGATAAAACTATCAGAATTTATTTATTTGTTGCGACATACAACTGAAAAAGACAGCTAAAGATTTAGATATATTCAATCTGTATTTTCTGGTAATTTTAAGGTTTTCCTACCGGAGTGAGAGAGAAATAAGACATTGTGGAAGCGAAACAATGCACGGCGGGCCGACAGATTTGAAATTTGGCAACCGCGCAATATTCCGCTCCGCTCTTAATATACAAACACGTGTCATAAACCTTTATAATATATGTCTGGACCAAAAAGTTGATGTTATTTAGTATAATGAAGATTCACTATACAATAATGAAAATTATTTAACAAAAACTTGTTTCTCTCTTTCACGCTTTTCAAAGCATTCGCTTGGGGAGCCTGTTTCGTCCGCTCGAAAAAAGAGCATAAGAGGATCGCATCAGATAGTTGTTGCCACCCGTGGTAGCAGCGGAATTGTGCCTAGAACTTTCGGACCTTCAACCAGTAATTATTTAAAAACTGAACAAAAGAAATGCTTCAAACCGCGCATATTTTATTCCATATATTCATCTCGACTCAATACTAAACATTTTAAGAATCTGTCGTTTACTATAAATTCTCCTACATGTTAAAAACGCTATCTTTAACTGATGATAACTAAAACTAAATACAAAATGGTTTTCATACTTTGACAGTGCTTTCATTAAATCAATATCAACGTCCTGTCGTAATTGTAGAAGAATCTGACATTAATATCTTCCTCAGTAGAAATACATTAATGTACGAGTATATTTAGTATAAATGTTTCAGAGATTGACTTACGTCCTCAAAACTGAATGACAAAAAGTGCCGCTATATTTACATGGTAAATCTGTACCCGATTTAAAATTTTGTTGCATTGACTCTTTAAAAATACGTCTTTTCTTTGTAAATATTCACAAAACAGCTAGAGATTTGATAAAAACATTCAATGTCACACAATGAGGAATAAATTTCTAGATCAAGGACTATAGTCAGAAAAGTAAACATGCACCATTATTGCCAAACTTAATAACAAATTATAATGTAATTTTCTTCTAAAGAATAAAGTAATCATTAATAATGAAAAGTATTTATTTACAACGAAAATTACGATTGATGATATATGTAAATCTCTTAACATTTCTACTATATCAAGTAATATTGATTCGCTTTACTTTTATGCGTATTGCAGATTGGTGTTCCGGAGTGAGGGTGACGGAGCTTTCTGTGCCGCCGCTGGTGGATCCGCGGGATACCTTGGCGCTAGGCTGTTCGTACGACATGGACGGTGAGGAACTGCATTCGGTGAAATGGTACAAGGACGAGCAGGAGTTCTTCCGCTTCACACCGCGTCAGCAGCCGCATGTCATTTCGTTTCCAGTGGCTGGCGTGCACCTGGAGCAGCAGCAAGACATGGCGTGCAACATGCAACAATGCAACGTGCAGCTCACACACCTGAGTACCCAACACAGCGGCGGCGCGTACAAATGCGAGGTGTCGTCGGAGGCGCCCAAGTTCCGCGTTGGTTTCCGCACCGGCAATGTCACCGTCGCAGCCGTGGGGCGGACTAATCCGCAGGTACAAGGCGTGCATGGCGTTTACTCAGTGGGAAGCCTGGTACAGGCGAAGTGCACGGCGGCAGCCGCAGATCCGGCACCCACTCTTACATGGTTGTTGAACGGTGGAATCCCTCCCGCAGGTGCAGTTGGCCAGCAAAGTATCTCGTTACCTGATTCCCGAAACCTAGTTATTGCTTCGCGAGACCTGCGCTTTCTCACCGAAAGTAAGCATTTTCTTTTACCTGGACACTTATTCCAGTTGGTGTGCGTAGCTACACCTCCATTGGACGTGCCCGCACCGCCGCTCACTTCGCTTCCTGTTACCGCTCGCTTGCTCGATCCGCAGGCAGCGACGCATCAACAACTAGAGTGGCTCAACAGTAAAGGTAGGCTGGACTTCATTAGTAGTTATCCTTATTGAAAAATTATGCAGCAATATTAAAATAAAATTCAAATAAATGTTATAAAACATATTCGGATATTATAATACATTATAAGAATTTCTAAATATTTTATTCTATTCTATGACAATGATTATTAAATTTGTTTGATTTATTATCTGCCAAATACTCATATAAAAAGTGCCTATTCTCTTACAATGGTTTCATATTCCGTATCAACATAAATTATTTCATTGTTGAATGTTGTATTTATTCATTTATATTGAATTAAAATTTGTCTTAATGGTAAAATTCAAAAGTATAAGATATTAACAGGACATAGTATATCAGCATAGTTTAGTGAGAAATTATAAAATCTGTTTCTGATTGTTTCAGCTCCGGTTCTAAGTTTTCACGTGGGATTTCTATTCACAGTGGTATTCAGTATATTTTGCTAATATATATTTTAATATTTACCTCAAAAATATATGTTTGAAAGTTCATAAAGAAATATTATGTATTCACATTATTGTTAATTTAATTACATAATTTATAATTTTGTGTTTCTATATTCGTTAATTAATAGAATAAATAACAATGTTTAAAATTTTTAATAAACTTATAAATATTCAATAATTGTATTAACTGTGATACTTATATTGGTTTGCATGAGAAATTAGTGTAAAATGTATGAATAATTTAAATAATAAATAATTTAAAGAGAAAATTCGTCTGGTGCCCCTACATTTAAACCCTTTTCATGTAGCAAAGTATCTTCTAATAATAATTGGTTGACATCGTAAATAATTTATTAAAATTTCTTCTTTTGTCGTTTTAAATTGATTTTTATTACTTATTATTTGTATTTTCTGACCGATACGCAAAAGAAGAGATTTTACCAAAGTATGTTCTCTAGCCTCAGATTTTTCTCTTTCAATTAATAATTGATTTCTTTAGTTGGTAAGTGTTTACCATAAATTATAATTTTTCTTTCTGAATTGATATGTGATTTCACGATAAATATGTACTTAAACTACCGAAAATAAATAACTATATTATTGCATGGTTATATTTAGTGTTTTAAATCTGAGTTAAAGAAAACATTTAAAAATAATACAAATTGAAGTGGCACCTGTAAAAAAGCACATCTTTCTGATTGAATTTGTTGCATATATTACAGCTAATATAGAGTCGTACTCATATATAATATAAACTCAGGGGCGTAGCAACCGTTATATGAGTGATAAAGGGCTCATCGGTTAAGAGGACCCACCAGCGTCTACGATCTTACAAGAAATAATTTTTTTATCAATAACTAATATTGATTATTTATTCACTATAAATTTAATCAATCGGATAGCCTTATATACCATTGTTGTGCATTTTAAATAAGTAATTAAAAGGCACGAATAAATTGCGGCAAGCTTTTTTTGTGGAAAATTTATAGCTTCTTGCAGGCATATACGCGGGACGAGTAGTCGCAGAAACAAGATACTAACATGTTTATTACGTTTATCAATATTGTATTTCATTAAACACATCAATTTAGTAATATTTTGCAAATATAATGTAGAATGGCAAAAAAAATTGCTACGGTCGCAATTGTTATGTAACAATAAAATTTATTTACTGTGAATTAAAAAAATAATCTTGCTAAATACCTCTCATGCTAAAGAATTCAATTTATTAAATTTGAAAGGTCTGTATGGCTTATTTGTAAAATTTTGCTTTTAAGAAAGTGATTCCGTACAAAATTATTTTATTTATTATTATAATTTCAAATTATTATGTACTCAAATACTTTCTAAACAAAATTTTGTAAATACAAAATTTAATACATTAAATTCGTTATACTCAGGATATAATGGTTGATTATAAATTACTAGTACCAGTATTTAAAAAATATAAAATTATAAGATGCGTTACAATAAATTTAATAAAGTATAAATTAATGCGAATGCTATTTATTATAGATAAGGGGAGGGGCTCCTCAGTAATCCTTGATAGAATGCCTTCCCAGTGCTAGCTACGCCACTGCATAAAGCGTTTAGTTAATATGCGAAATAACGATGATTTGTTTATTAATTTCGTTAATATTGATATTCTTTGTACAGTTAAGTTAATATGCTTATTAATTGGATATTTTGACTATGTTTTATTTATTTGTTTAAGCTACTCTGTACAACAGGAATTTAATTCCGGTCTCAACGAGTCACATTGTGATTATATTATGCGCTCTACTTTCAGATCCTGAATATATTTGATTTTTTGCGACTATTAATGTATTGTTACCATTAATGTGGTAAGTGACTAATTACATCTTCGACAATAGAGTTGTAAAAATTACTTACTACGCTGGTGGGAGAAGAAAATGTTTGTATATTTTACCAGTGGTCCCCAACCTTTATATACCAACACAATATCTGAAATTAAACTTTAAATTATAAGAGATAAGAAAACCTATATTCAGTACGTTATACGTTACATCATATTACTTTTCCATAATAAGTAGCGGTCGGCCTGGCTAGGCCTTCACACTCGGCTCCGCGGACATTGAAATAAAATTCACTTCTATAAGCTAATGCCAAGCATGATGGATTTTGAAGCAATTTCACTAAAACAATTAGCGTAAAAAATGTTGTAGTTTTGCACGCGAGATCTTCAAACGACTTTTCATTTGATACTAAACATAATAGGTTTTGAGGTAGGTATATTAAATTAAAACAATCGAAAAATAAATATTCTGCACGCCAGCTCTTCTGAAGTCCTTTCTTCTGATGTCAAACATGATACAATTCGGCAAAAATTTTTTCTTCGAAACAATTACCGAACGTAAAATTTCTTTTTTTTATATATTCAACTAATAGTTTTCTAAAGACCTGTCATATGAAACCACCCACGCTAACATTCGGAATCAAGAGACACGGTACTGTCTCTGACCAAGTACAAACGACAGTGGCCAGACACAATACAGTCTCTTATCCCGAGTGAACAAATGCCCATTTTCGCACTAAAAAATGAAACCCAAGCGGATACAAAAGTATGTTTTGACTACCGTGTAGCCCGCACAAAACTGAGTAGGAACAAAGAAGTTTCACGCAATGTAGTCCATCCGTTCCAAAGATATGTATGTTTGAAAAGTGATGTATTTCAAATTGGGCAAACGTCGTCTCCTTGTTCAGCGTCCGTGTGAGACGTCATCACATTACTACGGCTCATTCCAATTCGGCCCACCTTGTTTCGATCCATTCCGTACAAATGACTATTTTCGCACTAAAAAATGAAGCGCAGGCAAATGTCGACTTCTCTTTGTTCAGTGTCCGCTTATGACGTCATCGCGTTACGAATTACATGATATATTATTAATAATACAAATGTTATAATATATAAAAAAACAATATTTTTTTAATTTTTTTAAATGATTGTGATATAACTCATTATATTCTATATTATTAATAATATAAATGTTATAATAAATAAATATACAATATTTTTTAAATTTTTTACGTTATTTTGCTTTTGAATTTGAAGTTATTAAGCCGAAAATATTATTTAAATAAGGAATCAAAAATGAACCAGGAATATTGGATAAAATGGATTTATAATGATGTTAAAATATTTTTTTCATAATAAAGACGACGTTTCGAACAAAAATTCTGTGTTCATTATCAAGTCTACAATAACCACAAGTCATTATATTACGCTATATATATAGAGGCGCGATGGCCGAGCGTGTTAATGCACATCACTTAACATGCTGTGACGTCATCCGAACTAAGGTTTGTCAGTTCGAATCCGCCTGTCGACAAAGTATGATGTGTCGTTAAAATAAAAAATACAGTTACTTGTATTAATTATACTCGGGCGCTATAAGCTAGTCACTTATACATATGCCTTAAAAGTAAGTAACATCGACTCAGAAAACCGGCAGTACGGCAGCGTAAAAACTGCGGCTCGGTGTGCTCGGTAGGCCCAGGCCCGACTCGGGCTTTAGCGCCATTAAAGAAGAAGAAGAGATATATATATATATATATATATATATATATATATATATATATATATATATATATATATATATATATATATATATATATATATATATCGTGTGTCCCAAATAAATGTTGGCATCGGCAGTTAACATGTGAAATTAGTCATATATATATGAATGTGGATGAAGCAAAAGTGGTGTGTCAGGATAGGAACGTTTGGCGAAGATTAATTGCGGAATGAATCTGATGATTTCAGAAAAGCGCAGGGTTTTAGATTTTAGTTTCGTTGTTTAGTAATTTCATTAGAGTGTTTACCTGTAATTGTGTGAAATTCACTTTCAAAAACAAGCGCAGGGACGACACTCCCTTCGTTTCTTATCTTTTTTATTCTTTTCTGATCTTACATTGAGTGTCTAACTGCAATTGTGTGGAATTCACTTCCAAAAACAAGCGTAGAGCGACGCTCCCTCCCTTTCTTATCTTTTTGTTTCATTTTCAGTTACTGCATTGTGTGGTCTTTTCTTTCATATATAAGTGCAGACTATCGCTTTCATCTTTTCTAATCTTGTAGATTCGTTGTTAGTTTCGTTATTAGATTCGTTGTTAGGAGTAAACGTGAGTAATTTGAGATTTTTTATGCATACGTTATGTACGTTGAAGAAAGAAAATGAATGGTAAGTGAAA
Source organism: Pterostichus madidus (assembly GCA_911728475.2). Lineage (NCBI taxonomy): Eukaryota > Metazoa > Arthropoda > Insecta > Coleoptera > Carabidae > Pterostichus > Pterostichus madidus. The sequence goes on along the minus strand of OU452304.1, from coordinate 29,867,414 downwards.
AGGAATGATGTGATTAAAGGTTTGTTGTGTGATAATAATTTCGAGTGTAATAAATGAATGAGTTTATATGGAGTGATCTATGAAAGTGGTTGAAGTGAGGGTGGTATGTTTGGATAAAAATGTTTGACGATGACTGGTTGTTTGATGGGTGTGATGAGTGAATGTTTTATGAGTGATTTTAGGGTTCGTGCTACCCCATTTGTTGGGATATAGCGTGATGATATGTATGTATATAATATATATATATATATATATATATATATATATATATATATATATATATATATATATATATATATATATATATATATATATATATATATATATATATATACATCTTATTTTATACAGATATAGGCTGTTCAATTTAGTTGTGCCACCAATTGATATATCCCGAGAACAATAAAAACTACAAGTCTATTACAAAATTATTAAAATAATTTTATTTACCAGTGATTCTCAAAATACGAGATGCAACTTTGTTATTAATTTAATTAAAAACGTATAGGAATCATCATGCTATGAAAGAAACAAATAACTAATAAAATGTATTTATTTATTTTTTCATAAAATTTTTGTATTTACCCTGACGAAGCGTACTCATCACAATGTATTTTCGACTCCGAATCCACGGAATTAAAGTGCGAGTTACAAATCCGCGAATAACTCGCGCACCGTATTCACCGCGGACCCTATGCACTCCATCTCACCTGATTTCCTACTTTTGAACCTAATCCAAATTCTCATGATCCAGTTTCCAAATTCTACCAAATTATCCTATCGTTTATCAGTGTGCCAGCCACCGACAACATCCCGGGACAGGATTAATTAGGGAAAGAGTATATAAACCGGGCCCTCACCCATCATCTGTCGCTTGTTATGAAAACACAAGAGATAGCGAGTCATCTGAATTTCTACAACCAGTCCAGAAGAAGTCATCTTCTACGAAAATTCGTCCGCCAGGTAAGCAATCTTACTCCTGTTATTTTACCCTGTTCCGTGTCGCTCGCTTCCTAGAGGTTTTTGTTTTGTTACTTCCGTTTTTGGGAAACTTGTGAGAGATCACCAAGTCACACTTCGACGGTGTCCGAGAGAGCAATCAAAGACCCCCGAGCTACCATCGTCCGTCCTGTTTCACCTACCTTTTCTGGTACTTGTGTGAAGGCACCAAATATTACTTCCGCCACGCCCGAGCGAGCAATACAAGGCGTCTGCAGTCGTAACGTTTGTGTTTTCTCCCAGGCCAACACCGTCTGTCCCATGCTACCTTCCTTTTCTGGTACTTGTGTGAAGGCACCAAATATTACTTTCACCACGCCTGAGAGAGCAAACCAAGACGTCCGCCGCAGTGACCGTTGCGTATTCCCCCAAGTCACTGATACCGTCATTTTTGGGTACCCACTCATCCGCGATACTCCGCACGTTTTTTGTCTTATCTCGGGTACCGTACCGAAATGTTCGAAACGGATTTCACTTCTGTCATTTTCCAAACGACACTACTAACCAGCCGCTACTTATTGGACCCCAACGTCGCGACGCCCGGTGTCGTTTTTTCGAGAAATCACGATTTTGCGCTCTACGTACTCGCGGACACCCAGACAGACGATTACGACCATCCGCCGGGTCATATCAGAGTCGCGACGTCCAGCGTCGATCACGAAAACCAGGTGGAATCACTTTTTGTGGGTTCGCTGATTCTCTTCGTAGCACCGACCGTCTCCTCAGATGCGACCACCGTCAAATTCATCACCTAATGTACCATCGAGTTTTTTAACCATCTTTGTGCGTTTTATTTTTTATTCACACCCGATCCTCATTCTCCAAAACTGATATCCGGTACCATTGGCGCCCGATCAACCAACGCCAACATTTGTCGCCGAGTTAGTGAAAAACTCGTCACATTACATATAATAATAAATCAAACAAACAAAAATATTATGATTTGTTCATTTGTTTCTTGATTATAATCTTACGTAGTTTTTACGTGCTGCATTCTACAGTGCTTATATATATTTAAATAATAGTATCCCCTAACTGATACTTTGTGCGAATGTTTTCAGTTAAATTGAATTAATTTAGATTTAAAATATTTGTACTGGTCTTAAATTAGCATAGATATAAGTAGAATAATAATTTTTAAATTAATTTATTATACAGGATGTTTCTATACCTATGCTCGAAATTTTAATAGGATATATAATTTCATATACTGATCAACAATATAGTTTCTTGAAATTCGCAAAATTAAGTGTCTTATTTGACGTGTAGTTTTTTAGTATCACTAGTTTGACAGAAAATTTAATTATTTTTTAATTGTGTTATGTATAATAATTTGAATACCGTGTTTTCTTTGGGAAAATCATAGACTTTTAATATCCAATATATATTTGTTCACTAAGATGTAAATATTTATCACATGAAAACTAATTTTTAGAACATTTGAGCTACATGAGATTTTTTTGTTTTACTGGTATTACTATGGCCGCCGAGAAAAAATTTATTTCAGAGATACCTAACGTATTGAAAAAAAATATATTTAATTTTTAGCTGCTGTTTTGGATCATTGAATTATAATTTAGTTATGCAAATTAATTTGTCTTATTAAAATTAATCATTCATTTTATGATTAAAATATTTTTTTTTGTGCTTCGGGCCCTGTGATAATGGTCGAACCCCGAATAACTTGCACTTGCTGTATCCAGTTTTCGTCAGTTCAGAATATTGCTACCAAAAATTGATAAAATATATACAATAAAGGTTCAATTTATAATTTAAAATAGTTTACTTGTTTTCAAAACCTTTCATATCACATAGTCCTCTCTTCCATCGACCCAGCATCTCTATTTCCACTCCACTTCCTTCGTTTATGTTATTACCGTTACCCTTATAACGAGAGTCCTGGGACCGCTACTTTGTCCATGAATCCGAAACCGAGACTCGGATGCCTGGAATTCGTCTGTAACCCACCATTTTACATAATACTGGAATGAGGTACGTGACAAACTTATTTAGTGGATTCCATGTTGAGGAAAGTGGAAATATAATTTTTTTCAACAAGAAATAGAGAATGTGTAGAAAAAAACAAAAGAAGGTTTTGGATTCACATCTTTGAAAGTTTAGATAAACTAGAGGGAAAGGAGTATGATTTTGAAACAAAAATGGCGAACGATAATTCACTCAACCAAATATTCATATTTGAATATTTCGGTTATCCATTAGACTCTATATTTATTATGCAGATAGCAAGATATTATAATATTTTAGAAAAATTTATCTAGAATTATTCGAGTAGGTATCCATTTATTCAATGTGATATTCGACAAATAATTATAAAGGTCATTATTATATTTAATAGCTAATTAATTTTAGTAGATATTAAAATACACAATTTCTTAAATTAAGTAATTTGCACTTGACATATGGAAATAATTTGTAGAACTTATATTTAATAATTAGAACAATTTTTGGTCTAAGTTCTGTAATTGTCATTTAATTATTAATTTGCACTTAGTTTAATCTAATTGTAAAATAATTTCATATTACCACATTTTTTATAATTATTTTTTATTTGTTACTCTCCACAAAAGGACCTTAATACTAAATACAGTACTGAATAAGTGATTAAACACTAGCTAATGGTACACAAGCTTGTTGGCCGGTAGACATGAACACCGAACTGCACGAGTGTTTTATGTCACAACAAGCAGTGGTCCACGCTTTAAGAGTCATATTTACACTTTGTGCTAGTGGTGCTCTCCGGGGTCGGCATGAGAGGGGTTTAGCCATGTGCGCTATCGGGGCGGGGCTTCGTACATGGGCTAAGTAAAGTTTGCAGTGACGGTCAACGAAGAATTCTCGGGAATCGGCTGGGATCGGATGTAGGTATAAATATGTATTGGGAAATTTACTCGAACTATTTAAATCAACTAAACGAAACATACAAAGGATGTATTATTCTAAGTAAAATATTTGTATATAAACAACAAAGTAAAGTTGTACATTTTTAATACAAGTAATAGCCCTGATTAAAACAAATCAAATGAAATAATATTGTGTCAAATTGACAGCATAAAACAAACATAAATAAATAAATAAATTTCTTATTAATTTCATATGAATCTGTTGTTGAATTATATTTCCAAAATGTGATTTTCTTCGATTTTATTGCTTCCTCGGGGTCCATTTTATATGCCGATATAGGACATTTAACTTCAATAATTATTTCTTTGTCTACATCAGGCGTAGCTCCTAACAGGCAGATTCATAAAGCGGATTAGCGCTAATACAATTTTTTATTTCGTTTTTAAACCTCTTTTCAATGTATGAAACAAGTTTATTTTAACTTGAGTTAAAGAGAGTAAGAATTAGCATCAAATTTAATTCATTTCTTGAACCTGTTTTAATTTGAAACAGAGTTCTAGATAATATTAAAAACGGTGTTAGCTCTAATCCGTTTTATTAATCTGCCTAACTTATATTTTCATGAATAAATAATCTACATGGGTTTATTCTCAAATTTTCCTTTGATTGTACGCAGTCCAAAGCAATCATTTAATTATTTTTACCATGACAAAGAGATGGTATATCTGCCAAATCTGATTTATATAGCAGTCTTTCTGCAAGTTTCTGGCAACTTGTGTCTTCTCTTCTTTTACATATAGTTTCAAAATTGGAAGGAGTTAAAATCTTCCTGCGTTCTTTATCCTGCTTGTAATAAAGTACTTCGTTCTATAGATTTTATTTCATCTTTATTTTTTAAAGTTTTTTCAAAAATATTTCCATTTCCTGTTTTAATTCTTCGTCCGGTATATCTGGTTTTTGATAATTTTCTCCATAATTTGAATCTTGTACATATCGCCTTTTCTCATGTTTATCATATTTGTAACTTGAATATTTTCTTCTGTTAGTAGAAACATATTTTTCGCGTCTAGCTTATCGACGAACCTCTAATAATTTGGAATATTTTCCCGGACTTTTATTACTACACATTGTTTTATGTAGTTTATAATGTGGAATTAGTTATGTCTTGTTTTAAATTTCTTATTTCATTTTCGGTATTTCCAAAAAGATCTTATAAGTTTTAGAGTTTTTCCAATAATTTTATTTTTAATAATCATATCGACTCTAATATCTTGTTCAATTTGATAAATAAAAATATAAAAAAGGTGAAATATGCAAAATATGAAAAAATGTGCATTTTTCCTAAAATCCGAGCCTCAGTTATATACCCTTTCTCCACTTTATGATGTGTCACTATGTTTTGTCTACATTGTGTGGTCGAAGCTTTGTATATTTTCGACTGCAAACTATAGATGATACAGTAGATATGCAGTAGTGACAGCATTCACCGCTATGAGAGCGCTAGTGAACGATACATGTTTCTTCTTGAAATAAAAGTCTATAATAACTTGTTTTGGCTAAGTTTTCGGATTCACCTAAAATATTTTAATTTGACAATATGAAATACGTATTATTTGAATGTGTAAGATGTTTGCAATGAAGATTTTCGAATTCAACTGTTTAGTAGAATATACTAAAATTACAAATATTCCTTTATTTGGATTATTTTGCTTTTCGGCTCGTTGAATATTTAAAAGTATTTAACAAATTCAGATTCTCAAACTAGTTGACTACTCGGTTTATTCAACTATTCAAATATATAATCTGTTCTAAGTTCGAATAGCCAAAACCGAATTTACGTTATGTAAATATTCAATTATTTGAATATCCGGATCAAATCAACATCCATTTTAGAGAAGCATAGGCAATTAAAGTTAATAAATACTACTACTATTAGTTTGAACAATAAATCAGTTAACAGATTATGAATAGTTTAAATTTCAAATTTAACTTTTGTTATTCATGTTAATTTAAATAACATGATACAACTCCATTTATGTAGTTCTTGTGACAGATTTATAGAATCTCCAATCCACAGAATCATATCCGAGAAAGATGGAATTTTGCCAAATGTATGCTGAATTTTCGGTCGGGCAATTTGAATATCCCATAATGAAATTGTTTACAACAGTAATAAAGCTTTATGACATACGATTTGTAGATTTAGTCAATGAAAAATTGTTTGTAGGTGATGGAAATTTATATAAATATGGTAAATAGTAGAATTTGTAGCACTACAATTCATTTTTACTTAAAATGAATGTCAGTGGAGTACAACGACTTTGATAAGGTTACGTGGAGAATTTCAAATTTGTATCGATTATCAGTTCTACAGTAATTGAAAATATTTTTACATGTATTTATAAACTATTGTTTACTTTAATTCATAAATGCCATAAACTTATTTAAAATTAATATGATTGTAAATCAATATGGAGGGGAGAATATTATATTAGATACATATCTTTTAAAAACCATTAGAATAATAACACAAATGCTGCAAACTTGGTTACTGATTATTCTTGTAATATTAGAGTTGAATAAATTACTCGAATTTATTTATTACTTCTTATGAAAGTAAAAATTTCACTTATCCGCGTATATTTAGAGATTCTCGTATAAAAAAATTCCAGATATTTAAAAATGAAATTTCAGTGTTCTACTTGCACAGCTAAATAATTTTCATACGGCTTCAAAATATTTTTTATTCTATATATAGAATGGAAACGCTACATCTACGTTTCCAATTTTATAACAAAATAACAGTGAAAATTTTTTAATTGGTTACCTAATAACTAGTGCGTCGGCAATTCGTTATAAAATTTATTTGAAATTTCTTCAAAACTTGAAATCAGGAACCCAGAACGAAGTATTTTTTTGTTTTATTTCGGTTCAATCTCTATAAAATTAAATTAGTTGCTGTAAATATCGTGTCTGATTACAAATATACTTGTTTGGTTTGAACTCATATCAACTCTGTTCAACAATTTTATATATGCTACAATATATATATATATATATGTATATATATATATATATATATATATATATATATATATATATATATATATATATATATATATATATATATATATATATATATGTATATATGTCAGTAGCAATAAAATAGCAGGCGAAAATTTTTTAATTATTTGTATTAATTTCATTAAATTACGCTATCAAAATAGAATAATATCTATTAAATAAGATGTAGTAGTATATAAAATTTGGTCCCATAATTGTTTGCCGGAAACTTTTTATTTACAAAAGACTGATTTTACATGTTAACTGCCTATGCCAACATTTACGTGGGACACACGGGGTGTATTATATATATATTACAAATATTCTTTTTGGTTTGACCGAAAAACAAATTCAAAACCGGTTAAAACTCATATTAACTCTGTTTAACAATTCTATATTTCGCTACAATATATATATGTATATATATATATATATATATATATATATATATATATATATATATATATATATATATATATATATATATATTAGGGTGTCCGTTATTTTGGCAAAGTCGGAAATTTGTTGCTCTCCCCCACTAAAACTAATCAGAAAAAATAAAAAAAATTGAGTCATCATCGCAGGTCCGAAAAATGACGTTAACACGTGCCTGTAGAGGGGTCAAAATTTACATGTAGTTTAAATGGCGAAAATGTCATTTTTGATACTTTTATGTATAACTTTTTATATGTTCAAGCTAAAAATATTTCAAGATAATTACCGGAAAGCTAATAAAATAAGCTTTCAATTCATTTGAGTAAAAATTGACGGCCTATATAAACGTGTTTGTCGTTTATTTACTTCAAAGTTAGTATTACTCAAATTGACGCTGCGCCGTCAATTTTTATTCAAATGACTTGCATTTTAGTTTGAAAGCTTATTTTATTAGTTTTCCGGTAGATATCTTGAAATATTTTTAACTTGAACATATAAAAAGTTATACATAAAAGTATCAAAAATGGCATTTTCCCCATTTAAACTACATGTAAATTTTGACCCCTCTACAGGCACGTGTTAACGTCATTTTTCGGACCTGCGATGATGACTCAAATTTTTTTTATTTTTTCTGATTAGTTTTAGTGGGGGAGAGCAACAAATTTCCGACTTTGCCAACATAACGGACACCCTAATATATATATATATATATATATATATATATATATATATATATATATATATATATATATATATATATATATATATATTGTAGCGAAATATAGAATTGTTAAACAGAGTTAATATGAGTTTTAACCGGTTTTGAATTTGTTTTTCGGTCAAACCAAAAAGAATATTTGTAATATATATATATATAATACACCCCGTGTGTCCCACGTAAATGTTGGCATAGGCAGTTAACATGTAAAATCAGTCTTTTGTAAATAAAAAGTTTCCGGCAAACAATTATGGGACCAAATTTTATATACTACTACATCTTCTACCCATTACTGGATGTGGAAGTCTGCCGAAGCGTATCTCGGTAAGTGATATATTTGCGCGTGAAGTGCGGTTACCAGTTATTAAATCACGGCCCCCAAAGATGTTTTGTCTTTTCTTGCCAATTTTTTATTCCAGCTTTACTGATATCTTCTCTCACTTCATCAAACCATTTTGATCTCGGTCTTCCTCTTCTTCTTCTCCCGCCAGGTTCCCATTGTACCATTGACTTTATTATGTCTTTATCATTTTTCCTCCATATGTGTCCTAACCATCTTACTCGTTGTTGTTTTATCTTTCTTACTACGTCTTCTTCCAGTTCTTCTTCAATCTCATGGTTCATTCTTGTTCTTTGTTCATTTTCAGATATTTTTACTGGTCCTAGTATTGCTCTTATTATCTTTCTTTCTGTGATTCTCAGTTCTTCTTCGTCTTTCTTCGTCATCGTCATTGTTTCTGCCGCATACCTAAACACTGGTCTTATTATTGTTTTATATATTTTTATTTTTGTTTTCTTTGTTAGATTTTTGTTCGTTAGTAATTTTTTGTTTGCATGGTACGTTCTGATAACTTTGTTCCTAAATATTTAAATTTTTCAACTGTTTCAAATGAGTGTTCCCTTATAAGTATGGTTTTACTTTCCCAGTCTCTTCCAATTCTCATTATTTTTGTTTTGTTTTCGTTTATATGTAATCATATTTTTCTGCCTTCTGTTATTATTTCCTTTAGCATATCTGACAAGGTTTTTCGGTTTTTTGTTGCAAGTACTATGTAGTCGGAGTATGCTATTATATGTCCTCCGCTTGATCTGAGTGTCCTTTTCTTTATTTTCCTCATGGTATACTCTAGTGCTAGATTAAAGAGTGTTGCTGATAGCGTGTCTCCTTGTCTTACTCCTTTGTTTATCTCGAAGTTGTGTGTTACACTTTTTTGAGTTTCGATATTCGCCGTTGTGTTATTTATCGTCATCATAATTAGTCTCCTTAATTTTGCGTTTACTCCAAATTCTGTTCGTGCTTCTATTAGTTTTTCTCTTTTGATTGAGTCGAATGCTTGCCTGAAATCTACGAACAACATTTCTATTTCTATTTTGTATTCATGTGCTTTTTCCATTATCTGCTTCACTGTATGTATGGCGTCTGTTATTGATTTGCCTTTCGTAAACCCACATTGATGTCCAATTATGTGTGTTGTTTCCATTGCCAATCTTTTTTGCAGTATTGTCGCCATTATTTTGTATGTAGTGCTACGTAGAGTTATTCCTCTGTAATTCTGACATAGTTGTTGGTCCCCTTTCTTATGTATAGTTATTATTTGCCCGTTGCTCCAGTCTTCTGGCATTTTTTCTTTCTTCCATACTTCTTCAATAAGACTATATATCTTGTCGTATAGTTTTTCTCCTCCGTATTTTATCAGTTCTATGTTTATTCTGTCTTCTCCTGGTGTTTTTCCATTTCTCATTTTGCTTATTATTTGTAATACTTCTTCTTTCGTTGCCCTGCCATTACTTCTTGTTCATATCCTTCGCTTATTGTTTCATATTCATTTATATGGTTAGTTTCTGTTAAGAGTTCGTTGAAATAGTCCATCTAAACTTGTTTGAATTGTTCGTCATTTTCTGTTTTATTACTGTTCTTATGTTTTATGTTATATATTTTTGCTTTATATGTCTTATTTTGTTTACTGATCTTCTGGTAAAATTGTTTGGAATTGCTGTTTGTGTTTTCCTTTTCGATGTCATTTATTTTCTCGTCCATCCAGTTTCTTTTCGCTTTTTTTATTGTGTTTTTGGAACTTTTCCTAATCCTCTCATATTCCTCTGTGTCACTTTTTTTATTAAATTTTATCCACTTCAACCTAGAGTTTACTTTCCTTGTTACTATCTCTTGACATTCATCATTGAACTACCCTTTTATTTTACCTTTCTTCTCTTCCCCTATGCATTTTTTTGCTGCATTTTTTATGTATTTCTTCATACTTGTCCATTTCGTCTCTATTTCTTCTTCTTCATTGTTTTTTTTTTTCAATTTCTTTCGCAAGTTGTTTTTTCATATTCGATTTTATTGTTTGTACTATTAAGCTTTCTTATGTTTCATTTTATTTGTTTGTTTCTGTCCTTTATTGTTCTTCTTATTTTCTGCTTTATTGTAGCTGTTACCATATAGTGGTCTGAGTCCGCACAGGCTCCTCTATATGTTCTTACATCTTTTAGTGTTGACTCTTTCCTTCTTATTATTAGGACATGGTCTATTTGTGATTGTGTTTCCTGATTTGGCGAAGTCCATGTAATTTTATGTAGTTTCGGATGTTCGTACTTTGTGCTGCTTATGATCATGTTGTACTTAACTGCTGTTCTGCATATTCTTTGGCCGTTGTTGTTTGTGTTCTCGTGTATGGTATGTTTTCCGGCAATTGTTTGTATGTAGTATTCTTGTCCTATTTGAGCATTTAAGTCACCTAGTATCATTATAATGTCTTCTTTTGGTATGTTTTCCATTTCGTTTTCTAGGGCTACGTAAAAATTTTTCTTTTCCTCTGTTTTGGCATTTTCGGTTGGTGCGTATACATTTAATAGTGATAAATTGAAAAGTTTTGCTTCTATTCTTATGTATACTATTCTTTCATTCACTGGTTCGAAGCTTATCACTTTATCTTTTAGATTTCCTAGTAATATGAATGCCACTCCGTGTTGTTCTTGTTTTTAGTTGCCTTAATGTAGTATTGTGTATTCTTTTTTATCTATAGTTCCTTTACCTTTCCATCGTGTCTCTTGTATTGCTGCTATATTTATTTTGTATCTTGTCAATTCTTTTACTATTTAGGTGGCAGATATGGCACCTTTTTTGTCGTATCTGAACCTACGAGTTAAGAATCCTTTAATTTTAATCTAACCTAAGTTCTTAAATATTTATTAAAAGGATATTTTTGGTTCCTTATATATTCGTCTGGCTTTCACTCCTGCCTCTTGTTGCTCTTTCCTCGCTAGTTTTAAGAGATGAGTCTCTGATTCATGAGTTAAGATTGAGTCTAACCTAAGTTCTTAAATATCTATAAAAAGGATATTTTTGACTGCTTGAACCTTCACCTCGCTTACACTCTCTTGTTCTTTGCCAGTTTATCTTTGGTTTCTACTACCTTTCGTATTTATCTTTGTTATACTTTGGTAATAAATACTAATTTCGCTCACTTCTGGCACTTCTATATTGTAAATTTATATATATATATATATATATATATATATATATATATATATATATATATATATATATATATATATATATATATATATATATATATAAAAATAAATAAATATATTATCACGCCTTCTACCCATTACTAGGTGTGGCACTCTGCTGAAGCAGATCTCGGTAAGTGATATATTTTCCACGTGAAGTGCGGTTACCAGTCGTCAAATCACGGCCCCCAAACATGTTAGTGGTGGAGGAGCCACAGGGATAGCTTTTTTCAAATAATGAAAATTTGTCGCCTGTGGGAATCGAACCAGGGACCTCAGGATCCATTGGCCGACTTCATACCACTGAGCTAGCCATCCCATATATATATATATATATATATATATGTAGGTTTAGGATGGCTTGCGTGAAAACAAATTGAACTTCAACAGTAACAAAATTATTATTAATGATCAAATAATACAAACAATAACTATTTATAGTGTGATAATTATATAAACAATACTTTTAAAAACGTCTTTACAATATTTATATCTTAAACGTCATGCGTCGTCGTGTTTCGTCTTTTCTTCACTCGCGATTCTCTTTATTTTACGTCGTCGCTTGCTCACACAACACGGAGCAGCGATGCTCGGCTTTACTCGGCTTTACTCGTTCGTTTCACTGCTGGGAGGGAAAAATCTCACAGATCGGCCGTCCTGCTCATCATCCGTCCCGGATGATGGTGTTTCATCGCCTGAAGGATGGACCCATGGTTTCATGTGATCGGCTGAGGTGGATGTATTTAATGAACCATCACCTGAAATTTTTTCAACAGGATAACGATTATGAGCTTTGACTTCAGTGATACGGTATGGTCCCAAATATTTAGAATGAAGTTTTAAGCCTGGACCAAATTGCGTGTGTTTTATAGAGACTAGATCTCCAATTTCATATTTATGAGCTTCGTTTCTTTTGCGGTTGAACGTTTTTCTGTTTTCTTGTTGAATCTTGAGAATTTGTTCTTTCGCTATTTTTCTCATTTCTTCTCGATCATCTTAAAATATCTTCATGCTTTCTTCCTCTATCACTTCTTTAATTCTTAAATCTTCTTTATTTCTCATCTCAACACCAAAAAGCAATTTAAAAGGTGTAACGTTAATGCTTCTCTGGATAGTAGTATTGATAAATCTTTGTAATTTATTAGTATGCTTAAACCATTCTGTCGGTTTTTCTGTAGAAGTTTAGTCAATACAGACATTATTATTTGATTCATCCTTTCAATCTGTCCATTACCACGAGGTACTCCAGTAGTAATCAAGAAATGTTGTATGGTTTCCTCTTCACAGTATTTTTTCAATGTCATCGACGTAAAAGCTGCACCCGTATCTGAGATTATTCTTTTCGGGTTTCCAAACTTTTGCTTTTGCATTTCGAGTTGTTCGATTTTACGGAGAACTTCTTCGTCCGCTAGTTTATTTCTTTCTTCTCGTTTGCTTTCTTGCATTTTCTTTAATTGTTGGCGGAGGTCTTCTAATTCGGCACGATCTTTCTTTTCGGATGCCATGAGCTGAACTTTGTCACGCTGTTCTTTGCTGACTCCTTTGTACATGTTGAGAAGAAGTTTCATTTCTTTTTGCTCGTTGAGCGCTTTTTTGAGTTGCACTTTTAAATCTCGTATTAACTCAGATTCGGCGATTTTTGCCTCTTTATTGAGCTGGGCATTACTATGGTCTTTTTTGGTTTTAATCGAGCCTTCTTTCTTCACAGTACCTTTTTTTGTTTTATGTTTGGATCTTTCTTCACTGTTGGTAACGACAACGCACCAGATTTGTCTTTTTCACAATCGTCTTCTTCCATTTGCTCTTGTTCTTCTTTATATTCCTTCTTCACAATTGATCCTCCATTGTTTTCTTCTTTAATCTGTCCGCTTCCTAAATTACTAAAAGAATTTTCTTCATTGAAATGTTTTTCACCAACATTTAACTCCGTTTGTTTGTCTGGTTCTATTATAATAATGTTGTTAATTTCTTTATTTAATTTTGAGATTCTAAATTCTTTATCATTGATAATTATTTCGGCTTCACGTAATAATTCTCTTTCGATAATACTATCAATAGAAATAGATTCTTCCGGTACGATGTGAGAACAAGTGTAAAATATAGAATCCTCAATGGTTACATTAGTTGAAAATTTACCTAAAGATTCAATAGCATGATTTCCAATTCCGAAAAATACATTGGATTCCCTTTGCAAGTTAGGTGCTCCGATCTTTAAATAAAGGTTGACTTTCATTACATTTACAGCACTACCCGTATCTATTAAAGTATCTATTTTGTGATTTAAAATAAAAATATTTTTATGATAGTCTCTTTCGCTTTTAATTGTAGACACAAGGTTTATGTTAGATCGAATTTTATTACTTGATGTAGATCCAGTCTTCTTTTTGGGACAACTTGTCGCTTTATGTCCGAATTCATTACACGAAAAGCATTTAAAACCCTTAGCTTTATTTAAACAGTCGTTCGATTTATGTCCTGTTTTACTGCAATTATAACATCGGTTAAGTTCATTATTATTCATAATATTATTTTTAGAAATGGTTTGACTATGTGAATTATTATTAGATATTTTATACGATCCATGTGATGATTTAGTTTTTCTTTTATCTTCTCGTAGATCTTAACTTTCTCTTTAAAGGCAGTAAAAGAGTTACATCCATACAAAATTACTTTGTTTGATTCGTAGTCGTCGATTCCGTCAATAATATACTGAATAATTACAGACTCTGTAAGATCTGCGCGTTTACCTATTCCTTTCATTCGTAACATGAATTCATGCAAATTTTCTTGTGACTTTTTCTTTTCTTTGCTTAATAATTGGTGAATCTCTTTACTATCAGATTTAATACTAAATTCTTCTATTATGTCTTCCTTAAATTTGGGCCACGACTGAAATATGGTTTCCCCTTGTAACCATAATTTAGCTGTTCCACTTAAAAGTTTTTTAGCTAACACTAACTTATGTATATCTGTCCAACCAAACAAAATAGCATTTTCCTCAATATCATTCAGCCATTTCTCCACAGAGTAAGTAATGTCGGTTCCATTAAATTTAGGTACAATATCTTCAAGGTCTCGTAATGAAAAATTAGTAGAGCATGCATTTTTTGAACATTGTTTATTCAAAAAATCATTTTCACGTTTAAGTAAATCTAACTCTCTTTGCATTAGTTCTCTCTCTCGATCATCATTAATTGTTCTTGAATTTCTTGGCATTTTGTTTAGTTAGTTTTAATAAATAAAAATGGAAAGATCTTACTTGTTATGCTTGAAAATGTTTCTTGTAGAATCCTTCTACTGCTGAATGAAGAATCCGTAGTTCGTGCTGTGAAGCTTGCAGAATCCGTGCACTACCAAATAAAAAAGGTTGAGCTTCACTTCCTCAGTAATCTCTTCGCTGGCTTCTTCCAATTTGATTATGGCGTCGTTTTATTTATTACCATTTAGTTGAATACTGATTTTAAATTTACTGTATCTGTTTAGTTGTTTTATTCACTTATCACGTATCACTGATTATTAACAGGAATCAGACACCAGGTATATAATAATAATAATAATAATAATAATAATATCAATTTTATTTAGCAACCGTTCAGCCGAAGCTGATCTTACACGTAACTTTTACATTTGTTAGATGTGGTACAAACAGATCATATAAAGCATATAAAATAAAATTGAAAACTATACATTTTAGCATTTAGAAAACAGAAAAATCATACAAATTTCATTATCAAACCAAAGCAAATCGGTTAAACAGAAAACATAGAATTTGAGATAAAATAGTTTTTTAGATGTGTAGAAAATGATTTATTATTTAGCAACTTTAATTGTTTAGGCACTTGATTGTAGATGGAAGAACAATTGTAACTGAAACAACGCTTAAATAGAGCAGTACTATGAAAGGGAATGTGAATGTCAGTTGCATTTCTTAAATCTCGTTTGTGTAATGTAGTACGATAAGACAATTTACTGGATAAGTAAAAATGAACATTAGACGACATGATACGATGAATTAAGCAGGCAAAGTGATGAATTCTACGCTGATGCATATTTAACCAACCTAAGTCGGAAATCAGCGAGGAAACAGATTCAAATCTTCTCCGGCTTAAAGCAAATCTAACACAAATATTTTGTACTCTCTGTATTCGCTTTATATCATAGGTTGATAAACATGGTCCATAAACAGTATCACAATAATTGAATACAGAGAGTACAAGAGAATCGGCTAAAATCAATTTATGTTTTCTCGATAGAACAAAACGATTCATAAACAAATTTTTCAAAGCCAAATATGCCTTTTTAATTAAAAGTGTGACATATTCAGAAAATCTCAGCTCACTATCCATTATAAGACCCAAGTTTTTATATGAAGCTTTAATTTTTAATTTAATATTATTCAAGTGAATATTTATAATATTATTGTCCAGAAGATGTTGACGAACATTTTTATTGCCAAACAGCATCACTGCAGACTTGCTCTCATTGATAAATAAACAGTTGTTTTTAGCGTAATTCGACAAATTTGCTAAATCTTTATTGATAGCAGACATAGCAGTATCATACTCTTCTGGAATCGTATATCGTATATCCCACTTCTGAATTTTTTTGTAGGTTTAGGACGGCTTGCATGAAAACAAATTCAACTTCAACAGTAACAAAATTATTATTAATGATCAAATAATACAAACAATAACTATTTATAGTGTGATAATTATATAAACAATATTTTTAAAAACGTCTTTACAATATTTATATCTTAAACGTCATGCGTCGTCGTGTTCCGTCTTTTCTTCACTCGCGATTCTCTTTATTTTACGTCGTCGCCAGCTCACACAACACGGAGCAGCGATGCTCGGCTTTACTCGTCAATGTTCGTTTCACTGCTGGGAGGGAAAAATCCCACACACACACACATATATATATATATATATATATATATATATATATATATATATATATATACCTTGTCAACCAATGCAATTTGAGATGGTTACGGTTTGATGGGATAGATATTACTGGAACAATAACTTAATCATGATAGTTTAAAAAAATATATTTAATTTTGTATTTTGTCTGATTTTATATTAATTTATTACGTTCGTGACGTTTTGATTTATCAAAATTTATTTCTTGCTTACAAATGATATCACTCATTTTTATTTGGGAATTTTTTTGAGTTTTAATTAAAACACTGCTGCGGAACTCTTACCGTAACTCTTAACAATGTAATTGTGTTTTGAGTCTAGATATCATTTACTTTTGTTGATACAAAAAAAAATTATAGTGTAGTATAGTCCAATATTACTAAGTAAACATTTTTGGAATTCCTCGGCTAACTTTTTTTGGCAATTGTAAAATCATTTGCTTCTATCCAAGATTTATTAATCATAATAAAACTAAATTTCAATTTTTGTCATATGAATGACTTTGAAGTACAGTGACAATGATAGAAAATTTTTTAATAAGCCGAAAGGATAATGATTTATTGTAATAGTGGATTACTAGGCTTTTCAATATAAATCTTAATTTAAACGACGACGTTTCGATATTGATTAGTGTCATTGTCAAGTCATGTTATAAGTTAAAATTTACATGATAATTTATTATTTTACAACCGTAAGATTGAAGTAAAAAATTTTGAATTTCAATTTGTTGGACAACAGTATCAAGAATCATCCGTAGAGTTGCAGAAGCTGTTGCTGAGTTAGCGCCGGAATACATATTATTTTCATCAACTCCCGATCAAATAGAAGACAATCAAAATTTCTTCTAAGACATTGCTTCATTTCCCAGTTGTAGGTGTAATAGATTTGCTACATAAAAAATCCACAGGCCGACTCAATAGCACTGAGCCACCTACCCCATTAATATATATGTAATCAACGATTATTGTATTTTTATATATATAAGAATTAATTCACCTGGTGAAAATGATGCTGAAATATACCGTAATAGGAAAGGCTACTTTTCTATTAACATGCAGGCGGTAGGCAACGTTAATTACGAAATAACTAATTCAGTAGCACGTTAGCCAGGCTCGACACACGATTCCATAATTTTTAATAACGGTATATTATGAAGAAATTTTGGAAATAACATGTATCCAAATTTAATATTGTTAGGTAGTTTTATTTGCTTTATTAATAATAAAGTTTCAAATTTTAGGCGACAGTGGATACAGTGTGTGAAACTATTTGTTTACGCCATTATTAAATCCTGTATCTGATGCAGAGCAGCTTTATCATTAATCCGAACACGAGCCAGAATAGAAAATTTGTTTGGAATCTGGAAACGACGATTTCCAATACATGCTTACGGTTGTCGTTTAAAACTGG
The DNA here is from genome assembly GCA_911728475.2 of Pterostichus madidus. Lineage (NCBI taxonomy): Eukaryota > Metazoa > Arthropoda > Insecta > Coleoptera > Carabidae > Pterostichus > Pterostichus madidus. The sequence continues at coordinate 29,849,486 of OU452304.1, read as the reverse complement.
AGACAGTATTAATAATTATAGTTGCCACTGCAGTTTTGCACAACGTTGCAAGAAAAAATGTGGAAGAAAATCCACCAGTAGAGTAGATTTTGTAATTATTGATAAATGATGGGCAAATACAAATTATACCAAATGCATAAGATTATCGAGGAGCAGGATTTGAATTCCGAAGGAACATAATTGATAACTTTTTCGCAAATCTAATATAATTATATTTGTAACTATTATAAATTTATAAAATAAATCAAGTTTTCTGAAAATGAAATAACAAAAAAAAAAGTATTAAATCTATTCTAAGCCTAATTGTTTTTTTTCTTAACTTAATACCTATCTAACAATAATATTTCTTTTTTAACTACTACTCTTCTTCCTCACGTTTAATTAGATTTTTATAGCCTTCGTCTCTTTTTCGTTTTATAGTTATTTCCTCATTTTGTGTTTTGAAAATGCTAATTTTTCTTCTGATATTTCACGATGCAAATCTGTAAGTTCTCTTTTTTCTGTTGTTATTGTTGGGCATCACTTTTTTGTTAATTTTTTAATTTTTTCTGAAGCATCTGTAGTAATTCCTTATGATAGATTTAAATATCGTTCCTAGGTCATCTATTAGTCTTCTTTTATTTAAATTAAATTAAATCGAATGTGTTTAAATGTAATCAATTTTGTTATTAATGTTAGATTGGGGACTTAATTATTTTATTGTAGTTATCTAATTCATGGTTATAAATTGTTGTATTTGTGGTGGTTGCGTTAAAGGTTTTGTATTGTTTGTTTAATTCGTCATATTCCTTATGTAAAGGTGTCAAGTCATAGTAATGTATGAAGGTGTGTTTTGCTGTTTCTAGTTTAGCTGGTCGTGCGATTGCGAACAACCTGGAATATTTTTAAAAGAATAAGTTGTTTTCCTGGGACGTTTGATATTTGACAAATGGATATTTTCTGAAGTGTTACCGTGTTTAGTTTTTATTTTAGCTGTTTTAAGTTTTTTGTTAATATGTCTTATTACTTCTGGTTTAAATTTATTTTTAGTTTTTCGTTGTTTCTGTTTATTTTTAACTAAAATTTGATCTGGGATCTCGGGTAATTCTTCTCGTGTTTCATTAAGTTTATTAATATTTTTATTTTTATTATGGTCAATTTTTTCATTAATTTTTTGGTAAAGTATTTTCATTTTATTTTTATGTTCTGTGATATAATTATTTACTAATTGTTTATTAATTTCTATATTAAATGGAGAGTTAGAATCTATGTGTCCGGAAATGATTTCTGTGGGTTTTAATTTTGTAACCGAGTGTATCGTGTTATTATATGCCAATAATGCGTAATTTACTTTAATTTCAATAGGTTCTTGTTTATATAATTCTTGATTATTAAAAAGTCTGACGTGTTCGATTAAAGTCGAATGAAAGCGCTCTACAATACCATTAGAGTCAGGGTGTTGGGAACTAATAAAGTGAATTTTGATCTTATGAACTTCTAAGAGTTCTTGCAAAATTGAATTTTTAAACTCTAGACCGTTATCTGATATTATCTGGTCTGGGATAGGATGATGAGTAAAGAATTTAACTAATTTGTTCACAACTTCTATTCCTTGTCCTGAATTTACTTTATATGCCTGTGCATATTTGGAAAAAGAATCTACTATAGTTAAGAATTTTGAATTTTCTAATGTAATGCTATCAATATGGATTATCTGAAAGGGTTTTATTGCGGTTGGAGTAATATTAAATTTTAATTTCAGGGGATTTCTTTCATACTTTGTTATTTGACAGATCTGACATTGATTAATATAAGTCTGTACTGATTTTCTTTGTTTAGGCCAATAGTACCGTTGTTTTATCCTAGTTTCGGTTTCATCAATTCCTCTGTGGTTAGTTTTACTTTCATGAAAAGATTGAATAATTTGGATGATTTCGTCTTCATCTATTACATCTAAAAGTTTTTTTGTACACTTAATCATTTTTATTTCCGAATTTTTAAAATATTTTTGTAGGGTAGTGCTAAATTTTTCATAAAGGGGGTTTTCAAAATAAAGATAGTATTTAACGCGAGGGACTACATATTCTTTAATAAATTTTATCATGTCTTTTTCAAAATCATTTTTTGAAAATTGTACTAGAATTCTTTGTTAATTTTTATGAAGTTTTAATATAGTGGGATTCGGAGGATTGTATTCGATTTCGGATATTATGATTTGATTTTTACCGTAGTTTACGGGGCATTCAACTATCGGGATACCGATTACAGGATTTTCTACGTGTATTGTTTCATCACTATCGTCAGATGCGTTGTCATTAAAATTTTGTTTATCGTTGCCTACTTCAACTATTAAAGATTCAGAGTCGTCGGGATTATTATTATCGTTAGGATCTAATAATTTTTCGTCAAAGTCGTCTATGTATTTTTGAAATGCAGTTATGTCTGTTTCATTGATGTTAAGTTCTACTCGTGGTAATAATTCTAAGTCCGGTCCAGTATACGCGGATATTGTTACGTCTGTATCTTGAAAAATGTACTGAATCATCGTTTTTATATCTGTCCAGTCTTTCTTGTCTTTACCATATGCTAGTCTGGGAATTTTTAAATTTTTGATATTATGTTTCAGGCAAAGGTCTTTGAAACTTAACAGGGTGTAAAATGTATCTTGAAGAGATCGTTTATTAAAGTAATAATTTTTTATTATAAGGTTTAAATAATTTTGATATTCAAATGTATTATTATCTTTTAATTTGAATTGACTTGAATTTTGAAGGTCGTGTGAAATTTTACTAAGTGCGTTTGCGTTTGTGATTAGTTTTTCTTTTTTATAAACAATTTCATGATTGGATTCTTCGTTATTCATGTAATTTGTGCGAGATTTAGATATGTCGTGTTTATTTTTTTCTATTTCTAATAGATTTAATTTAGGGGTATAGTAATTCTATTGTTGAAATGTTTCCGAGGCGGTTTCGCATAAAAAATCGTCCGGTTCAGTGTTTGTGTCTGTGGGGAATTCGATGAAATTTTGAGCTTGTTCGTATGTGTTATCTGTGTGCGTGTCATATTCATACTCGATTGTTTCACTGTCTATGTTATATAATTGTTCAGAATTTACATTTTCTTTTGGTCTAAAATTTTGGTAACCGTGAGATGGTCCTGGTCGTGGTTGATGTGTGTTATTTGTGGATATACTCATGGGTGTTGGGTTTGGAAATCGTTGACCGAAATTTAGATTTTGTGTCATTTTACTTCTATTAGGTTGAAAGTTTTGATTGAAATTTCTATTGAAAGGTTTATTTACGTGTGGTACGTAATTTGTCTGGTATAATGGTTTAGTCTGGTTAAGTTGTTGTGGTTGATTAAATTTTGGGGTGATTTTCTGTGTATTATATTGTGGTTTGGGATTTTTAGTAGTTGGGATGTCGAACTGAAAATCGTTCGTTAACATGCTTAATGCGGAATTTAAATCTGCGGGGTTTTTAGCTCTCATTAGTTGTCCTATTGGTTCTCTAAGTCCTCGTAATAATATGCGTAACGCATAATTTTGAAAATAGCGCGATAAAAGAGCGGCTTCGTTGGATTCACTAGGATCCGAATGAGTTTTAATATAAGAGATCTGAAGATTTAACAAATGTTGTAACTTGTTATAAAAGTCAAAAGGTGTTTCATTATATGACTGTTTTAATTCAGTCATTTCTATGGCAAGTGTATATGTATCGCGTTTGTCAGCGTACGTATTCGTTAGAGCAGTTTTTAATTCTTTAAAATTTGAAATGGTACAGCTCGCAATATTAACTGCGGCGTCACCTTTTATCTTTGACAATATTGTGGACATTAGATATTCGTTTTGAAAATCTGTTATATCCGTTGTGTTATAAAATTTAGTTACCAATTTCTGACATATTTCAAGAAATCGGGGTAAAAGTTCGCGTTCCCCATGGAAATCGGGAATCATATCGAGATATTCTCGTTTTAATACTGGCATTGCCATTTTTATTTGATTAAAATTAAATATTGGATTTTTAATTAATGATTTTGAGACTATTTTATTAGTCAAAATATTTGGAGACAGTTCACTTTCGGAACTGGAGTCAGAATCAGAACTTGAGTCAGTATTAATTATTACTTTAGAACCTCTAAAAGACATAAAGTACTTACAGCAGAATCAGCGTCTTCATGTGCGTTGAAGATTTTGACCCGTGCGAAGTTGAGACGTTCCGATGTTCCCTCGGACTGCTCGAGATGCCTTCGAAGTTGACGTGGGTGTCGTGTGTCCGATGTTCTCTCGGCCACAGTAGACGGTGCTGCGATGCTTGATATGTGTTCGACGACAGGAGTCACTTTTACTTATCACTTGTTGATCGATTTAAATTCGTAATTTGCCTCAAATCGTTAAGAACGAACCAGTACTATTTATCGATAGTGCTGTATGGCAAATCCTACCAAGACTGCGCCAATAATAGTTCGATCTACGCAAGTTGATTTTTTAAAAAGATATTTATTCGAACACTAGCAACGATGTTGCTTGGTACAAGCTTGATTCTAGACTAACTTACAACTATGTTACATCTTACAAGGAATAAAGCAACTAATCAACGTAATATAATACCTTAAGATAAACAATATACTACTAAGCATTATTATAGGGGAGCTACGGCAAGATAACTTATATATATATATATATATATATATATATATATATATATATATATATATATATATATATGGGCCATTCTCTGGGAAACGGACACCCCGCCTTTTCCAAAATTTGAAGCGTCAAATAAATTTTTCAAGAGCATGGAAAAATCGGAAAAAGTGTCTAGTTTTCAAATATGAGTGGAGAAATTGATAACCTTCATGATTTTGTAGTGTTTTGGTCACTTTTTTGGTTACAGATTTAAGAAACAAAATTTTAATGTTGAAAAAAATGCTTGAGTATTGTTCATTTTACATTTTGATGGCAGCATCTCGTTTTCTATCAAAAAACTGAAATATTTTGTCTCGTGTCAATTTATTTAAAAAGTTACACTTCTGTAGCAAAAGTGGATCGAAAAAATAATTAATATTTGAAATTTATCAATTTTTTACTCTAAAACAAGGCATCCTACAAAAAAATTTATGTAACAAAAAATTATTAATATGCATCAAAGAATACGTCCATTTTTTTAAAGATTTTTTTGACACATTTAATTTTTTTGCTTTTTTTGGACTTTCAGGAAAATTTGAAATGTGTCAGAAAATTCTAAGAAAATTACACAATCCTTGGTAAAATATAAACAATTTCTGTTCTTTGAATTTTTTCTAGAAACTTCATCCTTTTCGAGTAAAAAATCATGAAATTTTGGAATTTCAAAATTCACCATCCCAAAAAAACAAAAATTTAAAACATGAATCGAAAATTTCTGAAAAAAATCACACGTATTCTTTTATGCATTCTAATAATTTTTTGTTACATAATTTATTTCGTGCGATGCCTTGTTTTTGAGTAAAAATTTGGCAGATTTCAAATATTAATTATTTTTTCGACCCACTTTTGCTAAAGGAGGGTAACTTTTTCGATAAATTGACACGAGACAAAATATTTCAGTTTTTTAACAAGAAACTAGATGCTGCCGTTAAAATGTAAAATAAACCAAACTCAAGCTATTTTTTCAACTTTAAAATCTTGTTTCTTAACTCTGTGGCCAAAAAAGTGGCTAAAACACTCCAAAATCATGAAAATTATCAATTTCGCCACTCATAGTTGAAAACTAGATACTTTTTACCAACTCTTCATGCCCTTTAAAAATTTATTTGACGCTTAAAATTTTGGAGAAGGTGGGGTGTCCGTTTCCCGGGGAATGGCCCATATATATCGTATATATATATAATACTACTAACATAATAGCAACAAATTGGTACGGTGCAGTTGTAGAGCGAGTTGTAAAACGTAGTGATGTAAGTCTCGGGTTCGAATTTACTATCCGACAAGTAGGGCTGAGCAAAAAATAGACTGATTGCTTTAATCGGTCTTTTTACTTTCTTATATACAGTATAAGGAAGTATTGGAATCGTGGAAAAAATAGTTGACGAGATTTTCGTACGTACGTGTTTTGAGGTCCACTGAATCCGTTTTGATCATTTTCTTAATGATGTCTGTGTGTGTGTGTGTGTGTGTGTGTGTGTGTGTGCGTGTGTGCGTGTGTGTGCGTGTGTGTGTGTGTGTGGATGGATGGATGAATGGATGAATGGATGGATGGATGGATGGATGAATGGATGGATGGATGAATGGATGGATGGATGAATGGATGTGTGTCCGAGTATGCAATATCTCATGAGTGAGACAAGATTTGTTAAAGAAACTTGGTAATTATAAGTTAATAAAATACAAGAAAGTTAACAACCTAATAAAAATAATTTATAATAAAAATAAATTACAATAAAAAGATTCATTATTGTTTGAATTGTCAATAATTATTAGGCAGATTCATAAAAAGGATTCAATTTGATGCCATACTTATCAATTACTTTTGTGAATTAAAAACGGAGTTTAGAGTGAAAATTAAAATTATTTGAATGGTTAATATGTTTTACGAATCTGCCTGTGTACTAATAATTTATATCTTTATATGAAACAAAAAAAGAAATTGTTATTATTAATTTTGTATTTCAACTATATTCATTCCTTCAGTTTCCTTAGCTTCTGCAATAATTTAGTGAATTTTTGAAGTCCAAATATTTGTTGCGGTCGACTTGAGATAAACTTTTATGGAAAATTGCCCTTGGTTCAAATAAATTTGATACCCCCGGTGTATAGCAATATTATCAATACATACATTTAGTACATTAGATATTTAAAGATAAATCAAATATATGCAATACAGATAATTTAAAATTAAAATTGGAAATCCTTTAATTTAATCACAAATAAATTAAAAAGTAATTATGTAAATTAATTGAATTTTAAATTTCATTTATAATTATTAAAAAAATTACAGTAGATGTTATTTGTAACTATTAAACATATAAAAGTTATAAATTATAAAGTTTAAATTGGTTAAAATAATTTATTATTTCCATTTTGTTATTTTTGAACTATTTATAGATCCTGATGACGACCCATGTGGGGTTTGAAACCGGTAGAGTGATGTTGTAAACAATAAAATTGACTGAATTCCAGTAAACTTTTGTTTTAAATTTAAATTTAATAATTATACATTTTACACATATTTACAAAATATAAAATAACTTTCAAATTGCAAAGCTCTAATACAATTTAATTATTATCATTATCAGCGGCATAGCTCCAGGTGCATAAATCATGGGGCCGCATAATTAGAAAGAGCGAAATAAAAATTTGTGAAAACTTTTGTATAAAAATTAATCAATTAATTATTAGATTAGAATCCGTTTGACAATTTTGTATACTTTATAAATGTGTATCACCTGCATATATCGTCGCGGTCATTATTTAAACTTCCTGTGTGCAACATTGAGCTCCGTGTTTTCAACCCAATATAAAAGGCAAACACGAGCTGGCGTAGTACAAAGTACTTTAGTGTAATGCAAGGGAGTTATATGCATAGTAAAGTATTGAAACCAACAATCAAAGGCGAAATAATAAGGGATATGCAAATTATAACCAGCTATTGACGTGTGAGATTAAGAAGAAGTAAGCAATTGGAAACAGAACAAAGCCAGAGGAACGACAGTGAAAGGATCATACAGGGCAAAAAGTATCCAAAAGTATCATTTTTTAAAAAATACTAGATATAAGCAAATACTAACGAAACTTAACTCAAACAATATCGGGAGTGTGCACGCTCACCTCGGGTGAGGGTGAGCAACCAGCAACACACGGATGTAAGCAGAACCAACAGCAAGGACGGACAATAAAAGTAAATGAATGTTCACAGCGATTAAGAAGTAAACGTGAAGTAGTGAATGAAAAGAAATTGATAAACATTTAGCTAATTGTAGTTTTTAGTTAGTAAGATAAATAGAATACACCTAATTTTAATTTTCAATTCATAAGATAAACAGAGTATAATCGGGTATGCACAAAAGATCAAGGGAAAAAGAATGGCAAGGGAAAAAGAAGGGCAAGATACCGATAGTATATTCAGAAGAAGCAAAAAAATACTATGATCATCAAAACAAAACAAAAAAGAGAAGGATAGAAGAAGTGAGTCGGAAAGAAGTAAAAATATAAGAGAAGACACTATCAATAAAAAGACTATAGTTAAACTAAAGGAAATGATACAAGCAATGATGCTAAAAATAGATGAAAATACTAAAGCAATAAAAGATGAAATATTAAAGGAGAAATGGAAAAGGAAGAAGAAAAATGGGGAAAAGAGAAGGAAAGATTAATGGAGCGAATAGATAACCGCGAAAGAAACGCAGAAAGAGAAGAAAAACAATGGAGAAGAAACAACATTATAATAAAAGGTCTAAAAGTATCCCAATAGACGGAGGAAGTGGTAAAAAATTGGGTTGAAGGAACATTACGAGTTAAAGTGGATATCAATAAAATAACTACTCTGAATAAGAACTAAAACAGGGAAATTATAAGAGCGGAATTATCAAATTGGGAACAAAAACAAGCGGTCATGAAAGCTAAAAATGTATTAATAAATACCCACATATATATATATATATATATATATATATATATATATATATATATATATATATATATATATATATATATATATATATATATATATATATATATATATATTAGACTGTTTGGGAACAACGTTCTCTTGGACTTTGGAATTTTGTAACTCACGTTAGGGAAATTATTTTGAAATGATCAAAACATACTCTTGTAGAAAATTTAACGCTCTACAAAAAAGGTATCTTACAATTTTTTGATATATTTATTTTTTCAACAGTTATTTAACGATACAGTCGGATTGATATTAAATTTTTACATTTTTCTAATTTTCCGACGCAACCATCAACTTTGTGAGAAAATTTCATAGAACATTTCAATTCCTATAACTTATCTTCAAAAAGTTTTCGATATTTTTTGCAGGTCGTAAGTTATTTGCAAAAAACTAAAAAAAATAATTTTAAGCAGTAAAATGACAACTTTGTTAATTTTTTTTAGTTTATATATATATATATATATATATATATATATATATATATATATATATATATATATATATATATATATATATGTATCGATAATGATCTTACATGGGAAGAGAGGAATATCCAAAGAGAAATTAGAAGTATTGCAAAAGTGGAAAAGGCAAAAAGAAAACAAGTCAAGATTGGTGACCAAAAAATAACAATCGATGAAGAAGTATAACAATGGGATAGGCAGCTAAATAGAGTCACACTAAAAGCAGGTGATGAACAAAAAAAACATATTAAACGAACAGGACCAAAAAAACGATTAACAAACATACAACACACAAGAACGTATATAAAGAAGATAACAAGGCAAGAAAAGGTCACGAATAAGGATGTGAACAAAATGGAAACTCGTAACTTGGAACGTGAGACTTCTCACGGTAAAGAATATGAACTAGTTGATGAATTTAATAAGTTAGACATTTATATACTGTGTATAAACGAGACAAAAATTAAAAGGCAAGGGAGAAAAATAGCGCAAGATGGACTTCTACTAATATACAGCGGTGTTCCCAAAGAAGAAAGAGCAGTAGCAGGAGTTGGTTGCCTAATACATAAAAAGATAAGAAAGTATGTACAGTCTTGAGAGGGATACACTGACATAATTATGAAAGTTGAAATCAGAAAACAGAAAGAGCAAACGAAAACAATAATAATAGTATATGGCCCAGACAAAGACGAAATATTGGAACATAAAAATAAATTCTGGGAGCATTTAAATTTAGTAACAGAAACTAGTAAAGGAGATATATTCTTAGCAGGCGACTTCAACGGAAGAGTCGGGGTAAGGGATGAAAGTACGTTAAATACAAACGGAGTTCATGGAGAAAGTAGACGGAATAATAATGGAACTAGACTAATAGATTATTGTATATTAAATGATTTGGTAATAAGTAATACATTCTATGAACACAAAGAAATTCACAAGTACACGAGACAGGGGACAAAAAAAGGAGAATAGGTCAATTATAGATTATGTCCTCGCAGAAAGAAAGAATAGAAAGACAGTAAGGGATTGTAGGGCCAAGCCCGGTCCTGAAATCTTCAGCGATCATTTTCTAGTTGAAGCTAAAATAAAGAAGAAAGGCATTGATAATGAAGTTGGTGAAGAAGAAGTCGAGAAAAAGACATACGAGACAATAAAAACGTACAAGCTGAAAAACGCGGAAACAGCTATAGAATACGAAAGGGAAGTATCTCGAATAATTGAAACAGATAAATTAAATTGTATAGGAAAGAACGTCGAAGAATCTTGAAATATGATTCAACAAGTTATCATACAAGCAGCGAAAAAAACCTGCTGCATAAATAGAGCAAGTAACAATAAGAAACAGACATCCTGGTGGAATGCAGAAATAAAGGGAGAAGTAAAAGAGAAGAAAATAACCTGGACAAAATATCTCAGCAATAGAAATGAGGAAAACTATAACAATTAAAAAAAAACAGCGACAAAAAGTAAAAGAATTAGTAACACAAGCAAAAGATAAGAGCTGGGAAGAGTTCGGAGAACAAATGGAGAGTAAAAAAAAACAAAAAATGTTTTACAAAACATTAAAAACGCTTAGGAATGGTAAAACATACACAACAAAAGCAATCAAGGACTTGATGGGAGCGCTACTAACTGGAGAGCAAAATATAACGAATAGATGCAAAACTACTTCCAAGAGCTTCTGTGCACAAAAGAAGTAGAAAGAGAAGAAATGCCACGATACGAGGAACCAAAATATAATGATGAACATGACAATGTAGAAGAAGCAAGAGAGATACAAGTCTTTGAAGTACAAGAAGCGCTGCAACTATTAAAGAATGGAAAATCGGCAGAGCATGACAAAATCACATCAGAAATGCTAAAATACATGGGTCAAGGAGGTATACAGATGTTAAGAGATGTATATAATAATATCTGGACTGACGGACAAAGAGACTGGGAGATAGCCGTCATTGTACCGATATACAAGAAAGGAGACGCTAAAGACTGTATTAATTGCAGGGGTATATCTCTCCTGAGTACTGCCTTAAAAATATTTGAAAATATACTAGAAAAAAGACTGCGAGATAAAATAGAACTCACGTTATCTGAAGCACAGAGTGGATTTAGAAAAGGCCGAAGCACACAGGACCATGTATTTACTATTAAGAACATAACCCAAAAGACTGCAGCTAGGAAATTGAAAACGTACATGACCTTTATTGACCTAGAGAAGGCGTTTGATAGAGTAAAGAGAGATATATAAGAGAACTATGGGACATTTTAAAAATGAGAGGTATACATTTTAAGTTAGTGGATGTCATAAAAGGCCTATACAAGAAGAATATCAACTACGTTGTTAACTAGAATGGAAAGTCAGAAAGCGTTGAGACGAAGAAAGGACTGAGACAAGCAGGTGTATTGAGCCCAGTGCTCTTTATAATATTCATGGACGAAATACTAAAAGAATGTGATGCAAAGCTTAACAAATTACACATAGGCAGAAACCTGAAACCAATACAAATAGCGGTATGTGCATTTGCAGATGATTTAGTCATTATGGCAGATAGTAAAACAAAAATGCAACATAACTTAAACATATGAAACGAAGTAAAAAAGAAATATGGTATAGAAATCAATGAAGAAAAAACAAAGTACATGGTGGTAGAAATTGATCAATCAGCAGACAATTTGATGATCAACAACGCAAAACTAGAGAAAGTCAATAAATTTCAATACCTAGGTACCATAATTGATAGTACTGGTGACCAAGACAAGGACATAAATGAAAGGATAAATAAAACAACAATACTATTTTACGCAGCGAGCGAGTTTGACGATATTTAGGCGCAATCCGAAGGAGTTTCTGCGTCGTTTCGTGACCGTCGACGAAACATGGGTACACTGGTATACACCAGAGACCAAGGAACAGTCTAAACAGTGGACTTCGCCCGGCGAACGTGCTCCAAAGAAGGCGAAGACTGTCCTATCGGCCGGAAAGGTTATAAAAAAAATATATATATCATCACGCCTTTTACCCATTACTGGGTGTGGCAATCTGCTAAAGCAGATCTCGGTAAGTGATATATTTTGCGCGTGAAGTGCGGTTACCAGTCGTCAAATCACGGCCCCCAAACATGTTAGTGGTGGAGGAGCCACAGGGATAGCTTTTTCAAATTATTAAAATTTGTCGCCTTTGGGAATCGAACCAGGGACCTCAGGATCCACAGGCCGACTTCATACCACTGTGCTAGCCACCGTTATTTGGGATTCAAAAAGTGTGATCTACATCGACTACCTGGAGAAGGGCAAAACGATCATAGGGCTCTACTATGCCGAATTATTGGGCTGATTCGACGCCGAATTGCAGAAAAAACGGCGAAGAAAGGAGTACACTTTCACCATGCACACACCTCCGCCGTCGCCACGGCCAAATTGATAGAATTAGGCTACGAACTGCTGCCCCATCCACCGTATTCTCCGGATATGGCCCCATGCGACTTTTTTTTGTTTCCAAATTTGAAAAAGTCTCTCGCCGGGCAGAAATTTGAGTCGAATGAGGCAGTTATCGCCGCCACGGAGGCCTACTTTGCAGACCCAGAAAAGGTATTTTTCAGACGGGTTAAAGAAGTTGGAGCATCGCTGGATCAAGTGTATCAAACTCAAAGGAGATTATGTTGAAAAATAAATCGCCACTTTTCCAAAATTTGTGTTATTCTTTTGTAGGCTAAGTACTTATCGGACCACCCTCGTATATAGAACCTGTATTAACATATGGATGCGAGTCATGGGTAATGTCAAGGAGAATTAAGAGCAAAATACAGGCGCTAAAAATGAAGTATCTAAGAAAAGTAAAAGGAATAACAATCTTAGACAAAATAAAAAACGAAACAATTAGAGAACAGCTGCAATGCATACTTATGCTAGATTTTATAGAAAAAAGACAACTTGTTTGGTGGGGACATGTGATCAGAATGGAAGAAACGAGACTGATGTTCCAGATATGGATGACAAATGTGAAAGCAAAGAGGAATCGCGGAAGGCCTGAAAACACATGGGACACTTTTCTAATTAGTAAAATACTCCAAAAGAGGGATGTCACACTGCAAGATGCACGAAAAACCGCAAAGAACAAGAGACAATGTGCTAAATTTTTGTACAACTAAATAGACATTTCACACCCGACAACTCACGGTAAAAGGGTTTCTGACTATATATATATATATATATATATATATATATATATATATATATATATATATATATATATATATATATATATATATATATATATATATATATGTATATATATCTGACTTCACGTAAGTTTAAATTGATTAAAATAATTAACTATTTATAGCTCCTGATGATGACCCATGTGGGGTTTGAAACCGGTAGAGTAATGTTTTAAACAATAATATTGACTGAATCCCAGTAAACTTTTGTTTTAAATTTAATAATTATACATTTTACACATATTTACAAAATATGCCGTACTGTACCTGAACAATAATGTTATACCTAATTTTCAAATTGCAAAGCTCTAACACATTTTAATTATTATCGTTATCAGTGGCATAGCCCCAGGTGCATAAATCATGGGGCCGCATAATAAAAAAGGGTAAAATAAAAATTTGTTAAAACTATTTGTTGTTATTCTAGCGTGTTCCCAGCAGTTAAGGATTAAATAAGACACACATTTTCAAACTATCTAGATGCTCTTTATTTCCGAGAATACGAAACAAGGCGTCTGTCAAAAAAATATAAACATCAATTTGTATTTATAACAGTCAGTTTTAACAAATTTGAGAACATAACCTAATTATAAAGAATGTGACTATTTTTATAGAAATATTATACATTATTGCATACCTCCTCGTTTATTATAATAGAACGTTTTATTTGCACATAGCAGTGGATTTGCGGCGTTATTTGACATGAGATGCACTCGATTCACGCAGATGTAATTTCTGTTGATTTTCGTCGTGTTTCACGATTTACGAGCGTTTCCAAGATAATTTTTCTAATTGATTGTAAAGTGAATAGATTCGCGCAGGTTGCCAATATATAAGAAAGAAAATAACTGCGAATTTGAAGTTAGTTCTATAATGATCAGTGGTTACCAACCTAATATTATTTTGACATATCAAGGTTAGATAAGATAGTTAACCTCAACACTCTTCCTTAACTATCTTATTTCGCAGGTTTACAAAAAATTGTCTACCTAAAGGTTTTGTAAGGATATCAGTAATGTGATCGGCACTGTCGACGTGACAGAGTGATACAGTTTTGCCAATATGTTGCTTTATGTGTTTCCGAGGGATTTCTATATGTTTCTTTCCTTTGTTTATCTTTCCCTCGTGGGAATTTTGTAGCATATGTATTGCTGATTGATTATCTATAAACAGAGTAATTGGTTCATCCGTCTTCAGTATACCTAGTTCATACGCAAGTGTCTTCAGCCAACAGATATCATAAATGCGGCTCGATACTCAGCTTCAGCTGTAGATGTGGCTACGAGATGTTGTTTTTGTGAGTATCATACAAGAGGACCTCCTCTCATAATAAGAACTCCACTAGTTGACTTCATAGATTCTGGATCTCCTCCAAAGTCTGAGTCCATGTATATGACGATTTCTTTATCTCCTCCGAAACTGATTCGTAGTTTCACTGTTCCCTTCAGGTACTGAATTATGCGTTTCACCATTTTCCAATGACTTTTCATCGGTTTTGAGCACTTAAATAGTTGATAGCAAAGCTGATGTCTGGTCGTGTTATCGTAGCAAGGTAGAGGAGACATCCAATAGCTTCTCGATACGGTGAACCGGCTGGTACTGGAGTATCGTTCTTCAAGTTCCGCTGGTCCGTGACTATTACCTTTTCAATTGTTGTCGAAGCTGCGTTGTAATCCTCGAAGTTCATCTTGCTAAGTATCTTCTGTGTGTACTTGGACTGACACTCGAAGATTTCTCGATCGTTGATCGTCAGTTTCATGCCAAGATATGATATTTTCTTCTTAACCTCTCGATCGTAGGTTATTTCAAAATGTTGATTAATCTCTTCCAGAAATTTTCAGATATGTTCATTGTTTTTACCAATGATGAGTCCGTTATCAACAAAGAGTGATAGCAGGATACTTTTGTCGCGATTATAGTAGATGCACGGATCATCATCAGTATTAACCAGGCCTATTTTCTCCAGAAAATTTTATATTTTCTAATTCCAGAATTTCGGTGCCTGTTTGAGACCGTATAGAATTTTTCAAATCGTAGACACGTACTGTTTCATCTTTGAATCCTTCAGGCTGCAACATGTATATTTTCTCTTCTAGGTCTCCGTGCAGAAATGCTGTCTTAACATCAAAGGGTACTTGATTGAACTTTTCCGATGCTGCGTATTCTGTATTTCTCCTATCAAGGCTGTGTTGGCGCTGTTACCGCCTCACTGATATCCCATGATGTAGTTAGAATACCGGGCTGGTAGTGTCAGCGTTGTTCGCAGGGCTCTCCTTATTATTTTCTGCTGTGGTGACTCCCTTTGTGATGAAGCTGATCTTCTTTGACTTTCCTGGAATTCCTCTTCACTTTCGTCATATATTTCTGCTGACTCTTGAGATTCCTTATTCGTTGTATCTTTTGCATTTGAGTTTCGATTTCAGTTCTTTGTTGCGCTTGATCCTTGTTTTCGTTAAAGATTACATTTTGCGAGTTGATGACATCACTTCAGATTCGCAGGTTGTGAGATCTGGTGTTGCTTTCCATATATACAGCCTTCGCAGTCGTAGTCGTTCCAGTTATCGACATATTCAACACCTCTTCCCTGTAGTGTATTCCTCACATATTTACCATTTTTATGTGCGAGTCTTTCGTGCCCGACTCGGATTGAAGTAACTGCCAAGCATGTCTCCGTACGTTCTCGCCTTGGCATCATCCTGTAGAGGCTTCCTTCACGTCGTACTAGAGCTGCGACTTGTCCATCTGTAGTCTTGAACTCAGACCATTTACTGTTCGCCTGCTGCAGATATCCCTTATCTGGTGTCTGTCCAACTGAAAATTAATTGAAATCGAGTTTAAATGGTTCCCATATCTGACCATTAAAGCTTCCAGCTCCACGGTTCCTACTACAATGCCATCTAGAATCGTTGCAATTGAGATACTCAGAGGTTCATCTAGCTCCACTAGATACCAGACATCTCTTTTATTGTTGCATTTTGTTTTCAAATTCTTTATTTCTTCTGCAGTTTATCCAATGCCCCCGTTTGTAATGTCCCTTCTGTTCACATCGGTTACAGAAAAGTCCTGACTTCTGTTGTTGCCTTTGTCTGGGTTGGCCTGACTTTTTATTTTGTTTGACGACGAGCACGTTGTGTGAATTTGCTTCATGGTCACTTGATGTGTCTCTCAGTCGTTCATCCTCAAGTCTGAGTCGTTGAACAAGAGTATCAGTTGTCTTCCCGTTTGTTGGAACGTTGTTCCAGGCAGTTCGGAAGTGTGACAGCTTCGGTGGCAGAACACTGAGAATTCTGGTTATCACCCATGTTTCTCTGATTGGATAATTTTGTGTTGACAGCTGTTCACCTAATTGTATAATTTCATAACAGTTCTGTGTGGCCGATTTGCTTTCATCATATACAAAGTTAAAGAATTTTCTACGTAAGGTTTCCATAGTTACTTCGGTTTTTGTTCCATATAGGCTTACATGTTTGTCTAACATGTATTTTTCTGTTAAACAGGATGATATTTTGACTGCTATAATATTACAAACATTTAAGCCTATCAGAGACTGTGCTTCTAAATCTTGTTTTAACCAGGTTTTGACATCCGGATTGTTGACTGCGCCTGCTGGCCACCAGTTACTACTTCATACAATTCTTTTATTTTTAATGCTATATTTAGCTCCTTGTGATTCTTCATTTAAAGTTTCTAATTGACTTTTGACAGAGTCCATAATTTTTGCAAGAGTTGTCTTTTAAATAATAAACAACAATATGGCTTGACTGACTGACTAGACTTTACAGTTTAATCGTTGTTTATTCTAATACGACGTTTGACTTGCGCCTTTGTTGACGGACGATATTCTTCGACAAAAGCGACGTTGAGTGCTGACTGGCTTGTGTGTGTGACAATGATGATCAATATCCGACTGCTACCTTCAGTATCCGTTTTTCTTTTGACGTCTTTAAATTTCTTGATTTGAATGGATTGCCTCAGAATCCTGGGCCCACAACCTGTTGTTATTCTAGCGTGTTCCCAGCTGTTCAGGATTAAATAAAACACAAGTTTTCAAACTATCTTGATGCTCTTTATTTCAGAGAATACGAAACAAGGCGCCTGCCAAAAAAATATAAACATCAATTTGTATTTATAACAATCAGTTTTAACAAATTTGAGAACATAACCTAATTATAAAGAATGTGACAATTTTTATATAAATATTATACATTATTGCATACCTCCTCGTTTATTACAATAACACATGTTTTATTTGCACATAACAGTGGATTTGCGGCGTTATTTGACATGAAATGCACTCGATTCGCGCAGATATAATTTCTGTTAGGTTTCGTTCTTTTTTCACGATTTACGAGCGTTTCCAAGATAATTTTTCTAATTCATTGTAAAATGAGAACAGTCGCGCAGGTTATCAATATATAGAAAAGAAAATAACTCCGAACTTGAAGTTAGTTCTATAATGATCTGTGGTTACCAACCTAATATTATTTTGACATATCAAGGTTAGATAAGATATTTAACCTCAACACTTTTGTATAAAAATTAATCAATTAATTATTAGATTAGAATCCGTTTGACAATTGTGTATACTTTTTAAATGTGTATTACCTGCATATGACGTCGCGTCACCTGATAAGACTATAATGGAAGAATCAGAATTGTTACAATCGCCACATTTTTTCAGTATTTCACTTCGTCTTCGACCTCAACTGCTTTGATTTAAAATAAGGTTTTATGTTCAATTCACACTTTTAATTCACATCACAGCCTCGTGTATTTTCGCTAGCATTATTACGAGGTCTGTTCAAAAAATAGGCGGACTGATGTCATAAAACAAAATGCAGTTTATTTAGAAGTTACATGTCTGGCTTCTCTTAAAAATACTCTTCTTCGTTTCAAAGGTGTTTTTGAATTTGGGAAATAAGAAAAAGTTACAAAAAACACGGTCAGGTGAGTAGAGGGGTGAGGAAGTTCAGTAATCGAGTTTTTGGCCAAAAACTCACGAGTTCTGAGGGCTGAAAGGGTGGAGCGTTGTCGTTATGGAAAAACTAGTTGCTACTCCTCCACATTTCTGGCCTTTTGCGACGGAGGGCATCCCTCAGATATTTCAGAACTTCAATGTAGTTAATCTGGTTCAATTTAGAGCCTTGGGGAAGGTACTCATGGTGAACAACATCCTCTTCCATCGACTGTCGACCACCTTTAAAACGTTCATGCCACATGAAATATTTCAGTCGCAGATTTTCCAAATTTAACACAAAATTTCACAGTAAGTCGTTGCTCCTTCAGGTCATTCATTATGATATCCGACAAACGAAAAAAAAACTCACTTCACTAAAAACCGCGTAGCTAATCAACAAATGAAAATATCTGCAAATTAGGAAACGGCGTTATCGTCAACTGATCTGTACAAACCTAGCGACACCAAACGGATTCCCCTGGAACCAACTGGAACCGCGCAATTCAAACAGTTCGCGTATTTTTTGAACACACTTCGTATAGCATTAAGTGGCTCAGTGGTATCGAGTTGGCTTGTAGATTTGAGAACCCGGGTTCGATGCCCACAATTTTCACCACATTCAAACAACCCCTATGACTCCCCCGTCACTAACGTCCTTGGGGGCCGCGATTTTATGAGTAGTAACCATATTTCATACGCAAAATATATCACTTACTGAAATCTGCTACGGCAGAGTCCCACACCCAGTAATGGGTAGAAGGTATGATGATATATTTTTTTTATTTATAATTTTATTTTATTCTATAATTTGAAAGTTAAGCTATTGTCATGTAACAGTCCCGTAACATTTTATTTTAATTAATTTACTGTAATAATAATTTCTTTTAGTTCATAAGTATCTTGTATTATTGTTCAAAACATTTTATTTATTTCATATATCCTTTAGTTTAAGAATGCTCGTGACACTTTTTACTTTTAAAGATACTTCATATATATTTTTCTTTGTATTTGCAATTCATTACAAATAGTTCGAATCTTATTTCTAACTTTCTCATGATTCTTCGAATTGTATTTTGTAAAGACGTATTTTCTCTATTATTCCTAGATGACTACCCGTCATGTAGCCTTGCTTAAATTTTTATGATTCTTTGAACCTTTTCACCGACATCCCTTGATCTAAGAAATCCTTGAAATTTAACTTAATTATTACACTTGTGACCTCAATTAGTTCGTTCCCTTTCCAACTTTTCAACCACTAATGTCTACCTCCCAAGTGGGTGATACTTCTTCCTATTGGTCATCTTTAACAACCCCTCCTTTTTAAGGGTTGGTCAATAGTTGTTAATTAAAATAAAAAATACGAAGACTTCATTATTATATCAAATTATCTACAATCCTACATTCCATCTCAAACTCTCTAACTCTCTAAATCTCTACAACACGAGCTCTAATCAAGTTACTAAATCACTAGAATTACTTCATATTTATTTTGTATATTGTATATAGGTATGTATTATTATTTTCATTGTGTAAATATATGTATAGTTAAACAATTAAGAGTACTCAGTCACAGTAGCAGCAGAAACACACGGAGTGATTTTCCGTAACAAATTAAATCTGTTGTCAGAACTAATATTTCTAAACACACGGGGTGATTTCCCATAACACTATGGTAGTATTGGAATTGGTATCATAGAAAGTATATATTTATGATTGTGATTGACCTGAATAAAAGTCAAAACAAAGACAAAATTAATATGAAATTTGGAATTCGGGATGTACTATGGCATAAACGTTGTCTTTTAGATAGTCCCATAAAAATTAATCCGGTGGGCTTAAATCAGGGGATCTTGCGGGCCACGCAATTGGACCATTGGTATCAATCCATTGATTTGGGAAATAATTATTTAAATGCTCAGCTACTTCACGAGAGTTGTGAGCTTGTTGGAAATATACGTCTCGTAATACTAATAAGAGCAAATCATCCAAAATAATGTCTACCACGTTCCTGATAAATTCCCAATATCGAGAGCCAGTAAGTGTACCCTCATACATATAATAGTAAACGCAATTGTTTAGAATGGCACACCACACATTAATGCTACATTTTTCTTAAAATCCTGTATCTCTTGTTATAACAGGGTTGATGCGACTCCAATAATGTGTATTGCGCCTGTTGAACATTCCATTATTAGAAAAATTGGTTCGTCGGTCCAAATAATTTTCTTCAAAATTTCATATCCCTCATTTTGTAACAAATAGCAAAATTCTAATCTTCGCTCATGATCACCAGGATGAAGATGGTGGATTTCGTGATATTTATTTAGTTTATAGGTATGTTGTTTTTTGTTTTTTAATAGCGATGCACTGTAGCCAGAGCTGGGCAAGTACCAGGACCAAAGTACTTAAGTATAAGTACCAGGACTAACCATGGTCAGTACTTGTTATGCAGTACTTTTTCAAGCTTGAAAATACTTAAGTAAAGTACAAATTTTTTTAGACCAAAGTACTTAAAAAAATCAGTATTTTGCAAGTACCAGTATTGAGTATATTCGCATGAAATAGTTTTTCTGTTATTGTTATTTATTTTAATAACAATATATTCTAAATATACATTTTGAAAACATGATTAAAAAATGAAAAGATATTTTAATTTAAAAATAAATAGGTACATGCAAAATTTAGTATGTAATCGGAAATTACAAAAAATCATGTATATATACAACAAAAATCAAAAATATAGATGTCTGTGCTCCTCACGTTCACGTCACAGTACAGCACAATAAAAAAAACTGCATTAATCGCAAAATCAAAGTACTTCAATGTTTCGAAATATTTAAGTACTTTTCGTGACTTTAGTAATATTGACGTACTTAATTATTTGAAAAGTACCTCAATATTTTTTACATTTACTATCCAAAAATGTAAGTCATAAGTACAAGCTGAAATTTAGTACTTAAAAATTTCAAGTATTAACACAAAAATAAATGTAGTTCAGTATAAGTATTAAGTACTAGAAGATACGAAAAATTGGTACTTAAGTACTAAAGTACTTAAGTATTGCCCAGCTCTGACTGTAGCCACACCTACATTGCACTCGGCAGCAACCATTCTTATAGAGGCTGTTGTATTTGCTTCAAAATATGCTAATATATCTATTTCAATATTATTTACAACAAGCACTCGCTTACAATTGAATGCTTGAATATTAGCACGAAGTCTTGTTTCTAGTTCCCTGAAAAATCGTCGTCCAGAAACTCAGGATACCGTTCTCTTTACATGTTAACTGCATCCCGAGCATTTTTATAACACAAAATGTACACTTTGAACATATCAACTTTTTCATCGTGAGTAAGATTATTAATTTTCTTCTTAATACTGACAGTTTGAGAACATATCATTTAACAACAAACAATGAAACAATATTATGCAGAAAAATATATTCAATTATTTTCTATCCAAAGAACTCTTGATTCAATCGGATATAAATAAAATACATATAAATTTAACATGCATTTTTCTGAGTTACTTTGTCATATTCAGATATCATATGTTTATATCGCTGAATTCAGAAAAAAATACTCTATCCAATAACTAAAAAAAACATGTTCCCATTTAAAATAAGAAAATTTTGTCCCGTATTTTGAGAACCAATGGTCGAAGAAAAAATTATTTACTCATTGTAATAGTCTCGTAAAATGATGATTCTTTGCTAATTTAATCAACCTCGTAGCTTTTATAGTTTTTGAGATAGCAATGGTGGCACACTTAAATTGAACAGCCTGTATACAAGTAGGTCATAAACTCAAGAACCCAAATTCATAGCAACTTTGCTTTTTTCGTAATTTCGTTAACTTTTTTTTTATGAAACATCAAAATATTGACTTTTATTATATTTTGTGAATAACATGTATCATAGTAGATATAACGTTTCTATGATATTCGTATCGTATAGTACATGACAAGCATCGAAAGTGCAAGATAAGGTGCGAATGTACAAATTGAAAAACGAGACGCGTAGCGCCGAGTGATTTAAGCACACGAGCATAGTTATCACTCTTTCGAGCGATTTATGTACACTATTTTTCAGACGACCACAGAATATTTCTTTTTTACAAGAGCAATGTTGTTACACTTTGATAGCTGATGCGTTTTTGAAGGTAAGCGCTGATGTTTGACGTTTGAGGTTAGGTGTGGTGATACCAACTGTACTAACCATAATGTAAAAATATTAAATAATGCTAAAATATTAGTAAATAAGTAATTATTCATTTAAAAAAATAAGATTTATCTGTGCAAATGTGTTGAAAAATCTGCCAAAACTTCGATTTAAATAATAATATAAATTCTTTTCATTTATTTTATACTTTTCTTACATCGTAACACCATTTGTTGTCAATAAGTGGAACTTCACCTGATATGTTCGAAGTGTGCGTTATAATAACATATCAGTGTATGTTATTTTCAACTCTTCGTATCAATTTATGATGTTGTTATGGTTACTTCCATAAGTGATCGTCAGAAAATATATTAGTACGACACTTACATCGTAAATAATTATTGTCATCCTATCTTTCAAAATAGTTAGCAAGTTCTGTCACCGTATACGGGTGACGTTCTGGGATCACTGCTTCTTGTAACTCTTGATCATCGAGTTATTCAATACAATCAAAAATATTAATTTCAAAATAAATAAATTGTAATATCGTTTTCATTCAAACTAGGTTAGAATCGATAATACAAGAAACAGTTAAACTTCAAAGTCCGGAACTTTTTCGGCTTTAATTGGTTGTTATTCGCAACCGGAACCAGTTTATTTCGACGTCATTGCTCCCCATAATTTAACTGTAGAGACAAGCTAGATATAAATTATCTAGTGATGGAAGACGAACCTAAGGTTTATTTGATAATTATATTTTATTTAAAAATTGTTATTTGAGGTGTGGCAGTTTTCCAACATCAAATGAAATTTTCATTTTTTTACTGTTAAAATAATTTTTATTTCTCTACGAATAACCGTAGAGACATATGCTGGCAACTGTATTTTGATTGTAATCGAAGTATACAGTGGTTGTTCATCAAATAATATTCTGTGATTCACTATAATGTCTGTTATTTATTTTTGTAATTGTAAATTATTGTATGTATATTAATATTAATTTGAATATATTGGTTGTAATGTGTAAACTTGTTGCCTTATAATTATAGTTTTACGCATATTGATATTTATAAATTTTTTGGAAATAAATACAATATTATTATTATTATTCTTATGTTTAATCATTAATTTAAAATTACGTTAATATCTTTACTTTACCTGTATTCCAATACATTAATTCAATAATCGCAGTAAACACAAGTAGCAAAATTATAATAATCATATCTATTTATAAAAGATAAATGTGATAGTCTCTTCTAATAATATTTGTAGTTGATATAGATATTAGCAGTTATTGTACAACTGTATCAAGTAAATTTAAAGCGACTCTATCTAAATTTAAAGTTTGTTAAATTGAAGATTAGACCACAAGATTTACATATTTCCACAGTTTTTTCCTAATAAAATATGAAATAGAGACGTAATTAGTTTTAGTTTTAATTTGAAAATAACAATGAAATTTCCACTATTTAAACAAACAAGCATAATAATTCCCTTTGTAAAAACTATCCATCGCAATATCTGCGTAAATGGTTAGCTAACGTCGTCCACAACAAAACATGACGCCGAAATTGACTCCAGAGCTAAAGTTTTGAAGCGTTGTAATATTTCAAGAGTTTCTAGCAAAAACCTGTGGAAGATATTTATAACCGTGGTGTATTTCACGTATTCTTTAGACATGATTAGAACTAACTACAAAAGAAAATGTATGAACTACATATTAATTTAGTAGAAAATAATTAAAAAGAAATTAGTGTGGGTTTGAAAATATCTCGTCTAATGCAATAATTCAATTACAACTACAAATTTAAAATTATTGCATACTTAACAAATGAAAAGCCATAAATAAGTTAAAATCTGTTTTCATACTTCCCACATGTGTAACTTTTATCACGTATTTCTTTACAATTTCCAAAGTACGTGACTCCCTCTGGAACAAGCGTCCCTGTCAAGAATCTAGTGTTCTTTGTACGCTGCCTGAGTCATATTTCACATATTACGTCTTTGAAATACAAATACCAATACCAAATTGTTTTACTAGGATTCATGTTTCTCGTTCTTAGCGGTTGATTTACTCGAATATAGGTATGCTGAATTCACTGCGACTACGAATATTTCTTCATTTAATATGGCAGCATACAGCGACACGAGTTTCTCTCTGGAGTAAAACATGTATATCTTTGTTTGTATACAGTCAACCAGCAACTGTAAAATTTTATATTTACTAAGTAAGTATTATGAAAATATATTAAATATAAAATTTTTCGTTATAGCATGGCAGTAAGCAATATGCATAAATACAGCTCTTTTGTTTCTTAATATGTATCTGAGTGCATTCGTGCAATTTATTACATCCTCAATTTAGATATACTAAGCGAGAAAGAAAAAAATGTATACAAAAATTCAAAAATTGGCATTAGAATAAGTTGAAAAAAGTTAAACAATCAGACATTATTAACGTTAATTTAATTTTAATAGGAGAACTTAAGAGAGTTTTTCAGTATTTAGACAACTAGTATGCAACCGACTAGTCAAATTGTTATAAATAAAATATAATACGACTTTTACAGTTCAGACTTAGAGTATTTTAAATATTAGTTATGGGTGTTAATAATTCTTTCAATATATTTTCTAATATTATAGAATTCGCAATAACTAAATATAAAAAGAAAAGTAATTTAATTGCTTTAATAATAAAAATAAAACTGTTTATATAATTGCACAAAATATATGAATAATACAGGTAATAGAAATATATTATGTAAAACAAGTTATCTCCAATAAGGTTAAATAATATATGTTTACAATCAACAATATGTACGAGTAAGATAAGATCAGCATGAAAAGCGACAAGGCGATAAGAGAGGTTGCTAATTTAGTTTAGATTCACCGTATTTGGTCCTCTGATAAAGCGTCAAGTAATTTATTAGCTACAAATTCAGTTTATCAGAGGATGTGTAATGGTAAAGCTGTTTATCTCTATTTTATTACAGACTATTGTTTACATTTAAAAGTGATATTATATATCTATGTATGTATTTTATGTTTTTATTTATATATAATAGTATATACGGTACAATTTTTAAATGTTACCGCAGTAAATAATCAGAAAAAAGAAAACTTACACAAAAATTTATCAATTCAATCGTTTTTCTATTTCTTGAATTAAAAAAGTAGCTGTGGGCTTATCTTAATGTTAGATAGATGTTTGATATAATATCGTACTTTCAAATTATTAGCAAATAAAGAAAAAATCATATTGGAAACATAATTTTTTTTAATATTTTGATGTATAGTTAGTCCAATGTCGGGAATCATATTTACAGAATATTTGAATTGTTTATAGCAATTATTATAATATTTTTTTGTGAAATATCCAAACTATCTATATGTTAAAATCAAATCACATTTTTAGCAAACTTACATAAAACTTTACTCAATTATTACAAAACATTTCTTCTATGATTGCTATGAAAAATTGACAATTACGCACTTTTAATACATAAATAACTATTTTATTAGAAAACTAAAAATTAGATAAACATATCTGTAGGCGACAATCACGTAATGTACAAATAAAACAATATTTATAGTTATTTATTATACAAGTGTTTTATAAGGTATATAAAACACGCAAGAAAAGTTTAAACACGAGACCGAAAATCGAGTGGTTAATATTCTTAAATGTTTTATATTGGTACCAATAAAACACAAGTGTAATACAAAATTTTATCCACAACTCATAATTATAGGTATAAGAAGATTGGTCGTAACGTTTAACGTTGATTCAGTTATATATAGTTTCTCAAAATACGGTAGATCATGAAGTGGTTGTTAAGTAACAAGTTGTTTATAGTGTTTCATGGAATATAAAACACTAGTGTTTTATGAGACATACATATAATTCAACTGAAATCAGTGTAATAGTGTATTTATTATATATGAGTTCTGGATAAAATAATGAAATATCCTACATAATAATTTTCAAGAGTTAAACAAAGTTGTGTATTTCTACAAAGAACTCCGAGATATTAAGCACGCTCGTGAACTAGAAAACGAAATAATATTTAACAACACATATTTTTATTTATTTAATATTTCATACCTTTTTTTACATCGTTCTGTAAAGCTACATGTAAAAATTTTTAGTTAAATGAAATAAATAGTGTACAAATATATAGAGCCGTGGAAAGGCAATGATAGAGGAGAAACGTGTCGAAGGCGCCGAGATGATGGAGTACTAAATTTCAAAAAATTTTATATTGCACAATTAGTAAATTCATAGAAAACTGTCATGTACAAGTATGAAAAATTAAACATATAATGTGTAATAGCTTTTAAATTTGTTTCATAAATGCCTTGTTAATGTGTTGCACACCTTGCAAATCATCTTACTAAAACTAAAGTTAATAAAACAATTTCCATGAGCCTTGAATGAATAACTGAACTAACTTTATTATTAATTAAATTTGAAAAAATTAACTTGCCTCCGCCAGGATTTGAACCCAGACCTTCCACTAGGGCCGCGAACGTCCTAACTAATTGCTGTCTAATTGCTGGCACTGACAAGCGATTTTTTCTATGTGTCGGTTGTAAGTAAATATCAAATGTGCGAAATGGGTTTTTTCGACAATGCAAATGATATAC
This sequence comes from Pterostichus madidus, assembly GCA_911728475.2. NCBI lineage: Eukaryota > Metazoa > Arthropoda > Insecta > Coleoptera > Carabidae > Pterostichus > Pterostichus madidus. The sequence continues at coordinate 29,822,412 of OU452304.1, read as the reverse complement.
AAACGTTGACACGATTGAAGTTAATCAAATCATAGAGATAAATGTTTTTGTTTAATTGTAATTGTCAATGACAAATGTGTTGAATCTTAATTAAATTTGAAAAAATCAACTTGCCTTCGCCAGGATTTGAACCCAGACCTTCCACTAGGGCGCGAACATCCTAACCAGTTAGACCACAGAGGTGTGTCTAATTGCTGGCGATTTTTTCTATGTTATTGACAATTACAATTAAACAAAAACATTTATCTCTATCATTTGATTAACTTCAATCGTGTCAACGTTTGTATATCATTTGCATTGTCGAAAAAACCCATTTCGCACATTTGATATTTACTTACAATCGACACATAGAAAAAATCGCTTGCCAGTGCCAGCAATTAGACACACCTCTGTGGTCTAATTGGTTAGGACGTTCGCGGCCCTAGTGGAAGGTCTGGGTTCAAATCCTGGCGGAGGCAAGTGGATTTTTTCAAATTTAATTAAGATTCAACACATTTGTCATTGACAATTACAATTAAACAATAACTTTATTATTGATTGAAAGAATATTGCCAAAAAAATTTATTTTGATAACAAAATTTACAATTTTCTAATAACAAGAGCTAGAAAAATCAAACTAGCTTAAAATTATTCTTACTAATAAATTCTATGAAGTTGGTTTCAACTTCGAATTTGTCGAGTTCGACGTCGTTCTCTGATGTGACTGGTTAAATCTTGTCAGCCCGAACGTGTACAATGTTGACAGAGATGTTGAAATATTAAAATTTTAAATTACGATGAATTTGTACGCTTTGATTTGTCACCAAACTATGCAATTTTTAATTGCAACTATCTCAATTTTATTCGCTTTCATCCATTTAAAGAATGATTCATACTCTCTTTCTCTCTCTCTCTCTCTCTCCTCCCTCTCTCTCCCTCCTCCTCTCATATGCTTTTCTGAATTTTTTCGGACAATAATTTAACCATTTATTTTCTTATTGTGACTTCAATACAATTTTTTTCCACAAGCAAAATAATTTCGTTAATATTTTTGAATACTGACAGAAGTAAACAAAGTAACAAAATAACGTTCATTGCTAACGCGATCACAATTACAATGATATTTTAAAACATCCGTGCTACTTAATAATTAATTATAAAAAATATATATTATGCACGACGATGAAGAAACTAAGCGTCTTGTATAATAAATAACTATTTTCTTTTAATGATTTTTAAAGTTTTAACCGACTAATGAATCGCTAATCCATAAGGCGCTATATTTAAGTTTGCTTCTAGTGCCAAATACTCCAGCCGCAGCCCTGCAAGATATAGAGCTATGAACATACAATTTTGTGATAGCAAAAGATCAATATTGTTAAAATTGTGACAAGACTTTCTACATTTAGGTAGCAATATTAAAAATTTGTCTTAAAACAATTATCATATTTGTGAATTGACATTAGAAGTGAAGGGTTGTAAAAGTGTTGCTATAGAAAAAACAATAAATTTGACATATATGATTTATTTTAATAAATATAATTACAACTGTATGTCGTTCCTTTAATCTCGGGTGGGATTAACATTCCTTCATCATTTTTCGTTATAAAATGCATGCAATGTAAAGGAACTGCTCCGCCAGCCGCTTAACTACCGTGGCTGGTAAATTTTGGTTTTACATAGCCACCGCTTAACAAATACATAACAAGATTATGACTACGATAATTCCGATTACATTAAAAAGAATCACAAAATTAATTTTGATTTTAACCAATTCACAAAAAAATATGAGTTCAACACGGCAATAAAGCAGATTTACTGTCTTGGCTAAATTATAACCATAACCTTACCAAATTTTAAACAGTTCATTAATCTATTGTTGCCTTTTCTAATTGCACCTGACTTCAAGTGACTTTTCTTGTACACTGCATTGCTTATTTATAATTGCATTACAATATGATTATTGCTATACGGACATGTACAATGTCAACAGAAATAAAAATATGATTAAAATATAAATAATTACGCATAGAATTAACGATATTTGGTGACAGTTTATTATACATTTGTTGACTTTTACTAAAAATCGATGTACTCGATTTACTTTTATTAACTCTACTCTACGGATATGTGGTTGATTGCCTTGTGGTATAGTTGTGCGTTTCACCAACAAACTGTATTTTATATAGCAAATAACAAGGATTATTTAATATTTTTAATATTAAAACATTGAATTCTACAAGTCTTTTTACATCGAGCCATTCCAATGTGTCCAGCATAAATGTTATATTAGTATATTTGTTACATTTCAATACAACTTTCATAGCTCGATTTTGTAGTTTTTGTAATATATCAATTTGTTTGTCGTTGCACATAAACAATATTGTTGAACAACACATAAAATGTGGCAATATAATTTGTATTGTAAATAACTATAGTACTCCAAACAGACATACTTTTCGATATTCGAGAAAAATAACTTATTTTTTTGCTATTTTTTTAGCGAGATATTGAACATTTTTTATCAAATATAAGTCTATTATCAATAATGACACAAAGGTATTTTATTTCATTTACATTTTCTAACGCCGTTAAATCAACTATTACTTTATTAAGATCATCACTAACATTCAATAGTTGAGAAAAAGAATATAGAACTTTAGTTTTAAGAGAATTAAATTTTAGTTTATTAATGTTCTTCCACATGCTTACAAGATCTAAATCGTCATTAATAGAATTACTCAGCATGTTTTTATCATCGCCTTCCGTGTATAAAAGTCTATCATCCGCAAATAGATGTATTTTACATTTTTTCAGTATATTGGGGAGGTCATTTATATACATAACAAATAATAAGGGGCCAACACACTTCCTTGCGGCACTCCCATATTAACAAAAATTGTATCAGATGTTACGTTATTAATTTTTACACACTGTGATCTTTCAGTTAAATAACTTTAAAACCAATATTTTTTATTCCATAAGCCTTTAATTTCTTGAGTAAAATATCTCTATCTAAGATTTTAAAAGCTCTTTCGAGATCTAAAAATACCGCACAAACAGTATTATCATTATCAAGCATTAATTTCCAATCGTTTAATAAACAATTTAGGGCTGTTTCGTAAGATATTGAACTACTTGTTTATTAACAAACAAAATATAATAACTAAGATAAGGCATGAAAATATCGAAACCATAGAAGACAAAATTATAGCTGAAGTATTAAATAAATATTTTGTAAATATACCAAAAATTTGAGGAATTCTGCACTAACAAATATATCTGCAAATTCAACGACTGATAACATAAACATCAAAAGTACTTTTTTAACACACACTGATAATTTAGAAATTAAAAATATTCGAATTTTAAAAATAAATATCGCTCCTGGTCCTGATAACGTAACTGTTGAAGATATAAAAAGTATATAATCAGTAATATATGGGGTAAAATTTTTTTAAAACTACCCTTGTGGTTTCCCCACCACCAACATCTTGGGGGCCGTGATTTGACGACTGGTAATCGCACTCCACGCGTATAAATATATCACTAACCGCGATCTGCGTCGGCAGACTGCCACACCCAATAATAGGTAGAAGACGTGATGATATATTTATATGATCTATTTTAAGAAAAGTTACATAAATTTCAAATCTTCCTAAATTCATCACTTTTTTTCTACATAGATGAAAAAAATTGGTTTTTACGGGAAAAATCCGCAATTAATTCGTTCCAAAAAGCCTCAAAGTTTCATGATTGGGAAATTTTTGACCCAAAAAAAAGTTGTTGAAAAGTAATGGAAATGCTCATATATATATATATATATATATATATATATATATATATATATATATATATATATATATATATATATATATAATAATAATAATAATAATAATAATAATAATAATAACAGCGAGAAACTAACAGCGAGAAACAAATGTAAGGCTATTAATACATACGCTACTTCTGTCTTAGAATACTCATTTGGAATAATAAAATGGACAAAAACAGATTTATACAATCTAGATATAAAGACAAGAACAACATGTACAAAGTTCAGGAGTCATCACCCGCGTAGTGCTATAGAAAGGGTACACTTACCTAGAAGCGATGGAGGAAGAGGGATCCCTTCGTTACCCCAAAGACACTATAAACAAGTAGTAAACTTACGTCAGTACTTCTACAAAAAAGCAGAAACTAGTATACTGCATGCCGCGATAGTAAAAGCAGACTGTTCTCTAACACCTATGAACTTAGCAAACAAAACATATCAACCACTAACAAACACTAAGAACAAGAAAGAACTAATTATGCAGTGGAAAAGAAAAGAAATACATGGCATGTATGCAGCACTACTTGATGATGAGAACATAGACAAGAAGGCCTCAACAGCCTGGCTAAGAACGAGCAACATCTTCTCCGAGACAGAAGCATTTAATTTAGCGATTCAAGACCAAGTAATAGCAACAAAATACTACAAAAAGGCGATCATGAAACTCCCTAATGCTACGGACGATAAGTGTAGACTCTGCGGCAGAACCAGAGAGACAATAGAACATGTAATAAGTGGTTGTAGTACATTAGCACCAGAAGAATACATGGAAAGGCACAACAACATTGCTAAAATAATACACAAAGAACTATTGTCTATGTATGATACAACGGTTAACACGCCATATTATAAATATATCCCAGAGCAAGTAAAGGAGAATGAGAAGTACAAGTTATACTGGGATAGGATAATTAATACAGACAAAACAATAGAACACAATAGACCAGACATAGTTCTAACAGACAAAGATGCTAAAACAACCTATATCATAGATATAGCAGTACCATCACCATATAATGTAGTAAAGAAAGATAGAGAAAAATTAAGAAATTACTTACCGTTAGCAGATGAGATCAAGCGCATGTGGAAACAGGACAAATTTGTAGTAGTTCCAATAATAGTGGGTGCTACAGGTGAAATTCCAAAGAAGCTCCATAATGCAATTCAAACCTTAAAAATAAAAGAAAACATCTATTTTGAACTACAAAAGGCTGCAATACTCAAGACCTGTAGCATAGTGAGACGTTTTCTCTCTCAGTAAACCAGAGATACAACTTCAGCTAATAGGATTCATGATCTTGCTGCGGCCGACGTGAATCTTTGCCAACCAAGAAGTGCGTGCAACCCGAGAACCAGCTCCCGAGGAACAACAGTGATCATATCCCTCTGCTACATCCTGGACCTGAAAAATTTATTGTATATTTATTATGTTGTAATTTTTCAAATAACATACTTAACACATGAAATGTAGCTACATAGTATCATGAGCTGTAACTTGAGTCTGTATGTACTTCTTGTGAAAATAAAGATAATGATAATAATAATAATAATAATATTTATTTGTTTGCGAGATTAATCTCATACAAAGAGGCAGGTACATTTAGTAAATAAAAGTTACAATAAATATGGTTTCCTGCAAGTGCAATCAGGTACTATTCATTAAATATGAAAGATCTTATCTTTAAAGCAGTATTTACATAATAAAATATATTGTACATTTTGTCGACCGATAGTTCGGAAAGTAGAGTTTTTTTGAGGTCTTGCCTGGGAACTTCTTTCATGTACTTCTCTAGGAATTCCATCCTGGGTGCAGTGAAGATGGGACAATAGAACAGAAAATGCTGGAGATCGTCATTTTCGTTTTTGTTGCATAAGGAACATGTTACTTCCTGCTCGAAACTGTGCACAGAGCCGTTGAGGGTGATACGCAAATGTTTGGTACAGGCCGTACGTAACTGCCCTATAACTCGGGAAATATTATAGGGGATGTTTAATGAAAGGAAGTCGGAACTAAGATAGTTTTGAAAGTCAGAATTGTAAGTGGAGTTTTTGATTCTGTAGGTATCAATGTTATATAGATTATTATTATAGGATAGGAGGATGTTAGGGATTTCTTGCTTCAAACGTATTAAGTTCTGGTGTTCCCAGATTTCGGGGAAGTTTGCTTCTTGAAGAATGGTTTGTAAGTTTCTAGCCCAGTTAAATTTTTGTTGTTTCTCGGCCGGAATTGAACTTTGTGTGTTAAGATGAAGAAGTTTTTCGTAGCAAATTTTGGCGTATCTTGATTCTGGCATCAAGAGAATCTTATACCACCAGAGAAGCGTTCTTTTTACGATAGTAAGTTCGAGTTTGTCTTGGTCCGTTTCTCTCCTTACAATATAATTAGGCGTGCATTTTTGCCAGCCTGAAATACTTTTGAAGTAATGGACTTGTCCTTTTTCTAATGCATCATAAAAGTTATGTGATGCATAGAGAATGGTAGGAGAGACCGTTGACGAGTATAAAGCTTTAACGGTATCCCAGTTGAAGAGTTTTGTTTTCAATAGTGTATGTTTGACTCCGCCAGTTATCTTACTTGCTTTTGCTAAAGTGTTTTTACTATGCTCGTTGAAGAGGCCTGAAGTTTTGAATGTTAAGCCTAGATACGAGTACGAAGTAGTAAAATGGATTTCTTTTTCTTGACAGAAGTACCGCCTATTGCTTCTTGGAGGTCTACCATTATGGAAATACATAATTTGCGTTTTCGTCTCATTTATTTCAAGGTCTAGGTTAGTGCAGTATGAGCCGAGAGCATGTAATTTCTTTTCAACGTCCTGGGGTGATGTAGCGAATATAACCAGATCATCGGCATATTGCAAAGATAAAATGTCGTGTTTATGGTTTATATAAATACCTTCTAGCTTAAATTCCCTGAGTTTCCTCTCCAGATCCGATATATATATATATAATGCGAATAGTACCGGACTTGTACTTTCTCCCTGAAGCACGCCCTTGGAGATATTAATTTCATCTGTTAATGCATAGTTCCAAGATACTTGCATTGCTGCTTGATTGTAGATGTTTCTGAGGAGTCTAGTTATTCGTCCACTAACTCCTAAACCAAAGATTTTGAGCCAGAGCTTATCGTGATTCACGGAGTCGAAGGCTTTTCTTAGGTCAACAAATATGGCATATGTTCCTTCCTTGCCAGTGAGAAATCGTACGTGAATAAGTGAGGTGAAAGTAAACAAGTTATCAGTGCAGGATCTATTTTTTCTGAATCCTGACTGAGCTTCAGGGAAAATGCTGTAGCTTTCCGCCCATGTTTGTAGGCGGTTGTTTATTATAGAAGTAAATGTTTTCAAGAGAGTGCTGACAAGAGCTATTGCTCTATAATTATTTGGATCGTTCATATTCCCTTTTTTATGTAGCATAGTTACTTTGATCTTTGTTAATATATTAGGTACGTTTTCATCATTTAAAAATGTGTTTAAAAGGTTTTTCAAATATATTCTCCCAGATTCTTGTAGGTGACGTAGCTGTTCATTCAAAATTCCATCTAGGCCAGGGGATTTGTTTGCTCTTAATTTGTTTAGCGCATTCTTTAATTCAAAAGTTGTTATATCACTATCTAAATATGGGTGTCGTACGTCAATAAAGTTTGTGTAGCAGATAGATCTCTCTCCTAGCCAGTCTTGGAAGTAATTAATCCATTCAGTCTCTGATATTGTATTAGTTGTAATTTTTTTTGGTTGTAACGATTTTACAGTCTTCCAAAAATCTATCTGGTATCTGACATTCACAAGTTTTTTTTTAATTTGTTCAGTATGTGATTTCTTCTCGAGTGTTATTTGTGCTTTATAGTTTTTCTTTGATAGCAGAAACTTTTTAAGATATCCATCTTCAAAATCATGCTTCTTACAGTCTCTAAGACTCTTCCTCATGTGCTGTTTGAGTTCTTTACATTTTCTTGAGTACCAAGGTTTGTTATTATACTCATGGTTATGGTTAGTAATCATTATACTCTTTTTCATGCCAAGCTTAACCGTTACTATTTCAATTGAGCTTGCTAGATAATCGTAAGCAACTTTAGCAGTACTAGTGAGGGGGGCATTTGTTAGTTTTTCTTCTAATTCAATTCCGTAATCGTTCATTGCGTTATTGTCCCATTTTGTTTTTGGTATCTGAAATTGTTGTCTTCTTTTCTCCTTTGCATTCTTCGGAGTTTGGAAAGTGCTACTCAGAAAGAGTTCGCATATAAAGTGGTCGGATACGTGTATCTCGGTGACTATTTTGAAATCAGCGATTAAGTGCAAGCCATTTAAACTTATCCAAACAAGATCGATGGTGCTTTTCCCCTGTCCTCCTAAAAAAGTGTAATTGGCTGGTGAGTCATTAGCTGACCTGCCGTTTAGTAGATACAAATTTTCATCTTCCTACTTTTAACAGATTGCGACCTTTTTTATTTATAGTAGAATCGTAGGCTGTGCGGGTGAGGACGAGATTTGTATCAGAAAACAAAATTTTTCTCCTTCGTTCAAATTTCCAACCCTGGAATTAAAATCTCCACCAATTATGAAAATGTGTTGCGGGAACGTTTCTTTGACATGCTCTAGGCTTGTTGCAAACATGTCAAGTAGGAAATCAAAATGATATAAGGGAGAGCAGTACACAGAACATAAAATAGTTTTTTCTGATTGCATTGTAATTTCAAGGAAAATCCAGTGAACTTCTTTCTCTATTACTTTAATGTAAAGTGGATTTATATTATGAAAAATAATTAGTCCTCCTCTAGCTCTACCCGTGCTATTGTCCTTAATAGCTTTTTGTTGAATAATATTATATTTGTGTAAAAATGAGGGAGTGTTAAATATCTCATAATAGGCCCAGGTGTCAGAGATGCAGATGATATCGTAGTTTAAAAGTTTACTTTCTTCTTCTTGAGATAGACTATAGAGATTATTAAAACCATGTATATTCCAGAAAATAATTTGGCAGTGATTCTTTAATGGCTGAATTAGTTTTTTGAGTCTGCGTTTTTAGACACAGACTGCGAGCGAGTTCGAGTCTTAAAATATTTATCAAGGGGGGCAGCTAAAGGTTGTATCAGTTTATCTTTCTTTTTGCTACCTGCTTCGGTCCTATTTTTATCTTTAAGGGGTTGCTTTGGAGTGTTAGGTTCTACTGAACTGGCCGGTTCTGGTTCCTCAATCGTCGAGATGAGAGAGTGTTTTGTTGGTAAAGTAGTAATAATAATATTCCCAGTATTATCTTTGACATTCTTTGGGAATGGATGTTTTACCAAATTGTACTTTTCTGTTTCGTGTTCTTTAGTTGTTTGCGCAGCATACAGGTTACTAAAATCTTAGAGCGAGACTGATAGTCTTCTGTGAAAAAGTAGATTTTCAGCTTCAGTATTAACCTCTTCAGAAAAGTCAGAAGATGAGAATGCAGTTCCGTTTACAAAGAGTTTATTCTTGCGGAGAATGGCCTTATGCCCTTCTTTTCTCGCTCTATTCATAACAGGGATTAAAATTTTTCTTTCATTAAGAATATCCTTCGTATAGTCCTGTTCGATGTAAATTCCTTTTCTTTTAAGGTCCTTTGCGTTCATCAAAATTGCTTTTTTTAGCTTTTTTGATCCCAGTTCAACGAATATAGGTCTTGGTTTACCGTTATCTTTAATCGAACCGATTCTTCTAACTTCTTCGAGACTGTTTGCGTTTACATTGTTAATATGTAATGTTTTCGTAAGTAAATCTGAAATAATTTGTTCCGTGTTTTCGTTTATAATTTCTTTAGACCAAAAAATATGAGATTTCTTTCTCTAGTTTTCATTTCTAGTCTTTCAATAATTGCTTCTTTTTCAGCTAGGCTTTTTTCCAGTTAGGTGACTTTATCTTTAATTTCATTAAGCGAAGTGCTGTATGTTACAAGTGAGTTTTGAAATTTTTCGAATTTATTATTAAGTTCGACATTTTGTTGTATTAAGGGTGCCAATGCTCGATCCAGAAGTTTTTCAATATCTTGCACCGACGTCATTTGATGCCAAAGAAGATACTAACTTTTTATTTTTTTCTGCTATGATTGGGAACACTGGAATCGTCATTTAAGATGTGCTAAGGTTGTCATGAAATAAAATCACCAAACGAGTGTTAACAGTCAGTCGCTGAAACACAGTGCGCATCCACCATTTGCTCGCGGTGCACATCAATGCAATACAAGTGCCGTCACTGCTATTTGGTTAATGACAGGTATGCTAGATCAGTGGTTGGTGAAGCTATTAGATAGCCGTAACTCGCCCTCTCGTCGATCGGCTCTGAGCGGGACTATTTAACTACACCGGATCCTCAGCCGAGCGGGATTATTGAACTACTCCGGACCTCGGTGCCGAACGAGTTGAAATTAATAATGTTAGGTTTGGGCTATGGCGCTACGTTCACTTCTCCACATAACCAGCTAGTGTGTAGGAACTGCAGAAGTTTAGCAAACGTAATACACTGACACGGCCCTCAATCAAACCGCGAACACAACACTCGTGCTCAACAACCAACTCGACGCAAGAATTAAACCAGCATTAAACAAAAGAAAATAATAATGAAATTAAAAGACATTACAATATTATGTGGCCTCGGTACAAAACACGAATGAATAAGTTTACGGCTCCACGGGGGTTCTCGGACAACCCGGCGGTCAGCGGCGGCTGGTACAGGTAGTGGACCCAAGCTCGGTGCGGTCGGTCACAGCTATCTGAAATCACAAGTTTCGGCCACTAGCGGCCGTCTTAGAATAATGTTTGATATAAATAAATTAAGAACGATACAATACCACAGATTTCGATGTCTTCTTGTGCGCGAGCCGATGACGATTTTCACGGTCGAGAATTCTCGGGGGGAATCATCCGACACGCCCACACATTAACTATTATAATACAGTTTCCCGCGTAAGCCAGAAATAGTTTATGTGTACTACCAACAAATTCGTAATAATGAATTAGTTGGATTTAATAATACTGAAAACCGAAGTTCTCTATTACAACACTTGGGCTAGATAATACAATTCCGACGTTAGTCAGAAATAGCTTCTGTGTTACCAATGAAATCGAAATAATGAATTCGTTGGATTTTATATTGCGGAGAACTGAAGTTCTCAATTACAACACTTTAGCTAGATAATACAATTCTGATGTTAGTCAGAAATAGCTTCGGTGTCACCAATGAAATCGAAATAATGAATTCGTTGGATTTTATATTGCGGAGAACCGAAGTTCTCAATTACAACACTTTAGCTAGATAATACAATTCTGATGTCAGTCAGAAATAGCTTCCGTGTCACCAATGAAATCGAAATAATGACTTCGTTGGATTTTAATATAACAGTAATTGGCACTTGTTGTACAGGCTCTAACGGAGTCGGCGGGCGCCTCGCCGGTCGCGATCAGACGATACAACAAAAATATGTACACAATTACTTCTCCACAACAGCTCATATAACCAACTTCAGCACAAGGCAGAAGACAGCTGATGTGTTTAATAATACAGAGCGAATGCCAGTTACTTTGATTTCTTTCTAATGTAGGCTTCAACGGTGTCGGCGTGGCCGATCGCGATCACACACAATAAAAATAGTCAGAGACCAACACTCGGCAGGTGTTCAGACTCAAAGTCAGAACGTAATACAAAATATCTGAGTAGGCTCAAAGGTGCCAGAATAAACTGGTCGCGAACACATACCCCAGGACGAAATGTTTGGAATAAAAGCTCTGCTAAAATTGGTAATAATACTAAAAGTAGGCTTCAACGGGATCGGCGTAGCCGATCGCGATCACACACTTTTCGACAGAGCAAAGATAGCCAAACGGAACGAGATCGGAATCAAGTTCCTCGATTTGCTCTCAAACATGCATATTTAACCTAATTACCCCACCGATGTTCCTACCCTCTCCCAATTAACACTACCACCTCTACTAAAACCAACACCCCTAACGAAATCAACAAATCGCGTATCTGTAACTAAACCAAAAGTGTGACGCTGTTTCGTCACAGCCACCCACATCGTTCTTTCCTAAATATGCTTAGCGAAGATTCGCCCGTTTACTTAAGCCGGACCCCGAGTGTCCCAATCCCAGGTCAGTCTCAGTTAGAGTGAGAGCGCGCGAGCCTTCCTACCCTTAGCTAGACGGAGATAGCCAACCAACCCTCAATACTTTGCTACCTTTTTGAATTCGATTCTTTCTTGTATTAATTATGTATTTACTCTAACTTGAATTTATTATCACTTTATAAACGTATGCGTATTTGAGGAATTTCACTCAGTAGACTTTTGTGAAACATCGTTCATTCATTTGTGGTCTTTTCATCACCGCGCAATTATTTTTATTACAGGAATCAATTTTCAATGATTTTACTTTAATCATACTACAATTAATCGGGATCTAAGTAATTAGAAGTTGTATCGATCTATTGATCGATTAAACACACAAATTGTTACACTACTCGGACATGAAGAATTTAGAAGAACAATGCAGCTCATTTCATATTCTTTTCCTAGAAACATGTGTTCGGTTTCTCTGTTTCCCTCATTGCTCTGATCTGTTTGCATTCTCTAGTGACGTTTTATACAAAGATTTCATAATTTACAACCTTCTAGACTGCGAATTTACTTACAACGGTTTCAAATGTCTTCCTACAGATGGTAACGATAAATATCTCACTTGACAATTTTTCCACAATCGGTGCCCGACTCAAGTGTTTCTTCTACAAAAATGACCCTAAAATTTCTAAAGACAGCCGGTGGCTGACGTATTGTCTCACATCCGAGTACCTGCTCCGCGTAACTTCTACGATATTTCCGTGAAATCTCACAATATTCTTGCATTTTCTTATTTACAATTATGTATTTGAAATAGAATTAATTTATTTACAAAAAAAAAATTTAAATATAATTCCGTCCCGTTACAATATATACTACCTATTATTGGGTGTGGCAGTCTGCCGACGCAGATCGCGGTTAGTGATATATTTATACGCGTGGAGTGCGATTACCAGTCGTCAAATCACGGCCCCCAAGATGTTGGTGGTGGGGAAACCACAAGGGTAGTTTTAAAAAAATTTTACCCCATATATTACTGATTATATACTTTTTATATCTTCAACAGTTACGTTATCAGGACCAGGAGCGATATTTATTTTTAAAATTCGAATATTTTTAATTTCTAAATTATCAGTGTGTGTTAAAAAAGTACTTTTGATGTTTATGTTATCAGTCGTTGAATTTGCAGATATATTTGTTAGTGCAGAATTCCTCAAATTTTTGGTATATTTACAAAATATTTATTTAATACTTCAGCTATAATTTTGTCTTCTATGGTTTCGATATTTTCATGCCTTATCTTAGTTATTATATTTTGTTTGTTAATAAACAAGTAGTTCAATATCTTACGAAACAGCCCTAAATTGTTTATTAAACGATTGGAAATTAATGCTTGATAATGATAATACTGTTTGTGCGGTATTTTTAGATCTCGAAAGAGCTTTTAAAATCTTAGATAGGGATATTTTACTCAAGAAATTAAAGGCTTATGGAATAAAAAATATTGGTTTTAAAGTTATTTAACTGAAAGATCACAGTGTGTAAAAATTAATAACGTAACATCTGATACAATTTTTGTTAATATGGGAGTGCCGCAAGGAAGTGTGTTGGCCCCTTATTATTTGTTATGTATATAAATGACCTCCCCAATATACTGAAAAAATGTAAAATACATCTATTTGCGGATGATAGACTTTTATACACGGAAGGCGATGATAAAAACATGCTGAGTAATTCTATTAATGACGATTTAGATCTTGTAAGCATGTGGAAGAACATTAATAAACTAAAATTTAATTCTCTTAAAACTAAAGTTCTATATTCTTTTTCTCAACTATTGAATGTTAGTGATGATCTTAATAAAGTAATAGTTGATTTAACGGCGTTAGAAAATGTAAATGAAATAAAATACCTTTGTGTCATTATTGATAATAGACTTATATTTGATAAAAAATGTTCAATATCTCGCTAAAAAAATAGCAAAAAAATAAGTTATTTTTCTCGAATATCGAAAAGTATGTCTGTTTGGAGTACTATAGTTATTTACAATACAAATTATATTGCCACATTTTATGTGTTGTTCAACAATATTGTTTATGTGCAACGACAAACAAATTGATATATTACAAAAACTACAAAATCGAGCTATGAAAGTTGTATTGAAATGTAACAAATATACTAATATAACATTTATGCTGGACACATTGGAATGGCTCGATGTAAAAAGACTTGTAGAATTCAATGTTTTAATATTAAAAATATTAAATAATCCTTGTTATTTGCTATATAAAATACAGTTTGTTGGTGAAACGCACAACTATACCACAAGGCAATCAACCACATATCCGTAGAGTAGAGTTAATAAAAGTAAATCGAGTACATCGATTTTTAGTAAAAGTCAACAAATGTATAATAAACTGTCACCAAATATCGTTAATTCTATGCGTAATTATTTATATTTTAATCATATTTTTATTTCTGTTGACATTGTACATGTCCGTATAGCAATAATCATATTGTAATGCAATTATAAATAAGCAATGCAGTGTACAAGAAAAGTCACTTGAAGTCAGGTGCAATTAGAAAAGGCAACAATAGATTAATGAACTGTTTAAAATTTGGTAAGGTTATGGTTATAATTTAGCCAAGGCAGTAAATCTGCTTTATTGCCGTGTTGAACTCATATTTTTTTGTGAATTGGTTAAAATCAAAATTAATTTTGTGATTCTTTTTAATGTAATCGGAATTATCGTAGTCATAATCTTGTTATGTATTTGTTAAGCGGTGGCTATGTAAAACCAAAATTTACCAGCCACGGTAGTTAAGCGGCTGGCGGAGCAGTTCCTTTACATTGCATGCATTTTATAACGAAAAATGATGAAGGAATGTTAATCCCACCCGAGATTAAAGGAACGACATACAGTTGTAATTATATTTATTAAAATAAATCATATATGTCAAATTTATTGTTTTTTCTATAGCAACACTTTTACAACCCTTCACTTCTAATGTCAATTCACAAATATGATAATTGTTTTAAGACAAATTTTTAATATTGCTACCTAAATGTAGAAAGTCTTGTCACAATTTTAACAATATTGATCTTTTGCTATCACAAAATTGTATGTTCATAGCTCTATATCTTGCAGGGCTGCGGCTGGAGTATTTGGCACTAGAAGCAAACTTAAATATAGCGCCTTATGGATTAGCGATTCATTAGTCGGTTAAAACTTTAAAAATCATTAAAAGAAAATAGTTATTTATTATACAAGACGCTTAGTTTCTTCATCGTCGTGCATAATATATATTTTTTATAATTAATTATTAAGTAGCACGGATGTTTTAAAATATCATTGTAATTGTGATCGCGTTAGCAATGAACGTTATTTTGTTACTTTGTTTACTTCTGTCAGTATTCAAAAATATTAACGAAATTATTTTGCTTGTGGAAAAAAATTGTATTGAAGTCACAATAAGAAAATAAATGGTTAAATTATTGTCCGAAAAAATTCAGAAAAGCATATGAGAGGAGGAGGGAGAGAGAGGGAGGAGAGAGAGAGAGAGAGAGAAAGAGAGTATGAATTATTCTTTAAATGGATGAAAGCGAATATAATTGAGATAGTTGCAATTAAAAATTGCATAGTTTGGTGACAAATCAAAGCGTACAAATTCATCGTAATTTAAAATTTTAATATTTCAACGTCTCTGTCAACATTGTACACGTTCGGGCTGACAAGATTTAACCAGTCACATCAGAGAACGACGTCGAACTCGACAAATTCGAAGTTGAAACCAACTTAATAGAACTTATTAGTAAGAATAATTTTAAGCTAGTTTGATTTTTCTAGCTCTTGTTATTAGAAAATTGTAAATTTTGTTATCAAAATTAATTTTTTTGGCAATATTCTTTCAATCAATAATAAAGATAGTTCAGTTATTCATTCAAGGCTCATGGAAATTGTTTTATTAACTTTAGTTTTAGTAAGATGATTTGCAAGGTGTGCAACACATTAACAAGGCATTTATGAAACAAATTTAAAAGCTATGACACATTATATGTTTAATTTTTCATACTTGTATATGACAGTTTTCTATGAATTTACTAATTGTGCAATATAAAATTTTTTGAAATTTAGTACCCCATCATCTCGCCGTCTTCGACACGTTTCTCCTCTATCATTGCCTTTCCACGGCAATATATATTTGTACCCTATTTATTTCATTTAACCAAAATTTTTTACATGTAGCTTTACAGACCGATGTAAAAAAAGGTATGTAATATTAAATAAATAAAAATAAGTGTTGTTAAATATTATTTCGTTTTCTAGTTCACGAGCGTGCTTAATATCTCGGAATTCTTTGTAGAAATACACAATTTTGTTTAATTCTTGAAAATTATTATGTAGGATATTTCATTATTTTATCCAGAACTCATATACACTGGTGAGAGAAAAAAACGAAACACTTAAATTTCGTGAAATTTTCCTAATTTTCAAACCAATATAACTTGGCTAATTTGTAACTAATTTGGACAAATTTTCAAGCTAGAGAAAGTTTAAAGTGTCTACTTTTAGGTCATATATACGATTTTAGGGTTGACCCTTTCCGCACCCCCTTCAACCCCCTAGAAGGAGAAAATTATTTTAATGAAAAAAACGTCCAACTTTGACGATTTGTACGGAGTTAAGAAATTTTGTTTGGCTCCATTCACTATCATGGCGATAAATTTTATTCAATTCCCTGCAAATTACGTAAAAAAATAAGTTTTTACGATGATTTGTTACAGAGTTATACGTGTTTAAAGTGAAATATGCATTTGGGAGTTTTTGGCTCATAACTCGGCGACTTTTCATCAAAATTGTACCATTCAACTGACAACCTCCTCGTGGTGCACATTGGATAACGTTAATGTCGGTGGTTAAAAAATGTAAAATTTGATGGTGGGGGTGCTGAAGGTGCTAAAAGGGTAATCCTCATTTTGCGTACAGTCCCTTAAAGTAGAGACAAACAGGTATTTTCCTTAAAGAATGGTACAATTTTGTTGAAAAGTCGCGGAGTTATGAGCCAAACACCCCTAAATGCAGAGTCAACTTCAAACACGCATAACTTTGAGCCTAATCATCGTAGGAACTTCGTTTTTTAAGAGATTTGCAGAGAATTGAGCAAACTTTATCGTCCCGATGGTTAATCGAGTCCAAACATTTTTTTTTGCTCCGTACAGATCGTGAAAGATAGACGTTTTTTTCACTAAAAACAAGTTTTCTTCTAGGGGGTTGAGGGGAGGCTGAAGAGGATAATCTTAATTTTGCGTACAGCTCCTTAAAGTAGAGACAAAACTGTTTCTTTTTCTAAAAGAATCGTCTAATTTTGATGAAAAGTCGCCGAGTTATGAGCCAAAAACTCCCAAATGCATATTTCACTTTAAACACGTATAACTATGTAACAAATCATCGTAAAAACTTATTTTTCTACGTAATTTGCAGGGAATTGAATAAAATTTATCGCCCTGATAGTGAATGGAGCCAAACAAAATTTCTTAACTTCGTACAAATCGTCAAAGTTGGACGTTTTTTTCATTAAAATAATTTTTTCCTTCAAGGGGGTTTAACGGGGTGCGAAAAGGGTGAACCCTAAAATCGTATATATGCCCTAAAAGTAGACACTTTAAACTTTCTCCGGCTTGAAAATTTGTCCAAATTAGTTACAAATTAGCCAAGTTATGATGGTTTGAAAATTAGGAAAATTTAAGTGTTTCGCTTTTTTCTCTCACCAGGTATAATAAATACACTATTACACTGATTTCAGTTGAATTATATGTCTCATAAAACACTAGTGTTTTATATTCCATGAAACACTATAAACAACTTGTTACTTAGCAACCACTTCATGATCTACCGTATTTTGAGAAACTATATATAACTGAATCAACGTTAAACGTTACGACCAATCTTCTTATACCTATAATTATGAGTTGTGGATAAAATTTTGTATTACACTTGTGTTTTATTGGTACCAATATAAAACATTTAAGAATATTAAACACTCGATTTTCGGTCTCCTGTTTATACTTTTCTTGCGTGTTTTATATACCTTATAAAACACTTGTATAATAAATAACTATAAATATTGTTTTATTTGTACATTACGTGATTGTCGACTACAGATATGTTTATCTAATTTTTTAGTTTTCTAATAAAATAGTTATTTGTGTATTAAAAGTGCGTAATTGTCAATTTTTCATAGCAATCATAGAAGAAATGTTTTGTAATAATTGAGTAAAGTTTTATGTAAGTTTGCTAAAAATGTGATTTGATTTTAACATATAGATAGTTTGGATATTTCAAAAAAAAATATTATAATAATTGCTATAAACAATTCAAATATTCTGTAAATATGATTCCCGACATTGGACTAACTATACATCAAAATATTCACGCGTATAAATATATCACTAACCGCGATCTGCGTCGGCAGAGTGCCACACCCAATAATAGGTAGAAGACGTGATGATATATATATATATATATATATATATATATATATATATATATATATATATTAAATGCTGCAATAAATGCAACCGATCGAAATAATAACTTTCATAGTTTCATTTGTGCGACCTTCTCCGTCTACGCGTGCAACGTTGCCAAGCGTTTCTGACGGTTTCATTGGAATCATTCAATTAAAACTAGCAAGTAAGTCATCGATTTTTTAATTCTCATACCTTCAGCAGAGTGCCACACTCAGTAATGGGTAGAAGGCGTGATGATATATTTATTTATTTTTTTTTAATTTAAATGATCTGCCGTCCGATATTTTTTTGGTCAAATATATTGTTTATTATATGAATTATTACGCAAAATACCGTCCCTATAACGCCAATGTATTTGCGATAAACTATAAATTTACGTTTCAAAGCTTATGGCTGGTAAACTTAAAAAAAAAATTGCATACTATTGTAGAATCTAACATAATTAAATTTCATTAAAATCTGTAATAAATTATTTCATGATAGTACCACATTAAGAAATTTAGTGACTGTTTCGGGCAATTGTAATAATAATAATATTCATGAAGTAGAAGTCTTACTTCTTACTTCTCATTTTTACATTAAATGTGTCAGTTTAAGATTTTTTTTAAACAAGCAAGTGATTTTCGAACTTTTAAATGCAGAACTAAAGCAAGTATGAACTCTACATACAACTTCGCTATATTTCATTTCTTGTATGAAAACTATTACGTCACATTCGGTATTCATGTGATTCAAGATTTTGTACTTAAAACGTTTACATTGGTATTGAATTGACATTTTTAAAATGTAACCTAAAATCTAAATGTCAGATTAAAATATTTATTACTTTATAAAATTTAATTTGTTTATAAATGAAACCAAATTCTGCATATATTAAATAAAAACCAAATATAAAATAAAACTAAAAGGAATGTAATTTTTTTTATGTATTACTATTATATTTATATATATATATATATATATATATATATATATATATATATAAATATATAATATATAAAAATACAAAATACAATGCACATTATCTCTTGTACTACAGTTAAATTAATTAAAAAGTCCAACGCAAAATAATCATGAAGATGAGAAACGCATTTCTGCATTTGATTACTCAAAATTTTTCTAGCCATTTCTTATTTCTCAATCTGTATTTATGTAACAAAAATGTCACAAACTTAGAAATTACAGGTCCGAAAATAACAAAATCATAACCATAGGTCTCTATTTTTATTTTATAAACAAATGTGAACAAAGCAAATATAAATTTTCGTATTAGTAAGAACTGTCATACGTTTTCATTAAATAATAAATGTGATAGAACGAAAAAAAACATGAAACGTGTGTCTTTTCTTATTGTTACATATGGGTACGTGAATGCCATTCGCATAGGTACAAATAATATTAATAAAAATATATAGCTATATTTCATCAGGGAATAAAGATTATTACTGTATTTAACGAACTCTCAAGTACCTTCGAACAATGTACAATCTACATTTGTTTAAAAAAAAATTGAAAGATTTAGGACCACAAGTTGTAAATATTTTACATATACAATAATTTATATTTCCCCATAATATGTTAAATAATTAATTATTTATAGTTAATAATATTAAATAAATATATCTTACTGTTTTGTATTATACCAACTACTGTAGTATAAAGTTCTCGGTACCAGTCCGAATATGAACTGTTTACAGATGCTGCAAGGGTGAAAATAGATAAATAAAATAAATTATTATTCAAATATAAATATCTATTAGAGATTCCGAGTGTGATAACTGAGTAATTGTGGATTAATTTTTGTTCTATCATAGGGCGCACAGATGCTAATGGAAGGAAGGTCATAGATAAAATTGAATTTAAAGCAAAAATATTTTTAAAAATATATTTATCTCGGATTTTCTCGGTAGAAAAGAATATGCGATCAACGTATACATTTATCATTTCCAGTGGATTGCGTTCATATTTAGCAAGTCATGATTCAATATCCTCAAAACCATATAACAAAATTACAAAGAATAATTCATAATACGAGTATACAAAACGTATATGTAAAGTTTCATGCTTGTACTGTCGTCATATTTTAATTTTTATTAAATATTAGATTTGATTTCGATTTGGTCTCGATTATCATGGTCTTTTACCAAGTTGTAATGATATATTTTAGCTTGGTAATATTTTATCATTTATTAAATAAAATATATAATTTTATTTAAATTAACAAGTTTATTATTCTTTTTAAAGACAACACGAAAAATAAGTTTTTATTTTATACGACGTAACAATAAAAAAAAAACAAATAATTAAAAATAAATATGAAAAAAAATAATCCTCGGAAACTATAAATTCTTCAGCCGGAAACAATAGTGGTATAATCTCGACTTGATCTCGAACTTGACTTGACCTAAGTCTCGTCTCGGTCAATGAGCTTGATGAAAGTCTCGACTTTTCAACGTAAAATTATTATAACACTTATAATATTTCTATGTAGTAAATAAATGAAACATTAAATATTGGAAACGAAATAACCAATTTGGGATAATATTTCTCTTTCATTTAAAAGTAAATGAAATGTTTTTACGCAGAAACGATGTTAACAGAAACAAAATAAATTTTATCGGGACAAAATCGAAACGAAACAATAATAATAATAATAGATGTATTTGTTAAAACAGATTGGTAACATGACGTGTATATATATATATATATCTCCCAAAAAAACAATTACATTGTTAAAGGTCCGCCAAGATTGCACAGATTCCTTCCCCAAAAATTGTAATATCTATATGTCACAGATTTTTAAAAAAGTGATATCTAATTAAGCCAAGAAAAATATTCGAATTTAAAAAACCTTATCGACTAGTTTTAAAAATATCGGGTCAATTTACTTAAACTGGTAACATTTGAAACACTGGGGTCGCCAAGGTTTTTTTTAATTAATTTTTTTTTTGGATGCCTGCTTCTCTTCGTATAATGTAGTTAGGGGTGGATTTTTGCCAATGAAAGATGGACTTGAAGTATTGTGCTTGCCCTTTTTCAATATTGTTACTTTGGAATAATCCCCAAATTTCAGAGCCATACAATAGTGCTGTTAAAAGGGTTGAATTGTACAAATTGATATTAGTTTGCCAGCAATTAATTTGTGCCTTTCGCATAGTACTTTTGATTGCACCAGTATTTCTTCTACTTCCAGTTAACTTCTCTTCTGTGTTTTCGTTGAACGAACCTGAGTTTGAGAAAGTGACCCTTAGATATGTATACTTGTGTACAAATTTAATTTCTTCACTCTGACACATTGCAGAATTCGCTTAGTGCATCAAATTTTCTTTGTATGTCCGGTTGAGGGTATGCAAAGATAATTACATCGTCTGCGTATTGCAGCGTAAGAATGTCAGTTTGATTATTAATAGAGTGAAGATTTTTGTAAGTCCGATATGTACAAAGCAAATAATAACGGACTCGTACATTCTCCCTGAAGTAGTCCTTTAGTTATTTGTATTTTTTGAGACAATTCGTTGTTTACGCTGACTTGTAACACTGCCCCCTCGTAGATATTCTTAAGTAATCTTGTGACCTTACCACATATTCCAGATTGGTAGATTTTATTCCACAGAGCCTTATGTGGTACGGAGTCGAAAGCCTTTTTAAAATCGATAAAAATGGCATAGACTCCATGTTTGCTTGTTAAAAATGAGGTATGTATTATTGTGTTTAGAATAAATATATTATCTATGCACGATCTTCTCTTTCGTTATTTTTGTGGATTTTAATTCTTGGGGTATATCTTCATCTGTTAAAAAAGTGTTTCCGTAGGTATTCTAGCCATAATGAGGGTAAATTTTAAAGCTGCTCATATATTATTTCATCTGTTCCGGTGGATTTATTAGCTTTAAGTTTCTTTAGTGCAGAGTTAACTTCGTGTGATGTAATTTCCTCGTCTAGATATGGAAGACATACATCAAAAAACGTTTGTTCGTTGAAAAAATTTTTGCTACCATGCCATTCTTGGAGAAATTTGACCCAAATATCTAATTTTATAGGATTTAGTGCAAATGTAGTTTTCTGTAGCGAGTTCACGGTACGCCAAAAGTCTTTTTGATCTACTTCATTCTCTAGTTTTGAAATGATATGTAATTTGTACTTTTTTTTCTTCAGCTATGCTATTTTTGTATAGTTTTTTTTATTGTAAGTAAATATAAACAGTTTCCTTTGAAAAATTATGTTTTTTGCATTCTCTGAGACTTTTTCTAGTGATTGTTTTGAGCGATTTACATGTATTGTTAAACCATTGTTTTGGCTTTGTGTTAATGCTAGGATCATTAAGAAGTAATTTAGATTTGCTTATAATTCCAATTTTATTCGAGACGCTTTCAATTTCATTTTTGATAACATAGTATAACTCTGTAGCATTTAAGTTAGAAATATCATCAAATTTAATTTGAAATTCATGCTTATACGTATCCGCTCTTCCAGGTTCCCATTTTACCTTTTTAATTTTTATTTCAGTTCTATTTTGTGAGATATTCTGGAATGTTAACATATTTGCCATTTTTAAGCAGCACATATAATGGTCAGATACAAGTACGTCTTCTATGACTACAAAGTCTGTTTTAAATTGAAGCGCATGGCTGTCAGTCCATATCAAGTCTATTATACTTTTTCCCATAGGTTCGAGATAAGTGTGTTTGACGGGAGTGTCGCTGAGAGATCTTTCATTGAATACAATAAAGTTTACCTGTTCAAAAATTTCTAGTAGGTCTCTTCCTTTTTATTTGTAGTTGTGTCCAATGTAGTTCTAGTGGCATTCCAGTTACTATTGATAGGAAATCCATCACTAATTTGATTTTCCTGCCCAATGCGGGCGTTGTAATCGCCACCTAAAATGTACAAATGATTTGGATATTGATTTATCATGTTTTCTAGACTTTCAGAAAATAGTTTCAGTAAGCTAGAGTAATCGAACGAATGAGAAAAGTATGTTACACCTAGTATAAAGTTTTTTATTTCATTTCGGAAGTTAAGAAATATCCATTGTTACTCTTGTTATATAATTGTAACGTTTTCAAACGGGAATAGTGAGAAGATGAAAATACCTCCTATAGCTCTGCCAGTATTGGTATTTTTCGTTCCTTTTTGTTCATATCTGTTCTAGTGTTTGAGAAACAGAGGATTTTCTTTCAATTCAAAATTTATTCATGTTTCGGTTCGACATATAACTTTACATTGAAGTAAGAGATATTCTTCCTTAGCATTCAGATTGTATATATTACAAAATCCCTGAATATTCCAAAATAAAATACTGTTGTTAGTTTTTTCGCTGGTGATTACATTATTTATGAGTTTTTTGAAGACAAATTAGACCGTAGCCTTGTTTGAATATGTCTATCTAACGGGCCTGAATTCGGAATGTCTTTAATTACTTTTTTTAATAGTGGTTTAGGAGTTTCCTTCGTTTTTTGTTCAATAATTTCCCGGCCTTGATTACTTGAGTGCAAAACATTTGTAATTTTATTTTCTTCTTGGGCAGTATTTAAAGATTGCAGTGATATGGAAAGTCTTCGTGTATATTCAACTGCAGGTTCATTATTGGTTAAATCCGAACATGTATCTTCTTTAGTTTCGATGAAGTCATTTGATGTATACCTGTGTCCATTTATGTAGAGAGTTTTTTGAAAGAAGGACACATTATGTCCTGCTTATTTTGCTTTTATAAAATGAGGTTTTAAAATTCTTCTATCTTTCACTACTTTAGGAGAAAAATCTACTTGTAGATATAGTTTTAAAAGTCTGGTATTGTTTAGAATAAGTTTTTTATTTTTTTTTTAGAGTTGAATTCTACGAGAACAGGCCTAGTTTTGTTTGTTGTTGAGTGACCAATTCTTCTGATATCTTCTATGTTATTAGAGGTAATATTTGGTAATTTTAGAGTATTATTTAATAGTTTTAAAATATTTTCTTCTAATTTTTCATTCCTTTAAATTAAATTAGATTTGAAAATTACGAAAATTGCCTCAAAACTATCGAAAGCCTTGGAAAACTACTATCTTTGAGACAATTTAAGATATATTTTGGAAAAATAACTATTTTAAATATAATTTGGGACATGTTTTAGGAAATTAACTGCGTTAGAGGTGATTTGAGACACATTTTCTTAGTAAATAACTGTCTTAAAAACGATTTGAGAGACATTTTGTTGAAAATGAATTGTCTTAAAGACGATTTGGGAGACATTTTGTAAAAATAAGTATATTAAAGAAAATTTGAAGACGTTTTAGAAAAATTACTGTCCTAGAGACGATTTGACATTTTTGGAGATATGATGTTGGAAATTTACTGTCTTAGAGACGATTTGGAAGATATTTAAAAAATATGACTGTATTAAAGGCGATTTAGGAGACTTTTTGAAAAAAATACAATTTTTAGAGATAAATTAGGAGACATTTTTGAAAGACATTTTATTGATAAATGACTGTCTTGGAAACGATTTGGCCAAAATAATGATTGATATGCAAAGAAATTTGGAATTTTTTTAAAACAACTGAAACATTTTAGGACAACAACGAAGACTAACATGTAAGTAAAGAAGAATTTATAAACGATAATACATCAAAAAAAGCAAAAATCAAAACACAAATTTTACACGTTGTTTTCGAGTTTTCCGTCACGTAATTGCCCAAGACCTATTCTCAAAAAATAAAAAATTAAATAACTATTTAATCCATGAAAGAAAGAAATAATATTTAAAACATTTGCTTTGCTTTCCATATAACAAGTATTTATTTCTGCTATGGTTGAAAACCTTAAACCAATGAGACAACGAAAGAATACTGCAAAAATTCAAACATCCTAATTATTTATTATTATTATTCATCATTCATTCATAATCATTTACATCTCTTTTATTCTTATAAAAAAATAAATAACCAGTTGCAAAATAAGAAATAGTACAAAAATAAGAAAATTTATCATTTTAATAAATACAATTCTTACATTCCTTTTTGTGCGGCTTTTCATTTCTTAAAAACTGAAATTGTACAGATTTTAATATTTTTAAATCTTGTTTTTATCAAAATTAGACAAAATATTGTATGAATCAGCGGTTATAGAGCATGATTTAATGTTACCGTCAGATGTCGTTGTCATCGTGCACCCTGCCAATACTTAATACTAATATTTTAATTAAATATACATTCATACGCAAACAAAATACAAACGAATAAAAACAATTTCGACAAATTTTTATTACTTAGTACCGCTAACTTCATGCACTTAACAAAAACTCCCATTTAACCGAATTCGTAACCCATTAGTTTGAAAAATCTCCCTAAATAATTTTTTATCCGTGTTTTCACTGACCTCGGTAGATTTCCATGAAGTATAATAATAAAAAGAAAGAATACAGTAGAGGAATCCATTCTTCCATAAAATGTAAAACTCCAGAAGAAATAAAATCATCACGCATCACTGGGCGTGGCACCCTGCCGGAACAGATCTTGGTAAGATATATTTTGCAGGTGAAGTGTGATTATCATCGAACTCGGATTCCATCATCACAGACAGATACGATATCACTGAGCTATCTATTCCCTAAATAAGGTGTTGCACACACCCTGTAATTTGAGACGTGAAATATGTGTCGCAATGTTGACTCAAGCTACTATTCCAACCGGTAGCTAAGAAAATAATGAATGTTCATATTTTTCTGTTCATTTCTAGATTTTGTTAATTCACACATCATTAAATCACCATATAAAATTTAAATGATATTGATGTACAGTTGCTTAGCTAAGGGATCAATCCCTCCTCAATGATGATATTAAAATAAAAAAATGATAATAAAGAAGTATCTTTCGTCATAAATTTTTTTCAAAAGGAACAAATATATTGCATCTAACACTTACATTTCATGCCATTTGTAAGTACTTAATATTAAATTTAATTCTTCATCGGACGCAATAAATTCTTGTCACAAAACGGTCTCATTGCTAAACATTTTACTTGCCTTGAAATAAAGGCGATGAAACTGGGTTTTTTATATAATATTTATTTTTAATTAATGTCCTATTTATTTTCTTTTAATATAAAATTCATTACTTCATTACTTTTTTATTAAATTATTATTATATTCGGTTAGTCCAATCTACGTTCAACCAATTTATGTTTTATTTGTAACCAATTCAATAAATAAACAAAATATTCCGTTTAAATCTGCCATTTCTTCACATGTCATCATATTTTATTGAAGAATGAGAGAAACTATTTGAAATTTGTCATTTATGCGATAAAATATTTTTTTCTGAAACCAGTAAGAAATTGCCTACTTTCCTAACCAATTTTAGTATGGAAAGTAGTTTTTTACCAGAATAGTCAAGTAAAGTACGTATCCAATGGTACAATAAAGTACTTTACTTGACTGTTTTTTCTTTTCCTGACTTTTTTGTTGTAACCTTGGATACGTAGTCTGCTGTCAATAAAATTCCTATCAATTTTATCGATTTATTTATGATTTATGATTGATGAAGTTAAACGGTTTCAGAAAAAGTAGTATACATAATATGTGAGGAAATTATTTTTACTCTCCTAAATTGTGTAATATACTATTATCGCGCGTTGCCAAGGGAAAAGGTAAAATATTTATTTTCTTGTTCTTTAGTAACCATCAACTTTACGTTGACAACTGGAAGCATAAATGTAAACTTTTCATAGTAGACATAGGAAAATGTAAATATATTAGATTCTCTAAAAATGTCGTCAAAAGATAGAAAAAAGTAGTAACGGCAGCAGTCACCTGTCTCAGATTGAAATATGATGCCAAAATTGACTGATGTGAAGCTCGATGTGTATCGTTTTAGTTGCTGAGCATTAATTTTTTTTATACTATACAAATTTATTTAAAATTTGAAATATTAAACAAAATTATTGATAAACACATTATGTACCAAAATAATCAAAATCTAAGTACAGTTATTTAAATTTTGTCGAATATACATATATGTATATATTTTATAAGAAATTATTTTTTGTAATTAACAGGTCTAATGTGTTTATTTTTTGAAATTTTTTTGTTGAATAAAATGTTTAAATGTAATTTGATTCTAAATTTACATAAATAATATACAATATTATCTAAAAAAAAATAGATCTCCACTTTCGAACTTTTTCTGGCTACGGTACTGTTGGTAGACAAGAATTTTCTTAGAAGAAAATTGATAACTATACCGTAATACAAATGGTATGAAAGCATTTTACATTAACATGGTAACATATCTTAAAATAACCTAATACAGTTCATTAAATTTAAAGTGTGTTTTAGTAGTATTTCTAAAACATAAACAAATAGAAAAATCAACAACCAAAGAAGCTTTTTTGAGATTTCACAAAGAAGGAAACTAGATTCTCCGCTAACCACACATCTTTTCTGGTCTGAGTGACCGACATCATAATTCATTTTCAAGTTCGCAGATGCGGCATTTACACTATCCGGTTCATTTTGTGCAACACTTTGAGAGCAACTTAATAAATGGTGACAGCAGCGTGGAATGACCAGGAGCTGTCATAGTCGTGACCGCCCTGATAAATGATCACACGTCGTTAGCTCATGTGCGTTGCCAACGTTGACTTTACTAAACGGTACCGCAAAAAAACATACGTGACGAAAAAAAATGCTTTTAAAATGCTTTTATTAATTTCGTTTTTACTGCCTAAGGGTTGATAACAGTATTAACCTTTCAATTTTACTTATGCTTCATATATCAATACAAAACAAAATATTATCTTTTTGTAATGGATTCTTTACGCTGTTTTATTCATCATATTCTACGAGTATTCTGTCTACAAGCTATTAATTTAACAATATTTAGGCCCAATCGAGGAGAAAACCACAACGGCATTTTATTGTGCACGTTGACGGCATTGTCGGCATTTCTGTGGTATTGCAACGGCATTGTCCAGTCATTATCCGCAATGAGTGATGACATTATCTCGGTACTGCACATGCGTCTAAGTGCAAGTAAAATTATGACATTAGTGTGTCGTTCATATTTTTAACTTCTGCTAATCTGCGCCATATTTGATTGTAAAATTTATAGAGTTGCAACGAATATTAGGCAACTATTCGGTATTCTGTCTATTCGGAAACTATTCCACTATTCGACAGAACGCCGAATATTAGTTTACTATTCGGCCGAATACCGAATAGTTTGACAATATCACAGTTAACACTTGAACTGCGGTAGATACTTGATTAATTAAATTAAATTAAAAGAAAACAAATACAAATTTTTATTTAATTATTTATTAATTAACATAAAAAGTACATTCTAAATAAGCTTCAAAATAAGCAGAAAATAAATGTCAATCAATAACTAAATAAAATATGAAGGATTAATCATAACTAAAATTTAAAAGTGGCAAAATGTGATGTAGGAAAATAAGTTTTTCTGCATTGACTGGAAGTAGCCTATTTCTTTTTTCTTTATATTCTAGCAAATTTTGTCAAGTAATTCGGGAATAGACTTTTATTTACTGCCCTCCACATACAGGTATTGTCATATCGTGATATACGTTTACATTTCAAGTTTTCATCCAATTCTCTAGAAATTATGGCAAGTCCACATGTCAGAAATTACAGAAATGGAACATTTTTTAAATTTTGTCCGGGATTATTTCATTCATAAAAAAAGGTCGACTTAGTATATTGTACCGTGGTAAAGCTTTCTTCATTAGTCTAGGAATACCAAGTCTCTCAACTATAGTAATCGACTCGTTATCAACAGCTAGCATTTCTGCAATTAAATACTGATATTCTTTAGCCCTTACGTCGTTTATGTTCCACTGTTTAAATTTTTCTTGGCATAATATATTATACACTTTATTTAAAAAATCAAACAAAACAATAAGTTCGTCGAAACAATGCCTGTTAAGGTGCGCGATCTAAACTACACAATAATAAGCAATTAATTTTGACACAACACGCTTACTTGAAGGGTGATGCAGGAGGCCAGTTACCAACCAAATATGCAGAATATTCGCCGAATATTCTGTTATTCGGCATTCGGTCTCACCGAATATTCGGTATTCGGTATTCGGCAGATTTACTATTCGTTGCAACACTAAAAATGTATAAGGTGAGATTGGGGAATATGTTTTAGTTCGTTGTAAACTTCATTCCCTGTATGCAAACGATTACGTCATACGTGGACGAGGTTATCATAGATTCGATGAAATATAGCTAACTTTTTTTAATAATATTATAAGTAGGTACTTATTAAGTTGTAGTTGAGGAAAACAATACTTATAGAGTTAATTGTAGTAAAATTATTCTTTTCTACTCCTATCATTAACAAAAATTAGCCAGAGTGAGAGTTTCAAGGACAGGATTTGTTTCCAACCATAAATGTAACATTTCAACATTATTTATAGTAATAACTTTTAAAATATATGTAAATTTTAAAATTATGCATCACATAAAATCATAGTAATTCATATAACAGGCAGCTAGAAATTATACTTGACGAATGTTCTTTTTTGATTAAAAATTAATAATTCCTAATCTATACAACATATTATAAGTTGCACAGCGAAATGTAAAATTCTTAAGTTAATTTAAACAAATAAAACAAAGCACATGAAATAACAGATTATTTTTTGTATAAGTATTCACAGTAGGTTTTCAGGATATGATGTAAATGATATACTTCATTCCCTATATGAAAACTATTACGTCACATTCGGTATCCATGTGATTCAAGATTTGATACTTAAAACGTTTACATTGGTATTGGATAGACATTTTTAAAATATAACCTAAAATTTAAATGTCAGATTAAAATATTTATTACTTTATAAAATTTAATTAGTTTATAAATGAAACCAAATTCTGCATATATTAAATAAAAACCAAATATAAATTTATCTTAACCCACGAAATATATTACCTACGTTATTGAATTACGTAATTTTGTAAAATAAAACTCAAAGAAATATACATTTATATATCATGTATTATTATTATATATAACTATTTTTATTTTATAAACAAATGTGAACAAAGTACATATAAATTCTCGTATTAGTAAGAACTGTCATACGTTTTCTTTAAAATAATAAATGAGATAGAACGTGAAAAAACATGAATCGTGTGTCTACTTATTAAGACGTACGGTCGCATAGGTACGAATATTATTAAAAAAGATAGCTATATTTCACCGTATCTATGATAACCTCGTCCACATATGACGTAATCGTTTTCATACAGGGAATGAAGCTTAAACTATATGATCTTTGAACCAACGTTTTAATTCGTTTGTCAACCGGCTTCGGTTTTTTTACACACAAGCCTATATAGTTTATCGTATACTAAAAAAAAAAATAACTGACGCTACTATTAAACAATCTTTTTAATTTTATGTATTTTAACCAAGAACTTGAGCCGAACCGGAAAATTAACCGAAACCGTATTGAACCGCCATATTTTAAAAGTATTTATACTGAAAGATGAACCTTTTCCTATAATATTCAAGTACAAGAAACTTAACTGAACCGTAAATATTAAATACGATTTTAAAATTGCTTTGGTTCTATCTGTATAGTCTTGCCTAGAATAGTCAGAATGTACAAGTTTAGAGTGTGGTGCATTGTGATGTGGTCTTTATCGATAATTTATAGCCAGCGGATCGACACAGTATCCAATTGTGTTTTGACTGTGGATGTGTATGTTTTTGTGCATGAACTATATTATAAGTGTATTAGATTTAAAAAAGAAAAATAAATAGATGTAATATTGTTGAGTATTGCATTTCATTTTATGGTCAAAATAATTTGTTGACGACGTTTCGGATTCAAATCAGGTCCATTTGCAAGTCAATTTAAATAATTTTACAAATTAAAATTTATATTAAAAAAATATATATAAAACAAGAGAAGTTACACTTCTTGTATCAAAAAATGACTTTAATTTTAGTTTAATATCTATAATATTCTCTGAAATATTGGAACATGATATATTTATTTTTATTTATTTACAAAAATAATAAAATAAAATAATATGTCATCATGACTTATACCAATTACTGAATGTGGCACTCTGCCGTAGCGGATCTCGGTAAGTGATATATTTATGCGCATGAAGTGCAGTTACTAGCCGTCAAATCACGCCCCCAAAGATATTAGTGGAGAAGGAGCCACAGGAGTAATTTAAATGTGGTAAAAATGACCTATCGGCTGTGGGAATCGAACGGAAGTTCTCAAATTTACAGGCCGATTCAATAACACTGAGCCACCTACCCCATAATTGCAACAATTTTACATGAGTTAAGTAATGACAGCGAAACTGATAGATTTATGATTTTACAACTAAAAAACTGACAACTTCACACAAAAATATCCCTAAAAACAACTGTAGCAGCAAAATTTGTTCCAAAATTGTTGAATTTCGAACAGAAATAGCGGCGAATGGTACTTGTTCAGAAGTCGCTAAATGAAGTCAATAACGATGCAGAGCTACTGAAACGTGTCATAACAAGTAATGAAACATGAATGTGCGGATATAACGTTCATTCGTCCCAGTGGTGGCATTCTGGATCGCTAAGACCGAAAAAAACCCAACATAGTGCACCATGAGTTCTTACTACAAGGTCAAACAATTAATGATGAGTACTACCTAGAAGTTCAATGCCGTTGCGTGAAGCAATCTGAAAAAAACGCTCAGATTTGTGGCGAAACAAATTATGGTTTTTGCACCACGAGAATGCATCTGCCCACACTTCAATGCTTGTTCGTGAATTTTGACCAAAAATAACACTGTAATAATGCCCGAGCCTCCATATTCGCAAGATATGGCTCCGTGTGACTTTTTTCTGTTCCCAAAAATAAAGAGAACCTTAAAGTGTCGTCGTTTTGCTAGCATAGATGAGATTAAAAGCGCATCGCTGAGAGAGCTAAACGCTATCCCACAAATCGAGGTCTAGAAGTGTTTCGAGGATTGGAAAAAGCGCTGGCATAAGTTTATAATATCTAATGGGGACTATTTTGAAGGCGATAACATTACTGTAGACGAGTAAATAATATTCTTTCGAAAAAGCAAAAATTCCCGTTATTTTTTTAACACACCTCGTATATGCTACCGCATATGAGATCTCCATTATTGTACATAATAAAGAGAGACATCTGATGATTGGCAAAATAACGAGAGCGTTCAGGTACTATACATCAGGGCTGGCCAACAGGTCGATCGCGGCTTTGATTTCAGTCGATCGCGATGACTTTTAAATATAAAACAAATTAGTCAAAATATATATTTTTTTATTGTTACTGTAAAAACTTATTATTTTTTCTTGAACCTATTTTTGTATAATATTGTAGCATAATTAGCTTACAATATCGTACGTAGATACATTGTAGTTGTGGCAGAGTACGGTGTTTATGGCGAATTATTATTTTGTTAATATTTTGATAGTGCTTTGATTTAAAACAAATACGACGAAAAACAATAAAACCTTTTTATCAAGAACGGGAACTAGATTTTTTTTATAATGTTTGTAATATTGTTGTTTAATTTGCAATGCTTCTGTCACAACACCTAAAATAGCAAATTTAGAAAGGCGTTTCAAGACAGTGCATGATAAATATCAAACGAATTTTCCTCCTAATAGTGACATAAGGAAAAATTAATAAAAAGAACTAAAAACCAAATTATCTGCACAACAAGATTTATTTCTAAAAACCTAATTTACAATCTAAAGCAGCACCTTCTTGCAAAAAACTGTAAACCATTCATCAAAGACACATTTTTAGAAATAACAAGATTCACGTCTTGAAAGTTTTAAAAATAAAAATGAAATTAAAGTTGCCATTCAAGATTTGCAATTATCTCGAAATACAGTGATGCGACGCATCGAAATTATGAGTAAAAATGTGAATGTATAGTTACCATCTCATATCGCTAATTATTTTTCCTTGTTTTTGCAACTGGATAAATCTACAGACATTAGTGATACAGCTCAAATTGCTCATTTCTATTCTTATGATTTTCGAAGATACTGCCACTAGAGAAGAAATGTTGTGTATGATTTCGTTAAATGAAAGAACTAGACGTCAATATATATTTAAGGCGTTCAAAATTTTTATTATGAAAATGAAATATCACTGTTTAAACTTGTACCAATAACAACAGATGGAGCTAATTCAATGACGGGGCATCTTAACGGATTTAGCGCATTGTGCCGAAAAGGTAATGAATTCCCAGATTTTTTGAGTTAACCCTGTATCATTCATCAACAAATGATTAAATACTAATAGCATTCAAAATTTTAAATCCTATCAGAGGAAAATTGTGCAATGTTGAGGTGTCTAAGCCGAAGTAAATTGCTACTGAGATTTTGAAATTTATTGAATAAAATGAAAAAAAAAATGATGAACAAAAGGGAGATAATTGTCAACAGCTTTTTTGGCAGATTTTACCGGTAAATTAAGTGATCTGAATTTGGGATTACAAGGAAAAAATTAAAATGTAGATGACATGTAAGTAGTATTTCCGAATAAAAATATCAATTGTTGGCAATGGTTAAGGATCTAAAAGAAAAAAAAAATGTGATCATTTTGTAAATTCAAAGCAAATTGCAAATAAAATCGCTAAAATTTTTTACATGGAAAAGATATTACTTGAAAACAAAATAATTTCATTGTGAAATGATGTCTTTCTACAAGCCAGTTCACCAGAAAAAGACTTTTGGAATTATGTTGGCCCAGAAAAGTATCCAAAAGTAAAACAAAAACCATGAAATTTTCAATTCTTGTTTCGATTCCACATATTTGTTTGAATCGGCCTTTTTGTATTTAAAACAAACAAAAACAAAATACCGTTTAAATGGTAGATCGCGGCACATTTTCAAGAAAAAAACTCGATCGCATACCAAATGAAGTTGGCCATCCCTGCTATACATAATAACATGTAATTTAAGATATTTTTCAATCGACCAGGTATGAAAGTAAGTATAACAACATCATAAATTACTAAGAAAAGTTGAAAATAACATACACTGATATTTGTTTGAAGTTTGCAGACAATGATGTATTTTGAATAAAAAATCTGTGTTGAACTTGCATTGTCTTTATTTATTTGAACAAAAGTACAAAAATTTTCACAACGTTTCGAGTGTTTCGAGTGTTTGTAATCTACACTCGTCTTCAAGTGATACTAACTAAATTCTAAGCTACAAGATTATATATATATATATATATATATATATATATATATATATATATATATATATATATATATATATATATATACAATGGGTGTTCACAGTTCATGACGGATTCAGTCGACCGTTGTAGTTTGGTTTTCAGGTAGCCTGACTTCTTCCAGTCGACCAATAAGCGGCTTCCACATGTTTCTGATCTCAACGCTTGGTTGGCTGAGGATACCTGCGTTCTGGGTGATGTAGATGGCTTCTTCAAATTTCCGCTTCCTCCAGTGTTCTTCTTTATGTAATATTTTCGCTTCTGTCCACTTCATGTGATGTGCTTCCTCCCAAGCATGGCAGGCAGCACCTGACTTGGAGATTTCTCCTTTTCGGGTATGTAGACCATGTTCTTTAACCCTAACTTCCATTGGTCTCTTTGTCTCACCAATATAGAGCTTACCGCATTCGCATGGAATTTTATAGATGCAGTACACTGATATGTTATTGTAACACACACTTGTCTAACACATTAGGTGAAGTTCCACTGGTTGACAACAGATGGCGTTACGATGAAAGAAAATAATAAAATAAATGAAAAGAATTTGTATTATTATTTGAATCGAAATTTTTCAACACATTTGCACAGATAAATCTTATTCTTTTAAATTAATTATTACGTATTTACTAATATTATAGCATTATTTAATATTTTGACATCACGGTTAGTACAGTTGGTATCATCACACCTACCTTCAAACATCAAACGTCAACGCTTATCTTCAAAAACGCATCAACATTGCTTTTGTAAACTTTTTTAGAAACACTTTGTGGTCGTCTGAAAGATAGTGTATATAACTCGCTCGAAAGTGTGATAACTGTGCTTGTGTACATAAATCACTCAGCGCTACGCGCCTCGTTTTTGAATTTGTACACTCGCACTTACATGTAATATATTAATGCATAATAATTAAATCGTCGTGTTTATATGTATTAGGCTCAAACTACAAATTCAGCCATTGAGCGAAAAAAATGCTCAATACACATTTAGACTTAAACTATATTAGGCATACAGAAAATAGGTCAGGCACAATCAAATACGAAAAAATCGATATTAACTGAGATGTTCAGTTAATATACAAATCAGCTGAAATTGCTCGTTATTACGCACAATAACGAAAATCTTACATCAGCGATAACACATACAATACATTTTGAATATATAATACAATTAAAACAAAAATATAAAAAACATTTATTAAATACGATATACTTTGTAAATTGTCAATAGCTACTGCATGCATAGACTCTTTTGCCAATAGAAACGATTTGCAAAGAGATTCCTTGTTAATAGCAATGAACTGCAAAGATCCTTGATCTGCAATTGTACGCTTTCTGTCACAAAATGATGTTCGAAAAGCCTATTTTTTTACTGAAATTTGTATCTTAATCACAGTCGGACTAGAGGAAAAACTCGTATACCTTCTTTACTACTATTGAAAGATATAGAAAAAATCTGATTCAACAAATAAATATCATTGAATCTTTTTCGTATAAAATTACTGAATTCACCAATATTGGCTTGTTCGCAGTTCTGTCCTATTTATAACGTAGTATGTACGTAAATTGCCTGAAAATATAGTTATACTAAAACAAGTACCTATTATTCGTAAAATCGATAACGTGATAAAATGTTATTGTTATTGAGTATCCTAGAGGTGTTTGAACTACAAGGTTGCTGAACCTCGGCACAATAATTTGTTTACATGAATGTGTCGAATTATATTTTACAATAAATTATATTTTTGATGTTTTCTGTTAAATTTTATATTGTTTCTTTATCATTTATTCGAAATATAACGGTGAGCTTTTTAGTTATTGTATAGATATTCTTCTATTATGTTTCATTGACATTACAATTTATGCACTTGACAGATTCTGCTTTGTCAAATATTATAACCTTCATTTACAGGTTGATCAAAAGGAATTGTTACAGTTGCCAATAAAAAAAACTACTTGAAATTGGTGAGCCTGTTACATAAATTCATTTCCTGTTGTTGACAGTGACATTTGAATATTTAAATTGAAATTTGAGTACATTTATTATTACATTTATTTCTAAAGTATTTCTATTACTTAAAAAGTCAAAATTCTATTAGTTATCAAACTCCTGACATAACCTATTTGTATTTATTAGAAATGTCAAATAGCATTTCCGCCTTTATCTGGCGTTGTGCCAACTGTGGAATAAAAAGATTTCCAGAATTGTATTGCCAACTGTAACAATTCCTTTTGATCATCCTGTAGTTTGAATAAAATGTATATGGTTAAAATAGAAATATTTATACTAACGAAGTTGAGAATATCGGTAAAACCAGACGTGTTTTTAGTGCAGCGGATAACAATCTCGAAATTGCGGGTCTTATCGCGTCAGCTGAAAGCAGGCGGTTTTATTTGCAAAGTGAAGATTGTGAGTAATGCGTGTTTAAATAAAGTAGAGGGTGTACGAGTTAAATTAATACTAATATTTAAATGTTAAATTTTGAAAACTTAGTTATAACAGCCAGTGAAAGTGTCAGTGACATATACAGAGATAGACCCGACCAGGTGTAGCGGCGACCTTGGAAGCAGTAGAAACTCCAGTGGCGTATTAAATTTAAAACAGAGATTAAAAAAAAATAAAAAAAATAAAAAAGAACATCCAGGAATGAGTAAAAAAAAGGAAAAAAAAAGAACAATATAGTAATGCCAGTTTAAAAGCTGACACAGGACACAAGATAGAGGCCAAAGAAACGGCTAGAAGAAACTTTCAAAATCCAACGTCAACCAACTGATAGATTTAAATAAAAACACAAAAAAACTAAATAATAAAAATGGAAATAGCAAGCTGAGAAGGAAAACAAAAAAAAAACCTATTTAAAATGAAACATAGGGAACACATATAACTGAATTTTTATATTTAAATATTATAAGAAAGTAACAAATTAGCAAACAAATAAAGAAAATAACGAATAAATAAACAATAATTACAATAAATTTTCAAAAATTCCTCCATTAACAGCAAAACAATGGTCCAATTGGTTATAAAATTCTCGAACAACATAAACTATTTGGGCAACTATAATAGTTCCAGAGACTTTTGATTGTTCTAAATTTAGTAGGTCTCTCGTATAAATTTTTTATTTCAAAAATCCCCAATAAAAAACATAGTACAAGAATTCAACAACCCGAAAAGGTACAATAGATTTCCACATTATAGAACATTTTTTATTAACGGTAAGATTACGGCTCAAAATTATTTGAACTTATTACAAAAAGAAGTGATACCTGATAGCTTTAAATATTTAAAACGTATGGTTTGAGCATGATGGCGCTCCTGCGGACAATGCTCAAAATGTCAAAATATTTATAAATCGCACATATCCACATCATGGGATTCGACGCAGTGGAGAAGTAGAATGGTCTGCTAGGTCTTCTGATCTTACACCATTAGATTTTTTTATTGGGATTTTTAAAATCAGTAGTTTAAACAGGAAACTTACTGAATTTATAATAATTAAAAACGTCTCTGGAACTATTATAGTTGCCCAAATAGCTAATGTTGTTCAAGAGCCATTGTTTAGCTGTTAACGGAAGAATTTTTTAAAGTTTATTATAATTATTGTTTATTTCTTCGTTATTTTCTTTATTTGTTTGCTATTTTGTTACTTTCTAATAATATTTAAATATAATAAATTCAGTTATATGTATTCCATATAGCCTGATTTATAGATTACTTAGAATAAAATAGAATAAGGAGTGAAATGGAATAGAATAGAAATTTGTAATAACAATTTATAGATTGCATATAAAGGAACATCAGTGAATAGAATGACGTAATTTTTACACTAAAATAGCTATGTTCATGCTAGTATTTTAGATTACTATTACAAACTTCATGGTGATGAGGTGACATGAAAATATGATCAGTTGGAAGTTGTAGTTTTAAAAAAATGGAAATTAGCTTAGCATATACATCGGGGTGTATAGCACATGCTATAGGGAGTTTGTTTATGATACCAAACAAAACGAAGACGAAAACGGAGCAGTAGAATTCGGCAAATAAATAAAGGAGAAAATATACGTGATTTTTCGAAAAATATATTTTTTCAAATGATAAAATGATAGAGTGTTTCTCTTTTAATACTACTAACCGATAATTGTCTCGCATGATTTTTTTTTTAAATACAAAATATTAAAATAAATTACATTGTTTTAATATACGAATGACACTAGTGACAAAAAAAGTCGCGTAAATTTCAACCGATATAGAACGAAATGTGTCGGAATTACACGACCGCCGTGGGAATAGAATAGAATTGAACACGAAATAAAATTTTGTTATATCCTGTTCTGTGCTGTTCCATTCTATTCAATTCTACGCAACTATAAATGGTCGCATGCATTTTCATAGGTTTATATTTCTATTCCCTGGTCTATTCTATTCCATTCTATTCTATGTAATCTATAAATCAGGGTGGTCCATTTAACTTGACTTGTTCAAATATCTTGCAAATTAAGCCCTTAACAAAAAACTTTCATGAACAATAGTTTAACCATATTGAGGGGGCCATCCGATATTGTTACCATTTTTCGCCCTCCACCCCTCAGAGGGTCGGAGAGGGGGTAAACTTAGATATCTTAAATAGGAACCCTAATTTTTTATTACAGATTCGGAATCTCCATAAAAAATATGAAGGTTTATTCTGAGAATTTTTTTCATATTCTTGATAGATGGCGCTGTAACCGCGTAGTCCATTTAACTTGACTTGTTCAAATATCTTGCAAATTAAGCCCTTAACAAAAAACTTTCATGAACAAAAGTTTAACCATATTGAGGGGGCCATCCGATCTTGTTACTATTTTTCGCCCCCCACCCCTCAGAGGGTCGGAGAGGGGTAAACTTAGATATCTTAAATAGGAACCCTATTTTTTATTACAGATTCGGAATCTCCATAAAAAAATATGAAGGTTTAATCTGAGAATTTTTTTCATATCCTTGATACATGGCGCTGTATTCGTAAAAACAAGTTTTTTTTTTAATATTCTTATTTTGAATTGTTTATAACTAACATTTGTTGTATTATCATAAAAAGCACTTTCAATCGAAAATGGAGAACTACAGCAATAAATGTCAAAATGTCAATGATCATGGCTGCACTCGTTGGAACTGATCTATGCGATAACGCGAGTTAAGTAACGTAGCGCGCGGGTAGTACTTGGATGGGTGACCATCCAGAGAAACCCGTGTTGCTGTTGACTATAAGACCTAAAACGCAAGATCAGGACGTAATGGCGGCATATGACCATAGCAGTTGCTGAATGGAGACGAAAAAAAAAAATCAAGAACGACTTTTGGGATATGTTAGAGTTAGAATTTGAGAAGCTAGAGGAATATATATATATATACATGGTAGGGGACTTTAACAAAAATGACGGAATACAAGAAATAAGAGGAAAACCTGGGGAAGTGACAAAAAATAATAATGGAAACACACTTCAGATTTCTGAAAGAAGAAGAAAACTATAAATACACCCGGGAAGTGAGAAGTAGGAAGAAAAATCATTAATAGATTACTTTATTACTAATAACAATCAAAGGAAAAAATTCAAAGACGTACGGGTAAAAAGAAGAAATGAAATCGAAAGTGACCACTATATATTAATTGCAAAAATTAAAGTAAAGAACATACTTAAATCAAAACAGAAGGTATTCAAAAATAACATCGAAATAGTAAAAGTTAGAATAGAAATGCTAAAAGATATAAACATAAGAAAAGAATATCAGGAGAATGTAAAACAACTAATTAAAAATACACCAAAACTAGATATACAGAACGTAGAATAAATTTCGGGAACCTACAAATACGTAATAGTGGAAATAAAGGAAACAGAGGTAAAAAAGAAGAAACAGAAATGAAACAAATTTCTCAACACGAAGAAGACTACGAAGAATACAAAAAAAGAAAGAAGTTAAAAAAATACTGAAAAAATCCTAGGTAAAGTCGTGGGAAGAATTCGGCAACATATTAGAAAATAACTACAAAGAAAATAAAAAGTATTCTATGCAATACTGAAAAAATACAAAAAGTAAATCAAATAGTACTAAAACAAATATAAAAAAACAGGGAAATATATTGGAAGGGAACAAAGTAATAATGGAGAGATGGAGAGAACATTTTGAGGAATTACTTGACGAAAGACAGATTATAAATGGAAATGGAAAAGAGGAAATGAAAGTAGTAATTACGAAACTGAAAACCGGTAAAGCACCTGGACACGGCATGATAAAACCAGAACAATTTAAATATATGGGATCGGAAGGAGAACAAATTCTATTAAAAATAATAAATAGAATCTAGAAACTAGGAAAATATTTCCCATTTATAAAAAGGATGACAGTAGAAAATGCAATACAAGGAAATATCCCTATTATGCACTACAGCTAAAATATATGAGGCTATATTGGAAAACAAACACAGACAAACGGTATAATCAATAATGGAAAGGGCACAAAACCGGTTCAGGAAAGGACATTTCACACAAGATCACATATACATAATCAGAAAACATACAGAAAAGACCATGAAACAAGACAGCAAACTATACATATCATTTGTTGATTTGGAAAAGCATTCGACATAATACCTCGTAAACACATGTAGAAAATATTTAGGGAAAGATAAGTAACATAACTACTACTAGAAGCAGTAAAAAATGTATACAAAAAAACAACAAATTATATAAGAACAGGAAACGAAATATCAGAAGAATTTGTAACACAAAGACTAAGACAAGTAAGTTCATTGTTATTTATAATATTTTTGGATAATATAATAAAAAATAATAATGGACAAAAAAGGAAAGTTGAAATTTGATACCAAGTAACAAAAATAGGAGAATCTGCATTTGCAGACGATCTAGCGATACTAGCGAACCATGAGGACGATTTGTAACATAACCTAAAAATATGGAATGAAGAATTAAAAAATCATAATATGAGCATAAAAGTAGAAGAAACCAAAACAATGGTAATATCTAAAATTGAACTAACATAAAGATAAACGAAAAGAAAATAGAATATTTAGGAATAACAATACACAATAAAGGAAGTCTAGAACTAAAAATCAACAAAAGAGTATAAGCAGCTAATAGAAGCTTTTACTTATTAAACAAGGTTATTCTGAACAACAAACAAGTATTAAAGAATACAAAAATGACAGCTTACAAAACAATATACAGACCAGCAGTAATATAAGTAAGTGAGACGTGATTAATGAATCAGAGAAATAAAAGTAAAATTCAAGCAAC
Source organism: Pterostichus madidus (assembly GCA_911728475.2). Classification (NCBI taxonomy): domain Eukaryota; kingdom Metazoa; phylum Arthropoda; class Insecta; order Coleoptera; family Carabidae; genus Pterostichus; species Pterostichus madidus. Next base: position 29,780,465 of record OU452304.1, on the reverse strand, counting down.
GGAAATCAGATTCCTGAGATGAATAGAAGGAAATACAAGTATAGAGAGAATAAGAAATGAACAAATAAGAAATAATTTACAAGTTGAAAGTTTACATAACATTATAGGCAAGAAAATAAAAAATAAAGCACAAACTAGTTGCTGCTATTGCAAGCATAAATAAAACAGTAGAGAATGTTCAGAAAAAATAAATATAAGGTTTTTAAGAAAACGATACCGAAATCGCGGGAGTGAAATGAGCCGAAGACGCGGTACCGGCATTCGGGACGACGACTGACGTGATCATGCAAACTGATACATCTGGGGAGACAGGTTTCCACTACTTTTTGCAAAATCGACTCGCTGGCGTCGCAATGTTGGGGTCCGCAAAATTGCAGCTGGTGTATTGCTATCGCGAGAAATGATTTTTAAACTTTTTAGGAAAGCGACACCGTGTGTTGCGATGGTAACGTTACTGGAATGCTGAACAGTATGTGTATGTGTTCTGTTTCTGTTTCGCGGATTTTGACGGTGATAGCAGTTGAAAACTCGTGCCAGCATCGAGACGCCAGTTTAGTGGAATTCACGATGGATCCACCTAAACGGTTGCGGTATGTGGGGCGGTGACGTTACAATGGTAAGAAGGAAACTGCGAACTTGGTCATAGTTGACGCTGTCGCAAACTCGGAACTATTTAACTCAGTGCACTGCATTACTACTTTAGCCGCGAACTGATGGATGAAAAACTGCTGAATAATGGCGTTATTGTAGTAACTGCAATCTGAAAAGCTTAAAAATGTTGAATAATGAACCATTATTCAAAATTTTATCTTCATTCTGCATTTTTGATTAATGAACCATCTTATATTTTCAATAAAGCTACATTTTTATTATTATTATTAAACGTATATCTAAAAACGTGTATATATATATATATATATATATATATATATATATATATATATATATATATATATATATATATATATATATATATATACTGTCCAAGTTCTATTTTTCTATATATCTACTTTTCTGAATTTGTTTTCTTGCTTCGTATCCCCCTTTTCGTGTTTGTTCCATATGAAGACAATCTATTATTATATTTTAGTATCCAATTCTGGTTATTTTCCCCTTTGACTTCTGTTATCTTCCAATGCTCCTAATTTAACTTTGATATTACTTTCGTTCCACGTTAAATCGTTGTATATACATATACATGTAAAATCACAATTTTTTAATTTCCTGCTTCCCTAATTATTTTAAACAAAAAAGGTTCGAATAAAAGTTTTAGGGCATAAAATTCTGCATCTAAGCCAATAAACAAAATTAACTTCGTATGCTTCGTAGCGGCACAAATTAGATCTGAAAATGACAAAAATAGCCTCAAAACTATCGATAGCCATGGAATTGAAACAAAATGAAACAAATGTTTGACGTATAATCTGTAAAAATAATTTCTTTATTTTTTTGTCATTTATTTTGACAGATAAAATGACAAACATTGGTTTAATTTTGTTTTAGTTCCATGGCTATCAATAGTTTTCAGGCTATTTTCGTTATTTTCAGATAAAATATATGCTGTTTCGGAGCATGTAAAATTAATTTTGTTGTATTAGATGCAGAATTTCATTCCCTAAAACTTTTATTTGAAGCTTTTTTGGTAAAAATAATTAGGGAAGCAGGAAATTACAAAATTGTGATTTTACATGTTAAATCCCTATGTTCGAGAGTTGCGTTCACCACCCTGTATATATATATATATATATATATATATATATATATATATATATATATATATATATATATATATATATATATATATATATATATATTGTAACCAAGGATGTTGAAAGGAGGGGATATGGCATTCGAGTCAAGACTGTGAGGCTCAGCAGATTGACAGAGACAGAAGTATTATTTTCTGTACCGTGCTTAGCCTGCTATTGCGCATGTGTCATAAAGAGATTTTAAATTTAAATTTTATAGCCAGTATTCGTCTGACTAATATACAACTCATTCAAACAACACGCTTCTACCCATGCTTTTCGGAACTCTTTATCTTTAGGTAATCTTTTCCTTTTCTTTTATAACATGATCTACATTTACTTACTAGTGAAAACTGATTCCACTGCCCGTAATTGCACGTCTTTTACAAACTAAACACTTTGTTACCATCTTGTCCACAAATAAATATGTCCAATTCCATACAACACAAAAATTTAAACACAAATGACACTTGGTTATGTTTACATAAAACAACGCTCCCTGACAACGTCTAAACGCCACTTTTCTTCCACAAAAATTCAAAATATTTTGAAAAAGAAGAGATTTGGCTAAGCACGGTGCAGAAAAACTATTGTTGTCTCTTTTCCTTGCCCAAGCCTCAACGTCCTTGATTGTAACCAAACTGACTTTGATGATGCATAAATTAATTTTAAATAATGGCTCGTAATTCTGTAATTTTGTGATTGTCTACTATAATCAATTATTATTTATAGATCTACGTTGTGTTTACCTACGTTGTGTTTAAATATCGAAGAATGTAACTCCCAATATGTTGTTAATACGAAGTAGCTGTCAATAGTGGGGGAAATTGTAAAGGTTGATTTGAGTAAAAGATTTACATTCCTTCCAAAAGATATAACTGTGACGTCATACCTTGTATATTTATTGAAAAACAAGTAATTAAAGAAATATCATTTATTATGTCAATTTAAAATGAACAAAGTGATTTTAACACAAAGTTCTGTCGAGAAATAATCATATTATATCTCTCTGGTATTTACCTTATACAAGAGGAAAAACACGACCAAAAACCCCAAACAGAGAGACAAAATCACTTAAAACATATGAAAATCAATCAAAATGCTTTTTAAATATCAAAATTACATATTTTATATGTCAGTTAAAACAAACAGCATCTATACTTCAGGCGCGTCACAACAATTAGTTAATGCATCAATATCTTTGAATGATTATTAAATCGGCAAATTGAATATTTTTATGATCAGAGAAAGGTAATTTATTGAATTATATATCGTAGTGGTCTCCTTAGATACAGATGTTGACATGTAATTATAATGCGGCTTGGCGGTACGAGTGAGATGGCTCGGGCCACTCCAAAGGAATAGATATGCCTAAACAGAAGAGTCAAGTTTAACTTGGTTTTTATGTGGAATGACTACCAAGGCAGCCGGGTAAGATATCGTATGCGTGGTTATACGTATAAAAATAATGCGGAAGGCGTCCAGCAGACATGGCCGAGCCAGGGCGCTTGGATATGAGGAAGGGGTGCAGCAGCCATGGCCGAGCCAGAGCGCTTGGGTATGAGGAAGGTGTCCAGCAGCCATGTCCGAGACAGAGCGCTTGGTTATGAGGAAGGTGTCTAGCAGCCATGACCAAGCCAGAGCGCTTGGATATGAGGAAGGGGTGCAGCAGCTATGGCCGAGCCAGAGCTCTTGGTGGTGAGGAAGCTGGAGGGTACGGATAATTTAACCTCACATAGAGCCAAAGTAGAGTCTCGTTAGAGTCTCCTGGAGTCTCGTGAGAGCCTCCTAGATTACGACAAATCATGCAGTTTATATACAGTGGTTATTCTCTCGTTCCTCCACCCCGAGGACCTACGATGAGTGCGTCCTCTTCATCTCTTCTCCGAAGATGGCGTGGGTTCTCTTCTCACCCCGTCTCCGAGATCTAATAATGTAGCGTCTTGTACTATTTAATATCTTTCACACCTTTCTGAAACAAAGAAATACCACGCATAGCCATATCGCACAGATTTCCAAATACCACAATTCTAGATTCCAATTACTGTAATTCCGTACCAGTTGGCGTACCTAATATTCTTACTCGAACCTATGTTAGAACAAAAATATAATCTGATTGTGAATGTTCTCATTGGCGCATTTTCAATAACCTCCATGGTTAGAACACTTAGTTTTATAATAGACATACTTAATTACCAACGCAAGAATACGATAACGTCTTCATTGTAACTTCAGATACGCCCCTGCAAACAGAGCACGCGCCCCGTAGTGTCGACTGGCCGGCCCGCCAAATGTTGTAAACTCAAGTACCTAGAAAATATCTGTAGATGTACAAAAAAACTGTAAAGAGATAATATTTATACATTCATACATATTATGTCATAATGATATCAAATCAACAATATAGTTCTGGCCAGAACGTTGTATAACAATAAGTAAATAAAATAAATTTGATATTATATATATATATATATATATATATATATATATATATATATATATATATATATATATATATATATATATATTAATCATAAATAATTCACAATGTTTCAATTTTTTTATATCAATTTTAAGGACAGCTTTTGTTTTTCTCGCATTCACAATTAGAGGCTTGAGGCTAGAGATCTCTCTGTCTAACACAGAGTCTCACTCGAACAACAAAATTGTAAATCCATATTTTTTAGATAAACCTGATCACTATATTCGGCTCGTACTATAATTCAGATATAACTAACAAAAATAGAATAGGTGGCACAATAGTATCAAGTCGGCCTGTGGATCCTGAGGACCGTAGTTCGATTCCCACTACCAATAAAACATTTTCACCACATTAATACTACTCCTGTTGCTCCCCCCTCTACTAACATCATTGAGGGCCGTGATTTGACGGCTGGTAACAGCACTTCACGCGCAAAAATATATCACTTACCGAGATCTGCTTCGGCAGAGTGCCACACCCAGTAATGGGTAAAAGGCGTGATGATATATTTATTTATTTATTTATTTATATCATATACAAGTGCAGACTGTCGCTTTAATCTTTTCTAATCTTTGTAGATTCGTTATAGATTCGTTGTTAGGAGTAAGCGTGAGTAATTTGAGATGTTTTATGCATATGTTATATACGTCGAAGAAAGAAGATGAATGATAAATGAATAGGAATGATGTGATTTAAGGTTTGTTGTGTGATAAATTATTTCGAGTGTAATAAATGAATGAGTTTATGTGGAGTGATCTATGAATGTGGTTAAAGTGAGGGTGGTGTGTGAATGATTAAATTTGCCATTGTCATATGATCAGTTGATCAGTCTTTTGTTATAATGACTGTTAATAAATATAAAAAATCGCAAATGGACAAATGTATTTTTAATTTGTTATTACAATTCTTTTAAAACATGCTGAATAGTAGCGTTATTGTAGTAACACCAATCTGATTAAATAAGTGAAGAGGTTCGCTTAACTGTCAAAGTGTTGAATATCGTAAATATCATAATTATATTGAGGATGTAACTCATACGTGGATTAATAATAATAATAACTAACTTCGGTATCAAGATCATAACAATAAATTTCATGTGGCAAGGGTTTGAAAAACAATTCCGTACTCTACTATAATTTTAATTTATCCATATCAAAAGGAGGTGAATTATTGGTTTATATTTTCTCAAATGTGTATTAGCATAGTATAAAGCTTGATAGTAGTGAGAGAAAACACTGAGCAATATAAAGTTAACCTCATACATAAACAGCATAATATATGTGCACAAAACCACTATTAAAATTAAAATAAAACCAAGAAGCGTACATAAAGGAAGACCTAAACGAAACAAAAGTAGCCTTTTTGATTTAAAAAAAACTATGTTAGATATAAGGTAAAAACAAACTTAATCTTGACTCGAGACAAAACATAATATGACAGAACCCCCTCGAGATTGGACTAAAAAGCAACCAGCGATACATGGACGATAACAGTGTCATATAGACAAACGGGAAAAAAATAACATTCGGATCGAAACCAGAAACTGACGAACTATAAAAATCTATACAGGCAATTTAAATATTATAAAGTTTTAGGTAAGTGTCGCTTCTTCAAAAAGAAAAAAATAAATAAATTATGATAATGGCGCCAGAAGACGATAAGAACAGCATCAAAAGTAGTATAAATAGCACAGGGGTCAATCGCGACCTTCTCCGATTTGTATGAAAATGCATATACTTATTCATTTTCATCTAAAACTAATTAGGTGCTCTTGCAAAGTACGATTTTGATAATTTTTTGTAATTTTTATCATTACCTATTTACTTTCATCATTTACTTATTTTATTTCATAAATTAAGCTATTCCTTTAAATGATACTTACTGTCAAACTCAGCGTATTGCAAGGTTAAGGCGTACACCTCTGGTGTATTGATTCTTCTTCCTCTGCTAATACCACTTTTGCACACTATGCTTGGCGTCTCTCTAAAATATTATTTCCGAAGAATAGTTTTACTAGGTTTTACATTTTATTTCATAAATATTCTGTTAATTTTATATTTTGACTTAAGTAACACTTATAAATAGTTTTTATAGTTCAATATACATTTCTTCAATCCTCTGTTGCTGAAATTAATCTATAACATCTATCTAGCTTGCCATGAAGTTTAAATATTTGTCAAACGTGACAGCTTCGAACGTTATATATTTTTTTTTAATTTTACTATATATTATTACCGAGGACAAATTTTTCTTTGTTTTACTATATACTTCTCAAAACTATTTGTCAAATTGACGTTTTGTCTTGAAACTTTTACTCGTATATGAACATTAAATCAATTGAAAACAGTTCAAAACATATATCCTCAATCATCTAATACCTAAATCAAATTACAGAGTTACTCTAACTGGTCTAGAAATTAAAATAATTCTATAAAAAAGATTTTTAATATAAGAGGTAATATTGTTTCTTACCCATAGATTTATCAAATAGACTTTTGTCCTTAAGAACTTTTATATAAACATGAAATCAATTGAAAACCGGTCAAAACATATATCTTCAATCCTCTAATACTTAAATTAAATTAGAAAATTTTTCCAACTTCTCTAAAAATAGAAATAGAATATTTATATTAAAAGTTTAATGCGTAACATCAAAAGTGATTGACAGGTTGAAAAATTTCTGCATGCAGTCAAATTTTATATGCATAGCAAGGCGTGCATTCTTCGATTATTGTAAATTTGCAAAGGTTTTCATTAATTTAACGCGAACTATACTTTCGAAAAATCTAAAATACCCAAAAGGCACGAGTCTCAAACATTCCGTAAATCTTAGAAAAAAACCGCAATAATTACACGAACCGTTTAAGCTGTAGCCGATAATAATATTTGGTTGCTAGACTGATGAATCTATAGTGAAATAAGCTAATTAGTATATATACTTCTCGCTAAGCGCAGCGGACACTGAGCTAGAATTCACTTCTGTAAAATAATACCAAGTATAGTAGATTTTAAAGCAATTTTTCTAAAACAATTAGCGATAAAAAATTTACAATTCTGCACGCGAGTCCTTCAAACGGCTTTCCATTTGATACCAAACATAATAAATATTTGGAGCATATTTAACTAAATAATTGTCCATCGAAAAAATAACTATTTTGCACGCCAGTCGTAAAATTTTAATTTTTTTATTCCATCAGTCTTCTAAAGCCCTTTCATATGACGCCAAACATGGTATCATGGTGTCCACCAATTTCAAATTATAAAATTACAGAACACGATGTTACCACAGAAACTGCTGCCAAACAGCAAGTTCTTGTAGAGCAACACTAACATACTTTTCAATACAAGCCTTCAATTCAACACGAATTTTAGTCAGATAGTACAGCACCCTGTATGATGCACATGTAACAACAAAAAAACCGCGAATACTTTGTTTGAAACAATTGACAATCTTAAAATATATATATTTTTTTTAATTTCATCTGAACGTTCTTCTAAAGCCCTATCATATTACAACAAACACGGCATGATTCGGACTACTCTAAGTCTAAAACAATTGCCTAACGTAAAATTTCAACTTTTTTTTATTTCATCTGAAAGTTTTTCTAGCGTTTTTTCATATGACACCAAATAAGTTATGATTCGGAATACTTTAAGTTTAAAACAATTTTCTATCGTAAAATTTCAACTTGTTTTTATTCTATCTGAAAGTTCTTCTAAAGCCCTTTCATATGACACCAAATACGGTATGATTCGGAATACTTTAAGTTTGAAACAATTGCTTATTGTAAAAATTCAACTTTTTTTATTTCATTTGAAAGTTCTTCTAAAGACCTTTCATATAACATGAAAGACGTTTTTATTCGGAATACTTTAAGTTTGAAACAATTGTCTATCGTAAAATTTCAACTTTTTTAAATTTTATTTGAAAGTTCTTCTAAAGCACTTTCAATTAACACCAAACACGGCATGAGTCCGAATATTTTAAGTTTGAAACAATTGAGTATCGTAAAATTTAACTTTTTTGTTACATCGGAAAATTTTTCTAAAGCCCTTTCGCATGACACCCAGCACATTATGATAAAGACTTCTTTAAGTTTAAAACAATTGACAGTCGTTAAATTTGGTTTTTTGTATTTTATTTAAAAGTTCTTTCATATGACACTAAACGCGAATAAATTTAAAACAATTGACGGTCGTGAAGATTAAATCTTTTTTATTTCGTCTGAAAATTCTTTTAAAGACCTTTCAAATGATATCAAACACGATATGATTCCCACAGTCGACAAATATTTTCATCACATTAAAATTAGCCATGTGGCTCCCCCACCACTAATATCTTTGAGAGCTGTGATTTGACGGCTGATATACGCACCTAATGCGCATAAATATATCACTTTCCGAGATCTGCCACACCAAAAGGCGTGAGCATATATTTATTTATTTATGATTCGGAACATTTTAAATTTAAAACAACTGACGGTCGTAAAATTTCAATTAAATACGTGTTTTCTTTCTGAAAACATTTTTCTGAACTAACTTTTTTTTTAAATCATCTGAAAGTTCTTCTAAATCACTTTCATATGTCATCGAACACAGTAGAATTTGGAATACTTTATGTTTAAAACAATTGACGATCATAAAATATAAATTTCTTATATGGCATCTGAAAGTTCTTCTAAAGCCCTTCATATGATACCAAACACGGCATGATTTGGACTACTTTAAGTTTTAAATAATTGACGATTGTAAAATTTCAACTTGTTTTTATTCCATCTGCAAGTTTTTCTAAATTCCTTTCATATGACATCAAATATGCTATGATTCGGAATATATTCAGTTTTAAACAATTGCCTATCGTAAAATATCACCTTTTTATTTCATTTGAATGTTCTTAAATTAAATTATAAAATTTCTTCAACTTGTCTAGAAAGAGAAATAGAATATTCATATAAAAAGTTTAACGCGTAACTTCAAAAGTGATTGACACGTTTGAAAAATTACTGTTTGCGGTTAAATTTCATATGCATAGCAATGCGTGCATTCTTCGATTACTGAAAATTTGCACAGCTTTTTATTAATTTTACGTGGGCTGTACTTTCTAAAAATCTGAAATACCCAAAATGAACAGGTCCCAAACATTCTATGAATCCCAAAAAAAAAAAAAAATACACCACAATCGCACAAACCTTTTAAGCTGTAGCCGATAATACTGTTTGATTGCTAGACTGAGGCATCCTTAGTGAATTTGGCTTATTAGTATGGGCCGATAGAGAATATTTGTTTGATAACACAAAAGTCAATGATTGCATAAGTAATAGGAGTACAATTTTTAAAACTTCAAACAACGTAAAATGATGCAACACAAAACAACATGTTTATTCAACCCTGCTTCATTCGCTACTGTTCTGCACACGTAACACGCAGCTGCAATGTGCGACAGCACTAGACAAAGAAAACATTGTTGCCATCTCTCTAGCGCTGTTGTCAAATCTTACCAAAATATACAACAAAATGTAATTCTTCACATGCAATGTCTTTTCTTCACAATATTTACCGGTGTCGTCGAAAACGCTGATTGTAAAATATTTAAACGAAATAATACTTAAGGTATTTAATCAGAATGTGATTGAACAAAAGGATGACGATACTCCAGCTGCAGATATTGAAGTCAATTGAAGAAACAAATTTAAATAAAAAACTTACCAATGTTTTAAATGTATCTTTGAAAATTAAAACTAATAATCAAAATAAGGGTACCGTACTTCAACACTATAACACAAAATGAAATACAAATATATCACATGACTAATGTATTATCAGGCTATTTAAAAAATATGTTGAACATTACAAAAACAATGCAACCAGTTGGGAAAGAACTTTTCAATGTTCTAAGATACTCGTATTATCATATTTCAACAACATTGGAATATTGATTTTTTTATGTTAAGGACAAATTTTAAAATATCTTTTCGTTTTGTTTATGAATATTTATTTTGTATTAACTTTTTATAGAATACGTACTATTTAAGTGTACAAATATACTCGTATATATAAAAGAATTAAATTGGTTTCCATTATTAAAATCCAAAGATTTGGGATATCCTAGAATTTTTAATTGTGCCAATCCCAAATTCCTGGAATTAAACAGAAAAACTGGGACACATCACAATCCAATATTCATTCGTTACTCGTACGTATACTGTTCTGCGATGAAAAGTTTGGGAAAAAAGTGAGACCGTCTTGGACGCAATCCAAAATAACCGCACCATTTGCATGATTCGATAAAAACTTTATCTTTGAACTCTTCCTTCCATTTCCATGCAGCTCATTATAAAACCGCGAGTTCATTAATTTATCTCTGCTTACCAGACAATTCATAATTCATCAGCTCTTATTCTTGTCACAATGATGCAATTTTAAAGTTGAAAGGTGGCAACCAAACAATTTAAAAGTGTTTAAAACTCGTTGGCATCAATTAATACGGCTTCTGACATTTATGAGTTTGAAATTATTTTTTATTAAGGAATCATGCAGGTTTTATAGTAGTTATATTTAATTGGGTAATGGCTCAGAGGTATCAAGTCGGCCTGTGGATCCTAAGAACTCTGGTTCGATTCTCACAGCTGACAAAACATTTTCACAATTTAAAATTACCCCCGTGGCTATTCCATCACTAACATCTTTGGGGGAAGTGATTTGACGTGATGATATATTTATTTATTTTTTATATACTTATTAATTAAATATAATTATATTCTTGCGCTACTACTGTACATTGTTTAGATTCTAATTCAGATCCAAGCAGTTTCAATATCTTTTATTTGTACAATAATATCTCAAGTAGATACGTTACTATTTACAACTGAGTTCGCAAACTCATTGCGGTACGGCCATTGCATACATCACTGTTGTGTTTCACTGTGCTCTTACAACCTATAATTACGATATATCCCATAAATGGGAATAGTACGAACACTTAAAACATATACTCAACATAGCATAGAAATACATCCATTATGTAACATTTATAGATAGGTGAGATGTTTCATTATTCAGAAGTGAAGAATAATGAAAAAAAGTGTTGAATAATGAACCGTTATTCAACAGTTTTTTAAGTCAATTAGATTACGGCTACTATACTAACGCAGCACACTGTGTATTATTATATTCAAGTCGTGTAGAAGCTATTAAAGTTTGATTGTACCGCGTAACTTCTAAAATTTATAGTTTTCCTCAATTTATGACCTAAAAGTACAGTTTCCTATAGAATGGCCGTGGAAAATATATAGTATCCAACATGCGTGTTATATGGCAAGTAATTGAATAATATACTATTGTCGCATCTTGTTATGGGAGACAGGCGACAAAGAACTTTACGCTCTCTTAATTACGTTTGTTATAAACTCAATAAATTATTTATTTATTTGGAAACGATAAGTCACCATGGATACAATCAATAACAAATTTATCACAAAATTATTTTTAGTAAAAATAAGTCTTTTTGGTAATTTGTTTATAAGAAAAAAATGTGTGCATTTCAAGCGTAACGTGTACCTATTTGTTTCTTTTGCATCATTACAAATCTTGCTTTCGGGTCGCGCTGCTCTTCTTTGTCTCTCTTGATTCCTTATGTCCTTGATGGTGTCGGATATTGCATTTTCAGTAATAGGTAAAAGGCGTAATGACTTTTTCTTTAACAGTTAATTAAAAGTAGTTATTTGTTTAACTAGGCAAAAAGGAGCAGAATTACTACTTGGCTAGCCACGGCAGTAAATCTGCGTTTTTGCGTGTTGAACACCTAATTTTTTTGCCAATTATTTAAAATTGATATTAATTTTGTGTATATTTTCAATATTTTTCATGTTAGCGGCATCATCGTAGTCATCATGTTGTTATGCATTTTTTAAGCAGTGGCTATGGCAGTATTTGTTTGGAAACTTTGGGTTCAATCCTAAACTGACCTAGAACTAACTCGTGTTACTTCCAAATAAATAATGTATCTCAAGTGTCCGTTGTAAACATTAGAGGTAAATTTAAAATCTGAATGCATGTCGAAGCGACATCTGCTTAATTTTGTTTGTGTGTTAAATTGCGCTTTTAATTGGATGTTTTAAGTCATCTTTATATTTTTTACATGTAGTCAAAAAGTAAATAACGTCAGAGTCTATCCATTTTTTTATAATTTTGTCATCAACAGTATCAAAATAATTTATTTCGCAATTATAAATAATATTATCCTCTGTGACTACTATATTGCAAGAAACACATACTGCATATTGCTCTTCCATCACCTGCATAAATACTAGTTTTGTTTTTTTTTTCTGAAAATTATTATAAAATTGCTTACGTTTTTCAAAAAATAGCTTCTAACCTCTCTATACTATAACAAATCGCGTCCGCAGGGGGGTGGGGCAAGCAGGGGCGCTCGTCCCCCCTGGGTTATAACTAAGGTGGTGACCACGACTCTCGAACATAGAACTTTAACATGTAAAATTATAATTTTGTAATTTCCTGCTTCCCTAAATATTTTAAGCAAAATAGCTTGTAATAAAAGTTTTAGGGCATAAAATTCTGCATCTGAGCCAATAAACAAAACTAATTTTACATACTTTGTAACGACACAAATTAGCTTTGAAAATGACGAAAATTGCCTCAAAACTAGCGATAGGCATGAAATTGAAACAAAATTAAACAAATGTTTGACACTGTCAAAATAAATGAAATAATAAATAAAGAATTTATTTTGACAGATTTAACGTCAAATATTTGTTTCAATTTCATAGCTATAGTTAGTTTTGAGACAATTTTAGTCATTTTCAGATCTAATTTGTGCCGTTACAAAGCACGCAAAATTAATTTCGTATTTTATGCCCCAAAACTTTTATTTGAAGCTTTTTTCTTTTAATTAATTACGAAGCAGGAAATTAAAACAATATGATTTTACATGTTCTAGAGTCGCGGTCACCATCCTGTATATGTATATATAATTTAATAAAAATTAAATTATAAGTTTAAAGATAATAAATTCAAGCTGAAACTGAATTTTCAGAAGTATTCTTATGACCAGCTGGCGACATGTTCCTTATCGTAATCTAAGTTTATTAAGTATACACAGACACAAAATATTAGAAAATAAAAACTGTGAAACTGCTAAATCGGAATTTATTGAAGAAATAGTGTCAATTTATGGAAGGGTTATAAGAAAATTGTCCTTCCTCTTCAATTCAAACCCAGACGACAAAGACAAGTAATTTATTTGACAAATTTAAATTCTTTTTTTTATCTATTTTTTGTATATCTGAGAGTTTTTTACGACCCGTTCCCCACTGGAAAATATATAATGAAAATGGCGAACAAATGTTAATCACGCAGATTTAAGAAGCGGTATGTTGCTGTAATTGTACTTATTAAATTAAATCAATAATATCAAATTTGTAGTTTTTTCCACAGCAACACTTTTACAGTCTAGTCTGTAAAATTAGCACTTCACAGCCCACAAAGGCCCACTTTTAAGTTCAATCGGTAAAAAAAAATAGTTGATTTAGTCGCTAACACCTGCCGATGCCTTAAGGCCGCTGCGTAGCCAGCGTAAAACCGCTTGAAATTTGTATGCTTTTTTTTTCAGTTCTAGATAAATAAATTTGTTCAAATTTTGTTAGAATGAAGATAATAATAAAATATTAAGTTTTTCGAAATTATAAAGAGACAAAATTAGTTATGTGCTTATATATGTAAAGACATATACACGATTTTAACAGTTTAGAAAGTACTTGGGTATATAAATTAGATATGAAATGAAAGATTTTGCAAAAATAAAACGTTCTTTATACGAATATTTTCATCAAAGTTTCGAATTTCTAAGTAAAGTATATATTTGTTTTCGATATTTCGTGTCACAATGTCACATATTTAACGCCTTATGTACAAAACGATGCAACCCAAATGACAATGTCTGCTCTGAACGATGCGGTGTCTGAAGGATTTCAGAGCAGGTACATTTTATTACGGTTTCACAATAAACATCGCAAACTTTTGTGCCCACAGGCACAGGCTACTCTGTAAACTGACTATAGTGATGAACTGATGACATATCGTGCACGGAACTACTGTTCTGATATTTCGACATGAACATGTTATAGATACTTACGAGAAATTTAATATTTAATTTAGAATTTAGTATAAGTATTTATATATAAAAAAAGTAAATTAAATATTGTAAGTATTTGATTAAGATTTTAATGTTATTTTAAAATAAGGGCAGATAGACGCAAAAAATTGTAATTATATAGGTAATAATAATAATATTTATTCAGGTTTTATAATACACAAACTAGTCGTCAAGACATACAAACACATAAAATCAAAATAAACGCTCATTCATTTAAAGACCATTCAACATATATCAATATAATTAATAGTAACATAGAAAAATATAAACATGGCATAAATTAGTAATTTATTAAAAAAAAATTCTAATAGGTAAGCCGCGACTATACCTTGAATTAATCATTTCTGGTAAAAGTGAGTTGAGATAAAAATTTGTTACTTTTGGTATAATTTTAACTTGCCAAAATGAATTGGATCTATTAATTTTTTCAACGAAAATATCAATGTTCGCGTACACCACAAAATAGCATGCATTGTTATTACAAATATTTAATTGTCCTGAAACATGTAATTATCATTTTCTTTTAAACAAATTTTACCATCTTTTGATTCTAAAAATTTTATAACTTTTTTTTCTATTGCATCTTTTATAGTCATATTTTGGGCACTGAATGGACATTTTATTTCGCATATTTCGTCATCTCCTATTATTCCATCTGGTGAAGCACTCAGAAATGGTATCTCTTCATGAATATAAAATCCACTTTTATTAATTTTTTTATTAATTTTTTCTTCTAGCACGCTACAGCCTTGCTTTCGTTTCTGATTCCATATTCTGTAGCTTTACTGCCAGTGAATGAACTATAAAGTAAATTTTTCACTATATTTGCAGTTGATGTACCTTTCCGTTTTTTTGCAAATCTTTCCGAAATTTGAGGCAGTAAGTCGCTTCCTTCTTTCCTCTTTCCATAGTTGATCTGTAAACTGCCCAAGCGTATTTTGAAGAATATAATTTTTATCTGCTTCTTTTAATTTGTTTAAATATTCTTCTTTGGCCTTTTGTAAATCTTCGTTGTTGAAATCTGCTTCGGGATTTGCCGCGTATGGACCATAATTATTATCCTGATGACTAATAGTACGATTTTTCCTCTTTCCATAACCCCTGTTTCGCCGGGATCTAATTTTGTTTCTTATTTTTGCCGCGTGTTTTAAACTATATTTTCCAATTTTTCGACCCAACCCTGACTGTATTATTTCATTAAATTCTTCTTTTGAATTCATGGATATGACTGCCATTAATTCTTATACCACCCACGAATTTTGCAACTATTGAATTGTACAATTCTGCAGCGTTATTAGTAACATTTTCTATTAAACTATCAGATTTGTTAGCTACATTCTGAACTGCCTGTAATATTTTCGCAAAAATATGTGTTGGAATGGTTGATATTAGATTTGGTTCGGTATCTGCTTTTTTACAAAAATAACCTCTTTCTCCGCATTTTTTGTGATCTCCAAATATATCACGAGGTCCATTGTGAATATCCTTACTTAGTTCTACTATTTTTTCGTGTCTTGTTATATTCTGCTCCTTTCTATACTGGATTGCTTTTGTTATACTCCCATAAATTCGAATTAAATTTTTTTTATATGTTGCCGTACTTCTTTGTGCGTATTCATTATATCTTTTAACTTATTCAAATACAATCGTAAAATATGGTTTTTGCAACCAATTTTAATGAAAAGTAAATGAGGACCGTATGGCATAGAATCTATAATTTTTCTGTATACACTACTATCTCCGTCGCCGATAATTTTTTTTATATTTTAATTTGTGAATCTCCACAGAACACTTAAAACTATGAGGCGCCGTTTGCGACAATATACAGACTCGTAAATATACAATTCTTTTCACAATATATACTAAATTTTTGACAATATCACGTAAAATATTGTATATATATTAAATTTATTACAATATCATAAAAAATATTGTATATATACAAATTTTGTGTACTGTATTAAGAAAATCGGGTATATTATAAACCTGTATATTGTGATATTTTTGTCGCGTTAAAAAAATATACAGAACAGGATTGTGCCACTTATTCAGAGATGGCGCTGAATTTCGGGTAGTTGACCCAGCATTTTGGAGAGATAGTGCAACATTCCAATGAAATGGCGCTATGAAATGTACACCCAAGGGATGTACAAAATATTATTTTTAATCTTTTTCTCCGGATTTAAAATAACTATCTTAGGTTTAGTTTAAGTAACATTAACAAAACTGGAATTTCTTTATAGCTAACGGAAATGAGATTACAATTTTTAAGTAACCTAAAAATAAATACTTCTAAATTTGTATGTTATGGAAAATTATATCATTGTTGTGATAAATTCATATTACATAGAGACATTATAAATAGTTATTTGTTAAACTAGAGAAGAAAGTGCCTCTTTTTTCCACTCGCTCATGAGGCAATTCGAGCGAGAGTGGAAAAAACTCTTTCTTCTCGTGTTAGACACCACATTTTTTTCACGATATGTTTCTAAAAACGATTGTCTCGAACCTTCAATACATTTTAAGAAAAGATTAGTAGAATAAGGGCCAGTTTTTCAATCGCCGGTTTACGCTCGGTTAATGTTAACCATGATTAAATAATAATGGAAACCATACTTTTCATTATTATTTAATCATGGTTAACATTAATCGGTGATTGAAAAACTGGCCCTAAGGGTAATATTTTGTTTATTTGAATCAAAATAGTTTATATTGACATGACTGATAGAATGAGGGTAATATTTTATTGATTTGAATCAAAATAGTTTATATTGACATTACAGTTAGTGCAATATCTGTTCTTGGATTTATCGGGTAACAGATTGTCATTAGTACCTTCTGCAATGTGTCTTATTTCGGGATGTGTATTTGGTTGTCTAATGTAGATAGATATTTCCTATATATATTTATTAATGTAATGAAAAAAATGTTCTCTTCATTTCTTTTACAAATATTTTTTGCTTTCGTTGTTAGTTATAGTCATAGTTACATCTCCAAATATATTTATTATTTATGTTTTATTTAATATTTGAGCCGTTTATAGTAAATTTATAATTTCTCCGATTTTTTATTCTGTTTTTTCTGAACATTTGACTATTATTTATTAAGGGCTACTTATCAACTTATGGCACAATGGTAGCTAGCCGGGTTGTGGAAATTAGAACCCGAGTTCAATTCCCATAGCCGGCAACTGATTTTCACCACATTTAAAATTATCCCTGTGGCTCCCTCACCACTTACATCTCTGGAAGACTGTAATTTGATGGCTGGTAACCGCACTTCACGCGTATAAATAAATCACTTATCAAGATCTGTCCCGGCAGACTGCCACACATGGAAATGGGTAAAAGGTGTGATGATTATTTATTTAACTAGGGAATAAAGAGTAAATAAAAAAAATGTTGATCTCTAAGGTAACCAATAATTATTGCAAAGCAATTGTTCCAAATATTAAAATAAAGTAGTAGTCTTGTGAATAACAACAAAATATTCCGAAAATAAAAAAAACCAAAAAGTAAACATAAATTTATAATACATGTTTCAAAAATGACGCCATTACAAAAAAAAACAATAATTTTAGTTGAGACCAAAGATACTTTGCATTAATAATAATAATTATTTGTGTACATAGACAGAAGTTAAACTTTGTGTTTGTAATCAATCGAGGCAAATAAATCACATAAGTACTCATAAAAAGGAGTACCGGGGTGCAGATGAGATAACTTATGCAAATCTATTGTTTATCTACGTTGTTTATTAATCGGTGTTCTTCATTGACATCTTCTACATTTAAAAATTTTATTTGTTCGCATTTCGATCATCTTCCATATACTTAGTCAATTTTAATCTAGTTTTTACAGTAACTAATCAAGTAAAACAAGAAATGTTAACTAAATATATGCAATATTGAAATATCTACAATTTTTATTTGATTATTTTCTCTTTAAATTTTATTGGGACAGAACGGCTGCGCAAAAAATTATTTTTAAATTTATAGCCGGTGGAGCTACTTAATACCTTTTATATTCAAGATATAGTACATAAAACTTATTTGGCTTGAGTTGTGAAATAAAAAGTAATAATTTATTTGTAAAAGTTTTGTCATTTATTAGTCAAATATTTGTTTTCTCTTGTCTTGGGACAACAGAATAGAAAACTATACCTATTTATTGTTTAATTAAAAATATTTGTTGGCGTCAATGAAATAGGCAACCATTTACTCACTAACACTTTGGTCATCCTTGATTTTTACACTATTGATAAAGTAGGAAATTAATTTAAATTGCTACAGAACACTGTAATAAGCAGAGTCATCTTGCGGCAAATGTTCTAATCCTAGTCTGTATTCTAGAATTATGTCTGATATACGCATTTGAAGTACGACAAAATGCAAGAGGTAATATTTTACACAGTTGCTATTTTTCAATTTATTTAGTATATTTCCTCAAAATGTGTAATATTTTACTACATAAATCTTGTATATACGTTTAATCATAGAATATATTGTTTTAATTTACATGAAATATTCAAAACGTTTTGTCGCAAACGGCGCCTCATATAAAACCTTCCAAAATTATACCAATAACAAATATTATTTATAATATAGGGTCAAAATATTGTATAAAAAAAGTGATATCTCCCAAAAAAACAATTACATTGTTAAAGGTATGTCAAGATTGCGCAGATTCGCGCCCTCCCAGAAAAAAAGATTCTCTCCCTCAAAAAGTTGACTATTTCACAAACTTCCCCAAAAATTGTAAATCTATATATTACAGATTTAAAAAAATTATATTTAATTAAGCTGAGAAAAATATTTGAATTTAAAAAACCTTATCGACCAGTTTTAAAATATCGGATGAAATAAAAAAAAAATAATTAAAAAAAATTTGGCGACCCCAGAGATCTGCTTCGCCCTAGTGCCACACCCAGTAATGGGTAAAAGGCGTCATATATTTCAATTTTGTTTTTATTTTTGCAAAATTAGGTATAACTTGTTGAGATTACAATACAGAACAATTTTTATCAATATAATTTTTGTCTAAAACGAATAGTAGAGATAGAAAATATAATTGAAAATTTCACATGGGAAATCGCTGTTGCGTATCGAAACCGGACTTACGGTTTAACGATATATTATAAGTACTAGTACCACTTAGTACATATTATACTTCGATTAAAAATCTGAACTGTTCTTTAACAGTCGAACTTATTTTTTAGAAGACATCGCATAGTAAGACCGAGAATCTCAAACGAACAAAGATTTGCTGTTTCAATAGAACTTTCATGTTTAAGCAGTCATAAAAAGACCTTTATTTGATTTATTGTTTATCCCTGTCTAATATTATTTACTTCTTCTGCAACCCAGTATGCTTCTGTGAGTTTGGGAATTGTATACAACTAAGGCGCAAACATGAAATATTTTTTTAGTCCGGAGCGCCCTTAAATGCTCTGATTTGGTAAATGTTAGTTAACGACGTAGCGTTAAGTGTGTGTCTGGTGTTTGGAGTAATATAAATAGATTCGTATTAAGGTGGCTCTATCACGGAAGCATTTATGTCACATGTTAATGAAATGTAAATATGTTATTTTTCATGTGTTTCTACACTAGATGCAATTGTTCTTTTAAAGTTTACCGTTGTTGAGCTGAGTAATATAAAGTTAAAGTCGATCTAAAATACATTGGCATTATACGAACGGTATCTCGCGAGGCAGCTTACTGTGTAATAAATTCATATATTGACGTCAGATTTTACCAAAAAACTAACATACAGCACATCATGTAAAGGTTCGTTTTAAAGAAACTGGCGATGAAAGTTGGATATTTTATGATTCAGAAATGCTTGGCAACGTTGCACGGGTAGGCAGAGATGGTCGCACGCGTAAAAAGAGATGGTAGCACGCGTAGACCAGAGAAATAGAGTACTGGGAGAAGACGCTTGAAGCAGCGCGAACCTTGTAAAATTGAAGACCGCGATTTTTAAGGTTGGTTGATGCGGAAAATTTAAAAATTCAGCACGGCTAAGCCTCATGAGCTGCGAAAAATATTCTGACTAAATAACAAATAATTTATGTGAATTTTTAAAAGTATCAAATTTTACTTCATGTAACCATGCCAACGTTAAATGCAACAAAATTCAACATTATTTTATTTGTACGATCTATCATTTGAAGTATAAAGCGAGTGTTTTATATTATTTGCAAAAATAATAATATTTTATTTATTCTGTTATTTTAAGTATCTTATTGCACTTTTTTTGTTGAAAATTATTTTTGATAGCGTTTGAAGTACCGGTTTGCAGTCTGAAACTGCTTGTTCCACTAATTTAAAATGTCAGGTTATTATGAAATAAATGTGACACACAAAATAGTATAATATTTTTTTTAATTATTGGTGATTAAATAAAATTAATTTATTAAGCTGTCGTCATACTAAGGTACCCTGTAAAAATGTATTGTAAATTAAACCAGGGAAGAGAGAAAATATTTCCATAAAAATGTTGGGCGACAGCATTAATAAAATTATTGTAAAAACTATCATTATTTGGCAATATCTAGTCTGTATATGAAATAATTCTAATTTCACTTTCCGTTTTCATACAAACTGTTGTCAGTCCAATCGAAGGAATACAAAGACCTCCTAAAATATTATAATTAAGTATTTAATATTAAAAACCGTAGCGTTCTCTGACAACTGGATGCGCACTCGTCCAAGAGTCTTCTCTCACTACTCTATTTCTCTGCCTCACACACAACAACCTTCAAAATGGCTGAACCCACAGCGTTCTCTGAAAATTGAATGCGGCTTCGTCCAAGAGTCTTCTCCCACTACTCTATTTCTCTAGCTTAGACGGAGATGGTCGCACGAATTACAAAGCAAGAACTATGAAAGTTAAAATTTCGATCAGTAAAGAATATTAATTTTAATACTGATGAAACAATTAATATTTAGTTAATTAATTTTAAATTATTGTTCCAACAGAAAGAAAGGCACAATATAAATTCTACAAAGAATTTAAATGTAATAATAAATATAATATTTATTTATATTATTTTATTTATTGTAAAACAAAATAGTACAGCATCTTATATTTTTTTATTTGTTGTTACAGTTGATAATAATTGCTTTGATGCATTATTGTAATTTTTATTATGAACTGTCAACAGAACGTATCGATAACTCAATTGTACCGACTGGTAATATCATGCTGCTTGTGGTTCTTGCAATGTTGCCATAGCTTCTGCGGTATAAAATATTAGTGCTATTGGTTGGCACGAAACATTCACTTCCAAATATTTCGTTAAGTTACTGAATTTCATAAACTAGTTAAATAGTTTTATTTAATATATTTAATGTTATTGTTAGTTATACGATATTTACAGCAAAATGTTACATAATTCTGTTTAACCTATGCTATACAAAAAATTTAATATTTGTTTTTATAAACTTTTTAGGTTACCTATACTTTTGTATGAAACTGTCATGATAGAACCACCTTTAAATCTCTTTACGTCATTTATTAATTATTTATTTTTACATAACTTTCTTTAGTTTCCATTTTTTCTTATTCGTACTTTTCTTCTCCTAGTTTGTGAATTTGGTTACAAACAAGTCTCTAGTTTACATACCTGTGTTACGTTGTATTTTCTGTATCTATATTATTATTATTATTATTATTAATCTTTAACGAAACGCAAAACGCAAAAGATAAGCAATTTAAAAAAAATTAAGTATTAACAAATTTAATCAAAACATTAAATTTAATATATGTCAGAATCTGAAAGAAAAGCAAAATGTATGCCTAGTGCGATTACCGCCCATTTCCAAGAATATAATTTGCTGGATGATAATTTTCGCGAATTTTAAAGAAAAACAATTTCCCGAATGACAATTACTGAATGAGAATTTTTACCTAAAGAAAAAATAAAGAATTACACAAACGCATATTACAAGAATGCATTTTTACGAATAGAAAATTTCCGAAATAACTATTTTCCCGAATATACAGCATGTTAATTCCTAGAATGTAATTTACCGAATATCAATTTCCAAAATAACCATTTTCTCGAATAATTACAATGTGAATTTGTAAATGATCATTTAACAAAATAACGATTTTTTCCCGTATGCTATTTACACGTATGCAATATTCGGGAAATTGGTATATTTCAAAATTATCATTCGGGAAATTTTAAACAAAAAAGTGTATGTTGATGCATTCGGATGTTTACGTACGAAAAAAATATTTTTCGGGAAATATTTTAGATGCACAATTGTCATTCAGGAAAATTATCAATTGGGAAATAATCTACATGAAACTAGCATATGGGAAAACAGGATTCGGAAAAATTATTATTCGGAAAATCGGAAATAGTCATTTATAAAATAATCATGTGAGCAAGTTACAATTAAGGAGGACGGTCATTCAGGAAAATAATCGGGAACAGTCTGGGCACATATTATTTCCAAAATTATAATTACCTGCTTTCTACTATGGCGTAGGGAAGACTGTCCGATTTGTCATTAATATCAGTATAATACAATATATGCGAGGCTATAGAGTATTCTTGTTATACAAGATTCCTTCGCAGCTAAAAAGGCTAGAAGAGTTACCATATAGGAAATAAAGGTGTAGTACCTGTTATTGGGATTGGGGATTTTTTTAGATAGTTTCTAGTTCTAGTTTCCTTTGTGTTATTATACTACTATTTTATATTTTGGGGTAGGTGACTCAGTGGTATTGAGTCGGACTGTGGATTTGTTCGATTCACATAGCCGGCAAACAATTTTCACAACATTAAAGTTAATCCTGAGGCTTCCCCTCTACTAACATCAATGAGAACCGTGATTTAACTGCTGATAACCGTATTTATTTATATTTATAAATGTTCGGCCACTTAATAGGATATATTCCCAATAACAAAGTGGAACTTTCAAAAATAATTACAATACAAAAGTAACAGTAAAGACAATTACAGAGAGGATTGCATATATAAATTTTCTTAATACTAACTATTTATTTCTAACCACATAATTTAGTAATTATAGCTTTTTTAAAGCGTTGAAGGCATACACTAAAAATATCTGACAAAGTTGAATCCGTAGCTATTTGATTAAAAAGTAAAAAAATCTATTAATTGGAGTGTGTACAGCTGTGTTAGTACTGGACTGCGGTACAGAGAAAATATTGCGAGATCTAGATGAATAAACTGGCATACGAAATGAAAATTAATTGAGAATATTAGAACAGTCGAAAAAATTATTAAAAATTTTAAATAAAAACATGAAGTCCATAAGAACTCTTCTTTTTTCCAGATGGAAAAGTCGCAAGGGATAATTTGGAAATTTGACTACAAATTTCAAAAACTTTTCTTGTATTCGCTCAGTTCAGTTAACGTATATAGTATATGACGGTGACCATGAAATAGTAGAAAATTCCAACCGACTACGCACTAGAGTGAAATATAAAATAAGACTCCCATAAATATATTAATACCGAGATCTGCTACTGCAGAGTGCCACACCCAGTAATGGGTAAAAAGGCGTAATGATATAGTTATTTTATTTATTTATTAAGAAATATTTATCTATAAATAGCAATAATATGACTTTATTATTTATACTATTTTTGTTGTCGTAGGATAATTTTTAGCATACATGTTAGTATTTAATTTTGAATCAATTTTTCTCATAAAATTTCTTCCTATTTCTAATATTTTGGGTACTCCATTCTTGCTACATTCATCTCAATTCAATTTTATAACATCCTGTAAATATTACATAAAGTTGAACAATGCCAATATTGGTACTCATAAAGCAGCAACTTATATGCCTAAATAGAAACAATAAAAATTCATGCAAATCGTGCTATTCTATCTCGTCAATAATATTAAAATCATTATGTTTACGGAGTAAATAAACGCACGTTCTATACTTCTGTCCAGACTAAGAACCTATCCTATTTATTCGAACTAATTTTATCTGGCGTCGGTGTACTCGTATAGTGTGTGTATAAGAAATAAAAGAACTTTTCCCTGGTCTTTATCAGCGAAACTTCTATATGTGATTTCCGATGTGCAAAAGGTATATAACATAGATTCCCGGTCACGTGATCAGTTGAAAAACATTCTAGTAAGGCATTCTTTTCGTAATTAAGAACTGTCATGGTCAGAGCACGTCCGGAAGAATCGAAGTTACCGAGTTGTGCAGTTTTTGTTATCTGTTTCACGGTTGTTAATTGGATCAAAATAGAAATAATAAAATAACTGATGTGAACTTCTAGAAATTTAATAAAAGTTTGATTGAAAGAGCGCATGAGAAGCATTTTTTAAAATTAAATAGATATTCAATTAAATCCGTTTATTTTAAATCACGTATAGAAATTAACCAACAAAATAAGAATATGCTAAAAAATTTTGATCAAAACTGCTGTTTGGATCAATGTAATGTATGTTTGCTTCAATTCAGAATATATTACTTAAAAAAAAGTTTTTTTATAGAAATTATAATCTAGTCTCTAGGGAATGACAAAATATTATTATTATTTTAATTTTAAAAGGTAAAACTTATAATTAAAAAGTATTTTATTCTAACATATTTATAAAAATAAAAATTGTCTTGTCATACATTTCATTGTCAGAAATTCAAATACTCTCATATTTTTCTTATGAACTATACCAAATTTGAAATTAATAAGCAATAATATGTTAAGTTAGTTCAGAGTTGAAGGCATTGTACACGCCAGTGTACCGTGCTCGCAGGCACCCTTATCCATTTATTATTATCATTGTGTCTCTATTTACTTGTGTGCGGCGAAATGTTGTTAAGAGTTTGTGTGTCCCAAATGCCAGCCTTGAAATTTGTTCATGTGTTTGTGACGGCAACTTTTTATGACTATTTAAGTTTAAGATATTTTCATTGCTTCATGCTATTCCGAAAATTAAGTTTATTCGCTAGAGTGACAGTAACGTACTCGTATTTAGGAGAATGTGTGACATTTTCACTGACTTGAAACTAGTACATGGATAAGGTTATATATGCAATAGGTAAGAAATGCAACTATCATGTAAACCTTCTCAAGAAGTTACGGTTGGTACATCTGCTAATGCGTCAGTTTACGCGCAAGAAATTTTGAAATAAACAACTAACCAGGTTAAGGTAACACGTGTTTTCTATTTTGTTTATGGCGTCAGTGTCATCTGTCATACATGATTATGGACATATTTCTTTTGCATTGATCGAAAGAATTCATTTGTGATTCTCAGTATAAATGAAGCAGGAAAAGGGTTAAAATTGCTGTTAAATATGGATAAATGTAAAGGATTAATATTTCAGAAGAGCGATTTGATAACTGATTGCAATGTTTCGATAAATTATGTGAGATTATGTCAAGTGAATAAGTTTGTATACTTGGGTAGTATGTTGCCGAGAGATGGACGTATTAATCGTGAGATTGAAAGAAGAGTATCTGCGGGATTCAAGGTATTGGGTACTCTAGGATCCTTTCCTCGAAATGTGAATGTATCCAGAGATATTCGAGGGTGTATGACGGAGTTTCAGTGATGTATGGTAGTGAATATTGGGTGTGGATGAAAAAACATGAAAGTCGTATAACTGCTGTGGAAATGAGGTATTTGCGGGGTGTGTGTGGATATACCAGAAGAAAACGTGTCCGGAATACATTTGTGTATGATGAGTGTGAGATTGAAAAGAATGCAGTTAGAAAAGTGGGTAAAAGTCATTTGAGATGGTTTGGTCATGTAGAACGTATGTCGAATGAGAGATTGGTGAAACAGGTGTATGTTGGTGAAATTGAGGGTGAAAGATTGCGTGGACGACGTATGAATAAATGGATGAATGTGATTGAAGGTTTGTTGCGTAAACGGAAGTTTCTGAGTACGAGAAACAAATGTGCTTGTATGAAAGGAATTATGAATGTGGTTGAAGCTAAAGTGGTTTGTCAAGATAGGAACGTTTCGCCAAGATTAATCGCGGGATGAATTTGATGATTGAAAACAAGTGCAGGATTCTTCATTTTAGTTTTGTTGTTTAGTAATTTCATTAGAGTGTTTAATTGCAATTATGTATAATTCCCTTTCAAACCAAGCGCAAGGCGACACTCCCTTCCTTTCTTATCTTTTTGTTTCTTTTTCAGTTACTGCATTGTGTGGATTTTTTTTTTCATATACAAGCGTAGTCTATCGCTTTAATCTATTCTATTTTTTGCAGATTTGTTGTTAGGAGTGAGCGTGATTTATTTGTGATGGTTTCCTATGGAATGCCGTTTTACTTTTTATTTACACAAAATTGCGTATTTACATATTATTAACATTTCTCAAGATTGAATTTAAAGCAAATCATCAAATTGACTTTCGTCATTTTTGTTTTAATAAATATTATCTCAATATACAAATATGCTTATATTATAATATGAAAGTAAAAATGTTCGTGTTAAATTTGTTAAACTGAGTTGTAAATGAAAGTCAAATATTTCGATATAACTTAATATGTGATTAATGTTTTTCTACTTGAAATTTATAACAGTTTGTAATGTGGTTTTCACAAAACTAACATTACAAAATATGAAACATAATATATTTCAATATCACAAAAATAGAATACGAACGAAGATAGAAAACAGTATACTACTATATGGAATGTATACCTCTCTCTTTCTTGTAATATTCAACATGGCTTTAATGTGATGTAAAAATGCTGCTTAAACATTTAACACGATACTTTTTGAATCTTAGAAGCAAACTTAGATTAAAATTGTATGCCTTCAATTTATGCATGTACAATATTGCTATAAGAGCTCATAGGTTTTTATAAAATAATACTTACAAAATTTTGTTACTTGAAAATAATGTCTTACTTTAAAAATGTGTTACTCAAAATATTTTATATATATATAAATTTATGATACTTTGAAACTACATATCAAATCTTACTAACATGAATTTTACATCAAGCATTGTGTTTAAATATGAAAAGTCTCAAGAACTGTTTATTTTGAAGCTCTACCACTAACATCTTTCAATTCCATGTATGTTATTATATCATTTATATCTGCAATATTTAATATATTTAAAGAAACTTGGTCTTGAATATAATGTAACTCTGAAGTTTGAAGTTACGTAATATGCAAGTATGGTGCTGGAAGTGTTGTACAATTGTATACTGTAATATTAAATTCGAATCTAGAATATGTTAAGCAAATAAAATATAAATATAAAGCGAATGTAGACGTGGAATGGTACCTAAGTACAAAATATTTTCATGTGTCATATTATTTAAAATAACAAATTTTGTTAGTACAATATTACAAGTCTAACTTATATTATACTATTAAAATTAAAATCCCATGTATAAAACGTAATCACAAATATTTATACATATCTGTCTATTCAACTGAAACTAAATTTGTTACTTGACAAAAAATTTAAATATAAAACTTTAGACTCTCATAAAATGTAAGTTCATGATTTTAAACATCCATAATATGAGAGTTGAAAATATTAGACTTCCATAATATTATCTAATGTCAAAAAAGTGGTGGGGGATTACCGACAGCGCCCACAGCTGTCAGTGATTGTCCTTTCGGGTTTCACCGCTAGATTACGCTGAACGCAGAGTGAAAAATACAATTTATTTATAATTAATAAATACAATTAAGTATAAGACCCTAGCTCCTGTTATTTTAAATCCGGAAAGTAGGTGTACATTGCAATTTAATCGATTTCCAAGCTTTAATTTGTACTTGTTTTATAATTCATATTTATCACACCTTCGAAATTCAGTCCTGTCCAGACATGCCCTGCCATCTATTATCTGGCTTATAAATTAATCTCTATTCCCCCACTACTAAAGTGACATTAGATAATTTTATGTAAGTTTGAAATTATCAACTTCCATATTATGAGAGTCTAATATTTCCAACTCACATATTTAGTAGGTTTAAAAATTTCAACTTCCATATTATAAGAGTCTAATATTTCCAACTCACATATTTTGTAGGTTTAAAAATTTCAACTTACATATTATGTAGGTTTAATATTTCCATTTTAAATATTATGTAGGTTTACAAATATCAACTTACATTTATTTTTGTTCTACAGAATTCATACTAATGATTCACAAAAATTGCATGTTTTATATTTTGCTATTACATTTTAATTTACAGTACAAAAGTGATACCTTAAAAGAATTTATGTTGTAATGTTGTAACTTATGGAAGTATACTTAAAATGTAAGTTAATAGATCGACATACAAATTTTTTCCTGTTTTTATATGAATCATTGCAGAAGATGCCATGATTAAATTGAATATGATTAAAATTGAATGTTGATAAATTGTTATTTGCATCTATACGAACATTTAAAATAATTTCATACATTTTTGCTGGTTTTCTCTAATATTAATAAAGAAAATTACTTCAATAAAAAGTAAAACGGCATTCCATAGTTTCCGCATGTGTTATGTACGTCGAAGAAAGATGAATGAAAAGTGAATAGGAGTGATTGGATAGATGCGATTAATGGGTTGTTGTGTGATGAATGATTTCGAGTGTGATAAGTAAATGAGCGTATATAGAGAGATCTATGAATGTGATTTAAGAGAGGTTGGTGTGTCAGGATGAAACTGTTTGGTGAGGACTGATTATTTGATGAATTTAATGAGTGAATGTTTTATGAATGATTTTAAGGTTCGAGCTACCCCATTTGATGGGATATAGCGTTAAATATGTATGTATGTATGTTATTAATTGTTTTCGTTTTATTTATAAAGTATTATTGTTTATTTAAATTTTTCAAATTTTATGCATTATCCAAAATATTCTGTACTTTGAAAGATATGTTCTTTAATGAAAATACACCAGTTGTAAAATTTTACTATTATTTTTATTTACGACTGGCAGATTGACTTTAAATCCATTTAAATAGAATAACTTTAAAAGTAGTTTGAATTTAACACACTTCATTTTAGTATATTTTTCGTGCGTTATCCACTGCTGCATATTTTATTTTATAACCTTGTAAATTTCCATAACAACGGGACTGTAGCAAGGTTTCTGTTTCCCTTATATTTTCACTGAAATACACCTTCCATTTCAGCCTTGAATGCCGTGGTAGATGCAAATGGTGACAGTAACTCATTTTGAACATTTTATGTCTGAGATATATTCTCTTGATTATCTAGAGTTATACGGCTAATAGCAAAGAAATAAATAACCTATTAAAATACATATATAAATAAATAAATTTATCAATTATAACTAGAAGATACCCACAGTTATTAGACTAGATAAAAATAAATAAAAAATTTGCTGAACCTGTTTCCTTCGGAAGTGTACCATAAGTATTATTTTCGAATCTTTGGTGATAAAAAAAACAAGAGAATACATAATTGGCTTCCCTTTTACATTTATAACACTAAGAAAAAGCAATTACATTCCTACAACAGAAAGCGTAAAAATGATCGATAATCCGATAACTACTTAGGTGCCTTTGCCGTTGTACTCTGATGGACAACAAAAGGAATAAATTGAGATTTCTCTCTCGCACACAAATTAAAATACAAACTGATATATGAAAATCAATTTTATTTTATGCGTCACAAATTTCGACGGTTTTATTTTAATTAGAAAACAAAAATAAGTTTAGAATATGATAAATTTTGTTCTACGATGCCTACAATTGCTTATGGAGTTACTACAACAGCGCGTTCGCTTTCATACTTGCACCCTACGATTGTGAGACATTAGAAAAATTTAATGTATCGCTAATCACTGCATTCTTCTCTACATTCCTCCTAAACCCGCCCTTAATTACAAGAGTAAAACATGATACTGCGACGGGTTAGAAACAAATTTCTGGAGCTCGACAAACCAAAGTAAAACTGTAGCTGGAATGCGCATTAACTCCACCCATTCAGGTATATAACGACCAGTCCAAACTGCAATAGATCAGTGGCATAAACAAAATTTCACAGTTCCGTTATATTGGGAGTACAGTTGGCTTACTTTATTCCCACTTCTATTGCAAATGGCGAGCAGTGCAGTAAGAAAGTGCACATAGTCGTTGCAAAATGAAATCTGTGTAGGGTAAAATAACTCGAAGTGGAGCGCGGAGATATTTTTGCAAATGTTAGATAGATATTTGATAATGAAGCACAAAATAAAGCATTAATGTTAAATTTATCAGCAAAAACTTAAGAAAAATAAATAAAATACTTCACCCGAGAGTAACAAATTGCACAGCATGGTTTACTGTGTAACAACATGATTGCATGCAGTACTCTCCCTTACCGTATCGGCAATCTTGTATGTACACTGCATCTAGGTGATTCCAGACCCTGTATAATTGGGATTAAGTTCTTGTTGTACAAAGTACCATAAAAATAGATAAAAAATAAATAAAAATTACGAGGTGGACATAGGGTGAACCAGAGTAATTACGTGTTTTAAAATTTTCAACAATCATTGGGATATTTGCCGTTTTTGATTATTAAGTTTACATAGTTCAATAAATTGAGAAGTTATTATTTCAAAAACCAAAACGAGTATTGAATAAATAATACCAATTATAAGCAGCATGTAAATGGAATAAAGATCTAAGATACCAGCGCTTTTAAAATTCTTTCCTTGACTTTTACAATCGGGTCTACGCGAAATTATTTTTTTATTTCTCTTCTAAACCATTCGCTATCTGTCCGTTTTGTGATATGTGAAAGATGACATAAAGAACGCCGTGTAACTGTGGGCGTTTTTGGAGCTATTATAAAATATGAATTGAGGAACTTTTTGGGGAGATAACTATTGTAAAATATTATTTGAAGAACTTTTTGGGAAGATAATTTTCTTAAAAACATTTTTCTTTTAGAAAAATGACTATCGTATTAAAATGAATAGAGAATGTTTGGATGACGATATCAATGCATTATATACATACCCAATAGTGAATATTTCTTTAAATGGAATATTTTTTGGTGAAACAATCCATGGATTATTTTCAAAAAGATAATTTATTTTTTATAATCCATACTTTTCGCTTTCTAAAAATGTATCATGAATAACTTTATATCCAGAAATTTGGTCGATGTGGAAAGCAAAATATTCTTTTCTCATTTTAGCAATGCCTTCTTTTAGGGGAAAGTAATGAGCTTCCTGTTCTTTTGGTGCCATTTTGTCTTCTCAGATTTTTTTACGTAAAGGCTTCGTGTATTTCTGAAAAATATTATGTATAAGATAAAATTTTATACTCAGCAATGGAGAGAAAGTTATACATTTAAAAATTCTACGTTACGCCGGAAGAGAACAAAAAAGAAAGAGATATCTCGCATTACTGAGAGAACCAGGATCAACTAGAGCATAGTTTTAACATGCCACTTAATCTGCACCGTATGTTTAAAGTATACTCTGGTCAGTCGTAGTCTGTCAACTAATTCTCTCACTAGTGCGAGATATCTCTTTCTTTTGGTTCCCTTTCATTTTTGCCTGGCGTGGCTTCATTTGTATAACTTGCCATTCTTTTAGTTCAAAATTTCGCACAAAATGAAATATAGTTATTATTACAAACTGTTACAAACATTAATAAAAGAAATAATACTCAAATACTAAAAATAATAATTTGTATATCAAGGGAAGAAAGTGAGGTATTTCTTCCTGAAGTTGACGTTTCATTTCCCGAGGATATAAAACACCTGAGGAAAGAATGACACTTTCTTTACGAGGTATACATATAATTTTTTTCACTACTGCATCCGAAAGTAAAATAAATTGAAAATTTAGATAAGATTTATTATTCCTCTGACGGATGTGACCCGAATGTGACAAATCGTCCGTTGTTATCTAGTGGCCATGGATATGACTTTACTTTCCTTCCCCATGAAAAATCTACTTTCTAGGAATCCTAGGAATTCTAGGAACCTTAGGGATGAAAAGTATCATTTTTTTCTCTCAATTGATGGAAGAAAATTTTACTTCTCGATAGGGTCCATGACAAAAACATAGTTTTAAATTAATGATATTGACAAGTCGGCCATTTTGATATCAAATCTTGACAGGTTATTTTGTTTGTTTTACCGGAAAAAAATTCTCGCATGTATGGCTTATCTTCTAAACCTAAAATTATGACAGAATCGTACAAATCTTTTAAAGTTTGTCTATCATCAGCAGTTGCTTGAAATAGTACAACAGTATATGTAGTGTACGCAGTATATAAGAATATTAAAGTAGTAAAAATTGTCAAAATTTGTATTTTTTCTGAAGTTCTTTTTGGTTCTGTGACATAACCTTGTTAGCAAACCTACGTAAAATAACAAATACTATTAGAAATTATTGTAAACTGGTTGGTTGTATTCCGGTTTAAAATTGTAAGTAAGAAAATTAGTATAATAGCAAATGATTTCCATATCCTAAATAAAGTGTTTATCACAATTGTAAAGTGTATTCCTTTGTATTACTAATACATTTTAATACAAGAGCTTTTTTTGATTTACTTATTTTTCCTACTCAGTACAACAGGAACTTAATTCCAATTACAAGTATAGAGTACGGATTCACCGAGCCGCAGTGTGATAGTTCACATATTTTTAGCTTGAGTAGGATTTGAATCTGTAACGCTAGCAGTACCATCGGACAAAGTCATAATTAACAGCATTATTTTATCTCAGAATAGTGACTCCGGAAAGCAAAAGCTACCACGCTATGGACCTCTTAGTCATTCCGGTATTCTAATATGACGGACTGTAGAAATAAGGCGTGAAAGCTTTCGTTATTCCGACTATACAATTCAAATACTGTAGCGCTATTCGCTGAACAGAATTATCACACATTTCAGCCAGAGCTTTAATCTAATAAACATCTTATAAGCAAATCTAGTAAAATAATTATTAACTTACAGCTCCCATAGTAAACAAAAGAGAATCAGAAAAAGTAGCATGTATCATATCAAACTCTGGTTTGTTCTCATTTTCTTTAAGAATCATCCACTCCCAAAAAATGACTATGTAAAGAAGAATAGCAGAAAGGAAAAGAAATTAAATGTCTGTTAACTAAAGATCTGTACCGAA
The DNA here is from genome assembly GCA_911728475.2 of Pterostichus madidus. Classification (NCBI taxonomy): domain Eukaryota; kingdom Metazoa; phylum Arthropoda; class Insecta; order Coleoptera; family Carabidae; genus Pterostichus; species Pterostichus madidus. The sequence continues at coordinate 29,746,994 of OU452304.1, read as the reverse complement.
TAGTAAAATGTATATATTTTTAACATAGCTTAATTGTGGCTGACGAAATATGAAAAAACCTTCAACTGGTGATCGTGATACTGCTGTATACTGTACTACTTTATTTAAGAATGTAATGTCACCGCGACGTGATAATTTTTTTAATTTTACCGCTTAAAAGTAGATGGCAGGCTTTTATCCAAGGACGTTGAAAGGAGGGAATATGGCATTACGATACTGTAGCATTGCTTGAAGTGAGGCTTGGGCAAGGGAAAGAGACAACAATGGTTTTTCTGCACCGTGCTTAGCCAAATCTCTTCTTCTTCCAAATATTTTGAATTTTTGTGTAAAAAAAGTGGCGTTTAGACGTTGTTAGAGGGCATTGTTGTATTTGAATATAACCACGAGGTGTTCATTTGTGTTTCAATCGTTGCGCAGTGTGGAATTGGACATATTTTTTTGTAGATAAGATGGTAACTAAGTGTTTAGTTTGTACACTTATGTTTGCTGATGTAATTGTAGTTTTGATTTGTTTAAAAACATAAATTTGATATTTATTCTCAAACTTTCTCTTCATATTAACGGGTTTTATATTTATTATTAATAGTAACTATTAATCAACTTATTATAATTACAAATATTTATTTTAATCGATAGATCACACTAATAATAAACGTTGATAATTTCAGTTTCCTTGTAAAAATTTATAATCTTTTAGGGAGAATGATTCTGTTCTGTCCTGCTTAAATTTCAAAATTCTTTATGACACTTGCGCAATATCAGGGGCTAAGCACGGTACAGGAAATAATACCTCTGTCTCTGTCAATCTGCCGAGCCTCACAGTCTTGACTTTAATGCCGTATCCCCTCCTTTCAACGTCCTTGCTTTTATCAATATATAAAAATGGAATCCGGTAGAAGCTGGAGAAACCAGCTGACAACCTTGCATCACTCGAAATATAAGATAGATAATTAAGTTTACTTTTAGTCACAGAATTACTTCATCTTTAATTATTAAATATTGTAATTTGTGCAAAAATGCAGTACAGTACACATAAAAATAACTATTGCAAGTTTGAGTAATATTAACTCAAAAAGTAGGAGATATAATTAAGATTGCTTTCCACTATTGAATTACTCATATTTTAATTTGTAAATACAATAAATTCGTACAAAAATAAATATTGCAAAGTAAGAGAGATAAATGAGTTTACTTTATACCATTAAATTGCTCATACTTCAATTAGTAAATTTAGTAAATTTTGTTAAATTCCTAAACTTTTTATATATTTGAACAAAAATAACTACGGCAAATTACATTAACTGTAACTCAAAAATTAAGAGAGATAATAAAGGTTACTTTCCATCAGGGAATTTCTTATACCTTGTTAAATCGACTTTAATAATGCAGAATTCCCTAAACTTTTTTTAAATTCATACAAAAATAAGTACTACAAATTAGAATAGCTGTAACTCAAGAACTAAAAGAGATAACTTGACTTTTCACCAATTAATTCCTCATACTTTAGTTAATTTTCTTTATTAATACAAAAATCCTAAAACTTTTTATAAATCATCAAGTAATGTCTTATAATTACTTTCCTAAAAGCAATAAAATATGACTAAAAAAATTATAGGCCTTTTATTTACCTGCAGTATCTATTTCTCTATTAAAAATTAACCCAATTAGAGTGCCATTTTGATCTCTTTTGTCCATATTATACCAAGTCGGAAAATACAAAATTTGTTTTGTAGCATTCATACTCGTATAGTCTAATAAAGCATTACTCAGCACGTAACTCTGTTTCGTTGGAGTGTCTATCTCATTTTGCCTACAAAAAACATATAACATGATAGGCAAAGCTCCATTCGTAGCTATCCAATTATAATAATAATAATAAGCTTTATTAAAGACACGCCTAATTATATTGTAAGGAGAGAAACGGACCAAGACAAACTCGAACTTAATATCGTAAAAAGAACGCTTTACTGGTGGTATAAGATTCTCTTGATGCCAGAATCAAGATACGCCAAAATTTGCTACGAAAAACTTCTTCAGCTTAACACACAAAGTTCAATTCCGGCTGAGAAACAACAAAAATTTAACTGGGCTAGAAACTTACAAACCATTCTTCAAGAAGCAAACTTCCCCGAAATCTGGGAGCACCAGAACTTAATACGTTTGAAGCAAGAAATCCCTAACATCCTACTATCCTATAATAATAATCTCTATAACATTGATACCTATAGAATCAAAAACTCCACTTACAATTCTGACTTTCAAAACTATCTTAGTTCCGACTTCCTTTCATTAAACATCCCCTATAATATTTCCCGAGTTATAGGGCAGTTACGAACGGCCTGTACCAAACATTTGCGTATCACCCTCAACGGCTCTGTTCACAGTTTCGATCAGGAAGTGACGTGTTCCTTATGCAACAAAAACGAAAATGACGATCTCCAGCATTTTCTGTTCTACTGCCCCATCTTCACTGCACCCAGGATGGAATTCCTAGAGAAGTACATGAAAGAAGTTCCCAGGCAAGATCTCAAAAAAACTCTACTTTCCGAACTATCGGTCGACAAAATATACAATATATTTTATTATGTAAATACTGCTTTAAAGATAAGATCTTTCATATTTAATTAATAGTACCTGATTGCACTTGCAGGAAACCATATTTATTGTAACTTTTATTTACTAAATGTACCTGCCTCTTTGTATGAGATTAATCTCGCAAACAAATAAATATTATTATTATTATTATTATTATTATTATTAAAGACACACAATGGCCTAACATAAAACAGAGAGAACAAATCAACAAAATAACAATAATAAAAATAATAATAATCTAGTTAAACAAATAAATAAATGTGTGAAAATCCTTTCGTTTTACTAATTTGGAACTTAAATATTCAGGTACTTTGTTATTTACCATTTTGTGTATAAAGACGATAACCCGTAATTCTATGAATCTTTGTACATCTAACCAATGTAAAGCATGTAACATCTTATTTACACTAGCATATTTATTACATTTGAGTATTACCCGCAACGCCCTGTTTTGTAGTATTTGTAATTTCTCCATATCTGTCTTATTACCTATATATATATATATATATATATATATATATATATATATATATATATATATATATATATATATATATATATATATATATATATATGTATATATATATATATATAGGTAATAAGACAGATATGGAGAAATTACAATTACTACAAAACAGGGCGTTGCGGGTAATACTCAAATGTAATAAATATGCTATATATATATATATATGTATATATATATATATATATATATATATATATATATATATATATATATATATATATATATATATATATATATATATATATACATATACATATATATATATATATATATATATATATATATATATATATATATATATATATATATATATATAACTGTTGCACAATAGGTGAAATGGGGTAAAATAATTGTATTAATTATTAAAAATCTAGTGTATAACGATAAATTAAATCTATATGTAATTCTGTTGAAAAAACCAATTTTTTTAGCAGTCTTTTTAATTATATAATCTATATGTTCTTTAAATTTTAATTCCCTGTCTAATATCACACCCAAATATTTATACTTATTCACTAATTCTATCTTAAAATTATCAATTTGCACAGTTTCTCTTAATTTTTCATTTTGTATTCTTTTATACATTTTCTTATTACAAAGCATCATGTACTTACATTTTTCAATGTTTAATTTTAATTTATTAGCTTCAAAATAGTTACTTAAATTTTTTAGATCCCTATTTAACATTTGAATGACATCCTTATAATTATTTCCACTAACATATATTAACGTATCGTCCGCAAATAATTTAATAGCACATTCACTTACTGATTTAGGTACATCATTTATATAAAGTATAAAGAGTAGTGATCCCAAAATACTACCCTGCGGTACCGCTAAAATTATTCTGTACATTGGCACTGTATTCTTCTCCCCACTTTACTTGTTGTGTTCTGTCCGACAAGTAGTCATTTAGCCATTCCAGCACTGAACCCTTTATCCCATATGAGCACAGTTTCTTCATCAGAATAGACCTGTCTATAGTCTCAAAGACACGCTTCAAATCCAAAAACTCTATTGCAATCTAAATTATGTTTCCATTCGTTCACAACTAACTGTTTTGTTGTCTCACAAGAATGACTGCTTCTAAAACCTGATTGACATTGGCTTAAAATGTTGTTATTATTGACATGTTTAATTAATTGTTCATACACAATAGATTCTAAAATTTTTTCACAACTTGCAAGCATATTCACAGGCCTAAACTCATGACCGTTAAATGTCTTTTCCACCTTCGGAACAGGTATAACAACCGATGTCTTCAAATATTTGGGAACGATTCCTTTTTCCAGCGACAAATTAATCCAATTCCATAATGCGTAACCCATAACATAGTATAAATCTTTCACTAATTTAGCGTTTATGTCATCTGTACTAGCTTTATTATTCATCGAAAAAACATGTTTATGTAATTCCTCTATTGTTATTGGATCAAATTTCTCCAGAATTATTGTATACCTTTCTTTCTGGATAAGTTCTTCATACTTTCGCTGTGGTATTGAATTGTTGATTTTCTGTATACTGTTTATAAAGTACTTATTAAACTCATTTGCAATATCCAAGGCATTAGAAATAATTTTTGAACTAAATTCAATTTCTCGCTTTTCTTCTTTATTTTCAGAATTTAAGATATTTTTTAATGTTTTCCACATTTTAACTGTATCAGATTTAGATTGATCAATTTTATTTTGAAAAAATATTTTCTTTACCTTTCTGCAAATATATTTGCACTGATTTCTACTCTGTTTATACTTATACCAATCTTCTGGAGCCTTAGTAAGCATATATGTTATATAATTTTTATCTCTCAATTCTCTACTTCTTTTAATTTCACTATTAAACCACGGTTCGCTATTATTTTTAAAATGACTAGATTTTACTTTTGTCGATTCCGCAATAACAGTGCTAATATTTCTATAAAATGTACTAAAAGCAATATTTACATCACTGCATTCATATTTCCAATCACATGTTATTAATTTTTCTTTGACTCTAGCTAAGTCAATTGAATGTCTATTTTTTATATTTTCCACGGGATCTGCTACGTAATTTGGTAAATTTGTTTGTATAATATTATGGTCTGTAATTTTCGGTTTATCTAACACTTCACCACGTAAATTAAATAGTAATGAGTAATTTAGAAAAGAAGCAAATACACAAAAAACATCATCTACAAAATAGAATTATTTTATCACCTCTCTATTTTATAAATACTTTAGTTTTATAATATTCTAGTTGACACTTAAATTATCAGTTACAATTAAAATCGGAAAAGTACTGACAGAAGATAGAGACAAAATAATATATCTATCGCATGAATTGTAATTGTAAAGTTTGAGGAAAGATTTCACTTTTAAAATAAATTGACGAATACATAAAACAATGTCAGTTTATCGTGTTGCTAACTACGCGAAAAAACTGACTTTAATAATTGATAAAATTTTTGACTGTTCAATATTTTAATACCTTATAATTTCAATAGTTTGCATTAAAATAATAATTATTTATTAAAAATTTTGTCCCACCATTGCTATTTATATAACTGTACATATTTTGAAGCTGTATATTAAATAATTAGTAAGTAAAAATCTGAATATATATAAAAAAATTGTCTCAACCATCTTCGTTAATGTTAACCTTTCATTATTAGCTAATATAGTTAACATCACTTTATGTAGCCTGGTCAATGTTCTAATTAAAGTGATTAGATATATACAGTACCGTCATCGTCCGCCATTTTTGAGCAAAATTGAATAAAAATGTTAGTAGAAAAAAAGCCACATTTTAATGTGGTGAAAATCAGTTTGTCGGTTGAGGGAATCGAACTCGAGTTCTCAAATTAACAGTACGACGATATAGTTCTTATCAAAGAATCTTATATTTTCTTACAACACACCATTTAATTTTTACTATAAATTTGAAAAAAAAAATACGAAGAAGCAAACATCAAAATACCGTCAAGCAAATCAAACAATATAAATCTGAACTATTAACAATGTTGTTGTCTGAACTGGTTCGCAGATTAAGAGTCAAATTCATAATTGTGACTCATCCTCACCTCTTTCTCACTTCACACTCAAAGTCGAAGTAACTAAGGCAACTAACTCAAATGTGAAAATTATTGAGTTAGTTGTCTTAGTTAATCGACTTTGAGTGTGAGCTGAGGATGAGGTGAGAGAGAGTCAAAACTATGAATTTGGCCCTTAAATTTGATTGGCTTCAGCTTCACAGTATCGTGCGGATCATGCGCAAACACATTTTCATTAGGCACACATCCATCTTGTGTATATGATAGTTGTGCAATTATTCAGTTAAAAATGAAAAGTCCTAGATTTGCCGCTATTTTTGGGATAAAATATGGCTATCTCTATTTTGAATGACGGCGCTTTGTATATCTAGAAACTTTCATCTTAATATTGTCGGTGTGACCTCTAGTATTAGATAGTTTTGCAAATCAAGTTGTCAGATTAAATGTATTTTTAACCTAAGAGAAACTTATATTTACCTATAATCTACCAGATGATCATAAGACGTATTATCCGTTATCACCATACTCGTTATCACTCTTATCATATGTATAATAAAATGCAAATGTCACCAGTATAACGATATGCACTCTATAAAATTAATATTAATTTAACGCGCAACTAATAAATAATCACGCGGGTAGCGGGCCACCAAGACGTATTTATACTTGACTTGCTACGAGTATTAATTGGAAATGGAACTGAATATTATTTAAATAACTCAATAATAACGCAACTATAACCGACGGGAACTTACTGCCATGGTCAATAATAAAACATAACTCGAATTCCACTATAACAAAATTATATAAACTTTAATATAATAAAAACACAAAGAAATTAAAGTTATATAATATAAAATAATATACTTTTAAACCCGTGACTCCATATAACTCAAAAGACGCTACAACTAGTTTACAAACAACTCAATTTCGAGCTGTTACAACGCAATCAATATTTACTTTGCAATCGTACAATTTAACAACAAACAAAACTTACATATGCTTTCCACAACAGCTTGCAATTCGAGAACCTCCTTAGTACCAACTGAGTATTTCAACATTTGACGATAGAGTGAGAGCGATCCTTTACAATTTCCCTTTTTTACAACTCTAAGGGCTGGACATAGTACAGATGATATCAAAAACTGGATGTTAGAGTTAATCTCGTCATAAGGAAATGCGTGGCCTTTAAACTAACATTTTTGCGGTAACTGATTTCGCGCCAAATCCAACAGCCAAATACTTTCGAGAATTACATATAGAAGAAAGACTGACCAACCATTTTTCTTATACACAAAATACTCAAAACTAAACAAATCGTAACAAACGCGAATGCGGCTTGTTACATATGTAAACCTAAATTATGTCGTCGCCAAGATATACACATAGAACTAGTTTCAAATTTTCTGAAGCATTTCTCAAATGTCCAAACAGCAAATTGATCAAAAATTACTGCCAATTTTTTATCCAATTTCTACAGATATTGCAGAACAAAATTATACTTGTGCAATTTTTGCGCCAATACTTCTTTCGTATCAACAAATATATTTATTTCATTGTAAATCGTATTTTGGGGACTTTTAGTGATTAACAGTTGGTAGGAGCTGCTTTCGAAGATTAACCACCCCATAAAAATAAATATACTTTTTTTTTAATAGTTCTGCTGTACCATCGCAAGAATTATCATATGATACAAATATTATTTGAAATTTTGGGCAAAATTACATAATTATTTGGAACATTCTGTATATTTAAAGAATTTAAGTCATATGGTTGACTTTGAAGTATGATAAATTTAAAGTTTATGACAGAAAAATTCGGGAGACGCCCGGACTCAAACCGAGGACCTTCAGCTTGCCGGGCTGATGCTTTAACCACTAAGCCACGGCTCCCCTGAACGAATAGGTGTCAACCGAATTTATCTGTCATAGTGTCTAACACAGCATCGATCCCAAGACTCCTATGTCTCACAGGAATTGACAACGGGTATCGTCTGTAGCGACACAATCTGATGTTTTAAAGAAATCATACCACAAAGTAAATTTAAAAAATACAAATATTATTTGAAATTTTGGGCAAAATTACATAATTATTTGGAACATTCTGTATATTTAAAGAATTTAAGTCATATGAATGACTTTGAAGTTTGATAAATTTAAAGTTTATGACAGAAAAATTCGGGAGACGTCCTTGGTTCGAGTCCGGGCGTCTCCCGAATTTTTCTGTCATAAACTTTAAATTTATCAAACATTCTGTATATTTACTTTAATGCCATTATTAATAATAATAATAATGTTTATTGTCAATTTCCTAGATACAGAAAATTAGCAAAAAATAAGATTTTTTTTGCAAGGACAAGTGTCACAATAAGCAGTTTACAAAAATTCGCTTAAACTATAATAACATTTATACAGTAAAAATGCTTTCAAATGGTTTTTAAGTAAGTTTATATTTACTGTACCTTTGATTACTGAGGGTAACGTGTTGTTATATTTTTATTGCACAATAGTATGGTCCTTTGGCAAATAATGCTGATTTATGGCATAGGAATACTTATATTTTTCTGATATCTAGTAGTCATGTTACAATACAAATCCTTATTGAACGTGAATATATGTATATATATATAATGATGGAATAGTCATTATACCAAGTTCAATAAAAATTAGTTTACAGTGCGTATAGATGTAACACCCGCAATGCTTCGTAGTATTCTTTTTTGTAATATGAAATTTTTTTGTGCATGAGAGCTATTACCCCAAAAAGTTATGGAGTAACTTATCCTACTTTGAACATGGACGTAATAATAAACTTTTAGTGTATTTATGTTTACATGATTGAGTAGTTTATACAAGGTAGAATAAATCTTGGACAATGCGGCATGTAGGTTATTAATTTCAGGTAGCCAGATCAGACAGCTATCTATAAAAACACCTAAAAACTTTACGTTTGGGGATATAGGGATAGGTAAATTATTTATACGCACAAGTGGACTTGCTATGGGATTGTTACGCGCATTAAAGACCATGAGACATGTTTTGCTGGCGTTTAAAATGAGTTTGTTATTTTCACACCAATCTAACATCGAATTGACAGCATTGGAAGCTATCTCGAATAATGTTTCCATAGAATCTGCACTGATGATACATGACGTATCATCCGCAAATTTATAAATTTGATCATAATTGATTTCAAGGTCATTTACATACAGCAAGAAAAGAATCGGCCCTAGAATCGATTTCTGGGGGACTCCCTTGATTAAATTTGATAAACCAGAATGAAAATTATGATTTCCCGTATCATCGCGGTAATTTATAGAGACAAATTGTTTCCTTTCAGAAAGATAAGATGAGGACCACTTATTCACAACTCCTCTAATACCCATACATTCCATTTTTTCTAATAAAGTTGTATGGTTGAGAGAGTCAAAGGCCTTACTCAAATCGAAATATATGACACCAGCTATTTTTTTCTTGTCGATACAAGCTAAAATATAAAAAAATTGTTTGAAAGATTACATCTGTAGTGCATTTTTGTGTTAAGAAACCAAATTGGTGACTTTTGATAATACTAAATTTGCTTAAAAAGGACATTATTCGAAAGTATATTATTATTATTATTATAAAAGCAGAAAGTAACGAAATCGGTCGATAATTATTAATATCAGTTAAAGATCCTTTTTTGTGAATAGGAATGACTTTTGCTAATTTTAGGCCATCAGGAAAAATCCTGTTTAGTAGTGATGAATTTATAATGTCAGTTAATGGTTTTACAATAAATTCAGCTGCTATACGAAGTAAGGAATACGGTATAGCATCAGGACCTGAAGATTTTTTTGTCGGATACTTGAAAAATAACAGATAATACTTCATATTTATCAGTTGGAGATAAATACTAATTGTGTCCTGAATGTACGAGACCAGAATTGTTAAAATTCTATAAAATATTCTCTGAATTCGATAAAATTTTGTTAGAGAAAATATAGTCAATTTGAGACTTCGAAGAACCACAAATTCGGCTATAACCTGTTACACAGGAATCCAAACCAAAAGAAACCATAATATTATGTAACGTGCTGTATTTAGGACAAGATATATTATAATGTATGTCGAAATCACCACAAATAATAATATAATCTTTGTGACAAATTTCATGTAGCAAGTCTGTTAGATGTTTGAAGAATATATTTCTAAGTTAGCTATTGGTTATCTGTATAAAGTAACTATTACATAATTCTTATGTTTAATTTTACAAGAGATACAACAATATTCAAAAATTTGTTCTATAGGTTCAGTTTTAAGGGAAATCACATTATGGCTAATACAATTAGATATATAAATAACAATACCACTGCAATCAATTTCTTTCCTACTACAGTAACTACTAACAAGGGTAAAATTTGTGAATAGATAATTGTGGATTTCATCTTCACGTAACCTGTGTTCTGTAAAGCAAATAATAATTACTTGGACAGTTTATATTCAAAAAAACTTCGGCTTCAACACATTTATGTCTCAGGCTTTGAACATTTAAATTCAATGAAATATTTGAATCAACATCACATGTGGCTGTTATTTTGTTAGAGGTGGCGTATTTCGATCTTCTAAAAAATTGTTCTTCTGATTTGGAGTTCATTTATTATAGAATTTATTCAACAGGACTCCTTCTGGCCAGTTTTCGGGGTTCATGACAGTATCGCGATATGTACGTGGTATAGTTATTTTGAAAGACGTATAGGTATCATATTTAGTGTTTAAAGAAGAGCATGAAAAGTCCTTGATATTTATAGAATTCAAATGTTGCTCTAGTTGTGATTTCTTGACATCTGGGGCGAAACGTGAGACTAAAATATGTTCCAAGGATATTTTACTTTATTTGATACAGTTCCGCAGATAATTCTGCTACGCTGCTTTCTTCTGTTAATAACAGTAATAAAATGATCATCTGATTCGTAGGTATTTAATTGAATATTTTCTTGGGAAGGGTTTTACCGATGCTGTTGTTTTGTATCGATCCTTGTTCTGAGCATTGCACCGAGATTTCTGCAGTCGTGGATTTTTTTCTGAACTTATCAGCATAATTATTAGAATTTGTCTGTATTTCCAAACTACTATTGACATCTGTTGGTTTATTTTTAATATTTAATGAATTAATATTGTTGTGGTAACTTATTAATTGGATTATAATTGACCTTGCTTGGTTTTATCGATAGAGTTGTATTTATAACTGTCAAAATTTATCAATTTTATTTAGACTTAGTTTTAAATTTGTTACTTCATTGTTTAAGTTTGAAATTAAAGATTCTTGTTTAGTTATTATTTCAGGATAATTGTTTAAAATAGATTCCACACCGACCTCGGAAGAAGTGCTTGAGTGACTTGACTTAAGGCACAGTTCACAAATCCAGAGTAAGTTCCTGTTGCTGAGAAGTCAGTTATGCTCACTTTTCTTCACAGACGCACAAGCCATATAAAAAGCTTTTTTACACGTTCCAGAACAAGATACATATAGATCTTCTTTAATATTTATAATATTTTTACATTCAAAAAACAGTCGATCGGACTCATCAGCCATCTTGAATATTAAGTATTATTTAACATAGCTGACAAATTTTTGAGATCCACTACAAATAATAATAATCTGTAGTAAGCTCAACAACCATTTCATTCTAAATTATTTTACAAAACCTCATAACAAAATATATTGATCAGTGAAAGTCACAAAATTCTCAATATTAAAGCTCATTTTTTATAAATTAGGTCTATTTTTCTGTCTTTTAAATTAGCAAATTATTAGTTACATATAGAAAGTCCAGCTGAGCGACGCATAAAATCTAAAACGCGGCGTATGACATGACACGCGTCCTTATATACATTGTAGCTCAGAGCGTTAATACGGAACATACCGGAGATTATCAAGAGATGACGAAAGCATCGCCTCAGAATACAGGAATGTGCCAGAGAGCATGAGCTATCCAATTCAGCATCGAGAAATGTGTACATCGTTTAGTCTGCGCGCTGTCGTCACACAAATTTAATGCAATTTATTTACAATAAATTTTAATATTTTTAAAACAATTAAATTTATTTTCCTACAACTGTGCGATTTCTTTGTTATTACGTAACTATTATTGTCTTGGTTACGTAGGGAAAGTAGATAAATGCAGACCAAGTGCGTTTCTGTAAGCAAAGAAACACTAGTGCGGAAAGTGCTTCATTACGCAACTGTCAAAAGAATGATGTGTTGAGAGCGATTTAAATTTCGCGCCTAGCGCGGAAATTCATATTTTAGTCACATACGGTTATGGAAGAAGCAGGTCTGCGAGCCACAGACGCTTATGGAAGAAGAAGTTGCAGTGAGCCAGCGCATATGCAGTGGTATATTTTGACGTTTATAAAAAAAAACTTAAATTGCAGTATATCTAATCTGTACACAACTAATAAAAATACCCGAACAAATTAAAATATATCGATAAATGGTTTTATTTTAAGAGTAAGTGAAATACATAAAATTTATTGTTTGTGAATATTATTAACACCGTTGTTACAGTTGCTTATATTGACATAATGTAAAGTGGAAACTTTTGTACTGTCTAAAGAAACATTGATTTCTTCCGTAGCTGTTCATATTATTAACAGTAATATTATTGACAACAATTTCGGAGGCTTTAGACGTACCAGCAGCAAGTATCTTTGGAGGTGTTTATGATAAAAAAGAATAACTCACTGTACTATTCCAATCTAGACGAAGAAATTATTTTGACGTTAGTTAAATATTTTTAAATAACGTAGAACAATGTGCAAGCAATCAACAAATAAACCATAGCAACGCCGTAAAACATCGTTCTCGTGTAATATCATTAGAATTATATAAATTTTGATAATATTTTAGTGATTTAATAAATCGCACAGTTGTAGGAAAAATGTTGTTTATAACACGTGCCGAAAAAGGTTACGTGCTCGTGCATATTTCCGCACTCGGCAAGCCTCGTGCGTTGAATTCTGCACTTGCACGTACCGAACCTTTTTCGGTACTTGTTAGAAAAATAACTATTTTACTTATAAAACTAAAAGTATTTTTTTTATTGTTTCAAACAAATGTGACGAGCCGCCACTGATACAGATTACAACAGATATAAAGCTTAATAATTTCGTACTGAATGAACTTTTAATAATTTTTCTTTTACTGATACTAATTTTTAAATAAGTAGTTTACATTTTTGATAAAAAATTACCAATATGATTCATGAGTGTATTGAATCGATCGATATTTTTATGTCATAATTACTACAACGCTTACAAAAATTTCGCTGTAATGTCCAGAATAATTTACTCGTTTTAATTTAATTGTTATTTTCATGCTGTTTACTTTTACCTGTAGTTGTTATTATAAAAAGAATGTAATGACAGCTCCACAAAAAGTGTCAGCTTCGTACAAAAACCTGCGTAAAAGTAAAATAAAAATCACAGATGAAATTATTTTAGTTACAGAATAGCAAAATAGTTGTAATCTATACAGTTATCATGTCAAATAATGAATTTATCGATCGATAATAGATAAATCATGGATTAATTTACTTATCCTCCATCAAAGAAAGGAAGTAACAGATACTGAAGAAACTTCTTTTTTAATATAGTCTTTGATAAACTGTATTTCAACATTTTTTTTCTGAAGACGTTTCTTGAAAAACTGTTAAATATTGTATAACTAATACAAAAAGAAACATCTTCAAATAATTGAAAAGGAAAAATTAATCTCTTTTATACTGTAACATCGAATTATTAAAGTAATTAAAGGTTTAACTAATTATATACAAACATAATTAGTGATGAATATTCGAAAAATTGTGTTACAGTAATTTATAATTAATGAAATTAGATAAATAAGAGGTAACATTCTATATTTATGGAGGAATATAATTAAAAGACATAGGCTTAAGTTGTAGTCATTTATTGAAGATAGGTTGACAACGTTTCGGCTACCTATCTTCAATAAATGACTACAACTTAAGCATATGTCCTTTAATTATATTCATACATTACTTTTGGCTTATTAAAACACACTACATTGTATATTTATGTAATTTTAGGTAAATTAATAGATTATTTAATTCGAGTACTGTGACGAAGCGTACTCGTCACAATGTATTTTCAGTCTCGTATCCGCGGAATTAAAGCGCGAGTTACAAAATCACGAATAACTCGCGAACGCCGGCTCGTATTCGCGCATCGTATTTACCGCTACGCACTTCATCTCACCCTATTCCCTACTTTTGAACCTAATCCAGATTGCCGTGATCTAGTTTCCAAATTTTACCAAAATATCCTATCCTTTTACATTGTGCGAGCCACCGACAACATCCCGGGACAGAATTAATTAGCGAAAGAGTATATAAACCGGGCTCTCAGACGTCATCAGACAGTTAGTCATCCGTCTCTTGTTGTGCGAATACAAGAGATAAGAAGTCGTCTTCTCCGAAAATCCGTCCGCTAGGTTAGCAATCGCACTCCTGTTATTTTACCCGGTACCGTGTCGTGTGCTTCCTAGACGTTCTTGTTTGTTACTTCCGTTTTTGGGAAACTTGTGCGAGATCACCAGGTCTCACTTCGACGGTATCCGAGAGAGCAATCCAAGACTCCCGCGGAGGAGACCGTTGCATATTCCCCCAAGTTTCACCCAAACCGTCCTGTGTTACCTTCCTCTTCTGGTACTTGTACGAAGGCACAAAATATTTTTTCCGCCGCACAGTGGAGCAAATCGAGATTTTACTGTTCTAAAATCGGTGGAGACCTTAATATCCATCGGATCTGCATGATTTTTTTTTTAAATTAAAGATAATTAAATTTCTTACACATTTGTAGAGGCAGATTTTTAAATGATTCTGTCAAATTTGATTAATAACAAAATAAACTGTCAAAAAACTGTAAAAAATATTAAAAATTTAAATAAAATAAAATAAATAAATATATCATCACGCCTTCTACCCATTACTGGGTGTGGCACTCTGCTGAAGTAGATCTCGGTAAATGATATATTTTGCGCGTGAAGTGCGGTTACCAGTCGTCAAATCACGGCCCCCAAAGATGTTAGTGGTGGAGGAGCCACAGGGGTAGCTTTTGAAATTATGAAAATTGTTTGTCGTCTCTGGGAATCGAACCAGGGTTCTCAGGATCCACAGGCCGACTTCATACCGCTGAGCTAGCCACCTCATATATCAAAAATTTAAACAATGAAAATAATTTATTCTTATTTTATTTTTATATATCACAGCAACATCAAAGGTGGGCAATACTTAAGTACTTTAGCACTTAAGTACCAATTTTTCGTATCTTCTAGTATTTAATACTTATACTGAAGTATATTTATTTTTGTCTTACTTAATACTTGAAATTTTTAAGTACTAAATTTCAGCTTGTACTTAAGACTTACATTTTTGGATAGTAAATGTAAAAAATATTGAAGTAGGTACTTTTCAAATAATTAAGTACGTCAATATTACTAAAATCACGAAAAGTACTTAAATATTTCGAAACATTGAAATACTTTGAGTTTGCGGTTAATGCAGTTTTTTTATTGTGCTGTACTGTGACGTGAGCGCACAGACATGTTATTTTTGATGTATATACATTGATTTATTGTAATTTCCGACTACATACTAAATTTAGCATGTACCTATTTATTTTTAAATTAAAAAATATTTTTATTTTTTAATCATATTTTCAAAATGTATATTTAGAATATGTTGTTATTAAAATAAATAACAATAACAGAAAAACTATTTCATACGAATATACCCAATACTGTTACTCAAGCTGTGCTTGAAAAAGTACTGCATAACAAGTACTGACCATGGTTAGTCCTGGTACTTATACTTAAGTACTTTGGTCCTGGTACTTGCCCAGCTCTGAGCAACATGACAGATTTTACGAAGCTATTGACAATTATCAACTTTATTTTATGTAGAGAAAAATTACAATACGGATTTAATGAATAGATTAGAAAAGTAGTTAGGGTTTCTTGAGACAGGGAATCCGTATTGTAATTATTCTTAACATAATATAAAGTTGGCACATGTCAATAGCTTTGTAATCTGTCATGTTGCTTTAATATATAAAAATAATATAAGAATACATAATTTTCATTGTTAAAATTTTAAAGTTTTTTTAATGTAATTAATAAAATTTGACAGTCATTTAAAAATCTGCCGTGACATATGTGTAGGGAATTTAATTACCTTTAATTTAAAAAAATATATATCAAGATCCGATGGATATTAAGGTCTCCACTGATTTTTGAACAGTAAAATCCCGATTTGCCCCACTATGCGCCGCCGCGCCCTAGCGAGCAATCCAAGGCGTCTGCAGTCGTAATGTTTGTGTTTTCCACCGGGCCACTACCGTCTGGCCCATGCCACATTTCTTTTCTGGTACTTGTATGAAGACACCAAATATTATTTCCGCCACGTCCGAGCGAGCAATCCAAGACGTCTGTGGTAGTAACGTTTGCGTTTTCTTCTGAGCTACCTCCGTCTGTCTCGTTCCACCATCATTTATGGGTACTTGACAAGTCACCTGCATCCGGTACCTTCATTTTTGGATAGCCACTCCGCACGTTTTTCGCCATAGCTCAGGTACCCTGTTGAAATCTTCGAAGCGGTTTTGACCATCGACATCTCCACACTGTCCGCTATCCCTGGGCAGCCAGCGTTGCGACGCCCAATGACGTTTTCAAAAAAAAAGTTGGAAAACCACTAACCGCGTTCGGACACTACTAACGAGCCGCTACTTATAGTGGACTCCACCGTAGCGACGTCCTTCGTGTTCTACGTGCTCGCAGACACCCAGGCAGATGATTACCACTATCCCCAGGGTAATATCAGCGCCGCAACGCTCAGCGTCGATCACGAAAACCGGGTGAAATAATTTTTGGAGGGTCTTCTGACCATCATTGTAGCATTGACCGTCACGTCAAACACGACCGCCGCCGTCAAATCCTTCACCAAGTATACCATCAAGTTTTTATACAATAAAAAACAGCAGCAAGATATTTTTAACCATTCTTATGCGTTTTATTTCTTTTTTTATTCACACCCGATCCTCAATCTCCGAAACCGCTATCCGGCACCGTTGGCGCCCGAGTAACCGACGCCAACATTGGTCGCCGAGTTACCGGAAAACTCGTCACTGTACATACAGATTTGTTGTTGCAAAACAATTATTCAATTCTAATATGATCCTTAACTATGTTTTTATTAAATTTAACCTAAGTGGAAAACAATAACAATTTTAAAAAGTCTTCATTTTTATTTGCAACGTCTTTATAAATTTGGATCTCAAACAGGATAGTTCACAAATTTTTTAATTTTATATATATATATATATATATATATATATAAATAATAGTTCGATCTACGCAAGTTGATTTTTTAAAAAGATATTTATTCGAACACTAGCAACGATGTTGCTTGGTACAAGCTTGATTCTAGACTAACTTACAACTATGTTACATCTTACAAGGCATAAAGCAACTAATCAGCATAATATAATACCTTATGATAAATATTATCCTACTAAGCATTATTATAGGGGAGCTACGGCAAGATAACTCCTCCCTTCTTAAAATTGAGCCCCTTCTGGTAGGCGAATATCTTTGTTTGGGGATCAGACGTTGGTTCTGCACTGGATCTTCTTCTGTCTAACATCTTGGAGTACATAGTAATGCTATTATAAATAAAAGTCCAGCATAAAGTATAATTGTCCAAATACTAGGCCTATGCCGAGTGAGAGATTGATTATTAATTTTTGAACAACACTTCACAATTATTTTCTTTAATGAGATACACACCACTTAGAACTTTCACTTCTGCACTTTGTGGGTAGTTAAACTGAAATTTTTCTTCTTGGGGAAATGCTGCGAGGTACTGGTTGATTTCTGGAACGATCTCGATGTGGTTTCTTATGATATTCAGCTTTGTGTGCTGACTTTAATTAGAGTTGTCTTCTAGGAGAATTTGGCTTTCGCATACTGGGTTATAGTGGGTTTGAAATTTATTGGAACACTGATATGTTGTTCCTTTAGTACAAATGTCGTCTAGAGGTTTATTTTCATTATTCTCAGATTTTAGCAAGTGTTTTATTTCTAGGATGATTATTACAAATTCTGATTCCAGTTTTATAAGTATTAAATGCGAATAATAAAGTTCAAATCGCTTTTCGAAATTTATTAATAATGATATAAAGTAATTTATTTAAGATTGTGATATTTTACGATTAATTATTATTACTGATTCGTTATCTTGAATATTTTGAATTGTACCATTAAATTTTTATATTATTTTGGGGTTTACACTGTATGCCATATTTAATTAATTTTGTAAATTTTGTTCATTATTCTACATATGTTCCAAAATTGTGTTAAATCTTTTCCATTTTTAAATTACCAGTGATAGATTTAAATATCGTTCCTAGGCCATCGATTAGTCCTCTTTTGTTTCTTACGTTAGTAGAATGTATTTTAATATGATTAATTTTGTCATTAATACTAGATTGAAGGAACTTAATTATTTTATTGTATTTATCTAATCCATGATTATAAATTGTTGAACTTGTGGTGGTTACGTTAAGATTGTTGTATTGTTGTCATATTCCTTATATAAGGGTGTCAAGTCATAGTAGTGTATGAAAGTGTGTTTTGCTATTTCTAGTTTAGCTGGTCGTGCGATTGCGAACAACCTGGAATATTTTTAAAAGAATAAGTTGTTTTCCTGGGACGTTTGATATTTGACAAATGGATATTTTCTGAAGTGTTACCGTGTTTAGTTTTTATTTTAGCTGTTTTAAGTTTTTTGTTAATATGTCTTATTACTTCCGGTTTAAATCTATTTTTAGTTTTTTGTTGTTTCTGTTTATTTTTAACTAAAATTTGATCTGGGATCTCGGGTAATTCTTCTCGTGTTTCATTAAATTTATTAATATTTTTATTTTTATTGTGGTAAATTTTTTCATTAATTTTTTGGTAAAGTATTTTCATTTTATTTTTATGTTCTGTGATATAATTATTTACTAATTGTTTATTTATTTCTATATTAAATGGAGAGTTAGAATCTATGTGTCCGGAAATGATTTCTGTGGGTTTTAATTTTGTAACCGAGTGTATCGTGTTATTATATGCCAATAATGCGTAATTTACTTTAATTTCAAAAGGTTCTTGTTTATATAATTCTTGATTATTAAAAGTCTGACGTGTTCGATTAAAGTCGAATGAAAGCGCTCTACAATACCATTAGAGTCAGGGTGTTGGGAACTAATAAAGTGAATTTTGATCTTATGAACTTCTAAGAGTTCTTGCAAAATTGAATTTTTAAACTCTAGACCGTTATCTGATATTATCTGGTCTGGGATAGGATGATGAGTAAAGAATTTAACTAATTTATTCACAACTTCTATTCCTTGTCCTGAATTTACTTTATATGCCTGTGCATATTTGGAGAAAGAATCTACTATAGTTAAGAATTTAGAATTTTCTAATGTAATACTATCAATATGGATTATCTGAAAGGGTTTTATTGCGGTTGGAGTGATATTAAATTTTAATTTCAGGGGATTTCTTTCATACTTTGTTATTTGACAGATCTGGCATTGATTAATATAAGTCTGTACTGATTTTCTTTGTTTAGGCCAATAATACCGTTGTTTTATCCTAGTTTCGGTTTCATCAATTCCTCTGTGGTTAGTTTTACTTTCATGAAAAGATTGAATAATTTGGATGATTTCATCTTCATCTATTACATCTAAAAGTTTTTTGGTACACTTAATCATTTTTATTTCCGAATTTTTAAAATATTTTTGTAGGATAGTGCTAAATTTTTCATAAAGGGGGTTTCAAAATAAAGATAGTATTTAACGCGAGGGACTACATATTCTTTAATAAATTTTATCATGTCTTTTTCAAAATCATTTTTTGAAAATTGTACTAGAATTCTTTGTTTATTTTTATGAAGTTTTAATATAGTGGGATTCGGAGGATTGTATTCGATTTCGGATATTATGATTTGATTTTTACCGTAGTTTACGGGGCATTCAACTATCGGGATACCGATTACAGGATTTTCTACGTTGGAGTGTATTGTTTCATCACTATCGTCAGATGCGTTGTCATTAAAATTTTGTTTATCGTTGCCTACTTCAACTATTAAAGATTCAGAGTCGCCGGGATTATTATTATCGTTAGGATCTAATAATTTTTCGTTAAAGTCGTCTATGTATTTTTGAAATGCAGTTATGTTTGTTTCATTGATGTTAAGTTCTACTCGTGGTAATAATTCTAAGTCCGGTCCAGTATACGCGGATATTGTTACGTCTGTATCTTGAAAAATGTACTGAATCATCGTTTTTATATCTGTCCAGTCTTTCTTGTCTTTACCATATGCTAGTCTGGGAATTTTTAAATTTTTGATATTATGTTTTAGGCAAAGGTCTTTGAAACTTAACAGGGTGTAAAATGTATCTTGAAGAGATCGTTTATTAAAGTAATAATTTTTTATTATAAGATTTAAATAATTTTGATATTCAAATGTATTATTATCTTTTAATTTAAATTGACTTGAATTTTGAAGGTCGTGTGAAATTTTACTAAGTGCGTCTGCGTTTGTGATTAGTTTTTCTTTTTTATAAACAATTTCATGATTGGATTCTTCATTGTTCATGTAATTTGTGCGAGATTTAGATATGTCGTGTTTATTTTTTTCTATTTCTAATAGATTTAATTTAGGGGTATGTGATACATAATTATCGAATAACTTGACGTTCAGTGGTTTTAGTATGTTTAGTGTGATTTTTAAGTCTGTTGGGTTCGTTACTGTACATAGTGCTTCATGATTTTCAGCCTTCGTGACACATACTGGAATTTTTAAATTGTTTGTTTTAATTTCTGGAATAACAATGTTTCCTGATTTTATGTTTACTTTTACTTTAATATTTTTTTCGGATTGGGGTTCTAGAACTATTTTATTCATGGCAGAAATATTATTTGAATTTACTTTGTTGTTGTTTGGTTGAAGGTAATAAATTTGGATTTTTGAATTTGTTATTAATAAATCGTTATTTACGTCAATAATAATTTTTAATAATTTTAGCTTATCTATTCCTAACAGTAAGTCAAACTTGTCATGGAAATTAAATAAGTGATATTTTAAGCAAGAATTGTTAATGTGTTTCATATTAAAAATTTTGGAAGTGGGTATCAGAGTGCTAAATTGTTCTAAAGAAGTGCCATGTGCTGTAGAGATTTGGAATGGATCTTTAAAGATAGATTTTTTGAAATATTTATTTGCTATATCAGGTTTCACGAATGATTTTGTACTTCCTGTATCTATTAGAACTTTAAGATTGTTTTCTGGCAATATTATGTAAGGTAATGCGTTTTGATTATTCGTTAGATTTAGTAATTCTATTGTTGAAATGTTTCCGAGGCGGTTTCGCATAAAAAATCGTCCGGTTCGGTGTTTGTGTCTGTGGGGAATTCGATGAAATTTTGATCTTGTTCGTATGTGTTATCTGTGTGCGTGTCATATTCATACTCGATTGTTTCACTATCTATGTTATATAATTGTTCAGAATTTACATTTTCTTTTGGTCTAAAATTTTGTAACCGTGAGATGGTCCTGGTCGTGGTTGATGTGTGTTATTTGTAGATATACTCATGGGTGTTGGATTTGGGAATCGTTGTCTGAAGTTTTGATTTTGTGTCATTTTACTTCTATTAGGTTGAAAGTTTTGATTAAAATTTCTATTAAAAAGTTTATTTACGTGTGGTACGTAATTTGTCTGGTATAATGGTTTAGTCTGGTTAAATTGTTGTGGTTGATTAAATTTTGGAGTTATTTTCTGTGTATTATGTGGTTTGGGATTTTTAGTAGTTGGGATATCGAACTGAAAATCGTTCGTTAACATGCTTAATGCGGAATTTAAATCTGCGGGGTTTTTAGCTCTCATTAGTTGTGCTATTGGTTCTCTAAGACCTCGTAATAATATGCGTAACGCATAATTTTGAAAATAGCGCGATAAAAGAGCAGCTTCTTTGGATTCACTAGGATCCGAATGAGTTTTAATATAAGAGATCTGAAGATTTAACAAATGTTGTAACTTGTTATAAAAGTCAAAAGGTGTTTCATTATATGACTGTTTTAATTCAGTCATTTCTATGGCAAGTGTGTATGTATCGCGTTTGTTAGCGTACGTGTTAGTTAGAGCAGTTTTTAACTCTTTAAAATTTGAAATGGTACAGCCTGCAATATTAACTGCGGCGTCACCTTTTATTTTTGACAATATTGTGGACATTAGATATTCGTTTTGAAAATCTGTTATATCCGTTGTGTTATAAAATTTAGTTACCAATTTCTGACATATTTCAAGAAATCGGGGTAAAAGTTCGCGTTCCCCATGGAAATCGGGAATCATATCGAGATATTCTCGTTTTAAAGCTGGCATTGCCATTTTTATTTGATTAAAATTAGATATTGGATTTTTAATTAATGAATTGGAGACTATTTTGTTAGTCACAATATTTGGAGACAGTTCACTTTCGGAACTGGAGTCAGAATCAGAACTTGAGTCAGTATTAATTATTATTTTAGAACCTCTAAAAGACATAAGGTACTTACAGCAGAATCAGCGTCTTCATGTGCGTTGAAGATTTTGACCCGTGCGAAGTTGAGACGTTCCGATATACCCTCGGACTGCTCGAGATGCCTTCGAAGTTGACGTGGGTGTCGTGTGTCCGATGTTCTCTCGGCCACAGTAGACGGTGCTGCGATGCTTGATATGTGTTCGGCGACAGGAGTCACTTTTACTTATCACTTGTTGATCGATTTAAATTCGTAATTTGCCTCAAATCGTTAAAAACGAACCAGTACTACTTATCGATAGTGCTGTATGGCAAATCCTACCAAGACTGCGCCAATAATAGTTCGATCTACGCAAGTTGATTTTTTAAAAAGATATTTATTCGAACACTAGCAACGATGTTGCTTGGTACAAGCTTGATTCTAGACTAACTTACAACTATGTTACATCTTACAAGGTATAAAGCAACTAATCAGCATAATATAATACCTTATGATAAATATTATCCTACTAAGCATTATTATAGGGGAGCTACGGCAAGATAACTTATATATATATATATATATATATATATATATATATATATATATATATATATATATATATATAAGTTTAAATAATTTTCGAGGCATTGATAATGTGCATAGATTACCCATCTATTTCAGAAAAAAATATAACTGTAAGATTATCTTAGTAAAAAGGTTACGATTTGCTGATCTACCTCATTCAACATGTATTTACCTTCACTAATCTAAATTTTAAACTGGGCACTATTAGCAAACATTTTACCTAAGTAACATTCATATATTAGATCTGTATTTAAAATATAAAAACAAATAAATATAAATATATCATCACGCCTTTTATCTATTACTGGGTATGGCACTCTTCCGAAGCAGATCTCGGTAAGTGATAAATTTATGCGCGTGAAGTGCGGTTACCATCCGTCAAATCACGATCCCAAAAGATGTTAATGGTGGGGGAACCACAGGAGTAATTTTAATTTCGTAAAAATGTTTGTCGACTCGAACCAGAGTTCCCAGGATCCACAGGCCGACTCGAAACCATTAAGCTATTACCCCATTAAAAACATACTTATCAATTATGTATCCCACGACGTAAGCAAAAAAATTACCTCAAAGTTAGCTGTCAGTTAAACGCAGACAGAAGACATGAAAAGCAGAAACTGAATTCTAGATGTGCGAGAGAGAAGATTAAAGAAAAACCACAATACTCTGACGTCAAAGTTAAGGACATTAAAAACTCCAATAACATTTGTGAAAGTTTGTACGTCTCTGGTAGCAAGTTGTTGGATCTAATTTAAATGTACCATTTTGTGATTATGGTGGCGGATTACTTGAACTATCTTGTGGTACTATAGCGCTACTATTGTGTACCGGATGCCTACTTCTCAGTGAATTTATAAACAAATATTTCGAAAATCATAATTAGGATGGAGCAGACTATGTCGATTACGAGTAGCATGTAAACGGAGTAAAGGTCCAGTATTCCAGCATTTCTAAAATTGTTTCCTTGACTAGAACATTCCAGGTTTTGAAATAGTATTTTTTTTGTTTCTCTTCTATCGGTTAGTTTGAAAGAAATAAAAGAAGAAAGTTACTTGTAAATAAGCTCTTTTTATCTGCATTAATAGTTTTTCATTTAGCAGTTAGAATTAGTAAACTCCATTCCCTGTATGAAAACGATGACGTCATATGTGAACGAGGTTATCATAGATACGATGAAATATAGCTACCTTTTTTTAATCATATTTGTACTTATGCAAATGGCATTAACGTATGTCTTAATAAGTAAAGACACACGTTTCATGTTTTTTCACGTTCTATCACATGATTTATTTTAATGAAAACGTGTGACAGTTCTTACTAATATGTAAATTTATATTTACTTTGTTCACATTTGTTTATAAAATAAAAATAGAGACCTATGGCCATGATTTTGTTATTTTCTCGCCTGTCATTTCTAAGTTTGTGACATTTTTGATACATAAATAAAGACTGAGAAATAAGAAATGGCTTATAAAATTTTGGGTAATCAAATGCAGAAATGCGTTTGTCATCTTAATGATTATTTTGCGCTGGAGTTAGATAATCGAACACCTTTAATTAATTTAACTGTAGTACAAGAGGTAATGTGCACTGTATTTTGTATTTTCATATATTATTTATTTATATATAATAATAATACATATAAAAATGTATATTTCTTTGAGTTTTATTTTACAAAATTACATATTTCAATTTATTATTTTAATGAAAACGTATGACAGTTCTTACTAATACGAGAATTTATATGTACTTTGTTCACATTTGTTTATAAAATAAAAATAGTTATATATAATAATAATACATGATATAGAAATGTATATTTCTTTGAGTTTTATTTTACAAAATTACGTAATTCAATAATATAGGTAATATATTTCGTGGGATAAGATAAATTTATATTTGGTTATTATTTAATATATACTGTATTTGGTATCATTTATAAACTAATTAAATTTTATAGAGTGACAAATATTTTAATCTGACATTTAAATTTTAGGTTATGTTTTAAAAATGTCAATCCAATACTAATGTAAACGTTTTAAGTACAAAATCTTGAATCACATGGATACCGAATGTGACGTAATCGTTTTCATACAGGGAATGGAGTTTAGTCCTTATTTGTTATATGTCAAATAATGCTAGAGTTCACACCGACAAAATTAAGACATTAATTGTAAGTACTAAGTGAAATGATTGATCAAACTTTTCAATTACAATTAATGCAAAAGATATATTATTTTGTTTCATCTTCTATCGTTAACTTTCCAATTTTTTCTACAGTAACAATTTAAATGTCAAATACAATTTTATAAAACTATAATATTTGGAAAATATGGAAGTAATAATAATTAAAATAGGTTTATTTTGTTTATTTATGTTCCCTTTTTAAAGTTTTCTACAAATATCGTTTCTCAGTAATTTGTCTATTGTGCTATTAATCGTAACTTGGATTTTAATATGTATCCACTAATTATAATTGTTAATCATAATTACTAAATAAATAGTTGTGAATGCAGTTTTATATTTAATGATTATTTACACAATAGTAATATTTATTTAAATGGAATATTTTTTGATGGTACAATTCAAGGATGATTTTCGTAAATAAAGCTAATTTCTTGTAGGTAGTCCACATTTTTCGCTTTCGAGGAATGTATCGTGGATAACTTTGTGTCCAGAGATTTGGTCAATATGAAAACTAAAGTTTTCTTTTCTCATTTTAGCAATTCCTTCTATTAGTTCCTTTTGATGCAATTTTATTTTGGCAGATTTTTTTACGTAAATGTTCTGTGTATTGCTAAAATATGTTAATTGGATTATAAAAAATGATTGTCTCATTGGAAGACTTTTTAGAAAAAGACTGTGGTGAAGCATCTGTTGAAGGAAGGGAAGTAGTGCTTTCCTTGTTTCGTAGGTAAATATATACAGAATATCCTACGAAAACTACGGCATAGGCAAACATCGCTCCATTAGGTATTTTACCAGTGCTTTTGTAATAGAAATTAATTAATTAATTTGATATCTTTATTTAAAAGCTGATATTTCAATCTTCTAACAAATTTCCTAATAAATACATCCACAAAACAATAAAAAAGTAGCACATCAAAAATTTATATATTTGCAACTATGATTTCGAGGTTATATTTTGTTTGTTTGTTTAACAGATAAAATGTATCATTTGTTAATGATCGATAAGTTCATGATAATCCCCTATTTTATGTAACTCGATCATTATCTGATAATGATCGAAAAGTTAATAACAACCCTTATATTTATAATTAATCTCCAAATTATTACCATTTTGGAATTCTGGGATCAAAATAATTTATTCTGTTACATCTATTTTACTTTTATGCATTTTGGTCTTGCACAAAATTGCCAGTAATATATATATATATATATATATATATATATATATATATATATATTTATTTATTTTTAACCACTCCTTTGACGGAACTGTCATTATGTTATTTTTTATAATAACAACTACGTAAATTAGTAAACAAAACGAATAAATATTACATGAAAATATAAGGAAAAATTATTCTGGTGTCAGAATACCGAAATTGTGATCATCTGTAAAATAACAATGAAAAATAAAAATTATCATTAACAGATAATGATACCGTTACAGAATGTAGTAGAATTTTAATTTTTCATCTTTATTTAACAGATAATCACAATTTCGGTACAGTTCCATAAAAAGTATGCTTAAAAATATTATTTTCTTTAGTTTTACGAGATTAAAATGCATAAAAGTAAAGTAACAGAATTAATATATTGTGAACTATAAGTAACTGTTTTTAGGTCAATAATGTAGTTTGCGAAATCCAGGCCCATAGGTCGAGATTTTCTAAACATTCGCGACCTAAAAAATCACTTATAGTTCGAGGTTAGTAAGCTATTTTTCACAATACCTGCATAAATAGAAGGAAAAGAAAAATAGGTTTCAAAATTAATAGCTGTCAAAATGGACTTTGATCTATAATATTTACTTAGTGTCCACAGTGGATGGTAAGTAATTATTATAGTTCTAATATCACAATAGAAACCAACTGTGCAATAAAAGTTCCACTTACTGTGTTTAAATTTTGTCATTAATGGGTAACTTACAGTACAGGTATTATAAAAAAATTATTTGGATCACAGAATGCCAAAATAGTGGTAGTCTGCAGAATAATCATAAAAAATAAGGATTGTCATTAGCTTATCGATCATTAACAGATAATGATCGAGTTATGGAATACAGGGGTTTGTTAGAAGATTGAAACACTGATCATACATAAATTTTGAAGAAAATTCTTGAGTATGAGATTTACCTCTTGAAATATAAAATAATATAGTCGTTTTTCTAAAATGTACTTCAGTTTAAAGAAAGTCATTTTCTCAGAATTTATTCCAAATCATTTTTAAGACTATCATCTTCTCGAAATGTATCCAAATTACCTATCGAAAAAACATTCTTATTTTATATTTCAATGTATTCAACTCCTAACAAATAACTATACTTTATTCGTTTTAACTATAAAGCGTTGTATGAGGTAGAGCCTACGACTCCAGCTCTCTGATTAGTTCAAACTCGAACTGAGTTTACATAGCTAAATAATTGATATGAAGTTACAATCAGTTGACATATAACCTCATAGCCAACCAATTAAAGTTTGAAAATATTATTTGTTTTACATTATTTTCTTTAAATTTTTTGATCATAATACACTAATAACTTGGAAATAAGTAAGTTTATTTCTGTAAGTTTCTGGAGTAGTTGGCACAGTGGTTATCGTGTCGGCCTGGGGATCCTGAGAACCCCGGTTCAATTCCCACTGGCGACAAACATTTTCATCATATTAATAGTACTCTTGTGGCTCCCTCTCCACTAACATATTTGGGGGCCGTGATTTGACGGCTGGTAACCGCAAAAATATATCACTTACTGAGATATGCTTCGGCAGAGTGCCACACCCAAAAATGGGTAGAAGGCGTGATGATATATTTATTTATCCTATGGGCTTCCGTTACCTGCATTATTATGGATAAAAATACATAAAATACAAAAAAAAGTGTACATACATATACGTACAAAACAAAATTAGAGAAAAAATTCATGTAGAGCTCAACAAATCAAAGTAAAACCCTGGCTGGAATGCGCATTAACTCCGCCCATTCAGGTATATAACGAATGGCATAGCTTTACTTTGGCGCGAAAGTGAAATTTTCAGTCTCATAAAACCATTTGGCCGCCGCACCATGTACGATAGTTATTTATTTATTTATTTCACAAATCAGTTCAACAGGTCAATGACCCAATAACAGATCTATTACAAATAGATACGTAGGTACATAGAAGTACTAATATGCATACAAAAAAAATTAAAATAGTAGTATACTAACTTAGTAAAGACAAACATTGTAATTACAAAGCACATTAGAAGTATCAATTAGAATATTTTAGCAATTGTTTTTGAAACAAAACAGAGAAATACAAAAAATATCAACAAAACTATATAAAGAATTGTAGCGTGCGCACTCAGAGTATAGGTAAATGCAGCTAAGCGTTACACCACCTGGCGGTAATTTTTAGAACTACTGTATCCAGGATTTATTTTGAACTGTATTATATATTAGATTTTGAAATATTTTCAGTGTATTGATAAAATATATAATGTAGAACGATTATTACTGCGTACTAGGACATAAAAAAATATCCAGATGTATCTTTTCATGTATTGCCAAAGAAAGAAATACAAAAAGCAAAATTTGAGACTAAATTTAGGGTTGCCGAATTAATAGATAAGCATGCAGTATGGATTATGCGATGAAAAATAGGGGAAAAAAGTTCCCCCGCGTACGGTACTATGTTACTTACATTTCACAAAAAAATTTACATTATTATTTCAACTTTTTCAGTAGTAAAAGAATGCTATTTCAGAAATGTTTACGTTACCAGGGATACGTCTTAAGATCAAAAATAATATTTTTACTACAATTGTCATGGTGATACATAATATAATAATAATAACCTTTATTCGTCCTAATGAAATAAATAATTCTTTTTTTATGGTAAGTAGTTAATCAAGTAACATGTAAATAGAACTGCCGCCACATAAAATTTTTCACTGTACATCGCAAACGAAATGCAATACCTACTAATTTACTAAAGGCAAAGAAAATACGATAAATAAATTTAAAATAGTGACCGAATTTTGAAAATGAAAAAATCCATTGATATACAAAATTTCGCACAAAGGGAACATTAAAACGCTACGCATAATAATGTCGAAATAGAGAAAAGTTACGATACTAATACAATAGGAAGGACAGAAACAGTAGATACTATAATAAATTTGTTAAATAATCAACCGGAAAGTTTGGAAATTCTGAAGTACATGTAAATATTTAATAAATACTGAAAGAGCACATAACCATTTCATGCTTAGAAAATTTTAAAATTTAAATTTTGATTCTAAATTCAATAGATGTAACAATCATATAAATAAATTAAATATAAAAGAGAGAGTTATTTTGTGTTTTATAATATTAAAGTGCGATTTAAGTTTTGTTGTTTTAAAACGTCAAAAATCTATCCTGGATACAGTAGTTCGCGAAGTGTTCTGGATGGCGCAGAGATCTTAATTTTATTTGCCTATAGCGGAGATTTAACAAGCATATTGGTTGAAACTTCAGGCAAATAGAAGCAGGTATTGTGTCTGGTTTTAATTTTGGGAGTATGATACGGTAATAGAGCAAGTGTTTCAGGATCATCAATTAAGTTATGCACCATTTTGTATAAAAATAATAAGGACGCGCATTGCCGCCTAATATAGAGTTTCGTTATGTTAAAACACGACATAGGAGAGATAACATTTGAATTTCTTGAAGTAGAGGTATTTAAGAAATTTTCTCTGGATTGATTCAATCCGGTTCTCATATTTATTGTAAAATGGCCTCAAAATGATACAACAATACTCCAGTTTGGATCTTGGATGAGTAAAACAGAGTTGTAATGGACTTTAAATTACTGAAAAACTTAGTATTACGTTTTATGAAGCCCAACAATATAAGGGCTGAAGAACAAGTTTCTAAGAGATGTTTATTGAAAGACAATTTATCATCAAAAGTCACACCAAAATCTTTAATAGAGTACGCTACAGCAAGTTGTTATCGATGCTGTATGGAAAAATGAGTGGAACTTTTTACCGAATAAGACTATTTTATACTTGTTTATATTTAAATAAAGTTTGTTTGTATTGCACCATCCATTAATCATATTTAGATCATTTTGCAAACCCAAACAATCAGAGTTGCCAGACACAGAGCAATAAATTTCTAAATCATCTGCGAAAAGAAGTTTTTTATTGAAAATTACAGAAGAAATGTCATTAATAAGAATTAAAAATAATAACGGTCCTAAATTAGAGTCTTGAGGGACGCCCGAAGAAGCTACAAAAGGATTGGAATTGTGGCCCATATATTGAACAAAGAGTATTCTATCACTTAAGTAGGATGCAATAAGATCTTGTAGAAGAACAGAAAAACCGAAAGCTTGTAGTTTATGGATGGCTAGTTTGTGATTAATACAGTCAAACGCTTTGGAAAAATTTGTGGACGCTACGTCGACTTGTTTATTTTTATCAAGTTCACTAGACAGAAAATGAGTGAATGAAAATAAGTTAGTGACAGTAGATCGTTTTTCCATAAATCCATGCTGAAAGATTGATATCTAGTTACATATAGTTGGATAAATAAATTGGTAAATTAAACATTCAAAGATTTTACTTTGATAGGATAGCAATGGGTCTATAGTTTTTAACATTATTGCTGGCTCCACATTTAAAGACAGGTACAATACGGGCAATTTTCCAGATGTCTGGACACTTGTTATTCTTCAGACACAAATTAAAGATCCAGTAAAATGCGTTAGTAAAAGCAGTACAGCAATCTTTTAAAATGATGTTAGATACTAAGTCTGGACCTGTAGAACATTTAGTTTTTAAGTTTTTTGAAACTGTGGCTATTTGAGGTTTTGAAATTGAGAACAAATGAATATGATTATTAACAGGATTAACAGGAGGTATACTGATAGGGTGATGGGAGGTCTAAACGCTTTTAAAGTAGGACGCAAAACCGTTCACAATATCCTTTGCATTTATTAAAATGCAGTCATTTGTTTCTAACTATTCAGGATTCTCGATTTCTTGTTTATAGAATTAATATATCCCCAAAATTTATTCGGGTCAGAAATTACCGAAGCTTCAGCTTGAATAATGAAGTTTTTGTGAGCATACGCGATTTTAGTTTTAATTTGAGATCGTAGACATTTATACCGTATAAGATAAAAATTATTATTAGGGTAAAGATTGTGCATTAACGTCACTAATTATATCTTTGGAAAACCAATATGGATACGTACTAAGCCGCGATTTTGTAAATGGCACACATTCATAGAAAAACGAGTAAAGAATAGTGTAAAAAAAATGCAGGCTAAACTAACGTCGACAAAAATATCTTGTTGATTCCAATCAAAATTGTTGACATATAAATATAATTCAAGATTGAAAATTGTATCCTCAACTTTTGAGACACTACATTGCAATTCAGACAGAATTAAATCTATGCTGAGCTATATTAAGAAAATAAATTAAATCCTGATAAGTATGAACTTGCGTGCAATTGACATTAGATGAAATTTCAGAAATATTGAAATCATCCAGAATAACAAATTTTCTTCTATTAATGAAAGGTAGTGATTCAAAAAATTCATAAATGCAGATTTCGGGGAATATGAATATTAAAAATATAGAATGAGTATTTGTTAACAATTAATTTAGCACAGAGTGTCTACATTGGTCAGTAAAATATTCTTCGCGTCGCCGAACGCCACTGGTGAAGATGCAAGGTCATTATGAATGGCTTTCAAACACCGCACGTCTGAAAGTTCATGTCACAACGGTAAACTAGCAAATTCAGAGTCGCGCCTAGTTTCAGTTATCGCAATAATATCGTAATCCGTAGCCGTAGATATGTGCAATAAAATTGGATGCAACATGTAAGTATAGTTTTTATAATACATCAATACAAAATAAATGTTTGTGGATACTGTAATAATCTATATATTTAATGTTATTGTAACTAATGTTAAAATATTATAATGTAAAGTACTAATCTCAAAAATATATTTTTAGTAGTAAAAATATATTTAAAATGTGTTTTGCAAGTTAATATTTACATTGGAATTACCATTTGTAATGTATAAATAATGTAGTAAACGTGTTTGGAGCCTTATAATTTATTTACTTCATATATGTGTACACTGAGAACAAGGTTTAGTTCCTTGAATTGAAACCTGCATTCACTCAAATACATCCTAGAATTGATATGAGCCAATAAAATATTGAATTGAATGAAATAAATAATTTAATTGAACGATTTAATTCACTCAAATAAATATTATCTTGATGCACGATATATTATTTAATTTTCACAAATATATTCATACTTGACACTATTTTGTAATAGTAGTAATATAAAATAAATTTAATTAGAAATATATTTGGCAAAATTGAAACTATTTGTTGTAAAGAATTATATTTATTTATTGACTGTAAATATTAAATTTACTATATATATATATATATATATATATATATATATATATATATATATATATATATATATATATATATATATATATATATATATTGACTGTAAATATTAAATTTACTACATATATATATATATATATATATATATATATATATATATATATATATATATATATATATATATATATATATATATATATATGTAGGAAATTGATGCTACGCCCCTGGTGAGAAGAGCGCGACGAGTCCAGGCATCAGTCGTGTCTGGGCGACACAGAGAATCAGTTGTACGAGGGAAAAGTTGTTAGTTTTCGATTCTTGTAAATTGTAATGTTACTTGATTTCATATTATATGTATTTTAATTGTTTAATATAGTGTTAGTGTTTACTTTAACTGCTCTAATCATTCTAATATCCCACAATTGGGGGCTCAACCGGGATTGAGGAGTCAAGTTAGCGCGGTAAAGTCGAAGTGAGGTTATACGTTGATTTTAAAGTGGATAGTGTTGCAAAGTGGAGTAAAAAGAAGTTATTAATACTATATTAATAAAAGTTGATATAAATAAAGTGGTAAAAAGAAGTTAAGAAGCTGACAGAGGAAGTAATACAAAAATTGAAAGCAAAACATTACTGTTGCGACAGCACGCGTATACGCGGACAGAAGGTCAACAGATAACTGTGCTGATCAGTGGCGTACGAAGAAAAAAAAACTTTTGTGTACGGTTTAATCATGGCGAAAAAAGAACGCGAGTTGCTCCAAAAAGAAATAGACTTATTAAAACGTGAAAATGCACTTTTATTACGCGAACAGCAACCCGAAGCGAAAAATAATATTAGTTTACGCGATGTTCAAGAAAGTCTCCCAGTTTTTAGCAATGATATTACATATCCGGTTGAAAAATGGCTACAAGATATGACAGACAATGCTGATATTTTTAGATTATCGCAATTACAACTATTAGTATCTGCCAAGAAGCTACTACAGGGAACAGCAAAAATTTGGTTAGCAACGCAACCAGCATTTTCAGAGTGGGACTCATTTGAAGCTGCAATAAAACAAGAATTTGGCCAAAGTATAAACAGCGCGACAATTCATCGGGAATTGTCTAAGAGAAAAAAGAAGACGGATGAAACATTCAAGAAATATGTACTCACCATGACAGCAATGGCAAAAAGAGGAGGAGTTGAAGATTTAGCCATTATTCAATATATCATTGATGGCATTCCAGATTACGAAACAAATAAAACAATTTTGTACGGAGCAGAAAATTTGCAAGAATTTAAACACAAAATTGAATTATATGAAATAATAAAGAGCAAGATGAAAAATTTGGATAGTAAACCCAGCAGTCACCGTAGGGTAGAAGACAATAAAAAATCCGATAGGAAACTGGACAGATGCTACAACTGTGGCGGAACTGACCATAAGTTGAGAGATTGCCGCAACAAAGATAAAGGATCTAAATGTTTTGCGTGCAATGAATTTGGCCACATCGCTTCTAAATGTCCAAAAAAGCAAGCGAAGAATGAAGATAAAGAAGATACGAAGAAAAGTAACAGCATGCAAGTATCAGAAACGAAGAATGAAGAAAAAATGTATAAAACAATCAAGCTAAATGGTTACGATATGAAAGCTTTAGTTGACACAGGTAGTGACATCAATCTATTACGCAGCAGTGAATATTTCAAGATTGGCGTACCGCAAATAAGCCCTGAAACCAAAATATTGAAAGGACTAGGTTCTGTAGAAGTTAAAACACTAGGATGTTTTATGACGAAGATCGAAGTTGACGCATGTCAATTTTCCACCAAAGTACACATAGTGCCTGATATAGCAATGCCAATGAAATGCATTTTAGGAAGCGAACTTTTAAGAAATGCTGAAATAAAAATTACAGCAAAAGAAGTGAAATTTACGAATCCCAATGATGAATTTATCATGAAAATTGAGGTTACAAAAGAAGATGGCAATTTAAACTTAAATCATATTATAGATGACACACATAAAAATACAATCAAAGATATGATAAAGAATTATGTTCCGAAGCCTACTAAGACAACATCCATAAAGACAAAAATACTTTTGCATGATGAAACCCCAGTATACCAGACACCTAGAAGATTAGCTGAAAGTGAAAAAAAAGAAGTGGATCGCCAGTTAGAAGAGTGGCTAAATCAAGGAATCATTAAACCAAGTTCATCAGACTTCAGTAGCCCAATTGTTTTGGTACGAAAGAAAGATGGATCAATGAGAATATGCATTGATTATCGAAGGTTGAATAAACAAGTTGTAAGAGATCGTTACCCGCTCCCATTAATTGAAGATCAGATCGATAAACTCCAGAATGCCAGAGTATTTACATTAATAGATCTCAAGAATGGATTTTTTCATGTTCCAGTAGATGAAGCAAGTACGAAGTATACGTCCTTTGTAACACCCAGTGGACAATTCGAATTTCTAAGAACACCATTCGGATTCTGTAATGCACCGGCCATATTCCAGAGATTCATTAACGATGTTTTCCGTGAATTAATAAAAGAAGAAATTGTTATCGTGTATATGGATGACGTAATAATACCTGCAAAACATGAAGATGAGGCCATTGAAAAATTAAAGAAGGTAGTGCAAGTGGCAGGAGAGTACGGATTGCAAATAAATTGGACTAAATGCCAGTTTTTATGTAAAACCATTGAATATTTGGGTCACGAAATATGCGAGGGTCAAGTGCGACCAACAGAGAATAAAATACTTGCAGTCATGAGATTTCCGGAGCCAAAAACAGTGAAGAATGTTCAAAGCTTTTTGGGATTGACAGGCTACTTTAGAAAGTTCATTAGCAATTATTCCATAATTGCGAAGCCGTTCACAAGTCTGCTAAAGAAAGATAATAATTTCAAGTTCGGTGAAGACGAAAGAAGATCCTTTGAGCAAATGAAGATATTGTTGTCACAAAGACCTGTTTTGAATCTTTTTCAGTATGACGCATATACTGAAGTACACACAGATGCTAGTAAGGAAGGTGTTGGTGCAATACTCATGCAAAAAGACTCTGAAGATAATAAAATGCATCCTGTCTATTATCATAGTAAAAAG
Organism: Pterostichus madidus; assembly: GCA_911728475.2. Lineage (NCBI taxonomy): Eukaryota > Metazoa > Arthropoda > Insecta > Coleoptera > Carabidae > Pterostichus > Pterostichus madidus. Next base: position 29,710,955 of record OU452304.1, on the reverse strand, counting down.
ACCAATCCAGCCGAAAGAAATTATACTAGCTATGAACTTGAAGTATTGGCAGTAATCCTAGCGTTGAAAAAATTCAGAGTTTATCTTTTAGGTAAACAGTTCAAAATAGTTACTGATTGTTCTGCATTCAAAAGCACAATGGCTAAAAAGGAGCTCATTCCAAGAATCGCAAGATGGGCGTTAGCACTAGAAGATTTCGATTACCTGATAGAGCATCGATCGGGAATAAAAATGAAGCACGTAGATGCTCTTAGTCGATCATTTCCAATTACCACTCGAGGAACTACCAACAGAATAAGTATAGCACAAAAAGCAGACGCAAGACTGGTTCCAATATTTAAACTGCTAGAGAAGGGCGAGTATGAAGAGTACTTTATTAAAAATGGTATGCTTTATAAAGTTTGCGAAGGCAAAGATTTAATTGTATTACCAAAAGCAATGCAAGACGAAATGATCAGAAAATCACACGAGAACAACGGACATTTTGCTGTGAGGAAAACGCAAGAGATTGTAGAAAGAGAATTTTGGATTCCAAACATAAGAAAGAAGATAGAAATAATAATTCGCAACTGTATACCTTGTATACTAGCAGAAAAGAAGAAAGGAAAAGAAGAATGTTTATTAAATCCTATAGAAAAGGGAGAAATACCCCTTCAAGTTTTTCATGTGGACCATTTAGGTCCACTGAAGTCTACAAGGAAGGCCTACCAGTATATTTTGGCGGTTACTGATGCGTTTACTAAGTTTGTTTGGATTCACCCAGTCAAGAATACAACCGCAGAAGAAGTGATCAGAAAGTTAGAACTACAAGCAGAAACTTTCGGATATCCTCGAACAATCATATCCGATCGAGGATCGTGCTTTACTTCCGCACTGTTTCACAATTACTGTGAAGAAAAGAAGATCAAACATATTAATACAACAACCGGCGTCCCAAGAGGAAATGGGCAAATAGAACGCGTCAATCGAACCCTAATTCCAGTTTTAACAAAATTGTCGTCAGGGAATCCTGAAGATTGGTACAAGTATGTAGCAAAATTACAAAGAGTACTCAATAGTACCTATCACCGTAGTATTGGTACAACACCATTTCAGTTACTATTTGGTTCAAGAATGAGAGATGCTACAGATATAAGAATAAAAGAAGTTGTAGAAGAAGAAGCAGCAATTAATTTCGACGAAGACAGAAACGAAATAAGACAAAGAGCTAAACAACAAATATCCAAAATCCAAGAAGAAAATAAAAGAAACTACAATAAGAATAGAAAAGCAGCAACAAAATATTCAGTTGGTGATTTGGTCGCCATAAAGAAAACTCAGTTTTCTACTCAATCAAAACTCTTAAATAAATTTTCAGGTCCGTATAAGGTAGTATCAGTCAAGCCATGCGACCGGTACGATGTGGAAAAGAGTGGCGAAACCGAGGGCCCGAACAAAACTTCGACCAGTGCCGACCACATGAAGCCGTGGTTAGCAGGTTCATCTGAAGGGGATGATTCATCCGGGTCGGATGAAAACCAGGATGGCCGAATGTAGGAAATTGATGCTACGCCCCTGGTGAGAAGAGCGCGACGAGTCCAGGCATCAGTCGTGTCTGGGCGACACAGAGAATCAGTTGTACGAGGGAAAAGTTGTTAGTTTTCGATTCTTGTAAATTGTAATGTTACTTGATTTCATATTATATGTATTTTAATTGTTTAATATAGTGTTAGTGTTTACTTTAACTGCTCTAATCATTCTAATATCCCACATATATATATATATATATATATATATATATATATATATATATATATATATATATATATATATATATATATATATATATATACGGTTGTTGTAGAGGATTTTGGGAAGTAACACACATTTATTTAATTTATAGATAGATGATATATTTATCTTAACGAACATAAAAAATATATAAACAAAAATATCCTTTTAACTTGACAAACAAAAGTATATATAAACAATATGTCTTTAGAAAAATATAACATAAATCATCTTTACACAACAAGTACTTTTCTATTAATTATTGTTTTTAATATTAATTGCTGATATTAGTTTTGTTCCATCTGGTAGCATATAAATGTTAATAGGAATAACACAGAACAAACTTTGTGCACCCTTAATAATTTTATAATTTGTCGTCACAAAGTATTCTACTAGGTATATAAGATTGAAAATGTCTTTCGTTTCCTATGCAACACATTAACTTTACAATGATTCGTACATCATTTTAACAATCCAAAACAAGTGTATCTATTTCACCAAAAATAGGATTCTCTAAAAAGGAATGATCAAATCCTAGCAGCAATATTTGATTTTTCCTATATACTATTCCATTGTATGAAAACCACGATACAACAACCATTTTCGCGAATGAAATTGTATAAAGGTGAATCGTTAATAAAGTTTAATTCTGGTCCTGTTTTTAAAATAGTATTAAAACCTTAAAACATACACGTAATTGGTGCTTTATAACAAGTGTATATGGAATATTGACTCGTGAAGTAACTATGTGAGCGTAAGTTTTAGATATTTTATGGAATGCCTCGAATCTATCTTGGTGGACCAATCATATAAATAATGGTTGGATAATGAACCATAAAGTGATGCTTCGGTTTAAGATGTTCGGATGGAAATAATTCTATTATTTTAAATCCTAATTCGTCAAAGCACTCATTTGTGAGATTAATTAATGAAAAATAAAGTTTTAAAAGTAAAATTAATAATAATTTAATCATAAATAAAACATACCCATATTTCTCCCTATATGTCAGACAATGTACTACAATGATTTGAACCAGATAATTTTGATATTTGGGTTCAAGATATTCTTTAATTTTATAAATTTCAAGAATTGCTACTCCAACGCAAGATTCTTGAAGTACCTAGTGATTTTAAATCAAGCTCAGAAATTGGCGTTCTGTAGTTTCTTTTTTGTCCTGCAGAAGGATTCTCATCTGGAAGTAGACAAGTTCATAAATACTGCCCGATTGTTCAATTCCACAAATATTTGGCAAAATTGGTGTTGTTGAGCCAATTTCTGTATCACAGGTTAGATTTGAAGTCGTTGCGAATGATATTTTTGTACTTACATCACTCTGTAAAGAATACGTATCAGACTAGAAAATAAAATAAAATTTTAGATAGTTAATAATTGAAGACTAATTACAAATTCGCACTTTTCTCGAAATTTAGCTCTGAGTCCTATTTTGGGAATCAATTTTTCTATTAAATCAGGTGTTAAAGTCTTTAATGCAAGGAAGTCAATATCTTGTTCTGTAAATTAAATCCATTATAAGTTTACAACATACGAATACAATAGCTTCGGTTGCATTTAGTGATTTTCTGTTTTTGCTATTTATAAACCAACCATGTAACCTCCAAATAGTAAATAAACTTACCAATGAACAATGATACTAGTTCTGACATTTGCCACTCTTCTAATAATTTTTTTACTGTTTCATCTGCCATTTTAAACACAAAAGTTCGAGATACACGGTAAAACAATACTGCCATGCGTTCTTGAAAAAACATGTATCTACAAGCATGTTGGAACCCGTGAAACGCATTTGTACTCCTAACAAATAAAATTTATTTGTCACAAATAAATTGTAATTCGGACAAGTAAATATTTCTTTTTTATAGATATAGATCGTTTAACTGTATCAAATATATTAAGATTGAATAAACTTTATGTACAATTCTCAACACCAATATTTAATAGAATCTGTTCGGTTAAATGTATTCGCGCAATAATATTTTATTTATTGGAATTAAAGAAAAAATTAATAATCCTGTATTATATTACTTATTTCTTTTTAATAAACTTAGTTTGATTCAATAAAATCGTGTGCAAATAAATAATAAAATTAAATAAATTAAAGTGATTTCTTAGTAGGAAGTGTTTTATATTTACATTACATGTATCTTATTTCTGTGAATTATGTACTACTCAATTACTAGTATTTATTTGTTATAAAGGAAATATTTTTCTCAGTGTAGGAACTAAGCTTCAATTTTTTTTGTAATATGCATTCTTTATTAATTGCATGTTTAATTGTGAATAACATGTTGTCATATTTTAAAGGTATGTGCAAATTTTCAAAACAATATTTTGAAGAGATTATATAATAGATTACATTTATTTTTAGGTAAATGATGGTAAAAATAAAAATATACATTTTGTAGTTGGAAATTTAGTAAAATTCTTTGATGAACAGAAAGAAGGGGGCAAATGGAGACTCGATGTAGATAAATCTACATTGTTGGCAGCAGCAGTAACAGGAAAATCGGTAACATTTATTAAATTTATCTGAAGGGAGTCAAGTGAAGCAGGATGCAGTAAGTTAGTTACCCCAAAGAATAAAAGGCCAAAACCTAGCAACAAAATAGAATTGGAAGAATTTGAATTAGGAGTATTACGGCGAATAGTTCAAGAATATTATTTAATTGATAAAGAAGTTCCAACAGTAAAGAGTACTACGAAAACTAAAGGACAAAATACAATTTTATGGTAGCAGAGAAACTCTACGGAAGTATTTGTTACAGTTAGGATTGCAATTCAAGAAATGTGTAGACCGAAGAAAAGTGCTGATGGAACGATATGACATTGTCGCTTGGAGAGCACGTTATCTAAGAGCAATTAAAGATAATGTGAATTTAAGAGAGATTCAAAAGCAAGATTACATATCTAGATAAAACTTATATACATCCTAGTTATGAAATGTTGCTAATTTCCAGAAGAACCAAGTGTATATCACTCTAATCGTGCAGGTTAGAGATATATAATAATCCACGTCGGTAGATCATATGGATTTGTTACCAACGCGTTGTTGATTTTCAAATCAAAATTCACGACGACATGAATCATGAAAACTTTATTCGTTGATTTAAAGAACAACTTATTCCCAATTTACCTAAAAATAGTATTGTTATAATGGACGATGCTAGTTATAACAATGTGCACATAAATATAGCTCATCCTCAAGCGAATCGTAAAGAAGAAATAGTAGCATGGTTGAGTGACAATGGAATAGAAACACAGATGATTTGCGAAAAGCAGAATTACTAGTAATCGGGAAGGAAATGGCAACAGCGAAGTCATATTATGTTAACGAATGACTGAAAGATCATGGACATACAGTACTTCGTCTTAAACCATACCATTGTGAATTGAATCCAATAGAATATATTTGGAGCTTAATAAACATAAGGTTGCCTTGTGAAATAAACAGCAAAATAATAAAAACATTAAGCAACTGGTGCGAGAATCTTTTTCCGAAATATCACCGAATAACTAGAAGAAATATTGTGACCATGTAAACCACGTTGCCGTAGATATGTGGGAATAAGATGGTCTAATGGATGAAGTTATAGAATCATTCAACTTTACTCTCAATGATTCCTCTGATGAGACAGAAAGTGAAGAAGAAATAAACAATGATTCAGCATGAGCGATAAGAAATCCTTGTTCTTTATTGTTAATAAATTTTATTATAACATTGTTTTATATTTTAGATACAACGCTATCCCTGTAGTTAGAAGCTCATCGTTCCGCCCAAGGCCTGAATCAACATTGTGAATCAATTCTACAATACCGCAATAAGTTCACCCATTAAACCATTTTTCTCCCGTATATCTCCATATTTGTTCTATCAGATTAAATTCATAATGATATGGTAGACAACAAATTTCTACATGTCCATTTTCTTTGAGTAATTCGTCCACATAATATTTCATCGCTGTCACTATTTACTTCTCGATTGCAAGTAATTTAATTTCCCGCACATCATCTAATATTTCTATTCAATTTATACTTAACCATGCTTCCTTTTCTTTCTTGCAATCCGCTTGAGTAGGAGCTTTGTTCATTTGCACACTATTATAATTAGTGTTGTCAATAGCTTTTTCTTTGGGCTCTACACTTCTTGAATTAAAATCCTAACTGCAACAAATATTTTCGTATAATTTCTCTGCTACTATTAAACAGTATTTCGTCTATCAATTTTTCTAGCAAACTCTTGAATATTAGGACTTGTTTATTTAAGATTCGTGAACTGCTCATAGTAATACTCTTAATTCAAATTCTTCCATTCTATGTTATTGCTAAGTTTTGGTCTTATCTTCTTTGGGTTAACTAGCTTACTGCATCCCTGTTCATTTGATTCCATTCAGAATATTTTTATAAATGATTCAGATTTTCCGTTATTGCTGCTATTGATATTTTTGTACTCTTGTTTCTGTTCATTGAAGTATTTAAATAATATTACTAATTATATTGTGCGCTTCAGATATAGATACTTATAAATTTATTTATTTTATTTATAGATTTTTTTAATGATATATTTATTTATTATTAATCTATTAAGGGCCAGTTTTCCAATCACCGATTAATGTTAATCATGATTAAATAATAATGGAAACTATGGTTACCATTATTATTTAATCATGATTAACGTTAATCGAGAGTAAACCCGTGATTGGAAAACTGACCCTAATTCATTTATGCAAACTTATTGATTATATATTTATTTATTATTAATCCATCACAATTATTGTTCTTTTTACATGCTATTTTTACAAATGAAAAGAATTGCGCGCGTTTTATTATTTCATAAATTCAATTAAACCGCCATACAACTTTTGACACTGAATACGATAGAAGCGACCTCCGAAGAAACACCTCTCAGGGTTTTACTTTGGTTTGTCGAGTTCTATTAGATTTATTAATCTATATTTTATTATAAGAACAAACAGTGGGTTAGAAAATAACTAGAGTGCTAATTCGAGAAGACAAAAAAAAAATACATTCAAAAACAAAAATTCTCGGTAGGAACAATTATCCTGCTGCCAGTGATCACCGCTGTATCTGCCACTGGTTAGAGATTTTATTCAGTAAGCTTGTAAAGTAACATTTAACGTAGTTAAGCTACTTTCAGAAATCGAAATTAGGTTTTGTTTTATGTTTTCCATTTTTGTTTTAACAACCTTGTAGACATGTTATCTTATGCAGCCATTCACAAATCAGTATTTAGTTTTGGTTTTAACACAAAAGTGTGCAAACTCCAAACTTATGTTTTAGTTTTACGTTTTATACTTAGGAATAAACCAATCGGACGAAGCGTAGAATGATGTAGTGATATATACTTGTCTCTTTCTATCATCCTTCGCATTGACGATAACCTAAGTTTGTTTTTATTCGAGTGTCAAAATGAATTAAAATAAAAACAAGATTTTAATACCTATTTTCGGCTTAAATGCAGTATACGGTCTTGTTTGTTACGCCCACTTGGTCTGCTTTGTTGCGCATGCGCTAAATTTCATGAATCAGTGATTCTAAAACAAGTTTGATTCTACGTTTTGAAATGAAACGGCAGGTTGGTTCCTCAAAACGGAAAACGTATTTTCTGTTGGGTGTGAGTTTTACTGGCTAAAGGTTTGTTTGTTTAAAATGCGAGCGACGCGAGCTAATCTAAAAAATGAAATCCACCAAGATCGAATATTATGGCTTGGTTCTGTTGGGTGTGAATTCTACGGGTAAAGCCCGTCTGACACGATCAATTTTAATGTACATTTTTTTAGTTCAATTTTAATGTACATTTTCCATGTACATTAAAATTGAAGACAAAAATTTTCTGCTAGATGCGCATGCGCATTTCGATCCGTTTTGAAAATATGTTGGTATTGAATTAGGGTCTTTGTGTCAGAATCAAAATTAAAATTTATATATGGCAGTTTTAGTGGCATACAAGCAAAGCTTATTTTTGTACTTCTCTATTAAAACGGACACCCGTTGCCGAGACTACGATGTTTTGATTAAATAATGATACAAATAGGAAAAATGAGGTTCATGTTTGACGTTTTAACAATACACAATGCCATGCGCTGCGCGCAGCTTCTTTGCGCAATTAATTGACGAAAACATTGAAGGAAATAGGACATGTTCTATTTTTTCATGTACATTGAAGTGCGTGCGCATGTATGATACGTTCAATTTTTTACTTTGTAAAAAATGTACATTAAAATTGATCGTGTCAGACGGGCTTAAGGATTTGTTTGTTAAAAGTGCGAGCGAAGCTATCTAACCTAAAAAATGAGTTTCATCAAGATCGAATATAATGGCTTGTTTCTGTTGGGCGTGAGTTCTACGGGCTTAGGGTTTGTTTATTAAAAGTGCGAGCGAAGCGAGCTAATCTAAACAAATAATGCTCAGAGATATTCCTTCAATATCCGTGAATAATTTATTATTTACTCTATACCATTGATTTGGAGCCACTGGAAATCTTTCATTTTGTTATTACAGACCACCATTCTGCCATCTATCAACAAAATAACAAACTGGACAAGGCCGTATACTGCACTTTTACCCCTACTTTCTTATTATGATAATATTTACCTTGCTCTTCCAAAAAATACGAAAGTAAAGAAACAACATGTGTAACTTAGCACATCTGACAGTTGCATTATTACTGTATTACCGATCTTCTAAAATTTATGATAGATGTCACTACTAACTAAAATCGACAAAAGTAAAACTATTTGTGAATGGCACCTAAAAACACACTAAAACATAAAGCATAAAACAAAAACTAATTTCGATTTGTGAATGTAGCTTTAAGGAAACCGAATTTGGCGTACCATGAATGGATAATAAAAATCAGATACTTGCCACAAATTTCGTTATCGAAGTACATTCATTGTCACGTTGGCATGTCGTTATGAAGACTTGAAAGACCACTTGATAACTAAAATTTGATGCTATCTCTGTAACAAGATTTTTAATTAATTTAAAACAGGTATATACGAAATGTAATCAGCGTAAATAATAAATGGTTCGACGAAGGTATTACTTTTTATTTATTGAAACTAAACAGGGTAAATATGCCGCTCTAAAGTTTCATAAAAGTGAACTAATATTGTCTATTATAAATTTTTATAAAACTTCGATATCAACTCCTTATACGAGTACATTTGACATTATTTACTTTTAAAGGTTCATACTATAATCTCATATTTAAAATGAAAGTAGTAAGTAGCAGAAATTAAATATTTTAGATACTTACATTAACATAATTAAAGATGACATTATATGCAATTATCTATGTACATGGGCGCCGTCTACACGGGGGTACTGGGACTCGTGCCCCCAAGGAATGTTCCCTTTGCGTACCTAATATTTTTATTCAGTAATAAGGCTCTGAATTGTTTTTATTAAATGTTATTTATTAACCATCCCTACTTTGAAATGCACTGCAGAAAGATATTTTTGTACTAGTATTATTCAAAATAACATTTATATTACCCTAGAAACTGATCAGTAATCAAACACGCAAAAATAAATTATTTATCAAGATTCACTACGGCATGATGATAAATACAAGGCGTGATGATATATTTATTTATTTATTAAATCGTTAAAACATCTCAAATTAAGTTAAGGTAGGATGTGTGTTCAATAAAATAATAAGATATATAAGATTTAATTTAAAATTAATTAATGCACAAATAATTTTGCAAAATATTCATAGAATTTTGATGATCTGTATGATCTGAATTCTAAATAGGTACTAAAAAATATTGAATATAAAGAGCAGTGATCGAGTATTTGACCAAAAACTCACGAGTTCTGTGGGCTTAATGGGCTGGAGCATTGTCGTGATGGAAAAACCAGTCGCCACTCTTCACATTTCTGGCCTTTTACGACGGATGACGTCCCTTAGCTTCCTGATGGTCAGACGTCGATTTACCCGCACCAGGGTATTGATTTTGTCGACGTGTGGGTCATCAGTTGACGTGGAAGGTCGGCCAGGATGCTCATCGTCTTCAATCGACTGTCGATCACCCTTAAAACGTTCATGTTACTTGAAACATGCCGTACACTTCATAGCAACATCACCGTATTTCGTGTTGGGCATAGTAAATGTTTCAGTCGCAGATTTTACAAGTTTAACACAAAATTTCACAGCAAGTCGTTGCTCCTTCTGGTCATTCATTCTGAAATTCGACAAACGAAAAAATCGCACTTCACTAAAAACCGCGTAGCTAATCAACAAATAAAGATATATGTAATCTGAAAACGGCGTTATCATCAGCTGATTTGTACACACCTAGCGACACCAAGCAGATTCCTCTGAAACCAACTGGAACCGCGCAATTCAAACAGTCCGCGTATTTTTTGAACGGACCTCATATGACTTCATGCATTCGTTATATAAATAGCTATTTGCGTGTCTTAGAAGACTAAAAACATACGTCCGTTCAACGATGACAACACAGCGTTTAATCAATTTAGTTATACTTCATGTGCATCGAGAAGATACCAATTCCTTAAAAATAAGTAGCAAATGAATTTGTAAACAGTAGGGCAGTGCGACACGATACATTTGCAATATTTTAAAGAAGATATATACATGTTTTGAAGTGATTACTTCCGACCGTTCTATCAATATACGATAAACTTAAAGAATATTACAATTTAATTAAAAATAATTCTGGTTTGTTTCCTTTTATCCCTTTTTAATATTACAAAACTTACGATAATGTTCTTTCATTAAGGGAAAAATTTATTCCGTATCTATGATCTTTTCAATTGATAAATTTCCATTTTTATATTTTTATAGGTATAATATTTAAGTAATTCACGGCAATTCACTAATAGTTATTTTGATTATTGATCATTATTAAAAATTGTGCCTACAAGGAAATTTTGAAAAGTCGGCGCCCATGCCTATATATTTTTCAATTGAACAGAGTCTAAAGTTTACCCTTAGTGAACTTTTGTATTCTAAAATTGCATCTTAAACTTAAGCCCGATAATACATTGCAGAGCAGTACCGCGTGATAATGTTGCTGCTGCGAAACACATGCATATCAAACAAAAGTAAAATGGATATAAATAATAGAAAAATTTATATAAATATATTGAAGTAGCGCCGCTTATGTGAACATGGAATATGATAAATTAAAGAGAAAATCTGTGTAAAAAAAGAGTTTAAACTAAGTAATTATATTATGTTATTGCGATACTCTGAAGATATGTGCTACATAAGCACTTCTCACTTTTAATTATGCCAGAAACAGAAAAATAAAAATATACTCATGCCATGCCACATATAAAATCATTTGTTTCATTATTCTTTAAAAACTTATCTTTGTTATTTTTATTTTAAAGTTGAATTTCTTTTCTAATATTGACATAAAAGCGAAGAAATCGTCGCCTCCATTGACTTATATGGGGGCTGTGATTTAACAACTGATAACCGCGCTTCCGCATAAATTTATATCACTTACCGAGATCTTATATGGCACAGTACCACACGTAGTAAGGGGTGTAATTACCTAATTTTATTTTTCAAGCGAACTCAACTTCTGTGGTCAAATGTCGCCTCCGTTGCTCGTTATCTATGGTATTACAACGGCACTTGGAGTTCATCGGGTTGTGGCAAAACGGCCACTCATCCATTTACTACCTTCGCATATTGTTGTTTAAGGTGAACCATACGGGCTGAAGATAACAACAGAACAGTGGTGAAATGACGATCTGCCTCGATCTATTTGAAATAAAATATCTTTTTTATTATATATGAAACATATTATTTATTGTACATATTCTTGTAGTCTAAGGTTCAAAGTTTTATAATAATATTACTAATTTGACATATCTTTCATATAATAAAAGAAAATAAATTATATATCACACCAAATTTAATTTGAATTTATTCAAAAATGGGACTACGATATCAATATAAAAAATACAGTAAATTATAAATACGACAGACTAAGCCTGATGAAATTTTCAGCCAAATTAAACACGACAATTTTTAGCAAAAAAATTAAATAGGCCAAAATACCATGAAAAACAGAGTTTTTCTTTTTTTTCTCAAAAGTGTTATGTTTAATTTGGCTGATTTTTTTTTGTGTTATAGACTATCTTAATTTTAAATATACATATTTTTTTATTGAAAACGTAGGGCCCAATTTTTAGAAAATCTGACTCAAAATTGTGAATTTGTCTGCTTCATTTATATAATTTTTTTCATATATTTTCATGATTTATTTGCTCTTAAATAGTATTTATTCATGAATTACAATGTTATAAGAAAGTAATACACTGCTTTATATTTATCTATATAATGACATTCGTAAGAAATTAATTGTTGAAATTCAAATTTGCATAGATTTATTGTTGGTGTTCTTGAATCATGAGTTTTCGTTGTGTGATTCGGATTTTTGATGACGTATGATGTACACTCAAGTATCGAACTTTCAGTCTAAATTAAATTTGGCTACCAGATATGTAAAAATGTTTTAAGATTGAATATTAATGATAATAATAATTAATATATTATATGTTGTTTGCAAAATAATCAAGTTTTACAAAATAATAAAGTAATAATAAAGTTTTTGGATATAGTTTTAACCTCAAACGTCAAATGTATGTAAGGTAAGTAGAATTGTATTTATAAGTGTTTATTTATTACTATTAAAGTTTTATTTAACAGTTTTGAAGCGGACACTGCCTTAATAAGATTAGGCTGACAAAGTAAATACATCAGAACTATCGAAATGTTGCACTATACATTCCATAAATGAAGTCTACTTTCGCTTTATTTATATTTTTATATTGCAAGTATTTTTTACCTAATTTTACTATAAATTAATAGCAATGTTAAGTGTAGATATCAACAAGCGCAATGAGTTGGAAATAAAAATGGGTGGACAATCTGAAAACATGTTATGGATGGAGGAAAGGAAGTATAAATTAATCACTTCAAACTTTGGTGAAGTGTGAAAACTTCCAGCTGGACCACTTGGAGAAAGAATGCTTTACGTTCGAAATATTACAACTGCAGCAACTGATTGGGGTAAAACTAGACAATCTGTGGCAATACAAGTTTAAGAGCAGGTAACTGGAGTTACAGTAACACCATGTGGTTTATTTGTAAATTTAGAACCTAATGCAGGATATTTAGCTGCTTCGCCAGATGGTTTAGTGGATCAAAATGTTCATACACAGCTCGACATTTGTCACCAAAAGAAGCTGCTGTTAAAATAAAAAACTTCTGTTCTGTTTTAGATAGTGATAAGTTAAAATTAAAGACGAATCACAATTATTATTACCAAATACAAGGCCAGTTGTTCATAACAGGACGAGAGGAATGTGATTTTATTATTTGGACACCTCTGGGTATAGAAATAGAGACAATAAAAATGGATGAAGAGTGTTAAATGGATGCTTCCAATATTAAAGACATTTTATGTAAAATAACTTGCTCCAGAAATAGTTGATTCACGAAATGAAAGAAGTATGTCGATCAGGAATATGCCACAGAATCCATAGAAACAGTTAGTTTGATTTTTCTGTCAAATACTTTTTCTTACGCTCTTTAAAAGCAAAGAATTTCTTGAGCAGAAATACATTTTCTGCCGCTCACGTGAGTCAGAGAAATTATATGATAGAATGGGTAAATATTCCGGCATTTGAAGAAAAAATGGTATACTTTATGTGCAGTGAAAGTGACTTTTTGTGCTTCATCTGTAGTTAATGGACGAGTGCACAAAAAGTATCACTTTAGTTCCTTATAAAATAATATACTATTATATATGCTTATGTATAACTGAAATAAAAATGTTTTTATTTTTATATTATAATATCAAATAAAATACTGTATTTTATTAAATTTTAGTTTTTATTGTGTTGACATCATATAGAAATATTTCCTGTGATTTTAAATAATGTTCTTGAAAATCTTCAAGTTTGTATAGTTTTTAAACGCGTTCCAATACTCCTTCCACTATTCTATACAGATTTTTTGTGATTTTCTGTGATTGGTCAAATCTACATTTTTGTCAGGACCGCAAGAAACCTTACATACACGATAACATATTGTTGGTTGACGAACTTCAGCCCGTATGTTTCACCTTAAGGGGCTAATGTAGCTAGGTTGCGCACAGCATAAACATGCTTTTGAATGGGAGATTTCATATATAAGAAATTTTCCTCAACTATTAATTGTGCGCGTGATAGTTGCGAGTGTATCTAGTGAATTTCAATATCTTACATCTTATGAGTCACCAATGGGCGTAGCCCAACGGCTAGAATTGAGCCAGCCTACTTGCTACCCGCCACCACACACCGCTGGGAGCGATTGACTTTTCAGTTGGGTACATTACGCTCTTAAGGTGAAACATGCGGCCTGAAGTTCGTTAATCAACAATTTGTTATAGCGTAAGTAGGGTTTCTTGTGGTCCTAACAAGAATGTGGATGTGTACAGAATAGTGAAAAAAGTATTGGCGCGCGTTTAAAAACTATACAAACTTGAAAATTTTCAAGAAAATTATTTTAAATCACAAGAAATATTTCTATATGACGACAACACAAAAACTAAAATTTAATAAAATATAGTATTTTATTTGATATTATAATAAAAAAAAATAAAAATTTACTTACAATTTTATTTCAATTATACATAATCATATATAAAGTATATTATTTTATAAGGAGTTAAAGTGATACGTTTTGTGCACTCGTCCATCAACTGCAAATGCGACACAAAACGTCAATTTCACTCCACATAAAATATGCTATTTTTTCTTCAAACGCCGGAATATTTACCCATTATGTCATATAATTTCTCTGTCACTCGTGAGCGGCAGGAAAAAATTTTCTGCCGCAGGTAAACTAAAGAAATTCCTTGATTCTTACAAGCGTCAGGAAGAGTATTTGACAGAAAAATTAAACTTTAACTGTTTCTATAGATTCTGATATAGTATAGCTTTTTATATACAATTTTTCGCTTTCACCATTATGCCAGTTTATGCCACTTATATATCAATATATTCTAGAGTCATGACGAATTAGAAGTGTCATTTAATGAATGATTTATATGCGTAAAAATATTTACCAATGTCTATAAATGCACCAGAAAACCGCATTTTCCGTCCCACTGAATTAATCAGGTTATTTGAACTCTTTTAAAATTTCTTACTTTCCGTGTTTCTGTGGCATATTTCTGATCGACATGCTTCTTTCTTTTCGTGAATCAACTATTTCTGGAGCAAGTTCTTGTACATAATATTTCTTTACTATTGGAAACACCCATTGAACAAACTCATCATCAATTTTTATTGTCTGTACTTCTATAAACTGAGGTGTCCAAATAATAAAATCTCATTCCTTTCGTCCAGTTATGAATTTTATTTTGATGAAATTTTTGAGGTTAAAAATGAATTACTTTCTATAACCGTATAATTAGATACTTTTATGTTGAAAATATCGTTTATTGAAAGATAAATAATACAGTTCAATATTCCACATAATCCTGTTCCACTACTATGCTCTCCTAAAACTGAGAAAATATTTTATCATAAAAAACTACCCATGACTTTGAATATTATAATATAACACGAAAAACAAAACTAAACATATTTCAAACCACAAATTCTGAAATATTCATTTCATGTACATAGTGTAACATTTTAAAATATATCATGAATCATGACAGCTGTCAAAACGCCAGATCATTTTTGCACTGAGTGTACACCAAAGCCTTCTTCAATAGATTAAAATAAGAATTTTGCAAAGTAGCTTGAACAAATTCAAATTTCAAAAAAATATTTCATATATTTAATCTCATCCAAATGAACAAACAAGTAGTACTACATAATCTCTAAACATTCAGCTTTTTGTTATGTGTACGAACAAGAATATTTAAAATTTATAATACAAATAAATTGAAATTGAAGTGTAGGGGAGCATGATATCAAAATTTTATATATAATTTTCTCAAAAATGCTGGAACGATTTTATTTAAAAAATTCTGTATATTTAAGAAAATGGTCCTCTATTACTCAGAAAATTTTTATCCTATTTGAATATACAGTTTTGGAGAAAAAACAAAAAATACACAAAAAAGTCCTGTTTTGAGCCATTTTTCGCATATTTTATTTTTTTTCTCCAGAACTGTAAATTCAAATTGGATAAAAATTTTCTGAGTTATAGAGGACCACATTCTTAACAATACAGAATTTTTTAAATAAAATCGTTCCCAGCATTTTTGAGAAATAAATTCAAATTTTGAGTGTAATTTCTTTCTATATTTGTACACAACATTAATGGTATCTAGTTTATTACCATACTTTGAAGTTTTGGCTTCAATATTATATACAATACTTAATAAGTTTCATTCATAATAAGAATAATATTTCGCTTCAAAGAGATCAAGGCAAATCATCGTTCTGATACTAGTTTCTGTTCTAATGCTTCACCTTAATTTACGTTACTGAATCAACAGGAACAAACGCAGCCGTTGCCATTTATTTATATTTTCTTTGTTATGTCATGTTTGTTAGCTTTTAAACAGCACGCAAATACAAATACCTGAAGAGAGATACAGATGGCTCTTAGTCTGCCTCTGCTATCCTACTTCTTTTGACAATTTTAGATTTATTATTTATGTATGTTCCCTCATAATCCATTACTTGCGGTAAAGTAAACTTCATTTGATGCAAAGATGCGATCTTTAAGATAAGACGAAGAGAAACAGACTAAAATATTGAGCCTGTACTTTTATGACGACAAAATTATTTTTTCTCCGTAAATTAATATTTTTTAGTATCTATTTATAAGTCAAATCATACAGATAATCAAAATTAAAGAATATTTTAAAAAAATTATTAGTTTGTGCATTAATTAACTTTGAACTAAATCTTTTATATCTTATTATTTTATTGATTATACATCCCGCCCTAACTTAATTTAAGATGGTTCAACGCTGTAATAAATAATGTATATAAATAAATATATCATCATGGCTTGTATTTATTACTGGGTACGGCACTATGCCGTAGTGGATCTCGATAAATAATATATTTAAGCATGTTTGATTACTAATCAGTTTCTAGGGTAATATATATATATATATATATATATATATATATATATATATATATATATATATATATATATATATATATATATATATATATATAATTTTAATGTAGTACAAAATAGTACATGCAACTAGATACTCAAATTTAATAACTTTTGTTTACAAACACCCAGTTCATTTACCTATGTCAAAGTGTAAACAAAATTGCAACATCGTGCTAATTCTGGGGTTCGTAACTAAACTAATGAACCCGGAACTGCGGTGTAAGGAGCACTCTGCACCGGATGCGATGTTACGAACAATGCCGAGGACCGCACGCTCGCCGAACAATAAATAACATCGGTTTCACACGAATTAATACCGAATCATTTTCATGTGTTATGAAACTTTTTATACAATATTTAATTAAATTAAATATTAACCCTTCGACAGTGTGCTGGAAAATAGGTACGTGAATACGAGTAGTATGGTGGAGTATGATTTTCCCCCGGAATATATGTATGTATATACGAGTATTATTAATGACATGAACTAGAATTCTCATAAAAAATTTTATGAACCAAAAAATGATAACTAGTAACCTTATGTATTTATACACTAAGTGAATTAAACATTTGTTTATTTACGAAAATAAATTTTAGCTCTCAAGCAAGCAAGGCGTGTAAGATAAATTCTTTGAGTGAAAAATCATGTTTAATTCTCGTGGTTTATATAATATTTTATAAAATTTTGACGAAATAATTAGATATTATGATATTTAGTTTTGACAAATTAAAACACTATTCCATTAGTAGTCTGTGCATGACAATCATGGTTGCTAAACAATAACTTGTTTGTTCAACTCCATTTTTTTCATTTGGGTCAAAAATGGAAATATCAGATGAAGATTGTGGTGAAAGCAATGTTTTCAGTTCTGAATTTATTTTAAATGAAACAAATGAAGTAGTGGAGATGGTGGTTTCAATGAAATCTAAATCTCTATATGAAAAAAAAAAACTACATGCAGATTTGTGAACGGAGAAATAAGGAGGAGTAATCGAAAGGATAATTTTGGCTTATATTTGATTGCAAATAAACAATGTTGAAATAAACTAATATTCTGTAATAATTGTGACGAAGTCGTTCGTCACAATGTTAAAAACGCGAAATAGTTTATTCGCGTTTAGAAATATTCTGAAGCCGGACCTGGCGATCCATTTACGCGCGGCAAGTCACCAATTCCGTTCAAATTTCGACACCGCGTACGTCTCCGCGTTCTGCGGCCGGCAAACCTATGTTAAACCAAATCGGGTGGTTTTTACCCTAGTTTCCTTCTGAAACCAAACCACCCATTTGGTTAACATAGGATGAGCCGCCGCCAACCTAACCGGACACGATTAATTAATAAATTTTAGTATAAATACGCGGTCAGAGCGAACAGTCAGAGTTCCGAAAATCGAGTTATCGAAATTCAAACCAGTAGCCGTGCTCACGACTAAAAAGTACCGACTAAAAACCCCAGCAACCATGTCTCACGTCTCGCCGCGAGTTCTCCGCATTTTGGGATTACCGTCATCACCGTCATCGCCGTTATCACCGTCACCGTCGTCAGCTCCGTCAGGTTCCCGACCCGTGGTAAGTCCCATCCGTTTTCTTTTACCTGTCAAATTCCGGTTTGACCGTTCAGCGCCACGTACAGTGCTTCCGAGGTCTCGCGGTCCGTGGAGTGTGAGTCTCGCACATATTGTTCATCAAACCGGCCTTTGTTTTCCTATTGTTGTGTTGCTCGCAGTGTTCACGTGCAAAGTGTCAAATACCTACCCCGCACTCCCCTACCGTCCTGTCACCTGTGTGTTGCCCCACCCCCTCTCTCTCCGCGACCGACTCGGGCTCAGAGTAGCACGAGTCGCTCGACCCCCGCTTCGTCACCGCGCTGAGAGTCTCACGCGTGGGCGCTGCGGTATGAGGCGCCGTTTGCGACAATATACAGACTCGTAAATATACAATTCTTTTCACAATATATACTAAATTTTTGACAATATCACATAAAATATTGTATATATATTAAATTTATTACAATATCACAAAAAATATTGTATATATACAAATTTTGTGTACTGTATTAAGAAAATCGGGTATATTATAAACCTGTATATTGTGATATTTTTGTCGCGTTAAAAATATATACAGAATAGGATTGTGCCACTTATTCAGAGATGGCGCTGAATTTCAGGTAGTTCACGCTGCATTTTGGAGAGATAGTGCAACATTCGAACGAAATGGCGCTATGAAATGTACACCCAAGGGGTGTACAAAATATTATTTTTAATCTTTTTCTCCCGATTTAAAATAACTATCTTAGGTTTAGTTTAAGTAACATTAACAAAACTGGAATTTCTTTATAGCTAACGGAAATGAGATTACAATTTTTAAGTAACCTAAAAATAAATACTTCTAAATTTGTATGTTATGGAAAATTATATCATTGTTATGATAAATTCATATTACATAGAGACATTATAAATAGTTATTTGTTAAACTAGAGAAGAAAGTGCCTCTTTTTTCCACTCGCTCATCAGGCAATTCGAGCGAGAGTGGAAAAACTGTTTCTTCTCGTGTTATACACCACATTTTTTTCACGACATGTTTCTAAAAACGATTGTCTCGAACCTTCAATACATTTTAAGAAAAGATTAGTAGAATAAGGGCCAGTTTTTCAATAGCCGGTTTACGCTCGATTAATGTTAACCATGATTAAATAATAATAGAAACCATAGTTTCCATTATTATTTAATCATGGTTAACATTAATT
Organism: Pterostichus madidus; assembly: GCA_911728475.2. Taxonomy (NCBI): domain Eukaryota; kingdom Metazoa; phylum Arthropoda; class Insecta; order Coleoptera; family Carabidae; genus Pterostichus; species Pterostichus madidus. Next base: position 29,691,268 of record OU452304.1, on the reverse strand, counting down.
GGTGATTGAAAGGGTAATATTTTGTTTATTTGAATCAAAATTGTTTATATTGACATGACTAGTAGAGTGAGGGTAATATTTTATTTATTGGAATCAAAATAGTTTATATTGACATTACAGTTAGTGCAATATCTGTTCTTGGATTTATCGGGTAACAGTTTGTCATTAGTACCTTCTGCAATGTGTCTTATTTCGGGATGTGTATTTGGTTGTCTAATGTAGATAGATATTTCCTATATATATTTTTTAATGTAATGAAAAAAATGTTCTCTTCATTTCTTTTACAAATATTTTTTGCTTTCGTTATTAGTTATAGTCATAGTTACATCCCCACATATATTTATTATTTATGTTTTATTTAATATTTGAGCCATTTATAGTAAATTTATAATTTCTCCGATTTTTTATTCTGTTTTTTCTGAACATTTGACTATTATTTATTAAGGGCTACTTATCAACTTATGGCACAATGGTAGCTAGCCGGGTTGTGGAAATTAGAACCCGAGTTCAATTCCCATAGCCGGCAACTGATTTTCACCAAATTTAAAATTATTCCTGTGGCTCCCTCACCACTTACATCTCTGGAAGACTGTAATTTGATGGCTAGTAACCGCACTTCACGCGTATAAATAAATCACTTATCGAGATCTGTCCCGGCAGACTGCCACACATGGAAATGGGTAAAAGGTGTGATGATTATTTATTTAACTAGGGAACAAAGAGTAAAAAACAAAAATGTTGATCTCTAAGGTAACCAATAATTATTGCAAAGCAATTGTTCCAAATATTAAAATAAAGTAGTAGTCTTGTGAATAACAACAAAATATTCCGAAAATAAAAAAAACCAAAAAGTAAACATAAATTTATAATACATGTTTCAAAAATGACGCCATTACCAAACAAAAAAAAAACAATAATTTTAGTTGAGATCAAAGATTCTTTGCATTAATAATAATTATTATTTGTGTACATAGACAGAAGTTAAACTTTGTGTTTGTAATCAATCGAGGCAAATAAATCACATAAGTACTCATAAAAAGGAGTACCGGGGTGCAGATGAGATAACTTATGCAAATCTATTGTTTATCTACATTGTTTATTAATCGGTGTTATTCATTGACATCTTCTACATTTAAAAATTTTATTTGTTCGCATTTCGATCATCTTCCACATACTTAGTTAATTTTAATCTAGTTTTTACAGTAACTAATCAAGTAAAACACGAAATGTTAACTAAACATATGCAATATTGAAATATCTACAATTTTTATATGAATATTTTCTCTTAAAATTTAATTGGGACACAACGGCTGCGCAAAAAAATTATTTTTAAATTTATAGCCGGTGGAGCTGCTTAATACCTTGAGTATTCAAGATATAGTACATAAAACTTATTTGGCTAAGTTGTGAAATAAAAAGTAATAATTTATTTGTAAAAGTTTTGTCATTTATTAGTCAAATATTTGTTTTCTCTTGTCTTGGGACAACAAAATAGAAAACTATACCTATTTATTGTTTAATTAAAAATATTTGTTGGCGTCAATGAAATAGGCAACCATTTACTCACAAAAACTTTGGTCATCCTTGATTTTTACACTATTGGTAAAGTAGGAAATTAATTTAAATTGCTACAGAACACTGTAATAAGCAGAGCCATCTTGCGGCAAATGTTCTAATCCTAGTCTGTATTCTAGAATTATGTCTGATATACGCATTTGAAGTACGACAAAATGCAAGAGGTAATATTTTACACAGTTGCTATTTTTCAATTTATTTAGTATATTTCCTCAAAATGTGTAATATTTTACTACATAAATCTTGTATATACGTTTAATCATAGAATATATTGTTTTAATTTACATGAAATATTCAAAACGTTTTGTCGCAAACGGCGCCTCATACTGCGGTGTGGCCGACACCGGTGTTGCGAGTCGCGGCTCCGGCCGTGCGCCGCTCCCCCACTCCTCCCCGTTCCTACCTGGCGGATTATCATCCATCATTTCGTTTCATCGCCACGACGCCTTCAGCGTCATCGTCGAGCTCCGTACCGCCGTGTCACCGTCACAAGGCGTCTCCGCCGCGACGCTCACCGCATCGCCGACCGTCGTGGTCGCCCCAGCGACCGTATCCAACCATTTCACCAACCCCGACATCACCTACGGCCTCCCTGGCAAATACTCACCTACACGAAAATAAAATTACATTGTTTTATGATTTTTAACAAATTTGCTGTGTTCTTATTTTCTACAACCACACCTGATTCCTCCGACCGGATTGCTATCCGAGCAATTGGCGCCCGAGCATACCGTCGCCAATTTGTTTGGCCGTATCGCTGCCAGATACGTCGCAAATAGATTACGTTTGTTTCGTTATTTTTGCAAAATGATTAAATTTTTCTTAATCCGTTAGTGTATTAAGATTTATTAAAGTTGTTGTTCTGGAGTTAATAATGACAGTTTAAAACATCATAATTTAATCAAATTATTTAATAGCTCTAATAGAATCTCAACTAATTTAGCTCGACCATTGCACGGCTCGAACGTATTATTATTTATTTAATAACGTAATCTTATTTATTTATTTTTGCTATATAATACAAGAAGACCTCATTCTCAATTACAGTACAGGGTACGGACTCAGCGAGTTTTTATATATTTTTTTTATCTTGAGTGGAATTCTACCTCAGAATCTTTGGATTTGAATGTTGTAACAGTAACCACACCATCCTACTGCTTGCATTAATAAACTTTCTGCCCTGAAATGTTTACTGACCTAAACATTTCTAACGAGTGAATTATATGGTAACTTTTTTGTTTAAATGTTGTTACCGACCACATCTACTAACTAATAGATTAAATAAGATGAGGTCAGAAACCGCGAGTGGATTCGAGATTGACACGGATATTTGAGCCATTCGTAACGTTCAAATCTAAAAACCTTCAACGGTGAGATCTGGTACCTGTGTCATACCTGAACCTATCCTAATAGTTACTTAACAAGTAGTTCTCAGTGAACGACAATCAAGACCGGATTGACATGTTGTATTTTGTCATTCGGTTGTAACCGAGTAGTCGAAACAAGGTGGTTAAATACGTGTCCTGTTACAAATATGGAACCTCGGTGTGGGCAAAATGCATAATAAATCAGTTTAATACAAGAATTGGGTTAATGAGGATTAAATATTACATTTTCCTTGTCATCAAGTTTTTATATGTGATTAGCATGTTTTTTTTCGCATCTTTATTAAATCAGCTCTTTTAAAAGTTTCCACGAGACTGTATTCGTACGAGGCAGTACACGAGCAAAACAATACATTGGTATAACGTGCTTTAATATTAAAATGACGTGTGAATTCTCTTCAATTAAAAAATTATTAAGAGATATATCATACTTATCAATATGGTGAAGCATTCTGCCGTAGCAGAACTGCGCTCAAGTTATTGAACTGAAAAGCAAATGCTTATTTGAATGAGGTAAAAATTATTTGCCGGCTATGGGAATCAAAACTGGGTTTCACCCAATCTTTAGGAGATATTTTTTATTTATTAATTCTATTTTCGGCTTAATAAATTCTATTAAAAAAATTATCTTTGGGTACATCTTCATTTCTCGTCGGTTTATGATAAGGATAGATTGTTTGTGTTTGACTCAAATCCGTCTAGCTGGTGAGGTTCAGTGGCGGCTCGTGACTATCGAGCAGTTATTTTTATATTAAGTGCGCGAAATGAATGTTTTTTTTTTGTTGCGCGTGGTAATGTCACTTTTGTTCGAGACCGTTAGGTCGAGACAAAAAAAGTCTTTTGAATTCGCCAAAAATCACGAATTTCGCCCACGAAATACAAACAACTGTTTTTCTACAACTGTCAAAAAAACATAACATTTTTACATCGCTATGTATACGCGAAGTTAGTGATTTTTTCATTGGTATTGTGACGTGCCAATCTAATCCTTGATCCTGTTAACCTTATTCCTATTCCTTTAACCTAAAATAGAATTAAATGTTTTATAAATTAGTTTCTTAAATATTTCAGTAAAACAGATTCTTACGTAGATTTTTATTTCTTCATAGTTTCAATCGTTAAAATTTAATTTGTACTTAAATTTAATTATTTTTCATTTTCATTTTATTCTTTAGTTGTGTCAAATGTTTTGTTGACATTTGTCAATTAGCAATAGCGTTAGTTTATTGTTTTGCCACTGCCGCGCGGTTGTTTTAAAAATTATAACAGCGCGAATTCATGAAAAGTTATTTTATTGTTACTTAAATTAATTTACATTTTGTTCTCCTTATTCCTAATTTATCTTTCCTAGATTGTAGTTCGTACCCAAATTCTTAGGTAGTTCTTAGCTTGCTTTAGTTTCTTTCTTTTTCTTGTTATCTTCGTATCCTCGGAATGCCGCAATGAAGTGCCATGCGTGGAGGCCTTTGAATCGTCACTACATTCAGTATAAATTAATTAGCAAATTCGCGAACTGACTTGAATAATTTAAGTAGCTATTTTTTTGTAACGGTCATTGTAAAATAAGATTTGAAGTTGAAAGTTGTGTTTTTTTGTGAAGATTGATTTTTACGTTTTTGGAGTTTTATTTTTCGTAAAATTAATTACCAGTTATTTGGGATTTGAAAATAACTCAACTATTTGAATATTGTTTATTCATCGGATTAATTCCGGATTTGGATTCAACCAAGAATCAAAGTTTTATTACAACTTCAAAGCCGCCTAAGATCTAAGGTAAATGCTAGTATTTTATTATTTAAAATCAGCTCTTTTTATTTGCTAAAGTCAGTTAGTCTGTTTTACATCTTCGTTTTAAATTGCAGTGGCATTCCGTCTCTATGTAATTTCGATATTCTTTTTCAGGCTCTTTTCTTTTATTTATCGTTTTTGTTGGATTTTGACCAAATTATTATCCATTGCTGTTTGGCACTTATTTTGGCCAACTGTTTTACCTGGCAATAAGTGTGATAAACGTGTGTGAAGTCACGGTGTCGCACTTGGAGTCATCTGCCGATCCATCAGTCGGAGCTACGTGGCCGCCATTTTGGAGTGTGCTCGTGAGCCATTCTATCTTCGGAGCTGCTCGTGCACATACTCCTACTTGCTGATCATTCGAGTGCGTAGCGCACGAACGAAATCTCGGGCGTACGAAATCTCGCGACACCGATTTCGGAGCATCTCGTAATCACGATTTCTCGCAACACCGATTTCTCATAAGTTCGACAACTTCGGCTCCCGAGCTCGCTTCGTTGTCGATCGGAAACAGACGTGAAGCCAGAAATACAAAACTAAAATTTGTTGACATATGAGTTTGACAGCTATCAAATTTGTGTAAAATATATATTTAAAGTTCATATGCAAGTATTTTTGTATTCAAATATATATAATATTAATAACTAGAATCACTCAATTAGGAAAAGAGTATGTGTAAGGATATATTTGTTGAAGTATTTTACGGAGATTATCTGTTGTTTTTACTTTTGACATTTCGAAGTATGTTGTTGCTATAGTTATGAAATAAGAAAATGTATTGAAGTTGTCAAAAATATTATTATGTATTTTCCTACTTTCGTTTAATTTAAATATATAAATATATATTACTAGAGTGTGAATTGTATCTGTGAGTTGTTTCTTAAATAAACTTTATCAGGTTATGGGCCCAGCATAGCTAGTAGATAATATTATTTTATGACAATCACATTCATCAAGTAAATACTAAAGATGGATACAACTAAAGTTCACATTGGACTCTTAGAGGGTAAAACTAACTGGAATACTTGGAAATACAAGGCCAGTATATGTTTGAGAGGAATTCCAGGCGCCATGGATGTAATTCAAGGTCGTTTGATTAAACCTACAGCTCTTGGTGAATCTGCTACGGCTGAAGAAGAAGTTACATACAAAATAAGCCTTGAATCTTTTTACAAAGCAGATAGTAGTGCTCTGATAGTATTAACCACTAACATGACTGAAGAAACATTGCAAAAGATTATGCGTTTTACAACAGCTCATGAAGTGTGGAAGGAGTTACATAGACTTTTTGATGGATCGTCTGAAGACAGATCTTACGATTTATGTCTTCAATTCTTCAACTTTAAGAAAAATTCTGATGATGACATGGCTACTCTTACAGCAAAATTGAAGAATATTTGGAATGAACTGACTGATGAAATGAAGAAAGATACGAATATAAAGTCAGAATTACCAGAACTATTCCTGATTTGTAAAATCTTAGGAACCCTACCGGATGAATATTTTTCATTTAAGTCGAGTTGGATGTTAATGTCAAAGAATGATCGTACTATTGACAATTTAACCAATCAGCTGTGTGCTCATGAAAGAGCCCTTATAAAGAAAGAAATTGAGCAGGTATCACAAGAAACTCTGGTAACTACTCGTGCTCCATTTAATATTTCAGATGGAAAGTGAAAGAAAATTATCTGCAAATATTGTAAAAAAGAAGGTCACAAAGTCAAACAATACTACAAATGGAAAACAGATGGTAGACCTCCAAAGCCAAATTCGTCAGAAAACACGAAGAATGAGCTACCATGATATTATCTATAGTTCCATCACAAGTATTTTCTGTAGATAGTGACTGCAATAGTTAGTACATTGATAATGGAGCTACAAATCATATCACTAGTCAAAAACATTGGTTTAAGTCATTTGAACCGTTTTTGTCTGACCATTCTGTAATTACAGCTAATGGTGATTCCATTAAAGCATTAGGTAAGGGTACCATTGAAGTTGAAGCAGCTGTACATGAAAAATTGTTTAAGTTTATTCTTGGTGATGTTTGGTATGTACCCAATATCAAGAAGAACCTATTTTCTGTTCTATCAGCGCAAGATAAACATACGGATAGTCAATTCAATTCTAGTGTTGAAAGATGTTATTTGAAAGTTGGAAAAGAAGTAAAGCTGGTTGGAACACGATGTCGGTTTGGTAGACTTTATAAATTAGACTTGAAGATTGTTCAATCTACTTATCCAACAGAAGTTAATGTTGTAAATCAAGAAGATCTACTGCAGGTGTACCATGAACGGTTAGGACATCTAAACAAACGCTATGTAAAGACATTAATCAAAAGAGAATTGGGTATAAATGTAAACGTGCATAAAGAATTATGTGAAGGTTGTATCTATGGTAAAGCTCATTGATTCCCATTTGGAACAAGAGTACGTGCTACGAAACCTGGTCAATTAATTCACACTGATGTTTGCGGCCCATTTGAAAAAATCTATGTCTGGATTTAAATACTTTGTTTTGTTTAAGGATGACTTTACCAGGTATAGAAAAGTTTATTTCTTGAAAGAGAAATCTGAGGTCGAGCAAAAGCTAAAACAGATGCTTGCTGAAACTAAAACTACTGGTCACTGTGTTCAAGAAATACTTAGTGACAATGGAGGAGTGTTTGATAATCACTCAGTCAGAAAAATTTTGAAGTTCTATGGAATTAGACAAAGACTAACTATGCCATACACGCCACAGCAAAATGGTTGTGTAGAAAGAGAAAATAGGATTGTTGTGGAAACAGCTAGAGCACTGATGCATTTTCATGGCAATATGTCTCAAGTATTATGGGCGGAAATGATTAATACTGCTTGTTATATTTTAAATCGGGCAAGTTCTTCCAGTGTTCACACTGTATCATCGTTTGAATTGTGGTTTGGTAAAAGACCCAGTTTAAAACATCTTCGCATTATTGGCAGTGTATGCTATGCACATGTTCCAGCAACAAGAAGGAAGAAATTGGATAAAAAGGCAATCAAAGGGATTCTGCTAGGCTATGATAACGACGAAGGATATCGAATTCTATCAGACGACAAGAAACTTATAAGGTCTCGAGATGTAATATTTAAAGAAATTCCAATAGTTCATGATAAAATAGATTTGCTGATACCGGATGAACCAAACCATTGAGACAAGTCTGTTCGGGCTGATGATTTATTAGATGAAAATGAAGAATTTCAAGAAAATATAAATCAAGACGTCGAAAATCCAGTAGTGGAACCAGAGGGTAGAATTCTTCGTGACCGTAATCAAATTCAATTACATTCTAAATTTAAAGACTATATAATGTCTGCTGTTGCTCATGTTAACAGTGCAAAAGAACCAGAAACTTACGCTGAGGCAATGGGATCAAATCTCAAAGAAGAATGGTCAAAAGTCATGAGCCAAAAAATGACTGCCTTAGAAGAAAATGGTACATGGATTTTAGAGTCTTTACCAACTGGAAGAAAGGCTATTCCATGCAAGTGGGTATATAAAATTAAACTCAACTCTGATGGGTCAGTAGAGAGATACAAATCCAGATTGGTGATAAAAGGTTTTTCACAACGCAAAGGATTAGACTACAATCAAACATTTAGTCCTGTTGCAAAAATGGCTACAGTTAGAAGTCTACTTAGTGTTGCAGCCAATGAAGGTATGATTCTTACTCAAATTGATGTTTCTACAGCATTTCTTTATGGTGATTTGAGAGAAATCATATACATGTAGCAGCCTGAAGGATTTAATGATGGTTCTAAAAAGGTATGTCGATTACTGAAAAGCTTGTATGGTTTGAAACAAGCTCCCCGTTGTTTAAATATGAAATTCTGCAATTATCTAATAGAATATGGATTTAAGAAAAGTGAAGCTGATCCTTGTCTTTTTGTAAGACACAAAGGCTCAACTAAAATTATATTTGTACTATACGTCGATGACGGTTTAATTGCAGCTAATAATAATACTGAACTTGATTTGTTTCTAAATTATCTCAAGAAAAGTTTCAAGTTAAAGTCAAAGCCTGCTTCTTATTACTTGGGTCTGGAAATTTATAAAGAAAAAGATGAATCCAATGTAATTAATCAAAAGCAGTACACAAAAAGGTTATTAGAAAAATATGGTATGCAGGATTGCCGACCGGTTTCTACTCCTATTTTAAATGATCAAGATGTAGATAAGAATTCAGAAATTACATCCTTTCCATACAGACAAGCAGTTGGAGCATTAATGTATCTTATGTGCGGAACTAGACATGATATTGCGTATTCAGTGGGCGTGGTTGCGAGAAATATGGAAAATCCAACTGAATATGATGTTGTTAAAGTTAAACGAATTTTTCGTTACTTAAAAGGCACTGTCAATCTGGGAATTGTCTACAGAAACAACCAAAAGAATGGCATTCTTGAAAGTTACAGTGATGCTGACCATGGAGGAGATATTAGTACAGCCAGGTCAACTTCTGGAGTGGTGTGTACATATTCCGATGGCCCTATATCATGGTTGAGTCAACGACAAATGTCTGTGGCCATCTCAACTACGGAAGCTGAAATAGTGGCTGCTAGTGAGGCAACTCGTGAAATTGTCTGGCTTAAAACTTTACTTCAAGAAATTGCTCTACTCAACAAAGTTCCTGTTTTACATGTTGATAATGAAGCTGCTATCAAATTAGCACAAAATCCTGAGTTTCACAAAAGAACGAAACATATCAGGATGCGACACTTCTTTGTAAGAGAACTAGTTTCAGCTGGAGAAATTACTATTCTAAAAATTAATACTGAAAACCAGTTGGCTGATTTATTGACAAAACCACTACATGGACCAAGGCTACGTGAACTAACTAAGACTCTTGGTTTAACATTACGTATCGAATGAGGGAAGGTGTTGAAGTATTTTACGGAGATTATCTGTTGTTTTTACTTTTGACATTTCGAAGTAATGTTGTTGCTATAGATATGAAATAAGAAAATGTATTGAAGTTGTCAAAAATATTATTATGTATTTTCCTACTTTCGTTTGAATTAAATATATAAATATATATTACTAGAGTGTGAATTGTATCTGTGAGTTGTTTCTTAAATAAACTTTATCAATATTTAGTTAAAGGAAATATATAACCTGGAAAAAATACTATATGCTTGCAGATCAGAATTTGTTAAAAAAATAATGCAAGTGTGATCAAAAATACGTTTCTTATATGTCTAATAACATCTTATTACTTGTAGGTACAATTACATTATTTCTAATGACACAACTTAAACATTAATGTTTTACATTAAAATTTATTTTGTTCATATTTGTAGGTTTTTTATAAACAGAAAAATGAGTACAATATGTATCGTTCTCACTGTTACAAATAAGTAAAGTTTCCGGCAAATGTTCCTTTTAAAAGTTGGCAAAATATAAACAAATAGAAGTGCAATATGAAGTATTTTGTTTTAAAAAGAAAATACTGCTAACAAGATGTTGCTTACTTAAGAAGTACTCATGATTTAGGAATCAAAATTAAATTTGGTGCTGCAAGATCACAATATTTGCAATATATTTTGACGAAAACTTGGAGATACATGTAAAGACATATATGAAACGTTACAGACTATCTGCGGGACGGATTATACGAACAAGCACAATTTTATGCGTGATCTAAATGCTTTAAAGACGGTCGCGAAAGTGTTGACAGCGATGCACAGATTGGAAGGCCTTCAATAAGCAAATGTGACAACAATGCCAAAATAAAGGACTTGTACATCATGAATATGCTCCACCAGGCCAAACAATGAACAAGGAGTATTATTGTCAAGTTTGGAGGCGTTTGAGGGAAGCAGTTCATCGCATTACATCATGGCAACACATCTGCTCATGCATCACAGTTTGTACAGCAGTTTCTTGAGTAACATCACATTTCACAAGTCCGACAATCTTCCTGGTTTCCAGGTCTCGCTCCCTGCAACTTTTTTATTGTCCCCAAAATCAAATACCATTTGAATAGAAAGATTTTAGGATATTGAGATATAACGAAATGAGACTAGGTAGCTGTTCGTTATTTCAGAAAATGATTTTAAAACATGCAATGATCAGTGGAAACAACCCTAGAATACGTGTGTGGCTTGGGAAAGAGACAACTTCGAGGGAAATTAACTTATGAATCAATCAGCATTTGTCATTTTTTTTTAAATAAATCTATTTTGTATACTTTTTATCACACCACGTACACAATACTTCCAGAGCTAGTGACAGTATTAAAATAAATGGAAATGAATCGGTGCTCACAGGATTATGATGAATAATTTTAGATTTAATCAAAACATGGAAAAATACACTTATATAACAGAACAACAATTTCAGCAATAACTATAGCAACAATAATAGAACAACTAAACTATTGACAGTATAGATGGCATTACAGTACAGTATAACCGGAAACGGATATTTTCAAAGTCAATAATCTCAACACTCCCACTTTGACGTCGTGAAAAGTCCATTGTACTTTACAGTCTCTATCACTTGCACTTTACAGTCTCTATTACTTGCTTGTAACTTTGGCTTCATCATCATTCCATGTCCGATTTGTTGAGAACACGCAGCATATCTCGTTGACGCTGGAATGTATTTCTGGTGAGCGGTTTCGTGAATATGTCTGCTTGCTGCTCACTGGTGGGGATGTACTCCAATACGAACTCCTTCGCCGCGTACTTCTCTCGTATGAAATGATATTTAATATCGATATGCTTGCTTCGCTTGTGAAACTCCGGGTTTTTAATCAGTCGGAGTGCGCTCTGATATCAATACAGAGTACAGTGTTTTGCGCTGTCGGAGTCAAGTCGCGGATAAGTCTCTTCTCCCAAATCAACTCTTTAACAGCATGACATGCTGCAACATACTCTGCCTCTGTAGTTGAAAGCGTTACAATATTTTGTCGCTCCGATTTCCACGTAAGCGTCGACGAGCCCAGTTTCAGCACGTAGCCTGTGGTAGACCTCCTGATCTCCTTATCGCCAGCGTAGTCCGAATCGCTGAAAACACGAATCTTCTCGTCGCTCCCACTGTCGAAGTACAGCCCGTGACGTGTCATGAAGATTGTTTCCTCAAGGTCGCCATACAAGAACGCAGTCTTGATATCAAACTGTTGCAGTTTAATCTTCCATGCTGCGACCGCGAAGATGCTTCTGATCGAGTCGAATCTTACCACTGGGCTGAAAATTTACTCGTAATCGATGCCGTACTGTTGAGTGAAACCTCTCGCCACCAATCTCGCTTTATAACGCCAATTACTTCCGTCGGCATTTTTCTTCAACTTGAAAATCCATCGATTGTCGATGACTTTTTGATGTTTCGAAGAATCGGCGAGAATCCATGTTCCATTTTGTTTGAGAAACTTCATCTCCTCATCCATTGCTTGCTTCCATAGTGTTGCGTCGCTGCAACTTACAGCTTTCTCGTACGTACGTGGTTCTTCGTTACGAATCGCTAAGCTCACATTTACTTGTGCGTCTGCGTATCTCGCGAATCTTATGATCTCGTTTCGATTACGTAGTTCGTACCTTCCGCGCTGCTTTGCTACAACTTCTTCGAGATTTTGATCGTCGCAAGCTTCCTCAAACTCGTCGATCTCTTCTTTCTTATCTTGTCCTTGCTCTTCCATGTCGATTGGGTCTTCCACGTAGATTGGTTCTTCCACGTCGATTGGTTCTTCAGCGTTGACTGCATCTTCCGCGTCGATTCGATTCTCTGTATCTCTCGGTACATCATCTTCACTCGGTATTTTGAGAAATGTGTATTCGTTATCTGTCTGCTTCAGGAAACTCTTCACGTATCTCGTGTTTTGGTGTGCCATGCGCTCGTGCCAATCGCGAAATGTGCAGACTGCTGCAACGTCGTTCTCTTCGGCGATGATTCTCAATTCCATGTGGAAAAGATTCCCTCGCCGTTTTCCCGTTAGAACAGTTTTTCCGTTCTTCTGAAGTTCGCATGTCGTGTTGTCCGATTTCAGCTTCAGACCTTTATCCAACGCTGCTCCCACTGAAAATAAATTGTATTTCAGTTCTGGCACAAAAAGCACGTTGGATAAGTGTTTCTCGTTCCAAATGCGACCGTCGAACGCAAGAACATTGATGTCGCCACTTCCAGTTGCCAAGATTAATTTTCCATCTCCAATGCGCACTGGTATTTTGCTGTCGAGAGTCTTGAAGTTGGTAAACCATTGTCGCTGCTTTGACATATGCTCGCTCGCTCCCGAGTCGAGGCACCAGATCTTCTCATATTCGTACTGATCTGTCATGGATGTAAGAGTCTTGATGATAAGCGCGTCGCCTTTCGGCTTGTTACTCGGCTCTACGCTTGTGCACTTCTTCTTCTCAGGACATTCTCGAGCCCAATGCCCAAGCTTCTTGCACGTGTAGCATTTACCCGGCCTTCGAGTGCCTCTTCCACAACTCTTCCCTCTGCCAGGCTTGTGAGAACGATTTGCCGTGAGAGCACTGTTTTCTGAATTTTCTCCGGCGCTGTGACGCATCTCCTCGACGGTCAGTCGGCACGTCAGGTTTACGAGCGTTCTGTCAGCTATCGCCGCTGACTCCCATGCACTCACGAAATGTGCGTAGCTGCTCGGCAAAGTCATGAGAATCTTAGTCATTATCATATTGTCAGAAACCTTTTCGCCCATAACTTCGAGCTTATGTGCGATATCTTCAAGTTTCGCTATATGTGCCGAGATACTGTCCTTGGGACCCATTGTTGCACCACTGCTGCTGTAACATGTGTATGCTCGCTTCCGATTTCTATTCATACACAGATTTTAGCTTGTTCCAAATATCGACCGCATTTTCACAATTTATGATGTGCATAAGTGCTTGTGGTCCAACCGTTGTGCCGATGACTTTTTGGCCAATGCGATCGGCTTTTTCCCACTTTTCAAGTTTTTCTTTATGAATCTTGCGTGCCGCGTCGCCGTGCCAGCCGCTACCTCGGGCTTAGCTTCATCGCCGTTCACTACTTTCCATGCACCGCTGGCGTTCAATGTGACGCGAATCTGAAATTTCCACGAGGCCCAATTGTCTGCACCTTTCAAATGTGCAATTTTAACGTTTTCAATCTCCATTTTCTCTGTCTTTGATTCCTCACTTTTGCACAAGGCGGGAGGTTATGTAGAGACGTATCTACGTTTGTTCAAATCGTTATAGCAATTAGCCCCGAATCTCAAAAATATTCACCATCCGATACTACTGGGCCCATAACCTATTAAAGTAAATGGAAATGAATCGGTTCTCACATAAGATTATGATGAATAATTTTAGATTTAATCAAAACATGGAAAAATACACTTATATAACAGAACAACAATTTCAGCAATAACTATAGCAACAATAATAGAACAACTAAACTATTGACAGTATAGATGGCATTACAGTACAGTATAACCCGAAACGTATCTTTTCAAAGTCAATAATCTCAACAGAGAGTCTACCAGAAACACAATTAGTTGTAAATATTTTAGCATTCTTCTATATTTAAAATTATATTTTAATTGTTATGAAACTTGGTAAATGTAAAAACATATTATCAACAAAATATCCCGTCTAAAATAGATTTATTAACATGTATTATTTCTTCACAACTATTGAAGGATGTACTTAATTTTGATCCTAAAATAAATATATAATTATACACTAAAAATGCATGATAAAAATTAAAGTTACCTGTATTTTTTGATAACAGGTTTCATTATTAGTAATTACACCTGTTATTTCTGTCTTACTTTAAAAATAATGTATGAAATAAATTATGTATATACTGAGCAGAACTTTTTATTGTGAAAATGGATTTTATTATTATATGCAATATTTCCATGTAAATGATGAATACAAATTTATGATAACACAACTGACAGCTGCTTTTAATATTTCGTCATGTTGGTACATTCACACTAATAACATTTAAGGTGAAACATACGGGCTGAAGTTCGTCAACCAACAATTTGTTATCGTGTATGTAAGGTTTCTTGTGGTCCTGAGAAAAATGTAGATTTGACCAATCACAGAAAATCAGAAAAAATCTGTATAGAATAGTGGAAGGAGTATTGGAGCGCGTTTAAAAACTATACAAACTTGAAGATTTTCAAGAACATTATTTAAAATCACAGGAAATATTTCTATATGATGTCAACACAGTAAAAACTAAAATTTAATAAAATACAGTATTTTATTTGATATTATAATATAAAAATAAAAACATTTTTATTTCAGTTATACATAAGCATATATAATAGTATATTATTTTATAAGGAATTAAAGTGATACTTTTTGTGCACTCGTCCATTAACTACAGATGAAGCACAAAACGTCACTTTCACTGCACATAAAGTATGCCATTTTTTCCTCAAATGCCGGAATATTTACCCATTCTATCATATAATTTCTCTGACTCACGTGAGCGAAAATGTCTTTCTGCTCAAGAAATTCTTTGATTTTAAAGAGCGTAAGAAAAAGTATTTGACAGAAAAATCAAACTGTAACTGTTTCTATGGATTCTGTGACATATTCCTGAAATTCCTTTCTTTTCGTGAATCAACTATTTCTGGAGCAAGTTATTTTACATAAAATATTGGAAGCATCCATTTAACACTCTTCATCCATTTTTATTGTCTCTATTTCTATACCCAGAGGTGTCCAAATAATAAAATCACATTCCTCTCGTCCTGTTATGAACAACTGGCCTTGTATTTGGTAATAATAATTGTGATTCGTCTTTAATTTTAACTTATCACTATCTAAAACAGTACAGAAGTTTTTTATTTTACCAGCAGCTTCTTTTGGTGACAAATGTCGATCTGTGTATGGACATTTTGATCAACTAAACCATCTGGCGAAGCAGCTAAATATCCTGCATTAGGTTCTAAATTTACAAATAAACCACATGGTGTTACTGTAACTCCAGTTACCTGCTCATAAACTTGTGTCGCCACAGATTCTCTAGTTTGACCCCAATCAGTTGCTGCAGTTGTAATATTTCGAACGCAAAGCATTCTTTCTACAAGTGGTCCAGCCGGAAGTTTTCGTTTACACACTTCACCAAAGTTTGAAGCGGTTAATCTATGCTTCCTTTCCTACATCCATAACATGTTTTCAGATTGTCCACGCATTTTTATTTCCAACTCATTGCGTTTGTTGATATCTACACTTAATATTGCTATTAATTTATAGTAAAATTAGGTAAAAAACACTTGCAATATAAAAATATAAATAAAGCGAAAGTAGACTTCATTTATGGAATGTATAGTTAATTCCTGGCAACATTTCGATAGTTCTGATGTATTTACTTTGTCAGCCTAATTATTAAGGCAGTGTCCGCTTCAAAACTGTTAAATAAAAACTTTAATATTAATTAATAAATAATCACTTATAAATACAATTCTACTTACCTTACATACATTTGACGTTTGAGGTTAAAACCATATCCAAAAACTTTATTATTACTTTATTATTTTGTAAAACTTGATTATTTTGCAAACAACATATAATATATTCACTATTATTATCATTAATACTCAATCTTAAAACATTTTTACATATCTGGTAGCCAAATTTAATTTAGACTGAAATTTCAATACATCATACGTCATCGAAAATCCGAATCACACAACGAAAACTCATGATTCAAGAACACCAACAATAAATCTATGCAAATTTGAATTTCAACAATTAATTTCTTACGAATGTCATTATATAGATAAATATAAAGCAGTGTATTACTTTCTTATAACATTGTAGTTCATGAATAAATACTATTTAAGAGCAAATAAATCATGAAAATATATGAAAAAAATTATATAAATGAAGCAGCCAAATTCACAATTTTAAGTCAGATTTTCTAAAAATTGGACCCTACGTTTTGAATAAAAAAATATGTATATATAAAATTAACATAGTCTATAACACAAAAAAAAATCAGCCAAATTAAACACAACACTTTTGAGAAAAAAAAGAAAAACTCTGTTTTTCATGGTATTTTTGCCTATTTTATTTTTTTGCTAAAAATTGTCGTGTTTAATTTGGCTGAAAATTTCATCAAGCTTAGTCTGTCGTATTTATAATTTACTGTATTTTTTATATTGATATCGTATTTTTTAATAAATTCAAATTAAATTTGGTGTGATATATAATTTATTTTCTTTTATTATATGAAAGATATGTCAAATTAGTAATATTATTATAAAACTTTGAACCTTAGACTACAAGAATATGTGCAATAAATAATATGTTTCATATATAATAAAAAATATATTTTATTGCGAATAGATCGAGGCAGATCGTCGTTCCACCACTGTTCTGTTGTTATCTTCAGCCCGCATAGTTCACCATAACATATATATATATATATATATATATATTTTTCAAGAATACAAACAGAAAATAATTAATTTTGAATTATATTTCTACATAGGAGTCTCATATTTGTTTATTTAATTGTATAAACTCGAAAGAAAAAGGCCCGCCAAATTCAAAATTTTGAATATAATAAAATTAATTTGAAATATTAAAGAGAACGAAATTAAAACTTATTATTGAATATTTCTTTTTTATTTGTATCGATTAAAGATTTTTTTTGTATCGTAAATTGAAGTTTCATTTGAAAATTGTAAGAAAACTATTGGAAAAAATATTTTAGTGTGTTATCATCACAAGTCTTTTGATGCAATTTCTTAATATTAATTGTATTATTTTTTTTTATACACTTTTATTTATTTTTCTGGTTTGTTTGTTACTTGTTTTTCTTGTTTAATGGCAGGAAGCCTACATTGTTTTAAATGATTGTTGCAGTTTGTTAAAATTTATGTTGTAATTCAATTTCAATAAAAACTTTTTTTGGACTGATCGAAAAAAATGTTTCAAACAAATGTTACAGTAGATAGTTTAAGGATTTTATAAATGTTTTATTTTCAAAAAGTGGTTTTGAAAATATCTTGTTTTGAAATTTCTGATCGGTCGTCATTTTGTTATATGATAAAATAGAAAATAATAGTAAATACAAATATTTTAGAGAATCGAAAGCAAATGCTGAAAGTTTTTGTATTTTTTAAATATTCCTTAAAATAAGGGAGTAATGATGATTTTTCTAAAAATAAAAAAAACGCCAATAACTAGGAACTGGGGCTACAAATAAAAAATTTGAACTAAGAAAAGTTGTTCGTTTTCGGATGTTGCAAATCTTATACTAGTTTATAAATTTTTTTAGTTATAATAATACACTTATTCCACAGATTTTATTTATTTATTTATTTACATAAAAATTTTAACAGTAAGTATTCGCGCAATTTTGAACTCCATCTTAACACAAATATTGAAACTTGTAGGTTTAGGAATATAAACATAACCTAATTTTTTATCCCGCCAATTTTGTCTATTTTTTTTGCATTTGGCAGAGAAGTGTTCCGGCATACAAATGCAAGTATAAACTCAACTAATTAATTCTAAATGTATATGCAAGTGTAAATACATGTTTTAACTTATTACATCAAATTGAGACAAGTTACTTAATATATATAAATACTAGTAAACGTAATTTTGTAATAATTTGAAGAATATAATATAATATAGTTTTCATGAGTATTTTAAACAATTATTTATGAAAAATAGAGGCTTAAATGCAGTATACGGTTTTGTTTGTTACGCCCACTTGGTCTGCTTCAGTATATTTTGTCTATGGTCTGCTTTGTTGCGCATGCGCTAAATTTCATGAATCAGTGATTCTAAAACAAGTTTGATTCTACGTTTTGAAATGAAACGACAGGTTGGTTCCTCAAAACGGAAAATCTATTTTCTGTTGGATGTTAATTTTACGGGCTTAGGGTTTGTTTGTTTAAAATGCGAGCGAAGCGAGCTAACCTAAAAAATGAAATCCACCAAGATCGAATATAATGACTTGTTTCTGTTGGGCTTGCGTTCTATGGGCTTAGGGTTTGTTTATTAAAAGTGCAAGCGAAGCGAGCTAACCTAAAAAATTAAATCCACCAAGATCGAATATTATGACTTGGTTCTGTTGGGCGTGAATTCTACGGGTAAAGTCCGTCTGACACGATAAATTTTAATGTACATTTTAATGTACATTTTTTTAGTTTAATTTTAATGTACATTTTCCATGTACATTAAAATTGAAGACAAAAATTCCTGTATGCAACGACGTCAATTTTCTGCTAGATGCGCATGCGCATTTCGATCCGTTTTGAAAATATGTTGGTATTGAATTAGGGTCTTTGTGTCAGAATCAAAATTAAAATTTATATATTGCAGTTTTAGTGGCATACAAGCAAAGCTTATTTTTGTACTTCTCTATTAAAACGGACACCCGTTGCCGAGACTACGATGTTTTGATTAAATAATGATACAAATAGGAAAAATGAGGTTCATGTTTGACGTTTTAACAATACACAATGCCATGCGCTGCGCGCAGCTTCTTTGCGCAATTAATTGACGAAATTGATAAAAATGCGAGAAAAGCGAGCTAACCTAAAAAAATAATGATCAGAGTTGAGTTATTTAAAATAAAATGATATTAGATTATTATCTAGGAGTGATAAAAATATAGAAAATTGACTTGTTAGATATTCCTTCAATATCCCGATGAATTGGATGTTGAAGTATTACGTTTGAAGGCGGAGTTATACAAGTATGGCCCAAATTTTTGCTGACATTGAACTTCGCTATTCACCGGCAACTGTTGCGCAAATTGGAGGAAGACAAGCCGTGAGGTCTATGATGTACCGAAGTAGAAGCAAGGGAACCCCTCAAATTCCACGGAATTTGAGGGAATACGCCACTACATTGCAGGAGGACAGGTGGCGTAGAAGATATGCAACGGAATTAGGACCAGGTCAAACGGAGTTCTTCAGGAGGCTCATCGTTGCAGAAGATCAGTCGGTAGCAGTGATCTTCACTTCGCCAACGATTCTCCAATACGTCAACCAAGGTGTGCAGGTGTACCTGCACATGGACGCGACATTCAAAGTTGTGCCGAGGAGAGGTGCTGGATCCCAACTATTTGCCATTCATATTCACTATGATGGCACAGTGTACCCCATCATGTACGTGTTGATGGAGCGGAAGACCAATGCTGCGTACCGTGCCGTGTTGGCGGCACTGCAGCAGTTGGCCCCACAGATTAACATTAGATCCGTGATGACAGACTATGAGGTATGTAATATTTATAAGATTTAAAAAAAATTTAAAGTTGAAATAATAACATTATAACTTTATATTTAATAAATTATTAAAAATTATATTTTTAAGATAAAATTAATATAATATATGAAATAGAAATATTTTCCATATTTAAAAAAGTATTAGGCTACATGACTTGGTTTTTATTTTTTGATAACGAAAGAATGGATTAAAAGGACTATAAACTCCTGTAACTGCATCAAAATAGTGACGAAATATACTCCTAATATAATTTATTCATTTCCTTTTTGTTTCATATCAGTTATTGTCTGTATAGGTAGCTCTTCGGGAAGCAATACGGGCAATATTCCCAGGAGTTGAGCTCTTAGGGTGTTGGTTTCACTTCGTTCGTGCTGTGCACAAGCGAGCTGCGTCCATTGGGCTAGTGAGGAGGGATGTGGATGACGTGGCGCGCTGTATCGTGAAGATGGCCATGGTGTTACCCCTTCTGCCAGCTCAGCTGATAGAACAGGGGCTGCAGGAGCTACGGATAATGGCAGAGAACAGGGCCAAGTTCGACCCGTTCCTCGTTTATCTTGCACGATGGTTACCCGCTGATATCTCTGTTTTCAGACAGCCGCAGAGAACGAATAATGCAGTCGAGTCATTCCACTGGGATCTGCTGCGTACGATGTCACGTGAACACCACAACATCTGGGTGTTCACTGAGTGTCTACAACGGATGGAGCACATGAAGGCGGTCGATTTCCTGCGCAGTCTTGACGTAGTTGCACCACAGCGGAGGCCACGATACATGTACCAGCGACTAAATCACCGGATCAACACCGCCCAGAACATCTTGGATCAAGATGGCGACATTCGTTGGTTTTTGCTACATATGACACACGCAGTAAGGGGACTCGAAAATGTACTTCGTGCAGGATTAGGTAAGCATTTACTTATTTTATGTAAAAGCAATCTAAATACACGTAACTATCGCCGAAAATTATTGCTTACATACAAATGTTTAAAAAAATAATAATTAACTATGCTTATTCATATTCACCGTAAAAATTATAAACTGATAGAGAAATAATGATTGGTGTTTTCTTGTTTTAAGCCACAACGCCGATGCGGAAGATCCACAACACATTCCACCAGAACAGCTTCCTCAACAGATACCCAACATTCCAGCACAGCCTCTTGCACCCCTACAACCCGTAATTCTCGAACCACGTCCACGACCTCGTTTCCAACCATACAAACTCTCCTCCACCCTTACGGTTTTCTTCCGCTGAGGATGAAATTATTCTGCACGTAGAAGGTAAATCATTGAATGTACTGGTAACTAGTTAAAATTTATAATTACTCTTTTATGTTAATTTACAAGTATACTTGTGTATTTTATATATGCATATATAAAATAAATAAAAATAAATATATCATCATGCCTTTTTACCCATTACTGGGTGTGGCACTCTGCCGAAGCAGATCTCGGTAAATGATATACTTATGCGCGTGAAGTGCGGTTACCAGCCATCAAGTCACGGCTCCCAAAAATGTTAGTGGTGGGGGAGCCACAGGGGTAATTATATATATATATATATATATATATATATATATATATATATATATATATATATATATATATATATATATATATATATATATATATATATATATAAATATAAATATAAATATATCATCACGCCTTCTACCCATTACTGGGTGTGGCACTCTGCTGAAGCAGATCTCGGTAAGTGATATATTTTGCGCGTGAAGTGCGGTTACCAGTCGTCAAATCACGGCCCCCAAAGATGTTAGTGGTGGAGGAGCCACAGGAATAGCTTTTTCAAATTATGAAAATTTGTCGCCTGTGGGAATCGAACCAGGGACCTCAGGATCCACAGGCCGACTTCATACCACTGTGCTAGCCATCCCATATATATATATATATCCCATATATATATATATATATATATAATAATAATAATAATAATAAATAATTCTTTTTAATTTTCTGTTTCAGATGTCCCTGTACTGCTTGTGCTCTCTGTAGCAGATTCCAACGAATATCGCTGTCCTTTCCAACTATGTTATGGATGTTTGGATTCGCAGATTTAGTCGTGCTCGCCTGTACCGTAACCTCTGCATTTGTACCATGGAAGACTGGAAATTGACCGAATTTAAGTGTCCTATTCGTTGGAACGACAGTACCCAGTAAGGCCTGGAGAATTCGATTGCATTATTCGTACTTCGTTAAGATGTTAGCGGACAGCTATCATGCAAGGCGTAGTTTCTCCAACACCACCACCATCTTCACGAAACGAACAGCTATATTATCTTGCGTTACTTGTCATCAGCCCAGTTGATGCAGTTTGATTTCGAACGAAGTGAACCAGAGCTTAGTTTGCTTCCTGATGACCTGTCCGTATCTGCCACGACACATCTTCATCTGTGAGATAACGACTTACGTTCCATCAGCATGTACAATATAGGGTATACTGAAGCGATCCAGTACTTATTTTTAGCATAAAATTGTGCGTCGCGAATACGGTCGGCGTAGAGAAGATGAAGTGAAGGTTATCGTAGTCGACTGAACTTCTGCAGAGAATACCCTCCTGAAAACACCTTTTGTTTGATAGGTACTAATTCTGTGGCATAATAGTTACATCATCTGTTCTGAATAGTAGCGGTATATTCCCGAATCTCTGGCTTCGATACATCATGGAGGTTATGGTATCCTCTAATTTGAGCAACAGTTCCTTTAGAATAGCAAGTTTCAACAAAAATAAGGGCCATACTAAGATTTTCCGCAGAAAGCATAACTTCGATTTCAGTAAGACTTCAACAGTCAATTCATCGGATCGTGATACTGCGCACAATGGCACACAGTTCAACATTATTGCCTTTGCTGGCGAAATATCGGCAAGAAATATAAATTGATCCATCGTTCATAATATGTACACAAATTAGCACCATCCAACCATAACACACTTATCCTCTATGTTTTACCATAAAACAATAAATGATTTTCAATTTATGCTTGTTTATTATTATTCCTGATGATTATCCAATCCTTATTTTAAAACAAATTTAAATTTCAAATTATATTAATATTGAATAACTACATATAAATGTTTTCCATTTAAATACATTGCTTAAATATTTGATAGTAGTATCATACAATAAATATTTTCATTATTTTAAGCAAATTATATTGTTTTTGTGTTTTATGGTAATAATCACAATAAAAATTTGACAATTTTTTTTTATTAAAAAATAAAAATATAACAATATATTATTCAAATATATGTATAGAAAACAATATATGCTCCGCATAAAATACGAAGGTAAATTAAAACAGTTATTTATAAATCAAGGGTGGAAATAGGCGTTTTTAGCTCGTGGCATAATTATTAGCACGAGGCGCAAAGACCGAGGGCTGATAAAATGCTCAGGGTCATTTTGTAGAATCAAATATTCACAATGAACAAAAATTGTTATTTTATTTATGTTTCCATAGGAATTATTTTTTTTAATGGTCCTAGTATCAAAAAGAAATGTTTAAGCCCGCTTTGTAGGGCTAAAACACATGAATTTCAGCACGGTTCTGCATAAATTATATTTTCTCCCGATTCACGTGTAAATAGTATAATTAAAAAAATAACTTTTCACTCATACTGTACATACAACTGTCATTGTAGTTCACATAATAGAAACCTGGGCGCTACTGTAGCATCGATAATATTAGTTACTCTAGTGAGAACTGCTCTTCGTTCGGAGATTACCGAAATTGATCGAAGTTGTCGAACTTATGAGAAATCGGTGTCGCGAGATTTCGTACGCCCGAGATTTCGTTCGTGCGCTACGTACTCACCACGAACTATTATACTGAAGGACAGGCGAGTCTTGCGAGTAAAGTATCCACAGAAATGTAGTAGAAAGAGAGCGACAAAAAAGTGAGTGCGATAGGAACAAGAGTCTGACAAATGCATGGTGCTTACGAGTCTATTCATGTTTTTTTTTTTACTTTATAGAACTAATTACTTTAAAAAATGTTATTTGCAATTATTTAAAATTAAAGACACATTTTTCTATAATTATATCAGGTTTAGCTTGACAAATATAAATATGTAAAACCATATATAAACACATTTTTCTTGTAGTACATTTTTGCTATTTAATTACACCATAACAAGTTACACAAATGTAAAATTGGCATAAATATTTTAATTTTAAAATGGTAAAATTTATACAATGTAAATAGGACATTTTATTAAAAAATAATAAAGAAAATAGATAGAACCCAATATTTAATTTTTTTTAAAAAAAGAATTCGAAAGATCCAGTGTTCTTGGATAAAAGGCTTTTAGAGTTTAGTAAAAATTATTTATTTTATTTACAATTGACGACGTTTCGAACACATATCCGTGTTCATCCTCAGGTCAGCAAAATTAACCACAATGTGGTTATTATAAATAACTTACATCCGAGTCAAAACGGCCGTTGCATACTCCTAAATAAATATATTTAACCATAATTCGTTTTTTTAAACATGTAACTTATTTATAATAACCACGTTGTGGTTAATTTTGCTGACTTGAGGATGAACACGGATATGTGTTCGAAACGTCGTCAATTGTAAATAAAATAAATAATTTTTACTAAACTCTAAAAGCCTTTTATTCAAGAACCCTGGATCTTTCGAATCCTTTTTTAAAAAATATAAACTTTTACGGCTTAATATCAAACTTTAACAAATTTAATTTTTTTATGAATTAATATTTTTATACTTTATATAATACATTTTATAATTTTATAATATTAAAAATAGATAGAACTGAATATTTCAATTCTTTCTTAATTTAGATTTTTCGATCTTCCTTACACTGAGATTTGATATTATTTTGATTCTGTTTAAAATATTGCTTCAAGCGCATTAAAATAAATTCATGGACAAAAACAGAAATGATTTCTTTCTTGTGATCTCTACAAGAGAAAGAGAATGCATAATTTTCAATTACAGAATACACTGTTTCTTCATATACACGAGGTTTATCTATATATAATATTAATTTATCTTGAATATATTTGGATAATCTAAATATGTTTATATTTGGGTGGATTAAAAAACCACGACTTTAACATATGAGGAGTAGAAATTCAACACTTAGTTTTCATACAAAGTTACATTTTGAATAAAACGCAATAAACTGTTTCTTGTTAAGAAAACTGAGTACTTTTATATGTAATTTATATTTGTGTTAATCACATGATATACGCAAACTTGTCTAATTAAAATAAATATTGTTCATTCCATTTGACCATTATACCCTAATAAATTTTTAAAAACTACGTTTTGAACATAAATTAAAAGAAAACTTCGTTTTGAAAAACATAAATGAGATTAAAACTACATTTTGTTGATCAAGAATAAATTTTATTTCTCTATTAATATTATTCAACACTTAAATAATAATGTAATTATAAAATATAAACACTTTTATAATTATTAAATGCGAATACCACAATCTTCGTCATTGCAATTACAATTGTCAATTTCCTCAACAGAAGTATTCGTATTCGATTCATTATTGTTTAATACTTGATTGTAATATTCGTATATTTTATCTTGGGCCCAATCAGAATAATAATTGTTTAACAAATTTATAACATCAATACGCTTTTTCTCAGGAATATTTCTATTTATTCTCATTTCTTTTATTTCTATTTCTGATACATTATGGCCACGTTTTAATAGCGACACATATTATGTCGATTCATCATCGTTTCGGTAATAAATTTCCATCTTTACTTTTACATTGTCTTTATTTTTTCGTAACATTATTCGCTTAATATCGCTAATACCATCATAATTATTAATTAATATAAAACGCTAATACAACAAACTGTAATGAAATATCAACCTATTTAACGTAAACAGGTAAAAATTACGTTTTGATTTTCATATATGCTAGTAAATACTGCGTTTTAATAATCCATCCAACTTTGTTTACATTTCCATAGATACGTCATCGTTTTTTTGGTCTATAGACCAAAAAAGGTATTTTTACTGTAATTATCATGGTAATAAATAATCATTTTATCAATTTGTTTTATTTTAATTAGAACATAATGAGAAAATCTCTAAATAAGTGAGTAAAAAAACCAATATATTTCAATCGGATTAAAAAAACTTGTATTTTTAGTTCTAGTGAATAAAATAACTATTTTCATTTATAAACATATACCTACCGTAATATTATTTTTTGTTGTATAGCAACGAATAGGTCGATATAATAGGCGCATTCCATTTGCCATTTGAATCGGATCAAGCTTACATTTTTCGAACCAGATCACTTATTTATTTTGCTGGATTACTTCGCTAAATTTATTTCCAGTACTAGAATTAATTATTCTAATTTACTTGGAACTATTCACCCCAATAAGGGCATAATTTTCTTAATTCAGTTCATTTAGTCATGTTATCTAATTTATCTGAAGTGATTTAAGTGCACCAAGTGGAAAATGGAATACAGCTTACTGTATTTCTTGTTATCTAGTAACAACTGTAACATAACTGAAAAAATGGATTTTGTAGATCGAAAACAAATCGAAAAAGTGCCATCCGAAAGGATAAAAATAAAAGTTATTTAAGCTCTACAGATTTTAACCATCAGAAGCTAATGACAAGAATACATAAAAATTACTATAATTATTCGAATAACTATTATACAAACTTACATGAAATAGCTATAAATAAGAATTGTGGTTTGTCGTATTGAATGAATGAAACCAATAAAACAAGAAAAATTAAGCCAGATACCTAATTGGTTGATATTTCATCCACTTATGGATGAACTGTTTGAATTTTGTATTTGTAATATTTTAAAATATTTATTGTATATATATTATCTTCATATTTGATCGTATCCGACTAGATTCAAGATTTGATTCGATTCGACTCAATCCGAGATCTGTAGTGGGATCATGCCGTATAGAATTCTATAATAGAATGCAGGCGATAATTTTCAAATCGTTAAGTTAGTAGTTCATTCTAAATAATTTTGCAGTAGAAATATAGTTGACATCATTTGTGTACTATCTGATAAAAAAGTACCGATTATTTTATGACAATTAGAATTTTCACTTGATAGACGACAGTGATTCTATTGTTCGAAATAGAATGCTGAATGGCGCGATCCGGGGGTTGATCAGAACCGATCCTAGATCCGATTCTACATGTCCGTGATCTGATCTTACATACAAGGCATAGGTGCAATTTTTCCTATTTGTTCCTATGAAACTAATTATAACGTTGCACATTCGAAAGAAAAACTAAAGAAACGTATTTTATTGTAACGTTATTTAATCATTTTGTGGAATTATAATTTACATGTTTTTTACTCAGAGTGGATACTTAAAAGCAGTGAATATAAATTTTTGATCGGATGGTTTATCCGAACTTCAGATCAAATGTTTTTTCCTAACTTCTAATTAGAAGATTTATAAGACTCTCAGGTCGGATATTTTATATGAACTTCGGCTCTGATGTTTTATTCAACTTTTGGATCGGATGTTTTATCTAACTTTCGGATCAAATGTTTTATCCATATTTCTGAACGGATATTTTATCCAACGTTTGAATCAGATCTTCGGAGCGGATCGGATTTGGATATCGTATATTTTTTCCGACCTCTACTAATGACAAACTGTAATTATAATATTTTACTATTTCACATAAATTTACAAATGCTGTTCCAATATTGATTATATATTTTTAGCTAATTTAGCTCCTGATATTGACTAGAATTGAATAAAAATGAATCGAGATTGAATAAATTTTAATTGTTTGATTATATTTACCTCATTTTTAAATACTATTTTTGAAGAAAATATATTAATTGAATAAATATTTTAGCAAAAAAATTCGGTCGATATCAAAATTATTTTTCAAGGAGAAAATTTGAACAATAATTTCA
Organism: Pterostichus madidus; assembly: GCA_911728475.2. Lineage (NCBI taxonomy): Eukaryota > Metazoa > Arthropoda > Insecta > Coleoptera > Carabidae > Pterostichus > Pterostichus madidus. The sequence continues at coordinate 29,663,362 of OU452304.1, read as the reverse complement.
TACTTTATACATACAGCTGTATATAAACTCTAACAGCTCGGTTCTGAAAAAAGTTTTAGCCTTTCCTGAATTTTACATTAGCTATTTTATTCTAATCCTTTTTTTAAATGTTAATCCATATCATTTTCCAAAAACTAATGGTAATAAAATTATATTAGTTTCCTTAAACTTTTTTAAGCGAATGGTTTATCTTAATTTGACTAATCAACAATTCAGAATAAGCTAACACTCTTTTGAGAATTGGGCTGCAAAAATTTATAGTATGAAAATTCAATTAATGAAGATATCAAATATTCATTTATCAATCAATCAAATAAAATGATGAAAAAAGCAGATAATGTCTTGAATAATAAACTAATATTAATATCAAAATTGAATCACTGAAACATTCTTATAAAACTTGTTTCGTCATAAATAAGCAATGTGATTAGTATTACTTCCTGTGATGCAAAGTAATATATAAAATTATTCAATACTCAGTTATAATTTCGTTCACTTTAGTATTTAAAACTAGCGGTCGGCCTGGCTTTGCCAGGCCTCACGCTAGGCTCCGCGGACACTGTAAGGTTCACTTCTGTATGACAAAATATAAACTGAATTAATTCCAATCTAAAACTTTTCAATTCTGTACGTTTATTCATGCAAAGACCTATTAATTGATGCCAAACACAATACGTTTTAAATCTGTATCACTAAAACAATTGCCGCTCAAAAAAAATCAATTTAATTCGCGTGCCCTTTAAAAGCCATTTCATTTGATACCAAACACGATAAGTTTTAAAATACTTTCACGAAAACAATTGAAGATCTGAAAGTATTTAATTTTGTACGCGAGCTTTTCAAAAGACCTTTCATTTTATGTCAAACATGAATGGTTTTAAAGCACTTTCACTAAAACAATTCTCGGTCGAAAAAAATACCAATTTTATATTCGAGCCCTTCAAAGGCCTGTAATTTAATACCAAATATGATAGGTTTTGAAACACCTTTACCATTGATTTTATATACTCCTAAATTTTCTATCGATAATTTAATTGAAAGTGCTTCAAAACCAGTCATATTTGGTATATTATGAAAGTTCTTTTACAGGGTAACGTGTGCAAAACTAAAATATTTTCGATCGGCAATTTTAGCGGCAATTGTTTTAGTGTTTCTGATTTAAAACCTATTGTGTTTGGCATCAATTAATAGGTCTTTGCATCAATAAATATACAGAATGGAAAAGTTTTAGATTGGAATTAAAACATTTTATATTTTGTCAATTGTCATACAGAAGTGAACCTTACTTCAGTGTCCGCGGAGCCTAGCGTGAGGCCTGGCAAAGCCAGGCCGACCACTAGTCCTATATACTATTTTGAGAAGTGAGGTATATTTCTTTGGATTCATCACGCCCATTTGTAAATCGCTATAGCCTAGACGGTTTATCCGATTTATTTGCAACTTTTTTTATTTGATAGAACTCAATCACGCGGAGTGCCTTTTGATAGTCTCAGATTTTTCGTGCACATGATGTGCGAGAAAACTTGAAAAAACATGCGTTTTTGGGGCAAAATCAACTAAGAGTGTGGAGGCTTTGAAATTTTTAAGAAGAAGATCTACTGTCACTTTGACGTTTGTCAGTGGACATGTCGCATTTTTAATTGTAAATTACTTAAAATTGAAACTTTTGTGAGGAGTTTTGAAATACTTTACGCATATTGTGGAAATGAGGGGACGTTTTTATTATAATTATACATTTCAAATATGTGTATTTAAAAAGTAAATTTTTGACACTCCACTATGAAGTTGGTTTTAAAGCAAAACGTCAAATTGACAAGTTTTATAAAGTATAAAGAATATGGAGGCTTTGAAATTTTTAAAAAGAACATCTACTGTCATTTTGACATTTGTCAGTGGACATGTCGCATATTTAATTATAAATTACTTAAATATTAAATGTTTGTGAGTAGTTTTGAAATACTTTACGCATATTATGGAAATGAGGGGACGTTTTTATTATAATTACACATTTCAAATACGTGTATTTAAAAAGTAAATTTTTGACGGTTCACAATGAATTTGGTTTCGAAACAAAACGTCGAATTGACAAGTTTTATAATTTATACAGGTGAACTCAACCAAATTTGATCTCGATAATAATATACAATAAAACCAAGCAAATTTTGTCTACGGCAAAGTTCAATTTAGAAAAACCAGATAACTCGAATTAGAATCATTTGGGCACTCCTAAATTTTCTATCGATAATTTAATTGAAAGTGCTTCAAAACCAGTCATATTTGGTATATTATGAAAGTTCTTTTACAGGGTACGTGTGCAAAACTAAAATATTTTCGATCGGCAATAGTTTTAGTGAAAGGCCTATCGTGTTTGGTATCAAATGAAAGGTTATTTAAAGGGCTCGAATTTTTTCGTTCGGCAATTGTTTTAGTGAAAATAATTAAAAACCTATCGTATTTGGTATCAAATGAAAGGTCTTTGAAAGGGCTCGCGTATAAAATTTATCACTTTTAGATCGTCAATTGTTTTAGTGAAAGTGCTTCTAAACTAATCGTATTTGGTATCAAATGAAAGGTCTTTTCAAGGGCTTGCGTACAAAATTTAATAATTTTCGATCGTCAATTGTTTTAGTGAAAGAGCTTAAAAAATATCATGTTTGGTACTAAATGAAAGGTTTTTTGAAGGTCTCGCCTGAAAAATTGTTTCTTTTCGATAGTCAGTTATTTTATTGAAAGTGTTTCAAAACATATTGGGTTTTGTATCAAATTAAGGTCTTCTGAAAGGCTCGCGTGAAAAATTGTTTTATTTTCCGACAGATAATTGTTTTAGTGAAAGTGCAGCAAAACTAATTCTGTTTGGTACGCATGGAATTTTCTGATAGAATTATTTCAATTTCTAGACAAGGTAGAGAAATTTTGAAAATTGATTTAGGCATTAAATGATTGAGAATACATGTTTTAAACTGTTTTCAACTCATTTTATTTGAAGAAGAAATGTCAGTTAATTTTTAAAAGTATATCGCGAAACAAAGCATAATTTGTCCGCAGTAATAATATACAGTAAAAAAAAATAAAAAATTGACCGCAGCATGCTACAATGCAAACAAAGGTAACTCGAAAAAACGATGTCGAAAATTATATTCCAGCGATTTCCAACAGTTTTTCAAAAAAGTTTAAAGAAAATTTTCAATTGATTTCATGTATATATAAATATAAATGTGGAATGTCATCAGAAATGACGTCCGAAGGATTTTTAATAAATAGTAAAATGTATTCAGATGAAATTAAAAAAGTTGAAATTTTACGATCGGCAATTGTTTCAAATTTAAAGTATTCCAAATCATAACTTGTTTGGTCTCATTTGCATGGTCTTTAGAAGAACTTTCAGATGAAATAAAAAATATATATTTTACGACCGTCAATTATTTTAAACATAAAGTATTCCGAATCATACCGTGTTTAGTGATATATGAATGGGGTTTAGAAGAACTTTCAGATAAAATAAAAAAAGTTGAAATTTTACGATCCTCAATTGTTTCAAACATAAATTATTCCGAATCATACCATCTTTGGTGTCATATTGAAGGGCATTAAAAGAAGTTCAGATGGAATAAAAAAGTTAAAATTTTACGACAGGCATTTGTTTCAAACTTAAAGTATTCCTAAAATTAACATATTTGGTGTCATATGAAATGGCTTTAAAAAAACTTTCAAATGAAATAAAAAGAGTTGAAATTTTATAATAGTTAATTGTTTCTAACATAAAGTATTCTGAATCATACTGTGTAGGGTGTCATACGAAAGGGCTTTAGAAGACCTTTCCGATAAAACAAAAAAGTTAAATTTTACGATCCTCAATTGTTTCAAACATAAATTATTCCGAATCATGCCTTCTTTGCTGTCATATGAAAGGGCTTTAGAAGAACTTTCAGATGATATAAAAAAAAGTTAGTTTAGCAAAATGTTTTCGGAAATAAAAAACATATTTTATTGAAATTTTATGACAGTCCATTGTTTTAAACTTAAAGTGTTCCGAATCATTTCGTGTTTGATATCATATGAATTTAAAAGAACTTTCAGACGAAATAAAAAAATTTAAACATTGCGACCGTCAATTGTTTTAAATTTGAAGTATTCGGAATAATGCCGTGTTTAATGTCATACGAAAGAGTTTTGAAAGAACTTTAAAGTTTCGCGAATCATATCGCGTTTGATATCAAATAGAAGGTTTTTTAAAGGGCTCGCATGCAAAATTGACTTTTTCTATCCGCAATTGTTTTAGTGAAAGTGCTTCAAAACATATTGTGTTTGGTATGAAATGAAAGGTCTTTTGAAGAATTAGCTTACAAAATGTAATACTTTTCGATAGTCAATTGTTTTAGTGAAAGTGTTTCAAAACCTATCGTGTTTGTTTTCAAATGAAAGGTCTTTTAAAGAGCACGTGTGTTAAATTAATTTTTTTTTATCGTCCATTGTTTTAGTAAAGTTGTTTCAAAACCTATCATATTTGGTATTAAATTACAGGCCTTTGAAGGGCTCGAATATAAAATTGGTATTTTTTTCGACCGAGAATTGTTTTAGTGAAAGTGCTTTAAAACCATTCATGTTTGACATAAAATGAAAGGTCTTTTGAAAAGCTCGCGTACAAAATTAAATACTTTCAGATCTTCAATTGTTTTCGTGAAAGTATTTTAAAACTTATCGTGTTTGGTATCAAATGAAATGGCTTTTAAAGGGCACGCGAATTAAATTGATTTTTTTTGAGCGGCAATTGTTTTAGTGATACAGATTTAAAACGTATTGTGTTTGGCATCAATTAATAGGTCTTTGCATGAATAAACGTACAGAATTGAAAAGTTTTAGATTGGAATTAATTCAGTTTATATTTTGTCATACAGAAGTGAACCTTACAGTGTCCGCGGAGCCTAGCGTGAGGCCTGGCAAAGCCAGGCCGACCGCTAGTTTTAAATACTAAAGTGAACGAAATTATAACTGAGTATTGAATAATTTTATATATTACTTTGCATCACAGGAAGTAATACTAATCACATTGCTTATTTATGACGAAACAAGTTTTATAAGAATGTTTCAGTGATTCAATTTTGATATTAATATTAGTTTATTATTCAAGACATTATCTGCTTTTTTCATCATTTTATTTGATTGATTGATAAATGAATATTTGATATCTTCATTAATTGAATTTTCATACTATAAATTTTTGCAGCCCAATTCTCAAAAGAGTGTTAGCTTATTCTGAATTGTTGATTAGTCAAATTAAGATAAACCATTCGCTTAAAAAAGTTTAAGGAAACTAATATAATTTTATTACCATTAGTTTTTGGAAAATGATATGGATTGACATTTAAAAAAAGGATTAGAATAAAATAGCTAATGTAAAATTCAGGAAAGGCTAAAACTTTTTTCAGAACCGAGCTGTTAGAGTTTATATACAGCTGTATGTATAAAGTATGAAATTATTGTTCAAATTTTCTCCTTGAAAAATAATTTTGATATCGACCGAATTTTTTTGCTAAAATATTTATTCAATTAATATATTTTCTTCAAAAATAGTATTTAAAAATGAGGTAAATATAATCAAACAATTAAAATTTATTCAATCTCGATTCATTTTTATTCAATTCTAGTCAATATCAGGAGCTAAATTAGCTAAAAATATATAATCAATATTGGAACAGCATTTGTAAATTTATGTGAAATAGTAAAATATTATAATTACAGTTTGTCATTAGTAGAGGTCGGAAAAAATATACGATATCCAAATCCGATCCGCTCCGAAGATCTGATTCAAACGTTGGATAAAATATCCGTTCAGAAATATGGATAAAACATTTGATCCGAAAGTTAGATAAAACATCCGATCCAAAAGTTGAATAAAACATCAGAGCCGAAGTTCATATAAAATATCCGACCTGAGAGTCTTATAAATCTTCTAATTAGAAGTTAGGAAAAAACATTTGATCTGAAGTTCGGATAAACCATCCGATCAAAAATTTATATTCACTGCTTTTAAGTATCCACTCTGAGTAAAAAACATGTAAATTATAATTCCACAAAATGATTAAATAACGTTACAATAAAATACGTTTCTTTAGTTTTTCTTTCGAATGTGCAACGTTATAATTAGTTTCATAGGAACAAATAGGAAAAATTGCACCTATGCCTTGTATGTAAGATCAGATCACGGACATGTAGAATCGGATCTAGGATCGGTTCTGATCAACCCCCGGATCGCGCCATTCAGCATTCTATTTCGAACAATAGAATCACTGTCGTCTATCAAGTGAAAATTCTAATTGTCATAAAATAATCGGTACTTTTTTATCAGATAGTACACAAATGATGTCAACTATATTTCTACTGCAAAATTATTTAGAATGAACTACTAACTTAACGATTTGAAAATTATCGCCTGCATTCTATTATAGAATTCTATACGGCATGATCCCACTACAGATCTCGGATTGAGTCGAATCGAATCAAATCTTGAATCTAGTCGGATACGATCAAATATGAAGATAATATATATACAATAAATATTTTAAAATATTACAAATACAAAATTCAAACAGTTCATCCATAAGTGGATGAAATATCAACCAATTAGGTATCTGGCTTAATTTTTCTTGTTTTATTGGTTTCATTCATTCAATACGACAAACCACAATTCTTATTTATAGCTATTTCATGTAAGTTTGTATAATAGTTATTCGAATAATTATAGTAATTTTTATGTATTCTTGTCATTAGCTTCTGATGGTTAAAATCTGTAGAGCTTAAATAACTTTTATTTTTATCCTTTCGGATGGCACTTTTTCGATTTGTTTTCGATCTACAAAATCCATTTTTTCAGTTATGTTACAGTTGTTACTAGATAACAAGAAATACAGTAAGCTGTATTCCATTTTCCACTTGGTGCACTTAAATCACTTCAGATAAATTAGATAACATGACTAAATGAACTGAATTAAGAAAATTATGCCCTTATTGGGGTGAATAGTTCCAAGTAAATTAGAATAATTAATTCTAGTACTGGAAATAAATTTAGCGAAGTAATCCAGCAAAATAAATAAGTGATCTGGTTCGAAAAATGTAAGCTTGATCCGATTCAAATGGCAAATGGAATGCGCCTATTATATCGACCTATTCGTTGCTATACAACAAAAAATAATATTACGGTAGGTATATGTTTATAAATGAAAATAGTTATTTTATTCACTAGAACTAAAAATACAAGTTTTTTTAATCCGATTGAAATATATTGGTTTTTTTACTCACTTATTTAGAGATTTTCTCATTATGTTCTAATTAAAATAAAACAAATTGATAAAATGATTATTTATTACCATGATAATTACAGTAAAAATACCTTTTTTGGTCTATAGACCAAAAAAACGATGACGTATCTATGGAAATGTAAACAAAGTTGGATGGATTATTAAAACGCAGTATTTACTAGCATATATGAAAATCAAAACGTAATTTTTACCTGTTTACGTTAAATAGGTTGATATTTCATTACAGTTTGTTGTATTAGCGTTTTATATTAATTAATAATTATGATGGTATTAGCGATATTAAGCGAATAATGTTACGAAAAAATAAAGACAATGTAAAAGTAAAGATGGAAATTTATTACCGAAACGATGATGAATCGACATAATATGTGTCGCTATTAAAACGTGGCCATAATGTATCAGAAATAGAAATAAAAGAAATGAGAATAAATAGAAATATTCCTGAGAAAAAGCGTATTGATGTTATAAATTTGTTAAACAATTATTATTCTGATTGGGCCCAAGATAAAATATACGAATATTACAATCAAGTATTAAACAATAATGAATCGAATACGAATACTTCTGTTGAGGAAATTGACAATTGTAATTGCAATGACGAAGATTGTGGTATTCGCATTTAATAATTATAAAAGTGTTTATATTTTATAATTACATTATTATTTAAGTGTTGAATAATATTAATAGAGAAATAAAATTTATTCTTGATCAACAAAATGTAGTTTTAATCTCATTTATGTTTTTCAAAACGAAGTTTTCTTTTAATTTATGTTCAAAACGTAGTTTTTAAAAATTTATTAGGGTATAATGGTCAAATGGAATGAACAATATTTATTTTAATTAGACAAGTTTGCGTATATCATGTGATTAACACAAATATAAATTACATATAAAAGTACTCAGTTTTCTTAACAAGAAACAGTTTATTGCGTTTTATTCAAAATGTAACTTTGTATGAAAACTAAGTGTTGAATTTCTACTCCTCATATGTTAAAGTCGTGGTTTTTTAATCCACCCAAATATAAACATATTTAGATTATCCAAATATATTCAAGATAAATTAATATTATATATAGATAAACCTCGTGTATATGAAGAAACAGTGTATTCTGTAATTGAAAATTATGCATTCTCTTTCTCTTGTAGAGATCACAAGAAAGAAATCATTTCTGTTTTTGTCCATGAATTTATTTTAATGCGCTTGAAGCAATATTTTAAACAGAATCAAAATAATATCAAATCTCAGTGTAAGGAAGATCGAAAAATCTAAATTAAGAAAGAATTGAAATATTCAGTTCTATCTATTTTTAATATTATAAAATTATAAAATGTATTATATAAAGTATAAAAATATTAATTCATAAAAAAATTAAATTTGTTAAAGTTTGATATTAAGCCGTAAAAGTTTATATTTTTTAAAAAAGGATTCGAAAGATCCAGGGTTCTTGAATAAAAGGCTTTTAGAGTTTAGTAAAAATTATTTATTTTATTTACAATTGACGACGTTTCGAACACATATCCGTGTTCATCCTCAAGTCAGCAAAATTAACCACAACGTGGTTATTATAAATAAGTTACATGTTTAAAAAAACGAATTATGGTTAAATATATTTATTTAGGAGTATGCAACGGCCGTTTTGACTCGGATGTAAGTTATTTATAATAACCACATTGTGGTTAATTTTGCTGACCTGAGGATGAACACGGATATGTGTTCGAAACGTCGTCAATTGTAAATAAAATAAATAATTTTTACTAAACTCTAAAAGCCTTTTATCCAAGAACACTGGATCTTTCGAATTCTTTTTTTAAAAAAAATTAAATATTGGGTTCTATCTATTTTCTTTATTATTTTTTAATAAAATGTCCTATTTACATTGTATAAATTTTACCATTTTAAAATTAAAATATTTATGCCAATTTTACATTTGTGTAACTTGTTATGGTGTAATTAAATAGCAAAAATGTACTACAAGAAAAATGTGTTTATATATGGTTTTACATATTTATATTTGTCAAGCTAAACCTGATATAATTATAGAAAAATGTGTCTTTAATTTTAAATAATTGCAAATAACATTTTTTAAAGTAATTAGTTCTATAAAGTAAAAAAAAAAACATGAATAGACTCGTAAGCACCATGCATTTGTCAGACTCTTGTTCCTATCGCACTCACTTTTTTGTCGCTCTCTTTCTACTACATTTCTGTGGATACTTTACTCGCAAGACTCGCCTGTCCTTCAGTATAATAGTTCGTGGTGAGTACGTAGCGCACGAACGAAATCTCGGGCGTACGAAATCTCGCGACACCGATTTCTCATAAGTTCGACAACTTCGATCAATTTCGGTAATCTCCGAACGAAGAGCAGTTCTCACTAGAGTAACTAATATTATCGATGCTACAGTAGCGCCCAGGTTTCTATTATGTGAACTACAATGACAGTTGTATGTACAGTATGAGTGAAAAGTTATTTTTTTAATTATACTATTTACACGTGAATCGGGAGAAAATATAATTTATGCAGAACCGTGCTGAAATTCATGTGTTTTAGCCCTACAAAGCGGGCTTAAACATTTCTTTTTGATACTAGGACCATTAAAAAAAATAATTCCTATGGAAACATAAATAAAATAACAATTTTTGTTCATTGTGAATATTTGATTCTACAAAATGACCCTGAGCATTTTATCAGCCCTCGGTCTTTGCGCCTCGTGCTAATAATTATGCCACGAGCTAAAAACGCCTATTTCCACCCTTGATTTATAAATAACTGTTTTAATTTACCTTCGTATTTTATGCGGAGCATATATTGTTTTCTATACATATATTTGAATAATATATTGTTATATTTTTATTTTTTAATAAAAAAAAATTGTCAAATTTTTATTGTGATTATTACCATAAAACACAAAAACAATATAATTTGCTTAAAATAATGAAAATATTTATTGTATGATACTACTATCAAATATTTAAGCAATGTATTTAAATGGAAAACATTTATATGTAGTTATTCAATATTAATATAATTTGAAATTTAAATTTGTTTTAAAATAAGGATTGGATAATCATCAGGAATAATAATAAACAAGCATAAATTGAAAATCATTTATTGTTTTATGGTAAAACATAGAGGATAAGTGTGTTATGGTTGGATGGTGCTAATTTGTGTACATATTATGAACGATGGATCAATTTATATTTCTTGCCGATATTTCGCCAGCAAAGGCAATAATGTTGAACTGTGTGCCATTGTGCGCAGTATCACGATCCGATGAATTGACTGTTGAAGTCTTACTGAAATCGAAGTTATGCTTTCTGCGGAAAATCTTAGTATGGCCCTTATTTTTGTTGAAACTTGCTATTCTAAAGGAACTGTTGCTCAAATTAGAGGATACCATAACCTCCATGATGTATCGAAGCCAGAGATTCGGGAATATACCGCTACTATTCAGAACAGATGATGTAACTATTATGCCACAGAATTAGTACCTATCAAACAAAAGGTGTTTTCAGGAGGGTATTCTCTGCAGAAGTTCAGTCGACTACGATAACCTTCACTTCATCTTCTCTACGCCGACCGTATTCGCGACGCACAATTTTATGCTAAAAATAAGTACTGGATCGCTTCAGTATACCCTATATTGTACATGCTGATGGAACGTAAGTCGTTATCTCACAGATGAAGATGTGTCGTGGCAGATACGGACAGGTCATCAGGAAGCAAACTAAGCTCTGGTTCACTTCGTTCGAAATCAAACTGCATCAACTGGGCTGATGACAAGTAACGCAAGATAATATAGCTGTTCGTTTCGTGAAGACGGTGGTGGTGTTGGAGAAACTACGCCTTGCATGATAGCTGTCCGCTAACATCTTAACGAAGTACGAATAATGCAATCGAATTCTCCAGGCCTTACTGGGTACTGTCGTTCCAACGAATAGGACACTTAAATTCGGTCAATTTCCAGTCTTCCATGGTACAAATGCAGAGGTTACGGTACAGGCGAGCACGACTAAATCTGCGAATCCAAACATCCATAACATAGTTGGAAAGGACAGCGATATTCGTTGGAATCTGCTACAGAGAGCACAAGCAGTACAGGGACATCTGAAACAGAAAATTAAAAAGAATTATTTATTATTATTATTATTATTATATATATATATATATATATATATATATATATATATATATATATATATATATATATATATATATATATATATATATATATATATATATATATATATATATATATATATATATATGGGATATATATATATATATGGGATGGCTAGCACAGTGGTATGAAGTCGGCCTGTGGATCCTGAGGTCCCTGGTTCGATTCCCACAGGCGACAAATTTTCATAATTTGAAAAAGCTATTCCTGTGGCTCCTCCACCACTAACATCTTTGGGGGCCGTGATTTGACGACTGGTAACCGCACTTCACGCGCAAAATATATCACTTACCGAGATCTGCTTCAGCAGAGTGCCACACCCAGTAATGGGTAGAAGGCGTGATGATATATTTATATTTATATTTATATATATATATATATATATATATATATATATATATATATATATATATATATATATATATATATATATATATATATAATTACCCCTGTGGCTCCCCCACCACTAACATTTTTGGGAGCCGTGACTTGATGGCTGGTAACCGCACTTCACGCGCATAAGTATATCATTTACCGAGATCTGCTTCGGCAGAGTGCCACACCCAGTAATGGGTAAAAAGGCATGATGATATATTTATTTTTATTTATTTTATATATGCATATATAAAATACACAAGTATACTTGTAAATTAACATAAAAGAGTAATTATAAATTTTAACTAGTTACCAGTACATTCAATGATTTACCTTCTACGTGCAGAATAATTTCATCCTCAGCGGAAGAAAACCGTAAGGGTGGAGGAGAGTTTGTATGGTTGGAAACGAGGTCGTGGACGTGGTTCGAGAATTACGGGTTGTAGGGGTGCAAGAGGCTGTGCTGGAATGTTGGGTATCTGTTGAGGAAGCTGTTCTGGTGGAATGTGTTGTGGATCTTCCGCATCGGCGTTGTGGCTTAAAACAAGAAAACACCAATCATTATTTCTCTATCAGTTTATAATTTTTACGGTGAATATGAATAAGCATAGTTAATTATTATTTTTTTAAACATTTGTATGTAAGCAATAATTTTCGGCGATAGTTACGTGTATTTAGATTGCTTTTACATAAAATAAGTAAATGCTTACCTAATCCTGCACGAAGTACATTTTCGAGTCCCCTTACTGCGTGTGTCATATGTAGCAAAAACCAACGAATGTCGCCATCTTGATCCAAGATGTTCTGGGCGGTGTTGATCCGGTGATTTAGTCGCTGGTACATGTATCGTGGCCTCCGCTGTGGTGCAACTACGTCAAGACTGCGCAGGAAATCGACCGCCTTCATGTGCTCCATCCGTTGTAGACACTCAGTGAACACCCAGATGTTGTGGTGTTCACGTGACATCGTACGCAGCAGATCCCAGTGGAATGACTCGACTGCATTATTCGTTCTCTGCGGCTGTCTGAAAACAGAGATATCAGCGGGTAACCATCGTGCAAGATAAACGAGGAACGGGTCGAACTTGGCCCTGTTCTCTGCCATTATCCGTAGCTCCTGCAGCCCCTGTTCTATCAGCTGAGCTGGCAGAAGGGGTAACACCATGGCCATCTTCACGATACGGCGCGCCACGTCATCCACATCCCTCCTCACTAGCCCAATGGACGCAGCTCGCTTGTGCACAGCACGAACGAAGTGAAACCAACACCCTAAGAGCTCAACTCCTGGGAATATTGCCCGTATTGCTTCCCGAAGAGCTACCTATACAGACAATAACTGATATGAAACAAAAAGGAAATGAATAAATTATATTAGGAGTATATTTCGTCACTATTTTGATGCAGTTACAGGAGTTTATAGTCCTTTTAATCCATTCTTTCGTTATCAAAAAATAAAAACCAAGTCATGTAGCCTAATACTTTTTTAAATATGGAAAATATTTCTATTTCATATATTATATTAATTTTATCTTAAAAATATAATTTTTAATAATTTATTAAATATAAAGTTATAATGTTATTATTTCAACTTTAAATTTTTTTTAAATCTTATAAATATTACATACCTCATAGTCTGTCATCACGGATCTAATGTTAATCTGTGGGGCCAACTGCTGCAGTGCCGCCAACACGGCACGGTACGCAGCATTGGTCTTCCGCTCCATCAACACGTACATGATGGGGTACACTGTGCCATCATAGTGAATATGAATGGCAAATAGTTGGGATCCAGCACCTCTCCTCGGCACAACTTTGAATGTCGCGTCCATGTGCAGGTACACCTGCACACCTTGGTTGACGTATTGGAGAATCGTTGGCGAAGTGAAGATCACTGCTACCGACTGATCTTCTGCAACGATGAGCCTCCTGAAGAACTCCGTTTGACCTGGTCCTAATTCCGTTGCATATCTTCTACGCCACCTGTCCTCCTGCAATGTAGTGGCGTATTCCCTCAAATTCCGTGGAATTTGAGGGGTTCCCTTGCTTCTACTTCGGTACATCATAGACCTCACGGCTTGTCTTCCTCCAATTTGCGCAACAGTTGCCGGTGAATAGCGAAGTTCAATGTCAGCAAAAATTTGGGCCATACTTGTATAACTCCGCCTTCAAACGTAATACTTCAACATCCAATTCATCGGGATATTGAAGGAATATCTAACAAGTCAATTTTCTATATTTTTATCACTCCTAGATAATAATCTAATATCATTTTATTTTAAATAACTCAACTCTGATCATTATTTTTTTAGGTTAGCTCGCTTTTCTCGCATTTTTATCAATTTCGTCAATTAATTGCGCAAAGAAGCTGCGCGCAGCGCATGGCATTGTGTATTGTTAAAACGTCAAACATGAACCTCATTTTTCCTATTTGTATCATTATTTAATCAAAACATCGTAGTCTCGGCAACGGGTGTCCGTTTTAATAGAGAAGTACAAAAATAAGCTTTGCTTGTATGCCACTAAAACTGCAATATATAAATTTTAATTTTGATTCTGACACAAAGACCCTAATTCAATACCAACATATTTTCAAAACGGATCGAAATGCGCATGCGCATCTAGCAGAAAATTGACGTCGTTGCATACAGGAATTTTTGTCTTCAATTTTAATGTACATGGAAAATGTACATTAAAATTAAACTAAAAAAATGTACATTAAAATGTACATTAAAATTTATCGTGTCAGACGGACTTTACCCGTAGAATTCACGCCCAACAGAACCAAGTCATAATATTCGATCTTGGTGGATTTAATTTTTTAGGTTAGCTCGCTTCGCTTGCACTTTTAATAAACAAACCCTAAGCCCATAGAACGCAAGCCCAACAGAAACAAGTCATTATATTCGATCTTGGTGGATTTCATTTTTTAGGTTAGCTCGCTTCGCTCGCATTTTAAACAAACAAACCCTAAGCCCGTAAAATTAACATCCAACAGAAAATAGATTTTCCGTTTTGAGGAACCAACCTGTCGTTTCATTTCAAAACGTAGAATCAAACTTGTTTTAGAATCACTGATTCATGAAATTTAGCGCATGCGCAACAAAGCAGACCATAGACAAAATATACTGAAGCAGACCAAGTGGGCGTAACAAACAAAACCGTATACTGCATTTAAGCCTCTATTTTTCATAAATAATTGTTTAAAATACTCATGAAAACTATATTATATTATATTCTTCAAATTATTACAAAATTACGTTTACTAGTATTTATATATATTAAGTAACTTGTCTCAATTTGATGTAATAAGTTAAAACATGTATTTACACTTGCATATACATTTAGAATTAATTAGTTGAGTTTATACTTGCATTTGTATGCCGGAACACTTCTCTGCCAAATGCAAAAAAAATAGACAAAATTGGCGGGATAAAAAATTAGGTTATGTTTATATTCCTAAACCTACAAGTTTCAATATTTGTGTTAAGATGGAGTTCAAAATTGCGCGAATACTTACTGTTAAAATTTTTATGTAAATAAATAAATAAATAAAATCTGTGGAATAAGTGTATTATTATAACTAAAAAAATTTATAAACTAGTATAAGATTTGCAACATCCGAAAACGAACAACTTTTCTTAGTTCAAATTTTTTATTTGTAGCCCCAGTTCCTAGTTATTGGCGTTTTTTTATTTTTAGAAAAATCATCATTACTCCCTTATTTTAAGGAATATTTAAAAAATACAAAAACTTTCAGCATTTGCTTTCGATTCTCTAAAATATTTGTATTTACTATTATTTTCTATTTTATCATATAACAAAATGACGACCGATCAGAAATTTCAAAACAAGATATTTTCAAAACCACTTTTTGAAAATAAAACATTTATAAAATCCTTAAACTATCTACTGTAACATTTGTTTGAAACATTTTTTTCGATCAGTCCAAAAAAAGTTTTTATTGAAATTGAATTACAACATAAATTTTAACAAACTGCAACAATCATTTAAAACAATGTAGGCTTCCTGCCATTAAACAAGAAAAACAAGTAACAAACAAACCAGAAAAATAAATAAAAGTGTATAAAAAAAAATAATACAATTAATATTAAGAAATTGCATCAAAAGACTTGTGATGATAACACACTAAAATATTTTTTCCAATAGTTTTCTTACAATTTTCAAATGAAACTTCAATTTACGATACAAAAAAAATCTTTAATCGATACAAATAAAAAAGAAATATTCAATAATAAGTTTTAATTTCGTTCTCTTTAATATTTCAAATTAATTTTATTATATTCAAAATTTTGAATTTGGCGGGCCTTTTTCTTTCGAGTTTATACAATTAAATAAACAAATATGAGACTCCTATGTAGAAATATAATTCAAAATTAATTATTTTCTGTTTGTATTCTTGAAATATATATATATATATATATATATATATATATATATATATATATATATATATATATATATATATATATATATATATATATATATATGTTATGGTGAACTATGCGGGCTGAAGATAACAACAGAACAGTGGTGGAACGACGATCTGCCTCGATCTATTCGCAATAAAATATATTTTTTATTATATATGAAACATATTATTTATTGCACATATTCTTGTAGTCTAAGGTTCAAAGTTTTATAATAATATTACTAATTTGACATATCTTTCATATAATAAAAGAAAATAAATTATATATCACACCAAATTTAATTTGAATTTATTAAAAAATACGATATCAATATAAAAAATACAGTAAATTATAAATACGACAGACTAAGCTTGATGAAATTTTCAGCCAAATTAAACACGACAATTTTTAGCAAAAAAATAAAATAGGCAAAAATACCATGAAAAACAGAGTTTTTCTTTTTTTTCTCAAAAGTGTTGTGTTTAATTTGGCTGATTTTTTTTTGTGTTATAGACTATCTTAATTTTAAATATACATATTTTTTTATTCAAAACGTAGGGCCCAATTTTTAGAAAATCTGACTTAAAATTGTGAATTTGGCTGCTTCATTTATATAATTTTTTTCATATATTTTCATGATTTATTTGCTCTTAAATAGTATTTATTCATGAACTACAATGTTATAAGAAAGTAATACACTGCTTTATATTTATCTATATAATGACATTCGTAAGAAATTAATTGTTGAAATTTAAATTTGCATAGATTTATTGTTGGTGTTCTTGAATCATGAGTTTTCGTTGTGTGATTCGGATTTTCGATGACGTATGATGTATTGAAATTTCAGTCTAAATTAAATTTGGCTACCAGATATGTAAAAATGTTTTAAGATTGAGTATTAATGATAATAATAGTGAATATATTATATGTTGTTTGCAAAATAATCAAGTTTTACAAAATAATAAAGTGGAGATGAGGGGACGTTTTTATTATAATTATACATTTCAAATATGTGTATTTAAAAAGTAAATTTTTGACACTCCACTATGAAGTTGGTTTTAAAGCAAAACGTCAAATTGACAAGTTTTATAAAGTACTAAGAATATGGAGGCTTTGAAATTTTTAAGATGAACATCTACTGTCATTTTGACATTTGTCATTGGACATGTCGCATTTTTAATTATAAATTACTTAAATATTAAATTTTTATGAGTAGTTTTGAAATACTTTACGTATATTGTGGAAATGAGGCGACGTTTTTATTATAATTACACATTACAAATACGTGTATTTAAAAAGTAAATAAATAATAAGTTTTATAATTTATACAGGTGAACTCAACCAAATTTGATCTCGATAATAATATACAGTAAAACCAAGCAAATTTTTTCTACGGCAAAGTTCAATTTAGAAAAACCAGATAACTCGAATTAGAATCATTTAGGCACTCCTAAATTTTCTATCGATAATTGTTTAATTGAAAGTGCTTCAAAACCAGTCGTATTTGATATATTATGAAAGTACTTTTAAAGGATACGTGTGCAAAACTAAAATATTTTCGATCGGCAATAGTTTTAGTGAAAGTACTTTAAGACCTATCGTGTTTAGTATCAAATGAAATGTTATTTAAAGCGCTCGAGTATAAAATAGATTTTTTTTCTATCGCTAACTGTTTTAGTGAGAATGCATCAAACCTCATCGTGTTTGGTATCATATAAAAGGTCATTTGAAGGGCTCACGTGCAGAATTGGAATCTTTTCGTTCGGCAATTGTTTTAGTGAAAATGCTTCAAAACCTATCGTATTTGGTATCAAATGAAAGGTCTTTGAAAGGGCTCGCGTATAAAATTTATCACTTTTACATCGTCAATTGTTTTAGTGAAAGTTCTTCTAAACTTATCGTATTTGGAGAACTCGAATTAGAATCATTTGGGCATTCCTAAATTTTCTATCGATAATTGTTTAATTGAAAGTGCTTCAAAACCAGTCGTATTTGGTATATTATGAAAGTTCTTTTAAAGGATACGTGTGCAAAACTAAAATATTTTCGATCGGTAATAGGTTTAGTGAAAGTACTTTAAGACCTATCGTGTTTAGTATCAAATGAAAGGTTATTTAAAGCGCTCGAGTACAAAATTGATTTTTTTTCCATCGCTAACTGTTTTAGTGAGAGTGCATCAAACCTCATCGTGTTTGGTATCATATAAAAGGTCATTTGAAGGGCTCACGTGCAGAATTGGAATCTTTTCGTTCGGCAATTGTTTTAGTGAAAATGCTTCAAAACTTATCGTATTTGGTATCAAATGAAAGGTCTTTTGAAAGGCTTGCGTACAAAGTTTTATAATAATAAAAGAACTTAAAAAAATGTCGTGTTTGATATGAAATGAAAGGTTTTTTGAAGGGCTTGCGTGAAAAAATTATTCTTTTCGATCGTCAGTTGTTTTATTGAAAGTGTTCAAAACATATTGTGTTTGGTATCAAATGAATGGTCTTCTGAAGGGCTCGCGTGAAAAATTGTTTTTTTTTTTCGACAGATAATTGTTTTAGTGAAAGTGCATCAAAACTAATTCTGTTTGGTACGCATGGAATTTTCTGATAGAATTATTTCAATTTCTAGACAAGTTAGACAAATTTTGAAAATTGATTTAGGCTATAAATGATTGAGAATACATGTTTTAAACTATTTTCATCAGATTTCATGCTCATATAAAAATTTGAAGACAAAGTTTCAGTTAATTTTTTAAAGTATATAGTAAAACAAAATATAATTTGTCCGCAGACGGTAATAATATACAGTAAAAAAAAAAATAAAAAATTGACCGCAGAATTCTACAATGCAAACAAAGGTAACTCGAAAAAACGATGTCAAAAATAATATTCCACCGATTTCCAACAGTTTTTCAAAAAAGTTTAAAGAAAATTTTCAATTGATTTCATGTATATATAAAATATAAATGTGGAATGTCATCAGAAATGACGTCCGAAGGATTTTTAATATATAGCAAATTGTTTCAAATTTAAAGTTTCGCGAATCATACCGCGTTTGGTATCAAATAGAAGGTCTTTTAAAGGGATCGCATTGAAAATTGACTTTTTCGATCCGCAATTGTTTGAGTGAAAGTCCTTCAAAACATATTGTGTTTGATATAAAATAAAAGGTCTCTCAACGGGCTTGCATGAAAAATTCAAATATTTTCGTTTGTCAATTGTTTTAGTAAAAGTACATCGTGTTTGATATCAAATGGAAGGTCTTTTGAAGGACTCGCGTGCAGCATTAAATTTTATTCGATCGACAATTGTTTTACTGAAAGTGCTTCAAAACCTATCGTGTTTGCTATCAAATGAAAGGTCTTTTGAAGGGTTTGCGTACAAAACTTAATACATTGCAATCATCAATTGTTTTACTAAAAGTATTTCAAATTCCATCGTGTTTGGTTTCAAATGAAAGGTATTTTATAGGGCACGCGTGTTAAATGAATTATTATTTTTTGATCGTCTATTGTTATAGTAATGGTGTGTTCAAAAGCTATCATGATATTAAATGACATTTAAAGGATTCAAATATAAAATTGGTATTTTTTCGACCGAGAATTGTTTTAGTGAAAATGCTTCAAAATCAATCATGTTTGATATAAACTGAAAGGTCTTTTGAAGAACTCGCGTACAAAATTAAATACTTTTAGATCGGCACATGTTTTAGTAAAAGTGCTTCAAAACCTGTAGTGTTTGGTATTAAATGACAGGTCTTTTGAAGGACTCGCTTATAAAATGTAATACTTTTCGATAGTCAATTGTTTTAGTGCAAGTGTTTCAAAACCTATCGTGTTTGTTTTCAAATGAAAGGTCTTTTACAGAGCACGCGTGTTAAATTAATTATTTTTTTGATCGTCCATTGTTTTAGTAAAGGCATTGGTTTTATATACTTCGTAAAACTTCGTGAAACCAAACACGATGGAATTTGAAATACTTTTAGTAAAACAATTGATGATTGCAATGTATTAAGTTTTGTACGCAAACCCTTCAAAAGACCTTTCATTTGATAGCAAACACGATAGGTTTTGAAGCACTTTCAGTAAAACAATTGTCGATCGAATAAAATTTAATGCTGCACGCGAGTCCTTCAAAAGACCTTCCATTTGATATCAAACACGATGTACTTTTACTAAAACAATTGACAAACGAAAATATTTGAATTTTTCATGCAAGCCCGTTGAGAGACCTTTTATTTTATATCAAACACAATATGTTTTGAAGGACTTTCACTCAAACAATTGCGGATCGAAAAAGTCAATTTTCAATGCGATCCCTTTAAAAGACCTTCTATTTGATACCAAACGCGGTATGATTCGCGAAACTTTAAATTTGAAACAATTTGCTATATATTAAAAATCCTTCGGACGTCATTTCTGATGACATTCCACATTTATATTTTATATATACATGAAATCAATTGAAAATTTTCTTTAAACTTTTTTGAAAAACTGTTGGAAATCGGTGGAATATTATTTTTGACATCGTTTTTTCGAGTTACCTTTGTTTGCATTGTAGAATTCTGCGGTCAATTTTTTATTTTTTTTTTTACTGTATATTATTACCGTCTGCGGACAAATTATATTTTGTTTTACTATATACTTTAAAAAATTAACTGAAACTTTGTCTTCAAATTTTTATATGAGCATGAAATCTGATGAAAATAGTTTAAAACATGTATTCTCAATCATTTATAGCCTAAATCAATTTTCAAAATTTGTCTAACTTGTCTAGAAATTGAAATAATTCTATCAGAAAATTCCATGCGTACCAAACAGAATTAGTTTTGATGCACTTTCACTAAAACAATTATCTGTCGAAAAAAAAAACAATTTTTCACGCGAGCCCTTCAGAAGACCATTCATTTGATACCAAACACAATATGTTTTGAACACTTTCAATAAAACAACTGACGATCGAAAAGAATAATTTTTTCACGCAAGCCCTTCAAAAAACCTTTCATTTCATATCAAACACGACATTTTTTTAAGTTCTTTTATTATTATAAAACTTTGTACGCAAGCCTTTCAAAAGACCTTTCATTTGATACCAAATACGATAAGTTTTGAAGCATTTTCACTAAAACAATTGCCGAACGAAAAGATTCCAATTCTGCACGTGAGCCCTTCAAATGACCTTTTATATGATACCAAACACGATGAGGTTTGATGCACTCTCACTAAAACAGTTAGCGATGGAAAAAAAATCAATTTTGTACTCGAGCGCTTTAAATAACCTTTCATTTGATACTAAACACGATAGGTCTTAAAGTACTTTCACTAAACCTATTACCGATCGAAAATATTTTAGTTTTGCACACGTATCCTTTAAAAGAACTTTCATAATATACCAAATACGACTGGTTTTGAAGCACTTTCAATTAAACAATTATCGATAGAAAATTTAGGAATGCCCAAATGATTCTAATTCGAGTTCTCCAAATACGATAAGTTTAGAAGAACTTTCACTAAAACAATTGACGATGTAAAAGTGATAAATTTTATACGCGAGCCCTTTCAAAGACCTTTCATTTGATACCAAATACGATAGGTTTTGAAGCATTTTCACTAAAACAATTGCCGAACGAAAAGATTCCAATTCTGCACGTGAGCCCTTCAAATGACCTTTTATATGATACCAAACACGATGAGGTTTGATGCATTCTCACTAAAACAGTTAGCGATAGAAAAAAAATCTATTTTATACTCGAGCGCTTTAAATAACATTTCATTTGATACTAAACACGATAGGTCTTAAAGTACTTTCACTAAAACTATTGCCGATCGAAAATATTTTAGTTTTGCACACGTATCCTTTAAAAGTACTTGTTACGGCTGCATTTTTATTTAGATTATTTATTTAATTTCGCCTTTTCTGTCCGCCACCCTCCGGGCGAATATGTACTTTCGGTCCTCGGATTGTTACAAAGTTCGGCATCATATCGCACTGGTCAAGTTTATTTAAATTTTTGCTTGCTATAACGAGAAAATTAGAATTTTTAAAATTTGTTGAAGACAGTCATTCAGTAGACTTTTAGTGATCTGGTTGTGCTACATAGTTTTGGAAAGATTATTGGTTTATTTTAGTTTTCTTGACAGATTTATATCTGGATTAGAACGGTAGCGTTACAACCTTATTTAGAATTTTGTATTCTGCGGCTTTGAGCCGGATTTGAGAGATCATTTAGTCATTTACTTCAAGCCGCCCAAAATCTCAGGTAATTAATTATTTTAAAATCTAGTTTTGCATTTTGTTATTTAGTTTTAATAGTAAATTCATTTGGCATTCTGTAGAGTAAATTTTAGTTTCAATCTTCATTAAATTAGAGTAAATTCAGTGGCGTACTTACCATGTGATATGAGATCTAACTGCGTACTTTCTTTTCAGGCTTTTTTTTTATTCTTTGTTTTACGTTTTATTTCTTTATTCCATTTTCCATTTATCGTACGTAGTGAGCGTACACTATTTTTGGAATTCATACTATTGGTTACATTATTTGGAACATAAATGGAATAGTTGTGAACAACTGTATTGAAGTTTTTGGATATCACCATCATCATCCAGTTTGTTTATGCTGTGGACTGGCATATATTTCCGCACTTGGAAGTTTGGAAAGTTATTTGGAGGAAATATAGTAATAGCAGATCCCAAGCGGACGCCATTGTAATCGGCCACACCCGATATTCCTGTTCAATACGCATGCGCCTGCAACAAGCCGTTGCGCGGAGACGCCATTACAGCCCAGCTGTTCGCACGTGTGCTGATGCAAGGATTTGTACCCCTGTCCCCACCTACAGCTAAGCAAATATTTTATTACTTTTATTATTTCTGTTTATTTGTTTTACATTATTTGATATTAAGTTTTGTGTACACGATATACTTACGTATTGTCGTTTTGATTGGTTTAGTTGTTATTGCACAGTTTAGTAGAAGATTCATTTTGGTAACAAACATTTTGATTGTAATTATCGGTTGAGTTCGAGGCTGTCTGATCACCGCCTTAGGTATTCATTTGTGTGCACGTTGGCACAACAGTTTCCGTAGCTAGTCGTACGTTTGTTCGTGATTAGGGCTACTGTTTCAGGTTTTGTTTTACGCGCGCCACGATATTCCATGGTCGACCATCGAAACCACGTGTGTTTGAGCGCTTTAGTACTTATTTGTTTTACTGAAGTCCTAGTTATTGCTACGTCGGTGTGCTACGCGAAGCACCTTTTTAGTTCAGTCATATTTTTATTCGGCACTGACCAGATTTGTTCGAATCTCGACGATAACACTTTATGCCGCTCAATTGTTGTTAACTACTGTTATTTCACGCTTTATCTATTACATTCAACATGTATTATTTCATTTATTATTTTTAATATATTAGTTATAATTTATGTGTTTAGTCATCTTACTCTCACAACCCTATCTATCCGTAAGTTCTTGCTAGGTGCTCTGGCAACTCTGGAGTTTGTTGGCCGACTCGAGAGTAGGTTTACGTCAGCCGTTAGGTCAGCTGGCGCCCCCGGAATTATTTTATTGACATTGTGATTGTTACTCAGACATTTGAGAAGCACTTAGAAATACTCGCGGAAGTATTACGTCGTTTGTTGGATGCTGGATTAACACTTGGACGGGACAAATGTAAGTTTTGCAGAGACGAGTTAAAGTATTTGGGATACGTGGTAAATAAGCATGGATTGCATGTAGATCCGGACAAGGTACGGGCTATCTTGGAGATACCCACTCCGAAAAATGTTTCGGATGTGCGTCGATTGGTTGGAATGGCATCTTGGTACAGGCGGTTTGTGCCAAACTTCTCGTCAATCATCTCACCTTTGACGCAGCTGCTGCGAAAGAATATTAAGTTTGTTTGGAGCTCTGATTGCGAAGAAGCCTGGACTGTGATCAGAAATCATTTGGTGTCGGCACCTATTTTGTCGTGTCCTGATTTTACTCGGGAATTTGTGTTGCAGACGGACGCATCAAATTTTGGGTTGGGTGCTGTTTTGACACAGGAATCCGCTGAGGGCGACAAAGTGATTTGTTACCTGTCTCGCTCGCTTTCTCGACAGGAAAAGAATTACTCCACTACCGAAAAAGAGCTGTTGGCGATGTTGTGGTCTATGGAGAAGCTCAGACCATATTTGGAAGGCACACGTTTCAAAGTGATCACTGATCATTACTCGCTGCTTTGGCTGCATAGTTTGCAGAATCCTTCTGGTAGATTGGCGCGATGGGCGGTACGGCTTCAACAGTATGATTTTGAAATCATACATCGTAAGGGTAAAGAGCACGTTGTACCTGATGCATTATCGCGATCGGTACCGACACTCGATACATTAGTAGTAGGGAAATGTAAGGATTCTTGGTATAATAGGATGTTTAGGTTGGTTGAGGATAATCCTTTACGTTATCCGAATTTTAGGATCGAGGATGGGAAGTTATGGAAGTTTGTGAAACCGGAATATGTTGGATTAGCGGATGAGGGAGATGAGTGGAAGAGGATTGTGCCAAAGGATCAAAGGAAGTGTTTGATCAAGCAGTGTCACGATATTCCGACAAGTGGGCACTTGGGCGTGCATAAGACGTACCACCGTCTTCTGCAGCAGTATTTTTGGCCCAAAATGAAGGCAGATGTTGCGAACTACGTTCGACGATGCTCGGTGTGCATCCAGTCCAAGCCGGAACAGAAAGCTCCTGCAGGACAGATGGGTGGGCATTCAATAATCACGAAGCCATGGGAAGTGATCTGCACAGATCTGATCGGTCCTTTGCCAACGTCACGTCAAGGATTCTCGTATATTTTGGTTGTTGCGGATTGTTTTAGTAAGTTCTCGTTGTGCTTTCCTCTTCGTAAAGCAACCGCGAAAGTTGTCGTTAAGCACTTGGAGAACGATGTATTTTTGATGTTTGGGGCTCCGCGTAGGGTCATTTCGGATAATGGCGTGCAGTATCGCTCACGAGAATATCTAAAGTTATTGGCATCGTATGGCGTGAAGCACTCATTTACTTCGTTGTATCATCCGCAGGCTAATCCAACGGAACGCATCAACCGTGTCCTGAAAACAATGCTGATCTCATTTGTGTCAGATCATCAGCGTGATTGGGATCAATACTTATCAAAAGTTGCTTGCGCTCTTCGGACAGCGAAGCATGAAGTTACCGGACTGACACCATACTTCATCAACTTTGGGCGCGAAGCTGTACTGTTGGGGAATTCGGACGATAGGATAGGTTCGGAGGAAAGTGGGTTCGATAAGGATAAGGTTATAGATAGGGCCAGTAATTTCGGACAGCTGTACAAGGATGTTAGTATTAGGCTACAGAACGCTTACGTGAAGTCTAAGGCACGTTACGATCTTCGCCGTCATCCTGTGAGCTTTCATCCGAACCAGTTGGTTTGGAGGAAGAATTTCGTTCTTTCGGATGCGACGAAATATTACTCGGCCAAACTTGCAGAAAAGTTTGTCGGACCATTCCGGGTTCATCGGAAAGTGTCTTCCGACACGTATGAACTCAAGAACTTGGATGGCGACATACTTCGTGGCACTTGGAATACGCGTCACCTGAAACCTCATCCTGAACTTGTCGACGACTCGGATTGCGAATAAAGGACAACGATTTTCATATTTAGTTTATTTTCTTTCTATTTGTTCTTCTCTTTGATTTCTTCGTGTTGGTTCTTCTTTACTCAGTTTCTTATCGGAAATTTTGGGAAAATTTCCTGAAGAGGTGAGGGGGGAGTTGTTACGGCTGCATTTTTATTTAGATTATTTATTTAATTTCGCCTTTTCTGTCCGCCACCCTCCGGGCGAATATGTACTTTCGGTCCTCGGATTGTTACAAAGTTCGGCATCATATCGCACTGGTCAAGTTTATTTAAATTTTTGCTTGCTATAACGAGAAAATTAGAATTCATAATATATCAAATACGACTGGTTTTGAAGCACTTTCAATTAAACAATTATCGATAGAAAATTTAGGAGTGCCTAAATGATTCTAATTCGAGTTATCTGGTTTTTCTAAATTGAACTTTGCCGTAGAAAAAATTTGCTTGGTTTTACTGTATATTATTATCGAGATCAAATTTGGTTGAGTTCACCTGTATAAATTATAAAACTTATTATTTATTTACTTTTTAAATACACGTATTTGTAATGTGTAATTATAATAAAAACGTCGCCTCATTTCCACAATATACGTAAAGTATTTCAAAACTACTCATAAAAATTTAATATTTAAGTAATTTATAATTAAAAATGCGACATGTCCAATGACAAATGTCAAAATGACAGTAGATGTTCATCTTAAAAATTTCAAAGCCTCCATATTCTTAGTACTTTATAAAACTTGTCAATTTGACGTTTTGCTTTAAAACCAACTTCATAGTGGAGTGTCAAAAATTTACTTTTTAAATACACATATTTGAAATGTATAATTATAATAAAAACGTCCCCTCATCTCCACAATATGCGTAAAGTATTTCAAAACTACTCACAAAAGTTTCAATTTTAAGTAATGTATAATTAAAAATGCGTCATGTCCACTGACAAACGTCAAAGTGACAGTAGATCTTCTTCTTAAAAATTTCAAAGCCTCCACACTCTTAGTTGATTTTGCCCCAAAAACGCATGTTTTTTCAAGTTTTCTCACACATCATGTGTACGAAAAATCTGAGACTATCAAAAGGCACTCCGCGTGATTGACCTCTATCAAATAAAAAAAGTTGCAAATAAATCGGATAAACCGTCTAGGCTGTAGCGATTTACAAATGGGCGTGATGAATCCATATAAATATATATACATATATATAAATATACCTTATCAAAATAGTATATAGGACTGGCGGTCGGCCTGGCTTTGCCAGGCCTCACGCTAGGCTCCGCGGACACTGAAGTAAGGTTCACTTCTGTATGACAATTGACAAAATATAAAATGTTTTAATTCCAATCTAAAACTTTTCCATTCTGTATATTTATTGATGCAAAGACCTATTAATTGATGCCAAACACAATAGGTTTTAAATCAGAAACACTAAAACAATTGCCGCTAAAAAAAATCAATTTAATTCGCATGCCCTTTAAAAGACATTTCATTTGATACAAAACACGATAATTTTTAAAACACTTTCACGAAAACAATTGAAGATCTGAAAGTATTTAATTTTGAACGCGAGCTCTTCAAAAGATCTTTCATTTTATAACAAACTTGATTGGTTTTAAAGTGCTTTCACTAAAATAATTCTCGGTCGAAAAAAATACCAATACTATATTCTGGCCCTTCAAAAGCCTGTAATTTAATACCAAATATGATAGGTTTTGAAACACCTTTACTAAAACAATGGACGATCAAAAAAATAATTAATTTAACACGCGTGCTCTGTAAAAGACCTTTCATTTGAAAACAAACACGATAGGTTTTGAAACACTTGCACTAAAACAATTGACTATCGAAAAGTATTACATTTTATAAGCGAGTCCTTCAAAAGACCTGTCATTTAATACCAAACACTACAGGTTTTGAAGCACTTTTACTAAAACATGTGCCGATCTAAAAGTATTTAATTTTGTACGCGAGTTCTTCAAAAGACCTTTCAGTTTATATCAAACATGATTGATTTTGAAGCATTTTCACTAAAACAATTCTCGGTCGAAAAAAATACCAATTTTATATTTGAATCCTATATATATATATATATATAAATATACCTTATCAAAATAGTATATAGGACTAGCGGTCGGCCTGGCTTTGCCAGGCCTCACGCTAGGCACCGCGGACACTGAAGTAAGGTTCACTTCTGTATGTCAATTGACAAAATATAAACTGAATTAATTCCAATCTAAAACATTTCAGTTCTGTACGTTTATTCATGCAAAGACCTATTAATTGATGCCAAACACAATAGGTTTTAAATCTGTATCACTAAAACAATTGCCGCTCAAAAAAATCAATTTAATTCGCGTGCCCTTTAAAAGACATTTCATTTGATACCAAACTCGATAAGTTTCAAAACAATTTCACGAGAACAATTGAAGATCTGAAAGTATTTAATTTTGTACGCGAGCTTTTCAAAAGACCTTTCATTTTATATCAAACATGATTGGTTTTAAAGTACTTTCACTGAAACAATTCTCGGTCGAAAAAAATACCTGTAATTTAATACCAAATATGATACGTTTTGAAACACCTTTACTAAAACAATGGACAATCAGAAAATAATAATTAATTTAACATGCGTGCTCTTTAAAAGACCTTTCATTTGAAACACACACACGATAGGTTTTGAAACACTTTCACTAAAACAATTGACTATCGAAAAGTATTACATTTTGTGAGTGAGTCCTTCAAAAGATCTTTCATTTGATACCAAACACAATAGATTTTGAATTACTTTCACTAAAACAATTGCCGATCTAAAAGTATTTAATTTTGTACGCTTGCTCTTCAAAAGACCTTTCATTGTATATCAAATATGATTGGTTTTAAATTACTTTCACTGAAACCCTTCAAAAGGCATGTCATTTAATATCAAATATGATAGCTTTTGAACGCCATTACTAAAACAATAGACGATCAAAAAATAATAATTCATTTAACACGCGTGCCCTATACAATATCTTTCACTTGAAACCAAACATGATGGGATTTGAAATACTTTTAGTAAAACAATTGATGATTGAAATATATTAAGTTTTGTACGCGAGCCCTTCAAAAGACCTTTCATTTGATAGGAAACACGATAGGTTTTGAAGTACTTTCATTGAAACAATTGTCGATCGAATAAAATTTAATGCTGCACGCGAGTCCTTCAAAAGACCTTCCATTTGATATCAAACACGATAGGTTTTGATGTACTTTCACTAAAACAATTGACAAACGAAAATATTTCAATTTTTCATGCAAGCCCGTTAAGAGACCTTTCATTTCATACCAAACACAATATGTTTTGAAGCACTTTCACTAAAGCTATTGCCAATCGAAAATATTGTAGTTTTTCACACGTACCCTTTAAAACAACTTTCATAATATACCAAATACGACTGGTTTTGAAGCACTTTCAATTAAATAATTATCGATAGAAACTTTAGGAGTGCCCAAATGATTCTAATTCGAGTTATCTGGTTTTTCTAAATTGAACTTTGCCGTAGACAAAATTTGCTTGGTTTTACTGTATATTATTATCGAGATCAAATTTGGTTGAGTTCACCTGTATAAATTATAAAACTTGCCAATTTGACGTTTTTTTTCTAAACCAAACTCATTGTGGACCGTCAAAAATTTACTTTTTAAATACACGTATTTGAAATGTGTAATTATAATAAAAACGTCCCCTCATTTCCACAATATGCGTAAAGTATTTCAAAACTACTCACAAAAATTTAATATTTAAGTAATTTATAATTAAAAATGCGACATGTCCGCTGACAAATGTCAAAATGACAGTAGATGTTGTTCTTAAAAATTCCAAAGCCACCATATTCTTTATACTTTATAAAACTTGTCAATTTGACGTTTTGCTTTAAAACCAACTTCATAGTGGAGTGTCAAAAATTTACTTTTTAAATACACATATATAAAATGCGTAATTATAATAAAAACGTCCACTCATTTCCCCAATATATGTAAAATAATTCAAAAGTACTCTAAAACATTTATTATTTTAATCATTTATAATTAAAAATGCGACATGTCTACTGACAAATGTCAAAATGACGTTTGATGTTCTTCTGAAAATTTTCAAAGCCTCCACACTCTTAGTTGATTTTGCCCCAAAAACGCATGTTTTTTCAAGTTTTCTCGCACATCATGTGCACGAAAAATCTGAGACTATCAAAAGGCACTCCCCATGATTGACCCCTATCAAATAAAAAAAGTTTGAAAGAAATCGGATAAACCGTCTAGGCTGTAGCGATTTACAAATGGGCGTGATGAATCCATATAAATATACAAATATACCTTGTCCAAATAGTATATTAGACTAGCGTTCGGCCTGGCTCCGCCAGGCCTTTTCGCTAGGCTCCGCGGACACTGAAGTAAGGTTTAATTGAATTACGATCTAAAACTTTTAATTTCTGTACTTCTGCTCATCTAAAGATATTTTTTGATTTTACTGTATATTACTGCCGAGGACAAATTTTGCTTTGTTTTACTATATACTTTTAAAAACTATTTGTCACATTGACAGTTGTAAAATTTCAATCAGATACGTGTTTTATTTCCAAAAAGATTTTGTTAAACTAAGAAAAATTCTTCGGACATCATTTCTGATAGTTCCACATTTATATTTTATATGTACATGAAATCAGTTGAATTTTTAAGTACGCATTTTTTAGTTTATATATCATCGTACCGTTCATCATGTTATGTAGTAGTTGAATGAAACTCGAGAAGTCGCTTCGCTCCTTCTCTCGCCCGGTGATGAGTCTGTTCGGCTCGACGCTTCACGTCTCACCTCCAGACATTTTTTTGTTGCTCGTCGCTTCGCTCCTCGTGTAATGTTTTCTGGTGAATTATTTTTAAGGATTAAAAACTTGTTTTTTTTCTATTACATTTGAAAGTACTTTTCATGCCCTTTCATATGATACCAAATACATGATTCTGAATAGTTGAATTTTCAAACAGTTGCCTATCGTAAATTTTCAATTTTTTCCAATTGCATTTTAAAGGTCTTTTAATGCCCTTTCGTATGATATCAAACACGACATGATTCGGAATAGTTGTATTTTCAAACAATTGGCTATCGAAAATTTTATTTTTTTCCAATTGCATTTGAAAGTACTTTTAATGCCCTTTCATATGATACCAAACACGGCAAGATTCTGAATAGTTGAATTTTCAAACAATTGCCTATCGTGAATTTTCAATTTTTTCCAATTACATTTAAAAGGTCTTTTAATGCCCTTTGATATGATACCAAACACGACATGATTCGGAATAGTTGAATTTTCAAACAGTTGCCTATCGTAAATTTTCTATTTTTTCATATTGCATACGAAAGTACTTTTAATGCCCTTTCATATGATACCAAACACGGCATGATTCTGAATAGTTGAATTTTCAAACAATTGCCTATCGCAAATTTTAAATTTTTTCCAATTACATTTAAAAGGTCTTTTAATGCCCTTTCCAATCCAATTAAGTGCCATATCTGTTGCAGACATCGGCTATCACGGAACTCCATAGTTCTCTATTGTCTATTGTTTTCACAAAATTTTGGAAATTATTTGTCTTTGTTTCACTTATAATGTCAGAAATGAATGTTATTCGTCTTC
The DNA here is from genome assembly GCA_911728475.2 of Pterostichus madidus. Classification (NCBI taxonomy): domain Eukaryota; kingdom Metazoa; phylum Arthropoda; class Insecta; order Coleoptera; family Carabidae; genus Pterostichus; species Pterostichus madidus. The sequence goes on along the minus strand of OU452304.1, from coordinate 29,631,771 downwards.
TCCCTCTTTCTCGTTTCCCTTCGCACTTTTCACTACACAGGTCCCACTCTATACTTCTTTGTCGTACAATATGTCCAAAAAATGACAATTGTTGCTTTTTGATTTTGCTTATCACTTGTCTTTTAACTTTCATTTTACGTAACACTTCCGCATTTGATACTTTTTGTGTCCAAGCTATTTTTAATGTTTTTCTATATATCCACATTTCAAATGCTTTAATTTTATTAATGTTTTTTAAATTTAAAGTCCAACTTTCACAACCGTATAATAACACACTTCACATATAACAATTTATCATTCGTTTCTTTACATTTAAGCTAATATTCCTATTATTTAAGAGATGTTTTAATTTATAAAATGCACTTTTTGCTAACCCAATCCTTGTATTAATATTGCTATCCACTTTGCCGTTTTCTGTTATTATGCTCCCCAGATATTTGTAACTTGTAACCCTTTTTATTATTTGCCCGTTATTTATTTTTAAACTGTTCTTCTCCTTATGTTTTATTGGTTTTTTACTTACTGTCATATACATAGTTTTCTTTGTGTTTATTTTAAGGCCGTATGTTTCACTAATTTGTTGCACTTCATTTATTAATTGTGTGAGTTCCTCTTTACTTTCTGCTATTAGAACCGTATCATCTGTATATCGAATATTGTTATATCTTTTTTCTCCGATTTTAGTTCCTCCAACGTTTTCTGTTTGTCTGAATATTTGTTCCGTGTATATATTAAACAGATCCGGAGACATTATGCACCCTTGTCTAACACCTTTTTTTATATGTACATATCCAGATACTTTGTTTTCCATTCTAATTGCAGATGATTGCATCCAGTATAGGTGTTGAATTAATCTTATATCTTTTGAGTCAATATTAAGTTGCTTTAAAAGTTGTATAAATTTTTCGTGTATAACGCTATCAAACGCTTTACTGTAGTCGACAAAGCACAAGTATATTTCTTTATTAATATCGATATTTCTCTCTATTATAGTTCTGAGCATAAATATTGCATTTCTTGTTCCTTTTCCTGCTATAAACCCAGTTTGCGTTTTCGCAATTTCTAATTTAATTTTATTCCTCATTCTTTCCAAAATGACTTTTAGTATAACTTTCATTGTGTGGCTCATCAGGCTTATAGTTCTATATTCATCGCAGGACGTTGCGTTGGCTTGTTTTGGCAGAGGAATACAAATTGATTTACTTAATTCCGAAGGAATTTTGCCCGATTCATAAATTTGATTTGCTAGTTTCGTGATGATATTGACTCCTTCTTCTTCTAATACCTGTACCATGTCTATAGTTATTCCATCTGGGCCTTCCGCTTTGTTCTTCGCTGTTCTATTTATAGCCTTTTCTATTTCTTCTTTCATTATATAAGGCCCTTCTAAACAAGTTTCCGTTGGTGTAGCTGGCTCTCTGTTTTCATCTTCATATAACTCTTTTACATATTCCTCCCATCGTATCAGTTTCCCTTCAGTACTAAATAATTTCTTCTTATCCTTATCCTCTAAGCATCCGGCTGTGTAGTATAACTTCCTGTTACATAATTCGTCAATTCTTTTATATATCTTGTAATTGTTTGTTTCATTAACTATTTCCATTTCTGCGCATTCTTTATCAAGCCATGCGTTCTTTGCTTCATTTATTTTCTTCTTTAACTTTTTGTCAACTTCCTTATACCTGTGTGTATTCTTATATCTTCTTCTCTCTTCAAATAACTGTTTTACTTCATCTGTTATCCATTCTTTTTCTTTTTTTGTATAGCTTATTTTTGGCACGTACTTTTTTATTGTTGTTAAGATTACATTTTTTGTTTGCTTCCAAGTTTCCTCAATATTTTCTTTTATCTCACATACTTCTTCCCTTACATAATTCTTCATCATTTTTTTTATTTCTGGGTTCGACTGTGCACACTCATAGTTCCATTTCATCCTTTCATGTTTTTTCTTGTCTATAATTTTTAATTTTAAACTAATCTCACTCACCACTAATACGTGGTCTGAGTTGCAATCTGCACTCGGATATGTTTTCGTGTTTTTTATCGCATTTCTGTATCTTTTGTTTATTGTAATATAATCTATCTGGTTCTTTGTTTTTCCTGTTGGACTTTTCCAAGTCCATAATCTCCTGATGTGGTGCTGGAACCATGTATTCATTATTACTTGTCCATTAGCTCTGCACCATTCGATCCATTTATCTCCTCTGCTATTTCTCTCTCCTACTCCGTACGGCCCTACTATATCCATGACTCTTCCTCTTCCAACTTTAGCATTCAGGTCCCCCATTACACATATTAATTCGTGTGTTTTGCATTGTTCCAGTGCGCTGTCTAAGTCTTCATAGAATTTGTCTACTTCTTCTTCTATATGATCCATTGTTGGCGCATATATTTGAATTAACGCTATTTTCACTTGTTTTGTTATCAACTTTACCAGCACAATTCTCTCTGAAATTGCCCAGAAACCCTGTATGCAAGTTGCCCATTCCTTTCGCGCTATAATACCCACTCCATTGTTATGTTTATCTCCGCCAGAGTATATTAATCTTCCTCCTTCTATATTAATGTTTCCGGATCCTGTCCATCTGGTTTCACAGACCCCCAATATATTTACTTGCAGTCTTTTCATTTCTTCAACAATATTTTGTAGTTTTCCTTTTTGATACATTGTTATCACATTCCAGTTCCCTATCTTTAGGATTGTTCCTGCTCTTTTTCTACTTGTTTCATATGATACCAAACACGACATGATTCGGAATAGTTGAATTTTCAAACAGTTGCCTATCGTAAATTTTCAATTTTTTCCAATTGCATATAAAAGGTCTTTTAATGCCCTTTCATATGATACCAAACACGGCATGATTCAGAATAGTTGAATTTTCAAACAGTTGCCTATCGTGAATTTTCAATTTTTTCCAATTGCATTTAAAAGGTCTTTAAATGCCCTTTCATATGATACCAAACACGACGTGATTTAGAATAGTTGAATTTTCAAACAGTCGTCTATCGTAAATCATATTGCATTCGAAAGTACTTTTAATGCCCTTTTATATGATACCAAACACGGCATGAATCTGAATATTTGAATTTTCAAACAATTGCCTATCGCAAATTTTAAATTTTTTCCAATTACATTTAAAAGGACTTTTAATGCCCTTTCATATGATACCAAACACGACATGATTCGGAATAGTTGAATTTTTAAACAGTTGCCTATCGTAAATTTTCAATTATTTCCAATTGCATTTAAAAGGTCTGTTAATGCCCTTTCATATGATAGCAAACATGACGTGATTCTGAATAGTTGAATTTTTAAACAACTGCCTATCGTAAATTTTCAATTTTTTCCAATTGCATTTAAAAGGTCTTTTAATGCCCTTTCATATGATACCAAACACGACATGATTCGGAACAGTTGAATTTTCAAACAGTTGCCTATCGTAAATTTTCAATTTTTTCATATTGCATTCGAAAGTACTTTTAATGCCCTTTCATATGATACCAAACACGGCATGATTATGAATAGTTGAATTTTCAAACAGTTGCCTATCGTGAATTTTCAATTTTTTCCAATAGCATTTGAAAGGTCTTTTAATGCCCTTTCATATGATACCAAACACGACATGATTCGGAATAGTTATATTTTCAAACAACTGCCTATCGTAAATTTTAAATTTTTTCCTATTGCATTTGAAAGGTCTTTTAATGCTTTTTCATATGATACCAAACACGACATGATTCTGAATAGTTGAATTTTCAAACAGTTGCCTATCGTGAATTTTCAATTTTTTCCAATTGCATTTGAAAGGTCTTTTAATGCCCTTTCATATGATACCAAACACGACATGATTCGGAATAGTTATATTTTCAAACAACTGCCTATCGTAAATTTTAAATTTTTTCTAATTGCATTTGAAAGGTCTTTTAATGCTTTTTCATATGATACCAAACACGACATGATTCGGAATAGTTAAATTTACAAACAATTGCCTATCGTAAATTTTAAATTTTTTCCAATTGCATTTGAAAGGTCTCTTAATGCCCTTATTATAATACCAAACACGACATGATTCTGAATAGTTGAATTTTCAAACAATTGCCTATCGCAAATTTTCAATTGTTTCCAATTGCATTTAAAAGGTCTTTTAATACCCTTTCATATGATACCAAACACGACGTGATACGGAATAGTTAAATTTTCAAACAGTTGCCTATCGTGAACTTTAAATTTTTTCTAATTGCATTTAAAATGTCTTTTAATGCCCTTTCATATGATACCAAACACGACATGATTCGGAATAGTTGAATTTTCAAACAATTGCCCATCGTAAATTTTAAATTTTTTCTAATTGCATTTAAAAGTTCTTTTAATGCCCTTGCATATGATAACAAACATGACGTGATTCGAAATAGTTGAATTTTTTTTAAACTGTTGAAAATCGCAGGAATATTAATTCTGAAATTTTTTTATTGGATAATTTTTTTTTTACAATGTAGATTCTTTTTGGTTTTACTGTATATTATTACCGAGGTCAATTTTTACTTGGTTTTACTATATACTTTAACAGACTATTTGTCAAATTGACGTTTTGTCTTTAAACTTTATTTGAACATATCAATTCAGCAAAGTCTCGAAGTTACTGTAAAAAAATGTAATTTTTCTCTATTTATTTTAAACTGTTGAAAATCGCTGGAATATTAATTCTGAAATTTTTTTATTCTATTAACTTTTTTTTACAATGTAGATTCTTTTTGGTTTTACTGTATATTATCACCGAGGTCAATTTTTGCTTGGTTTTACTATATACTTTAACAAACTATTTGTCAAATTGACGTTTTGTCTTAAAACTTTATTTGAACATGAAATCAATTCAAAACAGTTCAAAACATGTATCCTCAATCATCTAATACCTAAATCAATTTACAAAATTGCTACAACTTGTCTATAAATTGAAATAATTCTATCGAAAAATTCCATGCGTAACGTCAAAAATGACAGCTTAGGTCTATGGTTTTTCAAAACCTGGATCGTGTATATAAGAGGTAATGTTGTTTCTTAACCATAGATTTGTCAACTGGACGATTTATCATTAAAAACTTTTATACAAACATGAAATCAATTGAAAAACGTTCAAAACATATATCCTGAATCCTCTAATACCTAAGTCTTTTAATACCCTTTCATATGATACCAAACACGACATGATTCGGAATAGTTGAATTTTTTTTTAAAATGTTTAAAATCGCAGGAATTTTAATTCTGAAATTTTATTATTCGATTAATTTTTTTTACAATTTTTTTTTACTATATACTTTAACAGACTATATGTCAAATTGAAGTCTTTGTCTTAAAAGTTTATTTGAACATGAAATCAATTCAACAAAGTCTAGAGTTACTGTACAAAAGTGTAATTTTTCTCTATTTTTTTTTTAAACTGTTGAAAATCGCTGGAATATTAATTCTGAATTTTTTTTATTCGATTAACTTTTTTTTACAATGTAGATTCTTTTAGGTTTTACTGTATATTATCACCGAGGTCAATTTTTGCTTGGTTTTACTATATACTTTAACAAACTATTTGTCAAATTGACGTTTTGTCTTTAAACTTTATTTGAACATGAAATCAATTCAGCAAAGTTTATAGTTACTGTAAAAAAATGTAATTTTTCTACATTTTTTTTTCTAAACTGTTTAAAATCGCTGGAATATTAATTCTGACATATTTTTATTCGATTAACTTTTTTTTACAATGTAGATTCTTTTAGGTTTTACTGTATATTATCACCGAGGTCAATTTTTGCTTGGTTTTACTATATACTTTAACAAACTATTTGTCAAATTGACGTTTTGTCTTTAAACTTTATTTGAACATGAAATCAATTCAGCAAAGTTTATAGTTACTGTAAAAAAATGTAATTTTTCTACATTTTTTTTTCTAAACTGTTTAAAATCGCTGGAATATTAATTCTGACATATTTTTATTCAATTAACTTTTTTTTACAATATAGATTCTTTTTGGTTTTATTGTATATTTTCACCGAGGTCAATTTTTGCTTGGTTTTACTATATACTTTAACAGACTATTTGTCAAATTGACGTTTTGTCTTTATACTTTATTTGAACATGAAATCAAACCAGCAAAGTCTAGGAGTTACTGTAAAAAAATTTAATTTTTCTCTATTTTTTTTTTAAACTGTTGAATATCGCTGGAATATAAATTCCGATTTTTTTTTATTCGATTAACTTTTTTTTACAATGCAGAATTTTTTTTGGTTTTACTGTATATTATCACCGAGGTCAATTTTTGCTTGGTTTTACTATATACTTTAACAAACTATTTGTCAAATTGACGTTTGGTCTTAAAACTTTTTTTGAACATGAAATCAATTCAAGACAGTTCAAAACATGTATCCTCAATCATCTAATACCTAAATCAAATTACAAAATTTTCACAATTTGTCTAGAAATTTAAATAATTCTATCGAAAAATTCCATGCGTAACGTCAAAAATGACAGCTTAGGTCTATGATTTTTCAAAACCTGGATCGTGTATATAAGAGGTAATGTTGTTTCTTAACCATAGATTTGTGAAATGGACGTTGCATCATTAAAAACTTTTATACAAACATGAAATCAATTGAAAACCGTTCAAAACATATGTCCTCAATCCTCTAATATCTAAATCAAATTAGAAAATTTCTCCAACTTGTCTAGAAATTGAAATATTAATGTAAAACAGGTTCATGCGAAACGTCAAAAGTGATTGACAGCTCTGAAAAATTTCTGCTTGCGGTCAAATTTCAAATGCATAGCAACGCGTGCATGCTTCGATCAAGAAAATTTGCAAAGTTTGTCGTTAATTTCAAGCGGACTGTACTTTCAAAAAATCTGAAATACCCAAAAGGCACTAGTCCCAAACATTCTTTAAATCCTAGAAAAAAATTCACAACAATCGCACAAACCGTTTAAGCTGTAGCCGTGTCTAAAGTCTGGTTGCCGCCCAGATGAATCTATAGTGAATTAAGCTGATTAGTATATAGGACTAGCGTTCGGCCTGGCTTCGCCAGGCCTTTTCGCTAGGCTCCGCGGACACTGAAGTAAGGTATAATTGAATTACGATCTAAAACTTTTTATTTCTGTACTTCTGCTCATCTAAAGATATTTTTTGATTTTACTGTATATTACTGCCGAGGACAAATTTTGCTTTGTTTTACTATATACTTTTAAAAACTATTTGTCACATTGACAGTCGTAAAATTTCAATCAGATACGTGTTTTATTTCCAAAAAGATTTTGTCAAACTAAGAAAAATTCTTCGGACATCATTTCTGATAGTTCCACATTTATATTTTATATGTACATGAAATCAGTTGAATTTTTAAGTACGCATTTTTTAGTTTATATATCATCGTACCGTTCATCATGTTATGTAGTAGTTGAATAAAACTCGAGAAGTCGCTTCGCTCCTTCTCTCGCCCGGTGATGAGTCTGTTCGGCTCGACGCTTCACGTCTCACCTCCAGACATTTGTATGTTGCTCGTCGCTTCGCTCCTCGTGTAATATTTTCTGGTGAATTATTTTTAAGGATTAAAAACTTGTTTTTTTTTCTATTACATTTGAAAGTACTTTTCATGCCCTTTCATATGATACCAAATACATGATTCTGAATAGTTGAATTTTCAAACAGTTGCCTATCGTATATTTTCAATTTTTTCTAATTGCATTTAAAAGGTCTTTTAATGCCCTTTCATATGATATCAAACACGACATGATTCGGAATAGTTGTATTTTCAAACAATTGCCAATCGTAAATTTTAATTTTTTTCCAATTGCATTTGAAAGTACTTTTAATGCCCTTTCATATGATACCAAACACGGCAAGATTCTGAATAGTTGAATTTTCAAACAATTGCCTATCGCAAATTTTCAATTTTTTCCAATTACATTTAAAAGGTCTTTTAATGCCCTTTCATATGATACCAAACACGACATGATTCGGAATAGTTGAATTTTCAAACAGTTGCCTATCGTAAATTTTCAATTATTTCCAATTGCATTTAAAATGTCTTTTAATTCCCTTTCATATGATACCAAACATGACGTGATTCTGAAAAAATGAATTTTCAAACAACTGCCTATCGTAAATTTTAAATTTTTTCCAATTGTATTTGAAAGGTCTTTTAATGCCCTTTCATATGATACCAAACACGACATGATTCGGAATAGTTGAATTTTCAAACAACTGCCTATCGTAAATTTTAAATTTTTTCCAATTGCATTTGAAAGTACTTTTAATGCCCTTTCATATGATACCAAACACGGCAAGATTCTGAATAGTTGAATTTTCAAACAATTGCCTATCGCAAATTTTCAATTTTTTCCAATTACATTTAAAAGGTCTTTTAATGCCCTTTCATATGATACCAAACACGACATGATTCGGAATAGTTGAATTTTCAAACAGTTGCCTATCGTAAATTTTCAATTATTTCCAATTGCATTTAAAATGTCTTTTAATTCCCTTTCATATGATACCAAACATGACGTGATTCTGAAAAAATGAATTTTCAAACAACTGCCTATCGTAAATTTTAAATTTTTTCCAATTGTATTTGAAAGGTCTTTTAATGCCCTTTCATATGATACCAAACACGACATGATTCGGAATAGTTGAATTTTCAAACAACTGCCTATCGTAAATTTTAAATTTTTTCCAATTGCATTTGAAAGGTCTTTTAATACCCTTTCATATGATACCAAACACGACATGATACGGAATAGCTGTATTTTCAAAAAATTGCATATCGTAAATTTTATATTTTTTCCAATTGCATTTGAAAGGTCTTTTAATGCCCTTTCATATGATACCAAACACGACATGATTCTGAATAGTTTAATTTTCAAACAGTTGCCTATCGTAAATTTTCAATTATTTCCAATTGCATTTAAAAGGTCTGTTAATGCCCTTTCATATGATACCAAACATGACGTGATTCTGAATAGTTGATTTTTCAAACAACTGCCTATCGTAAATTTTCAATTTTTTCCAATTGCATTTGAAAGTTCTTTTACTGCCCTTTCATATGATACCAAACACGGCATGATTCTGAATAGTTGAATTTTCAAACAATTGCCTATCGCAAATTTTAAATTTTTTCCAATTACATTTAAAAGGTCTTTTAATGCCCTATGATACCAAACACGACATGATTCGGAATAGTTGAATTTTCAAACAGTTGCTTATCGTCAATTTTCAATATTTTCATATTGCATTCGAAAGTACTTTTAATGCCCTTTCATATGATACCAAGCACGGCATCATTCTGAATATTTGAATTTTCAAACAATTGCCTATCGCAAATTTTAAACTTTTTCCAATTACATTTAAAAGGTCTTTTAATGCCCGTTCATATGATACCAAACACGACATGATTCGGAATAGTTGAAAACACGACATGATTCGGAATAGTTGAATTTTTAAACAGTTGCCTATCGTAAATTTTCAATTATTTCCAATTGCATTTAAAAGGTCTGTTAATGCCCTTTCATATGATACCAAACATGACGTGATTCTGAATAGTTGAATTTTCAAACAACTGCCTATCGTAAATTTTCAATTTTTTTCCAATTGCATTTGAAACGTCTTTTAATGCCCTTTCATATGATACCAAACACGACATGATTCGGAGTAGTATTTTCAAAAAATTGCATATCGTAAATTTTTAATTTTTTCAAATTGCATTTGAAAGGTCTTTAAATGCCCTTTCATATGATACCAAACACGACATGATTCTGAATAGTTGAATTTTCAAACAGTTGCCTATCGTATATTTTCAATTTTTTCCAACTGCATTTAAAAGTTCTTTTAATGACCTTTATTACGATACCAAACACGACATGATTCGGAATAGTTGCATTTTCAAACAGTTGCCTATCGTAAATTTTCAATTTTTTCTAATTGCATTCGAAAGTACTTTTAATGCCCTATCATATGATATTAAACACGACATGATTCTGAATAGTTGAATTTTCAAACAGTTGCCTATCGTAAATTTTTAATTTTTTCCAATTGCATTTGAAAGGTCTTTAAATGCCCTTTCATATGATACCAAACATGACGTGATTCTGAATAGTTGAATTTTTAAACAGTTGCCTATCGTAAATTTTAAATTTTTTTCAATTGCATTTGAAAGGTCTTTTAATGCCCTTTCATATGATACCAAACACGACATGATTCGGAATAGTTGAATTTTCAAACAGTTGCCTATCGTAAATTTTCAATTTTTTCAAATTTAATTTAAAATATCTTTTAATGCCCTTTCATATGATACCAAACACGACATGATTCGGAAGAGTTGAATTTTCAAACAATTGCCCATCGTAAATTTTAAATTTTTTCTAATTGCATTTAAAAGTTCTTTTAATGCCCTTGCATATGATAACAAACATGACGTGATTCGAAATAGTTGAATTTTTTTTAAACTGTTGAAAATCGCAGGAATATTAATTCTGAAATTTTTTTATTGGATAATTTTTTTTTTACAATGTAGATTCTTTTTGGTTTTACTGTATATTATTACCGAGGTCAATTTTTACTTGGTTTTACTATATACTTTAACAGACTATTTGTCAAATTGACGTTTTGTCTTTAAACTTTATTTGAACATATCAATTCAGCAAAGTCTCGAAGTTACTGTAAAAAAATGTAATTTTTCTCTATTTATTTTAAACTGTTGAAAATCGCTGGAATATTAATTCTGAAATTTTTTTATTCTATTAACTTTTTTTTACAATGTAGATTCTTTTTGGTTTTACTGTATATTATCACCGAGGTCAATTTTTGCTTGGTTTTACTATATACTTTAACAAACTATTTGTCAAATTGACGTTTTGTCTTAAAACTTTATTTGAACATGAAATCAATTCAAAACAGTTCAAAACATGTATCCTCAATCATCTAATACCTAAATCAATTTACAAAATTGCTACAACTTGTCTATAAATTGAAATAATTCTATCGAAAAATTCCATGCGTAACGTCAAAAATGACAGCTTAGGTCTATGGTTTTTCAAAACCTGGATCGTGTATATAAGAGGTAATGTTGTTTCTTAACCATAGATTTGTCAACTGGACGATTTATCATTAAAAACTTTTATACAAACATGAAATCAATTGAAAAACGTTCAAAACATATATCCTGAATCCTCTAATACCTAAATCAAATTAGAAAATTTCTCCAACTTGTCTAGAAATTGAAATATTTATGTAAAAACGTTTCATGCGAAACGTCAAAAGTGATTGACAGGTCTGAAAAATTTCTGCTTGCGGTCAAATTTCAAATGCATAGCAACGCGTGCATGCTTCGATCAAGAAAATTTGCAAAGTTTGTCGTTAATTGCACGCGGACTGTACTTTCAAAAAATCTGAAATACCCAAAAGGCACTAGTCCCCAACATTCTTTAAATCCTAGAAAAAAATTCACAACAATCGCACAAACCGTTTAAGCTGTAGCCGTGTCTAAAGTCTGGTTGCCGCTCGGAGGAAACTATAGTGAATTAAGCTGATTAGTATATAGGATTAATTGAATCATCTTCAAAATTTCGAATTTGGCGGGTGTTTTTTCTTGGAGTTTATACAATTAAATAAACAAACATGAGACCGCTTATATAGAAATGTAATTCAAAATAAATCACTTTCTGTTTATATTCTTGACAAAAATATTTGTAAAATATGATTGCCTTGAATGTACGAACGACGGAATATACGTATCAGCTGTTAAATGTCAAAGTTGTGTTGTCATTGCCAAAGAACTGAAACTTGGATTAGTCTTAATAAATTTGTATTCATCGTTTACATGTAAATATTGAATATAATTATAAAATCCATTTTCACAATATGAATGCATGTTCTGCTCATTCTGTACATCTTCTACTTCGTATGACATGTCTGAAATAAGACAGAGGTTAGGAAAACTGTTAACAAATGCAGGTAATGTTAATCTTTATCTTACATTTTTAATCTATAACAAATTTTTATTTTAGGACCAAAATTAAGAACGCCCATCAATAGAAGTTGTGAAAAATTAATATACGTTAAAAATATCAGTTTTAGAACGAAAAGATCCTTTAAAATATTCGTTTTTACATTCGACAAGTTCTATAACAGTTAAACTGTCACTAGCTCTGGAAATATGGTATATGTTGTAAATAAAACTTTTACAAACAAATATGTAATACAATTATAGAATTGACTACTGTAATTGTACATTGTTTATCATTTTGTCAATTTAAATTTTAAGACAATAAATAGCTCCTTGGTCTCCATGAAATTTGGTAACAAGAAATGGTTAATTTTACTCGAATACTGTTATATTTCAGTAAAGCAACCTTTTGCAAAATTGGACTGAATCTTCATCGTCAGCATCTGAACAATTTAAGCTTCATACCAATAATAAAAATATTTTAAAACTTTTACAGCAGGTACTACTTTTAAATATTACTTACAAATGATTCCTGTAAACAAAACAAAAAATACATGTAAGTATATATTGTGTTGCATAATAAATGTTGTCTACTAGCTAATAGTTGTATAACTACCACATTTCCATGAATGAAATCAAATAATGTCGAATAAGATTTACTTTATTGAACAAACTAAATCAAATCGACACAGTATTTTATCTTAATTACAATGACAAATACTTACAGCGAATTTAAAGTGAAAATATTTACATTCAACATCAGACTGTAAAAACTTCACATTTATTTTCGTGACAGGTTTGCATTTTATTTATTTTTATTTATTATAGTAACATTTGTTCCACTATTACTAATTATATTGTTATTTATATACATAGTTGTGATCGTACACCATCAAAATTAAAGTAAGATTACTAATTCATGAGTACCTCTTAAGAAAGGAACAATTTGGTAACGTAGGTATTGTCTTTTTAAAACAAAATACTTCATATTGCACTTTTATTTGTTTGTATTTTGTCATCTTTTAAAAGGATCATTTGTCGGTAACTTTACCTACATGTTGTACTCATTTTTCTGTATATAAAATACCTAAAAATATAAACAAAATACATTTTAATGCGGAACATTAATGTTTAAGTTATATGCCATTAGAAATAATATAATTGTACCTGCAATTAATAAGATGTTGTTTGACTTACAAAAAACATCAGATTTGCATTGTTTTTCTAAGAAATTCCGATCTAAAAGTGTATAGTATGTTTGCAGGTTATATATTTCTTTTATTAACTAAATATATACTTCCACAATTTTTTTTCATAATTTAATGATTCTAGTAATTAATATTTCTGTTTTGTTTACAATTTGTTTTATATTATTAATTAATTAATTCTGATTTATTCACCTTAATTGTAAGATCCGGTCATGCGATTTTTGTTTTATTTAATTTAGTTTATTTTTTATTTATTTAAACTTCACACTAGTGGTGTATGGTTTGTGCATCACGGTATCTTATAGGGCCTGCATTTTACGTTTAATTCGGCGCTCGTTCTCGCGTCCGTTGGTACCAGCGTATAGCGTGCTTCGTTTTGCGCCTTTATTTCATTATTTAGGGATTATTTACTCCTACTTCGCAGTCCTAAAGTCTACCCTGAAACACGGCGACCCACGGCTTTATTATTTCATTTAATTTACAGTTATTCACTTCCTTTCTTGATTGGATTATATTTTATTTTGATACACTTTTTATTTTACTTAAATACCTAACTATTTATGATAAAAATAACTTAGAATATTTTATTATTTTTGTAGTACACAATTTCACTTACATTAATATAGCCCGTCAATTATTAGTTAATCGTCTGTTGTCTACGCCTCCTTGATATATTATATTGTGTCCTCGCCATCATTTACGTTTGCGAATTATCGGTTCTCCACATCGACCTTCGCAATTAGGTTTGGGTGAGCATCTGCTCTAATTGCGTGGCGCCCTTCCTTTTTCCCCGAGTAACTCACCCTTCTCCACTGAGAAGCCGGCACCTCATCCAAAACGGTACGGGGAAAACCGTGTGTTCGTGGTATGTCAAATTCAAAATTATTGGCACTTTTTTATTTATTTATCAAACATTAGCACATATCCTTGGTTACAGCACATCAAATTCATATAATTTTTGTTGTTTTTCCTTCCATTTACTTGTATAATGGCCGGTTTCACCAACAAAAGTTAAATTTTAATCATGGTTTAAATAAATAAAAGCAAATCGAATGTATGACAGCAATGTTAATAATTTCATATCACATGTAATTTTGATTTGCTTTATTTATTTAATGCAAGTTTAAAATTTAACTTTTGTTGATGAAACCGGTCATCAATTAATAATTATTGTATTATTATTTTTGACAGTTGTAGAAAAAATATATTTATTTTCGTAAAAATATAAAATGAATAAAATATAACTCTAACAAAATAAAGCTTATTTTTTATAAATTAAGTATATTCTTCTGTTTTTTAAACTAGCAATTTTATTAAATTACATATATAAAGTCTTGCTGAGCGACGCATAAAATTTAAAACGCAACTAATGACACGACACGCGTCATAATATGTGTTTAGCTCAAAGCGCTAATATAGAACATACTGGAGAGACAACATAAACATCCGCCTTACATTATAATCAGAATATAGGCAATACAGTAATGCGCATGAGCCAGACAGCTTGACCTATCCATTTCAGCATAGAGAAATGTGTCTAGTGAAGCGGAAACTGTAGCCGTCTCACTCTGTCAGCAGACCGATGACAAAGTAGGACAGCGTTTAGCATGCGCGCTGGCAGCACACAAATTTTAGGCATTTAATTTACAATAAATTTGAATATTGTTAAAGATCATAATTTATTTGTACTTGCAAAACTAAAAAAATTTTTATTATCTTTTCAAACGCATGAGGCGGCGCCTCAGTTGCTTCATCTGACGAGCCGCCACTGCTGAGGCCAATATCCAGAAGTCAGCTTTATTTCGGTGAACATCTAGATCAGAGTGTGAAGGCAAGTTTTACAAGTTTTATAACAATAAATCAACTAAAACTTCTGGCTTTTAATTAAAAAATTTATTTTCCTTTTTAAAATTTTATTGGTTTATCATTCGTGTATAGATATAACCAAGTTGGTTAAATATCCAAAGTTAAGAGTTGTGTCATTTTACGAGTCGGTATTAATTTCGTAAAATTTAAAACAGTTGAACTTCAAATGCGAGACTTGCAGATTTAATTGGATGATAATTTTTTCGTAATTTGTGGTTATAGTTGTGATTTTCTGATTTTCATAAGATTTGTATTTTCAGTACAATCTTAGTTTGAATACTTGATTCCGTATACGGGATTAAAAATTGACGAATTTATTTCGAAATATATTTGAAATTTCTCTAGTAATATGAGTACCACAAGATTTAGCATTATTGAGATAATTTAGTGAATGGAGTAATTTAATAAAATTATTAGTACTATAATTATTGGTGGATTTTTCAAGTGTTTTGCATCATGATTGGGTCAATAAATTCCACAATTCCGTGTAAATAATAAAAACTTGTTTCATTACTGTATATATATATATATATATATATATATATATATATATATAAATATTATTAATAATTTAACATTTCTATAAACAGGAACGAATTTCACATCATAATAATTGTACATATGAAGATAAAAAGCAAATTGTAATGATAGTCAAATCTGATACTTCCTGTAAAGTCTCGCAAAATTTTTGAAAATATTTATTTCACCGTTTGTAGTTAGAAGTTAAACAGTGAATAACCTGAAGCTATTCCCTCGTTGATCCTTTAAGAATCTTACCTATATTTACTTTTGTAACAGAATAAAATTTAATTTTTAACTTAAAAGAGTAACAGGTTACGCTATAAAGAAAATTATTAAAGAATACCTATTATTGTGTCTCATTTATCTTTATAGAGTTTTTCATGTAAATACATCAGGAATTGTTATTTTTTATAAAATTGTATAATTCTATTGTTGCTCATTGTGCTACTAACATTTGAAATCATAATTTTGAAATTTCCTGCTTCCCTAATTGTTTTAAGCAAAAAAGCTTCAAATAAAAGTTTTAGAGCATAAAATTCTATATAGATATATATCGTCACGCTATATCCCAACAAATGGGGTAGCACGAACCCTAAAATCACTCATAAAACATTCACTCATCACACTCATCAAACAACCAGTCATCGTCAAACATCTTCATCCAAACATACCACCCTCACTTCAACCACCTTCATAGATCACTCCATATAAACTCATTCATTTATTACACTCGAAATTATTATCACACAACAAACCTTCAATCACATCATTCCTTTTCACTTACCATTCATTTTCTTTCTTCAACGTACATAACGTATGCATAAAAAATCTCAAATTACTCACGTTTACTCCTAACAACAAATCTAATAACGAAACTAAAAACGAATCTACAAGATTAGAAAAGATGAAAGCGATTGTCTGCACTTATATATGAAAGAAAAGACCACACAATGCAGTAACTGAAAATGAAACAAAAAGATAAGAAAGGGAGGGAGCGTCGCCCTGCGCTTGTTTTTGAAAGTGAATTTCACACAATTGCAGTTAAACACTACGTAATAACTGAAAACGAATTAAAAGATAAGAAAGGAAAGGAGTGTCGCTCTACGCTTGTTTTTGGAAGTGAATTCCACACAATTGCAGTTAAACACTCAATGTAAGATCAGAAAAGAATAAAAAAGATTAGAAACGAAGGGAGTGTCGTTCCTGCGCTTGTTTTTGAAAGTGAATTTCTCATAATTACAGGTAAACACTCTAATGAAATTACTAAACAACGAAACTAAAATCTAAAACCCTGCACTTTTCTGAAATCATCAGATTCATTCCGCAATTAATCTTCGCCAAACGTTCCTATCCTGACACACCACTTTTGCTTCATCCACATTCATAATTCCTTTCATACAAGCACGTTTGTTCCTCATACTCGGAAACTTTCGTTCACGCAACAATCCTTCTATCATATTCATCCATTTATTCATAGGTCGCCCACGCAATCTTTCACCCTCAATTTCACCAACATATACCTGTTTCACTAATCTCTCATTCGACATACGTTCAACATGCCCAAACCATCTCAACTGACTTATACCTACTTTTCTAACTACATTCTTCTCAATTTCACACTCATCATACACCAATGTATTCCGGACACGATCTCTTCTAGTATAACCACACACACCCCGCAAATACCTCATTTCCACAGTAGTTATACGACGTTCATGTTTCTTCATCCACACCCAACATTCACTACCATACATCAATGTAGGTACTAAAACACCATTATACACACTCAATCGAGCATCTCTGGATACATTCACATTTCGAGCAAAGGTTCCCAGAGCACCCAATACCTTGCGTCCCGCAGATACTCTTCTTTCAATCTCACAATCAATACGTCCATCCCTTGAAAACATACTACCCAAATATAAAAATTTATTCACTTGACCCAATCTCACACCATTCACCGAAACATTACAATCTGTCACCAAATCGCTCTTTTCAAGCACTAACACTTTACATTTATCGACATTTAATAATAAATTTAAATCTTTTCCTACTTCATTTATATTTAGAATCATTCGTCTCAATTGCTCTTCAGATTCACCAATAACAACCACATCATCCGCATACGCTAACGCAGGCACAACACTACCACCAATATGTACACCATCCACCCCATTCAACGCCGTTCGTAACAATACATCCATGTACAAATTAAAGAGCCACGGAGACATCCCACAACCTTGTTTCACGCCAATGTCTATACAAAACCAATCACTCAAACTACCATTAACTCTCACCGCAGCCTCACTACCTTCATACAGCGCACGAATTGCCCCTAACAAATTACCATTTATACCGTACTGTAGAAGTACATTCCATAATGTCTCGCGATGAACACTATCATATGCTTTTTTAAGATCGAGAAAGCCACAGAACACCTTCTTGTTCTTAGCAAGTGACTTTTCAACAATCATACGAAGAGAAAACAATTGATCCACACATCCTCTCTCAGGCAAAAAACCACCTTGCATATCGCTTAACTTGGAGATTGTTAAGGTTCGTACCTTATGAATAAGAATCTTCCCGTACAACTTCCCTACCACACTCAGCAAACTTATCGCACGAAAATTAGTATATTCACTCGAACTCCCTTTACCTTTAAATCAAGGACAAATGATAGCACATTTCCAATCATCAGGAGCCACACACCGTTTTAAACAAAATCTAAACAAATAAACTAACCAGTCAAATAACCTCTCGCCTCCATACTTCAACATCTCATTCGATATACCATCCAAACCAGGAGCCTTACCATTCTTCAAACGCATCAATGCGAAACTAACATCACTCTCATCTATATCCCATTCATCACCACTAACATTTTCGCTAACATTTTCACTACAACCATTCGGTCTATTAATGCTACCATATAAAGTCCTAAAGTACTCACACCATCTATTAGTAACATCTGATTCATTCCACAATAACTCACCATCCGCACTCTTAATCGCTTTCACTGCCCTGACATTACCACCTCTCAATCTCTTCACTCCCAACCAAAACATTCTTTTATTCATACTAAAATCATTAGTTAATCTTTCACTCATCAAATCATCAAAACGCGCCTTGCTTTCTCTCACTACTCTCTTAACACATTTATTTAACCTCTTGTATTCCAGCAAGCATTCATCACGTAAACTTCCAGGCACATCTTTCACATTTAGAAATCGCAAATATGCTCTCTTTTTCACTTCAATCGCTTCTTTAACTTCTTTATTCCACCATGCATTTTTTGGACAAGAACCTAATCTACATTCACCACAAACTTCTTTTGCACATTTAAGAACTGTATCCTTAAATTTGAACCAAACATCATTTATGCTGCATTCAAAATTAAGTTCACATACAGGCAAAGATTCATTTATTTTCTCAACAAACAAATCTCTAACATCCTCATTCTGCAGTGCACTGGATTTCACACGAAACATTTTATTAGTATTTTTCACCCTCATTCTCCAACATTTATCTAGACGTATACGCGATACCACCAAATAATGGTCATTCGTACCCAATTCAGCACCACGCTTCACACGCGTATCTACAACTAAACTTCTCAATCGTTCATCATACAAAATAAAATCAATCATACTCCGTCTATTTTCACTAATATTCTCCCATGTATACAAATGAGCAAGTTTATGTTTAAAGATAGAGTTGGAAACAAAGAGATCACGCTCCAAACAGAAAGAAACTATTTTCCTACCGTTTTCATTCACTCTTGCATCACCAAACTTACCCAATACATTCCCAGACATGCTTCTCTTAACTCCCACCCAACCATTTAAATCACCACATACAATAACTTTCTCACCTGAATCACATGAATCAATAACACTATCTAACAAATTCCAAAATCTATCTTTTTCAAGATCATTTTCGGATTCGGTTGGACCATAAACTGACACAACGAAGATTCTATGAAAGCCTACCTTTAATCTCAGCCAAAGAATTCTCGATGAAGTACAACCATATTCTCTCACAAACGGTTTCATTCGTTCACTAACAAGCACACCAACACCATGCTTCGCGTGTTCATTCTCAGCAACACCCGACCACAAGCAAAACAATCCATCCACTTCCTCCTCACTACATCCTTTCCTTTTAGTCTCACTGACACACAAAACATCTACATTGTACACACGCGTTACCTTCATCAATTCATTTTCTTTACCAGTTATACCCCTAACATAACTTATATATGTATATATATATATATATATATATATATATATATATATATATATATATATATATATATCGCGTCTTCATCTGAGATGTCATCGTCTTCGGAAACGAACCATGGTTTCATGAAATCGGCACTGGTTGATGTTCGTCTTGGGCCTTCTGAAGTTCCAATCTTCTCCACATCATAACGGCTATTTCTTTTCACTTGTATCACCTTGTAGGGACCTAGAAACTTAGAACGCAACTTACCCAAATTTAGAAATTGTGTTCTGCGGATGGCTACTAAGTCATTCAGTTTATAAATTCGTGGCTCTTTTCTGGCGCGATTATAGGTTTTTCTATTCTCCTTTTGAACCTTTCATATTTGAGCCTTAGCATTTTGCCGTTCCGTTTCTCTTTGTTCTTGATACCCGTGTATATATTCTTCTTGTATAGCTTCCACTAATTTAACTTCTTCGGGTTGTCGTAGGTTGACCCCGAAAAGAAGCTTAGACGGAGTACAATCTATTGACCGCTGGTAGGTGCTATTCAAGACAGATTGAAGCTTCGGTGCGAACTTGTACCATTCATCTTCTCTTGTGTTGGACATTTTCGTTAATATCTCCTTCTTTGACATCGTCATTTGAAATGCTGCGCAATCCGTTATAATTTTAAACTGGATACCAATAAGGTATATCCTGAACTTTTATAATGCTTTAATCACAGCAAGGAACCTCCAATTCGTAACTATGATATCGCATTTCAACTTCGCTTGTTTTGTAGCTCATGTAATGTACAGGGTGCATCTGTTGGTCGTCTGGATCCTTTTGCATCAGTATGGCACCGTATCCAAACTGACTGGCGTCGGTATGTAATTCAGTATATAACTCTGGGCTGTAGATTTTTAAAACTGGTTCTTTCGATAACATATCTTTTAAGGTTTTAAAAGATATTTCCTCTTTTTTATTAAATTTAAATTTTCTTTCCTTCTTCAGCAGTTCACTTAAAGGTCTGGCTACTTTAGCGTAATGTGGAATGAATTTACGAAACGATCCTGTGAGCCCTAAAAAACTCTGAACATCTCTCGTAGATGATGGCTTCGGAAAGTTTCTAACTGCTTTTACTTTGGCAATTGATGGCTTTATAGTATTGTTCGCAATTCTGTATTCCAGATACTCAATTTCATTTGACATAAATTGACACTTATTCCAATTAAATTCTAAGCCATACTCTGCAGCTTGCTGAAGAACGATTTGTAGTCTATTTAATGCCTCTTCGCTATTCGCCGCTGATATAACCAAATCATCCATATAAGTTAAAACTATATTTTGGTTAATTAAATCTTCAAATATTTTATTAATAAAACGCTGGAAAACTGCAGGCGCATTACTCAACCCAAACGGTATACGTAAGAATTCGAACGTTCCTCGAAGCGTAAGAAAAGCAGTATACTTTACGCTTTCTTTGTCTACTAAAACATGGTGGAAACCATTTCTCAGATCTAGTGTTGTGAAGATCTTCGCGTCTCTCAATTTATTCAATTGGTCGTCGATAATTGGAACTGGGTATCGATCTTTAATCGTCTTTTTATTTAGTCGACGATAATCCACATAAACTCGCATTGTTCAATTCTTCTTTCTCACTGGGACTATCGGGCTTGCGTAATCTGAAGAACTCGCTCTGATTATTCCTTTTTTCATCCATTCATCAACTATCTTATCGACTTCTTCTAGCTCCGTTGCAGCCAATCTTCGAGCACGTTGGTAGATCGATTCATCATCTGTAAGTATGATTTTCATGGTGACCTTTGTTTCTTGAGGATTGGATAATGGAACATATCCATCTATTAGCTGCTCAACTTCTTTCTTGTAAACCTTATTCTCGATATTAATTTCTCGATTAATTAATTCTTCTACGTGCATAAAGGTTTCAAAGGTATTGTCAACCATGTTAATACTTTCTTCTATTCTTCTTATTGACTTCATCTCTCCTGCGCTGATGCTGATAGTATAGTCTTTCAGAAAATCCTTTCCTATAACCATTTGAGGTGGCATCACGCTGTCTGCTACCACGTGTATACTAATTTTACAATCTAATTTATTTATTTATTTTAATAAAAGTAGTAAACTTTCCCATCGTCTGTATTTCACATTCCCCAATTCCTCTGAGTTTAACAATCTCGTTCTGAAGAGAAGGTTTATTGATCTTCAGATACTCACTTTCTTTTATCAAGTTCACGGAACTACCGGTATCTACCAATGCTTCAACGGCATGCGTTTCGAAATATATTGTCTTGTAAGTTCCTGATGATTTTAATGTTTCGGACAGCAACATCGAATTTTTCTTTTCTTCCTTTGCCGACCGTTCTTTGCAATCTTGCGCTTTGTGTCCATATTGCTGACACGAGAAGCACGTCGTTCCTTTCTCCCGATGTACACAATTTTTTGAAACATGTCCTACTCTTCCGCAGTTATAGCATCTGGTTGCTTTGATTTCTGTTCCGACTGATTGGTCTAAATATATGGGTTTAACTACAGATTGGACACTAGTTTTTACAGTGCTTGTTGGATGTCGTACCTCACATTTAGATTTAATCTCTTTATACACTTTCAACTTTCGCTTAAATTCTGTAATATTCGTGGCACCGAAAAGTACCATTTTATTCTGTATATCATCGGTAATGCCATCTATGACATATTGTATCAAAGATTCATCTTCTAGTTTTCCACGGTTAGCCAATTCTTTCATCTTCAGAAAATACTCTTCAACCGACTAATTTTTTTCTATTTTTCGTCTTAACATCATTTGGTGGATTTACGCACTGGTTAATTCCGATGAATATTCTTTAAGAAGTGATTGTTTTAAACTAGAGAACGATTTAATATTTGTAGAAACAGCTTCGCTAATCCCGTTAACGATTTTCTTGCAAAAACTAATTTATGCAACTCACTCCAACCTAGAATTGTAGCTAAATCTTCGACGTCGGTAATCCATTTCTGTATTGGATAGGCACTCGTTCCATCAAAAGGTTTAACTAAATCTTCCATATCACGAAAACTCATGGAAAATGTTGGTGCATACTTTGCTGCACCTATAGAATTAACTTGAGAAGCACCATCATTTTTGTTTTCGCTTAATTCTTCTTCCCTTTCTGCTTCTTCTTCCTCTTCATCTTCGTCATCTTCTTCGTTGTCGTCCTCTTTGCTTTCAAGTTGTAACTTAAAGTTCTCCAAGTTCATCAAGTTTCCACAAATATTTTTAATTTATACCCTTTTATCATTATTATATTCGATGGATAAAGTGTCTGATATCGATACTAAGTCACGAATCGTAAAGTTAGAGTCAATGTACTTTAATTTCACATTATATTCTTCTGAATTTTTGACAAAAATGAATCCGGTAAATTCCCCCACTTTTCTTCTACTCGTTCGATTTCCATTACTTTAAAAAAGAACTTTGTGGATCATCTTAATTGTTTTTATATGTGCTTGCCCGATCTTGTTAGCGATAATTGGTATGTCTCCTAACGTTATAATTTTTTTAGTTTTAGTACTTCGTATTCAAGCCAAAACACGGTGTCCAACAGTTCGATGTAATTTAAATAGTCTGTGCACTACGATACTACTTAAATAGTCCCGCGCACTCGAGCTCAACTTGCTGAATCCCGTGCCCGTAATCCACAAACTACGTCGCAAGCAACGAACTTGTTTCTGCTCTATTCTACGGGAATATCTTTTAATTTTCTACTGTTTTCACTATTCGTAACACTATTCACATAAATCCAAATGTCTCACTTTTCTTCTATCCCGGACGAGCCCCCAAAAGTTGTAGGTTTTACACGAAATGTTAACCTAACTTAGTTTTATTCCAAGGTATTACACGATTTTACAGTGAGAATACAAAATAAACGTTATCAAACATTAACATACACTTATTATGAATAAACATATAAACACACGTCTTTAGTTTTAATTAGTTCTTTCGTCTTTTCATCACACTTCACACTACACACGTCTTTACTGTCTGAACGTCACACTCCACCTCACTCGTTGCACGTCGCATTCGACCTTCGCTCACTTCACTCGTGTCTCTCTTCACTTAATTTCCTACAAATATAAATATATATATATATATATATATATATATATATATATATATATATATATATATATATATATATATATATATATATATATATATATGTATATATATATATATATATATATATATATATATATATATATATATATATATATATATATATATATATATATGTATATATATATATATATATATATATATATATATATATATAAAATATATAATTTGGTAACAGTGGCACCGGCAACGTAGTTGTGTATATCTGTGTCTGTGCACCTAAAAGTGAAAAATCTCAATAACAACATATACATAAATTGAAAGAATGGATATAATATCAACAAACAATATTCAGCTTACAAAATAATAATAAGGGGAGTCAAGCTATTCAGTAAAAAACAATAAAAACCAGTGATTTATCCTATCAAGGTCAGGCGTGATTTCGCTAAGAAACGTAAATTTACTTGAGTCGCGCGCACGCATACTCATCAAAACCAGTGTCCCCAACTATAGCAAAAATAAAATATGGCAACAATCGAAGACATCAGGAAACTATTAGAAGATAAACTAGACCCGCTAAACGAGAACATACGAAAAATACAAACTGATATCAGCAAATTAAATAATAAAATCTCAAACATCTCTCAAGAGAATAAACGCAAGTTTAAAGAACTAGAACAAAAAATAATAGCAAAAGACAAAAGAATCGAATACCTAGAAAATAAAATAAGAGAAAGAAACTTAATATTATTCGGAATAAAAGAAGATGAGAAAGAAAACCTAGAACAAACTATAACAAAAATTCTCTCCGATATATTACAGCTACCAAACATAAATAAGAACAGCACAGAATGCGTGAAGAGACTAGGGAAATTTGATAAAAGTAAAACTAGACCTGTATTGATAGAATTAAACAGCAAAAGAATTAAAGAAGAAATTTTAGCAAACACACGGCTATTACGAAAAAACAAAATCTTTATTGAAGAATACTTCTCCCCTGCAATTCTCCAAGACAGGAAAATCCTGAAACCACATCTCTTCCAAGCTAGGGAAAAGGGATATAAAGCTATGCTAAAATTCAATAGACTATACGTCAATGGAACAAAATATACTGTTGAAGATTTCCAGGAAAAAAATGATAACCACGACCCCTCAGAAGACAAGGAAGTAACAAAAGAAAACGCATCAGATCTAAGAAGAAAATCTATTTCACCCAACGATTTTAACGGCACACAACCGGAATATGAAGAAGGTGAAACAAGTAATCGCAGAGATGCAAGAAACCAACAAATAACTGAGATAAACTCGGAATTATTAGACACCCCAACATTATCTGAAAAGAGGAACAAAAACAAAAACGCACAACCAAAAACAGACAATCTCATACAAACGAGACTACGAGCTCTATTAACGTCAAAAAACCCGGGAACGAAGAAAGACACAAAAGCAAAATAGATGAACCAATAAACAATATAAACTCACATAACACTAGCGAACAAAAAACATTATCCTTTTGGAATATGCAGGGATATAAACACTTTAATATGTTAGAGAAACAGGAGATTAATTATTTACTAACAATGGATTTAATATGCGTCTGTGAAACTTGGGTGGAACAAACAGATCAAATAAAACCTAACTTCCTTAAAATATATGACCAACATCATAGCCCAGCAATTAGAGATGCCAGCAGAGGACGTGCAATAGGTGGCCTGGCAATATACACCAAACAGAATTCCTGTTCTCTGACAATCATAAACAAAACTGCTCATTGGCTCGCTGGTAAACTAGCTTTTTCACACAGCAATGAAACTATTATCTTAATATTCATATATTTTTCCCCAAGCTACGACTATGTAACCATGACAACTGAATTATTCTCAAATCTTATCAGACAAATAACAGAAACAAACCCAAGTACACCAATAATCATAGGAGGAGATTTCAATGCCCAAATAGGTAACCTAAACCAGGCGGAAGAAAAAACGTTCGAAGCAACATAAATAAATTATAATCGCATCTCAGATAACAAAGTAAACAGAAAAGGCAAAACATTGATAGAGACCATGGAAACATATGGGTTCTATGCCTTAAATGGAAGAACTTGTAGTGATACTCCAGCCCAACCGACGTACATAAGTAAACTTGGCCAAAGCATCATTGATCATACGTGGATTAATATTAACAGTATACACCTCATAAAAGATTTCCATGTAGAAAAAGAAATCCTCATATTAGATCACTTATTGTGTAAACTTACACTATACATATATCAGAATCAAAATTATAAAAACTCTACTGAAAGCAACCAAAAAAGCAACACCCCAACTTTACAGCGAATCACCTGGAAAACTGAAAAAGCAAAAGAATTCGAAGAAAAAATGGAAACGCAAACATCTGAATTTTCCACCACTACACAAAGCACCCACAGAGACCAATATAATACAATAAAAAATGCACTTTACAAAGTCTCCGAAGACTTGGGTCTAATAAACAACATACAAACAAAACATAGGCTTAGTAAAAATAAACCCTGGTACAACAAAGAATGCAAGAACGCAAAACAAAATACAAGAAAAAGCTATATGAAATACTCAAAAGATAGGACAAGCAACGTTAACATGACCAAATACCTGGAAGACAAAAAAATTTACATAACTCTTATTCATAAACAGAAAGCAAAGTACAAGATTGAAATACAGGAATGCATGAACAACATACGCGACAGCAAACAATTCTGGAGACTATACAAACAACAAAATACCAAAACCAAAAGCTCAGATACAATAGGCATACATATATGGGAACAATTCTATAAAGAAGTATACAAACCCACTGTAGATGTAGACACAACTTATGTAAGTGTACTAGACCCCTTCCTGGACACCGATATAGACAGCAGCGAAATGCTTCGTGTAACACACTCGCTTAAAAATAATAAAACCCCAGGCCCGGATCTTATATCTAACGAAATGCTAAAATCGTTAAACAAAGATTGGATCTCAACACTCCAAACATTTCTCAACAAATGTTTGGAGCTAGAAGATATACCACAAGAACTAGCAAGAAGCTATCTAATTCTCGTCCATAAAAAAGGTGACAAGAACAATCCCTCTAACTATAGAGGTTTAGCGATGATGAACACGATGTTAAAACTCCTGACCAAAATTATTAGCTGGCGACTCGAAACTTGGGCGGAAAGCTTCAATGTGCTCCCAGAATCTCAATCCGGATTCAGGAAAAGACGCTCCTATCTAGACAATTTATTTACGTTAAACGCAATCATACAGACACGAATAATCGAAAAACTGGAAACATACGCAATATTTGTGGACTTTAAACAAGCATTTGATTCTGTGAACCATGCGAAACTATGGAGCAAACTCTTTATGTTAGGAGTCAGCGGAAAACTAATAAGATTAATGAGGAATATATATAAACACGCAAACATTATTATAAAGATCGACAACGAAATCTCAGAACCCATAGATATAACTAAAGGAGTCCTCCAAGGAGATACGCTAAGCCCTCTCTTATTTTGCCTCTTCACAGCAGATATTGAAGATCACTTTAGGAGCCAAGGCATAGAGGGAACATACATAAATCAGACCACGGATATTCTTATGCTAATGTATGCTGACGACATAGTCATCCTGAGCAGCAGTCTCAATGACGTTAACAGAAAACTAAAATGTCTAGAAACATACAGCGAAAAAAACAACCTAAACATCAACCACAACTAAACCAAAATTATGAAATTCTACACAGGCCGAACCCGAGCAACACAAAATCGCTTCCACTGCCAGAGTAAGGAAATTGAGGTTACAAAGGAGTACGTCTACTTAGGACTGACGCTTACAAGTTCAGGGCTTTATAAAAAAACAAAAGACTGTATGATTAGCAAAGCAAGGTGTGCCTCAGGAAACATAAAAAACCTCATGATGAAAACCAAAGTAACATCATGGGAAACTAGGATCAAACTTTACAATGCAGTCGTCCTTCCTACTTTACTGTATGGTGCGGAAATCTATAGTCTGCAATATATAAACGAACTAGAGAAGATACAAGTAGGTTTCTTCAAAAATATATATAACTGGTCGAAATACACCCCAAACTATATAGTTCGCACAGAAACCGGTCAACACAAGCTAGAAGCCATAATATTTAAATCTATACTGGCATACTGCAAGAAGCTACTTTTAATGAACACTAGCAGATATCCCAGACTATGTTACGATAAATTAATCAACTTGGACAAACGTAAAAGAAACATACCAAAATATAATTGGATAACAAATATAAAAGACATGTTTAATAAAATAGAATGCCTACACATATGGAATAAACAGACATACACCGCCCTGGAAATGCACACCGACGAACTTATAGGTAAAATGTGCACACTCTCTAAAACAGAAGATCAAAATAGAGTATCAAACTCAACATACAGCACAATTTATAAGGAATTAAACAACAACGGAACAGAAAGATCATATCTGCATGACAATACCAACTTCAATGTCACGAAAATTTACAGCCAGCTGAGAGTAGCATCAACACGCGACATCGCTCAAATTTACGTCAAAGGTATCGCGCATAAATTTGACAATAACAATATATGTTCTGTCTGTAATTGTTTAGAAGTTGATGATCTCTCCCACTTTCTGTTCGCTTGCCCACTGTACTCTGCAACCCGAGCATTCTACCTAGAGAAGCACCTACTCCCATCCAGAGAAGGAAATCCCCTCATCACACTGCTACGAAGCCATAATGCTGCCAAACTATATGACATCTACAACTTCGTGATGACTGCTGTAAAATTACGAGCATTTGCCATGAACATATAAGCATCTCAATCATTAACTAATGAAATAATACGTGTAAACATATAATGTACTAACTAAAACAAAAAACTTTTACCAATCCTTTTGTATAGGCAGTGCCTTTAACAAATAAATCATTATTATTATTATTATTATTATATATATATATATATATATATATATATATATATATATATATATATAATAATAATAATAATAATAATAATAATAATAATAATATATCATCACGCCTTCTACCCATTACTGGGTGTGGCACTCTGCTGAAGCAGATCTCGGTAAGTGATATATGTTGCGCGTGAAGTGCGGTTACCAGTCGTCAAATCACGGCCCCCAAACATGTTAGTGGTGGAGGAGCCACAGGGATAGCTTTTTCAAATTATGAAAATTTGTCGCCTGTGAGAATCGAACCAGGGACCTCAGGATCCACAGGCCGACTTCATACCACTGAGCTAGCCATCCCATATATATATATATATATATATATATATATATATATATATATATATATATATATATATATAAAAGTTTTCATTATAGACTCAGTTGTTGTGTTATGTTTTTATGAACAATTGTTGTGTACTCGTGATGGCAAGGATTAATTTGCGCAATAAAACACACAAGTACTAAATATATATTTTATTTACGGTGGTTTTGTTTTTGTATAACTTTACGCTGTATTTATTTATTTATTTAATTAACTGCCCAACAGAAAAAAATCCAATTACAGGACAGGTACAATAATAATATACAGGAATGTACAGCAAATTAACAAAGAGAGAAAAAAAGATATAAACAAGAGTACAAAAACCAAAATTATAACAAATATTCCATAAATCAATCAATTAAATAAGGTACAAAAAAAAAAAAAAACATATATATATATATTTATAAATATAATAAATAAGGCATATTTCAATCAATTAAATAGATCAGGTTGATTATTTGACAAGTTGTAATTTAAACACATGCGATGGATTGGAGATTTAGAGGCTATATTAGTGTGTGGTGTAGGAATAAAAAATAAAATGGAGTTTCTAGTATTAATGGGACATACTTTAAAATTAATTAAACTAAGAGTAACCGGGTCATCAATTGTATGATTAAGAATCTTCCTGAGAGTATTCAGTGAGGAAGTGATCCTACGATTAGATAATGTTTCAAATGAAAAAATTTTATTTAATGTATCGTATGAAAGTGAATGAGGTGGGAAATTTCCCATTAGTTTGAAGTAAATAAACTTTAAAAATTTCCTTTGTACATTTTCTAGTGCTTGAATTTGATTCTTATATATGGGGTTCCAAATCAAAGCACAATATTCAAGCTTTGAACGAATATAAGCATAATATAGTGCAAAAATGGGAGATAAATTAGTAAAGTTACGGGTATTACGCTTAATGAATCCCAGTAGCTTATTACAAGAAGATAATAAATTGTTTATGTGAAGGGAAAATGAGAGTTGAGGGTCAAAGACTACGCCTAAGTCAGTTACCTCGTAACACCTTTCAACAGAAGACGTGTGGATAGTATAATTGTGAAGTAAATAATTTTTCTTTCTTGTGAAAGTCATTATATTACATTTAGAAATATTTAAATGAAGTTTGTTACTAGAGCACCAGTTAGTGAGGTTATCTAAATCTGATTGCAAAGAAATACAGTCATTGATATTATCAATAGCATTAAATATTTTTAAATCATCTGCAAACAGAAGATTATTATTTGAGATCGATTCGGTAATGTCATTTATGAACATTAGAAAAAGGAGGGGCCCTAGGTTGGACCCCTGAGGTACACCTGACGTTACTGGTAATAACTCCGAAGAATGACCAAGAATTTGAACATAAAAAGTTCTGTTTTGAAGGTATGACGAAATTAACTGAATCAGGGGATCTGAGAGAGCGAAAGCAGAAAGCTTATGAATTATTATCCGGTGGTCAATTCGGTCAAATGCCTTGGCAAAATCGGTAAACACTACGTCGACCTGCCCATTTTTGTCAAGAACTTCTGAAGTGTAATGAGAGAAGGAACAGAGATTAGTGAAGGTGGATCTACGTTGGACAAAACCATGTTGGGAGAAAGAGATGAGATTATGAATATTATTGTAAATGGTAGAGTAGATTAACGATTCAAATATCTTACTAAAGGCAGACAGGACAGCAATAGGTCTATAGTTGGAAATTTCGGAAGAGTCACCAGTCTTTGGAATAGGAGTGATTCGAGCGGATTTCCATGCATCTGGAAAAATGTTTGTTTTTAAAGAGAGATTAAATATATGAGAGAGAGCAATGGAAAAAGGCACAGCACAGTCTTTTATAATTAGATTAGGAACAAGTTCCGGACCGGAAACAAGGGTGGGTTTAATTTTATTTATGGCGGCAAAAACAATTTCAGGAGAAACCATGGTTAACGTTATCGAGTTGTTATTATACATATGAAGAGTAGGAAGGGAGTCATCGGAGGGGAGCGAATAGACGCTATGAAAATAAGATGCAAAACCGTTTGCAATTTCATGTGGGGTATCGTAAGTATTACCGTCCTTAAACATTTTGCTCGGAATCTCAGAGTGAGAACGTTTAGAACGGATGAACTGCCAAAATGTATTCGGGTCAACTGAGATAGAATCTTCGCATTTTTTTATATAAGACTCGTATGAAGCTTTAATATCATGCTTTATTTGGAATCGGAAAAGTTTAAATTGTTCATAATAAAACGGTACATTAGGATATGTTTGGTTGTTGAGACTGAACTGCTGGATGGTTGAATGAATAGCGAATGAGTGCGTCTTCTTGGACGGGTATGATTTTTATAGGATTTTAAGTAAAGGCCGGGGGAAAAGGATAGTTTAGAAAGTTAAGGGTTGTTTAGAAAGTTAAGGTTTGTGAGGCGATGAGTCATAGGATTGCAATGTTGTTGGATTTAGAAAGCGGATTGGAATTTAGGGGTTTTATGGTCTGAAGGAATGTTTTTGTATTTATTAAAGTAGCTTTCTAAAAATATGTACAGAACTGGGAAAAAATGACAAGAGTACAACTTAAATATAAGATAATTAAAATGGCTAATACATAACTAAACTTATATTTAACATGCATTAACAATTACAAGAAAAATAGATATGTGAATTATAACTATAACTAATTAGAATGCTGGGTACACAACACACAACAATGTGTGTATGTACTATTGTTTTGTTTAATTTTTTCTGGTGCATTATTTATTGTAGATAGGTTAAGCAGACATGAAATGTACAAAGTTTTAATATTTAAAAAAAAATCTACACAAGAAAAATACACACCACGCCCGCGTCCAATGGCACACGCACATACGTAATACATTATTATGTAATGGGCCCCGTTGATTCTACTGCCTACAGGCCCTAAAGGTTGTTACTCCACCAATGATAATGATGCTCGCATTCAAATTTTTTATAAAACACGTTGCTAGTATCACAAACCTAAGACTCATAAAAATATATATTTAATTAGCTATAATTATCTACTTTATAGATATCAAAAATAATAAAGGAGTAATATGAGTAATAGAGAAGCTCTAGGATTCAAAAAAGCTAAAAATAAGTTGAAAACAAGCACAAAATTCACAAAAACGACAAAAAGCATGTAATACTCGTATAATGCCAAATAGACTCGTATATATATATGGGGCGTTCTCCGTCAAAAAGACCACCCTCCCTGCATATTACAGGTTTGATATAAAAAATCCTACAGGAGCTCAAAATTATCGCCGGAATATTTGTTTTACGATGCCGTATGGTACTTTTAGAGATTCCAAGATGGCGCCCCAGAATTAGCCAATTTTCGTGAAAAAGTCACAGGTAAAATCTTGAATAACCAAAAGGTGTATGAAAAAAGTGATCAATTGATACGAACGTTACCCCTCAAGGATTTTTGGACTCTCTGATAACGAAACCGTTTTCGAAAACGGAAATTTCCAAAATGGCGGATACAAAATGGCGGCCTATATTATAAAAACATTTAAAAATTTACTACTTGTGAATTCGCTCTACGAAGAAAGTTATTTTTGGCATAATTACAGATTTTATCCAAGTCACTATTGATTGCTAGCACAGCTAGATCAAAATCGCTAGGAGCAAATGGTAAACATATTTGTGTGTCGTCAGCGTCAAAGTGCATATCACAGTCGGAGATACATTTACTGAGATTATGTGTGTTCAATGAGAAAAACAACGAACCACAAATTGACCCTTTGCCAAAGTCACTGTAAAATTCGTAACGACTCAGTAGTACTATCAACATTCACTACCCTTGATAAAAATAATTTATAAGTTCCAGACCATTACAATTAAAACCAAGATATTTTAATTTCGAAATAAAAATTACGTGGCTAACAGTATCAAACGCCCTACTAAAATCAAGAAGTACAATTTTTTTAATCAATGTGGTAAATATCATCATTTACTTTTATAAAAGCTGTGGTAGTACTGTAGCCGGGCTTAAATCCTGACTGCTTAACTGAAAGAATTTTATGTTAATATAATTCGGAATTAGATTATAAATTATATTTTCAAAATTTTTTGACAACGTTGGCAAAATAAGAGGAGGGATTTTTTTTACATTCAGGAATTAGATTCACAACAGCAATCTTCTATAAATAATACATTCATTTATAAAATGCGAAATCTGTGGTAGGAGAGTAGGTATAAGCAGTTTTATAATTTTTAAATTAATTTCATCAATACCCATTGCATTTTACTTACTTTATAATTTTATTAATTTCTTCTTCATCCACAATAATTTTAGAAAAATTGCTGTAACAGATTATTCTGATAAAATGAAAGTATTTGCGGGTCAGGATGGGGAATATTAGAGGAGTCAATGAAGTGAGAATTTACGGAATTTAGATCAAGTAAAATATGGGATAGATCAGTTTGTTGTTTAGTATCAATAATTAACTCTATAAAAGTATTTCACATATTAGGTTTACTACCTTTTATTTTAAATTCCAAGTAATTACTTTTTTTAGTCTAAGAAATATAGTTATCAGATTACGTAGTGATTTATAGTATTGTCAGTGAACTATTGATTTTGTTTTACTGAAATAAGCTAGAGCGTTTTTTCGTGGACGTATCTGTAACCAGAGTGAATTCTGTACAATTAATATTTGTTTAACGCAAAACTAATAAATAAACACTCGGGTAGCGGGCCACCAAGAAGTATTTAGACTCGATTTGCTACGAGTATGAATTGGAAATGAGAATGAATATAATTTAAATAACTGAACAATAACTCAACTACAATCGGCATGGTCAACAAACAATAACATGAATTCCACTATAAAAAAAATATATAAATAATAGAATAACAAAACAAAGAAATTAAAGTTATACAATACAAAATAAATACTTTTAAATCCGTAAAATAAATAAAAATAAATATATCATCACGCCTTCTACCCATTACTGAGTGTGGCACTCTGACGAAACAGATTTCGGCAAGTGATATATTTTGCGCGTGAAGTGCGGTTACCAGTCGTCAAATCACGGCCCCCAAAGATGTTAGTGATGCAGGAGCCACAGAGGTAGCTTTTGAAATTATGAAAATTGTTTATCGCCTGTGGGAATCGAACCAGGGTTCTCAGGATCCACAGGCCGACTTCCTACCACTGAGCTAGCCACCACATTAAATCTGTGACTCTATATAATCCAAAAGACGCTAAACTAATTTACAAACAACTCAATTTCCATCGTTTACAACGCAACTAATATTTATATCACAATCGCTCAATTAAACAACAAACAAAAATAAACTTACATCTGCTTACTACAACAATAGCTTGCAATTCGAGAACCTTCTTAGTAGCAACTAGATACTTCAACATTTGACGAGAGAGTAAGAGCGATTCTTTACAATTTCCGTTTTTTATAGCTTTAAGGGCTGGGCAATACTAACAGAAGTTTTCAAAATTGCTTGCTGGAGCTATTCTCGTAATATGGAATTGCTTGGCCTATAAGGCCGCTCCGTAGTCAGCGTAAAATCGCTTGAAATTTGTATGCTTTTTTTTTCCAGTTCTAGATAAATAAATTTGTTCAAATTTTGTTAGAATGAGATAATAAAATATTAAGTTTTGTCTCTTTATAATTTCGTAAAACTTAATAATAAGTTAGTTAAGTGCATATATATGTAAAGACATATACACGATTTTAACAGTTTAGAAAGTACTTGGGTATATAAATCAGATATGAAATGAAAGATTTTGTAAAAATACAACTTTCTTTATACGAATATTTTGATTAAAGTTTCGCATTTCTGAGTAAAGTATATATTTGTTTTCGATATTTCGTGTCACAATGTCACATATTTAACGTCTAATGTACAAAACGATGCAACCTAAATGACAATGTCTGCTCTGAACGATGCGGTGTCTGAAGGATTTCGGAGCAGGTACTTTTTATTACGGTTTTACAATAAACATCGCAAATTTTTGTGGCCACAGACACAGGCTTCTCTGTAAATTGACGATAGTGATGAACTGATGACATATCGTCCACGGAACTACTGTTCTGATATTTTGACATGAAAATGTTATAGATACTTAGGAGAAATTTAATATTTAATTTAGTATTTAGTACAACTATTTATATATAAAAAAAGTAAATTACATATTGTTATGTAAGTATTTGATTAATATTTTAATGTTATTGTAAAATAAGGGCAGGTTGACGCAAAAAATTGTAATTATATAGGTAATAATAATAATATTTATTCAGGTTTTATAATACACAAACTATGTAGTCGTCAAGACATAAAAACACATAAAATCAAAATAAATGCTCATTCATTTAAAGATCATTCAACATATATAAATATAATTAATAGTAACATAGAAAAACATAACCGTGGCATAAATTAGTAATTTATTAAAAATTTCTCTAATAGGTACCTCGAATTAATAATTTCTGGTAAAAGTGAGTTGAGATAAAAATTTGTTACTTTTGGTGTAATTTTATCTTGCCAAAATGAATTGGATCTATTAATTTTTTTAATGAAAATATCAATGTTCGTGTACACCATAAAATAGCATGCATTTTTATTACAAATATTTAATTGTCCTTGTACCTGATACATGTAATTATCATTTTCTTTTAAAGAAATTTTACCATCTTTTGGTTCTAAAAATTTTATAACTCCTCAGCAAGATAATCGCGAGACAATAAAGTTCCGCGGGACCTCGGTTGGGAAACACTGATTTACGTGGAATTTTCCAATTTTGCAGTATTTACGATTTGATCTTACTATTCCCATTAATGTTGAAAAATAATAAATAGGTAAGTATGCAATTAATTAAAATAATAACACGCGGTTTAGTTTCACTAGAAAAGTATATTTTTTACTTGATTGTAAATGTTGAACTTAAATTTATTATTTATTGAATTTATTGTAATATCCAAAAAGTTGATAGATTTCTTTCCCTCTTTTTCAACTGTAAATTTTATATGTGGATTAAAATTGTTGATTAGAGTTAAAAAAATATTTAATTGTTTATCAGATCCAGAAAATAAACAAGGGATATCGTCAACATATCTGAACCAGAATTTTAAGTTCAGCATTTACCGTAAAGAAACGTAATTAAACCTGCTAATTCAATTTTGCAACTATTGAATTGTATAATTCTGCAGTGTTATTAGTAATATTTTCTATGAAACTATCAGATTTATTAGCTACATTCTGAACTGCCTGTAATATTTTCGCAAAAATTTGTGTTGGAATGGTTGGTATCCGATTTGGTTCGATATATGTTCTTTTACAAAAATAACCTCTTTCGTCGTAATTTTGGTGATCGCCAAATTTATGACGAGTTCCAATAAGAATATCCTTACTTAGTTCTATTATTTTTTCGTGTTTTGTTATATTTTGCTTCTTCCTATACTGGATTGCTTTTGTTATACTCTCATAAAACCGAATTAAATTTATTTTTGTACTCACTACATTCAAAATAATGTTTACATAACCTTGGAAACCGATGGAAAGTTTGATTTTGTGCACTAGAGCGCAAAGTAATTGAAAAAACACCTATTTTATGTGATTCTAAATTTTGACTATTAAAATGCTATTTGTACTTATTTATATACACACATTTTAAGGAATTTATAAAAGAAGTAGAGACATTAGCTTATAACGCCATAAAATAGACATATTTTTTTAACAAACTTTGCGAGAAAAAATTAACAATTTGTTTTCAAATAACAAATATCAATTCATGGCATACTTAGCTGTCAATATAAATTCACGCTTCAAACTTAATAAATTTCCTCATTGTTCATCATATTTTTGCTCGTTACAAAAAGCGTTGTACAAAACTCGTACGCGAAAACGCCATTTGCACGAGCGAAGCGAGTGCTTTAAAATTGCGCTCATGTGCAAAGTATGTCTTCGCGCACTAGTTATGTAGATAGCTATTTTATATGTTGCCGTACTTCTTTGTGCGTATTCATTATATCAAACTCACACGTTTTTCCGATTTGAAATTAACGTCAAAAAAAGAACATTCGAAACCACTGTATTTGATAGATTTTAGTTCTTTTAATAAACACTGCATATTCACGATTCTTCTACCTACACTATCCCAATCCTTATATTATTGTACGTACAGCAGTCATAAACAGACCCTTACTCCCTTTCTCTTAGCTATGTAATTTATGGCTTTAAACTAGTGATGTATTTTTTTCGTAAGTTTGCAACACGACATGTTTGTATGAATTGATGGAATGTATAAGAAATGGGCGAATAAAGGATTTTCTGACTGACTCCGGAGCGGCCTTAAACTAACACTTTACGATAACTGATTTCGCGCCAAATCCAATGGACAAAAACTTCTAAGAATTACATACAGAACAAAGATGGACCAAACATTTTTCTTCTGCAGAAAATAGTCAAAACTGATCAAATCGTGACAAACGCGAATGCAGCTAGTTACATATTGTAATTTTTATGACATCTGTGATCCATGGTTTACGAGGTTTACGGACAGTAATTCTTTTTTTTTCAGGTACGTATACATCAAATAAATTAATATTTGAATTTAAAATTGATAACATAATATTAATGTACCTGCAAAAATAAAATTCAGACAAATCCAAACAAGACAACGCATCAAGAAATACGGTGTAATTTGCATTTTTATAATTTCGATCGACAATTTAGTTTCGCCGATCCACACAATATATATATATATATATATATATATATATATATATATATATATATATATATATATATATATATATATATATATACATACATACATACATACATATCTTCACGCCATATCCCAACAAATGGGGTAGCACGAACCCTAAAATCACTCATCACACCCATCAAACAACCAATCATCGTCAAACACTCTCATCCAAACACAACACCCTCACTTCAACCACCCTCAAAGATCACTCCATATAAACTCATTCATTTATACACTCGAAACTACTATCACACAACAAACCTTCAATCACATCACTCCCCCTCACCTACCACTCACTTTCCTTCTTCAACGCACACAACGCATGCATAAAAAATCTCAAATTACTCACGTTCACTCCCAACAACGAAAAAATAACGAAACTAACAACGAATCTACAAGATTAGGAAAGATGAAAGCGATAGTCTGCACTTATATATGAAAGAAAAGACCACACAATGCAGTAACTGAAAATGAAACAAAAAGATAAGAAAGGGAGGGAGCGTCGCCCTGCGCTTGTTTTTGAAAGTGAATTTCACACAATTGCAGTTAAACACTACGTAAAAACTGAAAATGAATTAAAAGATAAGAAAGAAAGGGAGTGTCGCTCTACGCTTGTTTTTGGAAGTGAATTCCACACAATTGCAGTTAAACACTCAATGTAAGATCAGAAAAGAATAAAAAAGATAAGAAACGAAGGGAGTGTCGTCCCTGCGCTTGTTTTTGAAAGTGAATTTCACACAATTACAGGTAAACACTCTAATGAAATTACTAAACAACGAAACTAAAATTTAAAACCCTGCGCATTTCTGAAATCATCAGATTCATTCCGCAATTAATCTTCGCCAAACGTTCCTATCCTGACACACCACTTTTGCTTCATCCACATTCATAATTCCTTTCATACAAGCACGTTTGTTCCTCGTACTCGGAAACTTTCGTTCACGCAACAATCCTTCTATCATATTCATCCATTTATTCATAGGTCGCCCACGCAATCTTTCACCCTCAATTTCACCAACATATACCTGTTTCACTAATCTCTCATTCGACATACGTTCAACATGCCCAAACCATATATATATATATATATATATATATATATATATATATATATATATATATATATATATATATATATATATAAAAATTTGAAGCGACAAATACATTTTTGAAGGGAATGATAAATTCGGAAAAAGTATCTAGTTTTCAACTATGAGTGGCGAAATTGATAATTTTAATTTTCATTATTTTGGAGTTTTTAGATTTTTATAGAATATTTTCTTTTCATTTCGTTATCTGTTTATATTATGTACGTGTTTAGAAACGCTTAGTTATGTTTTGTTTTTAGGTGCGATTGACATTTGACAGGTGTGTCAATGTAATTTATATATATATATATATATATATATATATATATATATATATATATATATATATATATATATATATAAATTACATTGACACACCTGTCAAATGTCAATCGCACCTAAAAACAAAACATAACTAAGCGTTTCTAAACACGTACATAATATAAACAGATAACGAAATGAAAAGAAAATATTCTATAAAAATCTAAAAACTCCAAAATAATGAAAATTAAAATATTATTATATATTATATATATATATATATATAATATATATATATATATATATATATATATATATATATATATATATATATATAAATTACATTGACACACCTGTCAAATGTCAATCGCACCTAAAAACAAAACATAACTAAGCGTTTCTAAACACGTACATAATATAAACAGATAACGAAATGAAAAGAAAATATTCTATAAAAATCTAAAAACTCCAAAATAATGAAAATTAAAATTATCAATTTCGCCACTCATAGTTGAAAACTAGATACTTTTTCCGAATTTATCATTCCCT
This sequence comes from Pterostichus madidus, assembly GCA_911728475.2. Lineage (NCBI taxonomy): Eukaryota > Metazoa > Arthropoda > Insecta > Coleoptera > Carabidae > Pterostichus > Pterostichus madidus. The sequence continues at coordinate 29,591,919 of OU452304.1, read as the reverse complement.
TCAAAAATGTATTTGTCGCTTCAAATTTTTATATATATATATATATATATATATATATATATATATATATATATATATATATATGTGTGTTACGATATCGGTTAAATGTGCAATGTGCATTTTTTAATTATTTAGATTCTGTTGAGAAAAATTAAAAATTTAAAATTCCGAAAATGTTTCATATAAAAGTTACATGATTTGATGAAAAAACTTAAAAATGATGTTAGAATAAAATCTAAGATGACGGTTTCCAAGATATTAATAGTAACTTCTTCATTTTAAATGGGCGCCATATTGATTTTTTACATTTCTAAATAGCAAACAACGATCGCACTAGGACGAAAGCTTGGACAGCACTTAATAATTGATAGCGAATAATTTTTTATTGCTATTTTTTTCAATAAATGATTGGGTAAACAGCGTATAAGTAAAACTAATAACAATAATATTCTGTCATTTTTACAATATAAATATCAAATTATTTAATATTATTAGTTCAGGAAATATGAGCTTGTTTATACATTTATATGCTTGGAAATTTCACAATAATGTTTTTTATTACTTGTATTATTGAACCGAAATCCGAAAAAACTTGAAAAAATATAGGTTTTGAAAAAAAGAACACTAACCAGTACTAAATATATTTCATGAACAGTAACAACCTGCTCTACAAATAAATATCGTTCTGGATCCAGGCATTTATTTTATAATTGTGAATTATTACCTCCAAGTGGTTTATTTGTTAGATAGCAAAAATATTGAAGTAATTAGGGTTGCTTTTAGTTTTATTCAGAAACATATTCTTTAGAAAGTTGATTTGATATGATAAAATTATAAGAACAGTATCTGTCAAAAAGACGCTACATTATTACATCGTTATGCATACGTGAATTTTTTGTTTTATCAAAAGTGAAAAATTTATAAAATTGACAGGGCAACCTTCCAAACTGAAAAAAAAAATTGATAAACGTTTTTTCACGGTTTTGGAATAAGTTTTAATTATTCTTTTTTTAAATTTGTAGAAAAATGTTGTTTGTATGTAGTGGACGAAATTCGTGTTTTTCAATGACATTCTCACGCTCAACAAAAAAACACTCACTTAACACAAAAATAACTATTTAATTTGACAACTTGCCTATTTTCTTATTGACGCTAAGATTATTAGGCTTCTCTATCAAAATTATTCCGAAAATAAAGGTTCCAAAGAGATATATTGAATACAATTTTTCTCAAATAAGATGAATTTTGTTTAATTAATATATACATGTAAAGCACAATTTTGTTCTTTTTTCACATGAATTATAATTTTTGTGTTACAGAACACTTATATGTGTTTTAATTGTGCATATCTAGTAGTTATGTCACATATAATATGCTAAATCAACTCATCCATCATAAAATGTGGTAACACTTTTTTAACAGAATAGAACAAAACATTGACTTAATAAATCGTCCGATTGTGCTTTAAAATTTTCTTT